>CAOQHR010000002.1:1247087-2494174 GCA_948474695.1 Periconia digitata
AGCCCATCTTGCTGCTCCCGGTGGATGGAACCCAGCTTCCGGTGTCCCCAACGCCCTCAAGGCATTGGCCGCCGCCAACGTCAAGGAAGTTGCCATCACTGAGCTTGACATCTCCGGTGCCGCACCCAATGACTACCTCACAGTCCAAAACGCCTGCCTTCAAGTTTCCAAGTGTGTCGGCATTACCGTTTGGGGTGTCTCTGACAAGGACAGCTGGCGTAGCGGCGACAAGCCTCTCTTGTTCGACACCAACTACCAGCCCAAGCCGGCTTACACCTCCCTGAAGAATGCTTTGTAGAGGAATACCAGTTTCTGGCTAGTTGTTGTTAGGAGGTTCCGAGGAAGATAGACAGATAGAAATTGCGAGAGGATAGCTTTCGATCAATTCCAGTTTAAGCCTAATTTAGCGAACACTCTCGTGATGTGAATGATAATTGATGTGTCACATCACGTGACGATCATCTCTACACCAATTACATTCCTGGGTATATATTCACGGATCCCTGAAATCCGAAGGCGATTTTCTGTGATCAGAGCCTGGAATATCTACTGCGTCTACTCCCTCAATTGAGTGGTCAGACAGTAAGTTGTATGGATTGATAAATGTTTGATGGAGATGAGATCATCATTCGCAGCTCAGGAATATCGTCTCGAATCGTGACTATAGGGTAAAGAAGTCTCGGTTTTGTTTTTGCGAGCTTTTACCTGGTACTAATAGTTCTCTCATGTCCCTGTTACTCTCATACTCCCAGTCTTTGTATCGGCCCTAACGCGATGGAGAGATATACCCTCGAGACAACGATTCCGGATTAGTTCTGAATGATAGTGACAAGCAAATGCCAATTCGCAAGGGCAGGTTCTGAGTCGTCTTCACGTAGCCAAGTTGTGTACGTCGCGTACGTTATAGCAAAAGTTTCACACAACCACTATTCATGGCAAAACTGAGGTCCCCAGAAATCAGTTGGGTACTTCTGTGCGATCATTCTAGCATTCCTACCCAATTTGATAGTCGTTAACATGTCAGGGGCATAGTTGTATCTGCGCCTCTCCATCTCTTAATATAAACAAGAAAAACGCGTCGTTGACCATTTGATGACATTCTGCCACGAGCTAATTTGGTTGCTTTGTAAATAAAGGGAAAAGTAAAGCCATTCGCAGGCATCTTGAGTTGACGTGTGGATTTGCGATCACTTATATTCGGCGCAACACTAAGTATGAAGAGCCCGCGATTTACCCCTGGCCGGCCCCAGGAAAAAGCACACTGAGTAGAGTATTTTGATCTAGTTCTGCTCACTTTCAGATTCCGTTGTTGGTTGAATGGTGGGTGTTTATTGATTATTTATTGATTAGGACTTCATCATCAAAAGGCCATTCGCTTAGGCTACGGGGGCGCGGAGAACTTATGTTCTTCGCATAATCAATCTGCTCTTACATTTTCAAGTAGACTGCTACATGAACATGATACGTACTTACAAATTATGGGAGTACAATGAAGATATTTAAAGATTTAGACTCTCGCTAAATTCAAGCCACCAATGCATCGGATACACCGGGGCTGGAACAAGTCTCTCGTATTCGTATCGTGCAACTCCAGCTGACCTCGGTCGAAGAACATAAATGGTGAGCCTCCCGTAACGAATTGTGATGAGGGCTTAAAGCCCAATTTCTATTCTCTCGCCCAGATTAGTGTTGCGATAACTCTGCCATGTCTTCACGACCGGCGTGGCAGAGTCCTGCCTATGCGCAACCTTCCAATGGAAGTGCCCCACCGCCGCCTCCACTTCCCGCCATTCCGTATCCACAGCCATCATCACAGCCACCAGTGCCTCCTAATTCGTATCCACAACCATTACCACAATCAACAGCATCGCAGAATGTATATTCATCGCCATATGCCCTGCCACCGTCGTCCCAGAACGCATATGGCGCTCCACAATATCAACCATACCAACCACCACTTGGATCATCGTATAATTACAGTGCGCCGCCGCAAGCCGTACCACAGCAGCAAACAGTCCCCTATCCCTTGGGTCCAGCTGGGAGTGCACCTCCGATTCCACAGCAACAAACGTCTCCTTATCCCTTAGGTCCCACTGGAAGTGCACCACCGATCCCTCAGCAATCGACCTCGTACTATCCATCAGCGCCCCCTCAACCCGTACCTCAACAGACCTTTCCTCAGCAGCAAACACCGTATTATCCGTCTAATGGAGCGCAAAGCGCACCAAATGCTCAAGCAGATAAAGTGCAGCGAACACAGCGCCCGTCTACGGCGGATGTGCTCGCTACAGTGTCGGTTCAGGACGGCGAGGACCCAAAACCTTTTGCCAATGCGGAAACACTGAGCCGCTACACCAGAATGTTTCCTGAGGCTGAAAATGATCAGGGATGCCGGCTATTTATGTATGGACCGAAGTGCCCAACCCCTCTGTTGTTGACATTGTTTCATCATTTCGATTTTCCTCGATACTCTTTGTTCCCATATGGCCTCTACAACGACTTTACAATGACGACAAAGCCTGAAGCAGGCTGGTGTAAGTGCCAGAGATGTGCTAAGGGAGATGATTGCGGACATTGGGCACTGCACCATAACCTCAGATTTTATGTGTTAAAGGATACATCACCTTCGACGGATAGGCAGCCCAAAATCACAGCGACGTCGGATACGATCGCAATCTCTTCTGAAGACCAGTATGTAACTTTTTTGTTTCATGATTACGCCTGAACGCTCATTTTGTGATAGGGAAGACAGCTTTCTCATGGCTGATTGGAATATGCTTCTTTTTCGCTTTCGCTCACGGAGAGTTGAAACCACAGAATACGCTTATGATGCGTTGATCTATCAGAACTATGAGAACTCGACGAAGCTAAGATCTGCTCCCCTGGATTACTTACTGAATCAGCTTGATTTCATTTTGACAAACTGGAATAATCTTCTTACAGTGTCGACACGCTTCTTGGAGTCGTTTGTAAGTAGTAATCAAGGTTTGACCGAATCAATTCTGATTATTGTAGAGGTACGAAGTCCTCCAACAACGATTGGAAACGGATCGCAAAATCATCAGAAACCTTGTCGGTGCGGCTCAGCGCTGGGAGGAATTTCGCCGAGTACTCCAAAATCAGGTAGTGAGTCTAGGAGCCATTGAGAACATCCATCTCGATCCGAGATGGATAGAAGGACGCGACGACTTTTGGGAAGCTCAGGCCATATGCAATGGCTATATACAACAGTTCAAAAACTTAGACTTTCGCATATGCACAGAACTCATCAACGAGACCGATAGTCTTATCCAGCGAGTGACTAATTTGATAAGCATCGATGAGGGATATCGTTCGCGAGAGCAGAATGACAGCATTCGGAGGCTTTCGTGGATCACTGTGTGTATAACGATCACGAATCCAATGTAACAAGCTAACAGACAATTCAGTTCATTTTCCTGCCTCTTGTTTTTGCAGCGGTAAGCGCCCCAATCGATGCGATTTCGACCTATGACTAATTAGGAGATAGGGAATTTTCGGCATGAACGTGGACCTCTTCACAAACGATCCTTCATGGTTATACTATCTCTACACCTCGTTGATTGTTATGTGCCTTGCTCTAGGAGGCTATGCAATTTCGTGTTCGAAAAGACGTTCGAAAAAGTTGGCCTTGAGTATCATTTTAGCACCGTTTAGGCTCTTGACCTTCCTTTGGAGAAACTTCAGCAGGATACTTCCCACGCGCCAGGAAAAAAGTTACAGTCCCCTCCAGGATCTCGAAAGCCAGGAACTCAATCCCAAAGACGAGTACTCAACCGTTCTTAAATGGGCTGCAAGTTCCGGTAGAACTGACGTTATTCATAAGCTTCTCCAGGACTCGAAAAGCCATGAGACGAAAACATTGGCATCTTTATCTTCCGGTGAAGCCATCATGATGGCAATCAAGAACGGACATACAGATACTGCAAAATATCTTATTGAGTCGACACCATTCGATGAGTATCGAGACGATAACGACATGACATTAGTTCATTGGGCGGCAAAACTTGGGCAGGCTATAGTTGTTGAGGAACTCGCTCGTAAGGGAGCGAGCTTAAGCGACAAGGATGCAGAAGGTCGTACTCCGCTGGACTACGCTCTCGAAAGCAACAACGAAGACACGATAAACCTCCTCCTCAAAGGTGGGAAGCATATCAGCCGCCAAGATACTGTAAACATACAGAGTCTGCACTTTAGCGCTCGCACCGGAGACATCAGCATGATCAAGAAACTTCACGAGAAAGGAAGTAGCCTGGAAGCGCGCGACGGAAAAGGTCAGACCGTGATTTTCCACGCCGTGAAAGGGAAACAATACGCAACTCTCAAGTGGTTGTTAGAGCAGAGCGCAAACATACATGCAGTCGACAAACAAGGATTCTCTGCACTCCACATCGCCGCTCAAGAGTGCGATCTACAATCCGCGACAATTTTGGTCGACAAAGGAGCGGATGTGAATGCTTTCTCGAGTGAGAAGCTAACGCCATTACTCTGTACAGTTCAATCTCAAGGCGTCGATGTTCTCAAGTACCTCCTAGATAAGGGTGCTGACATACATGCGATGGACAAAAACATGGATCGCGTTGCTCACAAGATAGCTCGAAGAGGCGACTCAGCCGAGCTGCTCTGGAAAACGGCTTACGATCTGGGTTGCAACATCGAAATATCCGGGAAACAAGGGAACACACCAGCGCATTTGGCGGCAGAATCTGGAAGCGTTGCAATCTTGAGGCATCTCGTGGAGAAAAATGTAGATGTTCGAACAATCAAGAACATAGCCGGCTATACCCCCTTGATGGTGGCTGCCAGCGCCGGGAAGGCTGATGCCGTCCGCTTCCTCCTCGAGAACGGATGCACCCACGAGATAGTCGATTCCAGCGGCAAGACGCTCGTTGAACTTTCCATCATCTGGGGCAATCCTTCCGTGATGCAGGCGCTCCAGGACTTTGGCGCAAAATTCGATTCTGTTGACTCAACCAGCGATGCGCGACATCCGGTCTGGCGAGCCATTTGGGATGGCCAATACGCAAGCGTCAAGCAGGTCCTTGACGACGGCCTAGATGTGAATTACACACATCGCGGAATCAGCTTATTGCAATGCGCAATTGAAGCGAAGAACCTCGATGCCATGCGGCTCCTACTGGATTCTGGGGCTGATGCCGAAAAGCCTGATCCGCACGGATGGTCGCCACTTCATTCTGCTGCTTTCGCAGGTGATGTAGATGCTTTTCTACTCGCCCGCCAGCGGGTCAATGATCAGAGTCCCAAAGATAAGTGCGGCTGGACTCCTCTGGATCTTGCCGTGTTTTATAGGCATGAGAATATTGTGAAGATTCTGGACCCGAATGGCAAGGTGACTGAGTTTGCGTGGTCCAAGAGCTCCTCAAAGCACAGTATGAGTGCTACGCATCACTATGTACCTCCGATGGAAGACTCCGCAGTGACTGGATATGCCGAAGCCTCCGATGAGAGACGGTGGTTTAGATAGTTGAAATATTATTTCCTTCAAATTCATTGCCACTCGCCAATTGTTAATTTGATTGTTCCCGTTTACTCCGGCTTTGCAGTGATATAGCACGTGACCGTATCTGGTCACCCTGATGCGAATCGAAGTTGGTGAAAACCACAGTTATCGAACAATTCATAGTTTAGAGTGAGGTCTAGTTTTTCACAATCAACACTAAGTCCGAGGTTTTTCAATTATTTCAGAATATCTTGAAATATATGCAACTAAGCTGTTGATGTCGCAAACTTCAAGAGGGCCTCATAGTTGGGGCTGCCTAGTCCTGTCGCCGGATCCCATCCAGACACAGCACTGAATCCCGCTCCTGAGATGACCCCACTACAACCCCCGATCTTTCCGGTTTTGATGTCATTGAAACCCGTGCTAGCTGTTCCATACAGCCAAGGATTCAAAAATCCCAACCCTTTCTTTCCCGCCGCGATGCGTCCGCTGTTCAGCAATTGAATGATACCCGCGGTGGCAGGCGCAGAACAGGAAGTCCCAGAAACACCAGTGGATGATCCGCCAGCGACAATGACGTAGTTCACAGCCAGCGCAGAGACATCGGGGTATGCGCGACCGGAAGCGTTGAAGTAGGGTGTCACGGCGTTGTGTGTGGTATCAGTAGCAAGCCAATTTGCAACGGTGGCATTTTGATAGCTCGGACGTTCAAAAACTTCGGAGAAACCGCCCCCGCCCGCAGACCACGCGCCTTCTGGAGAAGTTCCACTGGTACCGCCAACAGTGGTGACCCAAGGGCAAGCGGCGGGGAACGCGGTGGTAAAAGAAGATTTTCCATTGATCTTGCAAGAAGATCCTACACCGGAATCTCCGGACGAAACGAGAACGGAAACGCCTCGTGCTCCGAGTTGAGAGAACAGGTTGCAGGCATTCGTGGCGTAGGAGACTGGTATCGTGGACTCATCATCGCCGTAAGAGATGGAAAGTGTATTGGGCAGCGACTCAGCAGGCAATGCCAGCAGATAGTTTAGGAACTCAAGGTAGGGTTCGTTAGTGTTTGTTCCCGGTCCAATCCATGGACCGCGTCCTGCAGTACTATAATAAGTCATTGGCACGGAGCTCGAGATACTACCAGCATATTGGACATCCAAGTTGGCTTCGATACCGGCCGGCGAATTAGGGCAAGTACCACCATTAACAGGCGCGCATGTAAAGCCCTTAGACTTGTTGGAGAAATAAGCGTAATTGTTCAAAAAAGTGGACATATCTGCTTTGATGGCGTATTCTTCCAGAAATCCAGCCACACCAAGAAGTCCGACGGTCTGGTTCTTAGCCGATACAAAGTTGTACAGGTTCGCCAGACATGTAGGGGTGATGCGCGAGCCAGTGCACCCCGGCACAGCTTGAACAGCCTCAGTGGAAACCTCATCATCATCAGCAAGCTCATGGTGCTCCAAGATCGTCGAACGCTGCTTCTGAAGGCCAAAGAAGGTAGTTGGCTGAACCATGTCAATGTGCCCAACGAGGTTTGATGGCAGGCTGTATTGGAGGGTTCTGAGAGCTTTGTCGGAGCTCGATGTGCGCACTGCGCGTGACATCTTAGCACACAGGTCTGTGATCATGTTTCTCTGCTACCTACCGAACGTGTTGTATTCCGTCTTGAGAAGTTTCTCGATGGCATTTACGCTCGCACGAACAGTGACATAGTCTCCGTTCACGAGTACATCCGCGCCAGAAGAAGGAAGTTCCCTTTCAAGCCAGGTCTGCACCAAGTCAACGGACTCTTGCTTTGGTGCAATCATGGATGATATCGTAGCCTGATCAAGATGGTTTCCATATTGTGCGTGTCCAGGTGTCGCAATCTATCGGCAATGTCAGCGAGCGTCCAGCATGTCTCTAGCAAACCTGTATAATTCTACGAATATTGTGCTCACATTCATGGCAAGGTCGTGGAATTCCTTCATGCCTTGGTTTGTAAGATGGATCTGGAGCGTGATCGTGGTGACATCTTTGTCCACCTTGGTACCATCATCTTTTATCCAGCCCGCAGGAGGACCTTGCAATTGCTCGACGACTACATTGCTAGTTGGTCGTGCGACAACAGTGACTGCAAGAATAGCGAGCGTTGAAACACCGAAGAACAACATGATGCAGATAGCTCGATAGTCCAGGTACGGACTTGGAATTGTGGAATCTGTGTCTTATATGTCGAGTACAGATGATCCCCACTCCAGATACATGCTGAGGCGGATGATGATGCGATAATCTGAATATATACCTGCCTAATCAGGCTGATTGGACCGGGATTGGAAACGGCGCTCAATTCCCCTATACGGAAGCTTCTTCAAGCTTTGCCAATAGATGGACAAGCTTTTAGTCGGCCATTCATGCAAGGGATATATCGATTGGAAGGTGCTTGTTCGCCACTACAGCTATTATTGGGTGACAGAAAGTGACACCTCGTGAGGTTATCTATCATGCGCATAGAAGGTCACCCGAGCTGCATGTCGTTCAATACCCCGCCTCTCGCAGGTATCAAAGAGAGCTACCTGCCGAAAAAAATAGCAAAGATAAACGTAGGGATCTGTTACCTGATTCTGCCGTAATCAGGTGTACATACCTAGGTATGTAGTTTTCATTAATCAAATCATCTGGTTTCTATGCGGCACGAGCACAGTTAGAACAATGCCTTGAAACTCCCGGCAGGACTTGTGGTCAGTAGGTGTAATAACATCAATGTGTCATTAATAATATTATTGGAAGCAAATTAGGTCCAGGGACCGTGACGCTTCAAGTCAATTCAATACCAAGTGTTTGTGCCGCATGGAAATGCGATGATCAAATAATAGACTTGGACACTTCAACCCAATCATCTAAATGAACTCTATTGGGGAGTAATGCCCGGCGATACCATCGCTGCCTCTGGGCATTCGCGGTAGTCCGCTTTCGTAGTTACATTGTTGTTGTTGCACTTCTTGAGGTACGCGTTTGATCTTTGCGCAAGCTTATTTGGAGTTCAAACGTAGGATACGGAAAAGCGACAACGCGAAATGTCAATATCGACAACTCATTACTGATGTGAGTGAGTATCTATGTAAGTTTGCTCGGTCGCAATTCGATTTATGCAATCATATCATCAAACAAACCT
Organism: Periconia digitata; assembly: GCA_948474695.1. Lineage (NCBI taxonomy): Eukaryota > Fungi > Ascomycota > Dothideomycetes > Pleosporales > Periconiaceae > Periconia > Periconia digitata. Next base: position 1,255,715 of record CAOQHR010000002.1, read on the forward strand.
AGGACGTGAATACCCTTGAAAGATCCCCGGGATATCGAGAATTGCATGGGCGTCGACGTTGTACCCCTCGAGTAACCACAGTACGCGGACGTCGGGTTCAAAAAAGCATTCCAAGGTCCTAGAGTGCATCATTCGATCACGTGAACTCAACGTTTAAGATCGAAATGATAGAGAACGAGTGTATGCGCATTACTATATCTCACTAAATTATAGTATCTAGTTAATGCGTTTCGCATCGATACGAATATCGGAGTTGACTTCCCATATAAAAGGCAGTATTCGACGTCACAAAAGAACTGTTTCTTTTAGAAGTACTTGCGGCGCTTAGAAAATCGTTCAAACAAGTTTAGAGTAAATCGAACAGGTAAAGAGGGGGAATAGTATCGAGTAGTCGAACGACTAAGATCGAGTGCAGTACTCAGTCGCCTGGGCAGCAGCAGGCAGCAGTACGTTGTTCACTCTTGTTTTCCCCTTGTCCACAAACAGTGCCATTAAACTACAGTGAACTTCACGGCCAGCTGACTAAGTGTTTACAATACCTCACTCTATATCTTGGCCTTTTCATTGTGACTCTTGAGCACAATTAACACACTATCAATCTACATTGTTCAACTTCAAAAATCACCTCTTCAACCAAAATGGAGGTCCGGCTATCTACATTCGGCCGGATCCTCTTCACGGAAACTGAATTCTATCCCCACGAAATTCTCAGTATCCAACCAGACGAAGACTGCTTTATGTGCAAAGAGCCATTCCGGGACGAAATCGGTCACTGTCGTGCAATACGGTTGACACAATGTGGCCACATTGTGGGAGACCAATGTCTTCAGAAGTGGCAGCGAGTCGTGCCTCATCGTTGTCTCTACTACAATCACTATCTCCTAGCATCATTTGACCATGTTGACGAACGCATTGATATGCGACGACGTTATCTGATCTCCCAACGTCAAAAGCTCATCAATCAGTGGCTGTCCACGGAGCCTCGTAGTATGGAATTGATCACTTGGCTATGGGAGTTTCTCAAAGTCCAGACTAATGCTGTGCTGTGGCCTGGAGATGCATGGGAGACAATGCTGGAAGATATGAATCGGAATCGATTGACGGATGCTGGCGTACCACGCCTACGACAGAATCTGCGCATGAGTGCCGTCCGTAATTTCATTGTTCTGGAGCTCGTCCACGTCCTTCCCTATTATCTCGTTACCGGGGTTTACGCACTACTCTGGGCTTCTTTCTTCTACTTTGACTGGCCCTATGCTTGGGTTACAGCTTCCCCTCTGTTGTGTTTGGGCGCTTCTCTGCCACTTCCTGGTAGACCTATTGGATCGAAGCTGACCGCTCCATTCTTGCGCCTGCCTTGCTTCCTGTGGTTGATATTCTTCTATCGGATGGTGGAGCGTTTTCGGATTCTTCGTGGAGTGCTCCGCTACTATGGAGAGTTCACGGAATGGGCTGTTGATCGGGATCGGAAACATGAGAAGGACCATGTCCTTTAAGATTGATCCGAGTCACGAAAAGCTATTCCTGGTGATAGCTGCGCTTAATTTTCCATGACTGACAGATCTCATGAGGTAAAAGCAAGGCATGCTTGATAGTCAAGGTCTGGAGAGACAAATTTGTGCTAAACTGTTTGATGTTTGTTAGAAGAACTATCAGGATTTCATTTGTTTGTAACAAATTAGTATGGTATAATACCGGGGCCCGTCTCCGTGAAAGTTGTTTCTCAATTTATTCAATTTTGGTATTACATATGAAATTTGCACTTCAACAGGATCTAGATGCAATACGACGCAAGCCTGATATACAACAACGGATCAAATCATCACGTGGTACACGTCTAGTCACTCTCTACAAGAACATATTAACGTAGCACACTCGGCTCGTCGTCTAGTTGAATATGGGGGTCATTCTTATTATCCTCACATGAAATTACTAGCTCCAATCGGCAGCCTTGTCATAAGCGGGAATAGGCAGAGGGACAAGGCTTTACATATATATACATATGTATATTCCATTGCTACTAGCGAATTCAGCTTATGCCTTTTTAATTTCTTAACATCTTCACTTCCGAATCATTATGCTCAGATGACTTGGTTGGAATGAATAGATTCCACGACTCATCGGAAATCGCGGCTTTGGAGGGAATTTACATTCGCAACGTGAATGAGTCGAGATCTTAATATCGGCTTTCATTCTGGTGACTGGATATTTCAAATCAATTCGACTTTGAATTCAGGTTTGGTGTCCTCGACGACGCGAAATTGGGGTCTATCTAATACACTCGAGGACTCGAAGAAAATGGGGCTTCATGTTGAAGAGGAGCATAATTCTGTACCAAACAACATATTGCACAGCTAGGATTTTCAAGTCATTGCATCAGACAAACTATATATGTTATATAAAGCGTTTTAGTATCCATTCACTTCAGAGGGGAGAGGGGAGGTATTCACATTGTAAGTACATCATGCTTTATGCTTAGACCATCACTTATACCTTAAATTATCAGAGCTGAATAATTTTACATGCGGAAGCTACAGTGAAACTTCAAATCCGCATCATGCAAACACACTACACAAGAGTGAGATAGTATAAAGTTTGTCTTTGCTCATAGAGAGTGAAAGGCTCACACCAGAACAACTCAACATTCTACCCTGAGCAAAACAACCTCCACAGTTTCAAACCAACCAAAATGGACATCAGAACTGTCACAGAACGAATCTTGTTCCAAAAGATCCACCTCTACCCCCACAAAGTCGTCGTCCCGCAGCCACCAGACGAAACCGTCTGCACAGTCTGCAACGAGCCCTTCCGCATGAACTCGCTCGACCACTGCCGCGCGATCCAGCTCCTCGAATGCTCCCACATTGTCGGCGACAACTGTTTCCGCAAATGGCTGGACCGCCACGAACAGCAATGCCTGAACTGGAACCACCACCTGGAACATCACGAAAACCCCCAGTTACATGACCAGGCCCGATTATTGAGAGCTGGCGTTCGCACGCACAATCTCAATGAGACATGGGCCGAGATCTGCCATGAAGACTGGGATAACTGGCCTTCGCGGTTCTTCAGCGTCTACTACAGTGCGCTGACCGCTTTCCTCGGTTTCTTCGACTCCAAAACGCCACGGGATGTAGACATGAACGAGTACAAGGCGAGCTTGGAAGCGGCGGCAGCGCACCGACTCACGCCCGCGACGCGCGACGTGTTCAAACGCGGACTGGCGAAGTCGATCTGCGCGGGTGTTACCTTTAAGCACTACAGGGTCAACGTTTCGAGATTGATGTGGATCCAGATATTCTGCTACCTTATCTGGACGCGCTTCGATGTGAGTGCCGTGATGGGGTATGTCGCTGTCGTGAGCTTGCTCGAGCTGCTTGTGGATTTCTGGTGGCCGGATCCGGATTATCGGAATATGCCTTGGCTGCTGCATGCTTTCTATGATGAGAAGGCAGTGGCTGAAGATAAGAAGGGGAATGCGGTTTATTCGTTCTGTGTCGCGGCTATTGACTGGGCTGCGGATCAGAATGAGGAGTTTTGCTGACCATGGGTTTGTTCGCGCGGACATTGTGTTTTGGTTTAAAAACTTTCTTATTCCAGGTAGAGCCTAATACAAAATCGGTACATTTGCGATTTTGAATAGCAAGTTTCCACCAAAAATCAATGCATGCGCAGTGAGTTCCTACAATTTTACGAGAGGGCAGTGGCAGAGATTGAAAGTTACGCATACTACCATGTTTAAGCCACGAGACACAACACAAGTTAAGCAATGAGAAGAAGAAGAAAATTGTAGAAAGCTATCAAAACCCCACCAGCAATCTAAACCACACAATACACCAAGTGTCTGTCGCAGATACCTCTCCCTTGTCCACTTTGCTTGCTTCTAGTTCAACAGACTTGTTTTTCCTATTTCCTCCTGTTTTCGACTCCTGATCTAAATTTCAAAAACAAAAAAAAAACCCCCCCCCCATGGTGAAATTCCGGTTCACTAAGGAAGAATAGGATATGAGGTAGGCATCGAAACCTCCTCGATCTCCTCGATCTCCTCGACCTCCTCGACCTCCTCGGTCTCCTCGATCTTCTCAACCTCCTCGGCCTCTTCTACCTCCTCGACCTGCCCCGAGGGCGACATATAATCCCAGGTAATACTGGAATCGAGATGCGGAAGATGCGGCCGAGGCCCAACCACATCAGCCGGCTCCCGCTTCGCATTCACCCGGATCGTGATGTTAGAAGGAGGCGACGGGAGCGGTAACTCCACAGGACCCGGGTGCTCGGACTGATCCATTGCAAAACACCACAGCTGCTCCAGCCAGTACTGCCAGCACGGGTCATCCAACCTCTGGGACTTCTCCATGCATTCGGAGAGCGCGTAGGGCGGGGGGTGAGGCCTGTAAGGCTTTGGGAGGTCCTTGCACGCGGTGGTGTTGTCGGGGGGTTGGATGTTTGGGGGGATCAGAACGTTGCTGGGGAGTTCGGGGGGTGCGGTAGTGGTGGTGGTGTTCTGGGGTATGGTATTGAACCTGGTCCATCTCCACGGGAATAACCGGCATCTGTTAGGAACGTAACCTCGTTTAGTATTCGAGTTCTGGGGGGACCAGATCCACGGTAGCATCGCAGATCTGCTGAAGAGTCTGGAGATGGCGGTGGCGGCGGTGGTGGCGGTGGTGGTGTTGGAGGTGAGCGAGGGCTCTGAGGATAGGTATTTATGCGGAGGTGCAGTGGTGGCCAGGCCAATGGCCATGGCTATGACGATGAGGGCGGTGATGAGGGAACGCATTGTTTGATGCTTGGAGGTAGATGTGGAGTTGTGGATGTGAGGGAGTAGTAGATGTGACGGAAGTGTGGTGATGAGTAGCAGGTATGAAAGCCCTATTCCTGCGGCTATATATGTGCGGCGATGGAATCGGTGGAATTGTTGGAATGGGTAGGTGTGGGGTTGGATGATGGGTCGAGGTTGCAAGAGAGCCAATCCAGTGCAGCTGATCGGGGGTTCTTTGACGTCGCGGATACTTCAATGACATCTTTCTCAAGGTTGTTGAGCACTTGATGACAATTCCGGATACACTGACACATGAATCTATTTCCATTCTGCTGTTGATTGGAGGCTATGGCAATCGATGAGGTCGGTGGATCCAGTCGATGCTCAGCTATTTTCAAATCCACGAATCAGTGTCACGTAACATGTCTCTTCAACTCTTGCATTTTCAGTCTTGGATTGGAACTATTTTTTCTTTCTTCTTTCTTTCCATCTTATACGTATGTAACTCGCTTTGATAGCCATACAAGCACGACAGAGAACGAAACACGATGATCCAGCTGCCCACGGCGATTGCGTCCCAAGAATGCTTTCCACTGGAATAGTTGACGTGTCGATTCCTCAACTATTTTTGACTGCAGCCCGAAATACTGTGCCTACTGGCCACTCTTGCAGAAAAGCAAATTGCACTTGGAACTGAGAAGAGCAACAGCAAGGCAGATATCGCAACGCACATTCAGACGTCAATTTACTATAACGTTACTACACACTTTCCATCTTGGACGTTTGTGTATCCGTAGAACTCAAGAAAGTGGACACAGAAAATACAATGTTACGCAGTGCAATTCAATTCATCGGCGTGACTTCATCGATGTTATATATGTTTCTTCTCTCTCTCACACACACACACACATTGCTCTTTTATCGACGTAAAAGAAGCACATATTCATCCCCATCCGTGCTCAATCGTACACCAAAGCCCCCCACACACTCTGCGTATAGCCTGAACTTTTGCTCCGACGCCTCTAGCGACTTTCTCGCGCTCAACCCACTCCGCTACCTCTCTATGCGAGCGACCCGTCCCTTTCTGCACAATGGCTTCCCATCTTTCCCTCCGTCTCATCCACTCTTCATCCTTTTCTGCTTCTGTGATAGCTGTATCACCCGTCCTGCTAAGTCGGTTTGATTTCGTCTTCGAGGAAGGGTTGGAGGCAGAAAGGAAAGGCGGAGAAGTGGCCAGAGTCTCTTGCTCACGCAACCAATTCATAAGTTGTACACAGACGACGCCAGATGGAAGCGTTTGAAGAGATACGGGGTCTGCCGGGATCCAAGACTGAGAGAGGTTGAGGTGAGTGATTTGGCGCCACGAGGAGGTCCAGTCGGGGCCGGTCGGTGTGTATCGTTTAGAGCCAGAGGAAGCGGCCAACGGAGAACCAGGCCAATCCTCTTCAGAAGAGGAGTCTTGTTCGGGGCCTGTCGGAGTCAGGGCCGGATCGTTGGCTCGGGCTGTGCCGTGAGTAGGTAGCGATTGTTGGCTACCCTGGTGCGGATCCCAAGTTAGCGCCGGAAGCCAAGTACATCCTTCGAGATCTAGCCACTGCAGGCAATATGTATTCTTGCTCAGACGGCGCAGGATATTGGCCGCCTCATGCCAGTCGTCATCTAGGTCCGAGTAAAAGTGCGACCCCCCGAGAGATACACTCCCGCCATGGGGCGACACCATCGATGTTGTCCCCGCATTAGGTGTTGTGGACGGCCGCGGCCAGTAGGCGAGGCTAAGATGTGTAAGTGTTTTTAGATGTGGTGAGATGGAAAGCAGGTCAACCCAAGAGGATGCCGACCCTGGATGCGCTAATGAGAGATGGGTAAGATGTGGGAATACAGGAGTAGGAAGGGTATTGTGCGGTAGAACAATGGCAGGTGCTGCGACTGGAGGGTCGTCGGCTTCGTCCTCCCATGACTCGGCAACTTGGGGAATAAGTTTCTGCTTGCCTTTTCTCCTTGGAGAATCTGAATCCAGGGAGAGGTCCGCCGTGCTGCTTACCACAGTTGCCAGGGAACCTCCCATGCCTGTGCTGTATGGAAGAGATCTTTCCAAGTCTTTCAGAGAGTATGAGGAGTCGAGCAGCAGTCCAGTCAAATCCAAGAATCGGACATCTTGCCAGGCCGAAGTACTCCCTTCGGTTTCTACGTCGTTCTGGAATAAGATTCTGAAGGTTCTGCTGTCCAAGTCTCCTCTTTCGCCGTACAGGGCTAGGTAGCTCAGCAGGGTTTCCCTGAGCGATATGGGCAGCGAGGACAGGTAGTGCTGCTCGTACTCGACGAGATCCTGCCAGTGACTGGCAAAGGTTCGGAGGCACTGATGAATCAAGCTTTTCGGAGGATGGAAGCGCTACATGAAGCCATTGTCAGTTGACATGGCCGCCTTTGCGTTCCCCAAAGCAAATACATACCCCATGCTCGTCGTTAAAGCATCTGGCCAGCTTTCCGAAACCTTGTCTTCTCGTCAGGGCCCCCTCTCGTTCGAGGCGCCTTAGACTCTTTGGTGCATATTGGCTGGCCCTGAGCCAACTAGACGGAGCTGCTGGACCTGGAGGCCGACGCTGACCAGGCCCGTTTGCGCCAACATTGCGGGCGTATCTGAATCCTGGCTTTGGTTTGGGCGCGTCAACCTCAGCTAAGTGGAGGAGGCGGCGCAGATGGGGCGGCACCGTGCGGGTGGTAACTACCTCTGTAATCTCATCTCGGCGTTGAACGGTGGTTCGAGGGGCCTGTTCGCGGCGAAGCTGCTGGAGTCGGTCGTTGACGGACTGCTGGGGAGCGGCGGGGTTTGCGCGCGAGGTGCCTGAGGTGCCCGAGGATGTGCTGTGGGTGGGACGAATGGAGGCGTAGGCGGGCTGATGCTTCTTGGGCATGCTCTTGAGGCGAAGAGCTACCGCTGGGTGGTTGCGAGGTTCAAGAAAAAGGAACGGGACCAGCGCGGGGTGTTGACTGTGGACTGATTTTGGGTCGTGGTGCGGAGGTATTCGGGGGTGCGTCAGCAGACGACGGGCGTCAGGATGGATGAGTCAAGCCCAGGCGAAGACTTTCACGTTGACTCAGAGTATGTATTGGCCTTATTTCCCGAGTAAGATGGGGGATGGCTGGGGGTATCAGGGTGATTCGATTGAGCGTGCATGATGCTGAAGAGAGGCGAGGGGTCATGCCGCGAGCTGGAGGTGCTTGGAGGCGTGGATAGCTTCCGCCGCCGTCGTCCTGCTAGCTGGTTCTAACAACATCCCTCCAGCCCAGCTCAGCGCCACTACACCCCACCAGTTGTGGCCAGAACGCCGCCACGCTGAGGGTAAGAAAAAAAAGTATCACAAGCCGCTTTGCAGAGTTTACAGCCGTGTTGCACATGTATATATAAAATACCCCTTTCTCGCGGCCGACTGGTCACTGTGAGCAAGTCATCAGGCTTTCTGAAGATATGGAATACACGCAGGCAGCAGTCATGAAGTATGTAGGATACGTGTAGACAAGGAAATGATGCGAAAATCGTATAATGTATGGGTATAGATCTAGACCGTCAGCCACTTCCCTCATCGCATTCCCATCAACTTTGTCTTCCCATCTCAATCCATCTGTGGGTTGCCTGCCGAGTCCAAACACGGGGTTTTGCTTCTCCATTTCACCAACAAGTACCCCACAAGCAAACAACCAATCAATCAATCGAACAGCCCAAACTCCAACGCTTGAAAGAAAAGGGGAACGTAGAACCCCGAAAAGAAATGCTCCTCGCATCCTGCTCCGCCAGCCGTCTGCCGAAATTTCGTGCTCCGTTTTTGTGTCGCGCACCTTGCCCGTGTCCCTTCTATCATTGTACAAAGTGTTTATGTCGTTGTGCACAGAGTGATTCGCCCAATACGCTCTCCAGCAGAGGCTCCGCGAAAAAATGCCTCCACAGGGAGTATATGTGTGGTGAGGTGTCAGCTGCCATCAAACTTCAGCGCTTGAAGTTTTGCTGCTGATGGGAAAAAGAAATCGAGAAAAGGAAGGAAGAATATAGAAATGGAAGATGCCACGTCGTCAAAAAATGCTGCTGACCCTTATTTGCGCTTCGACCCACAAGCCAATCCTCGTCAGCAACATGAAGGTTGTAGGGCAGTATGAACCACGCCACGGTATGCAACGACTCATGCACGCATGCTAAGCGCAGAGGAACCGCCTCCGCTTTTGCCTGTGCCTCATGGCCTCGAAACAATGGGTATCCCGTCTCCAATATATTGTACAGAAAGTGATGGTCGTTTCGTGACTCGATCGAGCGATATGGTGGGAGATTGCGGCTTAGTTGAAGATCTCCCCGATGTGGCGTTCGTTTTCGGGTTTCCATGTTCCTAGCAGCAAAGTCAACATCATGAATGGGAAAGTGTGACATTGACTGCAGCCAAGCACAAAGTATGGCAAGAAAGCCAAATGGCGGAAATGAGGTGCTACATACCTTCAAAGTTGTGTTTCACAAAAGCCATGGGGTCATCCGCCTCGCCCGCGCCCATTTGCTTGATTCCGGGACTGAAGCTCGTGATGGGCAGGATGATGACGTCTCCAACTTTCTTGGGTGTCTTCATGCCCGAGAAGTGTTCCCAGGTGATGTTTCCTTTGCTGGTAGACATGTCGAAATAATCGGGGTTGTTGAAGAAGGAGAAGAAGCTATCTGTCCACAGGGCTGGGCCAGTAAACTCGATTATGCCCTTGTGGTCTTTGGTAAGCTTGTTCTGGTCGCGGCGTTTGAGCGTCTCTTGGGTGATGTTTGCAACCACGTCTACAAGGACCGGGTGGCCAGGCTTGGCTTGAATGGTCCACTGGCAAAACTGAATGCGGCGCGAGTACCAATCGGCCCAGTCGGGACGGTCGGGGTCTGCCTCAATTCCGATAACCATTCCGTAGGAGCTGCTGGGAACATCGGAAGGAATCCAATCAGCGGCACTCTTGAGAGCAGATGTATCAATGTCGGAGTAAATTCCACCGCGGGCGAGAAGAATCAGGTAGCGGAAGAAGTCTGCCTTGAGGACGGGGAGCGGAAGAGCATTGTAAGCCTCGAGGACCTGGGGCACCGAAGCATAGAGATGACGGATCAGGTAGACGGCGACGTTGTCGGTAATGACCTCGTGGACAAAGGTGGGGTGGTGAATGGACCAGCTGGCCTCTGCCTCACGGAACTCCTCCTTGAACTCGCCCTGAGCTGGAGTGTACTTCCACGTCTGCCAAATGTAGGCGGGAAATTTGGAGTCGATGTCGTAGGGAAACTGGTACTCGAGCTGCTGCTTCAAGGGCTTCTTGTGCAGCTCTTCGAGGCTGATTTGGGTCTTGGGCTTCTTGGGCACGTCGACCGTGTTGAATGCATCGTTTGCGGCTTCGGGGGTGGGCGTGGGCTTTGGTGGATCGGGCTTCGGCTGGAGCATGGCAGGTTTTGGCATATCGTTGGCATTGCGAATGGGGGCGGGCGAGTTGCCCGAGTGGTGGGACTTGAACAGGAAGAAGAGGGTCAGGACGGCGAGCGAGGCCACGAGGGCCTTTTTGAAGGAGAGCATAGCGGGTGCGAGGGGAGGCCAGAGACAGGCAGGCAGCGGCGATGGCAGACGCAAGCGGGAGGGTTGAGATGTTGAAGAGAGCCTACCGGAGGCGTGGAGGCGGAGGCTGTTTGGAGGGTATGTCGGAGGAGAGGAGGGAAGAAGGAGCAAACAAACGAGCGAGCGAATGAGGGAATAAGTGGTGGAACAAGGGGTAGAGGAGAAGACTAAGTAAGCAGGAGTAGCAGCGTAAGTAGTAGTAGTGTTGATGGGATTGGTAGGGTTGAAGAGGGTGAGGGTGGGAGGGAAGAAGGCGCGGTGGCCGGGGAAGTGTGAATCGGGGACGTTGCAGCCGCAAGAAGTGTGTGCGTCCAAGAAGGTTGCAAGCAAGCAACGACGGTTTTATCAGGCCCAAGTCAGTGTATGTAGGAGGGAGTCGTTGAGAGACTTTTTAGTGTAGCTAGCAGGGGAATGAAGTGGATGAATGAATATCACTGAATGAGTGGTTGGCGCAGGTCTGGAAGCTTTTGCCAGGTTCAAGGGTCAAGGCCAAGGGTCACAGCGGCGCTGGGGGGGGAGGAGAGTGCATCAACACAATCAATCATCTCTCGCCATGGCCCGTGCCCCGCCTCGCATTCTCCCTTTCGCCCAGCCCTGCCCTCCTCCTATTCATTCTCTTATCGTCAACACGACACAACGCATTACAGCCTACGCCCCAACTGCCTACTACGCAATACTCGGCTCTGTATCTACTAACTGGGTAAACGCGCGGTGGACCCGGCCATGATGATGACTACGGCAGGCCGCTCGGTGATCCATCCGCCCACTCCAACAACGCTTCCTCCTATCGAGCCTTACTCAGACAATAATTTGGAAGCAACAATAGTCCATCACCGAATTTTCTTCACCTGCTCGAGGCTGGCTGGACTATGATTCGAGGTCAGCGCCTCATTGCGCGTCGCAACGACTTTTTGCAGGGACTTTGTTTCGCGAGCGTGGGTCGGGGCAGCCGCCATGCTTACAGTAGCGTCCGCTTTACCGTCATCTACACTAACTCTCTACACTTTTTTTTTGGGTTGTTCTGATTAGGAACCGATGGAGCCGGCGGATACGGATGCATCCATCTAAAGCATACAAGACCACTCAAGCCGCCATCCTTCCTGTACCGCCGCTTGACCCATCACTCTCTGTGCATTCCTCGACACCGATGGGCACAGTAGCACATGGACTGCGGCACAGTGGGTGGTGATCGAAACCGGCTTGCCTCTTTCTTCATACGTATCTGCTCCGTCCGGTCTCAGTTCAATGCGTGCTTCCAAACCCTCAGAGCGGCTGGGTTAATGAAGATCATCTTTCCTCACTGTTTCCTTCCCACCATTCACGCCGGCTGCTTCTCTCCTTCTACGGCCTTTCTCGTTTTCCCCCGAGGTGCCTCTCCGCGAGTGGTGCGATAATAATAAATACACCCTTTGATCAACAGCCGCCGCCTCTGCTGCTAACATCATCATGTACGCACTACCCAGGCCCGTTCGTGTGGGGGGCTGGCTGATCCGACGTAGGCCACGCGTCGTACAAGGTACCGGCAACACACAGTCAGTCGGCCATGGCATCTTACCAAACACGACGCCATGTACCGACGAGTACCAACACTCTCGATACGGACGCCGTACTCAGTCTGCCCACTCCCTCTCTGTCTTGTCTCTCTGACATTTGCACTTCTCTCCTCCCTGCGCTGTATCATCTAAAATTGTCCTCTGACTCCCCCACTCTCATCGCCTGCGAAACACTTCATCATGCAACTGCGAGACACCACTGTCCGATCCGATCCAGTCTCCCTCGCTCCCGTTTGCTTGGCCTGCGTGCTTGTTCCTGTTCATGGTGTGCTGCTGCCATTCGCATACCCCGGCCGCGCGGCTGCAGTCTAACCCTTCGGCAGGCTGAAACAAAGCAAAGCCTTGGTCCGTTTCCGGGTTAGCTGTCACCATCATTTTGCCGCATTGCGTGCGTGAAGCCTCTCTCCACTTCATCATACTTGACCTTGCCATGGCTCTCTTTTACCTCGTATATACTGACATATCTGGGCATCGCGCCCATCTACTATACGGGACAGATACCGCGAGAGCACGTTGTGATAAAAATAGTCCATTCCAACATTCGATACGGTTTTATGGCTGTCCAAGTACGGGATGGAGCTGAGCCGCCAGGCGCATCTGTCAGCAGTCTACCGACAGCCTCAGCACATTGCCATCGCCATCGCCTCTATTCACCATAACATGACTCTATGCCAACCATCGTCTGGCTCGTTTTCATATTGTACATATGAACTTGCCATGGCGGTCTTTGCATTTGTATGACGTTTATCTCTACGCTGCATATGTCGCAGCTAGATTGCAAGACGTGCTATTGTGCATACCCTTGCCGCCACCCTTCCTTCGATTGCATCCAGAAGCTTTGCTTGTTGTTCTACGCCGCCCCAGACCAGATCCCTCGGGAAAACCCAACAAGGACACGGATCCTGCCATCCCTTACTACATCAATCCATTGTTGTTATCCCGCGAAAAATACAACCTGCGGGTGCTGATATTTTGTGAACAACAACAACTTGTCCCATTCCCCGTACCTCGAAAGCTCACACGTCATGAAAGCGCCTTTTCGCAATCTATCCCGTCCCCTGCGATACCTATGCGGTACACGCTGCAGTAGCTGCCTGCAAGTCGAGTAGCGCAATGCATGCTTCGCCTTACCCGGAGATAGCATTTAATCAAGAGAAAAAAAAGCGTAGTCTCCTTCCCGTTTCCGATTGGCGCCGCCCATATATCCCCGCCACCGAGGAACGAGGAAGGACTGAAAGGTCCGATCCTGTGCATGGAGAAGACGAGGGGGTTTGATGCAGAATGGGTAACCATAGCGCCCTCGAAACATTTTCGCATCAACCATGGGTGTCAGGTGGGGGATCTGCACTGTTCCATCACCCTTCTGCATCCCAACTCTTCAAATCTCCATCTACACAGCGTTGATCCCGTCGTTTATCTCATCTATAATCTGCCGTATATCAGCCTGCTTACTTAGCTACAGAACCTGCACTTTAGTTGCCTCGAGCCATATTACAGCCTACTCTACACCAAGGCTCCATCTTCCATCTTTCCTTCCAACAGCCTTGTTTTTTCGTCGGGAAAAGCGGAGACGAGGAATGTGAGTCCCGGAAAATCTCAGATCCCAGGAACCAGAGACAAACGGAATCCAAAGAAGGGAATCGTCGATCGACACTCGCTCGCAAACACACGCGAAACAACATATCAGATCCTGTCGCGCGACGTGAGACTCCAGAACCTTAAATTGATCCGAAAGCAAGTGCAGACCAAAACAGGGTTTCAATCACATGCTCCAGCACAGCATCCGTTGAGCTGACTGCGGTCACTTCCGTCGTCAAACTCAATCAGTACTCTGTATGCAAGGCATTGATGCATCATCGAGAATGAGGTTCGGTACCGAGCTTGGACGTGATTCCAATAGTCTGTACGAGTGCATGTTTTTAATAGTTGATTGCCTCGTTTCCACTTTGTCAACAACTGACCAGCCTGTCTATTGTAACGAGAAGTAAAGCCATCCAGCGATTGGAAAACTAGTTGCATGGCGGATTCTTTCTCGTCTAGGTACGATGCGTCACATTCTCAGTCATCTAATCTCATCAAACACCACTCTTCCCTCACCAAACTACCTACCGATGCTAACGTCGTCGGTCCCCAGGAGGGAATCGCATGTCAGTTTTGACTTCTGTTTCTGCGTCCGGCATGATCGGACAGAGAGACTACGAAACGAAATGTTGTCACAGTCTGCCTTGAGAGAGACATCACTCTGTCACACGGGGAAAGGGTTGAACAGTGCTGTAGTGATTTCCCACACCCCCGTGGAAACACATCCGCATAAAAGTAAAATGAATGGATCAATATATCAGAAAACCTCTCTCAACAGTCAGCCTAGCTATAACATACCATCTACAAGCCCCCTCCCTCCTACTGTCCCGCCAAACTACGTTGTACACATACCAAACACCAAACGCGGATACACTTCCAGAAGTGGGACACGCGCCACACGCATGCGAAATCAACATGTGGCGCAGACTCGAGGCTGTGCACGTGCCCTGTCCTTGTCTTGCATGTGATTTCTCCAGTCTTCTGCACACCACCCACCATCCCCCTATTCGTAGAGTAGAGGCTGTGAACAGGGGCGTGATGCTGTGTTGAGCAATTACTTGTAGTCTAGAGTGACCTGGATTGGGGTTAGGTGATTGCATGTCTGCCTGGTGATGGTGGGCGCGTGGAGTTGCGTCGGCGAAACCAGGGGTGGTTAGCATGTGTATACAACTGCTTGGGCATGTATTCTTTGTTACACTGCGACTTTCTTCCACTTGCTGTTCCAATACCTTCTGTTTTCTGTGCGTCACTTAGTTGGATTTATTTGATTTGGACAAAGGGCGGGCAGTCGCCATCGTACGGCAATATATCTATACATACATACTGAGGTGGCTGTCTATTGATCTGCACGAAAAAGAGGCCGGCGCCTAGAGAAGTCAGGCAGCAATCACCCAACTTCCCCTGCAGCATCCAAAAGAAACGTCAAGGTCTACTGCGGACGTTGGTTAGGGGTATAATAGTCGTTACGGCCGCTATTCTCTTCCGGCCACGTTTGAGTCACCTACCTACCTATCTTCCCGTCGAGTCGATAATTTATCGCACACACCGCCGACCAACAAAGCTCTTGAAAAGAGGAGTGAAACTAGATTGAACTCGTCCATCTAGTCTTCCTACAGACTCACGGCCCGAGCCAAGACAGCACCACTAGAAAAAGGGTAGAAGAAAGAAAGAAAAGAACAAGAGTCATGCCGTCAGACTCATCGTCATCATCAACATCCCCCACAAACACCGACAACAACCACGACAACAAACTCATCCCCCACCCCATCTACAACAACTCCGCCCCTACAACCCCAACGCCGCGGAACCAACTCATGCCCTACCCCACCACCGCCGCCACCAGCACATCTCCCTCTTCATCATCCCCATCCTCTCACCAACAAACCCGATACCAAACCCAACATCCCTACCACCAACATCCCTACCACCACCATCACCATCCATACCCACACCAACGCTACCCATCCTACCCCTCATACTTCCCCCGCGCCCCTACACCTCCCCCACCCCATCCATCCCACTTCACCGCGTACGAAGATAAAGACGACGAGAGAATAGACGAAGATGAACGGCAAGAGCGCAGCAGGATCTTTAAAAGAGATTGTGAGAGAAAAAGGCTGGATAGGGAGTTGGAGCATCGGCCTAGTGTTGGGGAGAGTTGCTTTTGGGCTTGGAAGGGCGTTGCTAGGACGGTTGGGAAGGTTGGAGGGGTAGGGAGAAAGAGAGGGAGAGGGAGGAAGAGTTGAAAGGGGGGCGGGTGGGGAGTGAAGGCGGATTATGATACCATTTTCTTTTATTTTGTCCTTCCTAATTGTTTTCTGGTTTTGGATGGAGTCTTTGATAGGATTTAGGATGCGCGACTAGGAGGAGGTTCATAGCATGGATATCGGGGGTAAGCGTTGTCTGGGAACGTTTTGCTTGCATACATGTATCGACGGGGAATCTCGTTATGTGTTTGGTTCTTAGTCTTCTCATCTTCGTTGTTGCGGTTCGGGACTTGCTTTGGAGCTAATAAGTTGCCTGAATATTGTTTTTCGGTTTGCATGGAGTCACTAGGGACGGACAAGGGATCGATAATCCTGGACTTATGGTGAAGTGCATTTTTGCATGGTTAGGCGTGGATTTTTAGATGGGGTCGGAGAGGTTCACTTTTGCTCTCATGTGCTTGATGTCAGAGCGGATATAATCGTAGTCTTCATACGTTGTTAGTCTCGATCTTACTGGAGTATCGCGACCGATAAGTCCAGCACAACATAATTTCGACAAACCTGTGATATCAAGTTAGATGTGGCATGTATGATAAAGCCTCGGGAATGAGTATTACTGAGGGGCCGTGAATCAACTTAAAAGAGACGTCGAGTGTGAATACATGTGTATCTACCTTAGGTCCTTCAGCAATTCACCGTGTTCCTCGTGGTGTGTTGTGCCAGATCTCATCGATCGCCATGACCTCGAATCTTCACAAGTCTGGTGGAATTGATTAACAGAGTCAGCGCAAGAGATGCAGTGCGAGTATTCGGAGTCCTACAACATATTAACCTGCCTAAAAGTTCAAATATCGCATCTTTGATGCTTGTATACATACCCGATACCCGATGAAACGAGCGAATCGGTCCCACGCGTTCAGGTCAGACCCCTTGCCCTATATACATACCGTGCGAGAGATTGAGATCATACTAACAACAACATCTCGGAATCCAACTGCCGGAAACTATGGAAGAAATCGAAAGAAACATTCCCGATCATGCCACGCACACCGCTTAAATACTCCATGAAACGAGCGACTCACTCCCCAGACATCAGGCACTCGAAACTAGACATTACGCATAAAGAAGTCAACATTCAAATACTTTATAACATAGAGCTGTTCTGAGTAAATGGTATGTTAACAAACTCCTCGATCAAGTTTAGCCTAAGGTCGTTACCCAACAGTGACATGCCAACATCCTGCGATCTCCCGCACGCGCACGGACAATATCGGACTTTTGCGTTTCACGCAGTCCTTAACCAATGTGTCCCATCTCTGCTTTTCCCCCCAATTTCCATGCGCGGCTTCCCAATGGTAGGCCTTCAATTGCCCAGGCTCGGAGGGAAACGGAGATCCCGGTACTCGGGGGACTGCAGTGACAGGCACTGACAGCCCAGCCGCCAGGGCATTTTGCGCATTTTGGGAATGGTATACGCTGGTCAGGCCCGCTGGTAAAGGAGAATATGTTTGTTTAGGCCTGCGTTTGTAGGTGTTTGCCCGAGTTCAGACGGGTTGGGAAGGTGAGGGCAAGGGGGACGAGTTGGTTTGCTTATGTATATAGTTGGAGATGGATGTGTAGGATTTGAGATCTTATCAGCCTCGTTTTTGCTACTCTTTCTTTGCTGCTTGGGTAGTATCTTGCTGGTCGACATACATTCGTTTCTTGCACCGGTCTTCCTTTGTGCATTATACCTTATTATTTGTTAGAAGGGCGCAGTACCCTCCATTTTGCAGACTTGGAAGAAACAGATAAGCTGGGCTTAAACAAAAAGTTTACATCGTCTTCATACGAGAATCGCGAAAGAATCTAGTAATCACTTTCAACAATCGACGACATGGTTCGAATATCACTCCTCCTCGGCGCGTGCGCCCTTGTTGGGTCCAATGTCGCGTCGACTATCCCATCGACAATGCCTCCACCACCTTCGGGCGTCTACGAGACTGTCCCAGCTCCTCCTTCTACCCCACCGAAAGAGAACTGCACTTGCGACGGTGACAACAACACTTCTGCGGGGATTCCCATGACTGCAGAGTTTGCCAATTTGCAGAGAGACTATCAGATGAACACTCTGGCTTCGCTCAAGGGGAATGACAAATGTACCCCGTCGAACATCGCTATTCGCAAGTCATGGTATGTGAGCTCGCTGCAAGGCTTCATAGAATCTTGACTAACGGCTCAATTATTCTAGGGACGAGATCGACAACGAAACCCGCCTAGATTTCATTCGCGCAATCAAATGCCTTGCAGCTAAACCAGCAAAGACCGACAAGAAGCTCGCGCCGGGTGTGGTCAACAGATTAGATGACTTCACATACATCCACATCAACCAAACCAACATCATACACAACTCCGTATGTAGCTAGTACTTACCAGTCTACCAAATCTCCTTTTCTAACAAACCACAGGGCTACCTTCTGCCCTGGCACCGCATCTTCCTCCAGCAATTCGAAACCGCCATGCGCGAAGAATGCGGCTACAAATCCTATCTCCCGTACTGGGACAACACACGCTTCAGCGAAGATCAAACCAAGTCCAAAGTCTGGGACGGCTCCATGACATCCTTCGGCGGCAACGGAGTCTACCTTGAAAACGATCACGGCCCTTACAAAGCCATCCTCCCAGGCCTTGTCCAGAAAAACTTCACGCTTCCTAAGCCGCCCGGCACGGGAGGCGGGTGCATCACCACGGGCCCATTCGTCAACTTCACCATCAGCCTTGGACCTGTCGCGCTCGAGACCATCGACCCCAAGAACAGATTCGGATTAGAGCCTAACCCGCGCTGTCTCAAGCGCAATTTCGACCCGAAATCCAGCGCGGGAGTGCTGACTTGGGCCAACGCGACTAAGATCGCTGGCGCGCCTAATATCTCGCAGCATCGCAACAACATGGATCTTCTCTGGCACAAAAACAGCCACACTTTTGTTGGCAAGGACGGCGCGGATCCGTTCTCGACGACCAACGAACCCGCTTTTTACTTGCTCCATGCGCAGATTGACCGCCTCTATGCGATTTGGCAGGGACAGGATCTGGAGAACCGCAAGTATGCGATTGATGGGAATAGGACTTTCTTGGGGATTCCGTTGGAGTATGCGCCTGATGTGAAGCCTTCCCTCGCGGAGATTGACGATGTTATGGATTTGGGATTGGGGGTCAAGCCAAAAGTCAAAGAGACTATGTCTGCGACGGATAATGGGATGTGCTACATGTACGCCTAGACTATCTGTTGAGTCAATCTGGCTGAGATAGAGCAAGTTGAATTGGTGGTAGTGGTGCTAAGTGAGTTTGTGTTTGTTGATACTTTTTGTAAATTCTTACCCTCCTTTGAGGACATTTTTGCTGTATATAGACCCTTTTTCGCAAGAGAAAAAATCATAGAATAGAGCTCCTCATACTCGGTGCATTTTCCAAAGCCATCTTTCACAGTACCGGATATTATCATGCTCATTTCGTGTACCAAGTAGTTATGCCGCGGCCGACTGATTATGCGGGAGTAAACTCATAAACATCACTTGGTATTCGTACCGCATACGCTATCTACGCGAACAGTCACATACTTAACAAACGGGATTTCAGCATTCAAACTCGTGATCAGTCACAGAAAATCCATGGTAGCAAAACGATGCGGTCATCCCGCATGCGGGGAAGTATTGAACCGCATACGCTTTCCCTGATCCATGTATTTCTCCGCTGCCTCCATTTTACCCTTGCTAGATTATCGCAGGTACTCAACACCACACCCTAGTCTATACAACCACTCATTAAACTGGAAGAACTTCGGCTCAAATCATGGCAAAAAGACGAGTGGTGGATAATTCGCCCATCGTACCACTGTACCGAAGCGGAGAAATACTATAAGCAGTACCCCTCTACTTACATATATCCGCCTTCTCGAAAAAGGTACGGGGTCGATCGATTTTTAGAGGGGGGTATCAGAACAGCGATTGACGTAGAATATGGTGTGAGACTTGGCACGTGGTGCTATATATTAAGTACCGTTAGATAGGTACATGCGAATCGATCTGAGCAAGAGTTCGTTCTCGCGAATCTTGAATACCGTCGGCTTCTGCGCTGGTAGTGTTAGCTCGTCATCAACTTGGTGACGCAAAATCGGGCATGCCAACAATGTTCCAATTCACCTCCCGCCCCAAACACCTTCTTCTCCTCAGTCTCTTCGCACTTAGCGGTCTGAAGAATGTTTCAGCAGCTGCGGGACGCGAACGTCGTAGCTTGAACGAAGACTGGCGATTTTCCCGCTTCACGTCAAACCCGGATTCTTTGTCTTACGATGTCCTCAAGGAATGGATGCTCCCCGCCGCCAATGGCTTTCTGAGCGACGGCAAGAAATACGAACGCCCATCTGGAACTGCGCCCGGTTCTGACGTCGACTACACGCAAGACGATTTCGATGATAGCGCGTGGCAGCAGCTTGATCTGCCGCATGACTGGGCCATTGCAGGGCCTTTCGATGCGCCTGGTGTGGGAGGAGGTCCAGGACGTCTTCCCATCAACGGAATCGGATGGTATCGCCACAATCTAACTATCGATGCGGACGTGGTATCCTCCAAAAAATCTGTTTTCCTGGACTTCGATGGTGCCATGTCGTACGCGGCTGTGTGGCTAAACGGGGAACTTGTCGGTGGCTGGCCATTTGGGTATAACTCATTCCGATTGGATCTTACACCATATGTCAAGGCTGGTGGGAACACGCTTGCGGTTCGTCTTGATAACGCTCTTGACTCATCACGGTGGTACCCAGGCGCGGGAATCTATCGTAATTTGTGGCTCGTCACGGTTGACCCTGTTCATGTTGGGCAATACGGCACGTTCATCACCACTCCTGAAGTGTCTGCCTCAGAAGCAACGGTCGAGATTGTTGTGGATGTAGAGAACAAGAGCAATGCCAGCCAGAGAGTGGATGTTGCTACCGAGATCTATGCGGTTGATCCGGTGTCATTGAAGCCCGCTGGGGAAGCTGTTGCGGCTTTCTCTTCTTCCTCGGTCACTGTCGCTGGAGGCGAGAAGCAATCTGCCAATGCTTCCGCCACTGTTACTGACCCCCAGCTGTGGGGACCTCCACCGACACAAAAGCCAAATAAGTATGTGGCCGTTACGACTCTTTCAAGCAATGGCACGGCTTTCGATACGTATGAGACTGTTTTTGGTATTCGAACCATTGCCTACAGCGCCAATGAAGGATTTCTGATCAATGGCGAGCACGTGAGAATTTTTGGCACTTGCAATCACCACGATCTAGGTGCTATCGGCACTGCTTTCAACTACCGTGCTGCTGAGCGGCAGATAGAGCTACTTCAAGAAATGGGTAACAACGGATTGCGGACATCGCATAATCCACCAGCACCAGAATGGCTGGAATTGGCTGATAGATTTGGAATGCTTGTATTGGTAAGTCTCTTTAATCTTAGTCACTTTAACCGCGATCTGATGGTCTTGTCTAGGATGAACTCTTCGATGCATGGAGGAACCCCAAAGTCGACAACGATTTCTCTCGCATCTTTGATGACTGGTACGAGCCAGATATGCGCAACTTCATCCGCCGCGACCGCAACCACCCCTCCATTATCGCCTGGAGCATAGGAAACGAAATCCCGGAGCAATCAAACGCACAGGGTGGCGAAACCGGTAAACTCCTACAAGACATCTCACACGAAGAGGATCCATCTCGACTCGCAACAACCGCGATGAACAGCGCAGGTCCCAACACTGCCCTGGCCAACGAGATCGACATCATTGGCACAAACTATCAAGGCGAAGGCAACGGCGCATCTTTTTCGAGCTCATGGCCAAACTTCCACAGCACACACCCTGATAAGATGATATGGAGTACTGAGTCCTCATCCTGCGTCAGCTCTCGCGGCAAATATCTATTCCCGGTGACCCCCAATAAAACTGCTGTAGTAGGGAACAACCCAGGTCAGGGTGGCGACGGCACGAACCGCCATGTAAGCGCCTACGAATTATACTCCCCTAGCTGGGCGTCCTCTCCCGATAAAGTCTTCGAGCAGCACGACCGCTACCCATACGTGGCCGGTGAGTTCGTGTGGACGGGTTTCGACTACATCGGCGAGCCAACGCCTTACGACTCCAGCCGCAGCTCATACTTCGGCATCATTGATCTTGCAGGTTTCAAGAAAGATCGTTTCTACATCTACCAGGCGCGCTGGCGATCTGATCTACCCATGGCGCATCTGCTTCCGCATTGGACATGGCCTGGTCGGGAAGGTCAGACAACACCCGTGCACGTTTTTACTTCTGGTGATGAGGCGGAGCTCTTCGTCAATGGCGAATCCGCGGGCCGCAAGAAGAGGGGACAGTACGAGTACCGCATTCGCTTCGACGACGTCAAGTACTCTCCAGGCAGCATCCGCGTCGTATCGTACAAGAATGGCGCGGAGTGGGCCACTGCTGAGACTAAGACGGTTGGCGATGCGGTAGCACTGAATGCGACTGCCGACCGGACCAGTATTGCTGGAGATGGCAAGGATCTGTCTTTCGTCACTGTCGAGGTGGTGGATAGCGAAGGGTCGATCGTCCCTGAGGCGAGTAACTCCATCACGGCTAGTATTGCGTCAGGACCAGGGAAGATCGTAAGTACTGATAATGGCGATCCCACTGATAAGACTGTTTTTTCGGAGCCGACTAGAAAGGCGTTCAGTGGAAAGTTTTTGGCGATCGTAAAAACGGAGAAGGGTGCTTCGGGGGATATCGTGGTGGAATTCCAGTCTGACGGCTTGACGGCTGGAAGTGTGACTATCAGCGCGACTTAGACATGGTCTTGTTCGCAGCCCTCTAGGGGAGTAGCTTTCTGAGTACTAGCTCAAAAATATGGAATATTATCTCATCATTATATTCAAGGATCGCTATTCGTACGCAAATGATGGTTCGTCGGAAATCATGACTCGCTTCCGCAGCTCACAATCACACCATACACGTTTTTGGACATAAAACATCCCATCAGGACAGAATGAGACCCCCATCCATTCGTCCTGACGAACTAAGCTCTTCAAGCCTTACCAACGCCGTTCTCTCCGAAGCGAAGCTTGGTTAATCCTTTATTCCTGGGGTGCACCATGTTGACCCCGCAATCTCCAGTTCTTGGGATTCCCAAAACGTGACAAAGTCCGATGTTCTTTCGGTCCGCCGAGTAAATGCGAGAAAGAGCGATGCTCGTGATATCCCAATCTGTCCGAACCGGTACAACGATCAACTTTGCACCTGGAAAAGGTGGTACTCTTGACTGATCTTTCGGCGGTTTTGTGTTCACATGAAAAGATTCCTCGGTAGCATTAATACAACACTACACAGCGCAAATTATAGAATCTGAATTGCGATATAAGCAGTCAAGTATATAGGATAGGTGATGCCTCCGTGCACCGCAAGATCAATGTTAGCGATGGTAGTCATTCCAACCACCATGTCGCATCTAGCTTCAATCATTCCTCTCTTGCTTGGCGCGAATCTGATTCGAGCAGAACCCTTCAACACATTCGATGGCCCTGGCTTTCCTGCTTGCCGAGATGTCGCCGCAGTCCACGACCCTACCACGGTCAACGAGACTATAAGCCTCGTGCGTAACGCTGCGCAGAACCAAACGCCAGTGAGAGCGTCAGGGAAAGGGCATATGTGGTACGACACCATGTGCTCCGATGATCCCTCCACAGTCATCATTCGGACCGAGCAACTCAATCGCATCAGCGAGTTCTCCCTCCCTGAAGGCGCACAAGATGGGTCTGTGATGATTGAAGCGGGAGTTACATTCTTCCAGCTCGCAGAGTACCTGCATCTGAACAATGCTAGCATGGGCTATACGCTTGTCAATTGGAACATTACCTTGGCCGGAAGTATTGCAATGGGAGCCCATCGAAGCAGTCTGCGGGAGGATAGCATGGTCGCTGCGGGCGCGCTCGAGCTCCACATTATCGACGGTAGCGGTAATCTGCGTATCGTTAAGAGGTCTAACCAAGATGACTGGCTTGCTGCTTCGACATCGCTTGGGCTACTCGGTGTGATTGTGAAAGTGAAATTCAAGATCTATCCGGATTTCAAAGTATATGCGAAGCAAGACACGTGAGTCGTCTCCAAAGACTGTCACGATATAACATTAATGGCTAACCGATTGATATTATAGTCTCATTGAGAAGGAGGTTCTTGAAGGCGACATATATGGGATGATTTCGCCATACGCGACTGCAAACTTTTGGTGGTGGCCGTACCTACGAAAGTTCCACCTCCGTTACTATGACCCGATTCCCGACGGCTTCTCCGACCAAGAAGGTTTCCAATCTACCTTCAGTGTCACCAAAACTGAAGCAGATATCGCCACTGGATTGCTGAACTCCGGTATGCAAAATCCCACCCTCCTCATTCTACCATAAACTGACCCACTCCCCCATAGGCAAAATTCTCGCAACGTCCAACATGGCCGCCGAAACCCTCTTTTTCTCCCTCTGGTCACCGCCCAACTTCCGCGACAAACGCACTGACAAAGCGATCTCGAAATGGCCTGTGTACGGTTGGAACTACGACGTGCTCATCGGCGGCCTGTACCCAGGCTACTCCACGCAATGGGACTTCGGCATGCGAGGCGAGACCCTCGAACTCGCCTTCCCCGTCACCATCGCCAACGAAGTCCTCAAACGCGTCCGCGGTGCTTTCGACGATGAGCTCAAAAAAGGTATCATAATGACATCAACCTACCGCTCCGGCATCAACATCAAGTTTGGGAAACCGTACAATGACCTCTTAGGACAAGTCGCGACGGACACGGAAGATGGCGCGGATTGGAGCAAAGGCGCGCTAATGTTCGATTTTCCGACCTTCAAGCCCAGCTGGGGGGATGGCGAGAGGTTTAATGAGGCGTTCTATGGAAGATTGGCGGAGACGCTGATTTCGGAGTTTCCGTGTCGTCCGCATTGGACGAAGAATACGCGTGAGGTGTTTCGGTGGACGGTGGAGAAGGGAAGACTAGACAGCGGGCATCTGGAGCGATTCAAAGCGGTGAGGGAGGAGTTTGATCCAAAAGGGATCTTCAAGAGTGTTGTGGGGGAGACGTTGGGTTTGTATTAGTGGGTTCTGGTATATCCGTGCTATCGAATTTAGCTATCTTCTGCCCACTCCCATCTTCATATACTCGAGACATATTATGTGCAAATTAAATATAATGAACTTCCGAGCCACCGTCCAATTCAGGACATGGTGACTTTGGGGAGAATCCCAGATACTTGAGGCTGAAAATGTCAGACAACCATTACCTATGCCTTAGCCACACACTAAATCCCGGGCGTATCTAATAGTGGCCTCCTCGGGCCAGTGGAACGATTCTCGCCCTGCAGCCGAAGATGTGGAGCCTCCGCCTCTCCTAGACCACGTCCACGCCCTAAAGCTTTTGCGGGGTACGCAGATGGACGACTACTTAAGTAAACCAACCACCAACATCGACTAAGAACCTTAAATCGACCGTCGCCATCTCTACACTAAAAACTACTGCCAATCGTCACCACCCGCCCAAGAGAAAAAAAAACGAAAATGTCATCAGCATCGCAATCCCTCCGCGAGAAGCAAGCACCCATAAAAGCAGGCTACCGCAACGACCCCGCTACAGCCCTTGTCACTCTAAAATCAACCGGCTCCCTCGACTCAACCTCGATATCCTGCAAACTCTCCACAGGCGCCTCCGCAAAAGAAGCTTCGCGGATCGCCGGCCTACACCCCAAAGCTGGTGGGGATGACCCCGGTATCTCTGGTGAATTATGCTCTGGCGACATGCTTCTAGACGCGCTCGTCGCATGTTCAGGTGTCACGCTCAAAGCCGTAGCCACTGCTCTCCAGATCCCGATCCTCAGCGGTACCGTCACCGCAGAAGGGGACTTGGATTTCCGCGGGACGTTGGGTGTGGATCGGACTGCGCCCGTGGGTATCACGGGGATTCGGCTTTTGTTTGATGTGGTTTTCGGGGTAAAGGAGAATGGAGAGGAGGTAGGGGGGAGCGAAATTGAGAGTTTGGGAAAGTTGACTGAGAGGTATTGTGTTGTGCTGCAGACGCTGGTTAATAAGCCGGAGATTCGGGTGCAGGTTGCGGGGAAGTGTGAGAAGGAGGCGGAAAAGGGGGTTGGGAGGGAGTTGAAGTGGGTACATAGTGCTTAGATTCTTCATTGTGCGGTCGAGTGTGTTTCCATCACAGCATGGGCTGGAATTGCATTTCTCGACAAATTTTGCGTTTTGACTGCTTTTTTTCTTGGATATTTGCTCTATACGGTGATCGGTATACTGCGGCCCCTGTTCGCTAGTTGTTCCTATCCTACAATATCTCCAGTTGCGACCCCCCTTTTACCTTAAACAGAATATAACGCCCACCGTACCCCACCAACTCCCGCAAAACTTCTTCTCGCATTGCTTGCAGAGGTCGTAATGACGCTTCAAGACATGGCTATACCACACGCGTTACAGTATCTCACACCATCTCAGCCTCGGACCCAGACTCCAGAGTCGCGTCAACTCGCAGTATAGGCAGCAGTAATACCCCGAATCCAATGATATTACAAGTTCGAATTCGAAGATATTCAGGAAAGCCATCGTAGTAGATTCTTATGTGCAGTTGTTTTTATTGCGAAATCGCCATGTGCTACGGTTTTGGGTGCAGCTATCGATATCGATCAATGTTTTTCTGGTGTGTAGTGCGGGAAGAAAGTATCCAGGACGTCGAGACACCTTTCTGTAGTCCCTGGGATCTGGTGTGGAGGATGATGAGATAGCGATGTGCACATTGACTGTAATATGCAATGGTAGGGAGTGCAATGCTGTTGCCTGATGTGCCAACAACATGCCGAAGAGAGTGACCATACAACCGTCGAGTCAAGATCTTGATCTTAGATCCAGTTTCTCCCTAAACCAATTTCAGTTCGATCTCTACTCGCTCTCCTCTTCCTCGTATCCGTGCCCTTCAACATCTTCCATATCTTCGTCTTTGCCAGGCCACAGAATCTCGTTTCTGACAACGGCTCGTACATTCATGCCCGCCACGAAAAACCACAGCACAAACAGTACAACTGTCATTGCTGAGCACACAGCCTTTATTCCTTCGCTGTCCAACACATTGCCGATTTGAATGAGCGCTATGGTGAGCCCCACATTCGGGAAGATGAACGCCCACCAGTTCATACTAAACTGCATGTCTTTAGCTACCCATAACACGGAGACTGTCGATAAAGCGCAAAACCAGAAGGAGAGAAGCCAGACGAAGATGCCGGCGGGAACACCAATGGCTTTCCAGACCTCTCCGGTCGAGAATGAAGAGATGCCCAAGAATCCTTCGGGTAAGACCTTGGGTGCCTGGTTCCCAAGAGCGACAAGTGTGTTGGATGTGTATGCTGCGTGTTCTTAGTGAATTACTCGAAAAATATTGGGGTGGGATAATGTACCTGCTGGCCCTACTGCGACAAACATTCCTGGGCGTTTTGAAGTGCCGGGAAGCTCGCTGTTGATAAGCCTTGTGACATATATAGTCAACATAATAAACGCCACGCTCCAGCCTAGTCCTTGGAAACACAAGCCTCCTATCATTATTGGCAATGCGCTGGCTTGTGGTTGGTTGTATTCCAACACCGCAGCGAGCGGGCCCAGAACCAGAAACGGGTATACGGGAAGAATCCATGCGGGCATTGCTTCAATGACGGGCAGGTTCTCCAGGTCGAAGATGACATGGTACTGGAATACTGCAACTAGCATAACCAGCGCGGCATATCCCCAGAAACACACCTCCAATGTCTTGACTAGCCAAGGCCCGGTACTCGGCACGCCGTACAATTGAATGCAATACAGTATCAATGCTATGCTGACCCAGAATGTGCCAAAATAGAAGCTTTCATGAGGGTGGTGGAAGCTCTTGGTGAAGGATCCTCGGTAACGGACGAAACGGTATGTTATCAAACAGCTGAAGGTGATGAAAAGAACAAGGTCGAGTATGAAGAAGACCTTCCCGATGGTCTTCAATCCGGTGAAGCTGAATGGTTGCTGGCCAAGGAGCGTGGCCAAGGCCCCGGTGGACATTGTACATTCGAACCAGGACCACGTGAAATGCTTCAGACGTTTTTGCATATCCATTGTTGAAGGAGCCCCGACGGCATACGATTGAGCGGGCATGGTTGGTTTTGTCGGGCCCTGGTGCTGTTAGTGTAGAGAGAGGGAGAGAGAAGATCCCCCAAGAACTGCGAAAGCATGACGAGGGAGTACCAAGCTTCAGATTTTTCAATGACCAAATTATTGGCATTTGTGAATTGATGAAGCTTTTTGCTAATTTATGTGTCGTCATGACGGCACTTGGTCGCTGGATCCGGGGTTAGCGTTGCCCAATCGGTTTAAACTCCGTTGTGACACGCCGCGGTTCCATCTTGGCAGGGACAGACCTGGGGAGAGCGAGCGAAGTCCGAATGTGGACTATATGTCAATTGATCTGAAAACTTCAGCATGGCAATGTCCAATTGGCATATTACCTTTGCCATGGTCAGTTTGACTAGGAGGAGCTGTGGCATCTTTGGCTCGCGGTGACCGGTAAAGTTCTGACATGCCATCTGGAACTCCGTGCCGAAACCCACAGCATTCAACACGATTTTCAAAAAAAGAAAAAAAACAGTTATTTTTTTGAGCAGTCATTACGATTTTCCCGCTTGGGAAATAAGAAAAAGGATACAAGGTATACGATTAACGTAAGTACAATAAATCGCACATAATCCACACAAACAGTCGTGACATTCATCGAAGGTATCGTCTTCTATCTCTACTGATCGTTGCTCATTCTATTCTAGTTTATTCAAGATTGTCATATTATGACTATGTGATGATATAGCTTCCGTAAAAGAAACGATTCATTTCGGTGTCGTTCTCCTGAAGCATGGTATCCCCACTCTCAACCCTGGCATCCAAAGATATTTATATCGATTCATAGAAAATGCTAGGGCAGACATATGGCCAAAGATAAGAATCTTACAAAGACTTTACAGCAAAGCAGATGATCAGCAACCAACGATCACACATAATCCAACGGCATCTTGCGTGAAGACCGCAAACAAGGGGTTGAACAATGAATTCACTTGGGCTTCCTCGCAGGAAAGCAGTTCATTGGATGTAACAGAAAACCTTCGTCTATAAATATACCCTTCCTGAATTGGTGCTTCCCTACGTCTCTCGCGATCACGCTGTTTCGCCGTGTATCCTTGTACTTATACCGGATCATGGACCAAATTCGAGAACAAAGTCGTCTTAACACCGAACTGTAGTGACACGATAAACCCGGTGGAAAGGTACCCGGGCTTTCCAAGTCCGCCCTCTGATACAGAAGGTACCAGGGTACGTCTGAGCTTCCACCCAATCAGATAAATCAAGCAACACCATGGGCACGCTCATGATTCAACACGAACTATTGTTTGACAAGGTGTGAAAGGCTGTGCATCCCAGCGTAACGCCATATTCTGGACAGGGCATTGTGGGATACTGCAGACTGCTGCATGCATACTCTACAGAATCGAGAACAGCCAAAACGTTTATGGTGTAAGACAGGGTATACTCGCTGCAGGGGTGTGCATCAGTGTAGCATGGCCAACGAACCACATCCAACTATTTGATCGGTGCTATTGGCTCTTGAGGCTGTGCTAATATATCATGCGTGTGCAGGTGTTTGGTTATCTAGTGGCTGATGCTGTTATACCCGGAGAATTGCGGCGTAGCTGTTCATGCGTCGAGTACGAGCGGGGGATACTTGGAGAAGGTTGGAATATATCTACGGCTGTGAATCCAGAGATGAGTTGTCGGAAACAGATCATTGTTGAGCTTCATGTGTTCAATCTCTCTCAAGACTTAAGAAGTGTGTTGTTTACTGTTGGTTTATTACCGTGAATAGGTTGTGTGGGCTGTTGTGTATTCAGAACTCCTACACCCATTCACGCCCCCACCTTTCCCAGCAGCCTATCAGAAAGCCCTTCGTCCGTCTAATCCAACAAATCACAGGCTTTTCGCAAAATGGGCATCAGAACCGCCCCTTTCTACGGCTCTTTCGCGGATTCCTACTCTACGAAGAAACATTGGGATCCGACCGCTGATTTAGAAATCATCAATCCTGCAAGAGGGCATATGACCTGTGTCGGATACGCACCAAGCTGCAGACGACGATGCCAAAATCCCATCAACCAGGCGAACCGAGCATCAGCTCATCGGCTTCTAGAATCTCTTTCATACATCGACGTTTCCACAACAGATATCAGCGCGCAGCTCCGTCAGCTAGCGGGACTTACACTATGTGTGAGATATCATCAGGGCCAGAATGAAAATATGGTTCGGACGTGGACGAAGCAGATACGCGCGCAAAAGGAACCGGACATGCAGGAATCAATTCAAGAGCTCCAACGCTTGATCAGAGAAGCACAATTGTTGGCTTCAAAGATCTCGCGCAGCAGTGGGCAATCCCCGAGACAACACTTCCCGACATTTTCCGAGGACGAAACGTTCCACACCAAATGGCAAGAACCAGAGCAAAGCTGCCATTACCAAGAGCGCGTGAAGAAGATGCAAGAAGAGGAACAACGAAGGAAGCGCCAGGAAGAGATTCAGCGCAAAGCACGCGAGGAACAGAACCTACGCAGGAAGCGTGAGGAAGAGCAGAGGCAACAGGAACGCGATGAAAAAGAACGCCAGCGCAAGAAGCGCGAGGAAGAAGAGCGACAGAAGAAACGAGAAGAGGAAGAGATACAGCGTAAAAAGGATGAGCAAGAAGCTAGAAGGGAAGAGGCACGAGAGCGAGAAGAGAGAAAAGAACGAATTCGCTTGAAAGGCGAGCAGGTGCGAAAAGAGCGCGAAGAAAAGGCAAGACTGCAAGCCGAGAAAGAGAAGCAAGAATGGAGCAAACTATGGATACCGTACGTGTCACGGTGGGAGGAGATCAAGAGTGAGTACCAACCAATCCAAAGCCTCACATTGAATAAAAAAGCTAATCCTCACCCAGAAAATGGCGCAAAAGGCACCTCAGTATGTGAATCCAGCGGTCTAACAGTGCACGCTTACTAACACACTGAAAAGGAACACCTGCGTGCTGTCATACCCTGGCCCGTCAAGTCTGGTGACTACAAAGACGTTTCCGATACTTCGGTGGAAGAGTTCTTCAAAAAAGCAGTGCCCCAGGACGCAAATGCGGCGACGAAGCTTCAATACATGAAGGCAGAATGCATGAAATGGCATACGGATAGGGTCCCTAGATTGTTTGGAGTGATTGAAGATGAGGCACTGGTACGCATTTTCACTACGGTGGCTCAGGTTGTAGTGAAGATGAAACAGGAACTGCAGTAATATCAGGAGCATGAGCGGTGTGTACACTACAAGCAAGGCAGGCGTTTTGGATGACTTTCAAAGTATATACCATAGATATAGATTTACTATAATAATGACAAAACCCAATCCCCCGTCTCGATTTTGCCCGTCATCTGGTTTGGCATCGCTCCAAGTGAGGGAAGCTCAATATGAAACGGAGTCCTTATTGGCGAAGTGGTGTATTGCAGGCCTTCTATCCACATCGACTGTTTCGATATATAACTTTATCCCGCTAGCGTTATTTGTACCCATGACTGTGCTCACATATGTACACTTGTTGTTAGTCCCGATGCTTTCCGTGTCTGAAAAATCATGTTCTGATGGTGCCCACTTTCGTACAATTTACATCAGACATATACGATTCTGACAGTAAAATCTCTTGCAGTTATCAACCTCGCTGGTTATACTTAGGTTTAGTCCGGATTAAAACAACCGTTCGACGCATGGTTTTTGTATGGTTTTTGAACCGTTGGATAGCGTGGGCCGCGTCTAGTCAACTCCCTATACGCAATCGGATGGCGTATGGTAGTACGGCCGAGGAACGTCGGGTATGTCCAACACCATTGGAGAAATCTTCATCCACATCTTTGGATTCAAGATTTGAAAAGCCGCTCCTTTGATTGGCGGCCGGTGTGGGCCGCTTCCGTGTGAAGTATCGAGTAGCCCAGTGAACAAATGGTGACGGCCGGTCACACAAGCAACAACGTTAGGATGCAGACGACTTCACCTTGAATAGCCCTTCTTCCTGACCGCCTGTTTAGGTAGTTGCTTAGGTAGTTAGGTAGTCGCGCTTAGCGTGGTTTGCCCGTACTTGAGGCCGCTCCTTCTCCATTCGATTTCTGCTCTTTCCTCCTCACCCCTCCACACGGGCCTTTCACACTCCCCATCAGCCACCTTCTTTTGCGGAACCCAGCTAATATCAATATCCTCTGCTCTATAGAAAGATCTAAACACGATGACTCTCATTTTCACTTTGGCCCTGGCCTGGTGGGTGGCTCTCGCTGCAGCGGTCCCGCACCGCGCTGGGAAAGTCCTCGTCAAGGAGCCTGCCGTGCCGGCCACGATAGTCGTCAACGCGACTCTTTTGTCGCACGGCATCGAAGGCGAAGTCAAGGCAGCTAACGACGGCGATGATCCCGTCCGTCATGGCTGTATCGCCACCGTCTATGAGCATCCTAACTACAAGGGCAAGGTCTGGGGTATCGAGCCTCGCGAGATGGGAGACACCCCGACTTCTTCGCAGTGCACCCGGGTCCCGTAATAAACATGCACTCACTCAATGCTTGGGAATTTTGCTGACAGCTCTCTCCAGTGACAATACCATCTCCGCCATCAAGTTTGAAAAGGAGAATTACGGCGGGCGCGGCTTCTCTTGCTACATATACGAGTATGTTGAAGCCGTCATCGGAAAGCGCTTGAAAACTAACACACTAGCAGGAATGATAACTGCGACCGTGATGTCGGATACCATAATTGGGTTGGTGATGATGTGGCTGACTTGCGTAACATTGGCTGTGAGTTTCTCTCCTACACTTTCGGGGCATGTCAGCTAATATACAGCAGGGGACAACCGTCTTCGAACGGTGGCTTGTTACTGGCGTAGCGATGGCTTCCATTGGGATAAACGCCAGTCTCTCGCTAGTGGCCCCCAGGATCAGGCTGTGAGTGCATGCAGTATTCTCGAAAATCTTTTCCTGACATGATCCCTAGATGGAACTATATCAAAATGCCCATCTTCGAGGCTGGTACAAGATCTACACCCGCTCCATGTTGGATGCACAAGAATGTTTAGAAATCCCGTACGTCCTTCATGTGTCAATCGATCTGGAACGTCTGCTAATCTTACCCAGCTATGGGTTTGGTATCTCTTCGATTCAGTACCACTCCATCGGGCAGCATTACTGTGCGTTCTACGCGTCGGTCAGGTGCAACCAGGGGATCCAGCAAACTTATGTCGAATTCACTAGAACGCAGGACTATGTCGGATATGTATGGGAAGATATGATCAACAGCGTTAAGTGCTTCAAAGTCCATGGTAGTCAAGCACTGCTCGAATCGGAATCTGGAATGATCCAAATCCCGGCCCAGGAAACACTCGGCGACACCAGCGAGCCGCAAGTTGCAG
Organism: Periconia digitata; assembly: GCA_948474695.1. Lineage (NCBI taxonomy): Eukaryota > Fungi > Ascomycota > Dothideomycetes > Pleosporales > Periconiaceae > Periconia > Periconia digitata. Next base: position 1,288,960 of record CAOQHR010000002.1, read on the forward strand.
AAAAAGTTGAGCTGGTCCGCAAGCACACCGACCCTCCACCGACTTCGGGGCCCGCATCGCTATTCAACGAGGTACGTATTCGTTATGCGCGCAAACATGTATGATTCGCCATACTGATTCGAAAGATAGACCGAATCGGGCCCCCAAGGTGGCAAGCAATGCATCAAGCTATTCCCCGAGCCAAACTTCCGTGGAAAGTGGTATTGGTACCAAGACGAGGACCAGATGAATTTGCCAGACGGGTATTGCGCCTACCTTCCAGGCGACGCGTCAATTTCCTCGATCAAGAAGGGCGACTGTGCGATTTGGTGCGCGGCTTTCAAGAACAACGTTGTCGACTGCAACATTAATATCCATGAGCATTTCCGCATCACGCAGGATTGGCCCAAGCTTTGGTCAAGCATGGACAGCCAGATCACGCACTTCAAGTGCTTCAACACGCCGTGGAACGCGGAAAAGCATGGTACTCTAGGAGTACCTTTGGACTAGAGCTTCGCGCTTGCAACGCGGCGACTCGAATGTGTTCGAATATCCCGTGGTAATATATGATGGAGTCCAGGATGGGCAATGACATGATGCACGGTCAGGAAGGCGTTCATCAAACTAGGTAGATACCCAGCGACAGGTAGCCCTAAAGTAAGACAATGATAATGGGAATGAATGATTCACCAAGGAAAAGCATGTTGCGGGATCGGCAGCGGTGTTGCCCAAGGTGATGGCGCAGATGTCTTTGCAGTTAGTGAGGTGATGTGCAGGGTCCAAGCCAAGCTTGGTGTTGTGTGGGGGTGCCCATCCTTTCCCCTTGGACATGGGCAAGCCCTACGAAGCCCAAACCGCTTGCACCCTTTGACTAACTGTCGGAGAGTGCCGCATACCGCCTGCAATGATACATGGATGGAGAATGCCTCACGAGCAACAGAAACGGTCGAGTGTTGGCTCATTCTGTGCACACGCACATAGGTCAGTCTGCCGGCCGCCCTTGCAGATACGGTAGGTCGGTAGGAGAGAGATGATTCTGCTCAAATCACCACCACAAACCCCTGGTTCAAGATAAGGGCTCGGTCAAATCAGCTAAATTCTGACCGTTCCTCCGAACTATTCTTGTTTTCTTCGCCCGTTAGATATAGTCGACAGCAGGATGCGTGCAAGAAACCTCGATCCATTCTGTTCAACAGCTTACATACGACATCAATTCCTCTCGGGCACCAGAGAGCACAGCATAATCTCGTAAGATGACCGGGCGCTTCTAAGCGCCAGCGACCTCGTTTGCGTCTATCTCATCCCCACGCTTCCCTCACCCCTGGCCCCCACGATACCTGCCTAACGAAGACGGTGGGGTTTCGCTCAACTGAACATGGCTGCTCCTCCGAACGAGGTGGGCCGCCAACCGAAGACGCATGCATCGCAAGCCGCCGTTCTAGACGACTTGCTCGACTCGGATTATTGCGAGGACTGCGAAGAAGTCTTGTCCGACTACTATTGCAATGCCTGCGCCGTCAATCTCTGCTCCGCATGTTGGGATACCCAGCCCGCCCACCGTCGCAAGCGTCTCGCGCCGGGCCAAATCCCACACGAGAAGACCAACTTGATCGTTGCGAATCGCGTCCAGACGGTTTTTGCGTGCGCCGGTGATGAGCGGACCCTGAAGCGGCTTCACAAAGAGGATGAAATAACGACCTGGTTTGGCCTAGAGCGCGAGTTCAAAGACGAGCCCTCTTTTATGTTTCGCGATCACGGCAGATTCTCTGCCGCTCTATCTACGGGGAGTCAGGCCGTCACAAATAAGATCCCCAGTTTAGTCTCCTTTGTCGGTCAAACGGGAGCGGGGAAGAGCACCCTCATCAAACTTCTCGTACAGCTGCATCAACGATCTGGCCCGGGGGAACAATTTCATTCACCAGTTCCCGGACTCACCGGGCGAGACTTGCCAACATCCGAGGATGTCCATCTCTATGCGGACCCCTTGACCGCAGGCTCTAGTCATCCTCTTCTTTTTGCCGACTCCGAAGGCATCGATGGAGGTGAGCGCGATCCCATTGCCGCGAACCTGCGCAAGATGCGGGAAAAGGAAGAGATGGAATCTCTGGGCTCCGAGTCGGATTACTCTGCTACCGCGCGAAGCTTCACCGAGCGGGAGGTCGCCTGGATGGACGACAGCAAGGTCAAGCAGACGAGGCAGTTTGCGGCCAGCCAGCTGTATCCCCGGATATTGTTCGCCTTTTCGGACGTAGTCGTCTTTGTGCATAGAAATCCGAGGTAGTTTGTCATCCGGGGTCAGTATTCCACTGTCACTAATCATGCTTAGGTCGATTGAAGGCGTACTTGAACGATTGCTTGAATGGGGGTCGGTCGCAATTGAGACGACGTACAACCAGCCTTTGCTCCCATACGCCATCGTGGCTTTGAATGCGACAGAGCTTGACATTGATCCAAGACTGTGGGACATTGAGACGTCTACATCACTCCTTCTAGCATCGTTGGCGGATACTGTGGATAAGAACGCTAGTTTCTCGAAGTATGCGGAGCTTTGGAGAAAGCGCGGGAAGGTCATCAACAATATAGAAGATTTGATGATGTGTTATTACAGCGCAGTCAAGGTATCACTTCCTGCCTCTACCGTTTCCACACTCGTTTGTGATCACTGATGTATTTCCAGGTGATCAGACTCCCTACGAACGGTCGCCCAATACTGGTCGAGCAGCAAGCTTTACAGCTCTACGCCGAGATTGAGCGCGCTTGCCGGCTTGCAAGAAATATGAAAGCGCAAACCCGAATGTTGCTCAATGCTTTTGAACTTCAAGCATACCTGTACGTTCAACGCCTCAAATTATCTATTGTACTATGACAACTGAAAACCGCCAGTCATCACGCTTTCGATCACTTCTGTTCGACTTTGGATACTCCTTTCGACTTCGTGCAATGCTCGTATCTCACCAGCCACCTATCCACCACTTTCGGCGAAAGTATCCTCGCATTAGCAAGATCAATGGCAACGAAGAAACCGCGACCCAAAGCATCAAGCATCTTCCAGAAGTTGGGCCACTTGATAGCATCTTGCATGACGCTGGACGTTATGCGTAGCAATCTCAAAGGTGCTTCTGCACATCCTCCCGAAGACCAAGACTAAACGTCTATAGGCACTGCGGAGCGCATCTTCGCGCAGTACGTCCCCCAAATCGACGCTGCGCTCCTCGAATTCGGCGATCGGTATTGGCCCTGCGAGTTCTACGTCAAAGGCGCAGTCCCGCCGCACCTCCAGACTCATCTCAGCAATCTTCAATTTCAGCAGAGTATGCATGCCGTGGGCGTGATAATGCGTTGCCAAAACTCACGAAGTGGGCACCACGCGAAAGGGTGAGTGCCACACCACTTTTTCCTTGGGTGTCGTTTCGTTCCGAACCTTCAAGCAATCGATACTAATACCCAAGATCAGACACCAATTATCAGACGGAAGAGTTTTCGCCAGAGGCGCGTACGAATCATCGTTTTTCTTCGAAGAACATAGAAAACAGATTCTTGACGATATTTTCGTCACGTTTCACGAATCCATGAACAAGTTATCACGGCTTGCACGCGAAGGTGTCGACCAACTCAAAGCTGCAGCTGTTCTTCATCGGACAGATGCACTGTCGGCGTTTTACCCATCAAGTGATGGCAATGAACCTGTTGGTCTGCAGCACACCGTGTTCTGCATCTGTTGTTTGTTTGGACTGCCGGAGGCACTTTTGCCATGCGGACACATGCTTTGCAGGGATTGTGTAGAGGCTTATGGGCATCGAAAAGCGCATGCTTTGGTCGAAATTCTGGAATGCCCGCTGGAGATCAATCAGAAGATACAAACTCAACCGCATATCGTATATACGAGACCGGAGTCGGCGGGTGTACGGGTGCTTGCACTCCACAAGTATGATTGGTCCCGAAGCTCTTCATATCGTCAATCAAATCTAACTTTTGTGTAGTGGAGGTGTTCGAAGTATCATTCAGATCGAGGTATTGAAATTGATAGAGAAAGAGTTCGATGGAAGGATTCCGATACAGTCGTTGTTTGATATGATCATCGGAGAAGGGTAAGTCTCGAATGCATACCCATGAAAATATACCATCAAACACTAACATCTTGCAGGACTGGTGGTGTTTTGGCTCTTGGTCTGAACTCACGGGGCTGGACCCTGGACGACTGCGAGCGACACTTGCGCGATATTTTCGCGAAGACGTTTACACCTGCCAACGTACACAGATTTCCCACGTTTCAATTCAGAGGTACGTATTCAGGACTGTGCTTTTGTGACGTTGTCTTTGATTCCTTGTTGCTAACTAAACTTCCTGTCTGTGCAGGCTCACAAGCGAAATATCGTGCGAAAGCGTTAGACGATTGTCTTGCTGCTGTCTTTCCCGAACAGCGTATCGTAGATTTGCCGCCATCAGAAGATCCGATGCAGAGATCTTCAAAGGTCGCTGTTCTTTCGTCCTCGACCACAGGAAGAAAGATATTGTTCTCGAACTATCGGCGAAAAGCCTCTCCTACTTGTGAGTTATGAGTAGCCTGATCTATCGCAAGATGCGCAACTAACTTCGAAAGTGCCGTATACATTATATCCCGTCACTGACTACGCTTCTCAGCCAAAAGTCTCAGATATGTAAGTCCAAGCGATTGCTTCCTCCCATGGAGAATCCATTCACTTATGATGATTACAATAGTGCGAGGGCATCTATGGCGCACACCGAACTGTTCAAACCCTTTCTTGATGCCCGCCTTGGCCACCTATTCTTCAAGAAAGATATGACAGAACGCTTTCTGCTCGAAGTAGCCCAAAATGAGTGTCAATCCATCTACAACGGTCTCCCAAATGACTTTCCAGACATCCTCCTCTCCATCAGCTGTGGCCGCACGCGAAAGCAAACAGCAGCACCATCCATCATCAGCACCAGTACCTCGCAATCTAGAAATTCGGAGAGGTCAAAGCAGCCGCCGCTACCACAAACAATACCCGACGACACTCGGTCTGTCTTCACCGAGCATTCAGGCGATGTATCAGCGCACTACCCTCGTCCGAATTTTATAAGCCTTGATCCGGCGCTTGATAGTCCACCGTCACTGGACAACGTATCTAGCATAACATCACTGCAATCTCTTATCCAGAGTGCAACCGATACAGTGGTGATTCGGAAAATCGTAAACCAACTCTTCGCAACGCTCTTCTACGCCGAGTCCGACGCTGCAATTCAAGAATCTGCTGCCGGGGAGTATCTTATTCCAAGTAATTATACAACTCCTCCTTTCCTTTTACTAGCCCCCCCATCACCCCATTCCCGCATGTATAAAACCTCGCTAACCCCCAATCCTCACAGTCCGCCTCTACACACGCCTCCTCAACCACACCCCCTCCCTCTCCTCTCTCGGCACCCTCCTACGCACCGGCCCCTTCCGTGCCAGCGAATTCGTCTTCTGGGAAGAATCCTCGACATCCAATCAACAGCCGTTACTATCCTCCCAACATCCACACCAACGCCATTCCTTCCCCATCTCCAACCACACCCTCGACTCAATGGTGCATCGCGGCGTTTTTCCAGTTCTGAAACTGCTCTTACCCGTGTGGGATGTCGATGCGGTTGTGCATGGAGTCGTGAGGTTGGAAACGGGGGAGGAGTGGGCGCTTAGTGCTTTCCCTAGGGTTTTGGGGAAAACTGGTATGTCTCCCCCCGTATACTACGTCTTCTGGATATTTCAATTCTTCTTGCTTCCCTCTTTCTTGTTTTTTTGGGGGGGGGGACTGTTATTCGTGATTCATGGTGAATGTTGACTAACGCATTGCGGTATTTTCAGGCAAAGCGAAGCCCCAGAACCTAGACATCTCGTCCGTCAATTCGAATAGAGTACCAACGTGGAGCGCGCCGGCTGTTCAGGGTCAGTCAGAGTGGGATGCGAGTCTTCCCGTTCGCGGTGCGAGAGGGGACGACGAGTGGTTGGGCGGCGGCGAAGACGATGGTGACGGTGGTGACGACGATGTTACTGCGTTGCCTGTGTACACACCTTAGCCTTTCCAATTTTTTGGTTTGTAACGTGAAAAAAGAATGGCGCATCAGAGGTCGGGGCTGGGGTTTGAAGCGGTGGTATTCATTTCGAGACATCAAGCGGGAGGTTTTTTTCTTGGTCACCACATCGTGTTTAGCTATATTCTCCTGTCTTTTCTCGACTTTTCCTTCATTAAACCAAAAGCAACTCACTACCTATCTATCCCATTCACTCTTTCGAAATCCATTTTTGTTGCATAGCACCACGAACACATGCACATAAATCTAGTGCATGCCTATCGTCACCCACGCAACATTGGCAAACAATTCGATTCTATCTAGCAATACAACCTTTCCTTGCTCCCTTGCTCTTTTTCCTAGGCTGTGCAGCTGCGCCTTACTCGCTTGCTCGGGTAGTTTCGTTAAGAGTCTACCTACGTTTCGACCGGGTAATTACGTTGAGCGAAGGATCGCACCATCGCGGAAGAGTGCTTGCTCCGCCACACAGCATATACGTTTTCCTGCGTTTGTTTTGTGGGTATACGGAAACGGCAGTGAATTAAGGAGAGGTGAAGATGCATTGTTGTGTTTTTCTTCTTTTGGTTCTGCGAATGTTGTGGTGGGTGCGAGCTCTTTCCATGAAGATTATCATTGCTTTCTCGTCTTGCGGTTTGAATTCTACAAAATTGATCAAAAAGGTTTACAAGATGCAAGGGAAAATTCGGCTACAAATGTTTCTTTGTAACTGGGTGAAGAGCAGGAACTACAACTTTGGTGTACAGACAAAGTGTGTAAACCATACTCGCGAAGGTCGTCGTCGATTTAGCGTACTGCACGCACCAATTCCTTCCTGCTATCGTGATGGATCCCGACTAAAAGTAGGATCGTGTGATGATCATTCGCTTAGAAAGGCAGCTTTGAACGAGGTGCGTACTCGATTTGAATGTAGTACATTACTTTATTTCCCAATGCGTATATGCCTTTTCTACTTCGATGTGATGAGAGGCAGGATGTACGTGCCGAAAGTCTGCCTCGTTACGTAGACAACGTAGATTCTGCATCAACTCCTAGAGATCAATATAGTCAGACAGGATATCACGGCACACTATAGTCACGGCAACAGCGAGAATGGAGGGCTTGGAATCGGTTGAATAGACTGAATCGTGTGATATCTGCAAGATAGTTTCGATCCTTCTTGAGAATGCTGCGAGGGCTATGGCAACAGAACATATAAAGGCTCCTGGAAACGCTATCAAACTGCCCACCTCATCAGCTTTCATCAACCTGCACTCTAATAAGTTCGTCTAAGCTCCTCAATCACCAACATGAGGGCGTCAACTTCTCTCATCGCACTCGCCGCGTCGCTTCAGACTGCATCTGCTCACTGTAATCACCACACCTCCTCCTCGCCTACCCCCAAACTGACCATCAATCAGATTACTTCCCCCACCTAATCGTAAACGGCACCAAAACTCCAGAATTCAAATATGTCCGGTACGTTCCCTTCCCCAGCAAACCAAAACAATGCCCCCAAACCAAATTTATCCTAACAACCCCCACCACCAGCGACGTCCTCCCAGCCAACTCAACCTCCGACTACCCCGACCCAGTCAACGCTTACAATGGCAAAGAAGCCCCCGTCTACGGCGCATTCGACACATCCTACGTGACCGACATCCGCTGCGGACGCTCCGCACACCTCGCAGCGTCCAAAACACTCACCGCCGATATCCTCGCCGGCAGCGAAGTCGGCTTCGCAATCAAGACTTATATCGACGACAGCTACAACTTCGGCATTTTTCATCCGGGACCCGCGCAGTTGTGGTTGAGTAAGAGCGAGGATTTAAGCACGGATTTGGGGGATGGGGAGTGGGTCAAGATTGGGTATCAGGGGCCGAATAGCAGTACGACTTGGAGCACCGACCGGGCTACGGAGTTGTTTTTCGATATGCCGGAGTCGACACCGCCGGGGACTTGTGAGTAACGATTTTTCTTTTCTTCCGATTTTCTTTTCCTGCTGCGCGGATGCGCGCTGTCATCAAAAGTAAATGAGTGAACGACGCTAACGCAATTACAGATCTTCTCCGTCTAGAATTGCCCTTCCCTATCAAGGACTGGCCAGGGCATAGCCAGTGGTATACCAATTGTGCGCACGTCAACATTATCGGAAGCGGCGGAGGTTAGTTTTCTCCCCGTCTTTCATTTCGGGCAGTTGCCCTCTGTCGACTTTTCACACGCATACACGGGAAAACCGCTAACGAAGACATCAAAATGATAGGTTCCCCTGGTCCCTCGGTGAAGCTTCCAGAAGCCTATAATGTTTTGGACCCGGGCATCAATTACGAAGACGGTGTCGATTACAATGAGGGCTTGGAGAATTACAAGCCGCCTGGCCCGGAGGTGTGGAGCGGGTAATTGGTATTGCATCGATATCAGCATGATGAATTAGTACTCTTAAGGGGACTAGTGGAAGGGATTAGTTCATTTCATCAATGTTGAACAGTAATAAAACGTCGGGCTTGTACATATCGTAGCTTTTCAGTTATACGTATAGTTTCAAGGTATACAAAGAGGCTTCGATCGAAAAACAATGGAAATTATACAGCCCGGTAAAGCCTAGACTCTTGCACGACGTGGCAAATACAGAACATACATACGTAAATTAGAATTGACGACAGACAAGAGAGTATGTTTCGCAAACAGAACATATATGACACGAAAAACAGGACTACATTGAGATTAACCCTAAACAACAAGCAGCCTTGGTACCTACCCAAAATTGAAAAAAACACTAGAGCAATTATAGGGTATAATCTTCATATAAAGAGGACAAGTTGTAGAACCTGCTTGATCTCACGCCTAACACGCACATTATGCGCATTTAAAGTCTCTTATAAGAAAGGCTTTCTACTACACCGTAGAAAGATTTTACAAGTAACAGGATTACTATTGCCTTTGTTTGTGCTTTTATTTTTGCTTTTATTTTGCTTTTATTTTTGCTCTTATTTTTATTTCTACTATTACATTTATTTTTACTTTTACTATTACATTTATTCTTACTTTTACTATTACATTCATTATCACTTTCACTATTATATTCATTCTCACTTTTACTATTACATTGCAAGGTAGTCTATCAGTGCCTGTTTGTAGGGCAGACCTTAGATTCACAATGTAGTAACAGCTTGGTTGACTTGTTGTAAGTTTAATGCGATGACAATTAATAAGATTACATACTAGCGTCTATCTCTGCTTTTTATGTCTGTGCTACTTTAGAGTGCTGTTAGAAGATGTGTTTCTAGAAACTTTGCCTAGTTGGCCCGCAGGCGGCGCGGTTATGCTTCTACCCAGGAGAGCTGTTCGCTGTACTGCCTAGAGCAAAACAGTAAGATTTGAAAGCGATTTTAGAGGCACTCTTGAAAAAAAGTTGGATAATGGCTTGAAATTCTCCTACGTGAACAGGGGTCATGTCATTAGCGTGGGTTACGCCGAAGCCATGGCTGAGCGCAAAGAAATCGATATCAAGGAGATTCCTTTAGCTGCTACCATTAGACAGACTTCAGACTTAAAGTCTTGCCAAAATATAGCTTTTTAAGGCTAAACTTCAGATTTATTACACACATATCTAGTAGTAAGGACGCAAGTTTCTCTGTAGGACCTCTTTCTGGTGCTTCTCGTTCGTCATGTTATCTCGTTTAGAGATTCCCACTCTGCATATATTTCGAATCTACTTTTTTCATTCGCTTAAACATTTCCCTTGATGCGTGGCTAAGAGCTTAATTGATTAATTTTAGATTGCGAGATGCTGGGACAGCAACAGAAGAATTAATAGCTTCTAGAGTGTTCAACCCGACGCGCATGTTCAATTTTTGAACCAATTAGGCTGGAATAGAAGACTTATGAGTTTTAAGATGCTTGTATATATACTTTTGTTGCGCGTCTTATTTAAATCTAAGATAAGTATTAATTGGTTCCACAGCGCTGCCTCGTGAATCTATCTATTACCATCGTCAAGTCTCCTCCATCCATTACTTAATTCTACCTGATATGTGTTATCTATCGAGTACAGGCAAGACTTGAAATCTTAAGAATGTGGCAGAATCGCTATTAATAGATTTAGCAGGACACACGTACACCAACAGAGTGATTTACTCATGCTACTGACAGACAAATGATAGTATATTCCGAGCATCATTATTCTACCATCATAGACCTCTGATCATGGAAGATAGGATATAAAAACAAAACTGACGCAGGTAATCATTTTATGAGCTTTTGGGTGCCTAGAAATAGCCATTTTAGAATGATAATATGCCTAGCTCATCCTTTACATCAAATCCTGTTTCTCTCTGATTTGTGGCCTGTCAGGTGCGGCGTGAACACCCTGAGTATCCAAAAACAATATAGTTTACCCAAAAGCTCCAGACAGGACACATGCCAGATGATATTTCACATTCTTCAATCATTCACTCCGCTGGTCGATGCAATACGGCTCAATACTAGTCCCGAAACCATAGTTTAATCAAAGCGATAGGGCAAAAGAATGTCGCAATCATCGAAACATTTAGGCGCATTGGAAAGCTTGGTTATTGATATCGTGAGGGAATCAAGCTGGATCAGAGCGACTAATCCAGTAGACTAGTATGTTCTGAACCTTCTTTATTGGGCAAGTCAAGTGTACAACTGTGGAAACTACGCAGTTCCCAAATGGACGCAGGGTGTAAAATATCGTCATTGCATCAAGACCTGTAGCTCAAATTGAGAAATGTCTTTCTTGCATGCTAGGAATAATCCAAGTCTGGTTGCACATGTCCTATCACTCGCATCTCACAGTGATTCGTGATTCACGGCGTATAGCAGCTTTGTCAGACAGCCGGATCAAGCTCATGAAATTTCATGGCTCTCATTTGAATCTTGGCAACATTGATGTCCTACCACGCTCGTTTTCTGATCAGTATCGCTTTCAATAGTTTTATGGATGGAAATTATCAGGGCAATACCTTTATGCTAATCGTTTCGTTTTATAGACAAAGCTTCACTATGTTAGATACCAATTTGACAGGGCCCATTCTGGGAGGTGTAGTTGCGCGCTATTCGAAGGGTCAACTACATCATGAAGTGAACTTTCATGAGGGCAAATTGAAGATCGACGAATATTGCACAATCGAGATCCAAATGGTGTATTTCTATTGACTAGCACTTCAATGCATCTTGATTGGCGATGATCTTTCAGGGCCGCTGAAAGATCCAGAATTATCTTTTTCCACATTTGATGGAGATTACACATGTCTGGGTCCCCCCGCTACCCAACTGTGGTTTTTGATACCAACTTTTGAAGGTCACACCCTGTCTATCATCTATACCCTTTTGCATGTACTCTTTGACTAGAAATAATGAAAATTCGAATTTTCCCCTCTTCACACCCGAATGATGCTCTGAGCAACCAATATCTTCTGCAGCCGGTCCTTCAATGATGTTTGGGTAAACGTAGCTTGTGTCGCTTAACATTACCGCGGCCTGCCTACAGCTTCTTCCAATACATCGCTCAATCATCTGTGGTCTAGTCCTCTGGGTGTCTGGTGCGATGATGACATGTCATCCGAAAAGATACAGTCCAGCTCATCGACATCGAACAAAGAACAAGGCGAGACGTCAATGACTCGGAAGTCAGATTATAGGTATACAGATGATGTCTCGCTATCAAATGATATTGTCATTTTCAATGCCCACTCCTATCTCTTTTCTCGGGGCAGCATCTCACAGTATTCGTTTTTGAAGTGGAATGACCAACATGTTCAATCACGCGCCTAACTGGATCATAGTATCGAAGCTCATAGTGGCAGATATTGGGCTGCTCGCGCTAATCCCGGCAGTAGTACTCACTACATTCGCTTTTGTGGCGGTTGCGCTGAGATTGTATTCTCGCACATGCCTGACGAAATGGATCCTCACTGAAGACTACTTTGTCGTCGCAGCTTTGGTAGGATGAACTTTTCTTACAGAGAGAACAACGCTAACTAGCATAGGCGTGCTCGATAGCAACGAGCGGATTGATAGGAAGTGGTATGTCACATCCTGGGAGTCCTGGCTATGCTGACTGTGTATTCTCAGAAGTATCTATAAATACCAGACAGAAGAGCAGAAAGGATAGGGCAGCTCCAGTGGAAATGATGCTCAAGGTATTCCCAGCAACACCTCCCTGCGCGCAACATCAACTAACAATGTCTTTATAGCTCATCTACGCTCAATCCCTCCTCTACCACCTCGCCGTCAACCTAGTAAAAGCATCGATACTCATCCAATACCGCCGGATATTCGGTCGCACATCAAAAATGACGATAAGATGTACCAACGCACTCTTGCTGACCACCATCGTATCGTGTGCATGGGGCTTCTTTGGCGTGCTCCTCCTCTGTAGGCCGATAAAGAGGTACTGGGAGATTGAAATACCCGGATACTGCATCAACGCCGAGGCGCATTTCTGGTCCACTTCCGTTTTAGGGGTTGTTTTGGACGTGGCTATTTGGGTGCTGCCAATACCAGTAGTGAGGAAGTTGGAGGTAAGAGGTAGGCAGAGGGTAGGGTTGGCTGTGGTGTTCGGGTTAGGCATACTGTAAGTTCTCCGGGAATCGCAGTTGATATGGTGTTGATGGGAACCTTGACTGACTGTTGTGGACAGGGTGTGTGTTGTTAGTGTACTGCGTCTCGTGCTTGTACACGATGCGACACGAGAAAAGAATGTGACCAGTAAGTATGAACTTTTGCCTTGTACCACCTTCCACCTAAACCATCTATGCTTGCACCAAAATGCTTGTTCTCACATCAATATGCCTATATACTCGCTGATCGGATGTATAACAGAGGCTGGCACTCACGCGCTGATATGGTCTACTGCGGAGATCAACGTGGCAATCATTTGCGCTTCGCTCCTAGTGATGAAACCACTACTCATGCGATGGTTCCCGATGCTCATTGGATCTGGATCTTCTACCGCTATAAATGATCACAGGCAATTCAAGAGATGGGGGATTTATGACACGAGGCGAGATAGGATGGCGGCGAGGGATGAGGACGCGGAGCCTGGCATGCTGGCTTTGGACAAAAGCCAAGCGAGTAAAACGGAGGAAGGAGAGGAAGAGCGTATTGATGAAGGGAGTAATGCGTCTGATAGGGGATCGAGGAATTACGTTGGGCAGAATGTGGATGTGGGAGTTTGAAGGTCTGGGCGCTCTTGGGACGAGTGGTGGCCGTCTTGCGTCCTGTTTGTTGTTATTCCATTTGGTCTGTCACAAATAATGCTCTCTGGTTTCCGCTGAACAGTTGCTTTTGGACTCGGTATAGCAATGCAAAGGTGTCTATTTCCATGTTTATTGGGGAGTTACAAGTCGTGAAAGGAAGCTTCTGCACAGACCACTTTGGCGGGCGTCATTCTGCAACCCTCTAGCTTGCCCCGTCTCTCCAAGCTGCACCCGCTCTTCCACAACCACCTCTCCCAAGCTCCTTGCATGCAGCTTGGCCTCAGACCACGTCTCTCTCGCCTCTCCCGTCCCTCCTTGCTAGATCTAGTCCGTTGTGAAAATATCACAAAGATTTCCCAGCGCCCTGCCAACCTCGAGACCGACCTCCCACTAGAGGTCCCGCTGCCCGAGAGCCCTGTCAAGGACACACCCGAAGAGGTCCACGAAGAGATCTCCTTCGTAGTCAGCCCTCCGCCGCTTTTACCGACCGAAAAGACATCAGATAGCGAAGGAGAGGACTCTATCGCCAAGAAAATGCCTCCCGTGAGTTGCATGACATCTGGAGGCGGTGGGGTGGGCGTTGGATAGCAACTGACATGGCTCAGAAACAGCAGAAGAAACAGGATGATGGCGACGAACAGGCGGGTATGTTTGATTCCAGCTCGTAGCTCCTACCTCTTGTGCCTTTCCACGATGCTAATCATCTGCGCAGGCTCCGTCTTTTCCATCTCCGGGTACGTCACCGCAGCAGCAGCACCGCAACTCGAGACTATTCTAACTTTCCCAGACCCGTCATTGTCGCTGCCAACATGATCGGATGCGCCATGTACGAACTTGTAGGTCTTGTCTTGAAGCACCTTCCTCCATCACAGACTAAATCCGTTAGGTGCGCGTTGGCCACGACAACTTGGTCGGAGAAGTCATTCGTATCGAGGCCGACAAGGCCACCATCCAGGTTTACGAAGAGACTGGTAAACACAAACTCGCACAAACAGCATAGCGAAAAATCAGCTAACAGTCAGCTAGCCGGTGTGACCGTTGGCGATCCTGTTGTGAGGACCGGCAAGCCTCTTTCCGTCGAGCTTGGCCCCGGTCTCATGGAAACCATTTACGACGGTATCCAGCGTCCCCTAAAGAGCATTGCCGACGCCGCAGAGAGCATCTATATTCCCCGCGGTATCAATATCCCCGCCCTCGACCGCAAAAAGAAGTGGGATTTTACCCCAGGCAAATACAAGGTTGGCGACCACATCACCGGTGGCGATGTGTTCGGCAGCGTTGTCGAGAACAGTCTTCTCAACGACCACAAAATCTTGCTTCCTCCTCGCGCCAAGGGAACCATCACCCGTCTCGCAGACAAGGGTAGCTACACCGTCGATGAGAAGATCCTAGAGCTCGAGTTCAACGGCACCAAGACTGAATACAGCATGATGCACCAATGGCCTGTCCGTGTTCCTCGTCCCAGTTCCGAGAAGCTGTCGTCCGACCGACCGCTCATTGTCGGACAACGTGTGCTTGACGCTCTCTTCCCCAGTGTTCAAGGTGGAACTGTGTGCATTCCCGGCGCTTTCGGCTGTGGCAAGACGGTCATTAGTCAATCTCTTTCCAAATTCTCCAATTCCGACATCATTGTCTATGTCGGGTAAGTCCATCTTTTCAACTCTCTACTACCTATGGTTTTCGGAGGCTAACTGTCTAAAGGTGCGGAGAACGAGGAAACGAGATGGCTGAAGTGTTGATGGATTTCCCCGAAGTTTGTGACCCATGCCTCTATTGCCACGCTTGATACTAATATAAACAGCTTACCATCAATGTTAACGGCAAGGAGGAACCCATCATGAAGCGCACAACACTGATTGCCAACACATCGAACATGCCCGTGGCCGCCCGAGAAGCTTCCATCTACACGGGTATCACAGTGGTACGTTCTCCGCCGACCCTGTAACAACGATGACTACAATTACACAGAGCATTGCTAACGCGCACGGTACTTTAGGCAGAATATTTCAGGGACCAGGGCAAGGATGTAGCTATGATGGCTGATTCCTCGTCGCGTTGGGCTGAGGCTCTCCGTGAAATTTCTGGTCGTCTCGGAGAAATGCCTGCTGACCAAGGTTTCCCCGCGTACCTTGGAGCCAAGCTGGCCTCTTTCTACGAGCGCGCTGGTCGCGTCACCGCGCTCGGAAGCCCCGAACGACACGGAAGTGTCAGTATCGTCGGTGCTGTCAGTCCCCCAGGAGGAGATTTCTCCGATCCCGTTACGACGAGTACGCTCAACATTGTGCAAGTGTTTTGGGGCTTGGACAAGAAGCTTGCGCAGCGCAAGCATTTCCCATCGATTAACACAGGTCTGAGTTACAGTAAATACACGACTGCGCTCGATAAGTACTACGTCGAAAATAACCCCGAATTCCCTCGGCTGCGCGATCGCATCAAGGAACTTTTGACGACGTCTGAAGATTTGGATCAGGTGGTGCAGCTGGTTGGTAAATCTGCTTTGGGCGACGGCGACAAGATCACGCTGGACGTTGCAACACTGCTCAAGGAGGACTTTTTGCAGCAGAATGGATACTCAGACTACGATCAGTTCTGCCCGTTGTGGAAGACGGAGTGGATGATGAAGAACATGATGGCGTTCCACGACGAAGCGCAGAAGGCGGTCTCGCAGGGACATGCCTGGCCTAAGATTCGCGAGAACACGTCAGAGATCCAAACAGAGTTGCGCAGCATGAAATTCGAGTTGCCCAGCGACGGCGAAGAAGCTGTGTCCAAGAAGGTAAGCCTCACAATATCCAGCAATAGACAATGTGCAAGGCAGCAAGCTAATAAGATGTGCAGTACGAGGAGCTGCTGCAGAAGATGACGGACAAGTTTGCAGCAGTCATCGACGAGTAAGGAAGGTTTCAGTTGGAGACGCGTGTGTCAGGGACTTGTGATGAAATGGATTTACATAGCTACTAGGGTTGGTTGATAGACTGCGAACGAATTGTACATTTTGGAATGCTGATGCCTAATTTGGCTGACGACGCATGGCCGTGATGTGTGAAGAAGCCCTATGATGATGTTCGTCATGCGTACGCACAAACACGGGCAGCAGGGATGGAAGTGGCTGCGCACCGCCACAGGCAGAGACCCCTGCTCATTGGCGGGCTTCATACCTACCCTAACAATCCAACGTTCGCAAGCAACTGCGACTGAGACACGACTCACCAAACAGACATTCACGCCTACAATCACCCTCGACTGCTTATATCCCGCTACCTCCTCACCCCACACTGCTCTACATTATTGTTTACAGCCTTCTCGGTCTCCTCATTCCCCGCGCCTGGTCATGGCCGTAAACCCAACTGCGTACGTTTCCCAAATGGCCCCCCCAAACTCCCCAGCTTGGCCTGCAACCCCTCGCCCTGAACCCGTAAATATCACGCAGAACGCAACAAGCTGACTTGCACCTCTGTAGCATCAACGTGAATGACCCAGGTCTCATCACCCTCGTCAACAAGCTTCAGGATGTCTTCACTACCGTAGGGGTACGTCGACCCTTCTCCACGCCTCCGCTACGCAGCGCATGCTAATGTCCACCTCAGGTTCAAAACCCTATAGATCTACCCCAAATTGCCGTCGTAGGATCGCAATCCAGTGGAAAGAGTTCCGTATTGGAGAATATCGTCGGGCGAGACTTGTGAGTTCCCCAAGCCTCCTTATCTGTCGCCCCTCCCTCAAACTAGGTAACAGCGCTGACAGTATCACCACTACAGCTTGCCTCGAGGATCCGGAATCGTAACCCGAAGACCGCTCATTCTACAGCTGATCAACCGTGCTGCGTCCTCGAAACCTCAAGCGAATGGTGTCACGGAGGAGACCCCTAAAACGACCGATAATGAGAACAACAGTGACGAGTGGGGCGAATTCCTACACATCCCCGGTCAAAAGTTCCACGACTTTGGCAAGATACGAGACGAGATCGTGCGCGAGACGGAATCCAAGACTGGACGCAATGCGGGTATCTCGCCGGCACCCATCAACTTGCGTATCTACTCGCCCAATGTTCTCACCCTTACTCTGGTCGATCTGCCAGGTCTAACCAAAGTGCCCGTCGGAGATCAGCCCCGCGATATCGAGCGCCAGATCAAGGAGATGGTGCTGAAACAAATCACTAAGCCCAACGCTATAATACTCGCTGTCACCGCCGCAAATACTGATTTGGCAAACTCGGACGGTCTGATGTTAGCGCGAGAGGTGGATCCAGAGGGACAACGGACAATTGGTGTGCTCACCAAGGTCGATCTGATGGATGAGGGCACAGATGTGGTCGATATTCTGGCGGGTCGCATCATCCCCTTGCGGTTGGGCTACGTCCCTGTCGTGAATCGTGGACAGAGGGATATCGAGAACAAGAAGGCCATCTCTTTTGCTCTGGAGCACGAGAGGCAGTTCTTCGAGAACCACAAGGCCTATCGGAATAAGGCTGCCTACTGTGGTACCCCATACTTGGCACGTAAGCTGAACTTGGTATGTTTTCTATCCACCTTTAGGCCATGTGCACTCTAAACCAGACTAACGCATTTAGATTCTCATGATGCACATCAAACAAACCCTCCCTGACATCAAAGCGCGCATTGCCTCCTCTCTTCAGAAATACCAACAAGAGCTCGCCCAACTTGGCGACTCACTTCTCGGAAACAACAGCTCTAGTATTATCCTTCAAATGATCACCGAGTTTAGCCGTGAATACCGGGGTGTATTGGACGGAAATAACCAAGAGTTATCGGCCACAGAGCTGTCAGGCGGCGCACGTATCTCTTTCGTCTACCACGAACTATATGCCAACGGTGTCAAGGCTGTAGATCCATTTGACCAGGTCAAGGACGTCGACATCCGCACTGTTCTTCATAACTCTGCTGGTTCATCGCCGGCGCTTTTCGTGGGCACGACCGCTTTTGAAGTTGTTGTCAAACAGCAAATCAAGAGGCTAGAAGACCCCAGTCTAAAGTGTGTAAGCTTGGTGTACGATGAGTTGATCCGAATCCTCGGACAACTTCTTGCAAAACCATCTTTCAGGCGTTACCCGGGTCTCAAAGAGAAGCTTCACCAAGTGGTCGTAGCCTTTTTCAAGAAGGCCATGGACCCCACAAACAAGCTCGTCAGGGACCTTGTGGCTATGGAATCTGTATACATCAACACCGGACACCCCGACTTCATCAATGGCTCACGTGCTATGGCCATTGTGCATGACCGTCACAACGCCGCGAAGCCGACTCAAGTAGACCCCAAGACTGGAAAGCCACTTGGACCCAATGTGCCCCCACGTTCCCAATCGCCCCAGCTTCCTCCCATGGATGGTAATGGAGAAGGCGGTGGATTCTTTGGTTCGTTTTTCGCGAGTAAGAACAAGAAGAAGATGGCATCCATGGAGCCTCCTCCACCGCAACTCAAGGCTTCTGGTACTCTCTCTGACAAAGAGCTACATGAGGTAGAAGTCATTAGTAAGTTTTGCCTTTTCATACGTTGATACAGACGCGTCTCCGGAGTGCAAAATCGCTAACCTTGATTGACAGAACTTCTCATTACGTCGTACTTTAATATTGTGCGCCGCACCATGATCGACATGGTTCCCAAGGCCATTATGCTTAACCTCGTGCAATGGACCAAGGAGGAAATGCAACGCGAACTCCTCGAGAACATGTACAAGACGGAGGAGCTCGACGATCTGCTCAAGGAGAGTGAGTACACGGTTCGCAGACGGAAAGAATGCCAGCAGATGGTGGAGAGCTTGGGCAAGGCCAGCGAAATTGTCAACACCGTGCAGTAAAATGCCTGTTTGCATACTTTGGGACGCGCCATCTTTTGTCAATCGAGATCTGCGATGGGATTGGGAATTGTCGGCACTTCAATGGTTGAAGAAACGGAGAAGCCTATCCTACTTCACGAACGAACACTCTTGGTTGTAGTAACAACGGAGTCGATTTGAGGAAGGAAAAATGTCAGTCGATAAGCGAACGAGAGCGCAAGGCAAATATGAGTGTCGGCGGTGGGACAATGGAAGCTGGATGTGGATCTGTGTATCTTAGAAAGGTTTCCAATGTGGCTTTCTGGTATCCGGTTGAAGGTGGTGGTTATAGAAGAGCGTTTGTGTGTATGTGCGTTTCTTATCATTTCTACGGGGCCAGCGTGTGCGGATAAATCATTTTAAATCATGTTGTTGTTCGATTTGGCTCCCTTTATTCTTTTTTTTCGGTGGTGTTCTGGTGACAACGACTGTGTATAGTTGTGCCCAAATCTAGTGTTGACTGCTGGGTACTCGTTCCTTCTTTTAGTGATAAAAGTTTGCCCCCTCTTGTCTAGACATGTTTTTCATGTTAGGATTTCAGGCCACATAGATGATATCAGGTTTTCGGTGTCATGAACTGGGCGGATCGGAATACGGGAGAGGTATGAAACTCGACAAAAAAGAAGATGCATTTCACAGTATTTCCTCGAAGCATTCATAGCAGACAGTAATTTTGTTTTTCTACAGACCACATCAGTCCCATCCATTACCCTAGCCCTAGTCGATGTATCTACAGCTTCGCCGCATCCTCCATATACCGATCCAGATTCGCACCAGGCGTGACGCCCGTGCTAACCAGCAGCCCAGCCTTGAAAGCCGGGATATCTGTAATGAAGACCGGTTTACCAGGTCCCACAGCTTCGCCGCCGTCCTTGTCCTTTCCATCAGCAGCGTCCAAGTTCCCGGCAATCCCCGTCTCGGCAAGCCCCAACGCAGCCATGACCTCGTCAACGACCTTGTCCGCTTTGCTCTTGTCCAGTCCCAAATCCTCGATGAAGTACGTCTCGATGACGGGTTTGATTTCCTTTGGCGCCTTCACGGCGTCTAGACGGGGTTTCAGGACCGTGGAGGCGGGATCGTCGGTGGGTGGGGTGATTTTCTCGGCTTTGAGGATGGTGTCGAGGGCGGATTGGGCTTGTTTGAGGAGGTCTGGGAGGGAGGGTTGTTTTGGTTTTGCTTGGGCGATGAGGTGGACTGAGAGTTTTGCGCGGTGCGGGGAGGTCGGGGTGATGTGGTGTTTGTAGAAGGATTGCATTTGGGGTTTGGTTAGGGTTTCTACGTTTGTGGCGTCGGTTTCGTCTGTGATTATATCGTTAGTCTGTCATCTTTTTGCTGGCTCGAGCTGTGCTTTAGAGGGGGGTAGGAGTGTAGCGATGTTACTTACTCAAGTTGAACTCGTATATGTCTGACGCCATAGGGTTGGTCATGGACTCGTACTCTGAACCAAGGTTCTTGAACTTCTCGAGCTTCCGTGAGATGACGGCGCTCTTGTGCTTTTCGAACTCTTCGTCCGACATGTTGTCGAGCGTCGATTCGAACTGTGTGAGGAAGTTTTCGATACGGCCTTCCAGATACCTGCAATCCTTCTCGCTCTGAATCAAGACGCGGTAACCGGCGTAGATGACACCGGCGGTTGGACCGGAGAACACGACATAGCCGAGCTGTTCGATGGTGCGGAGCTGGTTAAATGCAGGTTCATCTGTCATCTGGGCTAGAAGACTGATTTTGGCGCGGGTCAAGTCGTCACGGCGGTCACCAATGTAGAGACCATACTCGATGCAGTGATTGACGTTGGCAGGGTCTTGAAGCTGACGCTCGTAGATATAGTTGCTTCCAGGAGGCAGTATGAAATTGCGGGTGATGGGGTATTGGCTCAAAGGAAGTATCTTCGGACGGAGAGTTTGTTCAACTAGATCGGCAAGCTTGAGGGCATCTTCCTTGTACAAGTTGCCATGTGCGAAAACCTCGATGTGGAGTTGCCTCAATACCTGGGGGATGAATTCACGAAGGTCCTGAGCCGTAATGGTCTCTAGTTCGTCTGCCACATCTTCCATCGTGTGGACGCCGTCCCTTCGGAAATACCGGGCGTAGGTTCCGATTTGATGATAAGGCTGGCGATAATTCCAGTTGCGGAAGTCGCGTGTTTCGCGATCGTGAACGATCTTAAAGCGATCGTCCCGCACTTCCAAGTCTCGGAATTGAACGAGCAGCTTCTCCAACAGCACATGAAGCTTGTCATTGTAGCCTTCAACGGAGATCATTATACCAGTCCTGCCGCAGGAAACTTCGTACACAAGACCTGAAAGCTCTGCATCGTAGACATACTCTACCAACGCATCGTTAACCAAGTCACGATAGACACTAGTCATCAAGCTCGTCCGTGCTGTTGTGTACGCAATAGGAGTTCGCAGATGAACGTGAACGTTAGCCTTAGGGACCCAGAACTGGTCGTCCTTCTTCCACCATAATCGTACTGAAGGATCATTCCGGAGAAGTTTGGGCGCTTTGAGTGGCTGTGATACCTCCTTCTTCTCCACTTCTAGCTTATTGGGAATGAACTCGTTTTTGTGTGGTAGGTGTAGTTCGGAGGGGCGTGATTTGCTCTCAAAAGCATCCTTGACCTCTTGTATAAATTCCGCAGGGATCTTTTCCGTCTTATACTCAGTACCGTACCATTTCTCCTTCTGGTCCCACTCCACGGAGGAGTTTTCGCTAACGATTGTGAACCTGAAGTTGTCTGGGCGAAGGTAGGACATAGCCTCGCTGATGCGTTGGGCGTCAAACTTTCGAACCACAGCGGGTCCGCTGAGTATCATTTTACGGTCATAAGGCTTCTGCATGACAGATGCGAGAGCACTAGTGGTACGGCTAGGCGGGCTTTTTTCTTTAAAGCGGAATTCCACTTCACTGATTTTGATCTGCTCATCCACAATCCATTGTTGAGGCTCATGCTCACGTATCATGGCAATGTACTGGAATACGATCTTCACAACTTCTTTATAATGGCGGAGACCATCTTCGGTTAGTTTGATCTTGATCTGGAATAGGCCACTGCCAGGGCACATTGTAGAGCCACCAGCACCAAGGCCGTTGGCCCATCCTTTACCTTTGATGTATGCGAGTATGCTTCCAGGCCCTTCGTGACCAATGAGATGACTTAGATAGCGCGATGGGTGCGATTCATAGAATTCATCTTCGTCGCGGTAGAGGAACGAAAGCTCTATGGTCCGTGTCTCAAACACTGGCCGAGCGAATGTCTGAATCAAGAGTTCTTTCTCTGTATACACGGGAACATCATCCCACCGCTTGTTGGGCAAATCCTTGTTCGGGATCTTGGAATATATTTCCTCGACCCATTCTTCCAAAGTATCCAAGCTTTCGCGACCTAACACTACAAGCTTCATCTGGTTTGCCGAATAATGCTGCGCATGGAATTCCATGAACTTGTCGCGAATCTGCACGCCACGTGCTATCGGATCATCATGCAAAGTTTTCCAATTTCCAGTAGAGAAGTGGTTATAGGGATGCTTAGGGTTCGAAAGAGCTTTGTTCAACTGATGCAGTCTCCATGTGTCGATTTGAAGATTCTTCTTATTCTCCGAATCGACCGCTTTGAGCTCGCGATCGACGGTATCTTCGAGGAAGAGGGGGCTGATGAAAAATTGCCCGAAACGATCGAGAGCGCCCCATAAAGGCGATTGCTCTTTGGACTCGGGTAGTTGCTCGGAGGTGGGGTTTGGCGTAGATGTCCCACTGTTATTCGATTGTGATACAGCGAGCTCAAAGTAGTAATTGGTCGAGGTGGCAGCGGTATAAGCGTTGGAGTGTCCCGAGTGCGAGGCAAGGTATTTGTTGTAGTTGTTCTCTTCCGGGTACTATTTTGGTGGGTTTCAATAAGCGTTGCTCGTACTCATGCGCAAACGGAGGTGCCAGCATACCTTCTCGGTTCCCATGAAAAGCAGATGCTCGACCGCATGTGCTATACCGGGCAAGTCTTCCCAGTCGCTGAAGCTGCCCACATTTACGTCCAGGGCGGCGCTTGCCTGGTCGGTCTTGGGATCATGGATGAGAAGGACCTCGAGTTGGTTCGCGAGGGTAGTGATTCTGTAGGAGCGATCGTCAAGAGCGGGGCGCTCCAAGTCTTCTATCCTGGTTCTGGCGACATGTCGCCCTAGAGATTCTCCCATGCTGAAGACGGCGGTGGTGGTGTGGAATGCTCGAGCAGAATTGCGAGATGTCAATTGAGCTCGCGGGGGAGCAGAGGTGGCAGAGGCAGACGCTGGCGACGGTTGCGGCGATTTATAGACGGACAGAAGGGTAGCTAGTGGTCGTGGAGAGCCGGAAGCTAAAGGTGTCTTGGTTTGCTGGTGTGAAGCGGCTGTGATGGGCGCAATTGAAGCGGACGCTGGGGTGGAGTGGCGGGTACACAGCGCAGGGCTGTTAGTGCATAGGTGAGAGGGACGTCCAAGCGGTAGGGCCGTGAGCAATCGTGTGCGCTGGGCGGCTGTGATCATTTACTGCCAGGCTGGAGGCGCGGTGCCGTGTGTTTACGTGGGGCGGTCGATGCAACGAAACCTAAAGCACAAGGGCTCGAATGTTTGACGCGGGTGCAGTGCAGTACGGCACAGCAGCAACTAAGCGAAAACACGGATGAGTTGGTCAGGGTGAAAGTGTTGCAGAAGCAATCGGTTGCGAAGGTAACTGGGGCGAACGAAGGGCGGGTGGTGAGTACTCAGTAGTCACTCGAACGCGCGCGTGCGAATTGACGTGGAGAATAATAAGTCGAGGCTCAAAACTTCCCTGGACGGGCTGGCTTGACTGATTGGCACGGCAGCGTACTGCCGATGAGTGGCTTAAAAGTTACCCGTGTGTGTCAATGAGAGCAACAGCGGGCGAGAATAAATCATCACATAATCATAACACAGCGCGGGAACACGGCGCGCATGACTACATAGGCCATGGTACACTCCAGGTGCTTCATTGTAACACCAGCGGCGGCACCCAAATCTAGCGGAACAGCAGCCCTGCCTCGCTTTCTTCTGCCCTGCGCGGATCCTTCCAGAGCCCCGCTTATCTACCAAATCGTCGTCCATCATGGTCCCCAAGGCCTTTGAAGCAGGTTACCCGGATACCACGGGCTTTCGCAAGGTCGTCAAAGCTACCATAATGGTGAAGAAGAAGGAAGGGATATCGGACCATGATTTCATCCAATACTACAATGACCACCACGCTCAGAAAGCCATCCCCATATTACAGCGCCATGGCATCATTAGCTATAGTCTCGTAATTAATCACAACCCCTGCCTGCTGGCGAACTCACACCCCCGCAACATTCAGCTGCTGATGCTTGTTTCTCGCAGACATATCACCTGCATCGCGACAGGAAGCTGATCCAAGACATCATGCACAACAACGCCCAATTGCTGCATTACGACGCCATCTGCACTTTCGTATTTCCCGACTACCTCGCACTCGCAAAGTTCTTGTACGATAAGGAGGGTGCTGCATTAAACGAGGACCACCACAACTTCATGGACGATAGTCAGATGAGAATGATGGTTGGGGATGAAATCATGTTGATAGATAATGGAGAAAAGGTGGCTTGAGCATCGGGCTTGAGCAGGGTAGCTGTAGCCCCCGCAATGGGTATCTTTTTGCATTCAGCAGTCGTTATACAAAGATTCTGGTCACCTTGTACAGTTAACGTCGGCCATCGCGGCTTTTGCCTCTGACCCTGCCCCGGCCAGCGGTACCTCGCAGAGCAGGTCGGCCTCGAGGGCATTGGTCTTTGACGTGACCTTTTTGGCCGCACTTGAAGCACTCTCGATCGTCTACTGTGGCTCGACCGCCTCCAGACAAGCTGGATAGGCCGCCGAGGTCCATGTCCTCGTCGATTTGGACACCCGAAGAACGACGTGACGCCTTGTTGGCTGTTTTCTTTGCGTTCCGAGCATCACGCTCCTTTGCGGCTACCTCGCGTTTCGTTTCTCGGATGAGCGCTGCTGTGGGATCCTCATCCGAACTCATGTCTTCAGAGGAGTCGGATTCGCCTTCCGAGTCGTCCGAGTCGTCCGAGTCCTGATCTTCGCCCCCTGCTGTTGGGGATGCTGC
Source organism: Periconia digitata (assembly GCA_948474695.1). Lineage (NCBI taxonomy): Eukaryota > Fungi > Ascomycota > Dothideomycetes > Pleosporales > Periconiaceae > Periconia > Periconia digitata. The sequence goes on from CAOQHR010000002.1 coordinate 1,314,151, forward strand.
GGTTTTCTAGCTTTGGTCAGTCCACTTACTAGGTTCCGAACTTGATGAAACCCAACGCACCACCTGTCTCTTTTTCACGCCTCCTCCAAATTGCATTCGTACGGGTTTCTGCTCCTCGTCGTCTTCGGAATCTTCCTCGGCGTCAATAACTGCAAAACCCGCTTGTCTGACTTGCATTGCCTGCGCTCCGTCGGCGGGCAACGGATTCTTGAAACTCAACACCCACTTTGTCTCACCAAGCCTCTCTCCAATACGCGCTTCCATCTCCTCGCGCTTTCGATCCTCAGCCGACATCGGGGTTGTATGAGCCAACGGGCTATCAGGTGTACCGGGCGCCGAGGCACCATTCGACAAGCGCACCTTTTTCGAAGGTGGACCGTTGGGCGTAGAGGGTTCCGAAGTCGCGTTTTTGCCGGCGGATCGCTGCATGAACTATAAAATTGTTAGCAAGTGTTGCGCGCACTCAATCGCATTCCCTGCCTTCATGGTCATGAGCCGGTTAGAGGCCTGCTTCGGCATATTGGTAGCCATAGTGGCGCCAGCTGGTTGAGCGAGTGACTGCTTAATTAGTGTTCTAGTCAATAGATTGCTGGGTGGTTGTGCGGGTGTGGTAACGATTCTCTCAACCTTGGATATAAACAATGAAATTGGTGCGCGTCGCAACAGTCCAAGAAGTAAAAGATGTCAGCGCACGGACCCTCGCTAGCCTAGCTCCACGAAGCTTAGCCGATAGGGCTGAAGCGACTTCAGACGTCACTCAATTCGACATCTGGCGTTGTCTGTAACCAATTCTGATCCGCAACTTCCCAGTTTCTCTGTTCTCCACCAACATCTTCTTCGCCAGTGCAGATCTTTGAGCAGCATGCAGTGTGCTGTTGAAAGTTGATTGTATTTCTCCGGGGCGACTGGCGCAGGAAATAACGAACGCCATTTGCTTTTTAGGACTATCATCTGATCATAATCCTCATCTTCTTGTCCAACCCGCTTCCTACATATCTTGTCGGCTTATTTGTAGAAGTCATCGTCAATAAGAATGCTTAGAAAACTGCTTCTCCGGCCATCTGCCAGCACTAGATTCTGCGCCCGCTCTCCCCCCAGGCGACATTTCGATACAAAACCTTCCCCCGCTTCATCTACGGCATCATCTCAATCGCGGATTCAGCGCTTCAACCGCCGCATGCCGAAATTTCTCCACAAATACACAAACGCACTTGCTTCAGCCCCTGTTTCCCATATAACGTCCTTTCTTATTCTGCACGAGCTTACGGCCATTGTTCCCCTTTTTGGTCTTGCAGCGACGTTCCATTACACACATTGGCTGCCGCCATGGTTCGCGGAAGGCGAATTAATACTTCAAGGTGTGGATCGCTTCGGGAAGTGGTTCAGGAAGAAGGGATGGATTCGCAGCGAAGAAGCCAACGAAGCAGAGCTGGAGGTGGAAATGAGAAAAAGAGACAAAGCTTGGGGTATTAGTGAAGGGGGAGTGAGGCTGGTGGTAGAATTTGCAACCGCATACGCCGTGACCAAGGCACTACTACCTCTAAGGATTGTTGCAAGTGTATGGGCCACACCGTGGTTTGCACAAAGAGCTATTGTACCCGTGTTGCAGAGGTTCAAGGGAGTTTTTACGAGAAGGAAGCAAAAAAGTACTGAATCGACCGGAGCGGGTACAGGATCAACTGGGGCCGGCGCGATTCCAAAGAGCCATAAGAAAGATCCAGGAGCTTGATGGCCCATTATGTGGCATGCGCACGTAGCGCTCTGACATCTGGACCATTATGATGCTGGACAGAACTGTCCCTGCGTACTTGAAGTATTCTTCGGCATACGGAGGGGAGTAAAATATTGTATAGTACCACGAAGGCAAGATATTTTGTAATGCTCTAGTATCTCTGTTCACCGTGCTATCGCCTACGAGTCCTCACGCATTGGCCAATTGTCCCCTAGTCGCTGATCACCTAGTCGTACTACCTACACCTTTGACCACCACACCACTATCTACCTGCGGACACTCCGCCCAACTCGACTTATCACGATGTGTTTCGGGAACACGTATGAGGAACGCACGAAGGTCTCGTCTCGCGACCTTGTTCGTGAAGAGCACGAATCCAAACCTGCAGGCTTTTGGAGATCTCTTCTCCGGGGTTGCTCTGATGACGAGTTCGCTGTAGTCTCCCGCCCTCGAACACACCGACGCCACGGCCGTCTATATTATCCCGTACGTCCGACTCATATCAACTATGGCATTTCAATTTAACCATTGCTGACTTTGGTGCAGGAGTGGTACTATCACAAGCCGCCCCGGGTCGCATTGCGCCCTCGCCCCGTATCAGTCGTTCACGGAGGTGTCGGTTACGGTCGAGGCCACTATGTTACTGGTGGTCGGGTCCCAATGCCATCGGCAGCCGCGAGGGTAAGTTCACTTGTTTGTCTGCCGTTCCCGCGCCTTCTTATCGTGCACGCTACACCGCCACCTACCTTTCACCTTACCACTTGCTTCACCCCCAACCGCAAGCCCCAACTCTATTTCTATACATTGTCATCGCTGCAAGGGCTCTGAGTCAACCACCCTTCTGCCCTCCAACCTACCTAGTTCAACCTTCACCATCGCCGCCCGCTCTCCTAGGTCGGCCCGCACCCAACGCCGCACCCATCAACTCGACACTTCAGACTGCTCTTTGAGACAAATAATTTCAACTCTTGTACCTCGGTCATGTCACAGCGCCATGGCTTTTCACAGCCTCGGCACTCGTACATCCACGTCCCCCGACCCGGTCAACGCGGCGTCTTAGTCCACAACGGTCAAATTCCAAACGGTGCACCTCCTGCCGGTGTTCATCCAGGCGGATATGGCTACGGTGGTGCGGGCTACAACATGGGCTACGGTGGCTATGGTGCGGGATACGGTGGTGGCGGGTTCTACCCTGGGGTATATGGTTCCCTCTATCATACGAAACCTCACTATTACGGCCCAAACACATACTACAGCACATACGGACGGAATTATTGGAATTATCCCAGTTCCTATTACAATTGCCGCTCTTACAGCTACTACTCTCCGTATGCGATGTATGGTGCGGGCTTCGGCACATTTGCTAACTATTACTTCCCATACCAGAGGACTTACTATCATGGCGCAGTTGCCCCAGCTCCTGGATACTCATATGCGTTCCAAACCATGGCTCCGGCTGTAGGCGTCGTCAATCCTCAAGTTCCCGTGGTTCCGGTTGGTGGCACGCCTATGAATGTACCAGCCCACCATAACGCTCCACCTCGGACCGTTGTTCAGCATCAGAATCAGGTCGAAGCCATGCGTCGCGGCGCTTACAATCCACGCTTGATTCGACCAGCTGATGCACGACCAGATGATCCGTTCTGGTGCCAGGAAGTCACAGGCGAATGGCATCTTCGTTCCTTCTACCAGATCGAGAACGAATGTCAGCCTGGCGAGTGGTTGATGAATCCAAATTACGGCTTTCTTTGCTTCCATCGTCGTTGATCTGGGCTCTGGCTTCCGAGTTCAACACTGCGATTACCGGACTACACTTCCCGATACGGTATGCTCCAGGATCTTCATATTCACGGCTTTAACGACCAACATCTCGATTATTCCTTTCCTTATGTGACCTCGTATGAGGTTACTCCCGGAACAAGATACCCCTAAGGAGGCAATTCTGCATTTGCCGGACAGCGCATGGTATTTGGGCGTTGTGGGATCAATCTCTTTTTCTATCTTTCTTTTCTTTCTTCTGCTACCGACTTCACTGTGAGGATGTGATTCGAACGGATTTGGTCAGACTCTGACCTGATCTAGCGGGAGCGGAGATGATGTATGGGCCGTGATGGAGACTAATCAAGATGCCTGCTCAATTGTACTCAATAAAGCTACTTTTTCGATGTTATCGATGTCATGTGTCGCATTTCCAATGCATCTCTGGTGACTGGTATCCATTCTCATGTTTCGCTGTCACTTCGCTGGAATTCAAGCGCTTTTATCCAACCATCATATGTATCTCAGGTGAGCGAGCCATGAAATATACTGCCCCTGAAATTGTATTGTCTTGTGATCTCCATTACTCTCTCACTGAAGCCGGTCGAATTCGCGGTCCACACTCTTTCTATTCCCTATGGCTCAAACAACAACAACAACAATAACCACCCCCAAATTGTGTCCAGAACTAGCAGCACCAATCACATCTTCTCTCCCTGGATAGTAGCCACAACTTTCCGCGAGTGCTTCGCAGCACGGAACTCCAGAAACCATATCCCTTGCCACGTACCCGTCGCCAAACGCCCATTCGTAATCGGAATCGTAACGCTGGCGCCTACCAGCGCAGACTTGACGTGAGCCTAGAAACATCAGAACCCCGTAAATTAGCCAAATTCCTGCTCCCGCATATCCCTTTCGCTCTTCCCATAAATGACGAAAGAGGTTAAAAAACGTACAGGCATATCATCACTCCCCTCAGCGTCATGTCTGTACAATCCACCCTTCCTATCCTCAGGCACAATCCGGTCAAGCGCATCGCTCATATCAGCGCGCACATCCTCGTCCCAGTTCTCGTTGAGACTGAGCGCGCAGCTCGTGTGCTGGATGAAGAGCGTGAGGAGTCCGACTTTGTAGTTCTTGAGCTCCGGGAGCTCTTTGGTGATGGTGTCGGTTATGAGGTAGGAGCCGCGGCTGCGCGAGGGGAGGGTGAGGGTTTTTTGGGACCTGTTGCGTGCGGTGTTGATTGTTAGTTTGTTTGGGTTTGCTTTTCTTTTCTCTGGGGGTGGGGAGAGGGGAGCGATTAGGTTTGGAAATAGGGATTTTACCAAGACATTGTAGGTTCGGGTACGCAGATATTGGGGCTCCTGCAGAGAACGGATGTGGGGTTGCGCGAGGCGTCAGTGTCTGGGAACGCGTAGTAGTATGGCGACCAGATAACGGTGTGAAAGAGAGATGGAAAGAGCGCGAGTAGGAAGCCAAAGACGATTAGAAAGGTGGTTAGTGGGGAGATGGAGCTGTTGTGTTGCAGTGGAGGCATGGGTGGGGGAACTTTTTTGATTGGAGTTGAATTGCTCTCGGAGGTTTTTGGGGAGTTGACGTCAGGGTTCCCCGATTGGTGGGGGTGTTCTGAAGGGCAGGATTTAGCGAGAGGGAAGCTATTTGTGGACGAATGTACGAGGGAAGCGCGGTTATGGCCCTGAGTTTCCTGCGAATATCTGGTGTGTACTTGGACTGAGTTTTGTGTGGAAAGGACTGCCTTTGAAATGGAAATCGATTGTTTGGAATGTTTGGCATCTGGTACTACTAGTACAAGTAATCCGCTTTGGGGAAAATGTGAATTGCGTCCTTGCTTGCTACTACGTATATACACGAGACCCAGCATCACTATTGCGCATTCTACCGCTGTCCAAGCGGCTCATTAGTGATCCTCTGAGATTCTTCCACCTCAGCTGGGTGGCCTTGGGGCTCAAGTGGATATGAAGTTGTGGGAAGGGACGCAAGGTGTTCTCGGTGGTGCTCGTTGGCCTGGAATCATTAGCTACCCTTCTATCCAATTGACAGAGTTTTTTCGGCGGAGAGGAACGTACGAAAGGTAGACCGCAGTATTCGCATGGACAGATTTGCGGCTTGTCAACGTTGATGAAGACCTTGGGATGGCCGAGGGGACCGCCTCCACCGTCACAGGAAACAACACGCTCCTTAGTCCAACGGACAGGCTGCCTGTGGATCAAATCGATGGCAGCATAGGGACGAGGCTGCACACATCTCATTAGCCATTGGAATTCTATGGTCATACTACTTTCTGCTGGAGTATGTTCTCGGATCCAGCTTCATGGAATTTGTCTTCGCCGTACTACCTCCTGACTTCGCCCAAATCGCACGTACCTGGTCTTCAAAGATGGTTTGTTCGAATCTCGGTCCACGCATAGCAAGTTCCCGGGGTTGCTGGCTAGTGCTCCAGACTTCCTGTCGATTAGGACTCTGTGCCGTCCTCAATTGCTCTGCTTTCTCTACGCTCTCCACCAGTATCTTGTCAAATGAGCCTTCCGAAGATGTGGGGGTCGCATTGGTGGCTGAGACGTTCTGCTTGGCTTCGCGCTTTACCGGGTCATTGGCAAGTTTCTGGTCGGTCGGAGCCGGCGTCGAGTAGGAAGCGCGGAAGATGGTAGGGAAGATGCGCGCTGTAGTGCGCGCTCGGAGGGTTCGGGCGAGCATTGTGGGTGGAATCGACGCAGACGATCTGCTGTAAGCCTGAGGGTGTGTTGTGAGGTTGATGGTGTTGAAGCTCTGGGTTCAACGCCAAGCCTCCTTAATCAGCATCTTTCGATTGGCTACAGCTCGAGCTCGGATCTGGGTGTATGGATTTTCCACCCTCGAATTCATCAAATCTTATAGCATTTCAGCTTTGTTTCCGTAGCTAATTTGGTGGGTACTTACTGTCCACGAAAACAAAAGACGTCGACCTTTCTGCATTTCGATGGTGGGGCTTCACACATATGAATGAAGCGATAGAATCAAAGAATCTATTTTTTTAACTATGTATAGGCTAGGTCTCTCATGATGTACCAGGTGGTAACCTTAATATTTATAGCAAAATAACGAATGTGGATGGCTGAACCTGATGCTGCAGCATTCTCTTCAATCATCTTCCGTGTCCACCATGGCATTGCGAGCCTGCATGTGCAGGATCCTGAGAACATCATCTCGAATGCTATCGTCGCTATTGGCAAAAACTTGCTCCACCCAGAGAACGCCCTTCACAATTTCCATCAACTCACTCCAATCTTCCATGTAGGATCCATTCATCAAGACCGCAAGCATGAACGTGAACTGGCTCTTCTCTCGCGCTTCTTGAGCCTCGAGAGCGGCGAAGTACAGAGTCCATAGCAACAAACATTTCAAATCCCCCCACTCAACCATGTTGTTCGAGAGGACCATGAGCAGATTCTGCGAGATGCAACTTGTCCAGACAGGCGTGGCACCGAGCCATCGCCAGATAGGGGCAAGAAACAACATGGCACCCAGCCGACATACTTCTTCGATCACGTCCTCGCGCTCGGTTCCTCGGGTCAGTGGGCGGAAAGCAAGAAGCCGGAAAATCATGGGCTCCATCCACGACCCGCTGGTGGCAGCACGCTGGAGGTCTCTGTCTCGAAAGGCACGGTCGAGAGAGATCAGTTGCGCGATGTCGTCGAATATCGTAATCCACTCCAACATCATCGGGAGTTCCAACTTCCACTGCAGTGAGACATGACAATACGGGCGCGGAGAACCTGGCGGGGTACTGGCATCGTCCTTCCATTTGCGGGGCATGGGGACAATCGAAGGTATGTCTTGGGAAAATGATCCGATAAGATCACACCTATCGGAGTAAGTCCCAGGATTCTTTGGAGATTTTTTGGCGCTTACCAGGATACTGTGATGCGAAGATTCTCGTCGGTGATTCGGTCTATGCCACCTCGTAGCTGAATGACTCTCACTAGAGCATGACGATGCTGTTCCCAGCCCACGAATGTTCCCAAAACATGCTGGAGTTGCGTTAATATATATCAGTTACGACGAGAAAGCGAAGAAAGGTATTTTACATGATGCGCCATGAAAGATGAAATCGAAGCAAGCATTTCGTCAGTGCTGTGTTGCTGGGGATCATGCATCTTGTCAGCCATCAACCGTAAGGCGGAATTGTGATGAGACAAGCTCAGCACGTCGTCTTGTCGGAAGAAGGATCCGGTCAGCTCCTTCAGCATATAAAGACGTGAATTGGAGAGCAGGTTGTGGAATGATACTTTATCACTCAACCCGACTGGATACCACGAGCCCCGGAGCTGGCGACTGTGAGCGCTGTTATCTCGAAAGACTGCATTATATCATGAGCTGAAGTTTATAAACGCGGAGGGTGGCACAGATGGATTACTTACTGAATGAGATGAGTTCTTTAGAAGAATCATCAAGCTCAATGGGATAGGCACTGAAAGGGTCCACTGCTCCAGCTCCGAAGCGTTCGATAGGAACAGACGGCTGCTCTGTTGCCACAGGCTGTCGGACTTCAAATACGATTTCGTTCTTCTCGCGCTTGGTCTTGGGCTTGCGGCGAGTTCGCCCAAATTCGGTCATGGCCAGGCGCCTAATACGTAACTGCGTCTCCTCATCCTTGAGTTCATCCGGATGGGTCAGGTTCACGAAGTTGAATACGGTCTTTGCGGATTTATCCATGGTGTACAATTCTTTGCTGCGAAAATAGACGCTGTAGCTGACAATTGCGATGGCTCGATATGCTTTATAAGTACAGAAATAATTACTTATACTGAATCGCTTGGTCATGCAGCCTCTCTTCAAGTCCGTTTAATATACCCTCCATACGAGCCAACGACGTGTGCTTGGGATCGCCAACTCTCGTCTGCATGGTGCCTCACTGTGCGATTGGACGGCCAAGAAGCGGAATACCGTCGCCAACATCGCCATCGCCAGTTCCTCGATATGGTAGGTTTTACGGTTGAAGTTTGTGATTTGAAGTGTGTGATAAAGCAACAGGTGGCCACGGGTCGTCTGTTCCGGGGAGCTTTGCTTGGTCTCGATGGATTAATAATGTTAATAAGCCAGGCTTGGTGGCGATTATCGACACTGCGGAGTGAGCCTCCGTGCAAAACATTCGGACATGCCTTTCCCATCTCTTGACCTCAAGCGTAGGTAGCTTCGGATGAGTTATATATGGATATAAAAGTTATGTTCGTTGATTCCGAAGCATGCATGTCGCAGCGGATGTAAGTGACGGACTTAGGACACTAAGCCATTATGGGCCTAGTGCAAGTCATTTGCTATCGATATAAAATTTTCAACAGACGTTCGTCTCCTTTCGCTTCCTCAACGCATCCATCAGACAGTTCAATGCCCATCTCACTAGCTTCTTTACGTTTTGTATTGATGCGAATCGAGTTTACCTATTGGGACTTTGCGATTTAGCGATGCGGAGAGAGATTCCCAGGTGCTTCATTAGAGCTGGCCGCGCATGTTTCTAACATTCGGTTGCGCGGGCGGTGTCATAGAAGCGGCATATCAAAATCAACTGTTTCCGCCTCATTCTTTCCAGTTATAGCTGATGACCAGGTGGCGCCTGCGTTCTGTTCGCCTCTTCCATGTGTGATGTGTTTTAAGATGTTGGCTACTTTCAACGTGCACAAGCCTTGTACAGGTATAAGAAAGTGTATCGCCACCAGCTCTTGTGGGGCTCATGCGGTCAGCCCAGACTGCACATGCACGTTTAATCTCACGACATGCCTAACAAGGGACCATTCGTCCACATGCATGAAAATTCAGCTGCTGCATGTTTCGAGATGAAAGGAGAAACACGTAAGTCCGCGTAGATATCGGAGACTCCGAGCTATAGCACTGATCGCACGCATTCACACCACCACATTCTTGCGCAGCATGATCTCAGCATGACATTATGAGACATGTATCAATGTACCTTTCTAAACTTGTTTGATTCAGCGACGATGCTTTTTCCTATGGTTCTAGGCGCTCTATTGATTCATCTCATTTTTATGCGGCACAATCTTCTATGGTTCGCCAAAACCGCCGATCATATCTAGATGCTTCTCTTTGTTGCTTGGACTTGATTGCGGCGAAGGTCAAGATCTAGATTCAGCGGGCTAGAGAAGTCCTCAATAACCGACGAATGCCACATTGCCAAAGACGTCATATGCAGAGTTGATCACAATCTTGATGAAGTCAAACTCATATTGAACGTGGCAATTTTTTCTTGATAAGTATGACTGTATGATCTATTTGTAGTAGTACTTGAAAAAAATGAATTGAGGAATATGTTAAGTTGTCTGAGGCTCGGGGGTAGCGCGATCAGAGAATTCATATCTGGCCACTGTGAAATTTCCGCAACAGTTCAGCCCAAGAAATGTTTTGCATGTGTGTATAGGTTTTCAGATCACAATAGCCATTCAAAAATGAGCCGCAGACCCTCGTGAAGGTTTTATCTCCCCTATACACTCCCCAAACCCCACTTCTGAACCCTCTGTGCCTGCTCTCACTGTAAAACCAACAACATCTCCATCATCCAAATACTTGAGCTCCGATCCATCATTCAACTTGAATGGCTGTTTTCCGTTCATGGTAAGCTCCATTAGGCACGCCAGTTCCGACTTTGCTGTGCCCGAAACTGTCCCGCTGGCTAACAGATCGCCGGTATTCAACCCACACCCCCCGATGGAGTTATGAGCAAGCATGTGTCTGAAAGTCCAATACATATGAGCAAACCCAACCTTGCACACTCTCGATACAGTTCCTTTTCTAGTAACTGTACCCTCCACCGTAAGGTCGTACGAGATGCTGTTGGGGTCGTGTAGGAACTCAGCGACAGGCGCGGTATGAGGCGCCGCCGGGACCTCGAATGCTTTAAGCGCCTCCAGCGTAATGATCCAAGGCGAAATGGAAGTCGAGAAATTCTTTCCGGCAAAGGGTCCAAGTGGGTCCCGCATCTCATTCCCTTGGATATCACGAGCGCTCCAGTCGTTCACCAATACGAGCCCGAAGATGTGCTCGTCCATATCCTTTGCATATGTCCCCGCTCCTGCTGGTACGGGCCGCCCGACGATAGCACCGATCTCGAATTCGTAGTCCAGTCCCTTCGATGCGCCGAAGACAACCTTCTTCTCGGGTGCTGTGAAGTCTTCGATGTATTGACCCATCGGACGGTATATCGGCGTACTTGAGGGGTATATCGAAGAGCACCTGCCTGCATAGCCCATTGGAAATTGGTGAAATGTAGCAGGGAACTTTCGCACGCCGAAGAGAGCTTCTGGTGCGTTCTGGACGTGATCGGGCGATACGGAGAAGTCGGTGAAGTCGCCTATGCGAACGGGAAGATGCATAGTAACATCTTTGATACCCTCGGAGCTCCCTTTATGCTGCCCACCTTTGACTGCGATTTGAATGGCTGAGCGAACTTGTGCCAATGTTTGTTTTGGTAGCGCGGCGAATGTGTTCAGAGTTTGCTCGGAGAAGATGGGAATCAATGGAGGAGAAATCGATTCGAAAGCTGCCTGTTCTGCGAGCTCGGCGAGAAAGACGACTTCATCTCCAATCCGGGTGACGGCTTGTGGTGAAGTGCGTTTTGACGAGCTTGCGATGCCATACGGAATGTTGTTGATCCCAAAGTGGGATGCATAAGTCTCTGCCATTTTGCTCTCTGTACTAAGGAATCCAGTGTGCCAGAACACTCGATCCTATGTCACGATGCGACTTTGACCTAGGAATCACTCTAATCAGACCTTCAGGAGTGCATGTATTCAATTCCACATTCTACGATACATAACCTCGTTGATCATGGTCGGAAACTTGACATCAATCGATACATATGTCCTCCACCTCGGGACGTCAATTCACTGTACGGCGTATTCCCTGTATAAGCTAGCACAAGTTTCTAGGTTCTCCAGCATTAGTGTTGGAGTAGACCCAGTTTTACCGGGAGCTAAATAGCGTGCTGACAGGCATACGCCTCTTAGATCGGATTTAGTGGTACCATCCACCAAAGCTTCACAAACAGAGTCGATTCTTACTCCATTTCCACAATGATGAGCCCGCCGTATGACACTGGTGCATGGTGGGGCATATGGACCCCGCACTTTTGTCAGTCTCTCCACCTCGGGAATGATCAAGCAGTCGAAGGCACTCTGTCCAGCATCTCCAATCTACCCATCGACCACAAATAATCGAATTCTAGCACAACCTCTAGCACATTTTCAAAGTTGTAAACTTCCATCTTTGCAGAATTCACACAATCTACATCATTATCAAACATGTCGTCGACGCCAGAAACACCAGAGTGTCCGCTGCCCAGCATCAACCGCTTCATAACTACTCACGACGAAAGCACCGGAAAAGCCATCTTTCATAATGCACTCCCCGAACAAAATCCCACCGAAGTCCTCCCCAATGCCGCTGTATTTAGACTGGGGTATACGACTAAAGATTTTCCCGCGCAATTGAACGAAGACAAGGATGTGAACACATACAAAGAGTTTCTGAGTTCCCCACCGGGTCTCGTTGCTTCAGGAGGCACTGTTCTACGCGTAGTGGACGCACCGCCGAATTCCATATCGCCGATGCATCGAACGGTATCGTTGGATTACGGCATCGTACTTGAAGGAGAGGTTGATTTGGTGCTGGACTCGGGAGAAGTGAGGCATATGAAGAGGGGAGATATCGCTGTTCAAAGGGGGACGATGCATGCTTGGCGCAATAACTCTTCAACTGAGTGGAGTCGTATTGTTTTTGTTTTGCAGCCTTGTCAACCTGTGGTTCTTGCTGGCCAGGAACTTAAAGAAGATTATGCAGACATGCAGGGAGTGAAAGCTTCAGAGTGAAGCTTATGAGTATAACAAGTCAGAATAAGAACAACATTCACGCAAATGGGCCATGTGATAATTGAACTCCTCGATGTTATCCTAAATGGCATGGTTGAACGAATTTCAAAACAAAACGTTGGTGAGACATGATATCGAGCTGTCAAAGCACCTGGAGGGGTTCCGATGGATCCCTGCATATCCAGCCTAAGCGTTTACGCAGACCCTTGTAGGAGGGGCACAATGTTGCCTCGGCGAGGCGACACTGTTTTGTACCTCCCCCACCTTCCCGAGTTCCTATCGTCATTTCTGGCACTATGTTGTGAAATAACATAATATGTTGACTGCGTGCCTTGTAAAATCTTTTCTGGGTACAATCAGCCAGCACAATGCCTTTGGAGGTCAAGGACGCGTATAAGATTGATGACACATCATTTCCCTATGTGTTTGAACAAGATGCTACCGTTCCGTTGAAAACAAGTTCGTCTGGGATTATCCGATGTAATGTCTACCGCCCCAAGGCGACAGAAGGCGAGAAGTGTCCTGTGCTGGTAACATATGGTCCATATGGAAAAGATATCCCATACAAAGAGTAAGTACATAATCTTGGAGAAAAATTCAACCAGCTGACAAATTACAAAGCTTCCATCCAAAGTCTTTCTCCGAAGTCAATCCAGAACATCATTCTGAGCACTCCGCCTGGGAGACACCCGACCCTGGGTTTTGGACAAAACATGGGTACGCTATAGTCAGAGCGGACGAGCGAGGATTGGGACAGTCTCCCGGGTTTCTAGACACAATGTCGCGTGGTACAAGCGAAGCATTCTTTGACGTTGTCGAATGGGCGGCCGAACAACCATGGTCATCAGGCAAGGTCGGATTGCTAGGTGTCAGCTACTTTGCTGGGTCACAATGGCGCGTCGCTGCTAGGCAGCCTAAAGGGCTGTCGGCTATCATTCCTTGGGAAGGCATGAGCGACTACTATCGAGACCGTTGTCGGCATGGCGGCATCTTTTCGAATAAGTTCATAAACTTCTGGTGGAACAGACAGGTGGTGTCGAATCAGTATGGTATACCTGGCCGAGCGGCTAGGAATTGGGGACCAGATGGTGTAGACGGAGACCTCCCCGATGAAGAACGCGAGAAGAACAGACAGGACCAGAACATCGACAACCTTGATAACCGATTTCGAGACGATGAATACTACGCGAGTAAAGAGTATGATATGGACGATATCCAGGTACCGCTGCTCTCTGTTGCAAACTGGGGCGGGATTCTTCTTCATCTTCGCGGGAATATTGAAGGGTACACACAGGCAGGATCCGATCTCAAATATCTCCGAGTGATCACTGGACGACATGACCTACCTTTCTATTACAAAGAGGAGGTCGAAGTTCAGCGAAGTTTCCTAGACGCATTCCTCAAGGGCGATGATCGCGTAGGCTGGAGCCAAAAAGGCAAGCTCCCACCGGTGGATCTGGTCCTGAGGAAAGGTGATGTTGGATTCGACGACTCCGAGAAGGAAAAGGTGTTCGAGCGCAGGACCGAAAACGAATGGCCGATTGCTCGAACACGATACACCAAATTCTATCTGACCCCATTGAAAGCACTGACACAAATCGAGCCCATCATCAAGCCATCGAAAAAGCTTTCATACGAAGCTCTCGGCAGCCTCGAGGACCCAAAGCTCGTGCAATTCACTACGCCGGCCTTCGAGGAAGAGACTGAAATTACCGGTCACATTGTCGCTCATCTGAACGTGTCCATGTCACCCCATGCCACCGGGCCAACCCCATCAGATATCGACCTCTTCCTCACGCTTCGGTACATTTCCCCCGAGGGGAAGGAGGTTCACTATACTGGAACAGCAGGAGATCCGATTCCCTTAGCCAAAGGCTGGCTTCGCGTTTCACTGCGCAAAACGAATCCCTCGCACCCCCGACACCGTGACTGGTTGCCTCATCGCGACTATTTCAGTACTGATGTTCAGCCTGTCATTTCAGGAGACGTTTATCCGGTTGATGTAGAGGTCTGGCCGACTAACGTAGTGGTGGAGAAGGGTGGTAAGATCGTTTTTGAAGTGAGCAGTGGAGATACACAAGGGAGTGGGATCTTCCAGCACAACCATCCCGAGGATCGGAGCGAGAAGAGGTTTGCGGGCATGAATCATATCAGCTTTAGTGAGCGTTATGTGAATTATGTCACGCTGCCTATAATTCCACCCAAATAGCTGTAGAACAGATGAAACATCGAGAAATTCTATTCCAACATGTTTTATCAGTCATAAGTGGTTGTCTTTGTGATTGTTTGCTTCTGTGTAAGTAAAAGTATGTTAAGATGATTGCTAGACGAAACTTTCATATCATGAGCATAGCATACAGAACAAAAATGCGGTATAGAGCATGTGTTGAGTAGGATCAAATTGAGAGGAAGATAAATTGTACAAAGAAACTCCAAGCTATCGGCCTAAGCCTGAGCCGTTACCCAGTTCCCAATCGTGAATTGACTGTTACACATGTTGACCAACTCCCAGTCCTCAGCTCCGAGTTCGCACTCGTCATTTTCGCTTCCTTCGCTTCCATCCACGGCACCGGCACAAAAGCATGCAGCCATGAAGTGATCATCCGTACCATGCGCATCTCTGTAATGCGGATGCTTCATCAACCGCGTCACCGCATTCACCAAAGCACCCTTCTTTCTGCCTTGGCGACAATTCCTTGTGAGCACATCCTCCACGCTCTGTCGAAACTCCAACATGGCAGCTTCTGGGGGGACTGGCTGGGCTAGGTTGTCGGTGTGTATGACCATCTGCGCCCAATTGTTTCTGTACAGATTATGTACTGCACCGCCGGTTCCAATGATGAGATAGTTCTCTTCGCGTAGTTTGGCGACTGCGCTCCCGACTTTTGCATGCACATGTGGATCGAATCTGCCATTCATGCTAATAATCGTTGTAGGCGGACAACCTCCGGGAAACATTCTGATCAAAATGAGATAGGTGTCATGGATCCAATCGAATGTTTCGTTCCCTCGTGCGTCGAAACCCGCATCTTTCAGCATTTCAACAATGCGTGCGCCGGTCTTGAGGTCTGGAACGAGTTTGTAGTCTACGTATTTCGATGGATGAACGTAGGCAACGGGGCTTTTGGAGGGATGAGGATGCATGGAAACATCGATGCGATTAGTGCCTCGGGCATCCCAATGCGCACCCATCATAACCACGCCTTTGATGTTCCTAGCAAGGGCAGCGTCGCCACATTGCTTCCAGTATGTTGCAGAGCGAGTCTCCTCGCCCAGCATCATAGTCGAGCCATGAGAAAAGAAGTGAACTGGCGCAAGAGGCATTTTAAAAGGCGAAATCGATATGATCAATTGATGAATGAAGTGAGTGAGTGAAAGCGACAATCACGTGATGGAAGCACCGGAAGACCTTGCTCAGTGCAAGATGCAAAAACTCGTACACTTATCCGAGGTCTTTGTAAATGAACTTACATTGCGTATATTGCATATATGATAGTAGCGTCTTTCTAGCAGTTGCGGGATGTGGGGTGGCATCCTGCAGCCAAGGAGCCGAGGCTTTGACCATCTGGTGTTGTTTGAGAACGCAAGCGCGTCGTCCCCCACCTCACTCCACCATCTCTCCCCTATCTCCTCCTCCACATCCTATCTCGCACTAAACCGAGAAGATGCAGTCCACAATGGAGATAGTGACCCCGGTTGCCGATGAGAAAGAGCGCTTATTCCAATGCAGTACATGCCAGCGCTCCTTCACGCGAATTGATCATCTCATGCGTCATGTACGATCGCGTAAGTCGACGAATCAATGCATGCATCGGGATAGACGTCTCATCACCGATTTAGATACCAAAGAAAAGCCATACATATGCCCAACGTGCGAAAAGGGGTTTGCCAGAATGTAAGGTTCAAAGAGCTGTCCATATGTCGAGGTTCAATCCTAATTGCAAGCGTCAGCGATCTACTCAAGAGGCACAGCGAGAACCATAAATCTAAAAGAGCGAGGAAAGAGATTGTTCGTCAGAGCAGAGTGGTGCAAGCCTGCGAAGAGTGTTCGAATCTCCACTTGCGATGTAGTAAGCTTCAACCCCGGCAATGGTGTGAGCGAGCTGTAAGAGCACAATGTTAGCTTGCTGCGCTGGTGTTCTCGCAATCCTATCTCGCTCCTCGAGAGTTTCTTCCGAGGATAGAGTCCAAACAAAATCAAAAGATAGCGAGACACTAGGATTTTAACGGCTCACCAAGAACATCATTATTGAACCCGACTAACTCTACTCACCTGTTTTAGCCGACGACAAACCCTGTACGAGGTGCCTGAAAAAGAACATCACCTGCCGAGTAGCTTCATCTGACCAAAATACGCTGGATGCTGCGCAAGGTCTACTGGAAATTTCGCACCATCCTGGTTACGATCCACATTCGCAACCTCCCGAGCAGGATTACGGAGAGGAACCATACCAGCCACCAGAAGGCATATCAGCGATTGATCCAAGCCTAGATGCCCCCAATGAAGATGCATCTATCAATATGTCGAACGATTCGCACTCTACCACAGAATTACCAGCTTCAATCACCCCGTATGTGGATGGAAACATTGTTATGTTTGATAACCAGTCGCCCATGGATCCACTATTGCCAGACTACGTCCGTAATATGCAACAGGAGTCATGTCTCTCCGGTTTTGCTACGCCCCGTAATGCAATGGATCTGAGCTTCAATTGGGATATGGATTTTACTGCACTCGACTTTGGCATGCTTGATCAATTTAATACTCAGGGCCTGCCCCAGATGGACCTGCTGTCCACGGAAATCCAAGACAGCTTTCGGACACCCCAACGCGAAATGACCAACCCCGACAACCATGACGACGTTTCTGCAAGGGCTGAAGTTTTCAAGGACAGTGTCTGGAAATACCAGCCGTCAAGAAACATCAATCCCTCGATTGCAGATGAGTCACATATTGCGTTATCAGATGGCAATGCTAGTCGTCAACAGCATCCCCGCATGCCCGTCCGCCGAGTAATCAACGAACGGCTTGCTTCTGTGTCAAGAGACAAGTTGCTAGCACTCATTCTCAGCTCCTCAAACCCCTCGAATCTTGAGCGTATATCTTCGGGGTTTCCATCTCTCGACCTTTTGGATGGCACTATCCAGAAATTTTTCACCGCTCCATCGATCAATGCCGCATCGTGGTTCCACGTGCCGACGTTTTCACTAGCAACAACCACCCCAGAGCTTTTGAGTTGTATCGTCGCTGCGGGCGCGTTCTCAATGCCTGATGTGGCTTTACAAAAACTCGGTCTAGCTTTCCAAGAAGCTTCTATGACCGCTGTTGCAAAGGTTGTTCAGCATGATAACTCCGCGGTGCGCAACATACAATTCCTGCAAGTACAAATGCTCCAGATTGAGGTTGCAACCTGGAGTGGTATCAACAGAAAGATGGAAATTGCCGAGAGCTTTTTCCAAATACCTGTCACTATGCTTCGGCGCGGAGGTAGATTCCGCCACTATACCTGGAAAAATATCGTACCTGATCCTAATGATTCGGGCTCCGAGCTACAAAAGAAATGGCAGGATTGGGTCTCTCAGGAGTCATGGGTCCGGCTAGCCCATCGCTATATCGAGTTCGACTGCCAGTCCTCCATTGCTTTGTTGAAGACGCCACTCATCCAATATTCTGAAATGCAATTGCCAATACCCTGCTCCGATCATTTGTGGTATGCACCTTCTGCTTCAGCATGGAAAACAGCGTATCTCGCAAACCCACCTGCAGAGCGACCAAATCCTCACAACTGTTTACACGGCTTGGGACATGTCGCCCATCAAGGACCAGCGCATCTGGCATACTTATACGTGTTATGGGGAATGATATTCGATTATCGGCAAATGCTGCAGCTGATGTCAACAGCACCCGCTACAAGCAATAGCTTGCTGCTCCCTTCGCGTTGTACAGAACTTTTAAAGCTATGCGAAGTCTTTCGAGTTAGTACAAGAGCCACAGACAAGCACGCCGATATTATGATGGAGGTGCTTCTCATGCATATCTACGTGCCCATGGACGATATCCAGACTTTTGCCGGTATCGCAGGACCTGAGGAAGCCAGACACTCGTACCCTGCATTGAGAGATTGGGCGGCGACGATCCCTGCGCGACAAGGTCTTTGGCATGCAGGTCAGGTCATACGGCTTATAGAGTCACTGCCGAAAGGCACACTGCGCAATTTCTACGCCATGATGGTGTATCATGCCGGTTTAGTGCTGTGGTCCTACGGGATGTTGAGGCGTCCGAGCCAGAATAGACCGCCTTGTGACGATGATGATGTGGCGGTCAGGCTCAACTGCGAGGAGTGTATCGAAGTGAAGAGGTTTATCACTTTCGAGCGCGGACAGCCCATGTTGAGGCGCTACGGCTCGACAGAAGCAGATGCGCTGTTGTCGGCTCCTTCGGATGTGATTGTTATGATCATGCAGGTGCTACAACAAAACCATGATGCTATAGATGGTGCGTTGCCGTCACTAGTGGAGAGCCTGTTACATCTATTGTTGGGATTGAGGTCTGCCACTCAGCAATGAGTCGAAAGGGTTTATATTCTTCTGTAGCCCACACCTCCGGGGTACGCGAGCAGTTGAGTCAACACACTGGACAAAGGCATGGGAAATATTGCCCGCTCGGTGAGTTCAGATGGATTTACATGAATTACGGCGTATACGTAGGAGTTTGGGCAATCCGTGCACAACAGGCAGGCGAACGGGTTTATGTCGCAAAACTTTCGCGTTTTCTTTATCCCACTATTTGAAGTTTCGATACAGCATGGTGGATGATTCCGTCCACTACTTCTTTTACATCACCCATTAATCTCTGTAATAAACACCATGCCTCCAAAAGTATCTCGAGTACACTTCCAAACACAAACGAGAGAGAATAAAATGATCCATTTACCCACAAAAATGCCCTGCAACCCTCCAATCCTGCTTCCCCAATTCCAAAATCTCCTCCTTCTTAACACCTTGGTCCACCCCTTCCTCACTCATCATAACGCGTTCCAGCCACCTCGCAACCCCTTCTCCAACACTCCCCCCAACCCTCGCAACCCTGACCCCTCTAACCCCGCTCAACAGCCCCAGCACCAAATAATCACACATCTCAAACTGCGCCTCCCACACCCTAACCTCAAGATACTCTACGCCGGAAAACGCAAGCTTCGCCTGCTCGGCGGTGAATCTAGGATCCGTGTCCAGTCTCAGCGTGATATGCCAGCGACGGATCATGCTGATGACTTGGTGGTGCAGGACAGGGCGAGATGCTGACGTGAGATGGGGGAATGAAGTAAGGAGGGAATTGTGCGCGTGGAAGACGTGGGACGTATAGAGGAGGGGGGTTGCTTCCTGTGCCGCTTTGCGGCAGGTGGAGAGGATGGCTGGATAGAGGCTTGGTGGAGATGACGAGGGGAGAAGGACGTGCTGGGTGCCTGTTTGGTGGGATTGGCCGGATGCAGCGAGGCGGGAGAGAGGCACGGTGGACGGGGTCAGGAGGAGCGTGTAGATTTCGTTGCGGAGCTCTGGGGGGAGGCGGAAAAGGGGGGATTTTGTTTGCGGGTTGGTTGTGGTGTTTGCCGTAGGTGTGGGAAGGAGGGGTGGTTGGGTGGGATCTTGACCTTGGAGGCGTAGAGTTGGTTTTGGTGTGGTGGTGATGGTGGTGCTTGTAGAGGTTCTACGTGGGTGCGAGTATGTTGTCCACGAAGCCATTGTTCTTTGGTATTTTTGGGACTTCTTTTTATTTTCGTTTGGTTTTTCGAATCCTCTGGGAAGCTTCGGAGCTTTTTAGATGTTCGATTTCTCCTTCTTGTCGTCGGCAATCGTGAATATAAGTGTTGGTGTGCAGTTGGGATAGCTTTCTCAATCGTAGAAAGTAGTCAACGAAGTAAAGATGATTGATGTTTCAATGTTATTCGCAATGATGATATCGTCGTTGATGACGTTGATCATGAATTGATAAATCTCAGCATCCACTCTACAACACCGCGCATATATATATACATCCCCCTATCCTATCCGAAAACGAAAAACTTGAATCACCATGACCCAATCATCTTATCTCATCTCATCTCCTTATTTTTCTCGCGCTCACACGCATGAGTGGTCAGACATTGACCTGTTTCTCTTGTTTGTTGAGAAGAGAAGTCATCACTCACACCACCGCGTCGGACACCGCCACGTGTGGACCGTGCGCCGAGTGAGGCGAGAATGGGATCACTCCACCCCCATCCACCCCGTCTCGATATCTTCCGATCCGACAGCTTGTGAGTGCAAGGAACGCGCAGTCCGGGTACACCCGAAATTCTCTTATTCGCGTAGAGATGATCCGCCTGATGGAAAGAAACTCATAAAACTGGGGCAGTTCCTTTGAGGGAAAAACCTATGGGGCTGGCTGATGATGATAAGAGAGCACAGTTTCAAGCAGACGGCTTCTAGAACAGAACACGCTGCATAGCGTATGCTATTATTTCGCGCATCACGATCTAAAGCTCAACATAAAGGGTGTCCCCATAATTACTGCGCTGTAAAACCTTGCGTGAAGGTAATCCGCGAGTCTTGTTTGATCATCGCCTATTTTTTGGTACTTTATTGCTGTAAATATCGCTACGTGTATGTACTAAAACGGCAGCCTGGAGCAAAGATAATTTAAGCAACGAGGCAATATGCATCACCGTTGTACAGACAGGGATGAGAGTTGCCTTTTGCCTTTCTGCAAAGGGTCTCGTACCCATAATTATTAATTACTGCGAAAATACAAGGCAAACAGAGCGTGCGCTGAGACACATGATAGGAGTTCGAAAGATCAATGAATGGGTGAAATTGTACGAGTAAAGTAACCCGATATGATGCGGAGGAGGCACAGTCCACGGGCAACAAATGATATGTACGTGCCATCATTGTGTAAGAATTAAGGATCTGCAACATAGCCAATTAGAAAGGCCTGATGGGAAACTTGTAGAATGACAGGATCCTTTAGACAAGATCAGCGTACGAATTGGACACTGCGGATTCCTTGAGCTGAGATTGTGAGATTTCTTCAGGCACCACCAGATTGTACTTTTAGAGTCACGCGTCGTTGTTCTATCACGTGTTGCCTTTTTATTATGGCTGTGCACGATATTCATCGCATTGCTAGTAGTGTGTACATGAGGAAGGCTACCAGGTCAATCCATCTCCTTCATGGTAGTTGTTCAAATGCCTGATACCCATCCCCGGCTCAACATCAAAGTAGTTTGCTGACCTCGCTTCTGCCCAGTCTCTCAAGGCATCCCAGTCGTTGCATTTCTTTACTTGTCCCACCCCACTTTCCCGGTGCCCAGTTGTCCACAAGGGAGTATCATCTATATTGCACATGATGTACTGTCGCAGAGCATCAAAGCAGTGGTCGTCGTGGCCTTTTGTCCAGTTCCATGGGTTTCCTTGCTCTAGGGCTTTATAATGAGCTCTGATAGATTGCTTGAGTGCTATCAGTATCCAAAAATGAAGTTGTATGCAGAGCATCGACTTACAAGACAGTGAATGGTGTGGTACGCTTCGATAAGATACATGAATTTCCCGTCGCTGCCAGGGATTGCTGTTGATGGAGGAAGACTTTTCTCAGCAATGTAATCAGCTTCGAGTGCGACGACTCCGTGCCCCGCGAGTATAGACTTCCATGCTTCTGACGCAACCTCCTCACTCTTCGATGTGTACTTTGAGTCCAGGTACATCGTACGCTCGACCGTCCTTGCGTAACTTAGCCCATCTGCAAATCTGTCAGAACATGCCATGATCGATCCTTTGATTCTTACTGACAAGGTGTGGGGGAAGAACATTGCTTGGTCTTGAAATTTTGTGCTAGCAGAACGAATTCAACGACAGCAATCAAGGATACTGTGAGTAAAGCATAAACATAGTGTCGCATACGACGCTTGCCTTGGAATATCCATGGCTGTTGCTGGAACTGTTCCAGGAAGGGTTCGGTATCTTCACAGTCATCTTTCTGGTCGGACTGCCATTCGTCTTTCATTGTCGGCGCACCAACTAAGTCATTCGAAGTTTCCATCGCTGATGCTCCAGAGAAGAACCTTATTCTGTGATCTTTTTGATGAGAGAAAGACAAATACAAAAAGGACTGAGAAGACCATAGATTGGATATGGTGGGTGCAAGAAGGATACTGTTCTAACTCAGACCAGGCTGTGCCTACCCTGCACTACATACAGGGCTTTAGATACGAGGCAAGAGTAGGCAAGAATATATCCTGCAGTGTAACATCAATAAACCGCCCCCGCAGATCTAAGTCTTGGGTGTCATCGTCAAGGGTTGTATAACCCTTGATAAGATGTAGCCATCTGCATGTAGCAGGTTCCATCACAATGTAAACTCGATATACAAATACCCCATCCCAGCGACGTTCTTTCTCGATCGTCCACCACGAAAACAAGCAAATCCACAATTTCGCGTATACACTTCCCTTCGACCCATCTGAAAGAAACTTCGTATCTTCAACTCCAATATCTTGTAAGCATAGAACAAGTGGATACTACCAAACTGTTTAGCTGCGGGCGAAGCTAATAACGGAACAGCCAGACAAGAAAGGCTCCACAATGCAGTTTTCTCTTACGACAATCCTTGTTTTTGTTGGATTCTTGGGAATGGGTATTGCTGCTCCAACTAATTATGGAGATGTCTCTGCTGCTTGCTCTGCGGATGAAGCGTCTACGGATCTTTGTCCTATGTGAGAAAAGCACACTGGGTGGAATGGATTCAAACAATGCGACGACCTCTACAGATTTCAGTCGAGACCTAAGTTGTGAATGAGAGGGTGATCAATTCAATGTCAATTAACATTCCTTGGAACTCTTTCATTTCGATATGTGAATTTGCTATGCTCTGCAAGTAGTGTAAACTCCTTCCATTCCCACAGCCATGCAATTACGTAGACAGATCCCTCGCTCAAGATGCACAACCACAACTTCATCTTCTAGAGTGTGGGGGCGGAGAATGGATTCACACAGCAGGGGTGGAGTTCCTTGTAGACAGAACGAGATGCGGCATCTACGTAACGTTATTCTTCCACCGTAAGCGAAAAGGCAGATTAGTCATGTTGTCTCTCAAAGAGCCGGAAACCCAAGAACTGTCAGCTAACCGAAAAGCTGTACAGCTGTTCCCTCGCTTGCCACATCACTGTAGTCTAGAATCCGTGCGCCGATGATGATTGGACATATCTCAATTTGACGGTACTGTTGCTGAAGCCCAGGAGAATGAACTATGTCACACGGTTCCTTGCACATGCGTTCAGCCATTGAGAGCGAGCAGGAAATTTGGCCCCCGAATATCTTTCTTGTTTTCGTATTGACTTGACCGGTGTTCTGTCCATACAGGAAAGGCGCATTATAAGCTTCTTCTTTTTCTTCCACCCATTACATATACTTAGAATAGGCTAAAAGGATAAGAAGACAGAATTATATCTATTGATTGCCCAAGTTTCAGTGCCAGGCGAGGGATTTTATGAAGGCAGATGCTTCGGGCACCGAAGATAAACGGACAGTGTCTTCGTATAACTCTAGCCAATGTCTGCTCGCCTTGGTTCCCCCCTGCAATGCATGCATGTAGCAATGAAAAAGATAAGCTTGCAACCTGAACTTCATGCACCTCCAGGACCCGAGTACTCGTAATAATATGATATGGTTGCAAACAAGTAAATCAGTGCATGCAAGCTTTTCGGTAGAAGGCCAAATCGAGATGTCAACGATGCGAGTCCACGCGGACTTGACTTCCGTTGCGAGCTTGACATTGTCTTAAAAGGGTCTAACTTGGCGGAAGGAGAGACAAGATTCCATATAGGTATCTACAAATGGCAGCACATCGCCCCTGCCGGTTTCAGGGACCAACACTGACGTTGTGGTCGTTCGATACATACCATATACCCTCAGCACAGAAATCATGTCAGTCAACCCAGCTGGGGCATGCATTCTGGGTATCTTTATGCCAGTCATTGCCACTTCTGTGGTGGGGGCACGATTTTACGCACGACATTACAAGAATGCAAAACTGGGAGGAGATGACTGGACGTCATTGGCAGGGCTGGTGAGAGATCCCTCGCCCGTTATTTCGAGTATCATGCAGACTAAGATTTTACAGGTTGGTCTTTGGGCAGTGTCTGGGCTGGTACTTGATGGTAAGACTATATTGTATCATGACATGACATGACATGGAATGAAATGAAAGAAAAGAAAAAGCTAACGAATGGTTCAGGCGCCAGGAAAGGACTTATTGGGGGACACTCAAAAATGAATCCAGTCACAGGCGCAATGATACAAACAAATGAGAGCCCCAATGTTCGAGTCAGTAGACCTATCTATCTTTGTGAACCCGAGTAGAGGATGCTGATCTTTAAAAGTACGCATGGATGATTATATCTATAACGACTCCAACCTTGATGATCACAAAATTGAGCGTCCTGCTGCTGTACAGGAGAATATTCGCTGTTAGCGAAACTTTCCGCTGGTACAGAATTGCTCTCATTGTCCTGCTTGTCATCTGGGGGGTCGGATTCACCTTTGCCAAAATCTTCCAATGTGGCACGCACCCGACAGCGTTCTGGACCAACAAGTACACATTTCTCCGGTATTGCTCGGATCCGGGCGGGCTCAATGTAGCAATGTGCTTGTCGGACGTCATATTCGATTTGATGATTCTTGCGGCGCCCGTTCCCATGATTTGGAAACTTCACATCAGCACTTTTCGGAAGATCCAAGTGTGCGGAGTGTTTGCGCTCGGGTTTTTGTAAGACTTGACCTTGATTTCATTACACCATCATGTCCCGATCCCAACGAAAATTATGCACATCCCGAGCTACTCTCTAACTTTTGCAGATCCACGGCCGCAGCGGTAGTCCGGACGTACATTGTGAGTTTTACTGCATACGGTAAGGATTATGGGAGAACCCTCGGAAAAGAGATCCTTCTCACTATTGAACAGGAACGAAGTTGGGCTTCCGCGACGTGATGGAAGAAAACACAAAAATCGCTATATGGTGCATGATCGAGATCGCATCCGCACTCATTGGCTGCTGTCTTCCTACGCTCAAGTCTCTGGTAAACGGCCAGTCACTTGCAAGTATCGTCCACAGCATCAGATCGAAGCTCGTCTCGTGGAGCAACACAAAACGGAATGAAAGTGACGCAGAGGAGGGCTTGGCTGATGTACATGGTCTCGATGCAAAGGAATACATGGATCTGGCAGTGAAGCATTGAGGAGATTTCTCCAGGACGCTCTAGAGTCATTTTGTGGCCCTTATGTCGTGTATGGATAATGAACTCACATTGTGCTTGGGCAGACGTAATCTGAGGGCTCTAACCATCATCAGTTGTTTCTCTTCTTGCTCTTGGCATCTACATGCCAAAGTATTTGTAGCACGCCTCAATACAGACAGTAACGAAGTCGGGCAGCTAGCCGATACCATCATCTCAGATCTCCGCAACAATATGACCTGTCATCCTTGCGTGCCGACTCTACTTCGCACATGCACATGTGGTTATCATTTCGCGCATCAACAGAGAATGACTTGCCACGTCCTGATAATCCAAGCTTCAAGCTTAGAAGAGAACAGAAGAAGGAAAAAAGAAGGAAGAGAAAAGAAAATAAGGTGGTGAAAAGAAGGGAAGGGAAGTACCGCACGAAAAATATCCAAGATCTATAGTATACAAAAGAAATAATGTATTCAACGATTGTTGCATCAAGCACGAACTACATATACTACTACTACTACTCGCCTACACCGACCGTCTCAGCAAACGAACCGACTACCTAGTTACAAAAGAAACCCCAAGCGAACGAGAGTCCAGCGCTGCCTGCAAAACAGGACAGAAAGCTAGTAACACACAACACACCGCAGTCCACATGATTCCACGCCTATTCTTCACAATTTTACTTCTTACATCAACCCCACAACACCGACAACAGCCCCAACAACACCGACTCCCACCCCAAGAACCCTCGGTACACCAGTCTGCACGGCACCGCCCCCCTTCGGAGCAGCAACACTCGTAGGCTGATTTCCCTTCTCCGTCAAACTTCCCAGCCCAATCTCACCCTTACCCGGTGCGGGAGCAGGCGTTTCACCCAGGAGCTTAAACGTCAACGTGTACGTAGCGGGCACCCACGTAGACGAGATCGAGTCCGAGGTTTCGAGCCATTCCGTGGTGGTCACCACTGTTTCCGAGGGCTCAGGCGTCGTTGCGGAGGGGTTGACGATGCTTGTTGTTGATGGGGAGTCGGATTTTGAGGGTTGGAGTGACGGTGTTGCTGTGTCGATTGGGGATGCGGATGATGGCTTCCCAAGACTACCAGGATTAGAAGACTCAGAGGAAGTGGTTGAAGGGCTGCTTGGAGCTGAAAATGCGGGTGTAGCGGTATGGGTGGCGGAAGTTTTGTCTGAAGATGAGGAAGAGGCTGAAGGTGGATTTGGCTGGCCTGGGGGTCCTTGAGGTCTTCCCCATGGAGCGCCCCATGCACCCCAAGCTCGACGAAAGTTTCCCACTTTGGCCTCTCTCACTCTGGATATTGCATTAGCATCATGGCTTAAGATTTCTGGCGATGTGAATAGTTCTACGTACTCTAGGTTTTCCGAAGGAGCATTTGTAGATGCGAGCAAGGAAGCTGTAGGTATCGATTCTAGGGTTGGTACCGATGATCCCGACGAGTGCGTTTTGAAGCGCAGCTGCTCTGCTAATTCCACTGCCGAAGCGAAGGCAAGCGACGAGATTGCAAGCGTGCTGATACTAAGTACACGCATGATGAATTGTAGAATGATGCAATCTATTTGAAGATTCTCTGCTTTTGATATGCGTTGATCGGATCGGGATATCGAGCAATAGAGATCCTGGACAATGAGAGTCCGTGAGAGCGACGCGGATATCCTGTCTATCGTCGTTACGATACGCAAAAATATACTGTTACGCGGTGTGAATGGAGTGTGATCGTTATCCAAGAAGAACCAGCTTTCCAGTTATAGGTGAAGGGAGTAATTGATCCAGGACAGAGAGTCCAAGACTGAAAAGAGAGTATTCCGGAAAAAGAGTGCAATTGCTAACCAGTGTAGAGAGTCTGAGAATGAACGCTCGTGGTAACGTTCGTGTTGATGGAAAGTGTATGTAGAGGGACAATATACGTCCGATTAAGCCGAGACAGGATGAGAGAGGTTGTTGACTTTCTTAAGAATTGGGCAACAACAGACAACGAGCGGAAGACAAGCCCGAGTTTGCTGGGGGAAATGAGGCATGTGGTACCGTACCAATATTGGTGCCTTCCTACCCAAGGCGACGTCTTCAGTCTTCAGTACCATATTGTTCAACAGTTTTTATCTACGCAGAGTAAGACTTGCCGACGCTGGTTCTTGGATCCAAACATTCGCGTCCGGACGCCAGAGCTGGCGATTGTGATAGGCTCGTCATATGGACATCCAAGAAAGTGTGATGCTCAATTTGTGTGTTGCAATTTCCCAGAGAAGCTCATTTTCGATAAACATCCTTTCAGCATTTCACTACTAACTTACCTTACCCTAGGTCGTCGAGCAGTCTCACGTCTGCGGTGAACCGTTCTGCGCTCCCAATGGACTGCCGCGTACAACATACATAGAGACGCAATTCAGTACGACGACTCGCATCTCAACTTGGTCGAAATCCACTGGATCGAGCATGTAAAACGGGTGTCAAAGCATGGTGATGTAGTCGCGCTCATATGAGATGTCGGCAGAATCAAACAACGAACCTCCGTTCCTCAGCTCGCTTCCAACGGCGGTGCAGAAACACGGTGGAGAGTGAGCCGTGACGAGCAGAGACAATTGCAGCAATGAACGCGTGTGATGACGTTGGCAAGATCGTTCGCGTCTCGTGGTGTTTAGGTTTTCAAGATGGAGAGCCGAAGGGTCAAGGTACAATCAGGGGCTTTGGTGATGAAAGAACACGAGGTCCGGACATGGTTCGCAAGTAACTAAGTTCCTTCAAACGTACGTGCGAAACATTGAGCTGTGCTGATAGGTGTTGATGCAATTGTGATCCGTCGTGATGGCGATTGATGAAAGGTACCTAGGTAGATAGGTCTATTTCGATGAACACTCGCAGTGACCTCTGGGTCTGGTTAGTAAGACTTCCGACATGCCCTGCCCTCAACATGTCGACAACGATGGCCTGTCTTTCTCTTCTAAGATGACGGAATATGGCGGATCATGCACTACAGTAGCGGCGGTCAAAGCAATTGATGTTTTTCGAGGTCTGCCCTGTCATCTCACGTACGGATACCTGGATCTTTTTGGCCGCACCATCCCTGCCGCACTCTCTTTAGCGAAATGCTACTTGCTCTTGCAATGCTCGAGCCACCCAAGACGTCAGCTGCATCAATAGATAAAAAGCCCGGTCCAGTGAACAGTCCAAGTTTTCACAGGTAACAATGCGCCGTGCTTCCATCTTTCAAGCTTAGAATAATTGGCCGACAGAGGTGGTGCGATCCCGTGACCGAGAAAATGTAGTATGCACATCCATATTCACGATCCTGCATGTATACATGGGTATGCTCGATTCATTTCTGATTGTTCTCTGATTCTGGGTTGTCGTCCGAACTGAGGGTTCTTCTATTCCAAATCATCCCCAATAGGTACCGACAATCGATCCCACAATTTCCCCTGCGCGCTAACGATTCCGATCTTGCGATCGAGTCAATAGCACCAACGCCCGGAGCCTAGGCGTTGTACGCGTGCCCGCTGGTAACGGCCAGTAGGTAGGCCGGTGGTAGCAATGGCGGTGGGTAATGGGCGGCGGCGATTGATGGATAATTCCCACCCGTAGCATTCCCATTTCCACTCAATAGCGCGCTCCTCGTGCCATCGATGGATGACGACAAATCCAACCCATCCTTTCCGGTAGTGATCCAATTCTCTTCCACAACAAGCAAATAAGCACCCCCAAAAACAGTGGTATCAATAGAAAACAACAGTGCCGCACATCGTAAACGTAAGCCCGAGCCCCTCCAAAACGAAAAACAAAAACAAAAAAAACGGATCTCCGCAGGGAAACCAAAGAAGTAAAGAAGCCTTTGCTGGTGGCAGTAGTAGCCATTGGGCATCGGTGAAAACAGGCCGTAACATTTCCCCACCACCCATTGTGAGGTATTGGGCACTGGTAGAAGAAAGAAAATTCAAAAGTGTGTACAAGAAGGGGAATAATAATACGTATTAGCATATAGGTTTAAACGACCGGTGAATAGTCCATCGAAAGTAGGCGGAGGATGATGGTCGGTAGGGGAGAACAAGGTGATATAGGTAGTATGCTTATGGTGTGGCCCGGGAATAAAACGCCTTTGTGTCTTTCGTAAAAGCGCTCTCGGATATAGAGAGCGGACCTGGTTTTAGGGTGGTTGATCAAGGAAATATTGTGCATGTAGTATGCTGTGTGTGAAGCCTCAGGGCTGGATAAAAGAGTGGATAGCCGTGGCTATCAAAGGTTTTTGTGGATGGCCTCATCAGAGTAGAGCCCAGCCAAACAATGCAACGATGACAGATATCGACAGCGGTAACGAAGGGGCGAGAGAATTAGAGGCCTTGCTGGTGAGCGTGAAAGTTTCTTGTCCAGGTGTTTTGCCTGGCCCGTCCTGACTGAAGAAGTAGGTTTTGGCGTCGTTGCCGTTGGGGGCTTTTGATTGATCGGGGATCTGGCAAACCTTTGCGGGATCGAGGGTCGGGCATCTCTCCTTGTAGGTTTCGTGGGGCGCGGTTTCGGAGGAATTGAAGTAGGCCTTTACGTAGGAAATGGTCATGGGCGTATCCTCGTTGGGTGGACCGCCGGACCATAGCGGGTTTCCGTTGCTCCAGTGATTCATTTGAAGATGCCCACCAACCGACGGGATGTTCTCAGTCATATCGTAGACGAATTCGCCGTCGATGAAGAAGGCGACCCTGTTTGGAGTCCAGTCGAAACGGTACTCGTGGAAGCCCCGGTCGGGCCTGAAGTCGAGGTGTTGGACGTGGTAGGTAGAGCTGTTGACAGCATCGTGAGTAATGGCGGTTTCGGGTGATTGCAAGACGAGGTTGACGGCGCCCTGGGAGTTGTTGAATTCCCTAGAAAGAAACTCCATGTCGATCTCCTGCGAGTTATTGAAGAACTTGAGAAGGGTTAGCGCAGTGCATTCAATGACATGGAAGCAGGCAATCGAGGGGGACGCATACGTAGAAGAAAGCACCGCACGTGCCGGTCTGACCCAGCTTCATGCCCACGCGAACACTGCCATATAGCACATCGCTCCGGACACTGGCCAGCTCTGCGCTACTCACATATCCGTGCGAATGATCGCCGCGAACCCACAACTTCAAGCCGGCATCGCCGCCATTCTCGCTTTCCCCAGACCAACTCTGGGCGTCCTTGAGCGGGTTAAGCTCGAGGTTGTGCAGTTCGAAGTCCTTGCCGTAGGGGTTGGTGGAGTCGCCCTTGGATACGTTGAATTCCTGTGGTCTCCAGCCGAACTTGGTTACGTTGTCGCCTTTGTGGTGAAGGAAATCGTTCTCCTGGAGCTCGGTGAAGAGACCGAAGTGGGCGTCGGAAGTCTTGTTGACCGAGTAGCCGCATTCGCAGTCGGCATTGGCTGTTTTGGAGCGTCAGTCAATCGAGGGCGGAGGTTGGAGGTGGTTGATAGCAGCAAGTAAGCAAGCAAGCAGGTCACATACCGAAGCGAGACACGGTCAGCACCAACCACGGCAGGGAGCCAATGGCACTGCGAAAGGCGCGCATGTTTTGGATTGATTAAGATGATTAAGTAAATAAAAACGAGTGTGAGTGTGTATAACGTGGGTGATGTGGAAACAAGCGTCAGGACATTTGACAGAAAGAAAACAAACAAAAAGGGCCAAAAGAAGGAGGGCAAGGGAGAGTGGCAGGGAGTGTGCGGAAGGGCAGGTAAATGTAGGGCAGGGAGTGAATGATTAAGCAAGCAAGCAAGCAAGCAGGAGAGTATATATGTATGCAAGCATGCAACGAATGCAAGCAGGAGAGTAGGCTTGGTTGGGTTTCCTGGGGCAGGGCGGAGCTAAAACGGCGTCAACGGCCGTGGGCAAAAGCAAGTTGGGGTGACGATCGCGCAGGCCACAAGCCTTAGCAGGACAATGCGTGCGTAGGGCGAAGAGTGCAGTGTAGCGTAGCGCAGTGTAGTGGTCTCCCCGAGACGATGCCGAAATAACGGTGGATATTCTTTTTTTTTTCTCGTGGTGGTTAATGCGAGCTGGTGGATCGATGACTGCCTGGCAGTGCCTGGGGTTGGGTTGGGTTGGTTGGTTGGTGGTTATTGCCGCGCCGTGGCTATATATTGGCTGCTGCTGTCACGGTGGTGGTGATGGTGGTTCAAGTTGGGTAGGGGGGAGCAAACAGAGTTTGGCTTCACACCATACATCATGATTCTATTCCTCCGTCTTCCTTTGTTTCTTTCTTGCATACATGCACACATACGTGCACATGAAGATACCTGTCTGCTTGGTTGAGGAGCCATCAGCCAGGCAACCGGTCAGTGTGGTCGTGCGACAGCTTCCTTACTCTGGCGGCACTGCAAGGACAGCCCCGCCCAGCGTCCGGGGAAGAGGAAGCAAGCCACGTCGCACCCAGTCTGCCATCCTCCTCTCTCTCTCTCTCCGTTGCTGCCTCCATTCACTCAAACACAGCCAACAACCGTAGAACCAACAAGACTGAACAAGTGCACAGCACCAAACACCAAACACCAAACAACAGGCATGAGGTTGTCGTCTGTCTGTCTGCATGTCAGATGGAGCCTCATCGCTCGCTTGCGCGCACCCGGAGAATTAATCCTTCGCGCCCGCTCTGCCCTTGGCTCTTGTACCCATCCGGCCAGAGAGCCCACTTTTTGCAGCGCCGGTCCAACACCAACAACAACAACAACGAGTCCATCATCCATCTAGTATCCACAACGTCCTCACACTGCAAAACCGTGTTGACAACTTTGAACTCTCTCTCCCATCAACCATCCACCATCGAGCAATCTATAATTCTCTCTATATATTGCTACATATATGCAAACACCCTTCATCCGCTCCCCTCCCGCTTTTACCCATCCCCCCTTTATCTGACTCTTCCCCCCTGACCATCGCGTCTCATCCCTCCCTTCCTACGCGGTAACACCCCAATAACAGAATACGTAAAAACAATATTTCCCAAAAGACACACTGCCAATTACGCCCTTTCCCAACTCTGGTCCTCTGCTCGCTTTTGCCAACACGGTCCGACATCTTGGCTCGAGTGCATCCAGAAAACTGCCCCGACGCGGCGCGCTGGTCAAGCAATCAACGTCGAATTTCGATGAAATACTCTTCCTCGCAACGTCCATCAATCTTTTGAATGGTAGATGTAGGTGCGGAGAAAAAGATGAGGGGGGGAAATAATACACCCAATCTCAACCACTGTGAAATCCGATTAGCAAAACAACAACACATAACATACATATGTAACCTACAACTCAATAAAGGACCATCCACCTCCCACCTCCCAAGATCGCTAACAAGGACCACCGCTGGAAAAAAAAAACAAATCAAACCAGTGTTTCACCTGTCACAAGCCTGTCAGGAGCCTGTCATTTTTCATATTCAAACCCCCCCCCCCCCCTCTTCCTCCCATGCAAGGAAGCCTGTGTCACGCTACTACAATATCATATCTATCCAGCCTTAAGGAAGAAGCATGCCAGCATCATTACTCAATACCCAACAACCACGCTAGCTAGCCATAGCGCTTTGCGCTTCGCTTCGCCAAAATGATGCGCATTGTATCATCGACGCGACAGGGGGAGGGAGTGCAACAGACACTGCAGCAACAACTAGACGTTGTATTCTTCGTATCAAGAGAGAGACAAAAAAGTATTTAGATAGATAGATCAAACAAATATATATATATATATAAAGATATATAACCAAGTCCATCCCCCTAAACCAAAATAATAATAAAAAGTTGAAAAAAAAATAACAGGGAAGCACGGCGATGCGTTCCCCTTTACGCTTGCTAAATACTTATAATAATAATAAGAACAAAAAGGGTCAAAACAGAGAATACGAACCACGCCAGAACCGTCAATGGAAATTCCCCACCAGAGCGCCATCGTGATCCACATAGAATGGAAATAAAAGGGAAGAAGAGTAGAACAAAAGAGCCAGCCGTCCCATCCCATTTCCAGGCCGATCCATCCATTGTGCTCCAACCCTTGAGGTAAGAGTGAGACCAACCAGACCCAAGAGGAAAAAAGATTGCACATAGATGAGAAGAAGAAGAAAAAAAAAAATTACGGAAAAACGTAAACGCCAAAATTGTACCAGGTCGTCATAACATTCGAGAAGATGGCAGTGGAGGTAAATAGCTGTGCTCATGCAATAGCAGCGGGAAGGGGCATGCAGTCGTAGCGTATGTGGCGTGTACATGTGCACGCATGGTTGGGGGTATCAGTCGTAATATCCAAGTTCGACAAAGAGCGCGGTCGGGTTTCCACTTCGCGCCAACAATCATAGGAATCCCGACTCAGACAAAAGCCTACATGTTTGTATTTGCATCAGCAAACTATTCCAATTGCCTTAGAAAAAGCTTGTGACTGACCTTGCAATTTTCTCGTCTTCTCGCTCGCGCGGCTCAACTTGAAGACTGGTTTCATACATTTCGTGCACGTCGCCGGCCGACTGCATGTTGGTGAGGATGTAGTCCTGCAGCTCGGGCACTGGCTGGAGAGGATATGGCGTGCTCTGGTACTGTTGAATGTCGCTAATCACTTCGGCGGTTTTCGCTCGCTTTGCGAAATTGATGAGGTTAGTCTTCTTGATCAGCGATGGGATACCATCCTCAATGAACGTGAGATCGGTGAGGTAGACACCTAGAAACAACAGTGTCAGCTTGTTCTACAGATATAGTGCGAAGATCAGACGCATTGGGGGTCTAGTTACCGAAAAAGGGAATGCAAGGAGGGTTCGCTTTGTGAAGAGTGTCGCGATAGTCTGCGAAATTCTTGGTGCTGCCCATGAGCTTCCTCATGTTTTCCAAAGTTGCCATGGAGCGAGCATTCACCGCACTCCACGTCCGGTTGAGACGATGGATAGGCGCGGTGCCGAGGGCCGAAATGATCGATGTGAGCGTAGAGAAATTGTTTAGCAGGCGGCATTTGTCGGCAACATTAACGAAATGTTTGATGACAATCACACGACGCTTGACGTCTTGTTGTGTCAGAATCATTTGAGCCACCCAATTTGTGAGCTGATTCGAATGAAGAATGAGCGCCTTAACATTGGCCGCTGGATCGGGTTCACCGGGTGCGAGTTTCTTCTGCCATGTCTTGTTCAGACACTCGGTAGGCTTAATCTTTCCATAAAGACGCGATTCAATGATGGTGAGCTGGCGAGCGAATTCGGTAGGATCAATGTCCAAAAACTTGAGCTTCTTCATGTGCTTTGGCAAGATGGGCTGTGGGGTGTTGCCGTTCATGGTGAGAACCATTCGCTTTGTGGGCATATCCGGTCCGCGAGATCGCTGCTCAACTGAAGTCATCAGAGATGCAGCACTCGTAGTTGCGACGTGGTCTTTAGCAAAGTTGTACACCCTTTGGATCAGAATTCGAGCCTCTTCGTCGTTGCCTTCCATCCAGTAGTTATCGAACCAATTCTTGAGGATGTTCACGACACGGATGCGAATGAGCTTCTGCTTCCTGTCCACCCACTTCTGGTAATCCTCCTTGGCCAGGCCGTACGGGGGTTGTATGCTCCATCGTTTGACAAGCATCTCGAAGAGCTCAGAAGCTGTGGTGAACGATTGGTATGTCAGGAGGAACGTGTTGTTGAAAGCATAATCCAAACGATCATGCCTGGTGAGCTGTTCCACAAGCCCCTGCAAGGTGCCGCCGCGCAGCTGTGGAGGAGTGACTTTATGATCGTACGAAATCTCTCCCTCGTGGTCTAGCCTCAAGAACTCGGGGATTTCTTCCACTGGGGCAGCTTGGGGAATCACAGGAACCTCGCCAAAGAAGTCCTGGATCTTCTTGCTGTTGATTGGTCGAGCAGGTTCGGGCTTGTCTTCCAAACTTTGACCTTCGCTGTACGTATGGGCTTGGGGCATGTCGCCGAGCTTCGGCCTAGTGACTGATAACCCTCTCGCTCGGGAGCCGGGTACATCGCTGTCAGTCATCCTGCGAGCCTCGGGAGTCACGATGGCTTCTGATAGATGCTGCAGAAGGCCATACTGCTGCACTACGCTCGTCTCAAGATCCCTAGAGACGGCACGGCATGCGTTGATCCGATCTTCCAGAGAATCTCCGCGGATCTCTGCCCATTCGTCAGCCAAAGGTGCAGCTACACCTTGGCAGCAGATGACCAATTCCGAGAACAAATCGTAGACGTTCTGCTTTTGGACGCTGAACTCCCCCAATGATTGGCCTTGCATGGTGGAGCCAAGGGAGGAAAGGTTGATTGATTCGATGGTCGAAATCCAAGGGCGGCAAACGTCCAGCACTTTTCCAGCAGCATTGCATACATTGTCACCAATGATCTGGTGGCGGTGAGGCGTGATGATCTTGTCGCGAACGGTGAGCTGCTCGTCCAGTCTTCGAATGCTTGAAACGATCAGCCTCTTCAGGTCTTCCAGACGTTCCAAAAGACGGGCGTCGAGCTTCACAGTCGGTTCGACCATAGGCTCGAAGTCATCCTGATCAATAAACGACATGGAAGTGGCCGAATCGCGCATGTCGATACCATTGTTCTGCCAGTTGCCACCGACATTACTGCCCATAACAAAGCCAGGAACAAGACGTGGTAGATCTTCGCCACGCTGTTGCCTAGCGACCTCTACAAAGCCATACACTCCGTTCAAGACACCATCGGCTTCCTTAAGACACTTTGAATAGGAGTCGGGTGGAGGAAAATCTGAGGCGGCGATGTGTGAAGAAAGGACCAGCTTTGAAAACCTTGACATAGTTTCGCGGAAATGAGGGTAAAGGGCTTTGTTCGTGGAGATTATAGAGGGATTGCCGGAGTGATTATCGGTTGTCCCTGAACCGGCGGCCAACAGCAGTCGTAAATGATCCGATATGTCTTCAGCGCGTTTCACGAATTCGGCGCGGTCACTGTTGCTGATGGCCTGTCGGTAACGCTCGACTGACCTGCGCATGTCCTCCACCATACGGTTCCATGTGAGCGGTATAGGGTTAATATCGTGATAAAACTTTCGAGATGCGGCTGCCGTCCCCACCATTCCATTGGCAGAGCCGTTCGCAAACGATGTGGCAGTGGTTCCGAGGGCGGGAATATGTGCGACAGAGAAGCTGGTGCCGTTCGTTTCGTTGGAAGGAGCAAAGGAAGACGCAGCATTCATCGAGTCCATGGATGTTGCAGGCGACACACCGTCCGAGAGTCTCTTACGACCATTCTGGGCACCATTAGTATCTGAACGAGTAGCAAGACTACATCACTACTTACCAGAGAGCTGTGTGAACCTGTCATTCCAGGACCTTCAAAGTCCGAGGTCGAGGTTTCGTCGTCGGTGTCATCCACGTTGTAGCTCGAGGCCATAAGCTCAGGTGGTGGCCGCGATGACCCTGGTATGAAGACATTGACACGTTCTATTGGACCGTTCTCGTTCGCAGAGGGGGTTTCGAGGGGCAGTTCCATGGTACTGACCCCTGTCAAGGTATTGAAGTAAAATAGTCTGCCATCTGACGTTGCCTGGGGTATCCAAAATGCAGCTTCTTCGTCGCGCGCAGTTTCTGTCCTTTCGATAGGAAGTATGGTATCGTTTCCGCTCATAGACTCTGTATCCGAATTGGTGTAATCAGTACCCCCTAGCGACTCTCTGTCCTGCTCATCCAGAGCACCTCCGTTGTGATCCTCGGCATCGTCCACACCGCCGGTGACTACAGCGCAATAGTTGGAAGGGAACCAGCCACGACATCCTTAGTTATGGTCAGTATCATACTCCCGGGGAGGATCAAGAACAAGCCCTATGCGTACCGTTTATGACTCCATCCCACCAGCCCGATTCAAGTTGGTTGATGACTTGGATGATGTCGCCCTGCCGGAAGCTCAAGCTCGTGCGATCGTCGGCTTCGTAGTCGTACAATGCTCTGACATACATAGTCCCCGGTGGTGGGGCATTTCCGTTGAAGCCGTTCATGGCGAAGTGGTGGTCGAAGCGCGCCCGACGTGGACCCGCGCGATTCTGCGCGCTCCGCTGTGTGTCGGAAAAGTTTTGATGCTCGGAAGTGCGAGACCTGTCGTGCAAGATGACGTATAACGACGGTCAATATGTTCGGTGTTTATGTGGCAGTGGTGGTGGGGAGGGGTGGGGAGTGATCGTTGTTGTCGTCTCGTCGTGTTTGGGCTCGCCAGAGTAGGGAGTGAGTGTGAGCTGAGGGACGGGCACCACCGGCGCTTCGAGAACGAGTCAGGGCGCTCACATCCGGCGAAGCAACAGATAGGTCGTCGACACGACCTGGGCTTCAGAAGAGCAGAGAGGCAAAGCGAGAGTGATCAGAGGGGAAAGCGCCGGTGTGGATCGATTGAAGGGTGGGTTGAGGGGGTTGAGACGGTTCTGGAGATGTGGAGTTGGTGGCAGCTGAGCACGTGATCTGCCGTGGCACTCGATGCATCTGATTGATTGACTGACTGGTTGAGGGCTCGTACAATTACGAATATGGCATTTTGCCCACGAACTCCGTTCCCTGCATTATCATACCAAACTATTTCTACATGCTACACGGAGGTGTGTCTCTCGGCCTCCGAAGAGTGATCACACAGCAAAACCAACCCTCCATCAGGGCCACAACCGCATCTTCTTTGTACGGCTGGGTTTCTGCCTGGAGCCTGGGGAGAGAGTAAAGGAAGGCAATACGGGCCGCGTTGAGACGGACCATGCCGTCAAAAATGCAGTGCAGTCTGGTGCCGGCACTTCGCCGTCAAAGCGAACCGATGGATGAGGCCGGCTGTCCGCTGTACCAAAAGGGATGGGCGGGCATACAAACCCCACCACTGCTATACCTCTCTCACCTTAGCTGGATCCTGTGGTCCAACGCGGTTGCAGGAAGGCGGTCAAAAAGGCGTATTGTGTGTACTGCCCAATATGTACAGCAGGTTACAGGCCGACGAGTCTGCAGAAACAGGCGCACCTCTTTGTTCTGGCTGCCAAAGAACAAAGGCCATAGTTTCCGCCTACTCGGTTACGTCCAAGTACTGTATGCAACCTGGCCACCACATCGTGTATGGCGCACATGATGACAACCGTTCAAGGGTGCGTGTTACCTATATGGGTATGCAACACACGAATAAAAAGAAATATAGAAGCGCGCAAGCGGCCGAGAAAAACAAATAAGGCAAAGGGGACCCTCCAAGGCACGACGGTGAGTGTTGGGAATCCCATGTTTTCTAGAGGCGTAGCTCGCTCGCGTGGAAGCGGGATAACGCCTCATCAGCGGTTTCGGTTCACACTGAGGGCGGCTTGTCGCAGGAATCCGTAGTCTACGCCAGACGTTGCAAGTGCTATGGATACCGTGCATAAATGTGTTGAATTTAACCAATCTTGTACGGTTGTTTTTGCACGATTTTCCTGCAGAGCCGCTCGAGAGGCAACCAACCAAGGGCTCACTTCTTGGGGACAAGAAAAAAAAAAAGAAAGTCTGCGTCTAGGGCGACTTCTTTGATCGTATGCCACGGCGGAATGAAACTTCCAAATGGTTTATATTCCACACGAAGCGCCTGTGTGAGCACTCATCCCATTTTAGCTTTTGGCTTGTACTGCTCTACGCCATACGGAGCACATTGAAAACATTTTGCGTTTACAAAATGAGCGAGTCTGGAGCCCAGCAACCGGCTCAACGGGGAGGAACGGTGGAGATGGCATGCGAGTTTCCCTGGCGATGCGGCTTCGCCTGGACCGACTGCTGGCACAGCTCGTCGCTCGAGAGCGAATCGTTCTCGGGTGGGGTGACATCCCACATCTGTATTTGTTTGCTTACCTTTGCGGATCCTGCACCGAGATCAACATGGACTGCTGGACCACTGTGCATCCCACGCAATGTCTTTCGCCAAGCATGCCAGATGCAAAGCCACAGACGCTGATAAGTAGATTAGATGGAAGATGTGTAAAGGTTTCTTGGGTACGAATCGCCTTCGGGGGCGGCAGAGTACATGATGGACTGTATATGGCGCAAAGGAGGGAAGGGGATAGCCGAGTTCCACCTCCATGGAAAGCGTGAGAGCGACGGTCCACTTGCCGGCACCCACGGGCCATGACATGAAACCAAGTCATTGCGTGGTGCGACTGGGGTGCTGACTCGAAGAAAGCAGTGCCCCTCCCCTCTTCCATGTGAGAGAGGGGCGCTCGAGATGCGGACCGCGAAAGCTGTTCAGCGAAGCGTGGAACGCCAGCAACGGAGAAGAGCACTACGGTGATGGGTTATAGGGTGTGGCTGATGTCGATGACGATGGTGTGTTGATTAGCACGCGAGCCTGGTGGCAGCGCCGATTCCGAGGTAGGAAAAGGAGAGCTGGCCATGACATGGCAGTGGAAGGAATTGGCCCTCATTCCAGATCCCGGGACGTGGCGGGGCATAGCAGCGTGCAGGCCAGATTACTGTGCATGGATGCGAGAACCTTTCTGGAAGAATGGGCATGCCGGCTACAGGAAGCGATACGATGCGCCTGTGCTGCCGCGGCTGTTGGATTGGCCATGCTAAGAGGTGGTGAAGAAGGTTGTTGCGGTTGAGTTTGGGCGAGAGAGGGGGGGGGCATGAGAGCTCCCCCCAAAGCTTCTGGTACTAGAAGGCCAGCTAATGGGCGTGGGTCCGGGGAAGCTCATCCGCTGGACGCTAGGAACAAGGTGAAAATGCGTCGATCGGGTCCGGCAGCACTGAAGCACAGGTAGCAGCCTCATCATTGATGGATTGATTCATTCGTTGCAATGCCTGCGGTCAGCCCATTTCTATAACGAGCGTCGTGCTAAGACTCTCAAGTCAGTCACTTCTCAGCAAATCGAATGCATTCCAGGCTCCCTCTGCCCCTTTCCCGCTGTCGGGGTCATGAGTCTGCAATGGAGGGGGATCCCCGTCCCCGCCAGCTGCCCGCCATGGTTCCTGCCGTTGGGGCGCTGTCATCAGCCATGTGGGAAGAAGAGGTCGGCGTGTATGTAGGTGTACATGTTGTGTACTGTTTGAAATGAGGGTAGTCGCAGAGTCGGTCGGTCGGTCGAGGGCGATTGGCGGTGTGAAGACGCGCATCTTTGAAGCTGGCAGACGAAGCGGAGTCGTCTTCGAAAGAGGTAAAGCGATGGGAAGTCATACCGCCTTTTGTTCAGGCAGGCAGGTGGTACCAGCGATGCAGAGAGGTTGCTGCAAACCGAGGGGCAACAGCCGACCAGTCAAAGGGAAAAGTCAACACCACGGAGAGAGACAGGAAGAGAGAGATGATCAAGACGAGAGATCTGTTGATGATGCCGTGGTAGCTGCTGCTGCTGCTGCTGCTGTCTGGACTTTTTTTTTCTATAGCGCCGAAGAGGGGGGGGGGCAATACCTAGAGCTACTAGAGCTATCCTCCCTCACAGCTCTTCTCGATTACGTAGATAACGCCGCCCATCAATCTGCCAAAGCCCCGCCATCGCGCCTATCGAGCCAGCGAACGCGACAGATGGATCCCGCCGCAGTGTAAACATCAACGTTGCCCGCGACCGTATATACTTTATCACTACATGTGCGCAGCGGCAGACGGAGGGATGAATAGACAATAAAAAGCAAAGCAACCACCACCACCACCCACTCCCCAACCCTAATTAAATGTGACAGGTCCCGCAAGGCGCCACGGCCTGAGTGCTGGCCTGCAAGGCTCATGGCCGCCCGCCGCCGCTAGGAAAAGTGTTAGTCGCTTTCTCATCCCCCCCCCCTTCCTTCCCCTCCGTCGCCAACCCCTCTCCCCTCGTCGCCGTCGTGCTTTCCCCTAATAAATTCGCTTATTCACCTCAACCTCATCCATTATCATCACACCCCATTCCCATTCATTTGCTTCCATCCTATCCTGCCTCCTCCTATCCCGCATCCTCACGCCCGATCCTCTCTCCCTCTCTCCCTCATCCTTCATCCCTCCCGCTCTCGAGCACTTGCCGGTGCCCGTTCCTCTCATGCGAAAGGCCCAGCACGACACGAAGGAATGCGATTCGACACGCTCTACACCCTCACTCCATCCGCACTTTAACGGCGCATCTGCTTAACCTGCTCGTTATATCTCCATCTCCAGGTCAAGCCAGGTCTCCGTCGCACACATGCCTGCTGCCGCCATGACCCTGACCGCCGCCACCACTGCCTCTCCCGCGGCGCGCAAAACGGGTTCAGCGCCCGAGAAGAAGGTGAGTTTGTCTGCCATCCAATCCATCCTCGCTCTACTTTGCATGCACTCGCTGACCATCAAACAGTACAAATGCCAATTCTGCAATCGTGCCTTTAGTCGAAGCGAGCACCGCAGTCGTCACGAACGGTCGCGTAAGTCATCCGCCACGCTTCGTCCCATCTACCTGTCCATCATCATCACCTCCCATCTCATTGCACTTCGCGCCCCGGCCCTCTACGCACCCTCTACACTCTACATTCTCAGCTCTACATGCCACGTACATGGCCACAGGCCCACGCATGTCGCCACCGTGACGCGCTGACACCGAGGTATTCTAAGCTAACGCTCTTCACAGACACAAAGGAACGCCCCTTCAAATGCCACAAGTGCCGGAGCACCTTCGTGCGCCGCGATCTACTTCTCCGTCATGACCGCACAGTGTACGTATCAACCCAACTCCTAGCCTAGAGGAATCATTACTAACTCTTGCATCAGACACGCAAAGGACGGCGGCGTTCCACTGACCAGCGAGGTCAAGCGCCGAACAAATGCAAAAGCCCCAGAAGTTCCAACAGCCGGTCCTGCCAAACCCACAATGCCTGTAGATCCGAGTCCTCTGGAACCCATCGAGGTGGACCATGATGAGATGGCGATCGAGACGGCCGCCATGCTCATGACCGACTTCCAAGCTAAGGCTGCCATGGCAAGTCAAGAGCCCGAGCAACACGACAGCGTCCTTCCACCGACCGCCCCATCCATGATCGATCAATCGCCTGTTCAATATACAGCCCCAGGACAAATGTCGCTGCCTCAAATGCCTTGGGGTGACGAGCCTATGGTTCCGGATTCCAAGATGGGCAACGGCGCACACGATACTCATCCTGCTTTCAACAGCGCCAGTGCTCTCAGTTCCCACCCGCACCAACTTCCTCATCTCATGGAGCGCCAAATGTCAGGAAGCGATGCTCTCGGGCCTACTTTCAGATCGATGAACGGGTCATTACCCGGTGCTGACATGGGAACGCCTGGCGCTCTTTCTCCTTTCCCCGGCATGCTTGGCCCCGTATCTCCCGTTGACTACCGACGTTCGCCTGGTCCTACCCAGGCTTTGATGATGACCAAGGCACCCCAACTCGAATCGGAGGAGCAGTGCGCGATGATTATGGAGAACGTCAAACAGTCGGACAGCGAGAATGCGCTCCTCGATACGTTCCACCTGCCGCCCCTGAACACAGTCAATCGCCTCCTGAAGACGTACTTTGATCTCTTCCACCATCATCTGCCCTTCTTGCATCCTGCCACTTTCCAGCCTACCAAGGTGCCTGCGCCTCTCCTCTCCGCCGTCCTCTCTATCGGCGCTCTGTACATATTCGACCAAGACCAGGCATACATGTTCCACATTGGTTCCAAGGTTCTGGTCAACCAGTTCTTACAGAACAAGGAAAACTTCAGCTCCAGAAAGTGTCCCTTGTGGACAATGCAGAGCACGCTACTCAACATGATCTTCGCAAGCTGGAGTGGCGATCCGAAAGGTCTCGAATGGGCTTGCTCCATCAAGAGCTTGCTGGCGAACATGGTCGCTGGAAACCGCTACGAGCTCAAGCTCCGTTCCGAAGCCAGGGACGGGGCTTCCCCCAGTCATGAAGAATGGATCGTCGACGAGCAGTGCCGCCGCACTTACTATGCCGTGTACATCTTTTTCGGTCTCTTGACATTGACATACAACCACACCCCGGCTATGGGGTTCAACGAGTTCGATACCCTAGAGCTGCCTGCTTCTGAGTCACTTTGGACCATGGAAGTGTCCGACGAGGAATCGTGGCGCGAAAGTCTGTCGACATCCAACATCATCACGTTCCGCCAGGCCCACGACAATTTGTTCCAGGGAGATCTAGCCCGCTACAGTGCATTCGCCACTCGCGTTATGATCAATGCCTTGTTCTTGGAAGTTTGGTATCACAAGCGAAGCCCGGAAGCTCTCCAGGATGTTGTAACCGAGTACAAGCTGAGACTCGCGCTGGAAACTTGGGAAAAGTCTTTGGAACTCTGCGAACCTGAAACTGTCGTTGTGCAGCTCAGTGCACCCCACAAGGGCCACCCACTCATCTTCAACGCCATGGCCATGTATCGAAACACCCGGACACGACTAGTTGTTGATCTCAAGTCTGTCCAGGAAGCTCTCCGCTACCACGATTCCTATGAGGTCGCAGCTGCCATGACCAACGCTCGCGACAAGGTCCATCGCTCCCAAGAGATGATCAAGGTCATTCAGGAATGTTTTGATTGCATCGAGGTCGCAGCCTCGCAAGGTATCCGTTGGGTTGCTCGCACGTCAGCTACCAACTGGAGTATCGAACACCCTCTTACAGGAATGGACTTGATGGTCATCCTCACCCTCTGGCTTTATCGTCTCGAGCATGATGAAGAGCCCGCTACAGAAGAGGAACTGGCCATGTACAACAAGCTGCGAAATTTGTTCGACGATGACTCTGTTGATGTTTACGGTGCTAAATTAAGCTCAACCGTGGCACGTCTTTGGGGTAGTATGATTGATGAGGTGGTAGTATGGGGGTATGTACACGCACGTTTCATATTTGCGATCGCTACTAACATTGTTGTGTAGTATTACCAAACTCATGGGCGAAGCCTTCAAGCTGCATTCGCAAGCCCTCGTTGGCTACGAAGATGCCATGTCGGAACGTTCCGGATCCGCCACGCCTTCCATGGCTGCCAGCGGCGTGCAAGTGCTAGAGATGCAGATGGCATACTAGTATTCTGTTGTGCCACTTATGACTTATGACCTTCCATTCTTGTCTCCAATTCACTAGACTGACTTTACCGCTCAGTTTCCCGCCATGCCCTTTCGAAAGAGAAGCATGTGTCGGAAGCCGTGGTCGGTTTTCATATTTGCGGTGCATATCTGGTGCGGCTCATTGTTTCATTGCTTCATTCCGATTGTTTCCTTTCTC
Organism: Periconia digitata; assembly: GCA_948474695.1. NCBI lineage: Eukaryota > Fungi > Ascomycota > Dothideomycetes > Pleosporales > Periconiaceae > Periconia > Periconia digitata. Next base: position 1,358,876 of record CAOQHR010000002.1, read on the forward strand.
GATTCAAGACCCAGGGTAATTATGGCGCATTGGGGGTGGTCAAGTCCATTTTCTACACTTCCGGGCTCGGGCCATCCTCCACGGCCGTGGGGCCGCTCAATAATACCTTTCCTACTCTCCTTTTCATCATACCCATGGACCTTTTGCTGGAATGTTTCTATGGCTGGCCCCATGAGCGCATTTGTTCCGCCTCGGTCTATGCTACAGTACGCATCACTGACTGTGCGCACAACCGCTTATCTTGGCTTGATCCTTTTTTCTTCCTTGAGTGCATTTCTTTGCCCTTTTTGCCTGTTTTCTGTTTTCTTTTTTTTTTCCTGATGTGTTTCTTTTTCTTGTTTTTGGTTTCCCACTACATATACCACTATAGCTTGATTCCGTTTGTTCGAGTGAAGGGGGCGTTGGCGAGAGTGGGTGATGTGAGGTGTGAGATAATGGTATATTTGGTGGTGGTGCGGTCTAAAATAATTCTGTATAAATAAATTCCGATTTGCGGCGTATACCCTTCTGAAGATTGCAGCTCTCCCCTGGCACATGCAACGATTCGTGTCTTTTATGATAAGTTGCTGTTCACTGGGCAGTTCGACGATAGGAAGATCAAAACACGTGCTAAAATTCAAATGCCAAGACGCGCTAAGAGCTGCACCTTCCGAAATTTTGAAGCGAAAAAGTTCACAGCTACGAGCTCCCATCGCGCAGTGAAGCTACCGACGAGAGCAACATTCCCCGATCTTTTGATCTCCCTCTTTTGTAGAGCAACTTTTTACGCAACTCCACTGGGGCGCATAATCTTCCCCTCTGCCTTTACTTCACACCGCTTTCGCTACCAAATCCTGACCGCGGATTCTTCCTCATCACCATCATGGGCAAGGACGCTACCGACAAGAAGCTGAAGAAGGACAAGAAGGAGAAGAAGGAGAGGCGCCAATCTGACATTGATGGCGTGAAGAAGAGCAAGAAGGACAAGAAGTCCAAGGTCAATGGCGACGTCGATGTTGACATGACGGATGCGCTCGAGGCGGAACTCGAGAAGGAGCCCGAGCAGAGCCTCGTCAGAGTCGTCGACGCACCGGCAACAACTTTGGTGCCGTTCGCTGAGCCTCTTACCCAGGATGCGAAGGAGGTGAAGAAGGTGTTCAGAACCGTCAAGAAGTGTAAGTCTGTGCCCGTTCCATCCCATATCTGGAACCATGAGTCGAATCGAACACATTGTCACCGTATAAGAGCTGTGCGCTAACGCTGCGTGTTTTCGTCTGGCTATAGCTGCCAAAACCAAGACCCTCCGCCGTGGTGTCAAAGAAGTGGTCAAATATCTGCGCAAGTCCCCTACCAATGCACCCTCTTCCTCCGACGTCTCCAATCCCTCCGCCGTCGTCATCATAGCTGCCGATATCTCACCAATGGACGTCATTTCCCACATTCCCGTGCTTTGTGAAGACCACAACATCCCTTACCTTTTCGTCAAGTCCCGTGTGGAACTCGGCGAGGCCAGCGCGACCAAGAGGCCTACCAGTGTCGTATTGGTCGCCAAGGAGAGGAGTAAGAAGGGCAAGGATATGAGTGGAGAAGAGAAAGAGGAATGGGACGAGGCTTGGGAGAACATTAAGGGTGTTGTCGTCAAAGCCAGCAAGACGGTGCGAAAGTAGAGGGAACAGCGGAATTGAAAGACAACGAAAATTTCGACCTTTTTCTTCTTATTCCCGTTCGCGCGGGCGTGCGCATCTGCCCGCGACTGGTGGGGTGAATGGCGTTCTGGCATGTCTCTATTTTTTCTCCCTCCATTTGATATTTGATCGATCGGCTTCTATGGAATTGGAGTCGAGCATCATCTCTCGGATCTCGGAAAACTTGTGTAAAACTTTCATCTTCTACTTTTTGTTGGGACTATGGAAATGAAATGAAAACTACCTACATCACAAATTTCGATACGGAGGTGACCGTGACTGTGTCTTCTAGTAGTTCGAGGTCAAGTACTTCTCGAGGAATTGCTATTGTGAAGAAAAGAAGTGTACATATGTAGGTCATTACTGCTGTGTGGAAGAAAACATTACGTGAATAGCCAGTCAATGTCACCTGTAGTGATTATTTTCAAGTCAAAGTATGCTTTCATGAACATGACAGTGGCATAATGGCGGGCTTGATACTTATAGCTTTGTTCTGTCTTGTTATCTACGGACTCGAAGATTAATGGATCGATAGTTAAACACAGTCATATTCACGAGTGTTAGGTAAGCATTCAAAAGATTTCATATGTCACCGCACACCCTCATAAATCAACCTTGATGGTTTGGATTCAAGAAGGAACATATTGAGATGATCGGTATACATCTCAATCCTTCACCATTCATACCACACACCACCTTACCCCTCCAAGCCCACTTAGCCACGCACTCCCTCTACCCCTTCCAAACTCTAGGCCCAGGAGTCGTGTAAGTAGTAGCCTTGCTACCATAAGTATCCACCATGATCCCCGGGTCATCTATTCCACGTCAGTAATGCCATCCCTATCTTCCTGCCCATCCCAACACTTTTCCAGAGCATCAACTTACTCTGCGAAGCATATCCCGGGATATTTGCCAGATACTCGCTAGACGGCTGAGCAGACCCGCTCCCAGTGACTTCGAGCTGCGCGCACTCGGCGTAGAACTGCGGTGCGTTGGCTTGGTGGAGGGCGAGGAGTTCGTGGCGGATGAGGTAGTTTCCTGGATTGCACCGACATTTTCTCGTCAGCTATCTGTATGTACATGGATGGTATTGGGGCGGTTTGATGGAAAGTGGGTGGGAAGGGAGAATTACCGGGAGCGAGCGAAGACGGGATAGTGGACGTCCAGGCTAGCTTCTTGAGCACGTCGTCGTTGCCCCAGGAGGTGCCGGATAGAGGAGGGGCCGTCATGCCTTTCTCGTCGATCTACATGTGCGGCACATGGAGTCAGTCGTAATCTCTCGATTGTGAGGATAGGGGAAGGAGGGGAGGGCGTACCTTAAACCACTTCTTCCCCGACCCATCGCAGCTCTTGTGATCGCCGGAACATTTGTACATCCACACCATCACAGGTCCTTGCTACACCCCGACGCAAAAACACATATATCAGCAAAACAAGTTTTCTGTTTCGTAAAGGAGTTGAGAAGGCATAGTGGGGAATGGGGAATCTACATACAGAGTGAGTCCACTGTCTCCAAAGTGCCTTCACAGACCCTCCAGCCTTCACTTTCGCAACGAGATCAGCGGAAGTCCCGCCGTTGCACATGACTTTGCGGTCTGTGACGCTCATGGTGGGGTTGTAGTCTGGCCATTGCCTTTGGATGGTTTTGGGGCTGCTGGAGGGGGAGAAGCCTTCGTAGCTGTGAAAGTGTTTAGTGGAATGCCGCGCCAGTATACCATTTTCTGGATCGATTCGGCGGCAAACAAATCAGGCATGAATATAGTAGAACAAGGGACTTACCCGGGGTAGGTGGTTCCGTCTATCACGTAGCTGGTGACTGCGCCGTGGGCAGAGACTTGTGTAGCGAGGAGAGCTACAGCGGTGATGGCGGTGGAGAACATCATCATTGCTATGTTATACTGAACACGATACCTAAATGTGTATAAACGTGCAACTCGACAACCATTGAAAGAAAGAAGGAACTCGTGCCCAACTTTATAGTCTCATTCACCTTCTTACAATATAGCGCTGCCATGGAGAACAAATAGGCCGCAGTCATCTTTGAACCAGTTCCTTGATTCCATTCGTTTTTCGAAATAGTAGTTATAGTATCTACATATTAACCACGCTGCTACTCCTATTGCCGTCCCCAATCGCATGCGCTTCTATTGGCTGTGTTCTGGTGCGGCAAAGCAGCCACTATGTCGGCTCTTGGTTTGCCGGCCTCAATCTGGATGTCGCGTCGGAGCCTTCGTGCTACCCCGGATACTATAATATATTGATCGTATAGATCATGCGAGGTGATCACAACGTTTGACAGGGAGGTTGATTCGGTAGCGAGAACACGTTAGATCTGCGTAGATGCGACTGGATTGCGGGGAATTTGGCAGATTGGTAAGTCGGGCGGGATCTAGAAGTCGTGCGTGCAGCGGGAGAGTGCGATTTGAGGTATTTTGGGGATGGATGAGGGTTGGGAGGCGTCATGGTGTAGTGGTAGACCTTGTTTTCTGTGTTGTCAGTCTATCATTGAGGAGTGCCTTACACGTTTCATTTGGAATCGAAGAAATTCTTTTTGCGTATTTCCATGGATGCGATATCTGTAATGAAGGTTGATAGTGACCGATCGAACTGTCTCTTACTGGGCATTCTGCTGCCCAACGCCATGACTTCTCTGGGTGCCTTTGAAACCGATTTCCAGTAATATCGACAAACTCTCGGACAATGCGCTAGGAGAAGTCTTGGGCAGTATAGACAGGTGCGCGGACTACGATCGCTAAGAATGCTATCTTGTCAATATTTGACAGCGAGAACGGAACGAAACGGGGTACTCAAGAACGTCGCCTCTGAATGTCGGCCCGGTCAAAAAACCATCAATATCCCAACTTTCGCCAGGGGTTGTTCCTTTAGTACGTTACTCCGGCTCGTGGGAGACCAAGATTCATTCAAAATTCGAGGGATTGGGGATGGCGTTGGACGCAGATAATGGTTTCAATCTTGGATATATCGATGTTTAAAGATATCGCACGAAATGTTGGATTGGTAAGGTCCCTCTATTTTTATTCCCCGCAAAGAACAGGGCGCTATGTCCATTCTGAGGTCAGCAGTTGGTGTGCTGATGCCGTCTAGAACATAACGTCGTACTTATTTACTTGAAATGTCTACTTGCTGATACTGCTGATACTGCTGACTCGTTGTGAATGGTGCACTAAACTTACACATGCAGGTCCGACCTTGTCAGGCGACCAATAATAGATGTTTCGTAGGTTGGCGCTGGGGGGTGCTCAGCCCAGTGTTTAAGCGCCACCTAACAGCATCACTGCCAACTTTAACAGCGGAATCTCGCTACCCGTTGCGCCTCAAGCTAAATCCGGCTCGCAGTTGGGAAAAAGACAGTGCATCGCCTCTATTCGAACAACAGTCGACTATACTGTAGCCCATTGTGTGGCCGTGTCTCCAGCATTGCACATCGGAGCAGTTGTATTCCGCCGGCCACCAGGCACAAGTTGACGTTAGCTAGGATCAGTCACCCACGCTGACGACCTTTTCCAAGGCTGTTGCTTTTTGCAACCCGAAACCTCAAGGCTTGTGCGCGCATCATGAAAGAGTACAAATATGAGGATGTTCCCACGATGAATAGGACATCTCAATCCAGCATCTCATCTCATCTAATCTTCTCAGCTTCACATCTCATTGTTTCCTATTGAACCTTCGTTATTCATCAAGTTCAAACACTTTCATTCACAATGGTTTCCTCAACTCTCATTGTTGCCGCTATGGGCGCCGCCCTCCCTGTTGCTTTCGCAACTCCTTCGTACCCTGTTGCCAACGGTACCACTCCTTCTGGACCCACCTCGACTGGTGGCTCTAAGCCAGCTCTCCAGACCGTAGCCGTTGGACAGAATGGCCTCAAGTTCACTCCCGACACCATCACGGCAAAGGTTGGCGAGCAGATCGTCTTCGAGTTCTTCCCCAAGAACCACGCCGTTGTCCAAGCAAACTTCGACAGCCCATGCAAGCCCAAAGACGGCGGTATCTTCTCTGGCTTCGTTCCCGTTCCCGAGGGTCGCGCCGTAAGTTTTACTGCTTAGCTATGCACCGAGATCCATGACTTAGACATCTACAGAACAAGACTTTCGTCGTGACTGTTCAGGACGATAAGCCAATGTGGCTTTACTGCCCCCAGAACGCCCCCATGCCTCACTGCCCCCAGGGTATGGTCGCTGTCATCAACCCACCTGCTTCCGGCCCCAACACCCTCGATGCCTTCAAGGCTGCTGCCGCTGCTACCAACGGAACCAATGCGACGGCTCCAAGCGGTGGACCTACCGGAGGCGAGGTCAGCACTCCTGGCGCTGCTCCCGGAACTCCCGGTGCTCCCGGTTCTCCCTCATCTTCGCCCGCTCCTTCTTTGGGCTCTGCGACGTCAGCTACTATTAGCGGATTCCTCGGCCTTGCTGCTTTGTCCGCTGCTATTCTGTTGTAGGTAGCTCAGGGGAAGAGTGACGAGAGCTTAGGTCAGGCGGGTAATTTTATTTGATGGCCATATTCATTCAGTGAATGGATCCGACTGGAATAGAGCAAGTAGTGTATCCAAGTCTGGCATGGGCTTTTGACTTTGTTTGTTACTAGATTGTTTTCGCATGCTTGTAATCCTAATATAGAGTATATACTATCCGATAGTATCTATGTATATATGTTTTAGAAAGATCGTGTTATGCTGAAAAGCTCATCCTAGTCTTCATGCGTGGTGACTCTAACTAAGCAGGTAATATCGAGTTAAGGATCTGCATACATATTTATCAAATAACCCACAGTTAGGCATCCATCGAGTTTGAATATGACTTGAACTCATTTATTTCATCTTATTATCCCTAATAGAATAACATAGGCCACTTCTACTAGGTTCTCCTCTGATGAATAGTGAAAGGGATCTCGTCCAATCGGAAGGTGATGCTCAGCGAAATCTTGGCGTTCGAAGATGGTATAGCGCCGCCCACTATAAAGAAAAAAATACTAAGCGAACTTTGGATCGCGAGCCGCAGCAGTACTTCAACAACTCACCACACGCCCAGCGCAGGATATCCACCTCTTTGCGTATCTCCCCCCAATCCCACATTCAAAATGGTTGCCACAGTACGTACATCGCTTTGCTGTCCGCTTGGTTGAGCGTCAGCGCTCCCACGCACAGAACAGTAGGCTAAAGTACATCATGTAGAAGCGTCCCGCCGCGAAGAAGGGCCAGAAGGTCACCAAGAAGTTCATCATCAACTGCTCGCAGCCCGTCAACGACAAGATCTTCGACATCCAGGCCTTCGAGAAGTTCCTTAACGACCGCATCAAGGTTGAGGGCCGTACCGGCAACCTCGGCGACAACATCACCATCTCCCAGCAGGCCGATGGCAAGATCGAGGTCATTGCCCACCAGGAGTTCTCCGGTCGCTACTTGAAGTACCTGTATGTATTCACTAGTCTGGACGATGCCGATGGAATACTGATAGTTGCGTAGCACCAAGAAGTTCCTCAAGAAGCAGCAGCTCCGTGACTGGCTCCGCGTCGTCTCCACCTCCAAGGGTGTTTACGAGCTCCGCTTCTACAACGTCGCCGATGACGAGGCCGATGAGGACGAGGACTAAATGTCGCGCTTTGTATTGCCTTCACGACTTTCACGGCGTCTCGGACTCGAACAAAAAGGGAACGGGCATGGGCTACGGTTCAGCGGGGTACATAGAGCATTTCAATATGACTGATATACCCCTCTATCTCTGATGATTTTTTTGCAGTGTGAATGGCCGCGTAGCCAGGCAGAGAACAGTTACGCGGAAATGCTTTTGAGTGTCTGCGACTGGGAAATGTTCATTCCCGATGTCATCATGGGGAGATATGTCAACGTGCTCACGGCACCGGAACAAATTGATTTTCGCATCAGAGAGTTACTCCAGTGGGCGTCAACAAGGTCAAACAAGTGCATTGAAAATCAAGCTCAGGCGGCGGAGGACTCGAAGGAATATGGCGTTGTCATCAGAGCGCTTGATAAGCCAACGAGGATCCCTTGCGAAGCCCACGAAACAAACGCACAAACCAAAAATGAAGATTGACAGTTTGACAGCTCACAATACCGCGCATACCCATGCCCACATTTGAATCAATGGGAGATGTTTGCGCATCTTCATATTCTCATGTTGCTGATGGTCTAGCACATATGGATGATTCTTGACGACGAACAAGTACAGCTCGATGAGGTTAATGGTGTACTATACACGACAGGTTCTGATTGGTCAAATTGCAGCACACTATGCTCCGAAATACGATGGCCTATCAGAGGTCTGGCGAATGAGTTCCTCGGGGGCTGCCTTTAGTACGATGATACGGACTGGCTGGCATGTGAAAAGTATTGGATTTTGCGCCCTTGCTTAGAATCTCCGATGGATACGAGAGCAGGTTGTTAGGGTCTGTTTGCTATATATACTTGTCGCTGTCGATAGCGCGAGGGGAGAGGGAAGACGCTGACCCACTTCTCCAAAGGAGAAAAAGAGAAGAAGATCCACGGCACGCGATACCTACGATCACGCTCTTGACGCTCCTCAACGGTACATTTACAACACTACGCGCCTCCTGCCCCGCCCCCGTGCTCTCCGCGTCGTCATTCCAGTTGCGCAGAAACCAATCAGTGTGCGTCGGCTGAGCGAGGACCTGACGCAGCCTGAAACGCAACGAATGCCAGACTCCGAAACCATCAAAGCCCCCCGTAGCCCCATAACCCCATAAACTCCAGGCACCGCCGAAACTGTTTCTCCCTTTCGACTTCTTCTCCATTGTGTATATTTCCCCCTTCTGTGTATATTTATCTCTTGTCACTCTCTTTTCTCTTCCATCGCACAGCCCTGGAGGCAACTACGCGCCCATACAACCGCACCGCGAAGGATTCACTCGAAGCGCTAGTACTTTACCCGATTGGGAACACTCACGCCTTTGAAACGCTACGGAATATTACTGCGGCATAGTAACCACGCCGTAACTCAGCAGGCCGAGCAGATGAGAACCCCCAGAACGAGGCTGTACCTTTGCATAGAGTATCAAATTAGCCAATACCAACACTTGTAAAGGCGTAGTCCAGCGCCTTCACCATACTGTTGGTACCTTTGGACTTCCCTCCCTTGTCATTACACACTCTTTCGCGCTGGACGCAAGTTATAGAAAGGAACTTTCCTTTCCCACTTTCAACATGGGCCTCGCACTCGACTTCTACGCCTTCTGTTTCCTGGCCTACGTTTTTTATTCCATCGCCTTCATCCTAAAGCAAGAAGCTCGCGCCGTTACCAAGGGCGAAAAGCACCAAGATGTCATTTCTGTTCCTCTTCACATACTCAATGCTCATCTCGACCCTGTTGATAGCAGCCCCAGCAGCGGGCCTCTGTACCACCATCAAGACCACCAACAACAAGAACCCGCAACTCACTTCCGACCTCTCTCCCGACCAAGGACATCCTCATCCGCAACAAGCACCAGCTCCAAATCCAAATCTCGGTCTCCTTCTCCATCCCATCTCATACTCAGCCGGCCCGGCAGTAGCGCAAGCTCCACCAGCAACAAATCCAAAGGCAGCTTCTGGAGCCGAAGTCGAAGCCGCAGCTCAAGCACAAGCAGCCGCTCCAGTGCAGCAAGCGTCCGCAGCTCCAGCAAAAGCAGCATCAGCAGCCACAGTGCCCGGAAACCCTCGGTCCCAACAGTCAAGACTGCAGCTCTTACAAGCTCCATCTAACTCGTGCACTTTCCGCGCCTACGGCATCCAAATGTGCGATCCCGTTTCAGCGTCGTCGGTCACGTACCTCCAGATTAACCAGATTTTGAATGCGGACGGCAGTCTCGCAGTTGATGTGCGCCGGGGGAGACCCAGGGCTGCCTTCAACAGCTATGAGAAATTGGTGCCAGGCCGCGCGTGGCATGCTGCTAGCTTGACTCACGGCGATACGCTGGAGATCAAACTTGACAGTGCCGACGGCAAAATCGGGTTTAATTATGGCGGTGCGAGATGGACGAACGAAGACGGGGTGGATACTGGGAAAGCTGGATGGTGTGAGGTTGAGGGCTGGAACGATGAGGAGGAGTGGGATTGCGGGAACGGTGCGAAGGGGACGAGGGTAAGTCCCATCTCTTTCTTATCATGAACATCGTCTTCTGCGGTATACTGACGATTCATTGCAGAGTAGCAACATGATCTGCGGCTTCCCATGCGGTGTTCAAGAATCTATGGAATTGTAATCATCGGCGCATTCTTCACATTTACACACATTACACTTTCGGTTTTAGACGGATAAGACCCATACCACATCTTCTGTTTTCTCCTCCTTTCCTTCTTTTATGAAGGGGGAAACAGTGTAAATTCTTACTTCAACTTCTTACCCTTCTTTTCTTGTCTTACTTGGATTACAACCTTTCCATCACTCTGTCTGTTATGCATTCAACAATCGTATACCACTTTGAGCGCGCGTTCTCTTCTATTCTTCCAAAGTAGCATGAATCCAAACAATCTTTTTCAAACAATGCATTGAATTCCTGATAATCTAAGCTAAACAGCACTATCTCGTGATGGTGGGATGATAACGCATTGACCCGTATATGATAGCGTTTCGTTTTAACGCGCACAACTACATCCGTTCGTTTGCAATGCTGCGAGGACATATGATTCTACCGCACCAACATCTAAATGAGCTGAACGGCATCCGTCACGTGTAGTGAGACTAAGCTAGCACGTGACGCTTATGTGAGCCTAGAGCGCCGCCTACCACACCTTATTGTTCAAATATTGATTAAGAAGGAAGCTAATATTTTGCAACCTAGCTTACGACGCCGTATCTGGGATTGGAAGTGGATGCTATCTCGATTGGGTCATAAGATGGCGCACGTATATTATCTCTGGCGGGATCCTTCAAGCCAACTTGACTGTCTACTATCGTGAAAGAATGAGAGAGATGCGTGTGCGTAAGTGAGCCGTTGATGCTGACAAAAAAAGGAGAAACTGTTCAACATGCTCCAGAATGGTATACGATCTCAAAATTACGATCCAAACAATAGCTGATTCCAAAATATGCGAAGTCATGACTTGTGCACGTCTTATGTTTAGATAATGTATAGCGGGGAGTACTCAAGTCGTGTGGGACCGACTAGGTTGCGGTGATTTGACAAATGCCTCGCTAGCGTTGGCTTTTCTGTAATACCTACATATGTATTTGGAATCATCTCTTCGCTCGTTTCCTACCTTCTTCCTGCCATCCCTGTAGCACATTTGTTTCGTGGTCGCATTTCGCATCTGGAGTATTTGAATGCCGTCCATCATTTGTCATCTCGAGATTTCGAAAATACTACCGTGGTTCGGGTGTTTGATTTGCACGTAGTCGATTATTAGCTTGTTTCTGGAAGGGCCGATCTGAACGCCTTCGCTTGTCAATTCGCAACTGTCAGTGTCTAGCTTGCCGAGAATATCGTATGGGAATAATCTCGATTGGAAATCATAGTGTGTGATGTTGTGAAACAGTGCGATGATGGTTTCTTGATGAGCGTATAAACCGCCGTGGCCGGCCAAGTTTAACCTCTCATCTCCTGTTCGTCAAGTCGTCATAATTCTCCTGCCGGTCCTAAATCTCAACCTCTCCCATACCTAGAGCCACGAGGCCTTAGATAAAGCCAGATATCCCTTTTCTACTCTAGATAAAACCAAATTCACCATCTCATCACATTATGCTCCACACTTCCAACACGTCCGCTCCGTCGCATCAATATTTATCACCTCTACGAACATCAACAATCCTATCATGGTCGTCCTCACTGACAGAGTACAACTCGAAGTCGACGCTTTCCCCGAATGATCAACACTCCAAAGATGCCGCTATAGAAGCATACCTGCAGTTTAAATTGGCTTTGTTTGCGAAGACTCAAACCCCGCACAGCCCAAGACCGAAGTCTAACGCTCCGAAAAATGCTTGAACTGGCCGGCTAAATGGGTTCCTGGAGTTCCTAGTATTTTTGGTGGCAAGAAGACGCGCAAAAATAGAGTTAATTTGCTCTCAAGCAATGGATCAATTCCTTCACCGGACTTCTATGTGGAAACAGCAAGATTGGAGTCAGCGTCACATTACCGATCACTACTACTGTTGGAGGATACCCTGTGCTGAAAAAATTGTTTTCTCATCGCGATATGTCATGACCATTCCTGTTCATTCGATTGTTTCACCGGCGATATCTGTCCAATTGTGCCACGAGCTGATTTCAGTGCCGTGATCTGTACGCACAGAAAACTTATCATATTCAATTGCTATAAGCCATGTGATTTGTACACACTTGCGAATGGTATCATCACCAGATGAAGATCAAACTTGAGTACAAGTCACAAACCTAAATAGTTGCACTATGATGTCTTCACTTGGGCAGATCGTTTGGGCCCTGGCAAGTGGTGTAATCAATGAACAATGAAACAAAATTCACTTTGAGTCCTAGAGCTCTTTGTATGCTTCAGTTATTTGTTCCAAATAATGAGTTTAGCGTGAGTCGTCCCCAACTATCTGTATTATGCCGATCTGTTGTCTTTGCCTGCAAATTGTTTCCATCGTCATCGCCTAGGACAATTATAGTCGGTGTTGGCATATAAATAAATGATTCAGTTCAGTTGAAGACCGGCTCATAGTGTGCATTTATCAATCCCAGAGAAGTCATACATTACACAATGCGTATGGTGCCATCGACTAGTACTGCTCATTGTTGGTTGCATGGTGAATGACTGGACTGTTATAATAAATCGCGTTCGACCGACTTATCAGGATCGTGTCAAGTCGAAGATCCTCGAAATCAGATTTATGCATTTCACCACTCTTTATATAAAGAAAACCATTATAATACATGCGAATGGCTGTGAGTATCGAGAACGGAATGCCCATAGCACAAGCTACTAAAGTTTCCATTCAATCTCAACTTGATAAGAGTATACGCGCATACGTAGCGCGGTGAGTTCCCTAGCGTATCCAACGCAGTATAGGGGTCTGGGCGTTCATCCGTTGGGCGCATTGCATGCATTCACTTACAGAACTCGTTCGATCCGAGCACGGGCCTCAGTTCGTTATATACATATATCCAAAGACTCTCACTCTCGAACTTCCTCGCAAATCTCTCAACCACTCCAACCATTGCCGACTCGAACCCAGATATTCGACCTTGACAACATCGCCATCGGAAGTTTTTTCACAATGGCCAGGAGAAGAAAAGACCTGAACCAAAGACTGGGGTCAGTTGATACCTCTGCTCCAAACCTTTATCAAGCTGAGATCTTTCTACCTCCCGTGACCTCAGGTACGAAAATTCTGCTTGTTGTTTAGCGTCGCAATCTGACCCAGTGAACAGTGCCCAGTGCTATCCACGAGGCTGTAGCTCGCCACATTTCGCTTGCTCAGGTGGGAAAAGAGCATGACAAAACTCAAGGCGTATCTATAGAGCATGATAAAACTCAAGGCGCATCTATAGAACATGCTTTTAATAGTCTACCTACCATGGATGATTCTGAAATCTTGGATTCCACCAGCGCTTGGGCAGGGTGGCTTCTTCCCATGCTGTCAGAAAACGACTCTACTAGTCAAGATTCGCATGAATATTCAAATTCACCAGATACTAGCAAATTCGTAGCTGAGGAAGACAAATCCACACCCACCAGTAGGGAGTCAACTTCTCGGAAGATGGAGAGTACTGGGGATACACCTGAGAAACAACCACAAGAGAACCATAGATCTTCGAAAGACGAACAGAAGAGGTTAGTTAAATCGACTAAGAACACATCCAAATCCGCTTCAGGAAGCAGAGCTCGCGAAAGGGCACGAGAGGAGAGCCCCGAGGAAGCGGAAAGGCAGCCTAGAAAGGTCGCAACCAAATCGACAAAGACTACCATACGGAGACAAGCTCGAAGATCCTCGATGAATCAATCCTCTGACTCAGAAGATGAAGAAGATCGGAAATTCGAAGAGAGCATGGCTGCTGCTATGCGTGAATCGAAGCGGATAGCTCGAGACAGGAGGCGCGAAGAGGAGGATGCACGTCGTGAATTCGAAAGCGATATGAGGCGCGCACAAGAAGAGTCATTAAGAACCCGTCAAAGAGAATTGAGGATCTTAGAAGAAGGAGCTGCCGCGTCCAGGTACGACTATCAACGCTTTGCCGAACGTCCAGCAACGCCTCCAGCATTCCCACCTCCTCGCTATGATGCTCCACCTGCTGTTTCGACTTCCGGTCAATATGTCAGAAAACACCAAATCGATCCTTATTGGCTTCGTAATTCGATTCTGCTTCCCGGTAATGGATACGAGCGCTCACCCTATCAACTGATGCAGGATCGCCTAAATCAGTCTCAGCAGCAGCACATGCCACCCCCCAATTCGGCACAATACCAACCTCAGTCAATGCCACCCATGGACACGTATCAGAGGTAAATTGACTATTCACAGCCACGAGTTTACATAACTCGACCCCGGACTCCACAATCAGCTCCGCAAAGTAATTACAACAGTCTGAGTGTGAACCGGGGATCTCAGCAACATTCCACCAGCGGAGGTAGTAGAGGATCGTATGTGCCTACTGGAGATGTATTGGAGAATTGCATGTTTGTTGTGCGTCCGTATCGGTCTGCTTTTGATCATCGCTTTGTGCGACTTCGTCGCAGTCGGAGGTAGACTGATTCGGACCGGGCTGACAGCCGTAACTGTAGATTTTAGTTCTACAGCTAAGGTGAGAGGTATTGTCTAATTTTCGGTTAAAGGTACATAAGATAAAAGTCTAATTGTTTTCACTCGTCAGTTTGGGTAATTGCTGTCAAAGCATGGAGGGCTCAATGCCCTAGATGCGCCTCTAGCACCGAGGTATTAATAGATAGCATGTAAGTAGCTGATTCAATGGAAATCATATAAAGAAAATTTGACTTGGGAAGCCCATAACCGGGGAAAATTTGTGATTTGTAAGACACAGAAGGCCCTGACTGGCTAACGAAGCAGTGGATAGGTTCATAGATTTTTGCACCCTGTGACCCACCGAATCCGACGCCATATCGTGTTTAGCCATTAATTTATACAGATCGTGTTTGTAAATCTTAACGCCATTGCTAGATATCGCAATACTCGACGGTTTCTTGACGCTTGTGATCAGTACTGCTCATGTACAAATACCCCTTATTCCACGTTAATTAACATGTAAACCTATCCCTACTTCGATCACAGAATGGCAAGTGTACAACAGAAGTGTTTCAATCGCTCCATTTGTGCCGATTACTACAAATAGACCCTGCTGGGTTTGTTCTGGGAAGATTGCACTCAAATATCTTCAGCAAAGATGAAGCCGTAAACTTGTCCTTCAACCGGACCAAGAAACAAAGATTATAGACGTTTGAGAAATATACAGGCAACATCTTGCTAAGATCTAGGTACTAGAAATCGGCATTCACCCACATTCACCAGTGAGAAGGAACGGCTTCGTTTGGTGGGGCACTGACTCGAAGTTGCGAATATAAGAACCTTTCACTGCCGAGTTTCATACTCGACCACATCACTCGACTTTCTCAATTACCTCAACCACCATTTGCTTAACACCAGATCTTCGAAATATCATTCACTGGCGTTCTTTTCACATAAAGCATCCCACTATTTCGATCTTTCTCCTGTTCCTCAACTGAATTTCCAACAACACTCGAATTAAATCAACTGCAACCGACTTCAATCCACCAACGCATAAAGATGGCGAAGAAGCCTCGTAATAATAACCGGAAACAGGGGCTATCCGATGATCCTAACAATGGCGATGTCAGCACGCTTGTATCTGCGAATTCCGACAATCTGTCCGCGACAGAAATATGTATGTAGCTACTTTTATCTGTAATAGCTGCTAAAGCTCACATGTAATCAGCCAAGGATCGCAAATCAGAGTCCCGTAAAACTCTAGAGACACCAGCAAAGGTACAAGACCACGAAAGCGGCAAAACCTACGACGGTTCTATCACAGACTCTGGCCATCAAAAGCGGGAGTGTGACAAGCCCGACAACCGCATTGACGAACACAAAGTTCTTCCTAATGAGCGCAAAGACATTGGCATCAAGCAGGCTGTTAAAGTCGCGGAATCCACGAGTGAGAATCGTGACAGTACTGGTGGTCTCCAATCAGAAAACACTCGCTATCATGACGCTACATGCACTCTTTCCGACATTCTGCACTCTACAGTCTTGCAGTCAACGAGCATCTGGGCAGAGGAAATTTCGTCTGATTCCTCAGAAGAAGAAGCCTCATACCATGCTTCTGGTATGGAGACGAAGTCACCTCGTGCTGGAAACTCTGGCCCGGAATCCAAACAGATTGCGCAAGGCTCGCCCGAAGAAGAATCTACACCGCATGCGATTCCAAAGAAGGATGACCGTATCGAGATTCAGGAGAATTCCAAAGCCTTCGTTCCAAAAGATCCTTCTGAAAACATTTCCAAAAAGGCCTCTCGGAGTACCCAACTAGAAGCTTCTGCTGGCGAGCCTAAACAGACGAAAGCCACCATCACAGAAGAAACCACCAATGTGTCTGCTAAAGTCACCGCCGCTGGATCAAGTGAAGTCCGCTCGCAACCAAAACAAGTTCAATCCGAGTCCACAAACAAGAAGAGCATTACGCGGCCCATCGACGAAGTTGCGGAGCGAGTAGCGAGTGTTAGTATCGAAGATGAACCGAAGAAGAACTACCAAAAGTCCGCGACCAAAAAGAAAAAACAGAATTTCTCTGCCGAAGACACCATTTCCCGCCGAGCTCGGAAAGAGAAAGAGGCCCGAGCAGAACTCGACAAGGCGAGGGATGAGGCTTACATCGCGGCACGGCGGTTGACCGATCTTTATAGAAAGAAATCGGAGGCATTCATAGATCTACGAAATGCCCAAGAATACCTCTCTGACGCGGGGGGCGGATGTACGCAGGGTGTCTAGCGAACGATCAAGAATTTCATCTTACATCCGTCGAGGCGCTATGGAACAAGCCAATCGCAGAATCCGCGATCTCACTGAGGCTTCGCAAACTTTATCTGAGGTCTCTGAAGCTGTGGAGGCTGCAACACGCAGGAGAAATAGAGCGAATCAGGCCGTATTGAGCGCTGAGCAACACCTACGCGATACTTTTGAGGAGAGCATGGCGGAGTCTCGCCGACAAATATCGAGGTTGGAAGATCTCAGGCAGGAGATGTCTAGGCTCCCCAAACATGCGTACAATGAATTCTCCAGGCAGAGCGACTCGATCCGCGAATCGTTGCGTGCATTTCACGAAGAGCGATCAGTCTATACATCCACATTTCAGGGTTCGGCACAACAGCCTAACAACTTCGCCAACGGTGTTTACCAACCTCCTACACAGCCGGGCTCTGCACAGTCGCCGTACGAGTCACGCACCATGGGATCTGGACTTTCGTACCCGCCTTATCTGGGTAGGCCTGAACAGCAAGGTTCGGGAAACGAACCGACTGCTTTTGTTCATCCTTACGGTTGGTTTCCACGGAGGTACTAGGTAGATAAGTCGGGGGCATGCCAGAATCAGTGGAACTTTCTATTCGCACATGATTCATAATATGATTTTCTGGGGTTGGCATTGTTTATGGAGTTCTTTGATATATTGGGTAGCGTGTAGAGCTGGCTGCCGTTTGCACTATGCCTGCAAAGAAATAATTATGTGCCAGACTTGACTAGGCGGGCTGTTATGTATTTCTTCTAGAGTTATCAAAAAAACATAAAAAAAAAAAAACTGTGCCTCCGGTACCTCTGATTCTCCTACCGCCAGCTTTTTCACAAAGGGATAAGTCGAAATGAAAAGGTAAGGCTATCATCGAAAGACACTTGACCCATAGCTTAAGAAAGTAAGAAGCATGAGCAATTCTACTATACTATTTAGGCCAAATGTCTGCAATTACAGCAATCATCCTCAAGTAGGCGGGTTATCAGGCCAATTTAGGGATAGTGGCCCAAGCCAATCATCCATCGATTTCCTTTCACTCAAAAACCATCTGCGCTGATTGGCCGCTGGAGTTTGGCGTCATGCGTGCACTCCTGTAAGTATAAAACATAAACAAATGCAGCAGCGCGGTGTATGAACGTACACTAGTCACTCAACCAGACGGGGGGTCACAGAAATCAACCTCTAAAAAGTTCATCGCAACCAAAGAGATGCTTCAACCTCGAAAAGATCACCCCTTTCCAATTTTGCATGGTTAAATCAATTATCGACGTATCATACAACAGCTCTCTCACTAGCAATGGTGAAGAGACAAATCTCAGATGATTCCATCAAACACAAGCAGCTAAATGACAATCTGGTCGCGCCACCTTCAGTCAGCACAGGAAGTGGTACAAGCACCTCCGCTGGCTTCATAGATCATAGTGACCCATTCGGAAGTAGATATTGTACGAAGAATTCATCAACATTGATTGGCAACTTTTCACTGACAAACAACCCGCGCAAAGATCTCAGATCAGGTTTTTCTACTCCAGAGAGCCAGTCTATGAGCCAAAATTTGTTCGATGAGGTTACTATATTGAGTTCAGCTAGTTGCCGGGCGCAGAACCCAGCACTATATGGGTCGCAGGAAAAGGAATACCCTATGTCCTCGCGAAACGCCGCGAATAGGGAGATAACCCACAATCGACCTGGGAATCAAGACAGATATGAACAAGATCAAGTGGCGCATTCGGATTTCCGAGCACGCGGTGTTTCGAGAAAACCCAGAGTGCATTTTGACCTAGACACCATGCCTGAAAGTCCGGATCAAAAAGAGAAATCTGGGGCTGCGGAACGCAAGACGCGCCTTCTCAGTTCGGGTGAAAGAAGCGGACAAGATGCAAGCCCAGAGGGGTACAAAGGACAAGGTGTTTCTGCTCAAGGGCGCGGATTATCAAGCGTCTGGCGTCCCGCCGTCAGAGTGGGCTACAAGAGCCCCAGTGTGGAAGACTGTGATTTCAATGATGAGGAAGAACTGTTAGGCTTCATCAACAGTACTACTCATCACGCGCATTTCCCTGTCCACAAAGAATCCAAAAATCTTACGACCAAAGCCAATGCTGGACAGAACAATCAAATCTCTATCACAAGTGAGATGGCCAATTCCCCTGGATTGGAAGAGAGTCGCAAAGACTCAAGTTACACCGAGAGCCACATGCGTTCTAATTTTGAACAAAATCACCATATCGGCAGACACGCTGAGGAATCCAGAATTCCCGCTCTCGCGACTACCCATAAAAGCCCTAGTCAAGCTAGCACATTCATGCGTTATGCACCTAAAGAAACCTATAGGCAATCTAGTCACGCCGTAAAGACACCTAGGCATCACACTAGCGAAGCGGACTACCGACGTTCGACATACATAAAGTCAAGGAGGCCTATTACCCCCGAAGAAGACTTTGTACATTCTGTTTATAGCACGGAGCGTAGGCGTCCTGCAACCGAAGAATACCACCAGGGCTCTGGTCACACCACTGAGTATAAGCGTCAGAGTGATGAACGGCCATATAGACGCTCTAGTCACACTGAGGAACACAGACGTGTCAGCCTTGCCGCAGAATTCGAGCGTCACACTCCCTATGATGACTACAGACGTCCAAGCCAAACTCAATGATATAGAAGTCCTGTTCAAAATGCACAGCTCACACGTCCTATTTCTGAAGAGCAATACGTGCGTTCCAATGTCGCACGTCAACAGGGCAGATTTACGCATAATGAGAAGATCTACAACCTCAGGATGGAAATCGCTCGCTTGGAAAAATCTCTCCAAGAGATGAAACAAGAGGAAAACCAAGCCTACAACCAGTGGCAGTTATCGAGGATGAGGTACGATGGGGTTGTATCTTATCTTAGACGCGAGGAGGGAGAGCTTCGCAACATGGAAACCTCGAATTTCAGCATACTGCATATGTTCAGCCGAAAATCCCATCGCCGAGAGACGATTCGTCGTAAAATCTTAGGACTGTCAGATTTGGCCAATATACGGAAGCAAGATAGAGATGGATATGAGCAACGGTATCGTCGCGCAAAGACTGATAGAAAGCGACTCAAAGAGGAACTCGAATGGGCAGGAAATGAGCTAAGTCATTTTTTGAGCGGGATTGCTGTGAATTCTCGATCTGAAGAGTCTATTCGAGCCAGTAACACCCGTCGTGAGTATCAATTTGCTCGAACAAGGGAACATGACTATCTATGCTGGTTGGCGTGTAAAACATACATTTCTGGAAATGCGTTAGATGTCGAGTGTTTATTGCTATGTTTAATTTCTTGATTGGGTAGTTAGATCAATGCAAAATGCGTTTTCGTATAGCTTCTAAACAAACGCGCAACAGTAACTAAACTATAGGCCATGATCTCAGGGATTCATAACTCTCACATTGCTATATGTGTTCATCTGGTCATTCCTGTCGCATGATCTACATGTGCTTGCCAGTGAACACTTTGGTTTGCTCAAAACAACGGGAAAACATTGAAGTCTTTCATCGGACTAGCAATCCACTGCTTACCCTGCGTATTTATATCGTGAATCAGTCTGATTGAAAGAGCTAAGCAGCACCGCATATTATATAGAGTACTGAACTATTCCAGAGATATAATGTTTCGAAACTATATTTGCCTGTAATCGACCAATTATCTCGTGATATTGACATCTAGGAGATGACTCTTCACGGTGAAGGGTATGTAGAGTTCATGACACTACAACTCAGCGTCTTTATGAGCCTGTATACTATATACAAGTTTAATAAGCTTCTAAAAGTCAACCTATAACTGGCTGTTGTTCATATTGAAGATGAATATCGCATTCAGTTACCACAAATACTTGGAGTACCGAAACGCTTCTGCTCATGCAGTCGATGTGAAACTATTAGCAGATATACTATATGTTTTCTATGATATATACGAGCAAAATGTAGGAGTAATTTGTAAACGCAAGAGCCCCCTTTCACTCTGTTCTGCGGAGTCGTTGGGTGCGCGCGCTTGGCTACGTACGCACTATAAAGGTATCTGGTATGCAGAGATGAACACTGCAGCTCTTTGAATCCACAACTCTACCGATTCAGACCACAACCTCAACAACCTCAACCTTAAAAGTTTCGAATAAAACATGTCTCATTATACTCGTGGACAACCTGACGGGAGAAACGTACACACACGGCATACCCCTGAGCGAGGTGCCTCATTGCAAGAATCTCGCAGTGAAACCAGGCCGGAATCTACACATACAAATCACGTTCCTAGACGTGGTCCTGTCGAAAACCGGCCTCTCAATCTCAACGATGCGAACTTTCCGCATCTGGAGCACATCTCGACACTAAACGGTTTTCCGGATGGGCGAAGCGGTGGCTATAGGCCACCTAGACTGCCTCACGAGCGTGTCTTGCCGGGAGATACATTCTCGAATTCCCTTCCTCGAGAAGCTGCCCGCACAGATAACGACATGGCCCTCACATACAACCAGCGGGTCCGTCGAGCAAGGCGCGAAGTCATTCGGTTAGGCCAGATAGCTTATACAGCGAAACAAAAGAAGGACAGAGCATTCCGTCAACTCCTTCTTTCGAGGCCGGTGTCGAACGTAAGCAGAAAGAACTCCACAAGCTTTCGACTGACTCGTTGAGTCTGAAGCGTATGATTCTTGGGGAGTGTTACCGTGCGAAATTGGCACGGAAGATCAAAATATACAGTTACCGCGCCGATGGAACGTATGAAGACTGGGAGAACGACATGAAAGCATACGAGGATTCGAGGCATGATAGGAAGTGTGCCAAAAAACATCTGAGACGTGCGGAACGTAACTTGACCCGAGTGTTAAGTGACGGGCCGCTGGACACACATTTCGAAGAGCCTAACGACGCCCATCTTCAGCGGCAAGGCACATATTTCGTCGATAGAACCCATAGCCCATTGCACGGGTATGAAGAATCCTCGCTCCGTAGGCGACGTACGCATCAGTCACGTCCCTATCATAGTCAAGGCCCGAACTACCCGACCACGGCATCTGAAGGAGGCATCGGGTCGAGCTAGCTTCGATAAGACGGGAATCACGGCGGCGGCAGAATATTTATTTGGAATTATCGAGATAACTGCCCGGGCTAGTCGTTGTGTTGTTGAACTGGCAAGGAGACGTTTCGTTATTAGCATATACATGATCTGGAAAGCGATGGCTTGCAAAATTTAACGTGGTAATGGGACAACATCAAGAATTCGAATGAGCATAGTATAGGATATTCTTATGTCATATAATACGTCAATTTATCCAAAATTTAATTTACAGTCGCCATTAATTCTGTTAGAAGTTCATGTTTCCGCGTAGAGCTTATAGCAGTGCACTGTTCTGTATTCCAACTGTCTGTGCTGCGTTTAACATGGAACGAATCATGACCATCCAAGAATATTAAACATTCATTCTTCAACTGATTTCTCAAGTCCTCTCTTAATGAAAGCCTGGATGTTGAGAGAAAAAGGGCCAGGGGAATCTCCTTGTCAACACTACTAGTTGCGATTTTATTTTTACTCTCTAAGCCATCTCTCGAGTATTGTTTGAAGTGCTAACCCGCCCGCCATCAGCCACTTTTTGATTCATTTCGCACCGCCGTAGTTCCAACAAGCGCCATTATCTCGCCCTCTTTTTTCTTCCACCATAAAATTGCGCCGAGTAACACAAGGGCCGTTAAACCGATAGTGACGACCCAATAGAGCCACAGCCACCATGAATAAACACTCTCGTCTGGTCCAGCCGCAAAGTCAAAGAAAGTAGTGCTGAAAAACGTCTAACGCTGTTCAGTTACCGATACTCAACCGAGGTTTTGAGGACGACTTACGGCGGTAGTAGTCGCGGGAAGAAAAATAATGGTAATAGCGGTAATGATCCGCATAATGGAGCTATCACGCGCAGCAAGAATAGCAGCGCCCTGTGAAAGCGCTGCATCGCGCTGTGCAATACCGCTGTATACCTGAGAGCAAGATTAGACAATCTGGTTCGCGCATCATCGGAGTGTTCGAGCGCTTACGGTCTGTACTAATGCTTGAGCGCGCTTGGAAAGGTACTCTGCTCTTTCTTCGATACTTTTATTCCAGCTTCGAAGATATGCCTGATTCTCCAATAATTGACATTTCACTGCCTCAGCTTCTTCATGATCGCCGCCATTATTCACGGCCATATCATAATACTTCTCGGCGACGCCATCCAGGAAATCCAGCTCTCGCCTCGTCGATTTCACTGCCCACACGTGGAACCCTAGATTCGTGCTCAGCTTATTGACGTCCTTGGTCATCATCTCAAAGTTTGTGCTCATGAAATCGATTAGTGAGTGCTCATCATAGCGAATGTTTAGCTTCCGCTCGAGTTGGTAAATTCGTTCGTGGAACGAATCTAAAGCCATTAGTCTAAAACTGATACTATGCCTAATGAGAAGGCTGGGGATGAGGAACGGTGTTTTTAATTCGGAGGCGTTGCGTTCAATGGATGTGATGCGCTGACCCCATCTAAAATCATTGCGGCAGTGCAAGAAGACGTCCATGTGGCGTGTTGGGAAGTGGTAAGTGAATGATGCTCCATGGCTGAGTTCGTGACTTGGAAT
Organism: Periconia digitata; assembly: GCA_948474695.1. Lineage (NCBI taxonomy): Eukaryota > Fungi > Ascomycota > Dothideomycetes > Pleosporales > Periconiaceae > Periconia > Periconia digitata. Next base: position 1,382,130 of record CAOQHR010000002.1, read on the forward strand.
AGAGCAGATGATAAAAGCTGGATATTTCTTGTCATGACCAGGTCTAATATTCAATAAGAATATACTTACAGAGATACTCTTTACGCGCGATTGAAGATGCCAAAGGAACTTTTGATGGAGCAAGCCGAGGCATAGCATGGACTTGCATTGCAGTGCTCCTCCTGATAGTATCCAGATAAATTGAAGGAACTCGTGCGAGAAGTGCGATCTTATCATATGCAGTTTTTGGCATTGGCAAAGGCAAGAGGTTGCCATCATATCTTGCTTGCTTCGACGAGAAACTTCATTTACGGTCACATGTTCGTAAGACGAGATCTAACAAGGTAGATGATGCAGGGTGGCTCACAATATTCGCAGCGAATTCTCAGACTTGTCTGCCTTTTCCGACTCATGGAAGCCTGCTTTGGCCCAAGAATCCACCAGGGTTTGTGTAACAACGGTGCGCTTCGGTTCGCTTCTACCCGCTATCTCAATCAGTTCCACTTGGCTATTGATTGCCTCAGAAAAGTATCCTTGTTTATATGAAAAAGCTTCAAGTTGCAGGTCCGCCATGATTTGAATGTCGTTAAGTGTGGAGGTAGAGTGGTGGAAGACCATAGTAAATATAAGAGGGGGCTAAAACACCAGTCTGACATACAGGGGATCAATCTGAGGACTATGATTGGTTCGCTACGCTAGATGCCAAATTGGACGGACTATGATCATGGTGATGGTCGGAATTCTTGTGAAGAATCGTAAACTCAAAGTTTGCTCTTTGTTTTGCCTTTCTCTTTCCGTTGATCTTCTACAATTTCTTCCACCTTTGCGAATTGGTAGTAGAATTTGAGACTTTCCGGATTGGCCAAAGTCCCACTTGGCTTGATGATTTTTCCAGAGATGATTTGCTTCACCGGCAACTCTACCTTCTTGAGATTGACTGTAGTCTACAGCGGGTCAGTATCCGCACAGAAATCAGAAAATAAGTATGACTTACCGGAATATCCCAGGTTTGAAACACATATCTTGGTACATGTCTTCTGCTCCTTTCCTCGGCGATCTTACTCTTGATCTTTTGTACCAGACTTTCCGTGAACTGCTCGTTCTCTTTCATCTTGAGGAAAAGGACCACACTTTCGTCAGAATCCTGTGGACGCCTCTGGCCCACACATATGCTGTCTGCAACGGCAGGGAAATGAGCTTCGATGACCGAGTAAATGTCACTTGATCCGAACCGCACCCCAGATGGATTTAGCACACCATCTGCGCGTCCAAGGAAAAACACCTGGCCAGTGACCGGATGCGTCTGGATGAAATCCCCGTGAGTCCACACATGCGGGAAACGAGTATAATAAGCATTCTGGTAACGCTCGCCAGTGTCATCGTCCCAGAAGAATACAGGCTGATTGGGAAACGAAGCAGTCGCGACAAGATCGCCAGGTTCTCCGTCCGGCACTGATTTTCCAGGGCCGTTCTCGATCAAACTGTCATACACCTCCACTTTGGTCCCAAGAACCGGACCTTGGCAACCACCGACGTACAGTGGGTCAAGAGGGTTTTCGCAACAGAATGCAGCGGCCAAATCCGTACCACCGCTGATGTTCGCAAGATGAACATTCTGAGGAAACCCATGGTCATAGAACCACTCGAATTGTGCATCGGAAAGAACCATACCAGTAGTGACTACCAACTTGAGAGCCGAAAGATCGAATAACTTGCGTGGAATGATGGATTGCTTCTCGAGTTCGTGCAAAAAGCGTGGTGATGTACCAAAGTGCGTGATTTTCTGCTCTTCTAAGATAGATAGAAAAGACTTTGCCGAAGGGATGAAAGGTGAGCCATCATAGAGGATTGCCCGGGTGCCGAATAGAAGACATTGTACACTAGCCATATACATGATCCATCCAGTCTGTAAGCTTGTCAGCGTCTTCATATTTTGCTGGTAGTGTTGACGGTAGATATTGATGAAACTGCCTTACCGTGGTGTATTGCAACATGATGCTCTCTGGCTCAAGCTGTCGATGGAGAATACCTTCCTTGATATTACTCACCAACACTCCTCCTACGGAATGCACAATGCACTTGGGCACCCCAGTAGTGCCACTGGAGTAAACAACCACGAAAGGGTCTCGAAACGCGACTCTCTCGAACACAAGATCGTGTTTGGTCTCAGAACCTTTTAAGAATTGTTCGAGTGTTGTTGTGCTAGAGAGATCGCTGACATCTGCGGGGTTTCCTGGAAATCTGGGTTGCGCAACGATTCCCTCGAACTCGGAAACATTCTTCATACCAGCCACAATCTCACGCATCTTAGGCCTGAGATCAATGGTTTTGCCATTGTATACAGTCCAATCGTCTACAAACAGATACTTCGGACGAATTTGAAGAAGGCGTTCAAGAATCCCCTTGGTGCCCATATCAGTACTGCTACTGCTGAAAAGCCCGCCTATGCTGGTAATGGCCATCAAACAGATGAATGTGTCGAAACTCGTCGAAGCAACCACAGCTACTCGGTCTCCTTTCTTCACACCCTTTTCTCTCATCGCGTTAGCCAAGATAGCCACTCTCTTCCTCACTTGTCCATACGTCATATGGCACACATCCCTGTTGCCTTCACGAATTTCAGTGAGCGCAATCTTGTCATCCTCTTTGCCGATTGTTGTCCGCTTGGAAGGATCTTCGGGTGAAGCCGAAAACAATGTGTTCTCTGCGAAGTTGAGAAATGTGCCCTTGAACCAGTGTGGAATCGTTTCCATGGGAGCGTTTGTATCCACAACCTCGGTAAAATGGCCAGAGTGAATAAGCGGCGCGAAGTTCCAAAGATCTGTCCAGAAATCGATGCGGTTGGAACCAACGCTCCAATCGTACAAATCCCGATAGCTTCGCATATTGAGGCCATGTTTATGGTTACTGGTTTGGAGGAATTTGTACATGGACGTGCTGGCTGGATTTGGATGCTGCCATAGTTTTCTCGGCACCTCTTGTTGGGTCATTGTTGCAGTGTGGCTCGCGAACGATTAACCTAGAGATGAAGAGTAATCGATGCCAACTACTGGACTCCAGATAGAACCTGTATAAACACTAAGATGCACGGCAGTTGGAGCTCCCGAATAACCCGCGGCTCTCGGGTGGATCAGACCGTCAAAGAGACCTGATTGGCTCAATCTGGCGTTCATAGCCGAAATGTATTACCCTGCTAGAAATGCATACATGTACACAGCATCGGCGTGACACGCATGGTGTACATATGCAAATAACGACATGTTGGTGTAGGAATAACAAAACCTTTAGACAGCCCACGTGGAAGTGCTCAATAGGGTTTTATCTAAGGCCCCTTCATCACTGAATGATAAATGACTGACGAGTAAGCTATCTTCGAAATCTATCCACTCCATTGTGACAGCACTGCTTCCATAGAAAATTGCACACAATTGTGTGCAAGATTGAATATTCGAACGAGCGTGGAGTCATGAGACTCCCCCAACAGTCTAAATTCGAAGAATAACAAACTCACATTACTTGATGCTACTGGATCCTATTTGCCTGTCAGCGTTGCAGAAATATTCAACTTCTGAACGAACGCTTTGATGTCTTGCACCAATAGTTCCGGCTTCTCGTGCGCAGCAAAGTGTCCGCCCTCTGCGTGCCGTTTTTCAAAGACTACAGGGCCCAAGGTTCTTCCCCACGAACTAGGAAGAACTACGACATCACGTGGGAAGTAGGAGATGCCCAAGGAAACTTTGTTGTACTTCAACAGGATGCCCATGTTGATGTCGGCCTTCGGATTCATGAGGTCATGATATATTCGCACGCTGGACTCTGGACCAGCAGAACTGAAAAGATAAATGCTAACCCAAGTGAGCACTTCGTCGTCTGTCCAGCTGTAGTTGTCAGTCCAATCGTGAAGTTTTTCATAAATCCACGCAAGAAGCGCAACAGGGCTATCAGCGAGAGCAAAACCAATGGTATGCGGTCTGCTTTGCTGGATATGCCGATACCCAGATCCAGAATCGTTGTATTCTTGCGTTCGTTTCAGTCCATCCTTCTCATGGGAAGTGAGCCAACCAGTCAGGTACTGCAAAATAAGTAGGGGAGACGAGATCGGAGATGGAGGCTTTGTCACGATGAAGTTCAAGTGGGAACCGAGAATAGACTCCGGGTATAGTTCCCCCATCGCTCGAGTGACAAAGAACCCCAGATCGCCGCCTTGAGTGACTAGTTCGGCCGAGCGCACGTTAGCAAACGCAAATTTGGGGGCTGAAACAACAAGGCATACCGTATTTACTGTATCCAAGCTCAATCATCAATTTATGACATACTTCTGCGTGCTGTCGTATGCCGAACCCAATTTTCGACGTACGTTGCGAGAATCCGAAATTTGGCAAAGATGGGGCTACAACGTGAAATGAGGGTTCATCGTCACCAGCCGAAAGGAGTGGTAGGATTTTAGCAACTTCAACGAAACTGCCTGGCCATCCGTGGCAGAACAAAAGAGGAATGCTCTTCGGACTGCTGCTTTTTTTATGGACAAAATGGATTTGAAGAGATTCGTGTCCCTCCACGGAGATGTTGGTAGTGAATTGGGGGAGCTTATTGAGCTCGCTTTCCGCGTGTCTCCAGTCGAACTTCGTCTGCCAATGCTCCACTAATCGCTTGATGTCGTTTCGTGGGGCGCCGTATTCCCATTCTTCAGATTGACTGGTCTCGCCAGGGAGACTTGCTAGCGAGAGCTTTTTTTGGAGTGTTGCGAGGGCAGTAGCGGGAACTGCAATTGCATATGGAGTGATCCTTGCACTCATGGTGGAGAGCTTAATAAAACTCCGGTATGGCGTTCGGACTACCGGTAGGCATAGGGGAGTGACAGGCTGACGGAGAGTGATACGCGAAGCTTTCTATTTTCATCGGCAGGTGTTTCGTGTGTGCGCATTAAGTACGGCATTGCCTTTGTCGAGTCCTCCATTGCGACAAGTAACCGAGGTGTCCCGTATCACTCACCCAACCAAGCCTAGCTTAGATACTCGTGCTGTAACTATCTCAAGGTTTCGTTTGCATGCGGGAAGAAACCTGTGTTGTACAGATCTGATCCTAAGCGAGCAGGATCCCTGGCTCGGAAGGTGATATATTTTGTTATCTGCGTGTTCGACGACAATATAGACCAGGTGATAATAGCCATTGATAGAGTCAGTCAAGTAGAAGAACAGCCAATCTACACATGTATGGAAGAAAGAACAAGCCCGACCAAGAATTGGTAGCTGGAGTATGTGTTCATGCGAGTTGATGACAGGAACACGTTCACCTGGCCACTAAGCTTCGGCAGTAACTAGATGACCGGTGCAGTAATTGACATGTAGTGGGTCGTCTATGGACGACTGGTAGAGAATCACCGTAAGTCCACACAATCTCGGAATCGTCGGCATCTAGCAGTTTTTTAAAGGTAATGAAGAACGAGCTGCGTTGCGCATGTACTTGTCGTTAGATCAACTGATCCTTGGAGATTGAGCCGTACTGAGGGTAAGATAGTCTGTGCAAAACAGGCCATCAACCATCTGCAATCATCTCCGATTGGTATCATGACTTTGATTTCGCATTCGGAAGAGTTCAATTAAAAGTCCTTGCGAAACTAACTTGCTTATGGACAAAAACAGTGACGGACAGTGCGAGCCCGCAACTTGTTATGTATACCCTACAAAACCCTTCGATCTCATGCAATGCCAATGCACTCAGGCAGCCCCACATCCGCCCCAAATCTTACAATGCTCCCACAGGGTGCTCGTATGTAGCGAAGCCTCCATCGGCACAGTAATTCCTACTATGTTGACGACAGTGATGATGGGTGTGGAGTGATAACATACGTACTAGAACTCGGCAGTCAGACGATGATCCAGGGCACGCGCGCTGAGTGGCCCCGCTGTGCCACCCTCAAGCCCGGATGTCGAGATGACCGTGCATTGCATACGACCCATGCACGACGCTCCTGATACCTTTCCGAGTAAATACGTAGCGCCTTAATAATGGCCATTCTCGATCGATTACTTGTATACAGAGCATACCTAATGCCGGTCCGAATACAAGTGGAAAAAGCATCGAGAGGGCCACCGCGTTAGCACAATCGTAGGAATGGCATATTACGCTTGGCTCACCTTCGCCGCCTGTGCCATAAATAATCATCTGTGTTTCCATTCCCCGGAGCTTGAGCTTCCTAACTCTCTGAGGCGTAACATTGTCCGCGCCGCTCTATCAGTGGTACCTCGCGCGAGATCTAATAATGGAATCAGCATCATTACACCAGTCTCAGTCTAATTCGGCACTTCAACATAAGAAGAGCATCACCTCAACTCAAAGACTCCCCATCGACGATACATCAATCAAGATGCAACAACACTACCGTCAAGTACAGAGGCGATACTTGGAATGGCGGTCTCGGCAAGAAGAGAAACAAGATGAGGGTAGCTGTTTCATCCGTCCCCACCTCCGAGATCTACGAAACGACTGGTTTGCAAACCGACTTTCGGCAGCCCAATTGGCAGCAGACAGGAAAATCAAGGAAGATATCAAGTCTCTCACGCCTTGCATCATGCCAATTCCGGCTATATCCACCCCGTGCAAGTACTACAAACCATGCGCCACACGGCCGAATGTCGACTCCACAAATGTGGATGAGCGTGGACGACCACGGATTAAGGTACAAACACAGTTTGTTCGCGTGGTATGCATCTTTTCTATGATAAATTCAAGTACGAAGATTAACGTTGAATACCAGCACGTCCAATGAAATTATGCTGCCGCGAGCACAAACACACGCGCAAACCCTTCGATAGCCTAGTATCTTCAAGCCATAATTGGAAACCCCCGAGAAGACACGCCGCCACGAGAACGTAGTCGGCCTAGAGTATCGTTCAGGAATCTTCGTTACTGTAATTCCCCAACAGAGGGTTGAACACCTCCGCAGTCACGACCGGGGGCAGAAAGAAAGAAGGCACAGAGCTGGCGGACATGTCCATCAGGCGGAGGCGGGAACCAGCAAAAGTAGGAAGTCTACGATGTTGAGCCATGGGTATCCAAACCAAAGACCACGCAATGTCACAAGGATGCCAGCTATGAAAAGATCCAGCGTAAAGAGGACGGATAGGGGGAAGTGGGCAGACCAATTGGTCACGTTAAGGAACAAACGCAAAGTTGCAATATCACATAGTGAATATTTACGATCCTCAAAACAAAGTCAGACGAAAAATTCAAAGAAGCTCGCTGATGCCACTAAAGCTACTTTGTACGCCGTGCTTATTCCCGACTAACAGGGGACCAGAGCCAGGCGAAAGGGTGCTAGTCGCTGGCTCCACACCGCCGCCCGCAAATTTTCTCATCCCGAACCACAGTGCCCTCCCATTTGCCATTCTAAGAATCATTCGCACGATTGAAAACTCTCGCTCGAGTGGTTTGCTGTTATACTATATGAATTGTGTAATTGGAAAATGTCGCATCAATCATCTAATCAGCCTGGTTAGCTCAATCGGTAGAGCGTGAGACTCTTATGAGTTCACTTTCTCAGAAAGCGATTGATTTAAGCACAATCTCAAGGTTGCGGGTTCGACCCCCGCATCGGGCTTGCTGAATTCTTTTTTGTTTGTTTTTGGTCTTTGGGGTTGATTTGAGGATGTGGTGATGGCTGAGGTGAAAGTCGGGACAGTGAGAGAACACCGCTCGCACATGTCGAAATCGAAGTTGTTGTCGCTTAGGCCTCTTTAGTCTCACTCGAAAGCATCAGTTTATTCAATTTTTGTTCATTTTTTTAATTGTTCGTGGTTTTGTAGTCGGGGATGGGGCATCCGCGACGAGTGAATGTTCACTGGCCATTCACGTAGGAATCGGTGGAGACACTGCTTAGAACTCGCTCTTATTGCATCATGCTGCCTATAGTTTATCTCTAACACAGCTACAATACTCCATCTCTCTACATTACTCGGAGCTCCCCACCGAGCTCATACACAACAACGCATCTCAAATCTACGTCCCTGACGCATCACCGCATTCAATCCACACTTCATCATTCAAACTTCTTGTCACTCCAATGTCTTCTTCCGGCACGAAAAAAAGTATCTCCACGCCACATACATTTGCCCACAGTCCGGATACCTACATGTGGCACAGCTCTCAATTTCCACGAATATCTCAAACAACCCAGCTTACTACCCGTCCGAGCCGTGCACTCGTCGGAGAAATCGCACATCGGAAATACGGGATGACAGCATCCGCTCGGCTGGATGACGAGAGTGTCTAGTGATTACGTGAGGGGGAGTGGGAGACCTAAGCTGCGAACCAACAATTAATTTGATGATGAAACATGAAACATATTAAAAAAATAAGGCGGAAACGATCGAGACTGTGCGGATGTACTGACTGTTTACTGATGTTCTCAAAACAGCAATATACGATCAAACGTTAGCTACAGGGATCCATATGAACACTCTCTCGTGCACACTAACATCACCATGCGCATCACAATGGTTTTCTGGATCTGAGAACGCTCAGCTCTCTTTGCCTTGCCAAGGAAACACAGAGTTCATGAGCGGTGATGACTGTACTTTTGCTTTGCTGCTGATGATGATGATGATGAGGGTTTTTGCTGCGCTCGCTTCTAACAGCGAGGCGCGCCCGACGCAATGCCGTCCACTCGGTGTTTGCAAGATGATGCTTAGAACGAGGATGTTCAGCCTCGCATCTTTATTGCTGAATGCAGAACGTTTATCAGCATTTGGTAATGACTTGGATGTTCATCAGAGCAGCATTGGCCTCTTCTTCTACAAGTCGCTATCACAATCAGCAAACACGCCATTCTCAAAAAGCTGCGTGTCTATCCACTTTTCGTGGGGAGCTAAATTTAGAATCCAGCTTTCATTGACGCATTACATAGTTTGCAGGTGGGCTAATCTTCTAGGTCTAAATACCGTTCTTTTATCATGTCAAAGTAAAAGAGCAGGCGTATTTCCGAGGACTCTTCTGCACTGACAGCGTCTCTACTTTGTGTGACGCCTCTCCTTGACCCACCTTCTTTGTTATTTCTTTATGCCTACATATTATCTCTAGACTGGTTCTGATCGCAACCCCGAAGCCGATGACACTTTGTCTAACATGAGACACTGTCTAGTGACATTGTATACTTGGCGACAGAAATGTCATTCTCCACCGCATTCGCTGCGGTGAGCCAGCTAATAACACCATTCTACGCATTGGTTTGGGTAGAATAGCTTGGCTGGGAGACCTTTCGGGCTGAACTGATCTCGTGCATACTGCTAAAGGCAACCGGAGGCATTGCTAAGCAGTATGCATGAAGACTGGTTAGTTCTTTTAACCAGCGAGCGAGTCACTTTCTACTGCAACCCTAGAAGCGTAGAGCCCACACGTTACGACTTCCCATTGTTAGATGGCTCAAAATTTTCGAAAGGAATCACTCCAATCATTCTTGTGGGCTTCTTGTGAAGGACAAGGGCTCCACCCAGATTCTCACTCGCATCATATTCCAGCACCAATTCCGTGTCCGGACCAGGATGCTCTGCCTTCCAAGTCTCAGCAGTTTTGCGCACAAATGCCTCGGCCGCATCCTTGGACGTAAACACAGCAGAAACGTTGCGCTCTTGCGTCGACGGGAAGCCATCTCTTGAGTCGTGAGTATCAAGCACCACGTCATACACGTTATACACCGTTTTGTGTTCTTCTGCACTCCCTCGGAGGTAGAGCGCCACATCTGGTTCCTCCCTCTGCATGATTTCAACTAGTATAGTATTGCCGTCTGGGAGCGGAGCCTTGACGTGAGCTACGCCCTTAAAATCCACTCCTTGGTGCCACAGCTGCTTGGTATAGTCCAGACCAGCAGCGCTTTTGTGGTTCTGGAACATACCAGCCATATTACGCACGACCCACTCGAGACGATAGTACGGCCCTCTGATGGCAATGTGGTTCGTGTGGGGGATCGATTCTCGGAGGTAATAAATGACATCGGGGTCTTCGACGGCGCTCCCGCGGAGACCGTTCAGGTTCATTCGCACCGTGGCGCGGGTAGCGGTGGTAGGCTGGGTTGTGGGCGACTCGATTTGCGAACATCTTTTTTTGTGTTGTTTCCAATCGCTGCGTTGGCAGGCTGCGGAGCAGTAGAATGATTGTTTACAGCGACTGCATCGCTGATAGGCTGGTTCGGATTCAGTGCGAGTTTTGTTACAGTGGCTGCAATTGCTGTTTGAGGGAGGAGTTGAAGACATGATGGATAAGTGCTAGGGACGCGAAAGATGAAATGACGCGTTGTTGGGTGGGTTGAATTCGCCGTGCTCCGACTGCGGGACGAAGGCTGGGCCGCCCAATCAAGCAATGAATCCTTCCAAACATCCCTCTCTTGATAAATGAATGCATTAGTTACCTAGGTAAGCTAAGGTAATCTGACATATAGAAATCGAGATTTCCAAACACTTCGAACTAGTGATATCTTCAAAGGAAGCAGCCGGCCGAGTAAGCCCAACCTTCCTCTCCACCCATGGTTATGGTCTTCTCTACGTGCTATATCACAATCCTTGCATCCAGGTTTCTATTAAAATTACGACTGTCAATACTTCTCCCTTGCTAATATACGAGAAAAAACGAAGGATACATCTCTAAAATAGACCTATAGACTGTCTGACCCTGTGAAGAGACTGTCGAAAAAAGCCGAATTCATCCCTTGAAGAGACCAGGTATCTCCCCATTCATTACCAGACATCGACCATTGATTGTCCTGGAACTCATCTAGACCAAAACACAGACTACCAAGATCTTCTACTGGCCAGGAATTGGTGCCATTTTGGCCTTCCGTATACTCTGCAATGGCAATATCCGGCGACGAATATGTCTCCAGGGTGGGTGCGCTCTCAAAATCCTGCAAAGCAGACCCGATACTGGCAGGATTCGAAGACTGGAAAAGTGCGCCAGTAGTGCCATGAGGCTCTACCTTAATCGTACCCAGATGTGGGATGTGAATTCGGATTGCTCTGCTGCGAGCACCGCTTAGCTGATCATCACATTCCAATTCATTCCGCGAATCCTCATTGCGGTATACAGATTCGGTCCTATATGCAATACCGCTTGCAACATCTGCTTCGACTGCAAGCAGATAACGCATCCCTCTGCAAATCTTATGCGCGATCCCATCTGACGGGTCGTCTTGGAGCGCCTTCTCGAGACACGTCAGCGTGCGTTCCATCATCGCTCGGTCAGCTAGACGTTGATGAGCAAAGCAGTCAAATACAGTATTGCCCTGCCGAGCTCCTTGGTTACTGTGGCGCAAGCGCGCATTGATATGTCCCAGACAAGTCACTACACTCGCACTGAATGCCACGAAATCGATCCCACGACAGAAAGTCCCTTTGGGCGGTGACGAAGAGCGGAAGACAATGAAACGCGATAGAACTTCGCGACTCGCGGTGACTGCCGTCATCTTACTATAGTCATATTCGCTTGAGGTGGACTGCTGCAATAGAAAAGGTAGATGAAGTCGCTCCAACAGTTGATAGTATGCGATTTGCATGATGAAGCGCCCGGTCTCGCGAAGCAAGTCGCGTTCATCTTGAAAATCAGTTGTCAAATCCGGATATAGCCACCATTGGGACGGCATGGAGTTGGCGGAGCTCAGTAACATTGCATCAATTTCCCGAGTAGCCTTCAAATCGAGCATTGCAGCACCATTGCGCTGGATGATCCTACCCGCCGCAATGGTGACGACTTGCTCAAATCGCTCCGCAGGCGAATGAAGATTCTCTGCCTGATTGCCAACAAAGAACGAATCCCCGATATATCCTTGAGGGAGACCTTGCTGCAATGAAAGATATCGATCTGTCTGAACCAGACGGAACCACATGAATTCTGGACTAATGCGCTCGAGCGTATCTTGGTCAAGTATGCGGATCAATGATGAGTTCGACCCTCTGTCAAGACCAATCATTTGAGCGATAGTAAGTGCCCTTCGAATAGCGAGATATGCGAGGCGCAGACGACCGGCGTTATTGAGATATAATGCGGCCATCATGATGCATTCGATGCCTTCAACTGATCCCGTCAACTCGTCGTTATTTGTGACTAACTCAGTAGCCGCGTTGAAGGCTCTATCCATGAGCCCACGAAAGTTAACAGTGAGCTGCTCAGAGACAAGTGTCACGGCTGCCGGAGAGAGATTCTGTAAATACGTTGCTAGCATCAGCAGTTTACGAGCGACGAAAACAGGGTTTAGCGATGATTCCGGGGTAACTAGTAATTCACGAGGAGAAGGGAGGGGATTTTCCATAAAGACTTCGTACGAAGTACATATCAGTCCACGGTACACGCTGGCTGTACCCATGGGTGCACTGACAATGGCTTCGAGATCATCTGGGGTGGGCCACGCCGATAGAAGTGCTTGAGAAATTCCAGTGAGTTTATGATGTCGTGGTTGTCCTGTTGAGCGGTGGTGTTGGGCGATAATTTCCTCCGGGCGAACATGTAGCCTTCCAATATTGGCACGCTTGTCGATTCGCATGCCTCTCAATTGGTCAGAATCATTCGCATGGGGTTTCTCTATTCCTCCTTTAAGGTGGTAAAGAATATCTTCGACATACCCAAGCCGATCGCCGAGATGTTTCTTGGTGTTCGTTTGATCATCAGGATGTTGCTGGCTAATACAGCGCGTTCCCCGACGTTTACAACCGTCACAGACGGAGACATTTTGTGTTTGAGACAGACTACATCTCGCCTTCCTTCTCTTACACTCCCAGCAACTTCGCGTGCCTTTGCGTAGTTTCTTCTTTATTGGACTTTCTGTGCCATGGCTGCGGGTTGAGATCTCCGGCATGTTCCCGATACCAGCCAGCTCCGCCGACAAACGCACGATTGGAGTCCGATTATTAGAGCAGGGTGCAAGAGTGAATGTCTGTGCAAACGAACTGCAAAAACAGATGACTCAGGGGTGGGATGCACAATGTCAAAAGCAAAAATTTGTAAGCTTGTTGGGGAAGGAAAATGCAGAGGATTCAGTCAGCTTGACCACAGACCGCGTTCTTCCGCCGTTCTGCGGCGGTCGAACGAAGGCCGGACCGCTCAATCGAGCAACACTAACCTCCAATAAGTGAACTACAGTGATATGAGCTGCAACACCAAAGGTCAAGTTCTCCGTGGAAACTTATCATTTTACTGTTTCTTCCGCCGCAATGCGTGCATCGAGCTTTCATCTTTTTGCACTCTACTGATTGTACCGTATCTTAGGCCATGATTGACAATTGCAGAAAATTGTACATAAGTGAACATGAAGTACTCAATGAACAATCTTTGTCCTCATCATCCAACTTTAATTCCACAGTTGTTTCTCCGGATATTGACTCTGAACTCAATTTGCATACAACTTCAAGATCCAACACGTGAAATCAACAATCCATATTCAAAATGGTTAAAATCGCGATTTCCGGAGCAACAGGAGGTACGAAATCGCCTTCTCCCAGTTCCTCTCCCCAGAAACAAACTCGCGTCACTAACAACCTTATGCACACAGGCGTAGCTCAAGAAATCCTCGACGTCCTTGCCTCGACCAAAACCCACGAAATCATCCTGCTTTCCCGAAACGTACGACTCTGTTCCAACAAATCACCTCCCTCTCTACCCCAATCACTAATCACACCCATTACATCTAGGCAATCCCACCAGAAAAACTCGCTCCCGGTGTAACATCCGCGCAAACAACCTACCAAAGCGTCGACGAACTCGCAACCATCTTGAAGGGAGTCCACACAGTCCTCTGTTTCATAACCCCACAATCCGATCCGGGAAATACCTCGCAGAAAACCCTCATAGACGCAGCTGTCAAAGCAGGTGTGAAACGTTTCGCGCCCAGCGAATGGGCTTCGTAAGTCTCTCTTCTTTTCTCCTTTTTCTTCTGAACGTATCCCACCTTCCCTACTAATCCCTTTTCTATTTTCTTGTATGCTGCTCGCGTCACCGAAGGAACGCCTTGCTGATATACATATGTAAACAACACAGCTCAAGCTTCGACCACATGCCATGGTACACTTCTAAATCCGCTATCCGGACCTACCTCTCCGATCTCAACAACCCCGTTCAGCGAATCGAGTATTGCCTCTTCCACGTCGGGCTCTTCACGAATTACTTTGCCGCGCCGTATAAAACGAGTGCGCATGTGCACCCGTTCCAGATGCAGTGGGACTTCCACGGACGACGTGCGTTGGTCGTCGACGAAGCTGGGGGAGGGAGAATCAATTTAGTCACGGTGAAGGATTTCGCAGACGTGGTGAAGAGGGCTGTGGAGTATGAAGGGGAGTGGCCTGTGGTAGGAGGGATGAAGGGGGATGTTTTGAGTGTCGAGGAACTGGTCGCACTTGGGGAAGAAATCCGTGAGTATTACTTTTCTTTGCTCTACTTTTCCTGTTTTCCTGTTTTTGTGGCTTTCTTTTTCTTTGAGTGGGATTCAAAAGCTCAACATTACATCCACCATGTTTTACCTTTGGTTTGTCTTGCTAACCTAACACTTACCTGCAACAGGCGGACCCTTCAATATCGAAAGAATCCCCTTGTTTGATCTGCAAAAGGGCGAGTTTGAGAGCAGCTGGCTGCCTACTCTAGATCATCCTGCTATTCCGGCCGAGCAGCGAAAAGGATTAGCTAAAGGGATGGTGGCGGGTGTTTTGCAGGCTGTTCGTGCTGGAGCGTTTGAGGTGTCGGATGAGTGGAATAAGTTATTGCCTGATATGAAATTTACTGATGCGGAGGAATTTTTGAGGGGAGCTTGGGAGGGGAAGGAGTGAGTGGGTTGTCGCAGAGGACATGAAAGATGGATGAGTATGGATTTGGTATGCTGGTTTAAATTCGCGAAATAGGGAATGAAAGAACTCGGACAATCAAGAATGGAAGTGGAAGGCAGCCGAGAGAAAATAGGTTTTGAAGTCCATGTTATTGCATACAGCTATTCTAACTACACTAGAAAAACACTCAATCTACAATCTATCTACACAATTTTGTCTCTCTTGGCCAGTTTTACCTGGCCAACTCGCTCTCAACCGCACTGTTGACAGTTCCCCAGTCAGATGGGGGTTTCTGCACAGTCTTTTTGTTCAATCAATCAATCTAAGGCTACGAATTAATGATTTCCCCTCTGGTCTTCGACGACAGAAGAAAGGGGAAGTAGGGGGAATAACAGAAAATACCGTCCATTTCCCAAAACAGAACAACGCCCAAATGATGACCCTTTAAAATAGGGGTTCAAGAAAGAACAAGCTCGCTAAACTATGCAACAAGGGAACGATAAGAACAAGATAAAACAAACTCGCTGGCAACCGTCATGATCGTTTCTGAGGGAAATAAGAGAGGGGAGTCACAATCATTACTGACTTTGCCGGCCGGGTCGTGAAAAAGGGTCGTTTCGCCTTAAATGCAGGAAGAGAAACAGAAGAACAACCAATGCGGAGACACCCAAAGTATGCACATGCAGTTTTATATGCAATGACAAAATGGACGAGGTCTAAGCAGAAAGATATGCTCACGGCACAACTCACTCAACATTGGAGCATGTACGCGCGTGGGGGAGATCAAGAGAGGGGCCAACGGTTTTTAAGCCCCTGCATCCACTGGCCATAGAGGATATCAGCGAGGAGCCCCTGCTGCTCCATGCCTGGCTCAACGTGCCCAGGTAGCTTTTTCTCATCCAGGGCGTACCCGTCTGGACCATAGAGCTTCTCGCCGGTGACAATGGCGCTTTGCCGACGTCGGTGCGATTTGAGGTGAGGGTTATTCTGAGCAAGTACGAGCTTGGGACCTTTGAGAGGAGAGCCGGAAGAAGTTCCAGTAGGCGTGCCAACGGGTGTGGATGTGTATTCGCTAGATGCCTTGCTGTAGGTGGACGAGGTCGTGGTCGTACTCGATCGGATCCGCGTGGTGCTGGTACCGTGTACTGTAGCCCCACTCAAACTGGTTTCGCAAGATTTGGTACTGTGCTTGGGCGTACTTGCGGGGGTGACAGCGACACCGAGGACGGATGCAAGTTTCGAGTCGTTCTGCAATCGATCCACCATAGCCTTGATGAGGAGAAATTCGCCTTGAGGGTCGACTTGATCAAGGTGAGCCCAGGCCTGATGCACACCCCCCAATGCCTCTCGTTGGTGAGGGGAAGCCGAATTCGCGTAAGCTTCTTGAAAAACAGAATCCATAACTTTGCTGTAGGCGCGGCGACCGTAAAGTGCATCCTTGGTGATGGGCACAGGTTGTTGGTACACGGGGGCTGGAGGCTCGTTTTCGTCATTGAAGTCCAGCGGATTCGCAGAGTTGGGCGGTGTAGGACGGAAGGTTTTCGCGTTGGGGTTTGGATGAAACGAATTCGAGTTGACTGGAGGGTTGGAAGAGAGGGCTGCGCGGCGTTCACCAGATGACACCCGCTTAAAGTGTCTCACTGTGGAAGGAGAATTGCCAAAACTCAGATCCACTCCCAAGGGTTTCTTCGACGGGCTGCTGATACGATGAGCGGTGGGTGTTGAGCCTGTTGGCGTATACACCTGCGTGGACGAGGAAGACTTTCTCGAAACGGGACGGCGTCGTTCGGGCATAGGAGAATCGGTGACACTGCCCAACGGAGCCGCGTTCATATCAAGATGCTGCATCATGGAAGCGCAGCTATCGGCAGCTTCCGAAGAGGGAATTCGGGCCATCTTTCGGCGCTTCATAGTTTGACGCGCAGGGATTATTGTGGATTGTTTGATGGTGTCGAAGATCCATTCATCTTCTTCCGTTTTGGGGCTCAGATCGACCCTACTCAAAGGTCAGTTTTCTGCGTAGATATTAGCAAACATGAATTCACTTACATTGTTTCCTCGTAGTATCTGAGGTGCTTTGTGGTGTCCTGCTGAGCATCAAACATCTGCTTGCGCTCGATGAGTTCTCGCATGGCCTCGACTTTACCAGCTCGCCTTATGAAGCGATGATCGAGTAGCTCCTTTGCGCTCGCACGGCGGTCCGGATCTTTGATCAAGCACTGTGCGATGAAGTCCTTGAAATCCTTGCTCCAACTGTCTCCCTCCAGACGGGGAGCGGGATCCTTGGGAATGATGAACAATGCCTTCATAGCGTGAATATGCGCGTTGGGCGGTTCTCCCTTGGCCATTTCCAGTGCTGTTATCCCCAGAGACCAAACGTCGGCTTTGAAATCGTAGCCGTTTTCTTGTATGACCTCGGGGGCCATCCAGTAAGGTGTTCCAACGAAAGTATGGCGCTGCGACTTGTAATCGTGCAATTGGGCGGCGACACCGAAATCAGCCAGCTTGACTTTGCCCGAGTCGGTGAGAAGTACGTTTGCAGCTTTGATGTCCCGATGAATCTTGCCGGTCGCATGCAGATACTCGAGGCCGAGAAGCAGCTGCTTGCAGACGATGGCGATGTGAGCTTCGCCGAAGGGGCCCGGTTTCATCTGTACTGATTAGAGACTCGTAATTCTCGGGGGGTTTGAACTATATCTACCAAGTCCAATGCTGAGCCACCACCTAGATATTCCATGACAATCCATAGCTTGACGCCCTTAACGAAGCTAGTTTTGTACTCGGTCACGTAGGGGCTCTTGCATGTGCTGAGCAGACTGATTTCGGCTTGGATGTCGGAGAGCTCGTCGTGGCTGTCCTCGAGGTCAATCTGCGCCAGGGAAAGTCAGTGAGGATGTTCTGAATCGAGAGCAAGTCGCTAGTGCAAGCAAGAGAGACAAAACGTACGAGTTTGATGGCCACCGTCTCGCCCGTTGCCTTTTCGATAGCTTTGTACACTACACCGAAGCTCCCACTGCCCAGCTCCTCCAACACCTGATATCCATCAAAGGTGGCCATAATGGTCAGGGGTTGGGGTCCAGCTGCGCGTTTTCAACGGTAACGAAGTCGCTCTAGCCAGCAGGAGGCAGACAGCCGAGTAAGATGGACGGCGTCGCCTTGGGGTGTCGTCGGACAGATAGCAATAGAAATTATCAAGGTGGTGAGTATAGTATTGGGATCGCAGTAGCAATTGAATGAGCAGCAGCAGCAGCAGCAGATGAGGATTAATTATCGGTATAATGTATTCGGCTGGCAGGGCTCACGGGCAGCGCGGTTGCCCTAACGACGGGGCGCGGGGATAACAAGACGCACACGCCACGGAGCTACTCGCGCACGTTAACATTTGTTGCGACAGCAGTGATCTTCAGCGCATCAGTGTTACTTGTGCTAGCTATCTTATCGTTGCCGCCTAGTGAGGGCGAAATGAACTCTGTCGTCATTGCGAGTTGGGTTTTGGACAGAGGATGTGCTGTCTGGACATTGATGTTATTGGTGATGGATGTCGACCCCAGAATTCCACCCAATGCGGAACAATGCCGTGGCTGCATACGATACGATACATACCAACGATATGCGCTTTTTCCCTCTCCCGCTGCACCTGCATAAAGCCCCTACTTGCTTTACCCACAATCCCGTTACCCGTCAGATCGAGCATCGAGACAGTACAGAAAAAAAAGTGTGTGGAGTCTGCTGGACCCATCTCGTGGACTCGGCCGATTCATAGCAGTTGACAGGCACATGCTTACCTGCCCAAGATGCGCTGTCGGCCCCCATTCCGCCTAGCGAGTCCAGCATAGCCAATCAAGGGCCACGACTTTGGCAGTATCTGTACACTGTACATGGACAAGTTGTATATTCTAGACCAGTCACCCTTACCAAACACCATCTTTGGCAGACCTCTTGCATCTTCAGCAACCGGATTTCTGGATGACTCTTTGGCGGTGGGATGGGGATATCCCCGCAATGGGCCTTCAGATTTTCCGGTTGCTGGCGGCTACATGTCTGCATGATCGATACTCGCATCCACTCCGTCGTCATACTTCCAGTCATGGCTGAACAGAGCTTGCAAAAAGCTTCGTGATTACCAACGGATTCTTCAATAGTTGCATGTGTTTTCGCCGGTATACGGGCCATACAACGACCAGGCCGGACTCGATCGGCAATGTCTTGCTTCAATCAGACCACTTCGAACAAGTCAAAGCCAAAGGACATGGCCGAAGTTGGAGGAGATTCAGTTTGGTGGCTGAGTCTGGCAGCCTACCCGTGACTAGAGGAGCAGACAAAGAAAAAGAAACGGCCAACTCTACTTGCGCCACGCCAGGAGGCCTACGTACACGATGGTCGCAGGAGCAAAGCAACTGGTCGTATGGCGGGCATGTTGTTGTTCTTGTGCAACGAGTCATGGCTAGCGGCTGGTTTCTGGGACGACTGCGCTCATAGCAATGCGGGCTTGTGGGTTTGAGCTCGTAAGCAGCTGTTCACTGCCATGAATAAAAAGACTGGATACACAGCTGTCAGGTTCTAGACGTCAGAGGTACCACTGGTTACAAGCACCTGTGCACCTTCATTACCACCATATGCCTGTTACCAGACCTTTCACCAGCTTAGTACGAGTATAGGCGTTCAATCTGACAGCTGAGTCCTACCTGTGTTGATGTACGCCAAATGCGCATAGCAATTGCCCACGGAATACATATTCCTTTTGATTCCGTGCAGCCAACGTGCACATACATACGGATATCATGTATAGCCAGCTGAGCCTATGAAACGGAAAGCCGGCTAGGATCCAATACCATTCGAAACAGCTCCCGCTGTCATCTCGGCCGTGCAGGGGCAGCCAAATTCCAATGTTCCTAGTACAGCAAGTAGAAAATAGTGAGAGGCGAGGTGGTTGTTTTTTTTCTTTCTCACCATTTCTCATCGGCCAACAGATGGTGTGGGAAAGCGAATGGATTTAAAGTCGTCGAGGACTGCCTTCTCCCGCGTACTACATTCGTTGTTCGTAGAAAAAAAAAGTCGGTGTAGCCAAGACTGGGCCCTACTAGTTGGGGGGGAACTGGTTAGTTACCTAGGTAGTTAGGGGAATGAGGCCGCGACAGTCTGTTTACGTTGATGGTCCGACCGCCCATCACGCGTCCATTGCGGGCGGCGAACATCCATCAGGAGTTTAATTAGTTACAGCAATCCGTTGCTTTGTTTGGTTTGCAAAGATGCCCCTCCGCCTTCTCCAACTTCATCTTTCTTCGTTGCCTTCTTCTTCTCCTTCTACTTCAACGACGACGGCGTCTCGTTGTTGTTCCTCTTGACCCTGCTCGCACGCCATGGTATGGGTCAATCTTATCCGACGAGCCACCAGGCCATTCTGAAAGCTTGGATCTCATTTGTTCGCGGCGGTCAGATACTGCTGCGCTGTTTCGGCGTACCTGCAGCGCTACTCGCTCTGCTGCTGGAAATACGAGGCACCTCGCCCCGAACAACCTCCCTCCTTCTTTTTCGCATTTCCCGCCTCTCTCGCCGTTTTTCCACCCTCGTTTGCAAAAGGCGAGATAGTGGGCTGGACACCTTCTTCCAGGGACCAGACGTTGTGAGCGCACAGAGCCGCAATCTCGACAAAGTCCACAAAGGAGGTCGCCCTGACAGGGGCCGCTCATCATCACCTCTGAAAGAAGCCCACAACTCCGACCACGCTCCCCCGTCTCCCTCCCTCACTCCTTACTCTTCCCACCCACAACAGCCACAACAACAACACCACCACCACCGCCGCCATCAACAAAAGGAAGACGAAGACGACATGTCTTCTTCTAATCCTCGTTCCCACAATCGTTCACAGACAATGTCGCAAGTCGACGTCATTCGCACGGGCAAGCGATTAAGCCTTCAGTTCCCCATCCAACCATCGACGGGCAATTCCTCCCCGGCCTTCTCGCCTCGTTCCCGACCACAATCCTGGGTCGCTGCTCCTTCTCCCGTACCGTCCCCCGAGACTCTCTCTACCCCCGAAACCAACCTCCTGGCCGTTGTCGCTGCCCAAGAGCGTTACGTCCTCGAGCTCAAGGAGGAGCTGGGAAAGGCCGAACAAGACCTCAAAACCCTCAAGAAACACTTCGCCACCCAAGAGGCTCTAAAGCAACGCAACGAGGTGCGCAAAGTCACGCAGCTGCAGCCACTCAACACGACTTTGGCCAATTACGGCTCTGACCAAGATGATGAAGATGGCTCGGCATTGTGGATGCAAAAGGAGATGGAACGCAGGAAAGCCCTCCTCAGTGGCGCTAGGTCGTCACAACGCAAAGTCTTCAGCGGCTCAAAACATCTACGCACGCTATCATTACTGTCGCCAGACAAGGCCTACACGCCTTCGTTCCCCCAGCCCCAACATCTCCATGAAGAGACCGCTGCCGCTCCCTCGCCCACATTGATGCCAAAACCACAACATCCCGCCCGTCCGCCACCATTGACTCGACACTCCACTACCCCAGACATTGCCAATCACATCGCGCAGACTGTCGACGGCGAACGCAACGATCTCGCTGGTCTGACCAATATACAGCGCGATCAACTGCTGCGCACTGGCAAGCAGATGGCCACTGACTTCAAAGACGGTCTTATGACTTTTATTGAGGACATCCGACAGGCCACCGTGGGGGAAGAGCTCATCGGCGCCGAAGCTACAGGATCTAACGCTAAAGCGAGGAAACAGTCCGATGCGAGGCCAACCTTGCAGCGGGCCGCGAGTTCGAGGAAACCCGGAGCAAACAAGGCTGGAGACATTGGAGAGGAGTTCTGGTCCGAGCACGGTCTGTCACAGCCCAAGGCCTCTGCTACAAACAAGCGAACTCACTCGCTCAAGCACACCCGCACCCCACAACCACAAAAGCCTCAAAGGCACCTCCAAAGCACGACAGCCGACGACGACGAAGAGTGGGCTAACTGGGACACCCCCAACGACAAAGCTGTCAACGCCACCCAAGGACCTCGGCCAGGCGAGGGCAATTCATCGGATGAGTCTGACGGGCCATCCTCGCCGGTGTCTCACCAGGCATCATCAAGGACCAGCACTAGGTACCACAGCCAGCGCCATGATTCTAAAGCGTCCACACTCACAGCGTCGTCTAGTTCCGCGGGTCTGTTCGAGGATACTCCCGTACGCGACGCGAAGCGTAGTTCGATCCCTTGGCCAGATCTCAAAAACTACTCTCCATCGAACTTGAAGAAGACTGCATCAACTCTCATGTCTGAATGGGAAAAGTCTCTTACGCCCCCTGCTGAGTCCCGAGACTCGACCCATGCACACGGTGATTACCTCGGACGAGCTATCTCGCCGGTTGCTGGCTCCTCGCGATGAAAGCACGATAACCATTCACGGCCTATACGATGGTTCCTTGCAAGCAAACACCCTGATATAGACACCCTCGTCTGATGCAACAGAATGCCGTCGGTCCAAAGTTCTTTCCGGGGCTACTCCTTTGATGTCGCAGTCAAAGGAGTAACCCCGGAAAGAACTGTGCATCGCCGGCATTCTGTTGTGTCTGAGGAGAGTGTTTGTGTCGTGGCACGTTTGCTTGTGAGGGCCATCAATTTCAGAATTATCAAGAGGATTGTGCTCCATTTATAACGACGTAACGGTTCAAGATAGAAAAGTCGAAACGAAATGTTTATTTCTAATACGCAGTGTTGATCTAGAGGTGGCTTGTTGTATAATCGCAGCCTTTGTCGGCTGGATAGAAGTGGGGAGCGAGCTTGTTGTCATTTTTGTTGCTATTACTTAATGATGTTAATGATACCTGGACGTAGTTCGCACAATACTTATAAATTTTTTATTGGTCATTTGGCTACATCTGTGTTGTGATTGAAGTATATGGCGATTCAGGCGTTTGCGATTACTATGTTGAAGTTGCCCTAGTTCATTAGCGCCAAGACCTCCGCGCTTTCTCCGCTGAGCGTATTTCCATCCCATCATTGTCTCCGATAAAATAAAATACCGTCCCAACAACAACGGAACACCGCCAACACCACTACCACCTACGACCACCTACGACCACCTACGACCACCCAAATTCTATTATACAATGGCGTTTCCTGGAAGGCCGACCATGCCGGGCATGGATCCCACGGCAGGCATGTCGGAGCAGGAAGCGATGATGGTGAAATATGTATGGCCACCCTTTTTCCCGACTTCTTCACCGATTCCTCTCTACTATCTCTCCGCGCGCGACGACTGCAAGTTACAAAATCGCAGAACTCCGTCAAGCAAGGAAAGGATGCAAAACCATGTTGGACAGAAACTGATGCGCGTTGAATACAGATGCAAGCAAGCATGGAGAGCTGCGCAGGCAAGACGGTCATGGCCGGCGTGATGGGTGGTGGTCTGGGAGCCATGTTTGGTCTGTTTATGAGTTCGGTGAGCCTGGCCATATACGAATTCTCCTATGCGACAGGATATAAGGGATTGACTTTTTCCATCTAGATGCGTTACGATACCCCAATGTCGCAACCACTCCCCGTACAAACTCCTGCCACGGCCTCGACAGCAGCAGCAGCGCAAACTGCGAAGACTGCCGCGACAAGTGCCACTACTCCCGCTGGTACAAGCACAGTATCCACCGTAGCCTCGACCGTAAAGGCACCTACTTCAGCCGCCCTATCCTCGTCCGCATCCACAACCGCAGCCGCCACTGCACCTCTTCCCCCGACACTCTCTCCCACAGCCTCTGTTCCCCTCACAGATCTTCCATTACGACAACAGCTCAAAGTCGGTCTCCGTGATATGTACCAATCATCCAAGTCATCCGGAAAGAACTTTGCTAAGGTGGGCGCCATCTTCAGCGGAACCGAGTGTGCGATCGAGGGTCTACGCGCTAAGAATGACATCTGGAATGGTGTTGCGGGAGGTTGTATAACGGGCGGTGTGTTGGCTAGAGGTGCGGGTCCTCAGGCTGCGGCTGTTGGATGTGCAGGCTTTGCGGCGTTCTCGGCCGCCATTGAAGTGTACATGGTGAGTACTTTTCTTCAATCATGCTATTCATGTTGCATCGGGGGTGTATATTTTGACTTTTACCGGTCATGACCGGAAGAAAAACGCTGACTCAAGAACAGAGAATGCCCGAAGACGAGCGGAGTCGACCAATCGCGTAAATCAACAGAGGACGAGTTCAAACGGCACATACTTACCGCATTCAAACCACGTTTTTGTTCAAGAAAGAAATAGACTAGAGATTGTCCGGAAACACAATCGGTCTTTGATCTTTGTAATATTATTTGTTGTATACCACACAAAATGTCACCATTCACCACCATCAGCCTAGAGAGCTTTATCGAGGACCTTGGAAGGACAGATCTGTACGATGTAGCTGCTGTAGCATTAGGGCGGCGTTTCTCACCATTCTTGCTCAGACACGAGGAGAATATGAAAATGTAATTTTGAATTCCACTTCCATCTCATTCCAGTGTCTATGTTGTCTTTTGGTGTTTATGTCGTGCGATGAATCTCTCGTCCTCTTTTGCCCGTCCAAACAAATATTCAATCTACCTCTATTAACGAAGCCTTGTCGGTGTTTCAATAGCTATTGTTGATACCTGGGTGATGACGAGACCGAAAACTTCAGTCCTCAGTGCACTACTCACTCGGAGAATGCTGGAAACCATCCTTGCGGTTTGCCAGTTGCTTCGTCTGAACTGATAAACACCATCTCATGTCTGACCCCCATTCCATTCCCCTTTTGCACAGCCGAGTCTTGAGATAGATGAAATATTCAAAGTATAAAACACGGGTATCATAGAATACACTCTCGCGTAAAGTGGATATTGCTAATTTCCCTTGGCCATAATTTTCTTATATATGTGTATGTCTATATACGCTTTTACAAAATACACATTCAACTTTGGGCACCCAAGATAGAGTAAGACTCATGGAGTAAACTGCAGCCTTCCGCTATCCCCCATTCTCCTACTCCTCATTCTTCGCTGTGAGTATGAGAAGAAAGAAGGAATAACAAGCGCGTAGCTGACTGGCTATTTAACCTAACCGTCCATTCATCAAAGAGTGGCATATCATACTAGGGATCTTTTTGCAAGGTTCAACAGACTTTGAAAACGTAGGTATCTCAATTCATGACTTCAGTCGCTGTGAATATGCTCCTATCACCAACATATCCGCGTCATATCGTAGGTCAAACAGAGGGAAAGAGAATACGGCATACATCCCAACCACCGCATCACTCACACACAAGGCATCTCTACTTGAACGTTGATATTTGTGATAACTCGAATAATGATTCATCGACTATATAAAGAACAACTTCACCGAAACTCCAGATCAAAATCAGTAAAGAAGAACGGGGAGCAAGATATAAATCAGTGCCCCTCTGTCCAACACAAGGGGACAGCGAATCATAGCAACCTTAGCTGTTCGTTATCAACAGAGCTGAGTACCCGTGTATTGTTCGATTATTACCCAGTGCCTGTAGGAATAGCCCGTAATCAAAAAAGTTGGGTCACAAGTCTGTTCCAAACATTCAAATATTCTCGACAAGGAAAGAAAGACACGCGAATCCAAAAAAGCCAAACATACGAGACCAAAAATTGCCGAGGCAGTAAGGGAAAATAAACGTATGAGGTGTATGAAGGTCGGCCAGCAGCGGGGAAAGAAATGCAATAAGCAGGGTCGAATGTATGATGGCGGATCTTCCCGAGCCAAGACTTCGGGGGCCATAACACCACAACGTCTTCTCTAGCTCTTATCCCCTTTGCCGTCTTTCTTCTCAATTGTAGTAGTTGGAATAAACGCCGTCCTCGTAGCGATGCAGCTCGTTGATGGTCGAATTAGGCGCCCAGTTTTGCGGCGCGGTATACACGTAAACCACCACACCTCTTCTGTCTACCCCTGTTTCACGTCAGCGCCCGACGGGCTTTTCTTTGCTGCAATAGCAAGCGGAGATTTGAAAACATACGCCCAGACGGATGACTGTGGACATTCCAGGCGCCGTTGATGAACATGTTTGGAAGCATGGGTGCGAGGACTTCGCGGCGCATTGAGAAGGCAATGAGGGAGAGGAAGATGGGCAGATCACCCCTCAAACCGCCGTACTGCAGGTTTGGCGTGACCATCGTCGGATTGTGGTATATATCTGGGAACAAAATCCCCGGCCATCGTTGGTCCGGTCTTGTCCAGTTCAAATTCCTTCTGGACCCCGCGTTGGTTATGTATGTAGAGTAGTCGTTTTCTTCGTAGTCAAACCGGAGCGGGTGCCAGGCCTCTGATGCCAGACTGGCTGCGTTTGTCGCGTCGCCTCTGAGAACCCAGAAGCCATATCCGGAGCAGAAGAACATGGAGAAGGTTTTGAAATGCTGGGCGCCTTGAGGGGGCCGCGTGGCATTGGGTATAGCTTGAATTTGCTGTCCATTGCAATACCACCAAATCCCAGAAGCGCCCCCTCTCGCCCTCACGTTGTCCTGCGCATTGGTGGAAGGCATCCAGTGTCCATGGTTATCAACATGATATGGGGCGTTTTGATGCTCGACGACTTCGTCAATTCGGAATAGAAACGGCGGCTGGAGTGGAGATATTGATTAGAACATGCGGGGGCTGGCGGATCCTATACTAACCGACATGGCGAGCTAGGCGAGAGAAATGTCTTTGACAAGTAGCGACAGAGGTAGAGCGCGTTTCGTTTCGGAATTGCAGGCACAAAAGTACCTCTCGACTTCCACGGACAATCTGGCAGACTTTTCTCATGACCAGCCTTTATTCCTGCGCCCAGCGAATGCGGCTCTGCTGCATATCATCAAACGCAACGTACCATCGCATTTCAGATCAGCCGACCTCTTTAGCTCGTAGAGAGGTCCATAACAAGTCGCAGATAAGGCGTTGGTACTCATAGGGGTTGGCAACGCGGCATGATCTTATACGGCTGCAGAAGCGTGGAGCAACATCCTGGCGACCAATACATTTACCCCGCGATTAGGTTGGGCTGCTCGTTCATATGTAGGTCCGCCCATGTATCAGAGTTACGGACTCTTCCCACCCTGTTTGATTGAGGATACAGGGCCATAGTGGCGAAGAAGAGGTCCGTGGAAACCGCGAAGACCGAGTATTCATAGTTGTGAGATTTACAGAGACTTGCACGGCTTCCGTTTGATAGATATCGAAGGAAGCAGCTCAGGCGACCCACCATGTCGAGCGCGAAGAGTATGGTAAACCGGGTGGATATTCCGCCGGGGCGGCAACATGGTGGAATCTTGCATGCAGGCGCTGAGCGTTCGGCCAACCAGCAAATTCGTCACGACGCCCACCCACGAAGAATCAGGGAAGTTCCTTGTGTCACCGGCACGTAACGAACCTCAGCGTGTTGGGCGTTGAGAGGAGGCGAGATGGAGAATCATTTAGTTTCCGTGTAGTGTTCCATTGAATCCTGCGTACGCCAACCCCCTGCTTTGCAGAGTCGCCTGATTTGCATGACCCTTTTGTACTTGCGAAAGCATCCAGCTTGCATGTGGCGAGATTTGGCAGTGAGTAATGGCGGAGGTGGTGTTGTTGGCGGCATGTCTGAGTCGATCGGACGACATGGGAAATCACTACATGTATGGATATTTTATGACGTTACAGCCATGACATATGTGTCATGGACATCCGAGGAAATGAACGACTGGTATGCAGCTCTGCTGAGAGGTAGGTGATCAGTGCTCGTTGGGTACAAAGAAGTGGATGGTAAGCTGCACTACCTCTCAGTAGGTAGGAACACTACCGACCTAAGCCAACCTCCGGAAAGCAGGACCGATGGAAGGGAACAACGACGAGAGAAGCCACGCGAGAGAAAGCCAATTCTGAGCTCCGGGCCAGGTCACCGTCAAGGGAACAGGAGTCAAAAAGAAAATCCACCGGTTTTGACTTCACCGCGAAGGGTAAGCTTTAAATATGGCATACGTCGAGGAGGAGCTAACCAACCCCAGCCGCAGGCACAATGTGAGCTCAAGCGTAACGTCTGCATGTCTGCCTTGTTGCCTTTTCTTCGGTGTCTTTTGGGCCGCGGTACCTTTGCGTTGACGAATAAGGCTGCTCATACATAGTTGTTGCTTCAAACAGCAATGCTTCGGTTTGACCCAGTATCGTCTTGCCACTCCTTGTTTGGGGGCTACAAACCCCGGACTCGTCGATCAATGGCCAATAGAACCGCGCTGACAGACATCCATATTAGTCTCACCGGATGCGACGCACCTTCATTTCATCTTCGGCCCTTCCGTTCTTTCCACCTGCATTCGAGCCGCTTGTCAGTCGCCAACGTACACGGTCATGTGTACCTTGCTAGCCAACGCCATTGTCTTCCGGCTTGACACACGAGCGAGGTCCATTACACCAATCATACATACAACTGTATCAAGCGCATTGCCCCTCTCTCGGTGACAACGGCCCTCGTCTTGATCCAACAGTCTTCGCCAATAGGTGAACAGCATGTGTCCTGTCCACTCGGCGACAAGGCAGGACAACAGGACCCAGGAATCATATTATCAGCATCAGGTACAGAGGGGCAGCGACAACTTCCTAGGAGCATGGCGGCGTGTGCTTTTCGGATTCTTCGTCCGCAAGGCTAATATGTCTTGGCCAGACTTGACTGATGTTGTCCACTCTCTCTGATCTTGTGTTATGAACCTCCTCGTCGCGAATGGGTTTCGATACCGATCATTGAGAGGGCAGAGTGTGTTGAGTAACGTCTACCTTCGCCTATTAATAAACGCATGAGACCAAATTGGCTAGCCAACTTGGAGGTTGCTTGAAAGCTTGTCAAAATTTACCACCTACGAGTGTTCACCCTCCCGATTTCGTGCAACATGTTGTAACCAAAAGTGATGAGCGAACGGCTCCGATTCACAGCTCCCCGATCGAAATTCCGACTCTAGCCCACAAGATGCGTCCGATAACATTAACTGATTTTCAGATGCATCAGTCATGTACAACCAGACAGTAAACCCAGCAGTATAGCCATCGATAATTGAGCAGCAATCTTGCATTCGGTCCCGGGATCGTAGCCGAGCTTCAGGCACAGCTATAGATAGGGGACACCTAGAAGAGAAATGGAAGGAGAGAGAAAAAAAAATGGCTAATTCAAGAGACAAGAATCTTGAAATGAAGTCATGATAGAAGATCCGTTCGAACCCTCAACCATCACACGTATGCTGAGTCATTCGAGCTTAGCGTTCCCGTCAACCAATGAGCACATCAAACCAATTTTTGCATGTCGCACAACCACGCATCGCCACTCACTCGACAAATCTCAACCGGCACTTCACGTTCTTTAATACCTGTTTGCCCTGGCATCTTGATCCTGGTCTCATCATCCGGACTGTTATAAAATCTGCGAGGATTTGAATTAGATTCGTTACAACGAAATCCGCGGTTGGCGGGGCACATCAAATCTTACCCAACTTTTCTCAAAATGGCTTCCGAACCAAACTCAAAGCCCATCAACTCGATAATTATCGACACTGGACCTCTTATCAACAACACTGTCTCAATCTCCACCATCATAGGCTCAGCAGAGCATCTGTACACGACCCCTGCCATCATCTCTGAGATCCGAGATGCTGCCACCAGGTCACGAGTTGAGACCACTCTTTTGCCGTTCCTTAACATCAAGACACCCACACCTGCGAGCTATGAAGCTGTCTCAGCGTTCGCTAGACGAACAGGAGATTTTTCAGTTCTGAGTAAGCAAGATTTAGGCATCTTAGCATTGGCATATGAAATTCATTGCGAGAAATACGGCGGCACTTGGGGCTTGAGGGACGAGCCAGGAAAAGAGTTGAACAAGAAGCCGGGCGACGAGGATGAGGAGGACGATGGAGGTTGGGAGAAAGCTGGGGGTCGAAGGAGGGGTGGTAGAAACAAGAAACCGGCGCGCAAGCCCAAACAGAAAGTTTTCGAGGTGACCGAGTTCGAGGATGACGATCCTAAGCCACCAAGGCCACTTGAGGGTGAGGATACCACGACATCGGATGAAGTGTCATCTAGCACAGTAAAGCCTAATCCAACTGAGGATTTGCTCAACTTGGAGTCGACGCCTGCCAGCAATATAGTAGAGAAAGAGTTAACCCCCAAGGACACTAAGATCGAAGAACAGCCCGTTGAATCTGAGATCGTTCTCCCGACATCTGGAAATTCGCAGACAGAGACTACAGCAGATATTGCGGACTCCTCCACTGTAGTTCCTGCTACACAGGACGGCCCGTCTTCAAACGAGAGGTCCGAACAAGAGAAATCAAAAGAGGAGCCCTCTACTAAGTCGACTGAAGACGCTCCATCTCTCGAAAAAACCGAGCAAGACATGTCTACCCTGCACAACTCTCCACCCGTCGATTCCGCAGCACCGTCAATCGACTCAGACGATTCCGATGGTGACTGGATAACTCCCTCGAACCTGCACCAGCACCAAGCCAAAGACTCAGGCAACGCCCCTATTTCTGCCGCTACAAAGCAAATGCGCGTCGCAACAATGACAACCGATTACGCCATGCAAAACGTGCTTCTGCAGATGAACCTCCGCCTCCTTTCCCCTGCCATGCAGCGCGTTCGCCAAATCCGCTCTACCATCATGCGCTGCCACGCCTGCTTCCTTACCACGCGCGAAATGGATAAGCAGTTCTGTCCGCGCTGCGGTGGTCCTACTCTCCAGCGTGTCACATGCTCGACTGATGCCAAAGGTGTCTTCCGGATTCATCTCGCTAAGAATTACCAGTGGAATAAGAGGGGCAATGTGTTTAGCGTCCCTAAGCCAATTGCTGGTACTGCGAATGGCAAGCTCAGGGGAACTGGCGGTGGTCAAGGTGGCTGGGGGCGAGACCTAGTGTTGGCGGAGGATCAGAAGGAGTATACAAGGCAGATTGATGAAGGAAAGAGGAGCAAGGCGAGAGATTTGATGGACGAGGATTACCTTCCCGGAATCTTAACCGGAGATAGAGGGAAGGCAGGGGGTCGTCCCAAGGTTGGTGCGGGGAGGAACGTTAACTCGAGGAAGAGATTCTAGATGTACTACGTGAAGGAATTTGGGGTGTCAATGGGGGGAATGAATCGGGCTAGATACCAATCATTAGACAGGCGTTTACGGTGATCAAAAGCATATTTCCTTATTCAATGTTGGTCTGTATCTAGCATTACAAATGGGTATCATAAATCAGTGACTGCATGACGACAAGCCAACAAACTACCTTGCCATACCCCATACTACGACGTTTCCGTCTCCTCCAGCACTAGCCCATTCTCTTCTACTCTTGCAGAATGCCACTGCAGAAACAAAGTCTTTCTTCGTTCTGGGTGTGTTAGCACTTTTACCGTTCACCGCTCTCCGTTCCGAGTGCTTGAACTTGTGCAAGCACTCGCCCTCAAGTAGATCCCAAGCAAATACCAATCCATCATCACTGCCACTGACAACCACGCTATCGTTCATCCCTAGAGTACTTCTAACCCTCAGCTCGTTGTTGACAAAAGCATCGTCTCGGTAGGCCTTCAGCAACTGTCCGTTTTCGCGATCCATGAGCCGCACAGTAGAGTCCAGAGAAGAGACTAGAGTCTCAGAACCTTTCTTCGACACACCGATTGATGTCACAGGATGTCCGATTACATCTACTTCGCAGATGCCCCTCCTCATATCATAACACCGCACTCGCCCATCCACACTCCCAGAGACAATCTCCCCATCCAGCGCCACCACATCGGTAACACTATCCCGCGCCTCATCAAAAATCATAATAGGTTTCTGCGAAGTCGACCTGCAATCCCAAATCCGCACAGACCCGTCAAAACTAGCGCTGACAATCACACTATCCGATTCCCCGCCAAACACGCCGCGATTCACACGTCCCGAGTGGCCCGTAAATCGTCGTACCGTCTGTGCAGTAGCCACATCCCACAGAAAGACAGTTTTGTCACCGCCGGTGGAGATGAAGCGGTCGTTGGCTTCGTTGATGCAGAGGGATAGGATCTCGTAGCCGTGAGCGGAGTATTTATTGACGAGGCCCAGATCGGTGGTATTTTGCGCGGCAGCGAAAGGTGCCTTGGAAGGGTTGTACAGTCGAATGGAACGGTCGCCGCTGCCTGTCAGAATATACGAGGCGGAACCGGAGGAGTAGGCGATGGCGTGGACAGGAGCTGTGTGTCCTGTGAGGAGGGCGATGGGGGTCGTGGGAAAGGGTGTCATCTTCTCGCGAATGGCGCTTGATCGATTCGTTCAAGGCATCTCTGCTGGTATTTAGGTTCGACTTCGATGTGAGAGGCCGGACTTCTGCGTAATTGGCGTTCGGGGGTGATGCGGAGGTGTGAGGAATGATGAGGGATGCCCCACCGGAGATTTTTGGAGCTTGCCCGGGTCAACTTCGGAGTAAGTAAGTACCATGACGTGAAATGCTGCCTTGGACTTCAATCTTTTTCAATCACAACAATCCTGGAAGTACTCTTCTCTAGAGGATATTCTCACGCCGGGAGCCTAATTCTGCCAATTTCCTGTTAAATTGATCGATTCTCACCGTCATGGCTTTGCGACATCTGCAGGAAGTGCCCAAGGCAACCGATTTCACCCCACTACAAGAGCATCAAGAACAGACACCAACCACCTTCTTCGGCAGCAAGCCCGTCCTCTACGCCCACCAAACCGACCTCACTTTGACTGCAACTGCCTCTCAGCTCAAGGAGGATGCTGCCTTTGCGGCTTTCTCATCATCTGCTAGCGACGGCGAGGACGCGCTCATTGGAGATGTAGCTATCTGGGTCAACTCCGAGTACGACAATATTCCCACTAGGGACAAACATCGTGCTAATCAGTTTTG
This sequence comes from Periconia digitata, assembly GCA_948474695.1. Taxonomy (NCBI): domain Eukaryota; kingdom Fungi; phylum Ascomycota; class Dothideomycetes; order Pleosporales; family Periconiaceae; genus Periconia; species Periconia digitata. Next base: position 1,414,754 of record CAOQHR010000002.1, read on the forward strand.
GCAGAAATCTTATACTCTCTCAAGGTACACCTAATCCTACTGCCGTTGCCATCCCCTACCCCTCAATTGCCCTCCACGCAACCCTAAAGCACACCCCATCCACCGAAGCACTGCTTCTTAACATCTCCCTCAACGACGCTTCCACCGTGAATTCTGCCGAAGAAATTTCCGTTCTTGAACTGCGCGTTCTTCCGCCTGCGTATACCACTCCAGAACCCCAGAATGGCTGCATCAAGGACATCTTCGCAGCGATGAACACATGTGCCGATTTGCACCCTGATCCCGAAGATGGCGAGGAAAATGGAGAGGATGTTTTCGATGAGACTGCACCAGGCGCTACAGGCTGGATCACGGCGGAGAATATGGGCGATTTCATGGATGCGGACGGAAACTTCACAGGAACAGTCATTGGCGGCGAGGAAGAGTTGGGTCCTGGCGCAGGTACAGTGAGGCAGAGAGAAGAAGTAGCCGAGGAAGAGGGAGAGACGAATGGTGTGGGTCATGCGGAGAAGTATCAGCGTACATCATCGTAGGATGTGGCGCGATATCGAATGCGCTACTTTGGCGCTGAATAATACCCCGAGAGAATTCACCAACTGAATCCTGCAAAGACAAAAGTCCATCAGCCGATGCTTGGAGTCGAAAGTATGATGGAGTATTACGTTTTGCTGGAAATATGCTATCTAGCGCGTACCTCCTATCTCGCATAGGACAACCTCACCCCAAGACTAGTAGAAACGGCAGTGGCACACAGATCTCAGTTTTGCTCGTTTCGATAAAAGCAAGAGTGCTCACTGAGCAGGGAAACCATTCCCCCAGTTTATGGTGCAGGTTCGTGGTAGCTTCAATTCGTCAAATGAAACGGTCAACCATCACTCTGGGAATGAACACCACTTGCAATGTTTTAGTCGCCTAATATCATGCAATAGGGTCACAGCCAACGAACTGTTTTCGCAGTTCGCCTGGTCATGCCTGAATGGCGACGCCAAATTGACAACTCACTCAGGGATTCACAAACGATGCAAGACACTTCATCCACACACTTATCCACTTCACGTACCAAGCTATACGAAGCTCTTGAGTCACATACAAAGCATGCAAGGTCTGGCGATTCGTTGTCACTGGTTTCCTACCATGTGCCTTCACAGCTGGTCGTGAATGCCATTGCGATATCAAGCATTCTGGTTGCTCATACGATATGCTACACGAGTGACGACATTGAATATGTGGATCTGCAAGCACCTGGTGCTGGATTGCAGTGGTGTATAAAGTAGCAACCCGCAACTGCCCAAAATTATTTCTCTAGGTCTTGCTCAATATCATCAGTGGCTACATCGCTGCGCTAAAATCTGAACATTTGCGGACCAGCTTCTCCAAGTCGATCATTCAACTGAGGCCTCCAGCAGAATGGTACTTATAGTGGGCAATCGTATCTTCGCTCTCCGTGAGGGCGATGTTTCTATCTCCGACTTTCTTTTGGATCCTACCACTCAAGCATGCGTTCTGTCCTCTAGTCGTCCATCACGAGTTCTCTACTTCGCTCACCCCCTTCCGCCCTCGACCTTGAATCACCTCACTCCTTCTGAACTACGCGTTCTATACCAGCATATCGATGGCACTCGTTACCTGCTATTCCAGAGCGTAGAGGGCGATGAAGAAGATGGGATCCGTGCTTTACAGTACCAAACTGGCATCCAGGCTAGAATCCTGCGGAAACTGCGAGAGCAAACAGATGAAACAGATGACTTACTTCCAGAGCCTACTATGCTGCTAGTTGAAGCGCCCAACGGTGATTCTGACCCGAAAGTGATAAAAGCGTGGGTAGACGGGGGTCTGGGTCAACCCTTTCCCTTGCAACTTCCCGTGTACCCCGAGCCTCCACTGTCCCACATCAAGCAGGGCGATGGTTACGAGCTACGAAATGATGCTATGGATGATCCTACTTGGGATATATACTTTAAAGCCATCGCCTCGCTGTCAAAGGAGGACCTCAACCGCTACATTAACGGTGAAATTGAAGTTGCGAGGAATCATTTGGGTCAAGATAGCGACTTTCACATCATTCCTGGCGATGGTCATCCGCACAGGGCGAGATATATGGATTGGATGCAGAAGACGAGGGTTCCTGATACAGTCGTAAGGCCGCCTAGTATTTGGAAAAGAGCTCGTCCCGCTTCTTTCTCTGCTGAAAAAACTGGAACATCTAAAGTCGACCAGAATCGTTTTCCCAACTCAGAGTTGGCAAAAGAGAATCATGACACCACGTTCGATCACGGTGGAAGCCCCGGTCACAAAGCTCAAGATGATGACGCTTTGGGTGGAGGATGTGCAAGATACACGCCTGCTGAGTGGCTGCTTTCTAGCTCTAAATGGCCCTCGAACGTCCTGAAGTTTCTGGCTTTCATCAAAACCCTTCATCCGGCAGAGCTCGTAAGTCATTTCTGTCTTGTGCTAGTCTTTATTTGCGTCTCAAAATATTCGCGATACCTCAATGAAACCATGAGCTGACGATTTACAGGGCCTCCTTGCAGTCTGCGATTTACACGTTGTAAAAGGCTCCTCAGAATTCGGGTACCAACTTGCAACCTACAGGGAGCCTACCCAAACGATCTTGTCTCGAAAGGAATGGTACGCAATCTTTGCTGACTACAAAAACGACGAAGACTACGAGAGTGAGCAAGCATTCAAGCACGCTCTCGATCACGCGGCCGATGAGGCACTCCCTTTCTTGTTCTACGGCCTCCTCGTAGAGCGCAAGGGCATTCGTCGAAGTGTCAAGGGTAATCCACAACTCAATATGACCGGCCAAGAATGGCGTAAGCGCTTCTTCGGCAGGGATTCTAAAGAGAGCCTCAGAGAGTGGAGGGAAAGTATGTCAGATAGTGAACTCCATTATTTTTATTCGAAGATCTCAAAGGATGGTCGCGCTTCGGAAGAACTCCTAGAGACTTTGGATCCCGACCAGCCTCTCCCTTTGTGCCGATGCTTTCTCGCCGACGGCTCTGAATCGGATGTCGGCGACAATCCTTCTATAGACAACTGTCTCTCGATGAATCACCTGAACTTGGAACATGCATTCTTGCATAAAGACTTGTCCGATTCAAGTGTTACATCGCTGGTTACGTTCATAGAAAGTCTCACTGACTTCGAGGTCAATGCTTTCCTCGAGAACAAATTACGTCTCGGTAGGCGTTCCGAGCCTGGATGGTACCTTTTCGGAGATAAAAATATACAAGGTCGTATTCACGAGGAACGCGAAGTTGCTGAGGAGCTCAAAAGATATCTGAGAGGCAAAGCAAAGGATTGTGGCAAACTAAAGCTGGAGTGGAAAGAAGATCGAGGGGGAAGATTCGCTGGCAAGAGTCCGGCGAAGGAAGATCAAATTGCAGAGTATAGCGAGCAAGATTCCACTGAACCCTTGAATGGAAATGGAGCATGGGATATACCAACCGAAATAAGGACCGGGAGTGATCCCAGAAATTATCAAGATTACTGGTGCGACGAGAGAGCTCCAGATGCGTATGGGAAGAACAAAGCACCAAGGTCACCAACCGAACAGAAGAAGGAGGGTCTGATGGGGGAATTGGATCTTCCACGCTACCGTGAAAAACAAGTCAATGAGTTCTGTAAGAGCAATGACATATGGTGGCCACCTGCGGGTCAATCTTTCGTCGGTAGCACATATGATTGTCACATCCCTTCATACTCGCAGCCTTTGTCGCTTCAGGAAGAACCTCGGTCGCAAGCTTTACATGAACAGCGGGCCTTCGATGCTGTGAATGGAACTAATATCAACCCAGATGATCGCACGCGCCAGTTCTGGAAGGGGCAGGTTGCTCCGCCGCATCTTATGGAGGATGTTGTCCCACCACGTCGATCGCGCCCATACTAGCAGAGTCTATCGTGGTAAAAATGCTTGAAGTAATTTGCGTTGGCGCTGTGGGAAATGCTGTTGCAAATCTGTTTGTGCAATTACCACTAGCTAGTGAATAAGCTCATTTGTTGTTGCATTTAAAACATTTCCCTTCTGTTGTAGTGACACGGTATATCATCCACGATGTACTTGTCCAACGCGAAGTTTGCATGTTGAGAATTCCCCGTTGTTGCAAACAGATACAGGAATGGTCTGGTAATGCACTACTGCCATCAGGCGAATGGGTGAATTGTTAGCTGAAGCGGTACTCCAATGAGCGTTACCTAATTTGAAAAACCTCAGTTGAAGCTGCACAAACCCTCCCAGGCCACACCAACGGCTATGCCACGCGAGGACCACTCACTGGGGTACAGAACTCCAATCAAGTGATAGGCACATCAAGCAACGAATGAGCTAAGCACGCCATTCACCAGACAAACCATTCACTCACTCCTATATTTTCTCAGGGTCTTAATTTCAATTCCTCTCTTCTACCTTCTCTCTACCGCCATGAGCGATCTCAACCCCAACCAATCTTTATACGGCACCCAAGTTGGAATGGTCCGCATACTGAAAAACGTGACGGATTTCATTGTCAACATCATCACCGATGCTATCTCCTACAAAGCTCCCAAATCAGGACATGCCAGCCGCAACCGCGTCGACGCCTTTGCGCACCTACTACAGTACCACAATCCGGCGAGCGGTCCTAAACCCGAACCACAAATGACGAAATGTCTACCTATCCGTACTAAGATTCCGAACCTAGCTGCGCTCGATGATATGAGCATGGCGCAGACACATGCACACTATGAAGAGATCGATTGTGTGCCTGCTGCTGCGTTGGGGATGAAGTCTGAGTTCGAAGGCACTGGTCACTGGTACATGATTCATCCGCTTTCTCTGACTCAGGTCAAGACGATGACTACTCGCGTGCTGGAAGACATCAAGAACTGAATTGAGGATAGCGACGATGTGTACATTGGGACGTCTCCGCAAGTCCATAAGTTCCGGGAGGTTCGACAGGAGACGCTGGATTATGTTCGTGGAGAGCTGGACATAAGGGGACGTGGCAAGAGCATTGTGAGCGAGAACGAGGGATATATGGGAACTTGGCAAGAGTTGGATAGCGATGGAGAAGAGGTGGAGGATCAGGACAGCATGTCTAGCGGTGACCCCAAGCTCTCAAAGATATTCACGAGGCCCAGGCCTAGATCAATGTCGGAAACTATGGCGGCTCAGGCAGATGCCTTGGCCATGGCAGCTGTAGAGGAGGCTCGGAACATGCAGGCAGATGAGGAATGGGAGGGCTTGGAAGATGATCTAGACGAATGAGCCGATTTTTATGTTGCGAGCTCATATCTCCCGTCAATGTGGAGGAATTGTGAATATGTGGATACAGGATGAAACCGGTACCCGGGAAATGGTTTGCTTCAATACTTCCCAAGATCAAGTTGAATGAGCAGACCAGTAATGCTGTCTCATGCTCAAGAGGCACGGGTTCAGAGTCAGTTGTTATGCACATACCTACCTAGGTAGGTACCCATTTATGTAGCTGCAGATGAATACCGGTTTTACCTTATAATGCCATGGAAAAAATACTATATGACGAACCCTATCAAGTTGATGGTGTGTTTCCGTAATAAATCATAAGCAGGGAAAGCATTTGAATGTTTAACATCGTGAGTACTGAGGTGGCTAATTCCACATGAGGTGCTGGAATGGATATGCAATCCGTTTCTTTTTATATCCGGATCTGTTCGGTAATCTAAAGGATGGCTTAGCTTGGCAGGGACCTCCGCGCTCCGAGGCCAGCTATCCCCGACACCAGCCGATCTAGTACCCAGTTTCTCTCCCATCACCTCTCGCCTCTCACAACAACCCTTTGACCGGACGCGCGCGGGCTCGCGGCTAATTATGAAGCTCGTATCTCCACGATGGATCAATGGTCCGACCCGTGGGCCGACAATCAACCCGACTCTCCAACCAAACTCAAAGTAGCTACGCCGGCGCGCACAACAACTATTCTTAACAATGTCTGGGACGATGATGCCCAATGGGGCGGCAATGAAGATAGTGGAATGGACGACATGGGCGGCTGGGCTGGTGAAGTCCAAGCTGTGGGAACGACGGGAGTCTCTGTAGAGACAACGCTGGGCTGGGGTGGTGGTGATGATGATGATGATGATGATGAAATGGACACGAAGATCAATGATGAACACGAGCGTATACCCGCGAAAGAGATGGAAGAACCGTCGCATGAAGTAAACGAATGGGATATGGTGCATGAGGACGCTTTGGGGAGGGAGGCGGGGAAAGTCGTATCAGAGACATCAGACTCAGCAACAACAATACAGCCTGACGAGGCGCCACGGCCTACAACGCCCAATTTTGCAGACTCGCTGCACCCCGACGATGATCTGTCTACGCGCCCGTCTATATCTTCCTCTGATCTCAGTCAGCATGGAACAACGACCGAGTCACCGCGCACCTCTTTCGATGAACCGCAGCCGGTTACAAATGGTGGAGTGGACGGCCAACTCGAGGATCATGCCAGCCAGGAGTCCATTGAGCCCAAGGTAGATACCGAGATGTTGCAATCTTCCCAAGAAGCGCCGATTGTGGAATCTGGCACAAAACATCAAGAGTCAACCGGGCTGTCTATTGTTCAGTCTAAACCCAGCTCTTACCCGATCGATGCGGATCTCATGAAACAATTGTTCGATACTGAAGTAGAAGGGGCGCAATTGGAAGAAGCTCCGGATGACCCAGCTTTCTCGAGCTCGGCTACGCGCAAAGCATGGTATCGCCTCACTCGAAAATCAACAATGCGCGAGTTCAATTCCGGTCAGGACTACGATAACTACATTCGCGTCACTTGGAAATCGTCTACTATCCGATCCGAGGTTAATAAAACGGTATTGAGGTGGGCGAATGAAGATCGAATGGCAGGCCGAGGCCCCGGCGCAAGGGCTTCCTTTTATTGGGACACCCCAGCCCCGCCTGAGCAGAAAATGCCGCTTCATACTAGACAAAGATCCGCTGTAGCAGTCTCCAATCCGATCAAACCATCGAAACAGGATGTCCTGCCGCTTTCAACTGACGTCCCAGCGGCATTTAGTTGGAGCTCTCCTATAGCGAATGATCCTTGGAAAGACAACACTGTCGATACTCGCTCATCGTCCTATCCTGCCGCACCACCCAAACATATTGCAGTCACCAAACTACAGCGTCAAGGAGGACGCGGCGGATCCCTGGACCTTTCTCCAAGCCCGAGAGAGCCAGCTAGTCATAAGAGGACAGCAACATCCACCGATTTTCCCAAAGAAACTTCCATCATTCCTCCATTACTACCAGCACCGCAATCAACTCCGTCTCCACCCAATGATGCTCCAAACCCGTGGGCTGGCCTGGGCGCGCTTGATACCAGCGCTCCCCCCAAGCAAGAAGCCTCCGCGCAAGATGACGACGATGATGAGTGGGGGGAAATGGTAGAATCGCCAGCAGTATCCACTGCGGACTCGCCGTTTGAGACTGGTGATGCCACTCTATCAACGCCAGCTTCTACACCACAGCCTGTGAAGACGTCACCGCTACACGCACATCTGATCCAGACTGGATCCAAACACGCATCGCCTATTGTACGCTTAAAGGGAACTGTGTCGCCCACTTCTTCGACGTTCAAACGCAACGCCTTCGTCCCCGCCTCAATCGAGCAAGGTCCAATCGGTCCTGGCCTGCTGAAATCGAGAAGCACCTCGGCACATTCACCACCTCGTCAGAGCACAACCCCTCCACCGCCCGTAGCACAGCTAGATGAGGTACTAAATGTCAGTCCGCCTAAGCCACCGACGCCAAAAGAGCCACCTCCTCAACAGGACGACTTCTCCGCCTTCGACACGTCGACCCCGGAACCCACAACATCTCCGCCAACCCCTTCACCTCCGTCCAATCCCGAGAAAAACACCGCCCCCATAACGACAACGTCATGGGGGGAAGACGCAGACTTTTCAATCTTCGAATCCTCAATTCCGCAAACCTCTATGCCCCCCACTATCCCGCCCTCTACCTCAACACCAGACCCTACAGACCCATGGTCTATCTTCAACACGCCACCCCCATCAAGAGGAACTCCCACGGCTGAAGATTCACTCTCCGGATCTTTCGCTCGTCCTTCTTCCCGGGAACAGTCCCCACCGACTTTGCAACCACCCATGACTGCCACTAACTCGGCGCAAAGGCGTAAGGATGAAGAGGATGAGCTAATACGAGGCATTGTGGCGGGATTGCCGGATCTGGGGTATATGCTTAGGCGGTGAGGTTGGCGCAGTGTAGTGTCACTGTTGTTGTTCCTCGATTGCTGTTCACTTGTATCGTGGCCTCATTCAGAGCGATAGGGCGACGAAGTGCAATTTCACATTGCTGATTGCTGGCTGTTGATACATTGGGTGATATGTATATAGCATTGTGCGATATCTATTACTATATGTCTGGCTTTTCTGTTGTTTGGAGTTCTTCTCACTTGCCTGCATTTACATCGGTGTTTCTTTTCCTTCCATTCGTGTATGGATAGGCTTTATCATATAGCAACGTCTTTTGTTTTGGTCTTTTCTTGAAAGTTAATATTTTTGGTGACTTTTTATTTTGGTGGAAAGGAGGCGGTGGGTGGGAGGTACAGTGAGCTGGGGAATGCCCGACTTCGTTTGAATCCTCGCTGGCAAAAGACTACATAGATGCGAACACATGCTACACTGTTCATCCGTAGATAGATGGTCGTTGACCTTGGTAGAATCGTATCTATGGAAAACTCACTGTTTGCGGAATCGTACCATATCACCTAAAGCACAGTAGCCTACCTTGTGTTCGAAAAGATTTGTTAGTTGAGAAGGATGATTGCTTCATTCCTGAAACGTTTTGTTATTTTCTTGGGTCGTAGGCTACACTATTTCTGGTGGCACTATATGAACATAAGAAACTCGAAAACAATTTTTAGGCGATGAGGAGAATGGTTTTGAACTTGGCGTCAAGTATGTACGTAGCGGCCGACGGTTCATAAATGAACAGACGGGGTGTAGGGATATGAAGGGTAAAATAGATAGTAAATGAGGCGAAAGAAAGGGGGGCAAGGGGTATATATCCAATGAAAACAAACAATGCGGACATGAGAAAGGGGATGGAGGAAGATTGATAACAGCAAAAAATGAAAATGAAAACAGCTACACCAAGGAAGCATCATCAATAAGAGCGGGTATACGGAAACTCAAGACTTCCCACAAAACGAGTAGTTCCAGAAAAAAGCAAGAGGGGTGAAGAGATTTCAAGGCATCACATCACGACCGCGAAGACGACCCCTCCCCCCTGCCTACCGCCAAATTCCCCCTAACCTCATCAATCTCCCTCGCGCTCTGCACATCAGCCGCAGAAGCAACAACAGTCCGCGCGGAAGCAGCGGCGGCCGCGGCAACAACAGACCCACGACTAGCGCTCGACCTTCCGCTCTGCTCTCCGGAGCTCTCTTCTTCGTCATCGTCCGTATCGTCGTCGTCATCATCATCTTCCTCTTCTTTCGCGCCGTGTGCGGATGAGGCGCCGAGTTCGGGTTTCTTGCGTTTTTCGAAATCTTGGGCGTGGGCTGTGCGCATGATTGTTCCGATGCGGGTGAGACCGCGGGTGAGGGGGGATGGCTGGTAAGGCGTTTGATCGGACGCGCTGTGGCGGCGGCGGAATGACGACGATGAGTGTGAAGACGTCTGTGCGAGGTCCGTACCTGTGGCGTGAGCACCGTCGTACGTTGGGCGGTGTGTAATCCCCGGGTGGGGGATGCCTTGTTCTTCGTCGGTGTGGGGATCTATGTGTTGAGGCTGTTGTTGCTGTTGGTCTTGATGTGTGGCAGCTACTTCGTAAGGAAGCGGAACGTCGCGAGAGGCGCGGAAATGGCCGACGTTGGAGCAGTGCTCGTTTTCGACGCGGAAGAGGGACCACATGCCTCGTCTGCAGATCTCGCTGAGGGCTACGCAGAATGAGGTTATGGCGGAGTGTTGGACTTGGAGTGGAATTACGGCGTAGAAGATCCAGTTGAAGCGTAGAAGTGGATCGATGACCATGGCTGTGTAGTACCACCAAGCCCTCTTGTATCCTAAAGTCTGACGAAGGAACGGATGTTTGGCATGCGGATCACCCAAACTCCAATCATAGTACACGTCCCAAAAACTGCAGTAAATGGAATTGATAATGGCGAAAGTGATAAAGAGGCCACGGTTAGTGGTACTTTTGTCTATGCGATAGATGCTGAGCATCATGTAGAACAAGATTGTTGCCGTGTACTTTCCCAAGTTGAGGAGATGGGGAAATGCATTGCCAGAGTCGTGGTAGCGGCGATAACACTGGAATGCACGCCAGATACCGGGGAGAGTAGTGAAAAAGCCCAATAGGCGCGAACTCGATGAGTTGCATTGGGTGGGATTGCCCCATTGGTTAGCATAGAGACAAAAGAATAACTCAATGTTCTGGAGAGGTCAGTCGTTGAATTAAGGGGGGATGAGGTACACTCACACCCATGGTGTACGTAAGTGAACAGAACATGTCGCCCATGTAGAAGTCACGCCACTCCACAGGATAGCATCCCGCGCAAATCAAGCGCCACTATGATATGGTCAGTTGGATCCCAGTCTTTCCTTGAATGAGCATACCATTGAGACTAGAAGCCATAACCGACTTCTGTAGTAGAAAATTTTCAATGGAATGAATAACAGGATTGCCGTGAGTCCGAGGAGAATGACTGGATAATAGAGGAATATATTAGGATCCCCGTATTGGCTAAAGTTCAGCCAGATGAATAAGCCCAAGAGGAAGAGGAAGAAACAAGGAAGCTATATAGCGTTAGTTATGAACATCAAACGAACGTCGACAGCCGCTCACCTCAAAAAGCTGTCTCCAATCCAGGTGATGGCGGGTATCGTATTCGAAAACGAAAACATAGTTGATCTTGTGAGTGCTCCATACACGGCAATCCAGACAAAACAGAATGAACAGGAAGTTCATGAAAAAGTACCCAGCATAAATCTGTTTGACCAGTTAGCTGCATGTAGAAACAGGTTTGTTAAGTACACACCTGTAATAGATAGCTTGTGTTCGTGACCCGGGTTTGGTCGTCTCCGTAAAGGAGTTCAACAGCTTTGACGATACCCTGAACACCGAAAACCGCGCCAAAACCTAGCATGAGACCGTTCCGGAATGAGTTTTCGGTATAGTCGCCGGCCCGGGCGATCTTAATCCGCAGCCTGTTGACAGCCACTTTATGATTGCCTTTCTCGAAATATCTCGCGTAAAGATCCTCGACAGCACGAATATGTCCCTCAATGACATCGCTGTTTACAAACCAAGCCTGATTGACTTTCTCGGACATGTATCGGAGCGACGGTCTTGCGTTCACTGCTTTGTCATACTTTTTGTTGATTTTGCGGAAAGCCGTGCGATTCAGGAGTGCATATGATTTGAGAAGCTCTAATCCTCGATAATACTCTTGTAGCGCTACCTTGAGCTTTCTTTTGGCAGTCTGATAGGGTATATGTGATCTCTCTGGTTTGCGTTGGTAGTCGCCGCGATCATCAGAACTGGCAGGACGCAGGGCAGACGGCGTAGCGAGTCCATGCATAGCTTTGGTACTCTTCCCATACTTGCCGGCTTGCACAGCCTGTAAAGCAGAATCAATCAGAGATGTTGGGTTCATCATTGAGCCGTTGTGCCCATTGTTAGTGTCTATATCATGTGAACCTCCACCTCGACCATTCAACAGTGGCTTTCCTGCAGCTGTATGCTTATCAGCCTTTGCCTTGATCTTCGCGGTATGGCGTTCGATCAAGTCCGTCAACCTGCTATCTGCCATCGTGTGCAACTGCTCCCTCAAGACACCCAGCCTTTCTGTAGCTTCATCCTCCTTTTGTTTGTAGAATGTCTCGATCTTGTCCAGCTCCATGTCCAGGAAATGGAAGAACTCGGCTTGTCGCATATCAAGTTCGCGATAAGCCTCAAGGGGAACGTCACCATGCGCAGGCGGAGGTGTGTTTTGGGCCAAGGAAAAGACTCGTTTTGCAAGTGGTCGAGGGGGTTGGCTGACCGGCACGCTGGGAGTCGAATTCATGCGTTTTGGGCTGAAGATGCTCTTGTATCGAGCCGGAAGAGATTTGGCGGCTGTCGGCGACCTTGTTTTTCCCACTTCAAAAGCGTTGTTGGTTTCCGTCCCTGCCTCACTGCTTGAGGGGAGCCTCTCCGATGCGCTCGCATGTCGCCTGTCAGACGGTCCTACTGCCGGAAAGGTATTGTCTGGATCGAGAGCTGCGCCTGGTAGCTTCAGGGAAGGCGGACGTTTGGCCTTGTCCAAAGACGCGCCATGCTTTGGCGGTGTTCCAATGATGCTACCGTATCGTGTCAAGCCTGGGTATCTCGGGTCTTCCTGAGCGTTCAAGGGCGCCTCCTCATCTTTATTCTCACCATTCAAGCGCGATTTCCCAGACGAATTCGCTTCGTGTTCCGATTTGGACTTGTCGATTGCGATCGCTCTCAGATTTTCGGGTTCTCGCGACGTGTCGATGGCTTTTCCATGGTTGCGATTGAGGAAAGAATATTTGGGGGCGGTATCAAATGGCGACGGTGTGAAGGTGGTACCGCCACGAAGACGTAATCGGGGGGTTTGATTGACGGATCTGAGCGCGCGACGTATCGCCTTAAGTTTCTTTTTCCCGGTCTGACAGACGAAGCGTTAGTAACGCCAACTATGGTCACCAGGACAGCGTCTCACCTTGTAATCCAAATACTTGACTCTCCATTCAGGCACGAGATCACGGTCCAGCTCCCTGCAACACGGGTCAGTTGATCTTCAGCGACAGCAGATAGTCACTAGGGAGAATGTTGTTTACTTTGCGAATTTCATATTCCTTGGTCGCGATATCGTCGTCGCACACCCCAAACAGGGGAAGGTGGTAACGATGTGCGGCGCGCTGCACTCAGCACCGGCATGAGCGAACGGTGGTGTGTATAGGAATGATGCGCGGGTGAACAGATGGGAGAAGGGTCCCGATATACAAGGTAGGCATCAAATTCTATTTGGTTCTCGTCGCTCGGAACGATGATCATAAAAACGACGGGGTCAATCCGATTTCCGGCCGCACGGGCCATAACTGATCTACCTGCCCTATCAGCGTTTCTCAGTGGCGTCATCCAACGGTGCAAGCCAAAAAATCAAATTCCAGGGCCGGTAACTCTATACGAATCGCTCTCGTCCGATCCGCTGCCGTTTTCGATGCTCTCTTTCAATGGACAGTCGGTGGGCTTGTACTGAAAAGAACGCTACTAAGAGTACACACACGATCCAGTGATGCTCCCGAGCTTGGCAAGCTTGTTCGGTGGGACCATGCTGTCCAGCGCCAGTCTACTGGAGTAGACAGAATTCATAATCAGAATGGCATTGGATTTCGAAGTTCAAGACAAACCGTGCACTGCATTTTGCTCTCTATTTACAGATAACTCGACTCATAATCCTTCAAACTACAACAACTACAACACTCTACCATCCACGGCGGTCAAAGTGCTGAGGGCGCTCGTACTGGTTGGGATCATACTGGTCCGCGCCCTGATTCTCGACATAATGTTCCTCATACATCCTCTCTGCATTCTTCTTCGCGTTGTGCTTCGCCTGTTCCCTGTCAAACCAGTCCTCTCCCTTTGTCTCCGCTAGCTTGTCCACCTCCGCGGCCGCGAAACCAGCCACGAGCTCCTTCGCGAAGGCATGGGATACAGGCTTGCCTATAGGATTGAAGTTAGATACAGTAACGATGACAGTGGGGGATACTGCACACCCTCTTTGCGTTGGTGGTCTTCGAAGGCCTTGAAGCCAGCGAATGCCGCACCTCCAGCTATGAGTTCATGACTGAAGCTTGACTTGTTCTCCTCGAACTGGTTGTTCTCGTAAACTTGGCTGTAGGCGTTTTCTGAGTCTCCTGTTTAATGGTTAACGTGTGTTTACAGAATGAACTCTCTGATACACGAACCCCAACCGAAAGGCATCTTCACGAGTATGGAAATTGAAATGAAGATTTGTAGGCTGGAAAAGCGATGTTACTGGTATTGGAGAAAGAAGAAGTTATTCGAGATATTGTATGTGAGCTACAGACTGCGGCGGCTTCCAACTTATATACAGTTCCCCGTGCTCCGATCGAATGTACTGCGTCGTCGAGGAGGGTGGACCCTGGCTCACTATTCGTCCACATCTTTCGTCATTTCATGCTCAATCCTCTGTTTAGATCAGCCGGACCTCTTCTTGCCCCTCATCTCAAACACACTTGACCGGAGGAATCCCAGATGTGGCTCGTTGGAGTACAGAGCTGAACCACTAGCTCATTGAGCCACATTACTAGTGAATATGGATTACGCAGTTGAGGGAACAGCCCCACGGATCATCAGCCCAATCCTTCTTCTTTGCATCCCTTGCATCGTTGGCGGCAAATGGAAAGTTGGGCTGAGTGTCTAGATGCGTGCGTAATGGGTTGGAAACTGGGCGGTTGGTTGTGGTGTTTGGCTAACCGGCTGTGACGCCTCATCACCTCCAGGGGTCGGGATTCGACCACCAATCAAGGAGTTTGAGGTTGGCGCACCGAAGAAAACTATTCGCCGGTTACAAATATCTCAAATATAGGGTCCATATCCAATCCTGGTCGCGACCTGTAATAAGCTTTGACAAGCTTCGATTAGCACCGCTTGGAAAGCTTGTCTGGCCTGATTGAACCGCGGAGTACAGCCACAGAGCTTCGTCATCATACGCAAGCGCATAGTCGTAGTTACGCATGCCCCTGAGGTTTCAGTGTCGAAAGAAGGGGAAGGGTGGCACTTGTGACAGTGTTGGTTGAAGTAGAGCGGTGCTGTTATGCATCGCCCAATGCCTGTGATCCCCGAAGGCTAAGCAATTGTCATGGTTTGAGAGTCCAGTGGAGCTCAAGAAATGAGCTGTCAAGGCGAACTTGCGGTAAAGCGGAACCATCGGAACCTTCGGCATTGCTCGCGCTATTGATTCGGAAGCGACCTGAGATCCTAGTATCATGAGTTGGTATACGATACAAGGGTTTGGGCATGGAAATGTCTTATGGTTAGCTGAAGAGAAGGGATTGGAGTAGATATTAAAGACTCATTGCTAGAAAAAGATGCTGGATATAATTCCGATCCTTCTAAATGAACCCACTCCACGTGGAGTATGCAAACATCTGAGCCATACGGTTGTATGGTGGCACTATAATTTAGTATGCACAACCGCTGTTATTGGTTGTAATGTAAGTTTATGGCATGAACTACCTCCAGTGATTGTCGCGATCCCAATCATAATATCCCTCATAGCTGCTTAAGGGAGGTCGATTCTGATAAATATTTCGTGTAGTGTAGCTGTGTTGAGATGTAGATAACACAGCTCAGAGTTGCTGTTCAACGCCACGCTTTTCATTCGCTGGGCTGTAGATTACGTGATGCGTCATTATGTATTAAATTACCAACTCTACTTTGAACTCACCTATGCGTCTGCTGCTACCCCGTGAGCTACGTCCAAAAGTTACAATGCCCGGTCGTCTTCCCCAAAAGGATGATTTCCCATCTTCAGTAAATCTGAGCATCACCCCGCGTAAGTTGCAGCCCGAACTCTAAAAGAAACATAACTGTTCTGACGAAGCCAGCACCAAATTCTCAGCGACCTGTCAATATTCTGATCCTGTCACACGGCCTTGGAGATAGCAATGCATCTTTTACAAGACTAGGACAGCAGTTGTCGCTGCCCGAGACAGCGTGTATCGCTGTACAAGCACCAAATCCACTGCCGTTCGATCTGGGAGGCTTTCACTGGGGTGATGATCTCATTTTTGATCAGAAGACGGGCGAGATGGACATGGATACGGGGTTCAAAACCTCTACGAAGCTGATACTCGACACTGTCATCAAAACAGGCCTAGTAGAGAAATGTGGCTATAGAGCACGCGATATTGTGCTCTTCGGCTACGCGCAAGGAGCTATGGTTGGGTTGCAGGTAGCAGCAGAGTATGATGGCGGGGAGTTGGGGGGCGTGGTCAGTGTGGGTGGCATTTTGTCCATGTCGGTGCCACTGAAAGCTTTGAACAAGAAAAGCAAGACGCCTATTCTCGCTTGCAAGGCCTCAAGAGGATCCGCTGTCACTGATGGTGCTGTATCGAGATTAAAGGATGCGTTCGAGTTTATCGAAGTGAAGGAGTGGCGGAAGAACGGGGATGGCATGCCTAGCAACAGGGAAGAGATGATGCCCATCATGCAATTTTTCGCGAGGAGGCTACGTAGTATGCAAGGCGTGCCTGCGGGAAGTGTAGAGGTATCATGACTATAAAGCATTCATGAGATGAGTATCAATGAGATTTCAATTTGTTCAGATGGAATTCCTCGTTTGAAGCTTCAGATGTTGCCCCGCGTCGCGCACGGGCGCCTCGATAAAAAGTCGCGACTCGGAGGTACGTCATTCTCCGCACCCAAACTGTGCCCGACACATCTACAAAGACTCCAAGTTTGCACATGTGATTGATCATTCGCAATCGAAACGAGCTATTTCTCATCTGATCAAACACACATCAGTAACAGAGTTCTAATGACTGTTCCAAGGAATTCACTGGGCGCTTTTTTGACGCACGCTCGAGGTGCTCTACGCACTGCTATAGAGTCGAAACAGAAAGTTACCTTTGTCATCGGGAATGAATCTGCCGGTGAGCGGTTAACAATGTCGGCTTCCCTAGGGCTAGATCTGACAAATAGTAGATCTTGATTCGATGACAAGCTCAGTACTTTTTGCGTATATTCGGTCGATGGCTTCACCACGCAATGCATTCACTCCGCTGTATATACCAATCACCAATATTCCCTCTTCGGGGATACAGCTGCGTCCGGAGTTCATAGAATTGTTCAAGTACGCGAATATTGAATCCCGCCATCTTATCACACTGGACGATCTGCCCGATCTATCGACTATTGAATCGCAGCTGCCACCGGAGAACACGAAATGGATACTAGTGGATCACAATGCCCTGCAAGGCCAGCTGGGGAAAATCTATTCTAAGCGCGTCTCTGGAGTAGTTGACCATCATGATGATGAACGCAAGGTGCCTGACAACACAGGTGACGAGCCTAGGATCATCGAGAAGAGTGGAAGCTGCACCAGTCTTGTTGCCAATTATTGTCGACAGGCATGGGATCTTCTCTCAGACTCTGCCACCTCATCTGGCGCCGCTCACGCGCAGGGGGATAGCTTGTCAGACGATGACGCTGTCGTCAAATCTTGGGATGCGCAAGTAGCCCACTTAGGGCTGGCCAGCATTTTGATTGATACGACCAATCTCCAATCCGAAGACAAAACCACAGAGCACGACAGGAAGGCTGCTGAGTACCTTGAAGCCAAGATCAAGTTGTGCACAAAGTTTTCAGCAAACTTTGATCGAGATAAGTTTTACGAAGCCATTGATTCGGCAAAGAAGGACATTGCAGGCCTGGAGCTGCAAGATATATTGAGAAAAGACTATAAACAATGGGACGAAAAAAGTCGGAAACTTGGCGTCAGTTCAGTGGTCAAGCCGATTGAGTTCTTGCAGCAAAAAGCCAAAGACGAAGCTCAGTCCGACTTTTCCACCGATGATGCCTTCTTGGATGCACTGAAGCGGTTTTGTGAAGAGCGAGAGCTCGACCTGTACGCATTGATGACCACGTCTACATCGCCCGAAGGCGAGTTCCGGAGAGAGCTCCTCGTCTGGGCATTCAACGATGCAGGCATAACCTCAGCCAAACAGTTTGCTTCGGATTCGCACGACGAGCTAGGGCTCGGAGAGTGGCGTGGTGCGGGAGGAGAGGGTTACGACAGTGGAGGTGACGGGTATTGGCGGCGTGTCTGGTGGCAGAAGAATGTGCAGCATAGTAGAAAACGAGTTGCACCTCTGCTCAGAGAAGCTATGCGTTAGATCGAAGAAATGTGTCCTCTCTCCCCCCCGATAAGAGAATCCCCAGCAGATGGAGGAAAAGATCGACCCAGCCCATCGGTTCAGGCGGCAGAATATATATGTTTTTGGGCGACGACGTGATGGGTATCATCAGCAAGAGCTTCCCATCAGCCAGGATGAAGCTGTGAGAAGAGCCTTCCAAGCTGCCATTGCCACTGCAATTGGGCCATGCCATTGATCGATCGGGCAGATGTAAGGTCAGCCCTACTGGCAGGTTTTTTTCTTTCTCTGGAGATACAACTGTGGTTGCTATCGAAGACCCGCAACCAGCGGTCACGACGGTTTGGGCAACTCGTGGAGCCATCCATCCTATTCACGAGGTAGACACGTGGTGGGGAGCCTTAGTAGAATTAGAGTCAGATACAGTCGAGCAACAGGGATTGGCCAGCGGCTGGTGGCCACTACGAGGCTTTAGCGAGTCATCTTGTATGCTTGGAACAACGACAACGCAATGTTATGGTAAAAGGGATGTTTCTCGATTGGTAATGGGCTTCGATTTTTGCTCTGCTGCAAGTGAGCAGCGGTATTTCTGCGGTTGGGCATGCGCGTGCACGCACGCACACAGGCATGGGATGTTATGCGCGGCGGTCTTGGGAGATGCCAACGCATCGATCTAACTAAGTAGCAGGGTGATGGGCGAACCACTGGATGCGCGTCACGTTGTGGAGGAAGAGGATCCATCCAGCAGCAGCCCAGTGAGTGGTTGCGAGAAGCTCCCCATGTGTGAAATATTTTCTTCCTCATCTCGGGCAGCGGCTGATGAGGGATTATGTGTAGCAGCAGTGGTGGCGGATTGATGGGGTTGAGCAAGAAGGGGAGGGTGACTGTATCAATCAAATTTGTGGGTGTGTGGCGTCAAATGTGTGGCGGAAGAAGATGGTTCACACGACGAACGTCGTGCTGGCATGGCTATCTGCATAGGTTTTGGGGGAAGAGTAGAAAGGGAAACGCACTGTACACGGGCAATACGGCAAGGCCAAAGTCACAGAGGGCTCCAAGCTGCAAGAGGATGAAAAGAGCAACAGGAGTTTCATGGTGGTTGGGCGGAAACAGCAAGCAGCGTGACGCAGGCGTGGCAGATGCAGATGTCGGTGTTTGATTCGCCTCGTGTTCCACGGCAGCAAGGCAGGACGGATCCGGGGGCTGATGAGCTGGCGGGCGGTGGGCACTGGTGTATACACGCACACAATAGCAGCAGCAGCAGCAGCAGCAGCAGCAGCAATAATAATAATAATGATAATGATACCGTGACAGCAGTATTGCTGTTGCTGGGGAGAAGGGGGGGCGGGTGGTAGAGTGGGCCACCAATGCCCGTATGCAGCGTTCATGTATGATACATGTATGTATGTAGGCACTCTATCATTGCATGAGTGTGTTATGTGCAGCAGATGTCGGTTCGATCGCGTGGAGAGGGAGACGTCCAATGGACCGCAGGTGTTTGCAACGGTACATGCGGGTTTTTTGGGCGTGGTGGTGCTGGAGGGGAGGGTGTTGAAGGCGGATGGAGATGGATGGCGGCCGGTGATTGGCCGACGGCGGCAGCGACTCGATGGATCATGGCCTCTCTCCCCCCGCCCCGCCAAACAGCGATTCGCAGGCGTCCCCCTACCAGGCCGGCCAGCAGGTCAGTCAGTCATTTCGATGGGTACCTACTTAGTTATCGAGGTAGAGTGATTTCCAGTGACAGCTGTTTCGAATATCTACTGCTGCTACTGCTACTCTGCTGCTTTCTTTTGCTCCTCCGCTGGCTACATACATCTGTATCCCTATCATACATACACATCGTCCCAAATCCCGTGCATGCATGCATCTGCTTCCCATCCCATCCATAGAGAGCTACTTACCTACATCCTTATTTAGCCATTCGACATCCTCCCAGCCAACCAACCCGCCCTCTCGAGCCCTTTCAGACTTGTCCAGTGCAGAGCTGCCAACGCATACCTACATACTCGCTACATATCCATCCACCACTCTCGCCAGCTCCCGCCCACAGCTAGCCTTGCGCGACCTCTGTGCCGGACCATGCTGCACCTGCGCTGAGCTGTTTCGTCTGATCCATCCTCATCTATCGCTTTTGCCTACTTCGGCCCTGTCCACCCATTCATCTATGGTGAGTTGGGCCGGACACGACAACGACAACAACAACACAACGGCCAACGACGACGACGACGATGCTGAGGAGGAGTGAGGGCTCGGCTTCGCCCAGCGCTCACGCACTGGCTGCCGCTCCCATGGCCACCACCACTCGTATGTTGTGCCCATCACCCATCAAGTCAATCAATCAATCTCATGTCATCCCTCGTCCGCCATCCTGTCGCCGCGCACCCTCAGCAGTCGCTTAGGGCCCTGTCATTTCCTGTCGCTTTTTCTGGCTTGCTTAATTGCTTGCTTGCTACTTGCTTGTGCATATACATCAATGCGTTCCTCCAAAGCACAATGTGTTGGCAATCAGACTGACTCTGGCAGCGCCCCCAAAACTACCTTCACCACTACCGCAGCCTTCCGTGTCTCCTGCCGCCCACCTCCACGTCTCCTCCAGAACCCACACTCCTTCGCAAGCCTCGCAAGCCTCGCAAGCCTCCGCTCCTGATACCATTACATCTGCTGTCCATGACCTCTCCGTAGAGCCTCCGTCCCGGCTCTACACCCCTCCCAGGTCGTCTTCGCCCCTCTCCAAACAGTCGCATTCAACCATGGGAAACCGGCCGGGCCATACTCACGATCAGAATGACCACCTACAAGCTTCTCCCCACCGGCCTCAGTTGCCCATAACAATGTCCGCCCCGGCTGGTCGTCTTCCTCGCCTTCTCCCTGCAGACCTCTCCTCGTACTCCGATGCGTACCTGCCCACCGCAGCTATACCCACCTCTGCGACTTCGCTTGCAGAGCTTGCTCACTTGATACGTCTCCAGGGTTACCAGGAGCAACGCAAAGCCCATTCCCGAGTCCGTTTACACAGATGGCTGGTTTCGAGTGCCCTCTCCGCTCGCCTGGTGCATTGCGGGGAGCTCGCCTACCGTACATTAGTCGATAATTTCAGGTCTGATGACAAGAAGAGCTTTGCTACTTTGTACAATGCAATCAACGATGTGCGCAATTCATGCGATGCTACGCGCCGCTACGCTCTGCTGGAACCCGACCTCGAACTGGGCAAACCCTCTAAAAACGTCAAGTTTGACAAGTTTTCTCCTTCTTTTTCTACCTTTCTCAATGATGTTCCGTCCAAGATTTTGGACGATTTGCTAGGTTTTATTTCCGAAATCAGGACCAACCCTGATTTCCTCGCTGCCCGTATCAATAGTCTTTCTCAGCAAGAACTCGCTTCGCTTACTTCGTTTCGTCAAGCCTTGGATCCTATAGACTCTGTCATGGCCATACAAGCCCGCGGCAAGGCAGTTGGTACACAGAAGCCGGCTTCTCACGGCCCCAGCCCCGTGGAACGCCTTCTTTCTTTCCAAAGACATGATCCTTTCGCCGCGTTGATCTATACCATCTTTGCTAATTCTTCTGGTCCGGACTCTGCTGAAGACTTGCGCCGTACCGATGCCTGGGCCACCACTTGTGCTAGACTAATCATGGAATCAAAGCAAGGAACAGAAAAGTTCGTCAAATCCGTTCTGGACGTCTGGGCTGGTATGCGAGAGTGGCCCGGGAAAACCAACCTCGAGCTCTATCTCATGCAGATGCTTCAAGACGGCCAATTTCTGCTGGAAAAAGCCGAGGAACAGTCCGCCCGCGGGACCGCGCCAGCCGTTCCGAGCACCAAGGACACTATCGCAGCCGACGAGTTCTTTGACCGGGCAGTGAAGCGCCTTTTTGAAGTTGTTGATGACGAGCCTAGTGCCGGTGGCATTCCCGAAGGTGTGCTGGAGATTGGCAATGCTATTTTGCGCAAATTGGACGAGACCAAGAACCTCCGCAAAGGAGCACAAAACTTTTTCGTTTCTCGTTGGTTGTTTTCTACGTTTTTGCTAAACGCAATCATTCATCCCGAGGCACGTGACTTTCCCAGCCTTCAACTGTTCATTTACTAATACCTGGTAGACTCATGGCATCATGATCGGACACCATGTTACTGAGCACGCACGCCAGAAGATTCTCAAGGAAATTGCAATCCGCGCCCAAAAGCATGTTTTGGACATGACCTACAATTGGTACGAGAGTTCCGATGGATCGGTCCGTTGTTCCACAGCTAATCCGTGTTGCAGGCGTCAGCAAGTGCCTATCCTGCCCGAGATCCGCACGCACATTGAGAGCATCCTCGCCAGGTTTAAGCACACGAGAACCCATGCAAAACCCGTTCTTCTTCCAGCAAAGGCAATTACTTCACCGCGCGAGACTGTTGAAGTACAGCCCTGCCTGGTCATCTGCCCATCTGATATCATCACTCTAGTCAACACTCTATTTCCAGAGCGCCGCCCACAGTCGAGCCATATGGAAAAAGAGAGTCAGCGACGTACGGGACTCGCTTCGTCCGCTTCGTCAATGTCTGGGATATCTATGCCCTTCCGCACGAATGCTGCATCTGCAGGAGATGCAAGCTCAATTCTGAGTGCAAGTGCTTCTTCCATGACTAGCGATACTACCTCCAGGGAACCATTACTGGAAAAGGATGTACCGCTCGATCGCCATGGTATGACCATGGATGAGAGCCACTCGGAGCCCAGAATCGCACCCACAGAGCTTTATGGAAGACGTCTGAGAATGGCGTGCTCCGAGATGAGCCGAATGCTAGGACTAGATGACACTTCCGGTTCTTGTCATCCCTGTGCTGAGCGCTGGGCGGTGTTGTACATTTCGCCTGATGGGAAGCAACTCAAGCCACGCATGCGGAAAGACAGCGACGATGAGGAGGAACACGACGAGGATTCCCCTGACAGCGACAGTAGCGATGACGACGGTTCATCCGATGGTCTCGATCTTCAAAATGATTACCATCAGTTGAAAGAGGCTATTAGCAAGTTGGTCGAAGAGTACGAAATACCAAAGGAGCTAGCACCTGACAGCGAGTCCAAAAGCTTCAGTAACCGCACATCGACCCACAGAAAGGGCGTAAGGAGTGGTGGCCCTGTCCGCACTCAAAGTGAAACCTTCGGGTCTCGCAACCCTTATAACAATCAGAGCCAAAGCCAGCTCAGTAATATGATTGCAAACCAAAGAAACCCACCCAGTCGCCATCGATCGCCCAGGAACAACAGCACTCAAGCCTCCGAGAAGCAGGAAAACAATTCGGTTCTCGTCACTATGCTCGAGACGGCTATGCATCAATGTCAAGCTCGATCCGACTACGTCAATGCACACCTTTACTTCAAGACCTTACAAATTCTCCAACGACTCACTTCGCCCTCGTTGACCAAAAATGGGTACGCAGCTCTTCTCAACTACTTCTCTCGTGGACCGCGCGACTCGTTGGGCAAATCCGCAAACGCAATTGAAGAATTTGAGGCCTGGTTCGTATGGTTGAAGCAATCCCAGGAAAGACACGATGCTGCGATCAATGACATGATGATTGACTTGAAAAACCTACGAGACAAGATGTGGTACATCACAGATGTACGCAATTCCGGTACCTACGAAGATGCGAAGAATGTTGCGCTTGCGCTCAAGATTATGGGCCAGCCAACCAAGTCTCTGGATGGGAAGCCTCTCCCCTCTCATCGACCAAGAAACTATTCAAAGTCCACCACGAACAATTTCTTGCTCAAAACAGAGGCACAGGTGTTTGACATGATGTCTGCTCCTCAGGATTTTGGCGGTCCCAACAAGCTTTCCGACGAGCAATCAGATGTCACTGCGAAATGGCTCAACCAATTCGGTATCGAGAATTTCTGCAAGGGCGAGGAACGCATTCACCGCTTCTGTCTCGAAATCGACAAGTGCGTCAACAGATTCGTTGGGGACAGTATCATGGACAGTCCTGTTCTTTGGTCCAGTGAACTGTACAAACGGGACAAGGAAGTTCTCGACAGCGGACGTCAAAAGGGAGACCTCTTCTTGACGGGAGTGGGCACACTTTCAATCGCCGGCGATGAAGAGTATGAGACTCAAGGTCGACCAGGCTCCCGCAGCCTCGACTTCGCACAGCGCCCAAGCCAGAGCAGCCTTCGGTCTGTTTCACACCAGAATACGTCGCAGCAGAGTTTTGACAACAGCCCGTGGGGAAGGACGTTCAACGAACAGCATGATTACTTTGGAGGAACAAGTCCCATCTTAGCCATCGACCCTACCGCGACGTTCTGGTCACCATTCCAGACTCAGGCTCAATCGCCAACCAACGCTACGAGTATTCGCCCGCGAACGGCCTCATCTTCCAAGGGAACTGTGATGCTCAAACAGTCCATCAGCGTCAACGAAGACAAACGTAGGTTTTTGTTGGACTTGAAGCAGACATTAACCGGTCTTCTGCTGAGCGACTTGGGTACAATCGTGTTCTCCAATGGAAGTGAAACTGATGCTTGGTTCAGTGGTGATCTTCTCGAAGATTGTATCCAGCGCAGGCGAGAGGAGGACGAAGAGCGCAGACGCCGGAAACAACTCGCCCGCAAGAAGAGTATGAAGAACGTACGGAAGCAGGGTCACGTGGATCATCGCAACAGCCCGTTGGAAACACTTGGTCGCACAGAAAGAGGACAGGCAGCTCCACCAATTGCCACATTCCAACATGCTGCAGCTTCCGACACGCATCAGTCTGCCGGCGAACACTCCTCCTCGAGTGATGCCACCTCGAGATCGTCTGGCACTGCTGCTGCAAAGAAATCCGGTATCCTGGAGTTTCCTTATAATGTCGCGTTCCGTCGTCTGCTAAGCAAGTTCGCTACGCATCCTAATCCGTACTCCAAACTCCACGCGCTTTACGAGCTTGAGCTGTTGATTGTCGCATCGTTGTCTTCTCGATCCAGTCGTTCATTCAACAACCACAACAACACGCTACCTCCTATACCACAGTCTCCGACGCTGGGTGCTGTTCCAGAATTCAGCTCCCGGGAACCGACTACCAACACGATGCGCGCAAAGAACCTAGAAGAAGCAATTGCAAACTGCGAAGAGCGTCGTTCACATACTATTAACCAAGATCGCCCCAACAATGCTTCGCCTCAGCCTATGCGCAGCGGCGCTCGATCTCCTGTTGGTCCACCAAGCACCGACATGATTGTGGAAGTCATCCAGGGTCTTTTCCGAGATGCTGGCATCCGGCCTAAGACCCTGTTCAGGGACCTACAGTACATTGCATCATTCGTACCTGCACAGATGCTTGACAAAACAGCGCGTGGGAAAGCCTTCTGGGACACCGTGCTGGCTGCTCTCGGCCTCAAGCAAGATGTGTGTCGGATCATGCTTGAGATCGTGGACGATATTATTGCAAAGAACTCTTCTCGCGGAGCTGTTGTCGAACGTGCGCCCGGTACGTCCGCAACTTCGGATCAACTTTCCAGCGGTACGGGCGCAGATCAGCCATTACCATCCCGCTACACACTCGCAGATGCGGCACGCATGCTTCTCATCACAGCCAAAGAAGGTGACTATGTTGCGGAGCGTGAACTCGCCATCATGTACCTCACATCCCCCGAGCTCCTGCCTCGCACGATCCTGCCTCTCACCAAGCCCAGAGACGTGTTCAAGACAGAGCTGTTGAACCGTGAGCGCAAGGCCAGCCAGGATAGCACCAGGAGCGATCCATTGATCATGTGCATTGCAACTCATTGGATGGAGCAGAGTGAAAAGGGCGGCGATGTTCTAGCCAAACAGTACCTAAGGCAGCGAAGCGACTTGGAGAATATCCAGCAGAGATAGTGTGGTGATGCTTCTGACCACTCTTTCTCGCAAGCTCCGGTTTTCTGGATTTCCCATTGTGCGGGCAGTGCTTCCACTTCTATTCTTCTGATCTTATTTTCATTTTTTTAATGAGTTTTCTATATTCTTCTTATATACCCCATCGCGTTTGATGTTCATATTATATAACTTATTTGCTTTTCTTCCTAACGTCGACGCAATGTTTTCATTCTATCCTGATTTACGTTGACATTTTTCTTTGCCGAGACCCCCCGTTCCTCATAGACTGCTCTGCTGTGTCCGTCTGCATAGCGAGGTGTGTGTATTTGCCTCCTCGCTCCTCGGTTTTATATCCCTCCGCACGCTCCGCATCTCGACCCGATTTCTCTTCTTCACCTGGTACCATTGGGCTCCAAACGAATTACGCGATGTCGTTCCTCCTACGTTAACGCTGGAAATTTTTAATTTCTTAGCCGTTATATTCCCTAACTTCTTTTCCTCCCACTTTCCGTCAAGACCTGAAGATGATGTTGATGATGATGAATGGATAACGATGATCATGACTTATTCCTGTGCGCACGCTCTTCACGAAGTCTCTCCTCTTGATTTTCTCATCTACATTTATAGAAAAATTGCATATCATTGTCCCTTCTTCTCTTCCTTTTGCTCCCCCTTCCCGCTTCTTTTTTCCACGCTTCTTCTCACGTTATACATCATCTTTCAGTCTACGCTCTTGTTATTTTGGAGAGATTCGAGGGTTCAAGAGTGGAGATTTCTCCCCTTCTTTTCCTACCAGACAACATCCAAGAAAGGGTGGGTAGAGGAGAAAGTGAGAAGAAGAACATCCGCGCACTACTCGAACGAGCTAGTTGTTGGAGGCGGAGGAGCGAATTCTTTGTTTCTTTTTCTTTTTACATCGTAACGGCCTTGGCTACCCTACCTACCTAACGACTATTGGATTTGTATCAACGTTTGGAGGAGAGCGGGAGATGGGTGGAGTGCAGTTTTGACTAGACGGTACGTCGCTCGGATGACAGAAGATGGACATGGGGGAAGGGTTCTGCAGTTGTTGGTTATCCTGTGTGTGTGTGTGTGTGTGTGTGTGTGTATGTGGACTTCTGGGACGGCAAGAAATGTGTGTAGCTACGACCCTGGGGACTCATGTAGTGGGGAATAAGTAGATAGATAGATGGATAGATGAATGAATGGCAATCTTCTTTTCATGAACCTGGGCTTTTGCTTCTGTCCCCATCGTCACCAGTCAATTGCCCCTCCCTTGCCTCCCTTCCGCAAAAAAAGAGCATGCAAGTATCGTACTGTTGAAACTCTGCCAGATTTCTATTTTGTGTTGTTGTATACACTGCAGCAATTCTTGATGTGTATATAGAGTCTACAACTCTGTCAACCCCCTTCCCCTCCCGCCTTCCGCCTTCCGCCTCCGCCATACTTCCTGAGCGAATTCAACTGTTTCCATGTCTTTTTGGTTCATGATTTTGATAGTGGCATGTTCACGATGACTCCGGATTACAAACATGCAAATAGGGTCGTTCTTCTGTGTTCCTGCGGTCTGGTATTGCGATATGGCTCTTAAGAGTGCCAGCAATGAAGTGGGCAGCTGTCGTTTGACAGAATCATTCACAGAAGAACGCGTTGAACGCCTTTTTCGTCCTTGGGGAGGTAAGGCACCCCAAAAAAAAGCCCCCCGTCTTTCATCAGCTGCGTAGTGTACGATGCCGAGCTCACCACCAGACGGATCGGAGGGAGTCAAATTGTCGAGTGATTCGGATGTAGGAGGAATGGACTGCGGCGAGCTTTGTGCCTCGCACTTGAGGGCAACGCATACGCAACACGAAGTCATCTCCAGATTTCGATGATGATCGATAACGCGAGGATCGCTCTATCCCCACCAACACACGCGCACCGGGATCGTTCTATCTCCAATTCCTGGGTTCCCATAATCAACGAAAAGAGGCGAGTCTCTTCTCCTCATAGAGTAACGCTGCTCTTCTGCCCTGGCATCAGGTTCTCCTCAAACTCAATCTTGCGGACGTGCGCTCCTGGGATCACCACGAGCCCTACGAAGCGGCTATTCCAGGTTACGACTGCTTTAGGATTGCCGGATTCCTCGATGGTTTTTTTGATCATTTCTGCTGAT
The DNA here is from genome assembly GCA_948474695.1 of Periconia digitata. Taxonomy (NCBI): domain Eukaryota; kingdom Fungi; phylum Ascomycota; class Dothideomycetes; order Pleosporales; family Periconiaceae; genus Periconia; species Periconia digitata. The sequence continues at coordinate 1,442,631 of CAOQHR010000002.1, forward strand.
GGAGCACGGTATTCATGGGTAAGGGCCAGAATGACGTTGCGATCCTGTTTATTTGTGAGAAATGTGAGAAAGGGAGTTGTTCACGTGAATATGAGGGGTGGTGCTATTGCTAGGGGGAGGGGGGTTCTGTGCCCCTAATAAATTATGAGTGCAGAACAAAAGCATTCGCAATTGGATGTGATGATTCATTTTCTTCAAAAACCCTGATAAAGAGAAAAAGAAGACTGTGGATAGGGAAAGCTTACCTTGTCGGTACATTTCAATTGACCACCAAAAACACGGCCATCGGAGGCGTGGATGCGGAGATTTCTGCCGATGAACTGGTTCAAGTAGGAGGTCGCCTGTTCGTTGTCCATGGCTTTCGGGTTAGCTGCGACTTCCGCCATATTCTTGATCGACTTGCCAAATGGTGGGCCTATGTTCGGGACGTGGTGCTGGTGTTGATGCATATGCATCGGCGATGATTACATAACCCCGATTTCCGCCTCTTGGCATGTTTGACGTGTTTGGCCAAACATTTCTCCCAATTAAACAATTTCCATAGCAGCATTTGATGAACATCCACACCTCAATTGCATCCCACAAAACCATGTACAGCATACGACGGAGCTGCTACCAGGCGCTCCAGTCCCGGACCGCTCCTCCGATCTTCACCACCACCACCCGACGCGCTTTTTCACAGACGCCCATTCCCCACCGCGGTTCTCTCCCCGTCTACCTCGAGGCTTCGAAACCCGAACTCACCGACCGTCTTGCCACCACAAACAGCAGGATCCTTCTGCCAAAGCTCCTCACTAAAGAGCAGGAGCAGCTCATCTACAAGCCAAGGAACAAGGCGCGGCTCGAGGCCGATCCCATTGAAATCACACTGGGCGATGTCACACTACCGCTCGAGCACATCGATCGCAACCGCGACATCCCGAGCCGACGGAAGAATCTCTATCGGATTATCGAATTGAGCGAGACTAAGGAGGACTGGGAGAATGTGCTCCGCGTTGCCATAGGGTACGAGAGTGCAGGGATCCACCTGAAGCCGGAATGGAAACAGAAGGTTGTTCGGCACCTCAATGAAGCGGGGGCACAGCACTTGATCCTGAAAGCGCTGCAGCGCGCCAGCTCCACGGGAATCAGCTTGCGCGACTGGGATATCCTTGTTGAGGTGCTTAAGGCTGCAAGAAATATAGCGGCGCAAGCAGACTGGGAGCAGGAGGAGCTTCAAAAGGCGTTAAAGTTCGCGGAGCAAGTGGTGGAACTCATGGAGGACGATGTACATTTGGGAAGAGCGAAAGGTGAGGCGGATTACAGGACGCATCCATCCGTCATTGCGGTGCCCTTGGAGATGGCGGCCGAGCTAGCCTACCGGCACGAAGGTGACACGGCAAGGGTGAAGAAGTACGCCGGCAAATTAATGAAGGGCTTGCAACAAAGGGGCTTCTTCGATCCCGAGCAACAGGTAAGAAAAACAACCACTCTGTCGTGTTCTAGAAAACCAAAAGACAACACGCGACCTAACATTCTTCAAAAACATAGACTACCCTGACAGCTCTCCGCACCCTCTCCGCAACACCCCCCTCCGACCTCCCCTCCCCTGACGAAAAAACACGCGTCTTCTTCGCCTCACTAAGCCACATACACGCCCTCATTCCTATCTGGAACGCCCTGAGCACCACACGCACCGTCCTCGATACCGAAATGCCCATGCCCGCTGAAGCCGAGGCCACGCAACAGAGCATCTTTGCCGCTCTTCAGGAAGCGCTGAAGGCGCTGGAAGTTCTGGGTGCGAGGCCCAATGGTGCGGAGAATCGGTTCAAGAGCCAGTTGGCGACTGTGAGAGCAGAGATTGAGCAGTGCCTGGATGAGGGGACGGACTGAGCGCGTAGATACGTTAAAATGACTTGAGAAAACGGCGGAGAAGATCTTTGCATTACAGAAAGGGAGGTAAAGAGAGACTTTGTACACTGTGCATGTTTAAATTAGTTGTGTTGTATGATATTCGACAGAGCTCTGGAGAGAATTCCTTTCTGGCAAGAGAAAGAGACGGAATGTATGTATAACCATGTCTATCTGCATCTTATTCCATGTATCAACACCAAGTTTTTTTTTTTTGTGATTTTTTGTCTTGGTTTCGACATTTGAAGGCAAGAAAGATATTCTTGAGTCAGCAAAGTAGGACAAAAACACACGGACAGCGCCACAGTCGTAAACCCCCGAGACACAGGCGCCACGTATGCATGGTCAAACACGACGACATGCACACCCCACGGGTAAAGAATATAGAAAGACAATCATCTACCTATCCTTGACAACCCTATTTCCACCCGTGCATCATCCATCTCGGCCATCGTCACTGAAATCCATTTCATCGTCAAGTTAGCCGCACGCGCATAGCAACCTCAGTGGCGGAGACAAGTCAGCTCAGAAAGAGAAAGTGAGATGAGTGAGAGAGCAAGCAAGAGAACAGAATGCAACAGTTAAAAAGAGGTTCCTCTGATGGGAATCTCTCCGAAACACAACTCGATTTAACTAACATGACTGATCTACCTTGACTAACTGACTGAATGACCCGAAAACCCAGACCCACCAACGCCATGCGGTAAACAAGAGGAGACACAGGACGAGAAAATCAAATCATGACGATGATTTTTACCACTCTTCCATCAGGAAAGAGCCATGGACAGCAAAATGTCAAGTAAAGAAGTAGAGTCCAAAGAGGAATACAAACCGGTCACAATCGTGCCCGAGTTCACACCCAAAAACGCCATGCGATGCCATTATCGTCCATGCAATTAAGTTCGATTCGGATCCAAACACCCTGCAATGCAGAGCTCGAAAAGTGGAAACGCGCTTTTTCACCAATTTTACTCTTCCTCCATGACTGATCCCATGACACTGTCTCCATCATCAAAGACGTTGTCATGATGGTCTTCGTTGTGATTGCCAATGACATCCTTCCACCCGTTGTCCACCTTGACCTGGCTGCTCTTCAGCTCGTTAGGGATGAAGTAGAGCTGGAAGACACCGAGAAACGCTACGCCAGCAAGAGAAAACCAAGCTGCGGCGCTTCCACCGAGGGCGTATGTGGATCCGACGATGGGGGACGAGAGCGTACGGGCCAAACAGCAGGCGCTCATGGCGGCACCGTTGACACGACCAAGGACCAGCGGAGAGGGCGTCGCATTCTTGAGCATGATAAGGGCGCAGGGGAAGACGATAATGCCATAAAAGCCCTGCAGGATAAGAGAAAGGTAAACGCCGGGTGATACCAGGGCCGGGGGAAGCGCGGAGATGAAGGGGATGATGAGGTAGGTGGTTGGATAGAGGACGATCATGCTAACGAACGAGGCCCAGACACCGACCTTTTCGACGAAGAAGGGGAAGATGACACCTTGGATGAAGAGGGCTATGAAGCCGTTCACGGCGAGGAAAGTGCCTACATCGTGGAGATCCAGTCCCAGGCCGCCCTTGAAATCGATGCCACTTGAGTAGGAATCGTCGAGAAGATAGATGGGCAAATTGGTGATGTATGCCATTTGGTGCCACGCGATGATGGTCAGGGAGAGGGTGATCATGATCACAGTGTAGTTGAACGTCTTGCGCGGGGGCTCAGAAGGCGGTGGGACGATGGTAGGCAAAATCTCATGAGGCGCTATCTTGATGCTGTGCATGGTAGCGAAAGAGGATCGGCGAATATCAAAGTGAGTGTCGATGGGCATGGGCATACCCTCCTCCATGAAGGACGGCTTCTTGCGGATTTGGCGGAGACCGTCAGTGATGAGAACCGACATGGACCGATCGCGACCTCGGACAGCAGATGACATGGACTCGCGGTCGCGGGCTCGGGCGCCTCGGAAAGACATGGAGCCACGGTCTCGAACACGTCCCTCATTTTGGAGAAGCGGTGCTCGCTCGTTGACCTCATCCGCGGGGTTAACTGTCTCGGCAGCATCTTGAGCATAGATGCCGGCGTTGGTTTCCTCGAGGAAAAGCATGCCCTGGATAATGGCGAGCACAATGCCACCGGCTGCGACAAGGTTGGGGAGAAGGTACGGGTAGCGACCGAAAAGGCCATCCTCGGAAAAGGTATTTGGATAATATTTTGCGGGTTGAGCGAGGAAGCCGCCCATGGCAGAGCCGATGATGCCGCCGAGGGTCCATACGAAGGGTTGGGTGGCATAGGCGCGAGCTACAAAGATGGTTTCAGCAAAGGATACTTGGGGGGGATCAGTCCTGGGAAAGCTCACGCTCATGCTCTGGGTTCTTCACCATCTCGGCGACCATGGTCTGCATGATGGCGACATTGCCGTTCAAGGCGCCTCCGATGAAGCGCGCAAGGAGGGCTACCCAGTACGTCTTGGCCATGCCGAACATGATGCTGCTCGCGGCCACACCGGCCAGACCAATGAGGGCGACGGGCTTGCGACCGTAAACATCGGAGATGGCACCCCAGCCCAAAGCGGTAATGGCTTCAGCAACAGCGTAGGCGGACAAGAGGAGGCCGGAGAAGAAGGCGGCGTCTTTGTCTGCGATGCCGAGATCCTTGGTCATCATGAAGGAGTAGGCGAGGATGGAATTGAAGGCGAGAGGCTCGGAAAATCGGCATATTCCTGTGTCGGGGGATCAGTATCAAAGTGAAGCAGGTGTGGGAGCAGAAGGCGAATGGGGTGAGCAAACATACCGACGATGATGAGCTGCTTGGTGGGAAAGGGAGCATCTTTGGGATCGACCTGCGGGGCCATTGTGGTTAGTAGGTTGTTCTGCAAGATGAACAGGCAGAACAGAGAAACAGTGGCAGCAGCGAGCGAGGGTGGTGGAGGGAAGAAAGGGCGATCAGGATTTTAATAGTCGGAGGGACAGTCGCAGTAGTAGGAAAGGCAGCTAACCAGCGAGCAAGCTTATCAACAAGAGGGCCGCTAGTCACCCAGCCAGAGCGGCGGGTGGGCCGCTTCACGCAGGCAAAGGATGGATGGATGGATGGATGGATGGCGATTTGGAGCGGAAAATGCAATTTACCCCTCCTCGTGCTGGTGCTGCTGCCTCTTGGATCCGTTCCGTAGGCGGCGGCGGTACAATGGCTTTGCAATCCGAAGCCCCACCGTGACGTTGGAGGCTGTGGGGGTACACGCGAGCCGGCCCTGCATACATAACTCCCAAAGCCTTTATTATCCTCCCACCATATCGTCCGTCTGCTGTGCGTATAACAATATATCTCTGTCACTCTTTTCGCCGCGACCCGCGTTTGCCCTGGCCAGATGCCCCATTCCCCTCCGATGCTTCTTGCTTGATGCCGTGCCAACCAGTCTGCCTCCATAACGCAATCCCCTTTACCGTGGTATCGCCAGGTTTCTCGGCAAGAAGGTTTATCGATTGGGAATGTCGCCATGATGCGCTCATATAACTGCACCACCCCTGTCTCGACATGCAGAAACCAGATGCAAACGCGAATACAAGCAGTCTACCGCCTCGCCCAGCCTCAATCTCCGACATGGCCAAGTAGCGGCATCGTACCATCTTGACCGATCGCCCGCCTGCCATGGTGTTGCTGGTGCTGCTTCCTCTCAACAATTCATTCTGTAACATGTCCCGCAACCCTCCGTCTGCCACCAGTTCGTTTGCTATCCCCATCATACGCGCCCGTGCATCTCCATGATCGACCTCCTCACTTCAAAATGCCCACTCGCCTGTAACTGGCGTGTGACATGCGCCTCTGTGTTGCAGAAGAGCGGTGAGTGACATGCTCGGCGGGTGAATTCCCTCATCACGTGCTCGCGTGTTCCTCTAGCGTGTTTTGCTTGCTTGCTTCTTTCCCCCATCTATGCAGGGTCCTCCTTCACTTCCGCATCCCGTCAGTCGTTTACATCACCATCCCAATTCTTCACTTTTCCATGCTGGTTCAAACCCAAATCTACGATCCCATCTCACATACCCGCGTGCGTGCGCGAGGTCGATCCCAATGCTCACCCGAGCCTAGACCCATTGGACCAATCACCATGCTCCCCTGCAGTGTATGCCAGCCATAGCTTTTCCAACCATCCCGTCCGTCATCGATTAAATCAAACTCCTCGACACCGCAGCCGAGATTGGCATTTGATCACTGCTCCCGGGTTCATTTTTCCCCTTACAAAAAGCAAATACTCTTCGCCACTGCTCATTCCTGCTGGTCAATCAATCAGTCCTTCCGTCATTCAATCTATTCCCAATCTCCTTCCACAAATATACCGGTGCGACAGCTGCCATCGAAATGCAACAGACCCAATCAGCAACCCACGACATTGGAGCTTTTGCCGTTGCTAGGGCTACAGCCTCCACTGTCCGAGATATGCAATGACACTTACTGCCTTGCTCACTGCTTTCGACCAATCTAGGTTCCTTGTGACGGCGCGTTAGTATCTCATCAGACTACTACAGCTTACTAAGTTATGTGGGTGAACGGCGCATGTAGCTGCAAACATCAAGCAGACGCCACCATGTTAGCTGCGTCTCTGGGGCAGTGCTTATTCCAACTCTCGTTTCAAGCAAATTGCGGCTATTTTGCTGTGCCAATACCATTTACTGATCTGATTACAGCTTCTGCTTGTCTTCATCTCCGGCCAGAAGTACAAATCCCTCCATTTTCTGTCTGAAGAACGCTGAGCTGCGATCCCTATCCTCACTAGATCTTGATACAACATTTCCATCTCACATCTCTTCGCAGGCGATGTCTTCCACAAGTTTGGACACACTGCGACCAGGCTCACTCACGGCTGCTAATATACTGCATACCACTGCAGAAGAACCCAGTGTCCAATGACTGCGTTCTCCGGATGACGACGACGACGATAATGGCATCGGCGACATATTTCCATGTAGTACCGGTCATTTCCTTGAGTAATCTCCACCCTCGCATCTCAACAGCCGTTCTGGTCGTTACGCCCAAACTCTCTGAGCCCAGCTCTACCTGTGGATCGTTCTCAGCTATATCTGCAATGGCTTGAAACTAAGCAAGAAGGAATATCTTCTTCTGCTGCAAACGAGAATTATTGATATCAAGCCATGTATTTCAGAGCAGGAATACAATAGCAATCCAACAACACCCATTCGACTCAGAGAAGTTCTGTTTGCGCGGGCAAAGGGAAGCAAGAGGACGAGCATTGCCATGATGCACTGCCCTCTACCACCCATGATAACACTTGGAAACATGTGCAAAGATCTCACTGTGCGATAAGGAAGGACACGATCCAAAATCCAGCAAGTGGAGCAATCGAAAACAAGGAAATGTATCGACTCCGAAAAGGGCAGGCTCTGATAATAATTTGTCCTGTATTGCTACGTCTCGATAGAGAAGCCGGCATATCGTCGATTTTTCCTATCTTACCTTTTCTCTCCCAACATCGTCGGTCGTTTTCTAGTGCACTGATTTGTCGTGCTGCGGCAATGCAATGCCGAGTCACCGCGACAACACGAGAAAACGATAGTGTCATCTTCTTCTGTTCTGGGAAGTATGAATACATCGATACAATTCGCATTTTACCCGGGTCGCGGCGCTCAATTGCTAAGTTTAGGAGATTTTCAAACCTCAGGTTCCCAGGGAAAGTAAGGTATTTTGGCATGTACGATCATCTGATTGTACCCGTGCCGTAGAACCGACCACTTTCTCTTCTAAGCACAACCACGCTAGAGCCTCGGCCTGCATCTGCAGAAGAGAGTTGAAGTTCACAGCGGGGCTTATCGTAAACGAGAAATTGCTTAGCTATGACGCAGTTCGGTGTAATGTCAATTTTTTCCCATCGATGATGAATGCGGGGTGAATCCAAACACGAGCCAATACAAAACATTATCCCTTCTAGGAGCACGTGGGAAAAGAAAAAGATGGAAAATGAGGTGAAGATTGACCGCTAAGAGCTTGACGAACCAGGATACTTTTTGTTCGTCTTATGCAGAGACTATTGGTAGCAGGGGGCCTAGGTACACTTCTACAGGTAGACTCGGAATGATCGCCGAATCGTGATGGTCACTTGATGGAATTCGGTAAGGATTTGGAGGACTTTGGGGTATTCTTCCCTTGTTGTTATTGTTAGATGCATATATGTTGGCGGCGGTGAAATGGACAGCGCAGCTTACGCTCATGTTTGCGAACGAGGAAGAGAGGGACTGCTGGCTTGCTGATTTTTTGCCCTGCGGCGGCTGGACTGAAAAGAGGGCAACGGCTGGGGGGTTTGTAATATTAATTGAGAATTCTTACCACTCGTATTCGTGTTGTCAGCATTCAACATTTCTTCAATCAGCCAGCCAGTCCCAGGGCGGTGATCAAGGTTTGATTAAATTGTACTATTGAGAGAACAGCGGTCCGCCGGATTTGGGAATTCGCGATACTGGCTGGGAACCGATTCGAGGGTGCGTGAATAAACAAATAGGAGGGTGAAAAGGTTAGCTGGGGAAAGCAGGCCAATGAGAGCATCGACTGGTCGTCAACGGCAGCCTGGAAAGGACTAGCTTAGCCCCATGGCTTATTCTCGGATGTTTTCTGCACCACCGCATCACCGCATACTCTCCAGGTTGCCTTGCCTCCACCCGCCATGACATTATTGGAATATGCGCCATTTTCCTTGTGTGAGATCATCTCTTGCCTTCGAAGCTCAACTGCAGTGCTACGTGATCTCCCAAACGCTTGACCGCCGGCGCCGTTGGTCCCTCGCAGGTTTCGGTTAGGACGCAATTTCCAGCTGCTGTCAGTCGGTCCGTGGCTGGAGGACTAACACCAAACAGAGCCACCCTGACAATTAGTTCGTCGAGGCAGTGTTGTTGTGTCTGAGATTGATCCAAAAACCGCTCCAGCTGGGCGTCGACGAAATGTTGCAATGCCCAGATGTGTTCGCTGTTCGACGAAGTGGATGACCGACAGCTCCAAGGCCGAATCTCCGTAAGCGATGCAACAAGGTAATGAGTGCTGCGCCAAGCTACACGTTTTTTGCCCTTCTCATCACCAGCTCACGGAAAATCAATGACCATGCTTGCCGAATGGGTTGTACATCACGCGGTACCACGTGGAGCAGCCAAACCAATGGTTTCCAGCGCGAGTCATTGTTTGTTGCTATGCACGCAGCTCGTCATGACTGTACCTGGAGAGTTACATCGCTACTCACTCACTCAGCAGCTACTGCCTGCACATATCCAATTCGGCGTCGACGCGGGTCTATAGGATGCAAGCGATCTTACTCACTCTTGGGATTCCATCGGGAGGATTGGTGGGCGACCAAGTGCACAAATGCCAAACCGTGAGGTCAGGTCGCCACGATGGGAGCGGAAATGAAGCAGGTCGAGGGAACACTTGGAGCCCGATTGCCCACAACGGCACATTCATCTCCAGGTCTTGAACACGGCCTCCGCCCTCGCGAAGGCAAAGTGAGGTGGTCAAGAGAAGGATTGGGCCGTTGGACAAGCCTGTGTGTACACACCGTTTTGCACGCAACGGTGCACAGTCTGCATGGATGGATATGCTGCTACTGCAAGACATTCATTGTGTAAAAGAAATGAAGGTCTATTTACAGACACGGGCTGCTGACGGGATTAGTGGGTGGTGTGGAGAAAGGTGAGCAATTCCCGGCAGCAGCGGCAGCAAGAGAGCGAACCGTGGAATCCCAATGTCATCTCGTCGGCGGGCATCCCTGATGTTTACCCCGTATCAAAACACGGCTAACCGCAGCGGGCAGTGTACTGCTGCTTAGGTCATGGCCGCGGCTAGCCCAGCTCGGGTTGGTTTCGCACCAGCCCCCGGCGTGATTGGGCGCCTTCCGAAGTTTCAATATCGATTCCTGCTGATCCAGTACCAAATTGCATAGGGATCAGCCCCGCCAGCGTGCAAGCCGCACGCTGAGGCTTGCTCCTCCATTCGAGGGATTCCAGGAAGGGGACCCTTGTTTCCCTGCAGCCCTTCTCCTGTCCATGGTACCGTACATATATCGCCGACACTGGCTCAATTTCCTGCTCTCTTCCTCCCCAGAAGACCTTTCTTCTTCTTCACCACCTACTATACTACGCTCGCTTAGCATCTTCTCTTTTATTTATCCTTTTAATAATTAATCGCAAACCACCGCGATGCGCTTCTCTATCGCGACCGCCCTCTTGGGCCCAGCTATCCTGGTTTCCGGGGCTGCCATACCAGATACCCCCGAAGGCGTCGCCCCTCCCGTGCCGCTGAACGAAATCCCCAAACACACAATGGTCATTGAGCCCGAGCAGCTGCTCCAGGCTTTGGTTGAGAAGGGTCTTGCTCTTACCAACGGCACTATACTCGACAAGCTCATCCCCTCGGCGAAGCCTGCTGCCAGCAAATCCAACAACGAAGTCAACGTGAACGCTGTTGACGACGAGGTTTCCATCGCTGCTACCTGCAACAACCCCCGCGTGCGCATCGAGTGGGACAGCTACTCCAATGACGACAAGAACGCATACCTCAATGCAATCAACTGCCTGCGTAGCCGCCCTGCCTCGGGCTCCTTCCCCCCTGCCGGCAACCGTTACGAGGACCTTGTCAGGCTGCACCAGCAGGTCACGGACCAAGTTCACGACAATGCCAAGTTCCTCGTCTGGCACCGATACTTCGTGTGGGTTTTCGAGGATATCCTCCGCTCCGAGTGCGGATTTGACCGTGCTCTTCCATGGTGGGACGAGGGCAGGAACACTGGTCGCTTTGCTTCCTCTTCCGTCTTCTCCGGCGATTTCTACGGCGCCATCGCCATCGGCGGACAGTGCGTAACCAATGGCGTAAGTTTTCTTTCCCGACTTACCCGCTACAATTGAACATGAATTCTAACCCGAACTAGAAATTCGCCAACAGCAACTTGAACATCGGCCCAGGCTCCTCCAACAGGGTCCAATGCTTGTCCCGCGCCGGCGACTCCACCCAGACCAGCAAGCTCACCGAGGACCTCGTCCGATCCGTCAACGCCATCCCCAACTACAGCGAAATGGCCTACTACGCCGAGGGAACCTTCCACGCCTACGGTCACCTCGGTGTAGGTGGTACCCAAGCCGACAAGTACGCCTCCCCCGGTGACCCATGGTTCTGGCTCCACCACGCCTACGTCGACCGCAACTTCGCCAACTGGCAAGGCGGTGACCCCAACACGCGCCTCAACAGCATCAACGGAAACGACAAGAACGGCAACCCCCTCACCCTCGACGTCATGGTCTACATGAACGGTCTCAGGCCCGATGTTCGCATTAGGGATATCATGGATGTCCGCAGCGAGAAGCTGTGCTACACCTACCAATACTAGAGTCCCTGCCGTTGATTTTCATTTGCGATTATTAGACCCTGTAGCACATGAATAGAAAACCACTATCAAAACACAAAAAGGAATAAAAAATTTAATAGAACAAGACTACTGTGCCATTCATGCTCTTTCCTTCTGATTCACTACGGTGGATGCGTATGTGATGCCCAGCCTGGCTCTTTCTGAACCTCTCCATGAATTGCGTATCCTCCAATTTGGAGTGTTGAAGCTAGGTTCTTCCATGTGATTTCAAAACAACGGGCTAGAACTCACATGTATAGTCGAACGCATAATAACGTCATAAATTCTCTCCCTCTCTATTTGTTTTGAGTTGGAGTTTAGGTGATCCTACACACAGCGATGGGTTACAACGAGGAAAATACCAAAATAACGAGCGATAACCAAAAAGACCCTCCCTCTCTATGTATGACCCTTCTTCCGACGAAACCCCTTTCTTCCCCGCCATCACCCAACCCAAGCATATTTCCCTGCCTTAAGAGAACTATAACAGAATGCTTACTACAGGTCATTATAGCCTCAGGGATTCCCCTCCTGCTCCCACTGCTGCTCAAGGAATACAAACACAAAAATAAAAACAACCCTCCCGCTGCTAATGCGAACATGCCCTTTTTCCTGTGAGTCGAAAAAGGCGAAATGCGCTAGAGAATGCGCAGCGTCGCGTTATCATCCATGCATCAATTCAGTGCTTCGAGTACTCGCCATAACATATTTTAAAAAAAATACACGTTCCCTTTTACCTACTCTTATTCTCTACGTCCCGTCTTTTTTTTTTCCTCCACTTTTCGCTGCTGCAGCTAGCAGCGCCGCCGTTTAGCCAACCTGCCACACACGTAGCACAAAAAGCCATTGAAAGTTTTTGACGGGTTCGTTCGGCCAAGTTTTCGATCTTCCCCCCTTAATTAATTTTCGTCCCATTTCCCATGTCGGGAAGCGAGGCGCATGGATAGACGTAGGAAAGCGGGCGCTAATCCTAACCTGCGTTAGTGTCGTGCTAGGGGGTTTGTGTCATTGGGGCCGGGAGGTTGGAAGAAGTTCTCGAACGTTGTTGTGACTTGGGATGGGATGGGTGAGTATGGAGCCGAGGGTGTTGGATGGTGGAACCGTTGGGAACTTGAACGTTTTTTTGCACATGTGGCTTCACATGGGATTTGGTTGGCTTTTGTGCATGTGGTAGGTTTTGGTAGAAGTTCGGAGGGGAAGGATTTTTTTGCTGGGAGGAGATAAGAAAGAAGGATGGGGTGTTCATACCCATCCTTTCTGCGCTGATACTACTTTCGGGGAGAAGGTGAATTGTTCTTCCTTTCTCTTTGTCCTGGAAGGAAATAAATTTTGAGAAGGGTGCTGTGCAAAGATAATGATTCTGTAGGATGGGGATCCGAGAAGACGATCAATTTCCATCACGGACCGCGACATCTTCGTCTTCTAGAAATTTTTGTGTGGATGGTTGAGATGAATTGTAACGGCGGGTCCCAAACTTGATCAATTAATCATAAAAGTTTTTCATGTGCATGAGTGGGGCGATGGAGCACAAGTGAATATTGTGCAAGAAAAATTGTGTTCAGAGGAAATGGAACATGGGTAGTATGTTTTGTGAGGGCATTGTGTACGTCGTGAGTTGAGTGAACTTGAACAGCAATGTCGCTTTGGAGGAGCTAGGGACATGATTTAAAACAGTTTACATCAGTCGGCAACAAGATCATGTATTCTGAAATCATCAACGGTGCCGTGCGCTCCAGCCAATAATAAATTGTGCGCGGGGTAATACACTGGCAGAAGCAATGAGCCACAGAACCGGATATTGAACTTTTGACTAATTGTCGTTCCTTTGCGAGTATCACCAGAAGACGACTATATGTGATGTATCCGTCCGCTACATGTGGTGGAATTTCTTTGGATAAACCATGTTCATGAACAACAAAAGAAAAGGTGGGGGGGTTGTATTGATACACGTTTCTTCGTTTATACTATAGTGAGGAGCATCACAATCACCTAAATACTAATAACTCACCTTGCTCCTGTGTGCAAACAAAAGTACTTCCCCGACACCACACGCGGCAAACACCACACATGCTTTTAATATCTTGAGCTTTCTAGTACCTTCACCTTTCTTTTTGCCGCCCACGCAGCTCTATTGCTACGTAGGTTGCTTGTGTCTTCTAGGGACCTAATCTATATGTACTTTTCTCAGTGCGTACGCACGCACGCTGCTTAACTATTATGGCTGAAAGCACGTATAGCAATATGCTCTCTACTCTTCCAAACTTCCTCTTTTTACTACCCACACAGCTTTGTGTGTACAAAAGAGAAAGGGGGGGAGAGGTACATAAGGAAGGTATATATGCTCCGTTTCTACAACGTAATACGGTTTCTTGTCTGTCTACCTATCAATGTACGTATGGTTTCTAGCACAAACTATGCGAAGACTGAAGAGTCTTTCGCAAGCCTGGTTCCCTCCATTCCAATTCTTACGGCATGAAAGCAATTGGTTGTTCATGTAAGCACGGGGTAACGTCAGGACGCCTTCTGTACTCGGTGTTTTGCCTCAGCATCGATGAAGCGCAACCGGCCACAACCTGAGAACGAAGTGATTTATCGGGACTTTTTCGACGTGATTATGTGAATCACGACTCTATGTATGTTGACTTAATATTGGGTCAGGCAATTGTTATATGAAACTTTGGACAAACAAAGTCTGCCAGTCTACATATATACTGACATTCCGCCCCCACACACAAAGAATCTAAAAGAAGATCTAGCCCCGAGATACGAGATTACCGCCGCCCTAAGGTCAATGCCGTATATTCAATAGTAGGAGTCACAACTGTCTTACCTTTGATTGATTCGCTGCATACACGAGGAAACATCTTCACGGTTTTTGTAATGGGTTTTGCTGCAGGTGACTTGATACCCACATCGCGCAGAGGTAGGTTGCAGACTCGTACGGTAGATGCCGTATTTTCAAGATTCGGTATTTGTCTGCAGCCAAGAACTGTTACCAGTATACAGTATGCTGCGCCCGCTTCATAAAATTACACACGGTGAAGTTATGCACTCGAACGCGACTCCATTTGCAGGTTTCCCCGAAATACGAGCCGGGGTCGATGCGCCACGCTTTACCTCGCCCCTCAGTATCTATTCTTCCCTCACCGGCCATCTCATCTTTTGACTACTTCCACCTAATACATTACCCCAAAGATCGGCCTCGCCAGTCTTCAACTCACCTCTAGTCATTCGCTTCTTTCACCTCTCAGATCCATTAATTTAACAACAGTATTTCAATCTAATATACAATAATAATCTCCCGATCACTATTGCCAGCGTTGGCAACATGGTAAACACGAACACGGCATGGCGACGCGATACAAGCGACTTTGATTTCCACCACTACTGCTTCTACAACCCAGCCCTTTCCCAAAAGACTATATCCTCTGGCCTACAGATAACGCGATCCGGGAGTGTTAGCATGACCACCGCGCACGAATGGTCGTCGAGCAACTGGATTCTGTTCTTCCAGGAGGGGCGCTACTTCATTCGCAACTATGACGATGACCTCGGAGCTCTCCAGTTAGGAATTGAGTCGAAGGTGGCGAAAGAACCCAAATTGCTGTCTCGAAACGGAGGGCTTGGACAACAGTGGATATTGACAAGGGCCGATGGGGGGGACGAGAATAGCTGGACATTAACAAATGGGTTATTAGGGAACAATACGTATTTGGGTCTGGATGGTGTGAATCTTCTTATGACCAGCGACAAGTCAAGGGGGACCGTGTGGGATATCGAGATGAACGAGAGCGCGGGTATACCACAGGCCGGCAGTCCCAAAGTTCAGAGTATACAGAATTTGGAGGTAAGTCAACATCCGCACGAGTGCTGTGAGATATAAATGGCTCATGTTTCTTCCTTTTCTCGCAGCCATTTCCAGTGACTTCGTCATCATCTACATCAACCGCGGCCACTGTGAGCAACACAAGCTCGGTCTCTACTCCGGGTTCCAGTGCAGCAGGTCTTCCAGGTGCAGCAACATCACCAGCCGCACCACCACCGCAATCAATATCACCGTCTCTCAGTACCGGCGCGATCGCCGGTATCATCATAGCTGCCCTAGCGACTGGCGCCATACTCGCAGCTCTTTGCCTATTCCTACTATCGCGGAGGAAGAAAGCGAAGGCAGTAGCAGCGTATGCATCGTCGGCAACGATGCAAGTGCAGTACCCCAAGCAGATATATGCGTCGCACGCGCCACAACTTGATAATGTCAATCCGGTGTACGAAGCCCCGGTCGTTAGGCCGGCGCAAAAGCCGTACGAGCTCACGACCGAGTATACGGCGGAACTGGAATCGCCTATCGTGAAAGATGCGCCTAGACCAAAATAAAGCTTGAGAGGGTGGAAGAGCGAGTTGATAGCGCATTATGTCTCTTTTGCGAGTTTGTTGGGGGGAGACATGGGAGTACGGCTGCGTCGATGCTCGCTTTCATCAGGCGCACACTATATCTACATACCCATATGCCTTTCCATGTCAACGAAACACTATTCGCTTTCATTCCGTTCTATTAGTATGTTTAATTGTTGTGCTGACGTGTGGAGATATACATCTTCAGTGCCGGTATTGAACGGTATCCTTTTTTTCACACCAGAATGATGCTAGAGACAGTTGTGAAGGGAACTGGCAACAATAAAAAGTCTGCGAGAGAGCCATACAGAAAAGGTTGTGAAAGAGGGGTGCGGCAGGGCGCAGACGTGTGAAGATTCTAGATGTGCTAAGCCGATATGTCACCCTATAATTTCAACTACTATTCCGAATATGCAGTTGAACTCGTGTGAATGATTGTGTGCTCGATAAATGGTCAGTGATATCGCTCCATAGGAACAGAACCTTTCTGTTTGGTTATGTGACGGGAAGTGTTGAGATTGGTCCTCCATACTCGATATGTCATCGCCAAGACTTTCTACTTACAGCTGTATGGCCACACAGCGGGTGAAGCTACAGATTTACTACCGATAAGCGGTTGATCACACATCATAGGCCGTTTCAAAGATTGCTACCAGTATCCACCATGCATACATATATAGGGAAACAGCGACCTTGGGTAGGCAGGTTCAACCCACCTTCCATGTTGTTCGCAACTACAAGAGTCCACAACTACTTTCACTGCGTCTCAAACATTGAACCTCGTTGGTAAAACAATTCTCAGGGCAATGGCCTGCGGTTCTTCTTGCTGCGGCTCTTCGCGGGGGCAAGCGCCTGTCTCCACTCCACAGGATCAAGGGCAATCGGCGGTGACCCAGAATGCAGAAAGCCGCGCTGAATCCCCTGAATCCCCCCAAAGATGCAATACCACGGCACCATCTCCCGATGGGAACTGCTGCGGCGACGACGAAGACCCATCAATCAGCGTAAACTCAATCAACGATGATTGCTGCTCGTCACCCACGTCCAAAGCAAACCACGAGGACAAGGAAGCTGCTAGCTGCTGCAACGATTCACAAGAAGATGGATGCTCCCCCGAGGACAAATGCTGCTCTGACAAAAGCACCAATGTGCCTAGCTGTTGCGAAGGAAAGTCATTCCCTTGCTGTGGACCGTCTTGCATTGATCGGCTGGCACTCCGCGAATGCGTTGCCGAGAGTAAGTGATTGCATACACAACACTGTTTTTATCTTACTGACAGCAAGGCACAGAAAACACTGATCACGCCTGCCCAAGCGAAAATCCCCAGGGCGAAGGCAACGCCTGTCAAAAACACAAGGAAAGCGCATGGGGCAAATACAGAGCTCAACTAGAAACATTGGGCTGCATTTGCCGGACACTGCTCGCCAGAAACCAAGAAACATGCTGCACTCCATCACGTACGAGGTGCCCTGATTTTTTGTAGCAAAGAAACATTTCTAATCATCCGACAGGAAATTATCTACCGCTCGAGAATTGTTGTTCCTCATCGGATTCAGGATCGACCACCGGCTGTAGAGACCAGAAAGAGCAATCGGCTGCTTGCGCAGATTCGGGTTGCAGCAAAGGTCCTTTGTCTGAGGTCCCTCCTTTGAACGACGCTGGTAGCTTGAAGAAAAGTGTACTTCCCAACCTCTCGACCTGTGCTAGCGCATGTTGCAAAACTCCAATCACTCAAATTCAGAGTTCCATGGATCTTGAGAAAGGGGTTTCCAGCGAGGATCACATCGTTCTTAGTATCCAGGGGATGACATGTACAGGGTGTGAAACCAAACTATCCCGTACTTTGGCATCGATTCCTACTACTCTCAGCAACATTAAAACAAGCTTAGTGCTCGCGAGGGCCGAATTCGACAACCATGGCACCATGTCTCCTGCTGAGATTATTGCATATCTCGAAAAGACAACAGAATTCAAATGCGAACTACTCCATGCGCAGGGCTCTACTCTGGATTTGGTTAGTACTGGTGTCATTTCCGACATCGTCAATGGTACATGGCCTGCTGGTGTTACAGACGTCAAGTCCGTTGGCAAGAATGCAGTACGGGTTCACTTCGACGCGAGCATTATCGGTGCTAGGGATCTTCTCGGGCATTGGTCCACAGTGCGACTTGCTCCTCACCACGCTGACCCGACTATCGATGTGGGTGCAAAGCACGTTCGCTGGGTCGGGCTTATGACGCTGCTGTCTATCCTACTGACCATTCCAGTTCTGGTATTGGGATGGGCCCCGATCCCTGGTAAAGAGCAAAAGAAGGTCACCCTATCTTCCATCTCTCTTGCTCTTACCACCATTATTCAATTTGTTGTCGCAGGATCCTTCTACCCGAATGCTATCAAGGCGCTGATATTCTCGAGAGTGATCGAGATGGATCTACTGATCGTCCTCAGTAGTAGCGCTGCCTATGTATTTTCAGTCGTCTCCTTTGGATATTTAGTCACCCAAAAACCGTTGTCGACTGGGGAGTTCTTTGAAACCAGCGCATTGCTGATCACATTGATTATGCTCGGACGCTATCTCGCTGCACTGGCTCGCCAAAAGGCTATCGAGTCGGTTTCCATCCGCTCGCTACAATGCCCTACGGCTACAATTTTGACTAAAGGCACAGAGCAAGAAGTCGACACGCGTTTACTCCAGTACGGCGATATCTTCATTGTACCAGGAGATACTATAATCCCGACCGACGGCCAGGTTATATCAGGATGTTCAGAAGTCAATGAGTCTATGATCACAGGTGAATTCCGACCCGTGGAAAAATACAAGAGCAGCACTGTCATCGCAGGGTCCATGAACGGACCTGGAGTGTTAAACGTCCGGCTCACTAAAATTCCTGGCGACAACACTGTCAGTACTATTGCAAAGATGGTGGATGACGCAAGGCTTTCAAAGCCTAAAATACAGGGTATGGCTGATAAAATCGCATCCTACTTCGTCCCTATTGTCCTCCTCTTAGCGGTAATCGTTTTCTGCATCTGGGTGGCTACTGGGATCACTATCCAGAATAAGTCTGAATCTGAGGCTACCATCCAGGCCATTACATATGCCATATGCGTACTCATAGTCTCTTGTCCATGCGCTATCGGTCTCGCCGTTCCGATGGTAGTCGTAGTTGCATGTGGAGTAGTCGCCAAAAAAGGCGTCATCTTCAAATCTTCCGAGGCCATGGAAGTAGCAAACAAGACTACCCATGTCGTTTTCGACAAGACTGGAACACTCACAAAAGGTCAGCTGGGTATCGTTAAAGAAGAATATCTCGATAACACCCCGAGAACAAAGGCTCTTCTTTTAGGGCTAGTCCAAAACTCCAAACATCCAGTTGCACTCGCCGTGGCAGCACATCTCGTCAAGCAAAACATCCAAACCATTGAGGTTTCCAATCCCCAGAATCTCGTCGGCAAAGGTATTGAGGCTTCTTCCGGAGACGAGAAACTCTGTGCTGGTAATGCCCGGTAGCTAGGTATCTCTGAAGATATCAGAGTTCAGAACTTCCTTTCTCAGGAACACACAACATTTTGTTTCACCATCAATGGGTCTCTTGCTGCTCTGTTCAACCTGCAAGATGCACTTCGAGAGGATACTCTACCCACCCTGGAGAAACTTCGACAAAAAGGAATTTCAGTTCACATACTTTCTGGCGATGAGGATGGTCCGGTACGCGCAGTGGCATCCGAACTTGATATTTCGGTCTCCAACTGGCGATCTCGCTGTAGCCCAGCGGACAAACAGGCCTACGTGAAAGCTCTTCTCGCCCCATCGGCATCTAGAACCCCTTCCATAAAAACGGCTCAACCTGTTGTCATGTTCTGCGGCGACGGAACCAATGACGC
Source organism: Periconia digitata (assembly GCA_948474695.1). Lineage (NCBI taxonomy): Eukaryota > Fungi > Ascomycota > Dothideomycetes > Pleosporales > Periconiaceae > Periconia > Periconia digitata. Next base: position 1,462,181 of record CAOQHR010000002.1, read on the forward strand.
TGCTGCTCTCGCCCAGGCCACCATAGGTGTTCATATGAACGAAGGAACTGATGTTGCTGGTTCGGCTGCCGATATTGTACTGATGCGGCCCGGTCTTGCTGGTGTTCTCGTCGCTATCAACATGAGTTCCAAAGCAATGAACAGGATTGCATTCAATTTTGGATGGAGTTTCGTGTATAATTTGTTCGCTGTACTTCTTGCATCTGGTGCATTTGTACGTGTGCGGATCCCTCCTGAATTTGCGGGTCTTGGTGAATTGGTGAGTGTTCTGCCGGTGGTGGCAGCAGGAGTGCTACTCAAGTGGACAAAAATCTGAAGGGATGGATATCTATTACGAGATTGGGGGTTTCCTACTCTTTAATTCTATTGAAAAGGCTCATCAGTAAAAAATTACGGTTGATCTTAGCACGGGAAAGATCAACGGTAGTGTTTTATCAGTGGCTTTTCTCTTGTTAGCGTTAACTATGTCTATGGATGATCTCTTGTAGCATTAAACATATCGTTGAATGAGTAGCTTCCATCTGTGTCATCTTGTGTCTTTGAGGAGTTTGATCCACGCTATCCCCTCCGACAGAACCACCTAACAGGAGAAATGTGGTCCTCCAAAGCTTTTGACTGATTGAGTTCATTAGTGGGATCTTGTAGTTATCGGTGGGGCAACCGCAGTCGACGACTCGCTTAACCAAGCCGACCGGCTCTCCTCCGCGCGCCGGGAACTTCTAGTACTGACAGTCTGGCACGATCATCATGCTACCTGCATCATATTCATTCATTCATACATTGATCAATTCACTTGCAGGACACATATCCAGATCTCAAAATGGTCGGCTCAATTCCAAACGACATCTTCCAATTTTCCACCTACTCGGCCCTAAACGCAGGATTCAAAGACGGCCAACCACAAACAGCGAACCTCTCTTCCCACGGAAGCGATGGCCTGGGCGTCTACGAAAACGGCAACATCCTCGTCTTCCAAGACGGCGAGGCCCACGCCATCAGACCAAATGGTGACATCGTACCCGCGGACTCGCAGGCCCGGCTCATCTTCGTCATGGTGACCATCTTTCAGCCTACTTTTCGCATCGAAGTGCCCTCTCTTTCTCTCGAATCTGTCCAGGAAATCTTCCAGGAACCCGCGCTGCAGCTCGGCCGTGGCGTAAACACGTACGTGCCGTTCAAAGTCGTGGGCAAGTTTTCTAGCGTCGAGTTTAAAGAGGCCGGGTCGTTGAGGGATGTTAGTGGCCAGTTGTTTGGGTTTGTGGTTCCCGAATGGATGAGGAGTGTTAGTGGACCTCGCGTTCACGCGTGTTTCTTGAATGAGGATGGGAAGAAGGGTGGGCTTGTGACGGATTTTGAGATGGAAGGGAAGACAGAGTTGAGGTTTGCCAAGTGTGGGAGGTTTCATTTGGGGTTTCCTCAGGGTGATCGGTGGGAGGATTTGCGGTTGAAGTGAGCGGGTGGGTTGCGAATTGTAGAGCACAGATTTCTCGAGAAATTTAGGACATCATGAAAGAAACAGTATCGATCAATTTATACTTCGTATTCTGTACGAGTGTTCACTATAAAAACATGTACGACCAGTTTCCCGGGTGTACGAGTGACTGAAAACCTTGAAAGCCCTACATTGCCTGCGATCTGAGCATCTGCGATCCACACATATACTCTCACCCATGGCACTACTCATTCTCACGATGCAGCCCTTTCATTTGCATTTAGAGGAGACATCCAAGAGCACCACTAATAAGGTTGAAACCATCGCCCAAAACGCCACGGAATGAATCAAGCAGACCCCCAAGAACTTCACCGAGGATTCCAGAGACGCCACCCAGGAGGCCAAACACAACAGAAAGCACGCCCTCAACGCAGACATCCAAGCTCGTAATCAACTGAAGGCAGACAGAAAGAAGAAGGAAGACGGAAGAACCAAGGAGTTCGAAGATAGCTACACAATCATTAGCAACACAATCACAGAAAACTTGGGAGGAAGGAGAAAACTTACAGATCTTGAGAGCGTCAATGCATGCCTTCAGGGTGAACAGAATCTCAAGAAGGAGTTCGAAACAAAGGCCGCTAACGTGGGTCTTGAGCTCATCACTGACTTCGATCCCGCCCGATAGAAACCCAGAAACTTCGCTGAAGATACCGCTAACGAGTTGGATGATAGTCAAGACCTCGCCCTTTATAGAGGAGATGACTTCGTCTTTGTTAGAGAGGTCGCCGGCAACCGTAGTGTTGATGCACGCGGTGTGCTCTTTTACTTTCTCGATGCTGCTAGTGAGCTGGATGACGAGCGGGTTGTCATCGGTACGACGCGTAAGCGCGGTGTCGAACGCGGAAGCGGCATGGTGAATCTCGCGTTTTGGGGTGTCATAGTGGAGGTCGGTGATATGTCCGACTGCTCTTTCGACGTTGCCGATGGTGGTGGGATTGTTGGTTTGGATAGTAGGGACAGCGAGGGATACTGTGAAGAAGACGGAGGAAAGAGCGAAAATGGTGCTGGTGAAACGCATGATGATGGTTTGAGAAAAGAACGTGAGGTTTTTTGGTACGAAGTGAAGGAATGAAGCTTTCTTGTCACAAGAGTGGCTTTGTAGGTTGTGGAGTGGAAAGAATGTAAGGATAGACTTGCTAGAATAACAAAGAATGAAAGACTGAATGATGCGAAAAATCTCCTTCGAGTGAAATGTGACATATCTTTATATGTTTACCTGCTCGTTTCATGACTATCCAGTGTTTGTGCCCTGAAACCAACCGTCCACTCAGTGACAAGATTGTATAACTCTAGTCGAATTGTCCAGTAATTCTCCGAGATGCTTAGCCTCACTCTGGCATGTAGAATATCAGGGAACCGCTGTGCCAGTACAAATGATCTGAGGGTCTTGTTTCCAATTCAGTGGATTCGTACACTGACCTTGACTCGGATCATTTAGTAGAGTGGGGTCCTAGCGGATCGCCATCCTGTCCGCCCAATCTCCAAAAGATAGGATAAGTATATTCTTGTCAGTTTCAGAGGCTAGCGTCACAGTTTGATATTTCATCATGCGGATCATTATCTCCTTGACTACTGAAGAAGCGGGAGGTTGAAAAGATCTTGAGGTGTTCATTGTACTACGGGAGGTACCATGTTCGATCTGATTGGCTGGCTACAAGTAGTGTTTGTATACTAGTTTATATTCCGACTAACTCAAATGAATTGACGCTTTCTGAAAGCTTATGTTTGCAAGTGGAATCCTGATATGACTGATTGAGAAATTTGCCTATTCTCTCTCATCCATCGCGAAGTAGTATCCTTCCATCTCGGCAATCTCCCGATCAAACCACTGCGACAAGCCCTTTGCTTCCCACCACTTCAAATGCATGCTCACTGCACCCTTCTCCACATCGTTTTTATTCGCCAATATAATATTCCATTTGGGGTCTAGGTTGGTCCAAGGCATTGGTCCGTTGCGCCGATGTGCATAGTTGAGTAGATTCTGCTCAGGGCATCCAGTCTTGAACTTGGGGGTTGTAATGTTGGATGTGAGAGACGTATAGTGCGCATGGAGCATATGCGAAGGCGAAAAGATGAAAAACCCAGCATTGAAGTAATCAGGGCCATGTATGTAATCCTTGCGGATTGGAGGGAATTCGTGGTGGCGTTTGGTCTACATCATGGTAAGCCTGGATGCTTCTTGCGACGATATAGAATGAGGGGATCCAGCACTCACTTCAGGTGCACTTGCCATGAGAAACATCTCTGGGATAGCACTCTCCGTTTCAACATCGAGCGGGCTTTGCGGGTTCGGCACCGTAGAAACCAGCTTAGCCCCCGCATCATCAAACACACCATCCAACGACCCCGTCAAAGCGCTGTCGACATCCAAAAATACAACGCGGTCATAATTTTCGAGCTGCCAAAGTCGGAGTTTCGTCATCACGTCGTTCCATCTCGCCGTGTTGGGGTGGAACCATTCGCCCGTTGGCTGCGAGTCCACGACTACAATGATCGCCCCATCTTTTCTAAGTCGGTCGACTTCAACAGTAGGCACGCTACTAGTTACCATGACGATGAAGGGTATGTTTATACGTGTGCGCGTGGCAGGTTTATGCATCAGATGGTAGCCCAGTAGTCGTGCGGCAGTGAAGTACTTGTCGTCTCGCAAAGTACTTTCTGTCGCGGTTATGTTGTCCAGATTGGCCTGGGTACCGGTAAGAAATGTGGCATAGGCGAGTCGTTCTCTCTGGTCGTTTCTGATCCATTCGCGGGTTTTTGCGAATGTCGATGTAGACTGGCGGACAATGTTGGAATGTGGGGTTGCTGCTAGGAAAAAGAAGATGAGAAGAGCGCAGGCACTGAGAACAAATGAGCGAAAGTAAAGTGGAGTCATCTTAGGAATCGGCTCTAAAGAAGTAGTAGAAGAAATAGCTGCTTGAAATCGCGAGTTTTCGTGGGACAGGGTCGTAGTCGTAGGGGCAAAGGCCCGAAATTTCACCAAGATGACGAGGCTGAATTTTTGATAAGAAGGCACCGAGTGAGCATCTCTAGGTCTCGTACATATCTGCTACGTGAGTCTGGCGTGGTGTGGTTTGATCCCAAAGTGGTAGGTGGCCCAAAGCTTTGCGACAAATATCAACATGCGCGCATGTTAAAGAGACATCACAAGTGATGCGACAGCCACATTCGCGCCCCTTCTTTTCCTTATTTTCCTTCTTTACGGCGGAAGCTTCGAATACTCCAATGCTGAATGAGATGTAATTTGTTGAAGCATTTTCGTGGGTGATATAATGGAACATTCTGCTCTTAACGATACCATAAAACTTGACGAAAAATTACCTGTAGAGCCATGCATACATTAACGCTGTTCCCATTCCGCGAAATTCTTTGAATGCGACCGATACGAAAATACGTATATCTTCAACTGTGAGTAGAGACAGTGTTCTAGGGTTTGCCTAGGCTGTGCGGCTGATATGGATGATCATCATACGTGTGAATCAGGAGTCCCAGGATGTTCAGGTTTTAACAAGTGCAGAGGAAACGAATGTGGGGCTGCTGAGGTGACACCTGATTATGAGGCTGATGAAGGCTTTGGCTGCTCGCCAGTGAGCATTCCAGATCTGCTTCACAAGTCAATAAATAAAATTAGATTAAATATAGAGTGTCAATTGGAGAGAAACGCGAGGATGCTTACTGGGCCGAGTGTTCTCCTTAACCGAGTCGGATTGCTTTTTCTTCCGCTTTGATACTTTTCCAGTCCATATCGCTCATCCATGCAGCCCCCTCCCTGAAAAAGATGCCCTCTTCTTCTACTAGGAACAGCACAAAATGTTGATGCGGAGAGTCGCGGCCACCGAAGTTCGACTTTCTCCCAAAAACTTCGGCGACTGACATCACCTGTTTGATTCCTTGCTCCCAGATCGTCCCATCGTCCATAGTATGAGGCATTGAGGACAAGGGATCTGATTTTTCAAGCAACCCAATCTTTGCTTTGCACGTTAAGATGCCTGTGCTTAGAGTGTCGTATATGTATGAATCGCAGTTGTCTCCTGCTGTGTTGCCATGATCTTCGACTAGCTGATACTCGGCCCCTTCAGGCCATGGCCATCGAAGTTCGATTCTACTCGGCGTACCAGTCGCATCATACTCTTCGTTGAAATAGTATTGGTGGGTGTAATGCACTGCGATGTTCCAAGCAGCCCATGTCCACGTAGGAAATATCGGGCGCCTATCTGAGCTTCTGAGCCGTCGAGCTGATGTCTGTCTCGGCTGAGGATTCTTAACTTCCCAGCATAAAGCACGTGCAAGAAACCCGACGGGTAGTCCTTCGAATAGACGCATTCGTTTATCTGTTGCACGTTCTATGTCGCTGGCTACGCCGGCAAAAGCAGCGAGGACATCTTCCTGAAATGACAGGGTACGCCAGTTGTAATTCTCCACATGCTCAGCGTACAGAGTGAAAGGACCTGTAGGTGTACTACGCATGGTCTGGAGTTCTTTTGCAGTCGACGAGTGGCTTTGGAAGATCGGTCGACGGAAGCACCCCTTTTTCAGTGGCTGTACCTCACCAAATGATGATTCTGAACAATGATAATAGACCCTGTTGTTGGCAAATATAAGCTTTCGTGGACTGAAGTAGCTTTCTTGATAAGTCCTGGTTTAGGTTTGGGTAGAATGTTAGCAGGGTGGGAGAAACAATCAGTGCCCAGTGAGTGACCAAAACCTCAGGATGTCGTGGAACAGTGATGGTCCTCAATCTTGGAAGAAGTGTACATACCATCCTCGACTAGCCCAAGGAGTTTCCTCAATCTTAGGCTCCGCATCATATTTGTTGCACCTGCGCAAATGCAGTCCATCTACCCAGCCTTGGCAGGCATCTATGACCCGAGAATTGGGCCGGATGCCAGCAAGCCCAACATTTGCATGTGTTCCAGTAGCTGCAACTATGGTTAACACAGATTGCTTGTAAATCTCATCCATCGCAGAAAGCGTTTCTTTTTTCTCTTCTAAGTCATCCTGTACGATGCATACCTGGAAGAGCCAACAAGTCAGTAAAGTTAGATTGAAGACATTCTAAGTATCTGCTGGGCTCTGGAAGTGCCGTATGACGTGATGTATCACAGCACTTTCAGCCATAGAAAGCGTACCGTATCAACCCAAAGATAACGGATTCCCATCTCCTTAGTGACAAGTATAGCGTCGGCTACAGTCTCCGCGAGTGTACGCTCGGAAAGATCTATGATCTGTTCCTCATCCACGGTTGTGAGAATGTCTTGCTTCCGACTAGTATATTGGTCTTGAGGCAAATCAGTTAGGTCCCAGCCCCGGGTGCTCACGCCATCAACGCTGAGGAACATACCGGTTTGACCCCATACATAGCTCAATGTAGCATACCGGCACTCTCCTTTAGCTACAACGACCTTTTTGTTAGAACAGTCTATCACACGCAGGGTGTAGCTTCGTGTTTTTTGACGTCGCTTCCGTGTCAGGCCTCCCCATCCGGAGCGGCAAAGACTGTGTTCAAGTTGACATTCGCGTGCCCAAATTCGCAATAGTTCGATTTCAATCTGATTTTGCTGGGTTGTGGGCATTGCCAATTTTTTGATGCTGAGCTCGCTATAGGAATCGCCCTCTAGCCTCGTAACATCGTTGAGAACGCAGAACGAAAGGTCGTCGAATGAGGTAGAACCGAAACTGCGAACTATCTCTATGCCTTCGAATCGCACCTTGACTATATTGTGGTTGTATGATTAGTCTGAGGTCTAGTATAGTTTTTCAATAAGCAATCGAAATCCTGCACACTTTCGTGTCTCCATCGCATCCCGTGCTCGAAGACTACGTACGTCGGAATTTGCCAAATATTTCAGAGTGCTCCAAAAGTTTCTCCGGCCATTGCGGCGGATCCGTAGATGGGTTTTCGCATCGGATTCGAAGTATGATGCTATCGTCCGATGCCGTACGAACGTCATCTCGTGGAGTCGATCCGTACAACTCTATAAGACCGCGATACAGTAGGTCGCAAAGCGTACATGTATATTTGTGCAACTTGACATTTGCCCAACTACCCAATATGGAATCTTCCCATCGCCGGGTGGAGAGGCGTGTAAGGGAAGATTCTTGTGACGGTTCGCTCGCTTCCTCCGAAGGCTTTGCGTTCCTTATCAGTAGAGCACGCCAATCGATGACAGCACAGTAGTCACAGAGATTTCTTTGCTCTGGGGTCACATTGGTGTACAATACACCGTTGGTTCTTAGCGGGTCGGTGCCCACTCTTACGCGAGCTCTGCGTAGCATGGCATCAGTCACAACATCATCACTTACGATGGGAGATGCTGGAACTGGATACTGAGTAGAAGTTTTCTCTTTAGAGGCTTTTAATGTGTCTTGCGCCACATGTTTTTCCCGTTCCTCTTGTTCTGGAGCAAGGACCTCGTTCTTGTCGGCCTGTGCTGAGATCGGAGTTTCATCTGACGAAACGAAGCGCCTGGAAATTTTCGATAGAGACAAGGATGAAAGCACAGGGATGGGCATAGTAGCTGATGTCCAGAATGTCAATAATCAAGCCCATAACCCAATGTTTTAATCAACTGATACGGGGTCGTTCTCTTGGTGGTGAGGTGGTTTATCGAAGCAGCACGTGGAGACTGATGACGGGATTCATCTGCATGAACCAAGTCGCCTATCGGAAGGGAAAGAGAATCATCAAGGCCAAAAATCGTCTTGGGCCGTGAAGTCGGAAGAAAATGATTGAGTGATACGATACGGCCTGTCATAGGTAAGACGGAGAGGCCGAGAAAGTTGGGGGCGGCCTGACTCGCGCTAACCATCTCAAGCTAACCTATTACGAGACAGCTTTATTTGACCATACAGGGGAATAAGCTATGTTGTTAACTTGAATTAGTATATTCCGACTATCAACATCTGCGAAAGTATGAGCAAACGCCTGCCTTCTATGGTGGAAGAATTTTTATTGGAATATTTGCTTATCCGTGTGCTCTACTTGATAGAACCCTCTCCAAGGATCTAGCAGACCTGGAACTCGGGATTACAAGGCCACTTCTGTCCTTCCTTTGGCAGCTGAACTGCGCTGGCCAGAGTGCTTTGCTCCCTGAACTCAGTGATCACTCTGCGTCCCTCCCGCTCTTCCACGATGACAAACGCGGCGTTGGGCGCGTGGATTACCGCGCCTCCGCGCATGATACCTCCATTGAATCCTTGGGCAGAAACAACACCGCCAATGCTCTTGGGATCCCAAGAGTCCGGGGAAGCAACATAGTAATCACGCCATTGCTGCCACTGCTCGAAATTCTGTCCAATGGTGGCGTTGAAGCCTTTCCAGAGCTGCAGGAAACCATCCTGGTTGTACCTTGTACCGTTGAAGGAGAGGCGAGCACTAGGATCAACAACTTCGAGAAACGTGGGCTCCCAGTCGGGACCGTTGCTTCGTGGGTATGGGTAGAAGGCTATCGTGGACGGTCAGTCATGTTCTGTAGAGCAGAATTGATGAGTGCGCTCTTACCGAGGATCTGGCATTCAACCCAGGCGGCCAATTGAACGTTACGCGGCTTGCTTGCATCTTCAGCTGTCTGGCAAGCCGTCTCAGGATCGATCTTCAGACGAGCGGCAGCCGCTTGGCTCGGAAAAGGCGACGGTGGTGATCCAGGCTTGTATGGCGCATCTTGCGCAGCGACAGCAGCGATGCTGCATGCAGTACCTGAAGCAGAGTATTAGATCATCCTTTTGATGTTTGCGCGCGCTGCCATTACCAACTATAGCGCTCCAAAGCATGTTTCCTGACGTATAGTGGGATTCTCGTAACGAGGTGTTAATGCAGTTTCGTTGATGATATCGTAGAAGCTGATGGGCGTTGACTTACTTAAATAAAGAGGCTGCCGCATGCTCGACTTATAATGCCCATTACCGGGGCAGATAAATCAGTCTATACGCTAACCATGCTGACATTTGTCCGGGATTTAGTGTACTTTTGAGAGTGGTAGCAAATGTCCGAAATTGCCCATAAACACCTACATGGTTAGACCAATTGATGCATGATACTTTTCCTGATTTCTCGTGCGCAAAGAACGCGACAATCGGCCGTGAGGTTCGTGCAAAAGACGACATGTGTGTGAGTTTTTTCTTTTTTGCCTAATCGAATAACTTGCTGGTAAGCCCCTCATGAATAATTCCATGTACAATTTGCAAGCATTCATCTGTGTTTGCGTATCCCCTGTGAATAGAATAGTGTTGCGTGCGAGAACCATTTGCTCCATCCGTTGCCGCCCCAACTAACTGGCATTCCGGCGAACCACCCCTGGAACCCGGTACCCTGGTCTCGGCTATGGAAGATTCGATCCATCAATGCAGTCCATAATTGGAAAAAGCCAAGCTATGGAAACAAATGAGTGGCCATTCTTCTGTGTGGACACAAACCATTCACGAATCGGCAGCACCCTTTTTAGGCTTTGCAGTCAGTATTTGGTTCTGAAACTTTGTTACGGTCCTTATATAGAACCCACGTGTTGCGGCTCTTAGAATGCCAGGTATTCACACTTCGGATCTGTGCCGATACAGTGGTTCATTTCAACGCGTTCATGTCATCGTATGATGATGTCACGTCGAAGATTTGCTTTTTCGGACCAGCTCTTGTGCCAACCAAAGTTTCAGTTGAGGGCATGCGGGAAGAAGTATCAACACCCTTACAGTGGGATTTCTTTATCACATCATGTTCCGATCAGGCATATGCAGATATCTGAGTCAACGGCTACATAAATGTACCTGAAGATCCTTAGTTCCGTCGAAAGTTGATGAATGTCTATGGGTATCTTAGTTCGCCTATTGTTTGAAGGCAGAACGCACAATGAAGTCGTGGAATTAGTGGTAGGGGCCAGAATATGGTTACATGCTCTTTCTTGAGGCAAAACAGCCTTGCCGGCGCACTGGACATCCTGAGAATGCAACTGCATCCATGATATCAAGTATGAGCACCACTCTCAATCCATTCGCTGCTCACCTTTTCCCACATTTTGCTCATATCCTTTTCCTCAAAGCCCCACATCCTCTTTTCCTCTTCCAGGGCCTTTAGAGATCGTTCCAGCACTTCTTTGCACTCACGTTCCTTCAGTTTATCCAGATTACCATCCAACTGCTGCTGTCGAACTTCCACCATCAGTTGCTGGACCACAAGCTCCTCGCTTATACATCCTAATATGCCATCGGAGATGTCATTAATCGCCAAGTCTCTCTCTTGCCTAATTTTCTTTGCGTACGCGTTGTGGCAGGCATGATTGTGTATGGCCTCGGGCACGTCGGATGCGCAACGTTTCCCAATGGGAACTCGGCAGATAGGACAGGTGCGATAAGGATAGCGAGCAGGATCCACCAATGGGGTAGCCATCCATGTCTCGAGACACGATTTACCGATGATATGTCCGCAGTATTTCATTCGCACCGGATAGTCCGCAATGAGGTCTTTGATGGAGAATTTATGCAGGTCAAGATACTCATTCTGGCAGATAGGACACAGCTGTTCTTCTTTAGAATGCTGTTTGATAGTAGAGAGTGGAATAGCGCATGCAAAGGCGTCGATCTTGTTGGTACGACGCATCTTCTGGACCATACGATGGGTGATAAGTTGGCTCGGTGACAGAGATCGGAAGGGCGCGCGACTTGCAACTTGACGTAGCCTCTCGAGTGTGTCCTTGTGGGTTTCGGCCCAATTGTTGTGTATTGTCAATGTTAACGTCGCATCTAAATGATCTTCGAAATCCCATTCAGTATCGTGGCCGTCTTCATCCGGATCGGTGAGTTTCATGTAAAATTGCTCGAGTTCAGTCATGGGTCTGCTATCGATACCCGCTTGTTTCTCTACCATAGAGCGTAAGATACGTAAGGTGTGGGATCTGTCGATTTTCTGATGCAGCTTTATGAGGTCCAAAAGCCATGTACGAGCTTTAATGCACTCAGCTTGTAAGATTGCTCTGCCCGCAGGGCTCGCACTAATCCGGAAAGGAGTGGAAGGGTTCTCAGCTGCCCAACGATACCGTATATTCGCCATGTAGTCGTCGTAGATCGGCATCAACGACGCTTCCTCATAGCGAATTAGTTCTCGCAGCTCATCGAGCCGACTCCGTCTCCTCTTCACTTGTCTGTAGACTGCGTACGTCAGAAATCAGGCTCGATAATGAAATTCAAGATGTCCAAGATGGCATGTGCCGACCTTCGACTCGTCGCCAGATCAAAGCGTGGCTTACCTTCGCTGCTCGCCGGGGCATCTTGAACACGCAAGCCGAGACCAACTAGGGTTGCAGCAGCCGCCAGATCCTTGCTGCTGTAATGATTGTGATCTCCGATAACTTGATCCATGGTGGTAGCGTTATTCTGAGATGATGTGGTGATTATGCTGGGTTGTCAAGTGAGGTGGGGTGGAGCGGTGGCAGCGGCGGGGTGAATTAGGTACCTGAAGGCGACTTCCCGCTACGTTCGACCAGTGCACGTGCTCCAATAGGCAGCCACGTATTCGTATATCCAAAAAATGGCATTTGTGTATTTGGTAGAGTTGTGTCCATTGAATTTTGATTCAACTGAGTGCAAGAATGATTCGCCCTACAAACCGTTTCCGATGCCCTCAACATGTCCAGAAGTAGCCATTTATCCTCAAATGTTAGGTAAGACCCCCCAAAAAGACATCGATCGTTTCAGAATCATTACGTGCAGCAATCAAATTCATCTCTGGGGGATTCTTGGCAGCTTATCAAAAAAATTGCATTTGTAATCGCAACAAGACATAATCTAAACGGTTGGAGTCCCAGAGCACTGCTTGATGAGCTGCAGTATACCGTTCAGCTGTGCATGAGCTTCCTAAAAGACCAGACTCTTGGGGAATGAGTTTTGGTTTGTATAAGATAGCAGCGATAGCGATAGTCTTGCAAATCGGCAACCTCAATCCCTCTGTAGCCAGTGTCTAATGGGCCTCACGGACCGTTCCAAAATTATACTTCCAGCCACTCGATTTGCATAGGTGAATGCTAGTTGTGGTTTCGCAATGGGAAAATCCGAGATGGAAAACAGTGAAAGTGTTTGAAGTAACTTCCACTGTTACCAGGTAAACAGTTGAAAGATAATAGAGTTGAGAGGCTAGATACACTTGCAAGCAATCCATCGATCCAAAGCCGAAATACAGTAGCTTCGGAGAGCTTTTACATGATGAACAATGAGCTGTTGATACTAGAAAAGTACTTGCTCTCTATTTATCTTGGGGAACCTGTTTTCTCCACACAATAAGATCATACAGGGGCGGCCCATTGGAGATTTGAGTAGTCTTTGCTAACAAACTACCTAGTCTATACTCACTTGTATATTACTGGCTTTAAACTGTCATTTTGCGCGTATCAAGGTGGCTCAATCCAAGGAATGTTATGATAGCGCATCATTACAGGCTTGATGCGACACCACAGATGGAGTCTCTATGGACAAAGATTCAAATCACAAGCCTCGCACAACGATGCTTTCATGGGAACAACTTCCGCTGCAATCCATGATACTCCTTATTTGCAATTAAGACTTGCCCACAGTCACGGTACACAATCAGTGAAGTTGTACCGGAAATAGTCGGATTATCGAACGCACAAAACAGTTATGAGCTGGAAGGAAACAATCGCCCGACGGATTTTGAGAATGGATATACTGATTTTTTGCTAAATATTTGACTGACGGCATGTGTTACCAAAGCATCAAACAGCTACATAGTTCGCACAAATCATTCACGGAGGCATCAATCCCACGTCGATGGCTAACCTTACAAAGCACGAGGCAGTCTCGTCTTTGATGTCCATCCCCACTCAGGAACAGATCGTTTGCTCATAGCCTCAACGCTCTTCGCGTAATCGCCTGTACCATGGCTTGGATCCGCGTCCTTGGGCGTGCATGACATCTTGTCGCCATCTTTTCCGAGAGCACCGTTCACGGAAGAGTACGACTGCTTTGACTGTGTGGTGGCAATCATGTTTTTCGCCGCTTCCGGAGTCCACCCATTGATGAAATCGCCATGGGAGCAGTACGCATTACCGCAAGCCAGCTTGATCGGCGCAGTTCCGCTCCAACCATTGGGCAACTCCTTGCGCAAATCGTAGCGGATGCTGAAGCGTAGCTGAGGCATGGACTTCGAACCCTCGGGACACCAGTTCGGGGTGCCAAAGTCCCGAGACTTGTAAGCTGTTTCCAGCGTTTTCTCGTTGACACACTGCGGGAAGAAGAGGAGTTGTTGCAAGTGCGTGCTGCACGTCTTGCTGGGAAAGCCGTTCGCGTCGGCTGGTACTGGTGCATCGCCCTCACAGAACCACTCGATTTTGGCATCCTTGGGCATTGCATCTGGTGTTTGAGCAGCGGCGTCACCGGCTACCATCATCAGGTCCTGGGGAATCGCGATCTCGGCAGGAGTCTCTCCCAAGTTGTAGTAGGCCTGTAAGTAGATTGAACAGTCAGTGAACGATTCCCAATACGAAAACCCGTTTATTTGCAGAAGTACCTACCGAGAAGCGCATCACTGGAATCGGCTTGTACGTCTTCCCACCATCTGCCGTGAAAAGCGGTGTGGGGATCCAATACGTCGATAGATCATTCGGGTTCTCCGCGTTGGTGCAACCTTTTTGCAGTTCGGCGGAGGTTTTGGTGTTGATTGTGACAGCATCGGATCCAAAGAATGAGTGTAGATGAGACTTGTCGTATTGTCCCGGGAAAACCAGCGGATCAATGTTCTTCGTCATAAACGGAACAGCCATGTTGACTTGGGTGTAAGCGTAAGCCGACTGGGCCAGCAAGCCAGCGGCAGCGACTTGAAGAAGAAGTGAAGAAGGCATCCTGGCCTGTTGAACGAATGTAAACTCAAGAAAGAGAAATAAAAGAATGACAGTTGGGAAACGAAGGACTTCGGGCCAAAACAACCTGAAAGCGATGCAAAGTGAAGGTAAAAGAAAGAGGCCCTCAAGGTGCTTTTATCATTCTGTAACCCTGGTCCACCTCCGCTTTTGCGGAGGTAGCATTGTTTTTTGTTTAACTCGAAATTGCAAAGACGCCGGTGCGACCCGCTCGCTGTCTGCAAATGTAGGTGAGCGCCACTCGAATTAGAGGCCCCTATTGGCATTTCACAGTAGCCTTCCATTGGCGGATGTATCCATGTTCCAATAGCTCGTTTTATGTTCATCAGCCAAGAGCTCGTTTACCGGTTTCGAAACATGATGTGGGTCCGAAACCTCTTCGTCTATCATGTCATGTCCGCGCATTGCATGAATGAACAGAAATTAATCCCGATGTCGTGACGTGTGGTACAACATTATTATTCAACTAACACTTCAAGGCCTCATTGAGATCTGTTGGGGTTTTCTGTTGTCTTTTCCTACTTCTGTTTCTCTTCCCAGAATGAATGCGCAGGCCGCCTAGAAATCTGACAGGCTTTGTTGAAAGCAACACACTGTGTTGTCAATACATCGCATTCATTTTGTGCTATGCACATATTATTCCACATGATCTCTCTGTCGTGTCCGAGTGCATGTACGAATGTGTCCACCTGACGGGGATAGACATGTTTTATCCTCCCATTTCCATTCATTTACCTGTTAGAATGTTTGTAGACGTATCATAATTCGTCGCACACAATGACCACACAAACACTTGTATTATACGAATGCGTAGATTTTCGTAGACCAATGAGCTTCCGATGCAAGAACCAAATTCAGGGCATAAGCGAGAAAGAAGAAGCATGAGACTATTGTTCCATCAGCCTTTTAAGTGTAGAAAACACTTCCGCTTCCAATTAAGACAGAAACATCTATCGGAACCCCGGAATGTAGTTTTAGTATTCCATGATGATGAGAGGTAAAGAGTGAGATGACCCGACTATGCGAAGAAATAAAACGCTTCTGTATCACAGTTCTGATTTGTGTTACCACGGTAGAGCTGCTAAGTGGTGTGGTGCCCTATTGTTCCCAATGTTACCCGCCAATGATTATGTCCGGCTTTCGAATATCCGTCCTCTACTTGGTGGCTTCACGACCAGCAGAACAACGAAGTATTGAATTTACTATTTAGCGTCGCCGGCTTCGCTACATAAGTACTTAAGCACCTCCGCCCATTTGTCTCTGGTTTTTGAGCAGCAAAGTCTCTTTAATCCAAACCAGCTCAAGCTCACTTCGCAGAGTTCACTATTCCGTCGCCATCAAGTGTACTATTTGCAATTGAATCACATTAACAGTTTTAGTACGACTTATACCAACCATGGCATCAAGAGTGGACACAAGCTTCCTCATTCTATCCGACACTCACGGAGACCAACTAATACACCCTGTTACCACCAACGTAGACGTCGCCATTCACTGTGGAGATTTAACAGAAGAGTCGAAGCTGGAGGAATACCAAGTTGCCATAAAGATGCTCAGAGGTATAGACGCACCTCTCAAGCTTGTCATTGCTGGTAACCACGATTTTTCGCTCGACGAAAATGTTTTCGAAACCCACCTTTCGGAAATTCGGGACAAAATTAACGATGATCAGCTGTTGGACACTACATACGGCAAAGTTGGTAGTGCAAGATCATTGTTTGAATCTGAGGATGCAAAGAGTGCTGGCATTATCTTCCTCGATGAAGGTACTCATCACTTTAACCTTCAGAATGGCGCACAACTGACTGTATATGCCAGTCCTTACACGGCATCCAAGAGCAAAGGCTGGGGATTTCAATACAATCCCGATGAGCAAGATCATGAGTGGAATATCGAGAAGGGGGTTGACTTGGTCTTGACCCATAGCCCGCCACAGGGCGTGCTGGATTACACCGATAGCCGAACACGAGCTGGCATACCCTCCCTTTTTGGAGCAGTTGCGCAAGCAAAACCGAGAGTGCATTGCTTTGGTCACATCCACGAAGCTTGGGGTGCAAAGCTGGTCACATGGCGAGACGAGCTTTCGGAGCCTCCTTCACATTTCACGGATATCGACAACGAGAAGTCCCAGCTAATTGATAGCAGGGCGAAACTGAGCAGAGGCAAATTCGACACACAAGACGTGATCGAAGAGAAAGAAAACAGACGACGGGATTATCAGAGGCAAGGATATCGCGAAATCAATGACGTTGCGATATGCGAATCGGAACAAACAGTTTTCGTCAATGCTGCGATTGAAGGAGCGGAGGGAGGCCAGCAACAACTACCATGGATAGTAAACATTCAGCTGCCAAAGCAAGCAAGTAGTGTGAAGAAGAGCGGCAAGAAAAGGGAAAATTCTTCAGGCATAGTTGACGAGACGGATACAGAGCGAAAGAGATTGAAAAGCACAGGTTGAAGGAAAGAGAACAGCTCGTGAGATACTCGGTGCTCGGCATTTCGGTGAAGTTGTGGCACCGTTCTCTCTTGGCAATTAGTCATCTTCGTACAATGTACGAAAACAGGCAGATGTCTCGGGGTCGGGGCTTATATCTTATTGGACTGAAACTATTTCGCTACTCGGAAGCATTTCTAACCCTACCTTGATTGGATGGAATCCCTGATCACATATGCTTGCTGGAACCACATGCACGTACCTCAGCAATTCCTCATACTCCTACAAGATAAGACAAAAGTCTCAAGCAAGTACGAGGCGCAGTTCATGGGGCAGGGCATGTTCCCAATGTTTAGAAAGCCACTACATCTACTTCATTTGGACGATTGCTTACCAATATAAACTACTACAAGGTTGCTAATGTATATAAAAAGGCTCAATGTTGCGTCGTTGAGTATCTGAGATGATCATCCACGACTCCATCTTCCAATCCATCTCCACATAGATTACTTCATTCTTGCTTAGCATCATGGCTGACAACCCAACCGTCCTGATTTTCGGACCCACTGGCAATGTGGGATGTACTGCTGCGATAACAGCAAACTCAAGAGGCGCAAAAGTATGGCTTGCAATGCGCGACCCAAGCAAGACTATCAAAGATCTAGACACAGATTCCGACTATTCCCGTGTTCAAGCAGATCTTTCCAACCCAAGCTCCCTGGAGAGCGCAGTCAAACAATCCGGCGCCAAAGCAGCCTTTGTCTATGTCGTACACGACATTGAGGATCACATGAAAGCCAGCTTCACTGCCCTCAAGGATGCAGGTATCACCTACATCGTCCTTCTTTCCTCGTATGGAGTAAGAGGCCCAGCATCTGATGAGGGTAATATGAAATCTGCGATTCCCAGAGTTCATGCTAGGGCCGAACTGGCGCTCCAAGAGACTGGGGTTCCATATACTGCAATTAGGCCTGCTTACTTCAATACAAATATCTTGACCGACCTTTCAGGGATCAAGAGCGGCCACGCGAGTATTCCATTCCCCGACGCCATATTCGACTACATATCTCCACATGATATCGGGTCTGTCGCGGGATCCCTCGTGGTAAACCAGCCTGTCGAGACCTCCAAAATTGTCTACCTATGTGGACCAGAACTCATGACCCAGAAAGACGCATATGCAGTCATTGGGAAGGTCCTCAACCGTCCCATCGAGGTCACTGAGATTGACGGAGAAGACTATGTTAAGAAGTCACCTTTTCCCGAGTTTGTTGCTCGATCTCTTTTGACCGTTTGGGCTTTACAGCTGGACAAGGAAAAAGCGTATCCTGCTAAGCTATACAACGAAGCAGCAGCAAATATCAAGAATTATAGCGGGAAAGAGCCGACACGTTTCGAAGATTGGGTGAAGGAGAACGAGAATATATTTGCGTGAACAAATCATGAAGGATTGAGGGTCTAACTCAAGAGTCATGGTTTGGACTGTCGGTCCCCCAGAACCATCGTGTTTGGAGCGGTTGTACATATGCACATGTAAGTATCGACATGTTGTGTACATTAAGACATACATTACCTTTTCAGAGCCGTGCTTTTCATGGATTATCTTGATGACGGTGATCTTGATATTGCCCATCTGGGAATTGTTATGAGATCCTCTAATTTTTGATAACAGCACTAATTCACTCCTATGATGTTCGTCTGTGCGGCTCTTGAAGATGGAAGGTATTACCAACTGCATGCCAACCCGATCAATGGGATGTAATCAGTAATAGTGCTATGATATGAGTGATAACTAGGATCATTCATCAGTTGGCTGGGACTGTTTACAAAGCTCTTCACTTTCGCATATTCAGCGTTAGGGCTATTCAAGCGGTACAGTCGTGCAGTAACCATGCATATTAAGGTACGTTGTAAGTGAGTACTATCGATGTTTTTGATTTTTTCTACGCATGCATCAACGCCAGGATATACTTATCCGTCTTCATCGGGCTTCATGCCGATATTTGCCCCTACTCAATTAGCCTAACATCACTTCCAATGGTATTTCGGTATCGTATCGGAATTCCATATGCATCAATGTCGGCACACGACGAAATATGGAACCCTGATACTGCATCGAGTTCTAAGCTGGAGACCTGGCGTTCATGTGAAAATTCGGGACGTTGCCCCACCAATCCTGGAAAGCGCAGAGCAAGTGTTATTCCATATCACTGCTCATGATCATACTTCGCGTATATGAAATGGCAGATGTTGTATTTAGCACATCATAGAGTTTCAAGATGGCGAAACACGAAATTGACGCTTTCTCACGTGCACACACCAATTCCCCACCGAGTCATCATCCAGCGAATTGCGATTATCGATATCGGCTTTCAGACAATCACAATCTCTCTGTCTGATATCTACAACCAAGAACCCGAAATCGAATATTATCATGCCTCCGAGTGGCACGGCGGGAAACTTGAGCCAGCTCCCACCGGAAATGCTCGACTTCGCCATCCTCAAAAGCAGCGGAGCCTTAGCCCCGCGTCTCGGACGCCTGGCTGTCTCGGGGCGAAAGACTACCCTGACCCCCGCCTTCATCGGCAACACATCTCGAGGAATTATCCCACATATATCTCAGGATAACTACTCAAAATGCGGCGTGGACGGGGTTTACATCCCCCTTGAGGACTGTGCGTATAAGTAAAATAATCGCCTAGCTCGGAGGAGCCATCCACCTGGTAGTATGTAACAATAGCTGACCATTTCTGCTCTGCATACGTATAGTCGTCGAGAAATACCCTCAGAAAACACCTCCAATATTCCAGCTCGAAGCGCCAGAGCCTCTACGTACATTCAATGCTCTACCCAATGACTCCCTCGTTATACTCGGCCCTCGTCGCAACCCACCCATCGCGACCCCAAACGGCCACACCAATTCCGAAGTCTCAATTTTGACATCTGTAGGCTTCAGGATGTTGAGCTCCGAGTACTACGCTGCAGCCGCGCGCAAACTTCAACCAGACATCGTCATTGGACTCGCAGACATCCCCTTCGGACAAGCGCGCGTGGGCATAAAACGCAAGGACAAGATGAGCGACAGGACGGAAGTCTGGCTGCGCGATATTATTGCAAAACAAGCTACAATTGAGAAGGAAGAGCGGAAATTCAACATATTTGCGCCTATTCTGCCGATTGAGCGGGATGTGCAGTCGTGGTATCTAGAACACTTACTAGACGATATGGTGGACAAGATTAGCGGCGTGGCCATCTACGATGCGTACCTCCTCGACGACCTGCCAGACGAACTACACCACCTCCCCCGTCTATCTTTTCACGTGCCGAGTAGCCCGCACGAAGTGCTTCGACAGATCGGCTTGGGTGTGGACATTCTCACCGTTCCATTCGTCACAACCGCGACGGACGCCGGCATTGCGCTCGACTTCACGTTCCCACCGCCATCCGAAAAGTCGCAGGACAATGTGCGGCAAGCTCTCGGCGTGGATATGTGGGATTCTGATCTAGCGACATCTGTTACGCCTTTGTCAAAAGATTGCGCTTGCTATGCCTGTGCTAAGCACCACCGCGCATACATTCAGCATTTACTCTCCGCGAAGGAGATGTTGGGCTGGGTGTTGATTCAGATCCACAACCACGCCGTGTTAAATGCTTTCTTCGAGGCAGTCCGCGTATCGATTGAACGTGGCTCCTTCGATGCAGACGTGGAGGCTTTTGCGGCATTTTATGAACCCCAGTTGCCCGAGAAGACCGGTCAAGGTCCTCGGGTGCGAGGGTATCAGTTTAGCAGTGGGGATCACGCACGTAGTGAGCGCAAGAACCCAAGGGCGTTCAAGAAGTTCGACGAGGAGAAGATTCAGCAGTTGAAGGCGGCGCATGGGCAGTTGGTGGGAGAAAAACCAGAGGTGAGGGATGTGATTGATGATGAAGCTTTGGTGGGGCTCGTTGGGATGGGGGACGAGGACCTAGAGGTGCGTCTGGACGGTGTGAAGATAGATGTCGGAAAAGTGTAGATCTTCGAGAGTATGCAGACATCAAGCAGTTTGTTCAATACTTGTATGAGTAAAAATCATTGTCGGCTACGCTTATGTCGCAATAATTCCCAATCGAGACGGAACAATGAAAACAAGGCGGGAGAAGCGGTCAATTGAAGTCATGAATTCATGATTCATATGTTCAATTGGTATTATATCATCAAAGCAAGATCTATTTCGTCACATCGGGCAGCCGCACCGCGATATCCCCTGACTGTGTTATATACCGCACCCATGGCAATGAAGGGTATTGAAGCTAGAAGAACTGTTAGCAATGTCCGTTAAACTGAACGATCGCAGATTTGTCTTACCTTGGGCTCAATGATCTTGAGGTATCGCACTTGAATACCACTGGTTGTGAAGTACGGGATTTCGAACTTGACACTGATCGGCCTCTTTCCTTTACCGTCACCAACACCACCCATGCTACCGCCAAAGCCACCCATCATACCACCACCCTTCTCATCGTCACCGCGTACAGAGGGAAGACCTAGCTCCGCGCGCATCAAGAATTCCTTGCCGCCTCCAAACTGCTTGATCTTCCAAACAATGGATGACGTCTCAGGTGCATAATGTACAGTGCCAATATTAGTGCGGAAGCGAGGAGTATCTGCGTCTTCGGGTACGGGTATCGAGATCTGAACATTGTTCGCTGTGCTTCGTCGCTTAAACTGTGCTCTAGCCTAGAAATTTCATGTTAGAAGAAGTGAGGTGTGCCGGTTGAGGGCAACGCACCTTGAGCATGTACTCTATCCTGCTACCTGAATGGCTCTCTACTATGCACTCCACCCAAATCAAGGGCTTCACCTGTGTGTTAAGACGGTAACTCATGAGCTCAAATTCGCCATCTGGCGGGATGAAGCTGATTGTGCGATCGTTTTCGAACCTCGATAATCGCACGCATTGGTGGAATTTCACGTCCTCCATCTCCACTGCCTTTCCTCTAGTCGCACGTCCCGTAGACTCAAACATAGCTTTGTCATTCAACCCAAGTCGTAGCTCGGGCATACCTGATAAGTAACACTTCATTTTGATAGCACCGAGAATTTCGGACCGGAGCACGTTGCCAGTTGCGGACACGAGAAGATTGAGAGATTCGACAACATCGAGGAAAACTTCGTTCTTGCGGTAGCGGATACCTTCGCTTCGCCAGCTGACGGCGTTTGTGACGGCGATGGGGGGTCGTGCTTGTACCTCGAGCTTGTGGGATTCTTGGGTGATGTACCTGTGAACGCATGACGTTAGGAGAGCAACACAAGCAGCGCGGGAAATGGGAAGCGCACTCTTGCAGAATCTTGCTTTCTGTTGTCTGAGGATACCCAAAATCCATCATCTCGTCAAGAAGCTCGTAGATGACGACGAAATTGTCCCTGATACTCTCCTCCTCCAGCTCCTTGAAGTATTCGGTGAAGACTTCGACCACCTTGTGCAGGAACAGCAAGATCTCGGCGGCATTGGTATTTCGTTTGGTGAGAGCGAGAAGGTAAAGATTGTTGTGACGGATGTAGAGGTAATTGATGCCTTCGTTGGAGAAGCACGGGGGAACGGCGGAGCTTTCTTCTTCGGCTTCGCTGAGCAGTACGGGAAACTTTTCAACTGCGGACATGGGAATGTCTCCCCGGTAGTTGCGCGCCAAAAGGGTCTGCCCCTAGGTGTCAGTCCGCAGTTGCTGATAGATACCCCACAAGCTCACCTTGCCCTTGAGGTCGAGGAAGAAGACCGCTGACGCCATTGTGTGATGTTATTCTGCAGATAATAATTGTCGGAGGTTCTGTATCGTATCTCTTATCGGAACATGATGCGCAGATCGGGGATGTAGGCAGTAGACTTGGTCACTTGGACAGGCAGCCAGGTGCTTTCAATGAGGTTGCGAATACATGTTCGGTAACCGCATATGCCAAGCCGCGGAAGAACTAGCCTTTATCCGGGCTAGCCTTTTCTTTCATCAGGGTCCACTCATACCCCAGCAGCCATCAACCTTAACGCTCTTGTCATCCATCCAGAAAGGTGCAGCGTTACTTTTATTTGTTTTAGAGAAAATCCTTGTAGAAGCTTGCCGATTGGTTCTTGCCATCGTTTGACCCACGATTTTGCAGTACCTGTATATCTTCCAGGTCACTGTTCCCATAACTTCAATTGCAGCAGTTAGGTACGACTCCTGGTGCAATCCTCACAACGGCGTACACGGCAACAGATCTTCGTTCAGAGATTACCTTAGCTGCTTTTCATCAATTCGTCGTACAAGAATGGTTTCTCATTGGAGCTCCACTAACACGCGACACATACGTGCATACATCCACATGTGCATGGATGTGACGCTTCCCAGGAGCTCGCCGCTTTGAGTTCTTGTTCATTTTTTAAGCTGAATCAACCAGATCATCTTTAGTGTGCTCTCTCAACCCGCGGTTTCCGATATTAGTAGATTCCATGATTGGTACATACGAGCAATCCTAATGAGCCTGCTTGCGCAAGACCTTCTGGATACGTTTAGATGGTTGGTGGAGAGATATTTGTGTTGATGTTGATCCGGCTCAAAATTGGTACCTATTTGAAACCGACCGTGTACATGGTGGCTAGATACATAGGTAGTTACGCCGTCTTTCCAAGCTTTTCATGGAATAGCACAGTGAAATGGATAGTCTTGAGCTTGGTAAATAATGACACTCTCTATGATTATTATACTTGTATGGTATTCCCTGATTGCACGACATGGTGTTTGAAAGAAGTCTCAACTACGTTGCTTGCTGTACTTTCACGCCCGTTATTGGAGTGTTGAGTACCGGAATTTACAACAGATTATTTAGCCAGACGGCCATTGGGTTGTGGTGCTTCTAGCGTCACTGTTTTGTGTTTTTCGGGAGAAGTGGATCATTTCACCTCGGCCCGTTCACTAGCACTTGCAACCAAAAAAAAAAATCCGAAAACCACCCACAAGAAGCATGTCGACATGGAAAAACACTCAGTTTACGAGAAGAACCACGAGGCAATAGACGGCAAAAATTTAAATACATGAATATAAGTGAAATGGTTGGTGATCACCTACTGACCCGATTTCGTCACCCTTCACCTCAACCATCACCACATCCTCAAATCAGCCCCAAAGATCCCCAAAAACAAACAAAAAAGAATTCAGCAAGCCCGATGCGGGGGTCGAACCCGCAACCTTGAGATTGTGCTTAAATCAATCGCTTTCTGAGAAAGTGAACTCATAAGAGTCTCACGCTCTACCGATTGAGCTAACCAGGCGTATGACGCTCTAGGAGCTGATCAATTGATCAATTGCTGTTTGATGAGAAAATTTGATGTCAAGACTGTTTATATATCCAAAGACTTTCTTGTTCGTGGATGGGTGTTGGTAGACAGGCTA
Source organism: Periconia digitata (assembly GCA_948474695.1). NCBI lineage: Eukaryota > Fungi > Ascomycota > Dothideomycetes > Pleosporales > Periconiaceae > Periconia > Periconia digitata. The sequence continues at coordinate 1,486,362 of CAOQHR010000002.1, forward strand.
CCCCTGGTTGACAAAAAAATTCTTTCACCTCCACTTCACACACCGACGATTTCCATGTTAGCTTACCAGGCTTGCGGCGCCGGGCAGCTATTAGTAATGGTGAAATAAATTCTATTCGGACTTGAGCACTACCAACTGGAACAAATCCCTATATACATGTTGATCAACGAATGTCAGATATTGTATCTCTACACCACACCTTTGAGCAGCCAGCACACACTTCTGTGACAGAAGCTAAACGACGACTTCCTTACAATAGAAACGTCTCTTACCATCACCCACTAACCTCTTATAGGCCAAAGGCAGCAAGTCCCACAACAGCAGCTCCGAAAGCGACACCAGCACTTCCAGTCTTCATCGGTGCAGCTGCCGCACTTCCGGAGCCAGTGGAAGCAGATCCAGCGTTGGCTTCGGCGACCTTGACCCCGAACTGGGTGCTCGTTGCAGCGGTTCCAGAAACCGTAGTTGTCACGACGTTGGTAGCTGTGGTAGATGCACTGCAGCCAGACCAAGATGTCCAGGGTGCACTTGTGCTCCAGGGACCTTCAGTCCAGCCAGGCCAGTCACTCGCGGGGCACGCGGAGCCTCCCCACCAGCTCGTCCACGCTCCAGAGCGCCAATCGCTGCGAGTGCTCCAGTCGCTCCAAGGCCCGAACGATTTGTCGCCGAAAGGACCCCAGCCGTTTTGACCACCCCAGGCGTGTCCTGGACCGCCGCCGTTAGCGTTAGGTCCCCACCAAGGTCCGCTGCCTGCGCCGTAACTTCCAGATGGATAGGGAGGAGCAGTGACTGAAGGCACGACGCCCTGAGAGGCAAGAGACGAGTAGAGGGAGCTGAATTGAGGGGCGTTGGTTGGAAGGTTGGAGAAAGTCGAAGGGAAGTTGGACGTGAATGATTTGAAGGCCGGATCATCCGAGTTAGGAGGTCCCTGGTACTGAGGGTTTGCAAAGGCAGCCGGTGCTGCTGCAAAAATGGCGAAAGTCGGGACTGAGAGCTTCATCTTGATGTTGTATGATCTGTCCCGTATGGTATTGGTATATGGTGTGTGTGGTGTGTGATGTTGTTCTTGAGCTCGTGTAACGCGATTCTGCTTTCCGGGTGTCAAGCAAAAGGTTGACGACTGAGGTTGAAGACTGAGGTTGCTGGGAGTCAACAAAAAGGTAACAGAGCGAACGCGATCGTTGATATAGGAAACCTTCGACCACTAAACCCTCTCCTGGGCACAAGAAAACAGTGACGAAACCAAACACGGCAAAGTTGAGGATCGCCCCAACCGACCACCTCACAAGAAACCTTCCTAAAATCTGAGCTCACCACACAGAGCCAGTCGCGTATGTCTTACGAATCTGACACCCAAGGAAACATGCCGTGTCATGCCATCGAAGTACAGCTTCCGGATGGGGTTCCGTGAGGGCAACGTTAACAGCGAATACACAGCCCTAAACCGAATGAAGAGTCCAGCTTGGATAAACTCTTTTCTCTGGTCAATGACAACTTCACTTACTCGTACACACGCGCACGTGTGCCCATGATCCTACATTCACGCTTGTCTTAATTTACCAGAAGGCAAGAATCGGGCTAACAAATCACCACCAGTGTTGGATTACGCGTTCAAGCTGGCCACAACCAAAAGTCGACTCCTCTCTACGCAAGCTTCGGGCAGCGACCTCTTGGAAAGGCTTGTGACATCACTTGAAGTCTTGTCCATTCGAGGTCTTTCTTCCGCAGCATGGACAAAAATGACTTTTACGTATGTCGTGGAACGGCGTTGCGTGTGCATGCATACTGAGGGACTTTCTGAGTTGTGCATTGCTTGTACAGTACCGTTGCATTTTGACAGCTGCACTTGCACCACGGAGATGGACGAGGTAGAAAGCGTGCTGTTTCTCTGCTGGAGGTAGTGACCTATCGAGTAGTTGAGGCATTGTTCAGACCATGAAGAACTTTATCTGTACCGGACCAATCAGTGTGTTGCTGGAGTGCGATACTCATCATTGGAATGGATAATCCATATTGTTGGACGACTCAATGGTTCGGGACAAGTTACGTCATTCGCATGTCGGCCATCTCGTGCTCGCGTGTTTCCCCAGTGTGGCAGTGTCTTTGACCACTCGAAATCTGAACCACTCGATCGTGAAATCCCAAAATAGAGAGGAAGCTGTACGAGGGAAGGGTCGCACCTGGCAGTCGGGTGACGCATGTTCGGAGAAAGAGGTGGGGATGTCCGTGAATATCAAATTGATGTTAGCCACGTACAGAAATCGGCACCTTTCTTGCGGAAAATCGCCGACATTTCGTCTAATCGGACCATTAAGCGTTCGCACTGGCACATGGGGGAGGCATGATTAATGGGACTAAGTAGCTCTGCCGATCTAATCTTTTACAGGTGCGTAATTCAACTCTCTGCTGCAATCATCAATTGATGTCTTTGATCCACATCGATTTTCACGAGCTTAGAGCTGAAATGCCGGGCATCGCTGAGACGTAATGGAGACGACGCGTTTTGCATGCTTCGCTACGTATGCATTCAACAGTACTGCATAGTGAAGATTCCAGGCCCCGGCGAAACATGCATGGAATATGTTGGTCTAGGAAAAGGAAATTGTTTCCATCATTGTTCAAGGCGTTATCGTCAAGGTGAAGAATAAATGAAGGGACACCGTAGAGTTGCGCACTCAATTGCTCTTGTCAGGCATATGTGACGTCCATTTGATCCGGAGGGCCACACACGCAATAATTCCACATCAGTTGTACTCTCTAGCGATGAACACGAACATTCAACGCATTCATGCATGTCTGCACTACATATGTAGGAACCATCAGTGAGCAATCGGATGGGATAGTGCAGTGTCAGCTGATTCGGACGCTTCTCGCGCCATATCACCGAATTAGACAATTTCGATTTCGTAACCAAATGTACATATGTATGCTGAAAGACCCTATCATCTCATCGATGCTGAAGTGCGAAGAGATCGAGGTAGAGACACACACGGCATAAAGTCGGAGATCTGATTAGATAACCCGCATCAGCCGTTGAAATCAGACCACTTCCGTCGTCACCACAGCAGCTCCGTTGGCGCAAAACATTCCGTCCGCCCCAAAAAGATTGAAGTCTAGGATAAACACCTCCTTACCCCCAATCGCAAACCTCATCACAAAATCTCCAAGCACAATGAACACGGTAAGCTCCATCTCTCTCAATTTCGCGGGGAAACAGCTCCATCTAACGCGAGAGCAGGTGAAATCAGTATAGTACGCCACCCACTCCCTACATACTTACCTCCCACGAAGATGAAAAGACACTACATAACGTCCGGCCACCATAACCGCGCCTCACCTCCTGGCCCTATCACTCCCTGAAACAAACAAAATTCCCTAAACTAACCTCCATCCCCCCATCAAAAGCTATGGCTGGGGTACCCTCATAGTCGCAGGCGGCGGCGCCTACTTCTTCGCCAAACGCAGCATCAACGCCGAACGCGCCGCAAAAGCCGAAGCCGAACACCAAAAACGCCTCCGACAGTACAACCTCGAGCAGCAACACATCACTTCCCCTTCGTCCTCGTCGAGTTCGCAAGCGGCACCGCGCAGCGTTACCAGTGAGCTCGGTAAGAAGGGTTGGAGCGAGGGTGGTGTGGGCGCGGGGGAAGCTGGGAAACCGAGTCAGGAGGCAAGCTCGGATCCGGCGCCGACGAGGCATGCGCCTGAGGATGAGGAGGGTGTCGTGAGGGAGAAGAGCAAGTATGAAGCAAGCGATGTTTTCAGAAGTAGGAAGGGGGATCGGTTTTCGTGAGGGAATGATGTTTGGTGGTGGGGGGCTTTGGGCAATACATCGGAATTGCTCAGATGGCCAAGGGAGTTGTTCTATTAGCGTTGGGAGGGTGTGTCAGGAATAACGAGAAAAGATTGGCCTGTATATTAAGACACTGGATGTTGTCACTTGCATTTGGGGTTAGGGTATCTGATTGTTTCCACTCCTGATTTTGAACTATATACCTAAAGGCGGTGTCTGATTGAACTACCGCTGATTGTATGAAAGGTAATGCAACGCCGTATTATCCGTGATGCGCCAAACGCAGTATGCCTGGGTATAAAGCGACATTTGTGTTTTCATATGTGGCTTCCTCTTCATCAATTGCATACAAAGTCCTTGAACAACTTCGTCTCAAGTGAACAGGTTGCTCCTAGGACTGTCCCTCCGCTTCTCGTACAGCCACTTGTTGTTTAAGCCCACACTGGCTTTGCCTCCACCCGGTGTCGGTGTCCCAGGGGTGGCACTCGAGCTGCTGTCGCTGAAGAAGCTGTTCCCCATTGAACTACCCCCGAAGCTCAGGCGCTGCGACGCCGAGCTGCCACCAACTGCTTTCTGGAAGAGCGGACTGCCAGTATTACTGGGCGAGAAAGGAGAGTTGGTCGTCGAATTCCCCATGCTTGCGCGCGGGCTGCCCGACAATGGTGAGTGCGAACCCTGATTGCTGAAGCTGCTCCGAGGAGTTGACTTTTGGTATCGGGGAGGAGTAATGTAGTTGGGAGATTGGTACGCAGAGCCAGGCGTCTGCGGTGTTGCGACATTGGGATCTAAGCCCATACTCAGTCGCTGCGAGGGCGTGAGAGGGATATCGGCGAGGTCGTCAGGATAGTAGCTAAGAACCAATGGGTACAAAGCGTAGAGTATGTTCAGGAAGAGGATAAGGCGGACGGAATTGATAATCAGACCTCTGTAGGGGACAGCGGGAATGACTTGTAGGACGGGTTTGCCTCTATTCAGATGTCAGTATTATGCGCATTTGTTGATTGCGTGGATTGAACATACGAGGTAAGTCCTGGGACTACCAGTGATGCAAGAATGCCTCTAGCTACGTAAGAAAGCAGCAAAAGGCTGCCGTTTGCAACAATCTTCCTGACATTGCTCTCATCAAAGTTGGCAGCATTCTGGCGTCGCGTGATCTCGTCGAACATGGGGTGTCTCCATGTGCCGTTCGGAGTGAGCATCTGGGTGGTTTGCGCCTGGGGAGTTGAGGGGGTGACTGGCATGTTCGGCTTGGGCTGCGGACTGGCAGGAGATGGGACCGGATTGCGTGCGCTGTTGGAAAGCGACCTTGAGAGTTGACTCATGGTGGCGGGGATTGTCGAACACAGTATATTCGAGGGCGTGCTTTGTTTACCCTGGTTACAACCACCGATACTGGAGCTGTAGCAGCGGTTGCCTGTCTTGATTGGGTGTCGATAATAATTCTGGATGCTGTGTAGTTAGTAGTTAGTATTTCCCCCCAGTGGAGCCTACGGATCACCGCTTCATGAATGTAGTGGTGTCGTGGGTGTAGTGGGCAAATGTCGTGTGAAGGAGCGGACGTGCAGCAATAATATCCAGAGAGAGAGAGACGACGCAGCAACGGTTTGTTTTCGGGGTCCCGGCTCGCCGCACAGACCATCTCTCATCATTCCATCCCATCCATCCAACAATCCCCCCACTGCAGCCGGCATATATATTCGTCATCAGCATTTGCATGTCAGACAGAAGAGTAGTTTCTCTGTCTTTCCTTCAGCTGTTTTTTGACTCATACAGAATATGCCAGGCTTGATTGATCAACTTGACAGCCTTATTGGCGACCTTCTCGCCGGTTCCAATGTCTACACTTACGGACTTCTCGCTGCTATAGTGGGTTGGATTGGCTGGACCATCTTCGACATTCAGGACGCCGATACTCACCCTCTTTTGCTAGCAAGACAGGCCCAGGCTTCTTATGTACGCAATCATGGGGAGTCCGCCGCTTTTAGAAGCCCCGAAACACCTCATGGCTGTAAGTTTTGCTATAGCTGGCGCACAATAGCTCGTTGCCCCGCGCTGACTCCCGGCAGATGCTCTTCGATCCGGCCTTGGAGTGAAACCTCCTGGCGCGCCCATGTACACAGCAGGAAGGGATGGCGACCTCCGAGATATCTGGCGCCGAGTGATCGGAGAGATTCCGTTGGAGAGAGGTCAGTCCTCGAGCGGCACAGCAAACATCATCAGCGTCTTCGGCAAGGATATTACCGACCACAGTATTGCCGACGTCACCAAGGAAATAAATGTTATCGGGAAGCATCTGCAGGACCATGGGGCGAAGAGAGTTGGCCTCTATCTTCCCAACGGTGTTGACTTCCTGGTGGCCCTGTTCGCAGGAGCGTTTTATGGCTTCAGCCCGGTTCTCATCCCTTACAATCAGCCTCATCCGACCCTCATCGAGCTCCTCAACCGTGCCAACGTCGATACTGTTATTTCCAGCGCTGGGGCCCTCCCTCTTGAAGATGTCAGGAAAGGCGTCCCTGGACTTCGGAACATCATCTGGACAGTTGAAAAGACGAGCAGGCATATGGATTGGAATGAGGTTCCAGAGGGCATTGGGGGCAAGATCGATGTCTCGGTATGGCATCAACTCGTGCAGGATCACAAGAGCGAGGCTACAAGCCTGCCCCAAGATACCAGCAAAGCACCCAATGTCGTCTTTCTCTGGCAAGAAGCGATTGGAAAACCTGCCGAGATTATCGAGCTCACCCAGCAGGCAAGTTCACCAACCCTTTCTATACTTCGATGGTTGACTGACGTCTTTGCAGAACATAGCCGCCGGTACGGGTGCATTGATTAGCGCTTTGCCCGCTGCTCATCGCTTCAACTCTTCGGACACTTTTCTTCCTGCCGACAGCTTGACCGAATCGTATACTCTATGCCTGACTCTGGCCGCGCTGTACTTGCATGCAAATGTGGTAGTCACTTCGGTCGCAGGTCCAGGTGTTGATCTCACTCTGGCAACCCGATCTATCGCACCTACCATCGCAGTCGTGTCTGCTGCAACCGCCGCTAAGCTTCACAGCACTACTGCCACATCCGTTACGGGGGGTCTCAAGAAACTTGCTCACTCGGCAGAAACTCGTGCACTAGCTTTGGGCCGCTTACCAACCGACAGCTTGTTCTCTCGACTTAATGCACCTACCCGAGCTGATATTGGAAGCACGCCCGGCAAGCTACGACTCCTCTTCGTCGCCGAGCGAGCTGGACTCAACACACCGCCGCTCACCTCGGAAGACCTGTCCGACCTTCGTATCTACTCAAAAGCTCGAGTCATATATGCCTTGACTGCAGGTGCAGTCGCAGGGGCAGTGACGCAAACCAATCTTTACGACTACCGCAGAGAAGCTACGCCTTCGACCAAGCACAGTCATTTCGGTGTGCCCCTGAGCTGCCTGGAAGTCAAGCTGAAGGACACGGCCTCGCACAAAACCACGGATGAACAAGCTGTAGGGGAGATATTGGTCACTGGAGCTTCTGTGGCTGGTGGAGAGGCGGCGCTTGGGGTCAATGGTATGTTGTTGGTATCCTGGCATTGTTATTATTTACTAACGGGGCTTGCTTCAGGCACATTCCGCGATGACCACACACTGGCGTATATTTGAACAAGGGGGAGAAGATTGGATACACATGGGCGCCGGCACATTTTTTCATCATGATACCACTGCCGATGAGGCGATGTTCTTGCGGTGTTGGTCGCCATCTGGCGATATAGTGTTGCTGTACAATATGAAATGTGCTCAGAAGGAGCTTGCGCAAAATCATGAGTGATTTGATTTGGAAGTTACTGACGTTCAGCAGCGTGGGTGTGACGGTTAACAGACCAGAGAGAAGCATGGAGTTTTATGTCATTCCATGGCGGAGATGGTCGCGCGACCGCGTGGGCTTTCTCCGCTCTGGGACCGAGCCTGGAACGGACGTGAAGGAACCTGGGGAAAGACTAGCGAGTAGCGTGGCTGGCGTGGCTGTCGTTACTGGGATGCTTATCTATTGGCACGAGCATTTAAGAATGGCCGAGTTTGCTAATGCTTTGAAAAGTGACAGCTGCCGACGTTGACAGATAGACAGGCACCAAGGAGAGCTGATGGTATTTGTCATGTACCGGGAAGCTCTTTATACACAGAGACGCCTTTTCTCTTTCACCATGCGCGAGAGTGGGGGCTCTCTTTGCCATGCAATCAAGGAATGCTAGAAACAGATGCCCGATCACAGCTCTGTCTTGTGTGATTGGGGGTCTAGCGAGGCTTATCTTATCATGCATGTCCTCACCCCCGCAAGCATGGCCGTATCCCAAGAGCTTTCGCCGCGCAAGGATAGACGACTGAAGGAAGACGGACGGCACAAATATGATAAAGAAGCCTCCACCCGTGGCTTTCCCACTCCCCAGGTCTTTCTCACTTCAATTCTCGCCTCACATTCATCGCCATGCCTGTGTTTGAGCGTCCCCATCTGAAGGTGGACCAGCCGACGTCAGCATTCGCCGAGGGAAATCAACGATGGTAAGCCCATCTGCCTCCTTACAAATTTTCGTTACTGTCTAGTTGACTGATATCCTCATAGGACGAATAAAGACCTGGATCCAGTTCCCCCTCAAGCGCGCAAATGGGGAGTCACTTCATTTCTAGCCTATTGGGTTAGCGATGCCTGTAAGGAGCCCTTCTCGTATCTTGCATAAACCGCGTCGCGTCATGTTCGAGGACCTTGAGCTCACCGGGAAATTTCTGTTTGAATCATACTGACTTGATGCCCGCGATTCTAGTCAAGTAATATATGAGCGCTTTGCATCTGATGCCATCTGTTCGCTAACAATGTTGCAGCGCTGCAACATGGCAATTCGGTGCTGGCATTATCGCCATCGGTCTTTCATGGCGCGAGTCAATAGGCATTGTAGCTCTTGCCTTCTTCATTATATCTTTCGTCATCGCCCTCAACGGTGCCATTGGCGTGATTCGTACGTATACTGCAGCCATCTTCGCTATCTTGGTCCTATCTTTTCAATTGCTGATTTTTCGGATAGACCATGCTCCATTCCCGGTGCTCGCACGCGCTTCCTGGGGCTTTTGGGGGTCCTACATTGCCATCATCTCCCGTGCCATCCTCGCCATATTCTGGTTCGCCATCCAGACCATGAACGGTGCCAATACGGTTCGCGTCATGCTGGGAGCTATCTGGCCGTCATTCCTAACGCTGGAAAATACAATTCCAGAAGATCAGGGCATCACAACAAACACCATGGTCTCATTTTTCATCTTTTGGCTTATTCAGCTCCCATTCCTGTACATGCACCCCAACAGCTTGCGCATTTTGTTCATGGTCAAGAGTGCTGTTGTACCTGTGGCGTGGATTGCGATCCTCATCTGGGCCTTCGTGGCAACCAAGGGCGAAGACATTTTTGCCGTCACCAGCAAATCCACCGTGCAAGGCAGCGCGTACAGCTGGGCATTCTTGTCCAGTTTGACTTCAGTCATTGGAAACTATGCGACTCTATCTGTCAACCAGGTAAGCCTGTGTGAACGAGAGGAAAATGTTGTCGTCATGCTTACCCTCAAATGCCAGGCCGATTTCTCACGCTACTCTCGAGTTTCCGTCAAATGGCAGCTTATGTACGTCCCCTTTCTGCCAATCGTCTTCACTTTTATTGCCTTCATCGGGATCGCCGCATCTTCAGCGGGGGCCGTGAAGTATGGACACCTAGATTGGGACCCTATGGCTCTGGTCGAAAACTGGGAATCGCGCGCCGCCCGTTTCTTTGCAGCTTTCAGCTTCGCGCTTGCGGCTTTGGGTGTAAACATCTCCGCAAACTCTCTTTCTGCCGCCAACGATCTCACCGCGCTCTTCCCGCAATACGTTAATATCCGTCGCGGTCAGCTCCTCTGCGCTGTCATCGCATGGGCACTAGTCCCTTGGAAGATCCTCGCAAGCGCTGGCTCTTTTCTCAACTTCATGTCCGCGTACGCTGTATTTTTGGGTCCCATTGCCTCAATCATGGTTTTCGACTTTTGGGTCATTCACCGCAGAAAGTACGATACCCTCGCGTTGTACCAACCGCACGGCATCTACCGCTACACGGGCGGTGTCAATTGGCGCGCCGTTATTGCCTTTCTCGTTGGTGTTGCGCCGAACATGCCTGGCTTCATCAACAGCATCAACCCAGATATTGATGTCGGTGTTGGCAGTAGACCGTACTCGTTTGGGTGGTTGTTGGGTTTCACGGCTACCAGTATTGTGTATGTCGCGTTGTCCATGATCTTTTCTCCTACAAGGACTATGATCGAGACTGCCGTCTTACCTGATGATATTTACGATGATGGAGTCAGTGTCGGTGGAAGCGGAAGCGGGAGTGGTAGCGGTGCTGTAGAAGAAGAGGGTCGAGTCAGGGGAAAGGGTGGTTGGAAGGGAAGACTGGAGAAGATCTTGTAAAGAAGCGGTCGATCTAGGCATGTAAGTAGAATCCTGGTGCTTTCGACTGGCGCAGGATGCCTTGTTGAGGTGTTGCATCTAGATCGGGACCATCGTTTAGAGTTCCGAGAATGCTTTTTCCAAAGCTGAATATCGATACAATGCCTCGAAGCAGTGTATTCGATACCGTGTACAGTAATATCGAAAATCTTTACATATATGTACATACCTAATATTCTACATAAACCATTCTCCTGAACACTCAACCACCAGTGATCCTCTCAATATTTGATCTCCGTGTATGTTCGCAGCGTTTACCGATCTGCTAATACGCATTTGCATACATATGAAGTATCAAAACCACGTGCTATAGCTATAAAGACCGGAAATCATACATATAAGTGTTCTACTCTAGCCTGATTTTTCCTAGAGCGCGAGAAGCGTGGTCCTGCAGGGCATCCAACTCCACAATGTTTCAGAACACAAGAAACTCCACAACCCAGCCTATCAAACGTGATCCAATTGCCACAACAAAAAGTAAGACAACACCAATCAGCATCACGATCATCCTCCAGGTTCTCTGCCTCTATCTCCTGAGCTCAGCCGCACGCCATTCAACTTGCCCTCCAAACAGGCTAAACTCCCGCCAAGTCAGTCGCCTATCTCAAACCATGCCTATATCAAGAAGCAAAAAATCCCCGAGAGAAAGAAAGAGCGAGGGAGCAACCACCTGGCAATATATACCCAGCTAGAACCGGAAAAAGAACAGAGAACTCCGCGAGATCGACAACGCCCACCTGCTTTCGCCTGAAATGCAAAAGGGAGTCATGTACGAGCAAAAGGCAGAATTGTCGTTGCAGATGCATATACCGATATAGCCAAAATACTACATGTGCAGAAGCAGCAGAGACAAAGATGTGCACAAGAGACGATTGTACCTAATTAACCGAACAGGAGATGAATGAATCGGGCAGCGAAAGGGCAGCGGATCCACGTGTTGGTTCTCGCCTGCATGGGATGCTGATGCTGCATAATCTGGCGCTTGGTTTTGTTTCTTGCGATACGGTGGCTGAATTGGAAAGCGCATATGCAGAAACGCTGCAGCATGTTTTCCTTTTCGTTGCATGATGATTTGTTTTCTTCTGCAGATTGGTTGGTAGATAAGTGTTTCGACTCGCTTGAGGGGGTTTTGCCTGTGGGCAGGTTGATGAAGAGCGAGGGAGGGGTCGGGATGATCTTCAGGGACGGGACTTGGTTTAATCATGGACATGCATGCGTGCAGGTATTGAACATGTGGACTTAGCATGATCGTGCTGGTCCCTCGTGATATTAATCTGACAGACGTCTTGTTTTTGCTTTTCGGTAGAGCTGAAAGCGATCGATCTTCTTTCTTTCTTTTTTGAACTCGTTTTTGTTTTTTGGTGTTCAAGGGTTTGAATCTCTGGGTTCTTGATAAACTGATACTCTCGGTACAGGCGAAGCAGACTTAACCCTCTTTTGAACGTTGAAACATTGAACTTCCATGCTATTTTCTTAGATGGAAATAGACTAAGATCGAAGTGATGGCGAATACATGGCCAACGGGTATCATCATCACAGGCGTGCTCTACTTCTTCACTGTTGCTTGTTTAGCAGGCAGAGTGGCCGTCTCAGTGCAGCATAGGAGGGTTGGCCTAGAAGACTGGATGATTACCATCGCAGGAGTATGGTCCTATCTTCCTCTACCTTTTCTGTGATACTAATCTTATCATCAGGTTCTTTCAATCATACAATTTTCATTACTGGTGGCTTCGTGCCGCTCCGATGAATCCGACTACACCCGTTCTCAACATATTTTGTTCGCATCATCTCTCTTCTATGGACCTTCCATCGTACTCGCCAAGGTCAGCGCAGTATACATGCTCCTTCAGACACGGTATGGTCCACTGCGCCACGCTCTACTCTACACAATAGCACTGCTCCAAGCTCTATCAAGCACAGCAAACACCGCGTTCCAGATAGCGCGATGTCGACCAATATCAAGCAACTGGGATTCCGAGTCGAACCCGAACGCAAAATGTGTTAGTAGAGAAGACACATTGCTCGCATTCTACATCGAATCTGGCACTGGGATAACTGTCACTTTAATCCTCACCATCTTCACCACCATTCAGCACAGAAAAAGATGCAGGGGTTTCACCGAAAAGTTAGGACTAACACTCATAACAATTCTATCACTCTTCTCCATCTCCGCAAACCTCGTCCGCTCCACCCTCCTCCACGCCTCACCACTACACATCGACACGACCACACCCTCAACCCCACCAATCTCCCGCTTCACCCCACCCCAATGGTCCATCCTCGAACAGCAAGCCCTCCTGATCACCCTCTGCATTCCTACCCTGAAATCCCTCTTCACGCGCAACCTCCATCGCTTCAGCCTCCACTCGTCACATAGCATTTCCCCAACGCCAACGCCAAACTCAAATTCAAACAATCATCACCCTCACCCACCACCACCACCACCCCGCGGCTACTTCAGCCGCCTCTCCTCATCAAACGACGCCCGTCCCTCATCGAACCCACCCCGCAGCAGCACCAGCAAGAAACAATCTCGTTCTCACCCTCGCGCACGCCCTCGCCACCGTAGCCCTTCCCTCCCATTCATCGCAACACCCGCGCTGAAATCCACAATCGCGCAGTGCAGAGCTACACCGGAACCCCCTATCTCGCTATCCTCTGAGACCATCTGGCCAGCTGGGTATGGGTACCCCGGTCGAGGGAGCAGCAGGGGAGCGTATTACGATGAGGAAGAGGAAGAGAGATTGCGAGGGAGCGAGGAGGAGCGGGATGGAACGTGGGGGGATGGAGGGATTTTGTTGACGACGGAGTTTTTGATGAGGAGTGAGGTTGTTAGTCGGATGCCTAGCCGTGATGATGTCTTGGGGTTAGTTGGCGGAAGGAGGGGTGGGGTTGAGATGTAGAAATGTATGGGGGAAAAGGGGGTGGGTTGGGTAGGGGTTTGGTTTTTCCAGGGTGTCTGCTAATTTGGGAAGGGGGTATTGTCTTGTCTTCCACATTTTTATTTTCTTCCATCTTTCTCTTTCGCTTGCAAGTGTTTCTGCTGCCTATGTGGTAATAGCGGTATAGCTGGAATCATGTAATTAGACGTTCTCGAAAAAAAAAAAGAACAGAAAAAAAAAACTCGAATCAAAATTCCATATATCCAGATCCCGAATAGAAAAGACCTTCCCACTTGCTAAACATGCTCCAAACACACCTCACATTGAAAAGATCAATCACCAGTCGTCTTCACCATGAGAAAGTTTGTTCCACCGAATAAAACAAAAATATATGAACAAATAGGTATATGTACACAGACACACAATCACAAGGCAATATACATCTTGACCACCTGCGACCAACGCCTCTTAAGCTACCCAGCAGCGGTGAGACTCGAACATAACAACACCACACCAACACTTCTATCTACACAACAGACGAGGAGAACACCCCTTGCCGTGATCATGCCAGATGGCGTATCGTGGTGATCCAGCGACAAGTATCAGCGACCTAAGAGAAGAAAGAGAAGCTCCTCTTCTTGTTGTTGCCTCGTCCGTTACCATTGCCGGCTTGCTGACCATTTCCGCCCTTGTTACCGTTGGCGTTACCGCCAGCATTCTGATTTTGGTTACCGCCAGCTTGGTTCTGATTCTGGTTACCTCCGGCTTGGTTCTGATTTTGGTTGCCGCCAGCATTCTGGTTTTGGTTTCCGTTGTTTTTGTTTCCGTTGCCATTGCCATTGCCTTTACCATTGCCACCGGCCGCTTGGGTAGCGCTTGCGGCAGCAGAGGTAGAGGTCGCACCAGCTGCAGGGTTTGCTGCGAGAAGAGCTGTGATTGAACATGTTAGCTTCTTGGTTCTTCTACATTCTAAGTGGGTGACGGAGATGACGAATGAGAAGGGATGAGCGCACCAGAAATCGCAGCGATGCCAGCTTCGTTGTCTTTATTGGCGACAGCGGCCTCGGCGGCTCCCACAGCCTGGTTGGCCGCTATGGCAATGGGTAGATCTTTCTGGTTCTGAAGAATCTGTGCGGAGATGCCTTGGAGGGTCTGCGCAGTTTCGACGCCTGGGGGGGAACATGAGTGTGTGCGCTTCGAACGAAGTTTGTGTGGATGTGCAGGAAATAAACGTGTCGAAAAGAAAGATCATCACTTACCACTCGCGGAATTGTCAGTTCGACCGGTGCCATCAGTTTGCTGGACAGCGAAGCAGCCTCCGAAAGGCCCAGCAACAGCAGTGTTGCGGCAGCGGACTGTGCAAATATCACCAGTCGATGCTCCGATGCAGTTGAAGTCATCAGGCATCGTGACTTGGACGGTGAAGTTCTGCTCCTTGGCATCGGAGAGACCGTTGGCACCAGGGACGTTGTTGGCCACTTGCAACTTGACGAAATTAGTAGCAGCATTGCTGGTTTCGTCGAGCTCGCACTCGTAGGGACCAGCACCATCGGCGTTGACCTGATGGATGGTTACAGCGAGCTTAGAGCCCTTGGTGACTGTGGTCATGCGTCCAGCAGCCAATTCAGCCTCTGTCTGTTCGCCGACATCGATGTTGCCGGCAATCTCGGTGCGGCCACATGAGTTGACGATGTTCTGGGTGATTTCCGAGTCACGGATGATAGTAGAATCCTGCTGGCAAGGACTGATGTTGGTGCAGTTGCGAGCAAGGGTCTGATCAACTGTTTGACTGGCGTTAGTATGAAGCATCTTTGAAGGAATCAATGCTACGTACCCAAGAAACCTTGACTTGCGCCTTGCTCACCAACGGCTTGTACGATGACACCGTGGGCATTGACAGAAGAGACGAGGGCGACAACCGCCAGGATGGAAGAAGAGTAATGCATTGTGTGGATGTGTGTGTGTGTGTATGAACTGCGCACAGCGCTCTGGTAGAAATGAATGAATAGAGCGAAAGGAAACAAAAAAAAAGAAGGGATCTCCTGTATCCTGAGAAGCGAAGAAAGCGACGAATGAGTTCGGTGGTGTGAATAACCTGAATGAGGCTCCCATGGCCGCAATATAAACACCTCACTCACTCCTTTGCGAAGGAGAATTGTGGGCTAGAGCGCCTACGAAAACCTCTGTACTCCTGAGGCCCCATCATGCAGTGGGGTTTTGGTGGACCTCTTTCGATGGTGAGGTTGCACTCCTACCTTACCCTGCTATCTGAATTACCAGAGATGGTTTAGGGCTGGAGTTGACGCTGTGCGGGTATGGTCGACTGTGGGAATAAGCAATCGGGTGCCAGGGTTGTTCCGTCTTGTCTGCCGTGTCTGTTCACGATAGCGCGCATTGCCGCTCGCTTCAAACTACCTCAAGCCCCTGTTTTGTGTAGAAGTGTATGCGAAATATCACGGCATTCCGCATTGGACGGTTTGACGTCTGAAAAAAGCCAGGGTGCGGCATGGCTTGGCGTGGCAGGTGCGGCTCGCAGGGTTTCGGAACACAGGCGTCATGTTTCGTGGTGGCGTGAATCGAAGCCGACAGGAAACCGACTCGCCGGCATGTGTCAGGAAACGTTGAACCATTGCCTGAGGGCTAAAGCATTCGATGAAACGTCGAGAAGAATGGCTCTCTGTTCGGTGTGCATGCCGAATAGGGCGGAAACTTGTGGCTCATTTCCGGTAGTTGCTGTCGGATAATGGATCATGTTTCGCGTGCTTCGTGGCTGGGAATTGGAAGAGGGTGCAAGAATCATGACTATAGCGAATCGGGTATTCCAGGACCAAAATCGAGTCATGTTTCAACATGGGACTATCGAAAGAGCAAAAGGCCATCAATATACGTCAATTGCATAAGATGAACATGGCCTTAATTGCCATGTTAAGATTCATGAGCGTCTAATTGAACCCCAGCCATTCACCCTCACTATCATCGTCTCCGTCCACCATAACCTCGTCAATACTCTCATTGTCCAAGTCTTTGACGCCGAAATCCAATGCCAAAGCGCCACCAGTTTTCTCCACTGGCTGCGCGAGCAGATATTCGATCCGGTAAATGTTTTCATCCGCCAGCCTTGCTAACTCCGCCTGTATCCTCCTGACTGCCTTCTCTACGCTTCGCAGTTCTGCCTCCATGCCTCCTCGGTTATCCTTCATCCACCGCCCATGCTTGCTCAATAGAGCCTCGATCCATACCAAATTGAATTCGAGATGCGGCGATTCGTCTGCCTGAAGAGCCACAAATCGAAGTAATCTTCCCAGATACACCGAAGGGAGTTCTTTTACAATCAGTGGAATATCGGAAACGGGTGTGGCCTCGTAGACGCGACGGATCAGTGTCCGTTCGTTCAACCGGAATGCCATCACAAGCGCTTTCAAGTATTCTTGTTCGGCTAGGGTATGAAGTGTGGTGGAGGGGGTCACAGTAATGTCGAGATCAAAGGGATCGAATTGGACTGTCGTGTCCAAGGAATAGATCAGTAGTCCTTCCGTCGAGGCGGCACAGAAAGCTCTTCCAGTGGGCGAGAAAGCTAAAGAAGGGACGCGGATAGCTGGCCTTGTTTTCCGTGCACCTTCTCCGCGCTGGGCTCCCGGAAGTGTGTAATCTCTTCGGTTTTCTCTGTCTGATTCTTCGCCCTGCTCATCGATCATCCCCATCGGCCCCGCTTCAGTGAGAAGTCTACTGTTTAGAAACTCTTGCGTCCCGTCCAGAGCGAGGTTCACAGAGACGGTGAACTTCTTGATTAGCACGCCAGATTGAACATCGTACAAACAAATATACTTGCTCTTACCTCCAGCAAGAACACATGTGCCGTCTGCGCTATACTTCACCGTATCAAAACTTTTGGTTCCAGCTACGTTGGCAGCTGTTCGTCGATCTGTCATCTTTCGTCCACCCGACACATCACGACGTCCATCAATGCCGTTTTGCTGACTGGCCTCCGATACAGACCAAAAGGTCAATTGGCCGTCTAGTGTTGTAACGGCGATTTGTTGCGAGTCAGGGCGGACTGCGACGCATACAACATCTGACATGAGTTGCAACGGCTCGCTCGTTTGTGTGCGCGCAAATATGTTCCAGAGGCGAACTGTACGATCCCAGCTGCCACTCACTAATGTGCTGCCATCGGGTGAAAATGCTAGTGACATCACTGGTCCTTCGTGCCCTGTCAACCGATCTAGTAGTTGCCCGGTCTGGACAGACCAAATGTGGATATCGAAAGAATCGAGTGATCCAGCGCAAACAACTTCGCCACTAGGATCAATCGCCAATGAAGTGAACTGCAGTCGTGACGGTGCGGTGAAAGTGCGGAAGTTACGATATCGAATGAGATCCCATGCTCTTACTGACCCATCCAAGCTTGCGGTGTATAATACGTTTCCACGTTTGGCAAATTCACTTGCTGTGACAGCTCCCAGGTGCTCAGTGAATGTCACGACGCAAAATCCCGAGTTGACGTCCCAGACCTTGATTTTGCCATCATCCGCGGCAGTTATTATGCGCTGCCCTTCGGGCGAGTAAGCGATTGTGTTCATAGCGTCAAAGTGACCCTGCTGTTTCAAAATGTAAGACTCTGACTGCCATTCCCACACTAGCAGTTGCCCCAATTTTGAAGCTCCGAACGCTAGCCACTCGCCGGTTTTGTTGATGGCTACGAAGTCAATGTTATTTTGCGATATACTAGAATATGTCAGCCAGTGCATGTGAAGACAATAACCAGACAAAATGCGCACCTCAAGTTCTGAATCTGGCTGAATCCGGGGAGCTCATGTATGAAGAAAATGCCATGTGAAAAACCAGTGACGAGCAATTTGGTCTCAGGGTGGAAGCTGGCACATGTAACATGGGCATTATTCTGCATGAAGAAGTGACGTTCCGAAATACCCCACTGCATATTCTCGTCTGTTTCTTCGGCGTCCTCGGGCGCGTCGTAACGAAGCATGTATCTCCAAACGAAGAGTGCTCCATCCTTGCTGACTGTGTAGATGGTTTCCTGGTCTTGGGAGAACCAAGCGCCCACCACTGCTTGCCTGTGGCCTGACAATGTGGTTTGCGCAAAGCCTTCTTCGGCATCCAAACTCCATATCCGCGAGGTCATGTCTTTGGATGAACTGAGGAAGAATCTAGAATCTGCTGACCATTCTATGCTCCGAACAGTATCAAAGTGGCCAAGGTAAAGTCGGTGCAGCACAAACGGCGCGAATTCGAGGTCTCCATCGGCGACGTCTGGCGTGGATGGTGTGTGCCATACCTCAATTTGACGGCCCGTGGCCACTGCGAAATGACGACCGGAAGGAGCGAATGCAAGAGCGTTTACCTCGCCACGGAGCGAAAAGTGGTAAAGAACGATGCGGCGGGGAATGTTGGTGAGGATGGCGCGACCATCTTCGTCGATGGAAAGAAGCAGGTTTCCTTTGGGGTTCAATGCTAATCGCGCAATGTTGCGTCGGTGTGCGAAGGGAAGGGTGTAGGATTTCGAGTTGACGAGGTCAAAAACAGACACTCTATTGCCTACTGGGGACAGCAGGCATGTGCCATCTGGTGTGAACAAAAGGTTTCCTCTGCTGTATACGGTTCCCAGTAGGTTGGAGAACTGTCGCATCGATTAGTACAGAAGAGACATGAGAGGCGCGCTCACAACCAGGAGGTCACCCTTACTTGGAAATCGGTCTTCATATCGGAAAATGTCTATGGAACAGTTGTCGCATGTTGCGGGGGCGCGAACGACGACAATTCATATCTTCAACTTTTTTTTTGGGATAAGAGCTCGGGCCCGCGTTCTGCGTCTTAAGTGGCCGGGCCCGTTGAGCGCGCCTTACCGGATTGAGAATCGCGCCTACTGTTGAGAAAGGGGACGCCAAATTGTACAAACACCACGCAGCCTTCACCACAACCTCTTCCCCACGCCCAGTGCATAGCATATCGAGCTTGCCTCCGACCGTCTCCTGCCTGGTGTATTGTTCGTGGTATGCCATTCCAAAGAAATCTACTCATGGTAAACCATAACAACAGCTAACCAGCTTCCTGCCAGAAGCGCCTCCACCCTTTCTCCACCACCCCCCGTACCATATCAGCCAGCCAGTTTCAATCGTCAACTCCAGACCACCATACACAATGGCCGAATCCGCTTCCCCAATTGGCATTGCCAATGTATGTACATCATTCGCCGCATTGCATCTGTCGTCTTGCTAATCCATTGCAGCTCCCCAACCAGCGGTATGCTTTACATTTGGACACGACACGTATGAAGCCTAACAAGAGACAGACACAAGATTGTTGCAAAGCGTGGAGCTGCCTTCACCATCATGGTAAGTTTTATTGATGCTGTTTCCAAAATAACAATACTAAATGCACTAGGTTGCTGGCGAGTCTGGTCTGGGCAAAACGACCTTCATCAACACCCTGTTCTCCACCACCATCAAGAACTATGCCGACCACAAGCGCCGACACAACAAGCAGATGGACAAGACGGTAGAAATTGAAATCACCAAGGCTGAGCTTGAGGAGAAGTTCTTCAAAGGTATTTGGCTGCATCCTTCGGCAGAGACGCTGTCATGCTAACAATCACTCCAGTCCGCTTGACTGTCATTGACACTCCTGGCTTCGGCGACTACGTCAACAACCGCGACTCCTGGCAACCCATTATCGAGTTCCTCGACGACCAACACGAGTCGTACATGTTGCAGGAGCAGCAACCGCGCCGCACCGATAAGATCGATCTTCGCGTGCACGCTTGCTTGTACTTCATCCGACCTACTGGCCACACCCTCAAGCCCTTGGACATTGAGGTCATGAAGAAGCTTTGCACGCGCGTCAACCTGATTCCCGTCATCGCAAAGGCTGACACTCAGAGCCCCGCCGATTTGGCCAGGTTCAAGCAGAGGGTGAGCGCAGTCATTGAGGCCCAAGGCATCAAGATTTACTCGCCGCCGCTCGAGGAGGACGACGATGCCGCGCTCAATCATGCCCGTGGGTTGATCAACGCCATGCCCTTCTCTGTCATTGGATCCGAGAAGGATGTAGCGACCAACGACGGACGATCCGTCAAGGGCCGACAGTACGCCTGGGGTGTTGCTGAGGTTGAAAATGAAGACCACTGCGACTTTAAGAAGCTCCGTGCTATCCTCATCCGAACCCACATGCTCGACTTGATTCACACCACCGAGGAGAACCACTACGAGGCCTACCGTGCCCAGCAGATGGAGACTCGCAAGTTTGGCGAGGCACGCCCACGGAAGCTCGACAACCCCAAGTTCAAGGAAGAGGAAGAGGCTCTCCGCAAGCGCTTCACAGAGCAGGTCAAGGTGGAGGAGCAGCGATTCAGACAATGGGAGCAGAAGCTCATCACCGAGCGCGACCGCCTCAACAAGGATCTCGAGGCCAGCCACGCCATGATCAAGCAGCTCGAAAACGAAGTCGAATCACTCCAGACGACCATTGGCAACCGCTCGCACGGCCGCCGTTAAAACATTCACCAGGGCGTCGGTGGCGTTGGCTTCTTCACACTTACACACTTTGCTTGGCTCACAGCAGCACAGGCCTAATTTTAACTTCGAGATTCCCCTCTTTTCTGCCTTCCATATGTTTGTAATCGTCGCGAGGAGCTTTTGGGGGCTTTGTGCAGAGATGGCAGGGCTGAGACCAGCAGAGCACAGCAGAGATTGTCGCTAGCTGGCAGGGCATGTTGAGTAGTGCTGGGATACATGGGGGTGTATTATTCCAGTCGCTCCAGAAGGGCCGTCAGGAAACAAAAGGTCTTATAATGCACGCATGGCACGGTATATTGACCTACATAGCTAACTCGTTCCTTTGGACACTGTGGTCAAAGATGATGTTCTATGGCTGCTAAGATACTTGCCTGATGTTCTTCAGATTTGCCCAGCAATGGAATAACTGTCGTGATGCTCTTTGTTCCGCCATACCTCTACTTGATGTTCATACCCCCAAACGCACGATCGAGCGCCTCCCCTTCCCTTTCATCCGGCACCCCATCCCTCTTCTCCACCAATCCCTTGATGCCAACACTGGCCCTTCTCCTCCTCTGCCCGTGCTCGTCCATCACACCGCCCATTTCCGTGTCGGCGCCATTCCCGTCCCCATCCCCTCCCATCGTGGTCGCATCCCCAACATTTTCCGGTCGCAACAACTTGACGTCCCCATCCAACCACCCCGGCGCCACACGCCTCTTCTCCGCCAACTCGGCAGCTTTTCGCCGGTCCTCAAAGCCTTGCAGTGTAGCTTTCGCGTTGGCTTCAAGAGCTTGCAAATGTGATTGCAACGCCAGACATGAAGTGAGAATTTGGTCGGGGTGCGCGGAGGTGTTTGTTGTGCTGCTATGGATGTAGGCTGGTTGTTCGTTCTGTTGCTGCTGTTGCTGTTGATCGGTCGAAGAGGCGGTAGTAGTCGATGTTGTGGAGAGGACTGAGGGCGGAAGCGTCGAGGGAAGTTGCTTGTATGTGTAGGGTAGTGGGGTTGCGGTCGGGAGGGAGAGGAAGGGGGAGACTGTTAGTGGGACTTGTGCGAGGAGGGGGTGGGGGTCTGTTTTGGGGTTGGGTATGTTTGTTAGCTTTTGTCTTTTATTGTGCTTTGTATAGCATTGGAAGGAACTGGTATCGATCTGGGTTGATGCATGCGTCTGGTGTTCAACCAGCCATCCAGCACCCATTCATTGTTATGTACGGGCAGCGAACAGCGACATCAATTGTCCATCCATAGCTCCCGGTGCGCACCAAAAAGTGGTTTCCGCACTCTAGCTCGACAATACACGTCTTGGGGCGTGTATACTGGAAGGTGTGTATTGATGTTTGCCGTCGCGTGCATGGGTAGCGGGGAGAATGAAGCGCCTGTCTGCCGTCCTGCAGCGCAGATCTGGGGTGAACCAAAAAATAAAAAGACACCACTCACGTTCATCATGCATATTGGCACTCGCGGAGCAATGAATCAAAGGCAATCGAATAGAATGCGGCTCTGTGGCGTAGAGCGGTTGGGTAGGTGGATTTCGTTGCGGATAGAGGGGAGTGGGTGTCTGGGTGAATTGGCTGGCAGGCTGGCGGCAACGGCATGTGGGATGACGGGCAAATGTGGAGCTCTCTAGAGAGGTTGGCAGGTGGAGAGTGGAGAGAGTCAGCCACAGCTTCCCCTGCCCTCTGGGACGACGCCTCGAATCGGATAATTATTAGTTAATGAGGCTTGTTCCATGCCATTGGCTCGCTACCCAGTCACCAGTGTCTCTGCTGTTCAATGTACGTGATGAACAGGTTCGTGAGTTATTGTATTGCGTGTTGAGTATATCTTTTCTTCATCTAAACAATGTATATATAGCTGGATAGTTGATTCTTTCGGTGATCTGGTCAATCTGTTTGATGGGGCACGAGACCGTTTCTGGGTAGTGTCTGGATACGGGTTCGCGGCTAAGTGTTCGTTCACCCCTCGACCTCTCGCACGAAGCAATCACTTAACATGGCTGAAATTGGCATGTGAGGGGTCGTAGGATCGGGGATCGAATACGATGTTAGTACACGGGTCAGTACAGGCTGACGATCATATCGGCCGGCTTGTATGCCTCCGGGGAGTTGATCGTCAAGCGCTTCGCGCTACTTCCGCTGCTTGCGTTGTACTACCACATAAAGTTGCGTCCAGAAAATTCCTTGTATTCTCTTATTTTTTGGGGGAAACGATGAGTGCATCCAAAACGAGGAGACAAGAACTGACTGCTCTGCCTGGAACCCGGCAAGGCAACAAGATAGTTTTGACAGGGTCAATGAGCTTCTTCGCCATCCATTAGCCATTATGATATATCTAAACCCTGGTTTACGGTCGGCCAAGACATCAGCTCACCACCGTTTGCTGCGAGCTATGGATCTCTCAGTCTCAGTGACAGACATTGTCGGGGTATTATCCAATTTCGACAGATACCCCTTGACTGGCCTGATGTAATGCAACGATATGCAAAGTTTTGATTCTTCAGCATCGTGGGTGTCTTTTGCATTTGGGAATACGTGTTAATACAGTGCTAACGACGGTCAGCAGGTGGCCAGCCGAGAGCTGTTAGCTAAGAGTAAACTCCGAGCAGAATTCGCACAGTGACAAACAGAAGCTGGGCAGGGGTTGATCCTGAGTCTATTTGAGGACTATATGCACAAACACTATATGCGCGGATACTATATGCGGGGAGTACGTACCCGCCATTGCAAATCACATCATTGAACACATTATCACATGCAGTGATCGGCTTGACACCCACGTGCCGAATCGAGGCACTGGAGAATACGACTGTGAGGGACGTGTTTTCCCCCGCCAAACGTGTGCAGCTTGTTAGCGAGTTTCGGCTGCAAACAACCATCCAATTGTCGTATAGACACTCTGGTGGCTTTGATATGACTGGAATTGTGCTATTCCTTCAGTCATTTGTTTGGGACGCGGTGTGAGAATGTAAAAATTACGAAAAGTTTGCAAGCTGAGGGTGTTGGTGATGCTTGGCTGAGCAGGGCGCGAACGCATGCTTGCGGGTCTTGGGATCAATTGATTGCAAAGGTTGTCGCAGTTGGATGCATCGTGAAAACCTCAGTCGAGTCCGGAACCCGGGACGAAAGAAGTGGAAGGCGGGGCGGGCGATGGGACAATTAGTATCGCGGAGGAATCATTGCCCTTGCTTGCCACCTTATCGGGCAGTCGAAGAGCTCACAGGCGGACTTAGGATCTAAGATTTGTCCGTAGATGGTGTAAGGAAGAGACGTGAAGGAAAAAGCTGAGAAAAGAGAAAAAAAATCTCTGACGCACATAGGAAAGCATTTCAAGCCAAGCTACACGAGGTGGGTGGGAAAGTAGGATAGACATGTCGATTGTGGAACCAAGGGCAGCGGTACCGACGGACAGAGTGGAAGGGGCCAAGGGATTGATTGCGCGACAACAATGGGTTTGACCAGATCCAGGCAATGCAAGGAGGAGGTGGACTGGAATTTGAGCTGGCATTGCTGTTTGTGGGCAGTTCATATACTATGCCAACCAGCCTTATAGACGAAGGGGGTAACGTCGTTTGAGGGTGGCGTCTTCGGAGCAAGGGGGGACGGCGGATACGAGAAGCTTAACGGTGTCGTGTACGAAGTACATATACTCTGCAAGTACCCCAAGACCTGAAGGCGGGTGAGCGCCCACGGACAAAAGTGACTGTCAGTTGGTGTTCCGTCGCGTACACAGGTACATGGCAACAGAAAAGCCGACATGGAAGTGCGAGGAGGAGATGAGGTGCTGCATTAGCGCCGTAGTGTGCAACAGCATATAGAGTGCAATATAGACGACCATGTAGGTGACGTTGGAGAAGACATTGGAGAATGTGGAGGAGGGTCCGTGGAGGGTGCGTGTCTGGTAGGTGGAATGCAATGGCGGGCGGTCCCAAGTAGGGCAGCTAAGCGAGTGTGGGGATGCTTGGTGGGCCTCGGCGCACTGATCTAGCAAGGGTCCGACGGCTAGGGGAGCAGCGCATCCGTCCTTAATCAATCTACATCAATCAAAACACCCATGTCGCTCATTCACCACAAATTAAGACGTGCCATCTCGCCCTCATCCAGAGTGCCCATGTGACTCCGGCACGAATCACCGCCAGCCTTTTACTCACCCGCTCACCACGAGCCGCAGGGATCCAGCTTACACGGTTCCGGTTCCTGGATCTATGCGAGCCTCTGTGGCGGCCTGGAGTCCTGAAGCTGTCGACATGTCGCTTGTACTCCTCTGCATTATTTGCCGAGGGCAGTTGAGCCCAGATTTCACCGTGGTCCTGTTATTACCTGGATAATACCCAAAAACTATAAGACGTTCTGATTGCCCGCCATGCCTTTGGTTTCGTGGCCGCGCCGACTGCTCTCGTTCTTTTGCCATCATCCATCCCAACTTTTGCTCAGTCTATCCCAGTCGATAGCTGTTCGCAATAATGAAGGGCTCCACATTCTTCAACGCCGCGTCGCTGCTGTCGCCTCTCTGTGAGCCGCTCTCAATGAAGCCTTTGCTTATTACACTTCTCTAATCCCTTCCGCAGTTGCCTCGACGACTCTGGCACAGGCTTCCAAATACACCCACCCCGGAACTGGCATTGAGTTCTTGCGTCAAGTCATCACCGATGCCCAGACCACAGGCGGCTTAGAATGGGGTTATGTACTACCAGAGACCGGTGTTGGCAACAATGAGTACATTGGGTACTTGGTGTGTTAATTCTCCAAAGTTCTACATAAATCTACCGCCATTGCCTTATTGACCATTACCTAGGTTGGTTCTCTGGCGTCAGGCGGGAAAGGATGGTCAGGCATCAGCCACGGTGGCGGTATGCCCAACTCTCTTCTACTAGTGGCTTCTCCTGATGGAGATGCCGTCAAGACTCAATTTGTCTGGGCCGGGTAGGTTGTCTGCTGTTTTCCCTCAATGTATACAGCCTTACTAAAATCATGCATAGTGGATACGTCGCTCCTGATCCTTACACTGGATCTGTTACCCTTACTCAGATTTCTCACTCTGTCAACAGCACCCACTTTGAGTTGGTTTACAGATGTGAAAACTGTTGGGTGTGGGACCAAGGGGGTGCCGAGGGCTCCCAACTTCCCGCTGATGATGGCGTACAAGTCATTGGCTGGGCACAGCACAGCGATCTGCCTCCCGCGGCCGGCGGCTCATGGGTTTTCCACAACAACGGACAGTCCCAGTTCGGCATTCCCGTCACGGATGCACGCAACGCAAAATATGCTGAGTGGGCTGGCAATGGAGCGACTCCCACCCCCACCCCGACCCCGACTCCAACCCCAACCCCTACACCAACGGAACCGGCCAAGTGCTCTGGTACTCCCGCTCCCACTGATACCTACGACTACATTGTTGTTGGCGCCGGTGCCGGAGGTATCCCCGTTGCCGATAAGCTCTCCGAGGCTGGCAAAAAGGTTCTGCTCATCGAGAAGGGCCCTCCTTCCCTCGGACGGTTCGGTGGTAAGATGAAGCCAACTTGGCTTGAAGGCACCGATTTGACTCGTTTCGATGTCCCTGGTCTTTGCAACCAGATCTGGAGGGATTCCACGGGCATTGCCTGCACCGATATCGACCAAATGGCCGGATGCGTTCTTGGAGGAGGCACTGCCGTTAACGCTGCGCTCTGGTGGAAGCCCGTCCCCATTGACTGGGACTTCAACTTCCCCAGTGGTTGGAAATCGGCAGATATGAAAGCAGCGACTGATGCTGTTTTCAAACGCATTCCTGGCACTGACACTCCATCCCAAGACCACAAGCGTTACATGCAGGAGGGCTTCGAGGTTCTCTCTACCGCTTTCAGCGCTGATGGGTGGAAACAAGTTACCGCCAACGATGTTCCGGAGCAGAAGAACCGCGTCTACTCCCACTCCCCATTCATGTACGAGAACGGTCAGCGCCAGGGTCCTCTCGGTACCTACCTTGTCTCCGCTATTAACCGACCCAGCTTCAAGCTTCTCCAGAACACAGCGGTCAGACGTGTAGTCCGCGATGGAAAGACAGCGACTGGTGTAGAGCTTGAGAGCGGTACCTGTGGAACCATCAAGCTTAACAAGGGTGGCCGTGTCATTCTCTCCGCTGGCACTTTCGGATCTACCAAGCTTCTCTTCCGAAGTGGAATCGGGCCAAAAGATCAATTGGACATTGTCAAGAAGAGCGGTCTTGATGGATCTACCATGATCAACGAGACCCAGTGGATCAACCTCCCTGTCGGTCAGAACCTCAACGACCACGTCAACACCGATCTTGTTGTGCAGCATAACAACGTTTCTACCTACGACTTTTACGAGGCGTGGACTGATCCAATTGAGGCGGACAAGACCAAGTACCTCCAAAGCCGCGCTGGTATACTAGCTCAATCTGCGCCGAACATCGGCCCCTTGGCCTGGGAGGTTATCAAGGGCACAGATGGTGTAGACCGATCTATCCAATGGACTGCCCGTGTAGAAGGCCCGAAAGCCAACGATACCCGTGAGACAATCTTTGCGTCGACGTCTTTGATGCTCTTAGTTGACAATGAATGCAGACTCCATGACCATCTCTCAATACCTTGGACGTGGAACTAACTCCCGTGGTGCACTTTCCATCAACGGCGCGCTCGGTATGTTTGTGTCCAAGGCACCTTACCTCCAGACACAGGCCGACACGGATGCCATCATTACCAGCATCAAGAACATGCAAAAGGCCATTGCCAAGTTGCCTTCCATCACTTTCCAAGTCCCGGCCCCTGGTGTTTCGGTTGAAGACTACGTCGCTAGTGTAAGCTTCCCAGTTTGCAAATCATATACAGACACTAACTGTCGTGTAGCTTCCAAAGACTCCTAGCTCCCGACGAGCCAACCACTGGATCGGCACTGCTAAGATCGGCACTGACAGCGGCCTTACGGGTGGTACCTCTGTCGTTGACACCAACACACAGGTCTACGGCACTGACAACATCCACGTTGTTGACGCTTCCATCTTCCCCGGGTAAGCTGATTTCGGTATCCGTACATGGTATAACCCTTTGCTGACCTGCAAAAGAATGATTGTTACCAACCCCACGTCGTACATTGTCACCGTCGCTGAGCACGCAGCCAAGAAGATTCTTGCGCTCAAATAGCTTGCACAAAATTCATAGCAGTATTGTTGCCACATGAATGGTTGTACGCTGTCACGCGCTCCGCTTTACACCTCAAGATTCGGGCCCATGATATTTATGACGGTACAATGAACATCTCGCACAGCGGAAGTATGGCTACATCGCTGAGATCTGTGCGCTCATCGCCATACATTCTGGGTCAGTTCCGAACTTGAAGCATGGTGTGCTCATATTAGTGGACCTGGAAACTATTACCATCGTTTGCATAAATACTTTCTTTCATACCTTTTCCTGTATATATCTTGCGTTCCAATGGATCTTTTCAATACTCAATCTTCGCATCTCTGTGCTATAGTATGCATTTTGACGAGCATGAGAGGATGAGTCCACGCTCAGCTTGGAATGATTATTTCCAAATGAAATATCCGTATAAGCCCTCATCGCATTCTTAGTGGAGCCAATGGAAACATCGAACACGTCGCTTGGCTAAGATCATTTGGGTTCGTTGGCGATGTCTCGATGTAGATTCGTTTCGAGAGCGGTAGCTAGTCCTAGTTAAGACAAGCGCTCCAGCCCCACATCCTGACAATGGGCATCATGATCCGACCTACCGCTACACTTCATCCGTCAATCATCGATGAACATCTCGAGTTTTGATCTCTAACCTATTCTATTGGGTTTGGGGGTTTTATCAGCACTTATCATGTCGATGAATTGTCCTTCTGCAGCGTACAAACAATCCGAGGCTCCTTCCAGTTTATCACTGCATTTACTACAGGAGCGGTGGGAAAGCAGTCCAAAAGACGATAGACACAGATTAGAGCTGTGTTGGGGATACAACGACTGCGGAGACTGCCATCGGAGTGATGGGTTTTGCGGCTGGTGTCCACTCGTGAGCAGATCCATTCCCCGGGGGTGAAGGAAAGGCAAGAATGGATAATTGAGGGGGTTTGCGGATGAATGCTGACGAAAGTAAATAGTCACAAACGTGTTTACCACTACCTACAGATGCAATATCTAGGGCTTTTCCGCTGCTAGCTCCGTTGAGATACAAGTTTATCTGCGCTACTGGACCGGAAAGGTTTGAGTTGAGGTACATTCCTCCAACACAAAGTACATTGAGATACTGCACCGCTTGGTGTTTCATACTTCTGCCATCCTACGAAAACCTTGCTATTTGATTTTCACTGATCATGTGCCTCTTGATTCTAGAACGAGTGGGCTGGGATGTCAAGTCTCGACGATCACCTTCTTGACATCTATTGTCACTATATTCTGCACTCTGCTCGGCTTAGTAATACTATACTGGATTTTTGAATTAATCAGTTACTTGAATTTTGCGATGAGGGCAAGAAGAGGAGGTTGGGTGGTTTACGGGAATGGCAGAGAAGAGGTTTGGAGCAGGAAAGGGGAAAATTGGCGAAGATGGTGGAGACGAATGAGAGGCCAAATACGCGACGATGAGACTGAAGAGCTGGACAATGGGACTTGGGAAAGGAGCTGGAGGTTCTGGAACGGTGCCCCAAAACACCATCCCATAAGATCAAACGGTTCAGAGACACAGCCTCTGCTATAATGAAGCGTCGAACAAAGTGTCCAGTTTACTTGCTTGCAAGTAAACACCCCTTATAGCGAAAAGCTTTCACGCTTTCTCGCAAGCTACCTACGCCATATGGCAATTGCTTGGTAGCGTGGACTCTCTATCGTCCTATTATCCATACACTCCTAAATAGGCAATCGAAGCTGGCTGTTGGACGTTGACACATGAGTTTTCAACCCCCCCGCCACCACTTGGCTTGACATCGAAGATAACTCCCCAGAAACAATCTCCTCAAGCCTTGCGACTACTAAGATGAGTGCACAAGACCACACCAGCTTGGACCTCCTCGTTCACTTGAAAGAGCGCTTACGAAGGGCACGCGACCAACTGCCTAG
Organism: Periconia digitata; assembly: GCA_948474695.1. NCBI lineage: Eukaryota > Fungi > Ascomycota > Dothideomycetes > Pleosporales > Periconiaceae > Periconia > Periconia digitata. Next base: position 1,516,093 of record CAOQHR010000002.1, read on the forward strand.
CCCAGCCTTTCACTCCGACAGTAAGCCTCCTTCTGCTGAACATTCCACCATCCCGTACGGCAGCAAACGCGAGCAACCGTGTGCAAACATCTCTTCCTGGTATCTACTAAAGAACTTCGTCTTACGCAACCGGAATTTTCGCACCTCGGAGCAAATCGAATTACAATTGAGCCCCCATCAATGGCTGACCCTGTAGACTCTGCCGGGCCCAATTTCGATGAAGACGAGTACAAGAAAACCAAGATCAAGCAGAATCAAGTCGAATTCAAGAAATACCAAGCCAACGTCCTTGAGAAGCAGTGTCTACTATTCGAAGAGGGGTTGGTTCAGCGACACGAGGAGTGGGTAGCGTGTGGTGGAGACCCATTTTTCTTCACTGATGCTGATTATATGCCCGAGCAAACATTGAACACGATCTGCGAGTGGATCATGGACAACAGTCTGGTGGACACAATCTCGCTCAACCAAGCGTGGGATCTGGCGATGCGTCTGCAAAATGACTGAGTGAGGGAGGAGTGGTGTTTGCTTTCTTTTTTAATATTTGATTAATAAAGCGTGAGGTTGTTGGAACCCGCCTCGACCCTTTGCATGCTGTGGTTTCTACAGTATAGTAACGGTGTACTAATGGTTAGGATACGTCATGAATGTGCAATATTCATGGTAAGATACCAGTTATCTTTTGATGCGAAAGTGACGATATTTATTTTAGAGAAGTATAATATACTTTTTCATTAACATACTTTAGAGGTGCTTACACATCCGCTTTACATCTTAATCTTTCATGATGTTTTTAAATTGTGGGACTCAATTATCCTCAGTTTGTTGCAGTCTCTTTTGATCAGCATATTATGAAAATCTAGATCTATATACTTAGCATAACTAGATACAATGCCTCATGTCTAAAAATATTCCTTTGAATATAAGAATATATAATATTAAACAACTGCTCAGCATTCGGAAGTATTTCAAGTCTTCTTCTTCTGTTACTCCCTAGCGATTCTCTCAATGTATTTAGCGTCGCAGGATACATTATCTCACATATATTAACTACGTCAATGAGTATTAATGTTTACTGGATGACAAGTACTTAGCATACGGTCATATCCTAAGCTCTTATATAGTTCACCTACACGCACGACAGTAAGTTCTATACAAAGCTACCAAATCAACTCAAGAATCTTTAACATAAACACCCTTACCAATATTTAGAATGTTTTGATCTTTTAACCCCATATTGACAATAGCTTACGATTTTAAGTTCGCAGTCATGTTTTTGTAGAATCAATGTTCCAGGATACCCGTCAATAACGTCTATGCCTGTTTCAGACTAGCTTTCAACGTCACCTACACACCACCGACACGCCTCATCTCACGACTTCCGACGAAAGGACAACAACCTCAACTTGACTATCTTGATAGTTTCACGCGAACACTCTTGAATCATATGATAATGCACGATAGCATGCGGGGGAGAGGGGGTGTGGAGAGAAAGGCGCGGAATGTGGGGTAAGTGGTGAAGTGGGTGGGTAAACACAGCGGCACAGTCGTGCATCTATGTACGATTCGTACTCGGCAAAGTACGCGTGGATCTTATCCGGGATGTACAACGTTCGGGAAGACGACGAATTCGAAACCTTGCAATAAAATTGTGAGGTTTTTGAGCATGAGCGTCTTCTTCGACGTAATCTGAACACCTTTTTCTCACAATTACCCTTTCACGATGGCAGCACCAACGGCTCCAACCCCTCTCAATATCGTCATCGTAGGCGCGGGAATAGGCGGACTCAGCGCTGCCATATTTTTCCGTCAACAAGGGCATAACATCACTGTTCTCGAGCAATCGCGTTTCGCAAATGAAGTCGGTGCCGCAGTGCATATTGCGCCCAATGCCGCGGGGTTAGTCTCGCGAATGGGTATCGATGCCCCCGCGACCGGCGCCGTGGAATGTCTCACTATGAAGAACGTAAAACCCAACGGCGAAACTATGTTCGAGGTTCCTGTATGGCGGTCGCGAGGGCGATGGCAGCACCCGTGGCTCCTCGCTCACCGCATCGATCTACACTCTGAGCTAAAGCGCGGGGCAATAAGGGAAGATGGTGTGGGTCGTCCAGCGACGTTGCAGACGGCGGCGAGAGTGGAGAGGGTCACTACGGATGGAGTTGTTGTGCTAGCTTCTGGAGAGGAGATCCGCGCTGATGTCGTTATTGGGGCGGACGGTGTCCATTCGAAGACACGGTACGCATTGCCCGGTTCTGAAGGGATTCGACCTTTCGGCTCGGGGAAGAGCGCATTTCGGTTCACTATGCCCCGGTCGCGGGCACTGGAGGATCCCGTTACAAAGCCTCTCGTGGGTGCGGAAGGACAGATGACGCTGTATATGGGCAGGGACCGGAGAGTGGTGATCTATCCTACGCGACACAACGAGATTTTGAACTTTGTGTGTATACATAGTACCAAGGACTCGGAGATTTCGTCGGATGACCCGGATAGTGGTGATTGGCAGAACACAGGGCATTTGGATAAGTTGCTGGAGGTTTACAAGGACTTTGATCCAGCACTCCTTGCGTTGCTTGGGAAAGCTAGCGAAGATACGTTGAAGGTGTGGGAGCTTCTTGACATGGAACAACTCCCGACCTGGACGGAGGATCGATTAGCATTGATAGGTGACGCCGCGCACCCGTTCACTCCACGTAAGCCATATCACTCGTTCTATACGGGAATTCTCCAGCTAACACGAAGGTGATGTGCAGATCAAGGGCAAGGCGCCGGTCAAGCTATCGAAGATGCAGCATCTCTAGCCTGCGTTCTTCCCCTCGGTACACCACCTTCTGAAATCCCCGCCCGTCTCAAGCTTTACGAGAAATGCAGGTACGAGCGCGCTTCCATGATACAAGAATATAGCCGTATCGTCGGTATGGATCTTGGAACTGGACCGCCCTTCGACGGGCTAAAATACACAAACGATAACTTTGGGCACGATGAGTGGCACCATACTCAGCAGAAGCTACGCGAATGGGAGTGGAGTCGAAATCCAACCGCGTATAGACGTATGCCGGTAGCATTTGGACCGTTCCCTGGCCCTCGTCAGGACTGCACGGGGAATGCTAGGGATTGGAGCGCTTCGACGTTCACGACAGCAAGCATCAAGTTTCGAACCAGTCGGACGTTACTTGAAGGATTGTTCCCAAACAAGGCGTTCCGGTTCGCGGTATCGGATACAAATTGCTACGCCACTTTTTCGGTATCCTCCCTAGGAAACCTCGAGTGGCTGGGCGGTAATGGGTATAGCCACCTTGGACTGTATATCCATGGCGTTGAGTACACGAAAAATAACGGCGAAACGGTCGAGGGAGACTATCTCCCCGTGCTGTTCGAAGACCTAGCGGACCCAATCATCAGCGGAAGAGAAGAGATAGGCATGCCGAAAGTGTATTCGCGTTTGGATGTGGCAAAGACAACAGACAGTTTGACAGTGACGGCGGGTTGGATGGGCAGTGATTTCTTGAATCTGTCGCTCACACAGCTCCAGTCTAGCGAGGCTCAGACCGATGCAGCATCGCCTGCTTCAAGTGACGAGAACCTCTTCTTCTACAAATACATCCCTGCCACTGCTGCTCACGGAGAGGAGCAACGCAGTGCCGATGTCGAGTATGCGTGCATATCTCCTATGGACGAGAAAGTCAATGCGATGAAGAAGGTCGAAAGGAGAACAATTGCACAGAAAGCTGAGATTCGCATCGAGGCACTGGATGCGAGAAAACTTCCTACTTTGCATCATATTGTAGAAAGGCTGGCAGAGATTCCCATCTACGAGGTTGTTGAGGCTAAGATCGTTGAAGGGACTGGTGGCAGCGATCTGAAGGCCGCTAGGAGGTTGGAATAGTTGTGGTTTAGAGTGAATTGCCTCCAAAGTCTTCAATGATTGCTGGAATCAAGTAGCGTGATTGAGACATATCCATCTGATCATACATCTTCAATGTTCCCAGAGTCCTGAGCAGACGAGCTGCGGAACACCGGCCCGTGGTTTGGGAGGCGGTAGTACTAAGCGAGCTGATAACAGGCCAATCACTGTTCTGTACCGCTAGTGGCTAGAGGCTCTCTATCTCAATCGAATCTCGACTTTTTCAAACTGTTTCTTCTATCCAGTTTGCTGCCGCCTGCCTTTTTGTGCACCTATTTTGCAACTACCCTACCAAAACCAAAGTCGCTATTATCGCCGCTACCAAAAAATATCTAGGAAAGGATTCTGGTACGACCTGCGCTGGTCTGGTCATGATATAGCATCAAGTGATAAAGGTGTGGTTGTTCAATGTTGTTGCCAACAGGGGACAGTAAGCTAGTCCTCGACAATCAAAAACGTCAATCGAAGAAACGGAGATTCGACGTCTCAGAGACTCTTGTTTGATATGTTCTTTACCATATATACAGTTCCGACCAAAGCATGTTGCATTGTACATGACAATCCCTTGTCGTTCCGGCGCCTTCCGAACGGAATCCCCGGACCATTGTCTCATCCCACTTGTTTACCACTCCCCTCCTCTCCCATATGCGATGTCCCAAACCCTGCCCAGTGTTGCACGCCACACTTTTGACAGAGTCTAAATATCATATCAGTATCAGCTCTTTTCTCCTTGCACCGCAAGAACAAGGCACAGACTCACCGCTTCGATCACCACTCCAGTAAACATGACACCCACAAATGCCTGCTCCACCCCATTCTGGTATACCCTCCGCTCGCTCTGCACCAGATTCCTATTCAGAGGTCGGTAGTTGGGCACACGACGCGCATCGGTAGGCCAGTGAGGTGGATTGCTCGGTGACGAAGAAGTAGTGGAGGGCTCTGGGTGAGCGTTTAGCGAAGTGTCCAACGGCTCAGACTCCGGCGTGTGGTGGAGCTCGTAGTCTGCGAGCACTGTACGAAGATTGTAGGTCTGTGGGTTTGCGGTAGTCGTTACTGACATATTTGCGATTCAAAGGAAGCAGTGAGCGCTGAGCGGGTAAATTGGTTGATATGGGTGGTCCAGGCAGTGCCAAGAGTGTCGACGTTATCGGACTTTACATTTGGAGGAACTTTCAAACGAACAACGGGGATTATGCTCGATTCGATAACCAGGCATTGGATTTCACTATGAAGTGATCCGAGGTCAGTTTCCGCCGTTTCGTGCTACGGAATGTGGAGAATTTGGGGGCGACTGGGGTAACGATGGACCCCCAGCCTAGCGCAACGAGGCATGATGCCTCCAATCGGCTTGTCCAAAGCTCCGAGGGCGAGAACAGTGGTTCGAGTGTATGCCACATACTATACATACATTGTATAACCACCGCATCCAGACAGATTTTCGTGTTCAGAATACGGGTAGCGAGCGATGTCGTCCCCTGATGCAACGATTGAGGCTCTCCTTGGCACAGCTCGCGCCGCACGTTGCCACAATTCGTTCTTCCGCCAGCAACAGCTCAAATCCTTGCACGACAAGTTGCGCAACAACGTCCAGAAAATACGAAATGCTGTGAAGGGAGACACAGGCGCAATAGATGCGGAAATTACGAAAGAAATTGCTGCTACGCTTAAAGTCATCAAGGAGCATTATGCAGGCATCGATCCAGAGAAAGAGTTAGATGAAGAATACAAAGTCCAACAGCGACAGAATGCAGCTGACAGAAAGCTTCCATGGGGAGTCGTGTACATCGAGCCCCAACTACGACATACGCCGTTTTTCAGCGTGGTAGTTCCGCTCTGTGTTGCTCTCGCTGCTGGCAATTGCGTCGCACTGAAGGTACGTGCGGTTTAGTTTTCACCAGACGCAAATCTGAGGCGAGGACTGTTGACTAATTCTCGAAAAGTTAGAAACAACGACACAGGTTCTTCCTGCCTTACTCCAGACCCTCCTCCGGGACGCGCTCGAATCTGACACTTTCCAAATCGTGACGTCCAGTCCCTCTTCGGAATCCATCGCTCAGTGTTTGTCAGTTTTGCAACATGGCGAAGGAACACCACAGCCGACGTACTCCCAGCTTGTTTCGCCCGGTAGCAAAGTAATTGCGGTAGTAGATAGAACCGCTGATCTCTCTGTTGCTGCCGAACAGCTTGTCAAAGCCCGCTTCGCGTTTGGTGGCACCTCGCCGTACGCTCCTGACGTGATTCTTGTCAACGAGTTTGTGGAACGCGAATTTCTGAACCTGGTGACGGAACACTCCAAGCAGTACCTCTTCGCAACAGTATTCTCAGAAGAATATGATGATCAGATACAGTCTGACTACACTTACGCTGGACCACATATGGTAGATACCATGGTCGCCATTGAGAAAGATAAAATCTGGAATATGAGCGGCTGTGCTCACGGATGGAATGGGCACATCGGAATACTGAGCACATCTTCCAAAACGCTGGCCCCTCTGCCACCAAAAATCTCAGCGCCCATTTTCGCCTCATTTCCCATTACCTCGCTGGACCACGCTGTCGACCTAGCTGCTCTTGACTCGGACGACCAACTTCTCGCCGCTTACCATTTCGCCGCCCCCGCGCACACGAAATACCTCTCCCAGTTCATCAAAGCACGCATCTCATTCGCAAACTACGTGCCTACATCCCTCCTCGTAGGCCCCGCGGCGCCTGTGGGACACAGTGTTGATCAAACTACAAGGTACACAAAAGATCAATTTATCCGCCACAGTCCAGTGTTCGTCGCGGGCTCGAAATCACATTCTGGTCTGGACAGCACCGCATCCAAAGAAGTGGACAAGCTGTTGGCCGATGCAGCAATGGAGATCAAGGCGAAGAAGAGAGCAGAGTGGAAGTCTCTAGGTTTCTTCGAACAGGGTATCTTGATTGGATTGGGTGTGTACGGAGTTCCGATTCTTACATGCTTGGGTGCTTCTGTGTATTTTGGTGTCAGGGCTGGAATGAGGAGATGGTCTTTATCATAATTTCCGATCAAGTTAGCGATAACTACATGTCAATCTACCGACACATTAGAATCTAAATACACATATAAGAATTGACATGCCATAGATGAGCACACAATCGCAATTTGTGTAAGCTATTCGGATTGACATACAAGGAGTACGTCATTTCCGCCTTATTACAATTTAGAAGGCTGCAGCGACTTCCCACCACGATCTGTCTCCGTCGCATTCAAAAAATGCAAAACCAACTTCTTATACCCACCCACACTCCCCACCAGCTCCCCAACCTCAACAAATTCTCCCGGCCCATGTGCGACCAATATTGACCCAGGACCATACAAAACCCGCTTATCACAATACTGTTTCTCGAGTCTCGGAACATCAGTCCCAAACGCCACGGGCGCAGCTTCAAACCCGTCAAAACCCTCCCAATCTAGAAGCGCTTCAGGGTACTCGAAGACCCAACGCAGTTCAATATCAGGGTGTTTGGAGACGATGGCTCTGATCTTGTCTTTGATGAGAGGGAGGTCAGATACCATGCGTACTTCGCATAAGGCTTTTGCGGAGGGCGCGAGGATATTGTGCGCTTCTCCGCCTGAGAGGGTGCCGATATTAAAGGTTGATGGGCCGAGGAGGTCGGATGAGGGCCATGAAGCTGCTGTGAAGTCGTTTAGGATGTTTAGTAGACACAGTGTAGCGCTTTTTCCTTTATGTGGGTATCCTGAATGGCTATAACTCAACCGTTAGCAATCGCTCCAAAGAATATAGGGGCGTTCACACTTTTCTTTTCCCTTTTCTTTTTCGAAAGTTAAGTTAGACTGAGGACTTACCAAGCAACGCCGCTCGCGATCAGTTCAAACGCAACCTGTCCTTTATGACCCTTAGCCAACTTGCTCTCAGTCGGTTCAGCAAATATCCCAGCGTCCCAGTGCAGCCCCATGTCGTTCGCGGCGACCATCCCGTGTCCGCCGTTCTCTTCGCCGACCACAAACAACAGTCCAACATCACCTTCGCGGATAGCACGTTCCTCTTTCAGCTCCTCGGCTGCGATGATCTGCGCTGCTAATGGACCTAAATCATCGCATGCTCCTCTTCCGCGGATAAAGTTGCCATCGATGGTAAGGGGAATGTGCGGAGGGACAGTGTCCATGTGCGCTGTGAGTAAGATGCGGGTTTTTCGAGAGCTACCGAGATAGGCGTAGATGTTGTGGCGGGGAGAATTTTTAGCGATGGCAATGCGTTCGACGGTGTATCCTAGGGATTGGAGGTGTGTTTCAAGGAATAAACCAATCTCGTGCTCGAGTTCGCTCGTGCTGATGATGGACATGAGTTGCTTTAAGAGGTGTACGACTGGGTGATCCATTGTTACTGCGGTTCAGAGATCTCTGATAGATAGAAGATCGATAATGAACTGGTGTACGAAGAGATGGGTGAAATCGAGAACTTTATAGGGTGTTTGGAAGGATGTGAGCTGCTTTCTTGCTTGGTGAAGTTTCCCGTCGGTAAACATGTAGCTGTCAGTAATCGACGTTCAAATCCCTCGATAGTTGTGACTCTGTAGAACTCTACACCTCAGTTTTGCCATAAAAGTTTGATGTATATACTAGATTTTGCCATAATAGGTTCATCGCCTGAGTGTATGTTTGTATATCTGCAGAGTTGAGGTTTGTGGCGCGACAGCATTGTTGCGATTTGGGCTAGGGAATTATGCCAAAGGAAGAGTTGTCAAAGGGAAAGGAGAGAATCAGATGCGGTTGGCGAAATCCTGTCATAGCAGTCTGGCCTTCGTTCATGACGCTATGTCCAAATTACCCAGCGCTCTTCCAATCATACACGCACATGATGCACGGCATGCCTACACATGTAGGTATCTAGGTAGGTAGCACCAGTGTGTGAGTTAAATCTTCTAAAAGGCCCCAAAACAACGTGAAATTGCATATCAGGTTAAGCCATTCACGAATGATAATTTGACACCGTTGATGTTGTAGATATGCAATTGGCATCCGAGTTATTCTTTGTTTGCCGACGGGCGTGGACTAGTGAGGTTGGGTCCCGCGAACGTGGGGTTTCCCCTCCCCCACCAAAGCAATGACGAGCTGAGCCCCAAATTCACCCTAAAAACCTGCTCTCTCTTGTTCTCCCGCTCGTACCCCTTTTTTTCTTTCTTCCTTCCTGAAAAGGAAATCTAATTTTCAGCATAAGATAACGGAGTATGCAGACAAGGTTGGGTGAGTCATAGTCGGCTGTTGCTGTGGTCGCTTGAAACGACAATGGCGGGTAGTCATGGCAATGAGAGTAAGCTGGAGATTATATAAGCGGGAATATATATCGAGTGAGTTTGATGTGGACCTTTCAGGCTCGCCATTGCTACGCTTTGATCCAGCTGGGCTCTTTTTCTTCGATTTTCAGCGGGCAGCGAATTCGGCACTGCAAGAAGTTTTGAGATTCTTCTGCATCACCGGGACTCTATTCAAGATCAGGAGCAGCAGCCCAAATCCAACCCATTGCAATCAATCTACTTACATTTCTGTTTGGATTGAGACCAGACTGATAATTCAACATGAGTTCCACCACGACGACAGAAGTGATTGAACTCCAACCATTTCCCAGCTCATCACTCATCGCAAATACTCCAAAGCATGCCAACCGCCTAGACGAAACCCACAGGTCGGTCAAATCCGCCAGTGTCTTCCAAGACGCTCCCTCCCCAGACGCACTGGACCAGCCCTCTCTTTCCAAGCTCCAACTGGTCTTGACGATCCTCCAACCCTGCGTGATCAACTTTTTCGGTAGCTACTCGTCCGGCATCATCACCGTCGGCCTTCCCACGATAGCATCGGCCATAGCCCTTCCCCGGTCCTTGTATCTTTGGCCATCTTCTGTCTACAACCTAACCTCGGGTGCTGCGGTTTTGATAGCTGGTTCTGTTGCCGACATCATAGGTGCGCGAAATGTTGAAGTCTGCGGAATAGCCCTTTTGGGTATCTTCATCTTAGCATGCGGCTTCGCCCAAACCGGGGTCCAGCTCGTCGTGTTCCGCGCCTTACAGGGCATTGCTTTGGCTTTGCATATTCCTGCTTCGGTATCCATCATCTCCACGGCCGTTCCGCCGGGTAGGGCGCGCAATATCGGATTCAGTTGTCTTGGGTTGAGCCAACCGCTAGGATTCTCATTTGGCATGGTAACGAGTGGCATCATGATTGAAAAGATTGGGTGGCGATCCGGCTTTTACATCTCGGCGGCTGCAATTCTGACGGCGGCTGCAGGATCCTGGTTCACGCTTCCCAAAGTGAAGATCAGCCCCGAAGACTTGAACGCTGTTGGCTACATGAAGAAGCTGGGTAGGGAGATTGATTGGATTGGAGCAACTATCGCCAGCGGTGGACTGGCAATGCTGGCTTACGTTTTGGCGTAAGTGGAATGATCATGAATCCTCATTATATGATATCTTGCTGAACTTGCTGCAGAATGATCAGCGCCGACCTGTTGGTCATTCGATCCACAACAACCATCGTCTTGCTCGCCATCAGTGTCACTCTACTCATTGCATTTCCTCTGTGGATGCGCTACCGCGAGCGCAGAGGCCTATCCGCCCTCGTTCCAAACTCTCTCTGGAAGAATCAACGCTTCGCAAGCATCTGCGCAGTTGTGGCACTATCCTACGGAGCGAATAACGCCATGACACAATTCTCCAGTTTATAGTAAGAATCATGTCGTCACACAATCACATCTACATGTAATCCGCTGACATGATATCCCAGTTTCCAGGAGATCCAGAACCATTCCGCGCTCACGGCGTCCCTATACACGCTCCCCAGCCTCGTGGTCGGCGTATGCATCAACCTGACGGTTGGTATCTTCGTCGATCGGCTACCCGCAGGCTGGCTGGTAGTGGGTTCCTCTCTACTAAGCGCCCTCTCGCCACTCATGATGGCACTCGTAGACCCAGCATGGAAATACTACTATCTCGAGCTCTGGGCACAAATCCTCGCGCCTTTGAATGCGGACGTTCTATACACAGTCGGGCTTATCATCGTCAGTGACAGCTTCCCCAAGGAGACGCAGGCTTTGGCAGGCGCTGTGTTTGGTACTGTGGCCATGTTTGGAACAAGTTTGGGGGTTGGGATTTGTCAGGTCATCACTCTGGGGGTTATGGGAGGTCAGTCGGATACGGCATTCTTGGAGAATGTGGGTGATATGCTCAAGGGCTATCGAGCGGGATTCTGGACCATGTTCTGCTTGACGGTGTGCTGCATAGTCGTTGGGGTCGTGGGACTCAGGAGGACAGGCAAGGTGGGCGTAAAGAAAGATTAGGTTTTTCAAACGCTGGGATTCTGCCCCAAAGAATGGTTGGAGCTAAATTGGATGCTGTGTGGGGGGTTTGCGAGCGAAAACTAGGGGTGGATGGAATGTCGATGGTCGATATATCATAGCGAATACTACTTCGCCTTACTCTATTGTCATTGCCGGAATCATACTGTCTGTCATAGCCCACTCAATTAACGCGATGCTAGTGACTGGTGATGACTTGATTGGGAATCTGAATTTTTCTTCGTCGCGATAGATGTTGATTTGGTACCGAATTGACGTATTCTGAATCAAAACCATTGTTCTAGCAGCACTGACGTCAGTGTAGAGCAACCGCGATTCGTGGATATATTCCCCAGAAACTTGATACCCCCATTGTAAGGAGCGAGTTGCCAAAGATCGCGCGTGTGTTGGGGCCCTCGTCATCAATAAGTGTGTCTACAAAATACCCAGTCGATTTCTATAGAAATCTTGACTATAGCCGCCATGACCTCATCCAGGTTTTCAATCTGAAATCGACCCTCCAGGCGATTGAGTGGTGCCATGATGTGTAAGGTCTGCAACTTTATATCAGATGAGATGTTATTCAGCTAAACATGAAGATCATATGGGTGGTATAGTACGGTCTTATTTTGATCACACCCCTTTTCACGGCCTTTTTTTTTTTTCCTTTCCAAACCGCCGAGCTGCATGCACATGTGTGATGATTTCAACCACCCAGTCTTTATTCGATGACTGTACCAATACCATCTATCTAGGGCTCCCAACATTCTGAAAAATACTTGGTTCATCCAATCAAAACGTATCGAATGATTCAACATTCGAAAGAGTGGATGATGGTATAATGAATCAGCCACGTGACCAGAGTGCTGCCTGCCTGCCTTATCCTGAACTTCCAGCATTATAAGTAGACGCCCCATCTAACAACTTCAACACCTCCAGCTCATTATCATCTCGCCAATCCTACCATCCTTCGAAATCAACGTCCACAAACGATAAGATCTTGTGGGGTCACCACATCCACTTTTTAACCTTTCCTATCGAATTATTTACATCGGAAAGTTGCATCGATGTATTCCCGCTCCCATTTCCTCTCGCTTCCACGCGAACTTCGCGACATGATATATAAGCACTATGCGGCGATTCCTGGCGGTTACCTATACGACTTCGAACGCAGAAAATTTACTACTATGGACCACGAGCCTGTCGACCTCGCGCTTGGATATACCTGTACTCTCGTGGCACGTGAGATGTGGCCTATCCCGCTGAGTTGCAACACCCTAACTTTCACAACGGTTTATTCAGAAGAGCTCCGCCTGCGCGCTGGGCTTTTTGATGTCATCCTCGAAAAGCAGTACTGTTTGCAGAAGGCGATGCTAAAGAAGGCTGCTTCGCAGGTGACTAATGAGCTTGAAAACGAATTCTCCCAGTCATATCCAGAGTTTGCGGAATTTACCAAAGACTGGAAGGCTCTTGACGATCCAAACGTCAAAAATTGGAGAAAGCATTTTTTGCGCGCAATGTGTTATTGGGCAGATGCACGATCACGTACACGTCAAATCAACCGCGGCATTGTGCAAAAGCTTGCAAGTCTCCCCGGGTTCTCTGCCCCACCGTTGTTAGATATCCTGGAAGAATTCAACATTGATGCCTTAAAAGAGATAGTAACCACAGAATTGATGTCGTGGCATATACCAAGTCGTAGTGAACTCCGTCGCCTGGCGAATTTACTGGACGAGGACCCCGCCGGAGACGATCATCGACGTCCACCTCTACAGCCATTCAACCGTGAACTTGGACACGACCAGCCAGACGTACACTGGAGGTCTCAGAGATGGAACCCTGACGATCTTTCCAAATGGCGCTTTTCAGCCGCTTCTGCAGCAATCCACTTCCTGGGTTCACTCTCTTGGTCTCAACGCTCTCACATCCGCGAGATAGTACTGGTTGAAGACTACGAGGCAGTGGCATACCCCCAGTCCCATGCCCTTGGACTTATACCGTTTTGCCAAGAAAATAAACGTCTGCACATAGATCGTCGTGTTCATATATGGAAAAATATGCTGATGCAGGAGTCTGCATGCAACCAGTCGTTGTACGAAAGGGTAAGGTACTCATCGGAACTGATCGACTTGAGATATGTCGCGAGGAGTTCATTCTCCCCTTGGTTAGTGGAAACCCTAGCCCTGACTGCCGCGGGAATGCCGCTTCACTCCTTTACATTGACGTTGGACGGTAGCCCAACGCCAGAGAGTGCCTCTCAGCCATTCAGATGTGTACAGGACCAAGCTTTTATCCAAAAATGTTTCAAAGAGGCTGTGAAACGTAACCTTCCTCAGCCTGATGCGATTTGCGACAACATACGCCGGGTACATAATTCAACATTCATTACAGCTGTTGAGGAAACCACCACAGGCAAATCCAGTCGAATTCGTTGCAATTTCGATACAGAGATAGACCCAGGGGAGACATTTGATATCGAGGGGACCATTGAACGCCATCGTGGTTATAGTTTCTCAGATTGGTACAGGTGTGTGCGCCGCTTGCGCAGAGGCGAATGCCAGACAGACACTGTTCCGCCTCTACCATCCTTTATAGAGATTCGCAAAGAGAGTACCCTCTGGGATGAAGAGTACGAAAGGAAGTTGGAAGAACGCATGCAGAAAAGGAGAGATCTCCACAACAAGTTCCAGAACAAGCAGTTTGCGGTCGCAAACGATCCCCTCAAGACTAGCGAGTACGAAGAGCTGGAACTACAAAGACTTGAAGCAGTGCACAACTTCGAGTTGGAGGTGCCCAAAATTCCCACCGGATTCAACAAGTTCTGGCTGGAAGATCCCTGATGCTCGACAAGTCACTAATCAGAATGAATATCGAAGGTCTGCCGTACATCGAAAGATGTTAGAAGAAATGGGCCATTATTTCCGCATCGGGATTCTCATCGGAGTTGAGTTTTTCTTTGAATTGGAGGTTGAAGTGTTTCCCACACTTCAAAAGGCTGATAAAAAAAAGTTACACAACAATTAGACGGCAACAAAAATGATCTGAGTTGAAAAATTGGGCACTTGAGCTGCGGACATATCCAGGTAATGTTTAAAGTGGGTGAATAGTTGACACAACAGGGCATACAGTAGAGACAGGTAAAGTCGAAATATCTGTTGCGTTTTATGGAAGGAAAATAGAAATGCGGTTAGTACCGTCAATAATATACAGAATGAATACAACATCGTGCACCAGAGCTTGTACTATAAGACACTACATGACACGCAGGCTGAAACGAATTTCTAGATATGTTACTGGGCGATATGTACAGACGAACGTACAAAGTGGCGCACAACACGCGAGCAAGTACTCTTGAGCAGAAGAAAGTAAGAGCTCGCCATGCGCCTGCCCGCCCTCCTCTCCACAACGCGCAAGTCGAATGAACACAAAGCAAATTCGTCAACGTCATTCCATTCCCTCATATGCTATCGTCGGCTTCAGTTCGTGGAGCTTTCGGGTTTGCGACCGTGTACGAAATAATACTTGATGTACGTGTGGATCTTCGGGTTGCGCATCTGGGAGATGACTTTGGCGGTGATGACCTTGCATTCATCCTCGCTCCAGCCTTGCACTTTACCTAGGAAACCCAGGGTATATGGGCCGATACCTGTCATAATTGATGATCAGTAATGGTGCGGCGCGAAAACAAGAGGAGGAAGAGCTTACCCTGAGCGAGTTGCTCGCGATGGTAGCGCCCGAGCTCTTTCATTTTTGGATCCTTAGGCCAAGGACCGATTGGAACCTTGAGAATCCTCTCGTGGACGTCGACAAAGCCAGCAGCCAGCAGCTTACCCTTCAACTCGCCGGCCGATTGCATAAGCTTGCCAAACTTCATGGCGGCTTGGTTGCAGAGCTCCTGCCATTGATACAGGTCTTTGGCCTGGGCAAAACTGCCATCGTCGCACTCGAAGCGGGCAATTGGCTCCTGCAACTCCAGATAACCACCAGGCTTCAGGTTGTCGAAGGATTGCTTGCATAGCTTATCCCAGTCACCAATGGCGCCGGCCAGTTCGCGCGCGTGTATGAAGTCGAAATGCTCATCGGGTGGGTAGACCCAATCGCTCTCGGCGTCGTCGATGTAGAATTTGACGTTTGGAGGGACCCAGCTGGGCTGAATGGGCGACAAGTCGGTTCCAAAGACCTCGGCGCCCGGATGAGCATCACCAAAGTCGATGGCCCAGATGCCTGTACCAGTGCCGATGTCGAGCACGCGCTTGGGGTCCTGGATAGGAGCGTTGTACAGATTGCCCTCCAGCATCAGCAGGAAGATGTGATGGACGAAGTCGAGGCGATCCTGTTCCTCGTCATCGTTTGGCAGCAGGTAGCTGCCGCTACGGTAGCCGTGGTATCGGCGGCCATTGGTATACTCGTAGTTGAGGACGGACGAGGCAAGTGAGGTACTGGCGGTCGAATTGCCTTCGTAAGCCGAATCAGTATCGCTTTCGGTGGTGTTGCCTCCATCCGCGCCGGTATCGACTTCGAGCGTGAGGACTGAATCGTTATGGTCCGTCTGAGTGTCTACCGCGGCAGAGGTGGAGGTGGCAGCGGCAGTGGCAGGTGGTGCTGGCGCCGTTCCAGTAGGCGGGCCGGCGGTGGGGGCGGGGGTTTCAGACATGGATGCGAGGCTGAGAGCGCGAATGAGAGCGAGGGGAATGTGTCTGTCACTTGTGTCGCTTGGGATGGAGGAGCAGCAGAGCTGACCTTAAGAAGTTGGGGAAAAAGTCAACAATGACCGGAGCCCGCGAGACAGACTCTCAGGGTCATGCGAGATGGGATGGTACGGCCCACGGGACGGGTGGGTGAATTCAAGGTGCTAGACTAGGTAGGCGCGCGCCGGTTCGACTTTGCCGCTCTTTGCGCCTAGCGAACTCCACCAGCTGTCCAGACTCATCCGCTCGCACGCTTGGACAGGAATGGCGACGATCCGCGAACACATCTTTACACATCCAAAGCCTATGCCTGGTGGATCTGGGCGTTGCGGTGTCCACATCTCGCCATGTATCCATCGGGTCATGAGTCGCAGTTTGCCACTCGACATTGCCGTACCAACACCCTCGGCGTGCCCAGCCATCAGTCATCGTTTACAGGGGCCGACGAGTTGCTATGCTCTTGGCTGGCCAGCAGAGAATCAGGAAAGATAAGATGTGCCGATACATCTTACCTTTCTTCCTCTGGATTCGTAACAATGTTCAGCAACTACGCCGTACTCCCACTGTATATAGCAAATTGTGAATCGGGGGTCATTGGGACTTATAAGATCTAGTATGACATTAAGTCCCAATTAACGTGAAGTTTCACGCGAGCAACACATGATGACTGCTTGCCACCAATGCCGCGAAGCATTCGAATCAATAGTACCCAGCATCAACATACAGTTTAGCATCACAAACAATGCAACATAGGCATACCAACTCCAAAAGCTCCAATCAATATTGTTCATTGCATCGATATCTAAGCGATAAACGGACAAAACATGATAACAATACCATCACTCCAACGCCAAACAGTCCCGCTTGCTCAGTACAATTAGACCTTGAACTCCAAATCCACGCTCTCAAAGTTCTCCAAAAAGCTCTGGAAAGCAAACACACCCAGCCCAGGATCCAGACTGCCAGTGGTCGCGCGGATGCTGTGCATGCTCAACTGCGGAATGCCGCAATCGATCGCTCTGATACCCGTAGCTGAACTCAACATGGGACCAACCGTACCCCCACTACGGCTGTCATTGCGAATCTGAAAGACCTGGAGTTTCGGATCCTGGCTGCGAACACCAACATCGCGGGCAACGCAGCGATGGAAGATGGCAGTAGATACAGAGTCCGTGGTCATGTGGCCATTAGGGTCTGCGGAAACCGCGGGTCCAATGTTGAGGCGAGGAGAATGGTTCTCCAGGTAAGCATTGAGAAAGTTGGGGTTAACGGCGTGGATAACGTCGGAAGAGACGAGGAAGCTATTTGCGTATGTGCGTGAAACTAAGCTGCGAACTCCCTTGTCGGCGAACTCGTCTACGATTCGCTCTACCACAGAGGGCAGGAAGTTTCCACGGGCACCTTGTCGAAGGAGAGAACCAACCTCTTCGTCGTCGAACAGAGCAACGACTTTGACTTGGGAGGATTGTGCAGTCGAAGTATTGAGAAGAGCTTGGATAGCAGCCCAAGAGCATAACTTGTCGTCGATACGGCCAGCAAAGATGAATTCCTTTCCCAGGCCGCCGAGTTGCGCGGGCTGGATATCAAAGAGCTCCAGCTCCCAGTTGACGATGCTTGAGTCTGGAAATTGTTAGCGAGGCTGCAGCGGAAGGGGACACTAAAGGAACACCACTTACAGTCTTCGATGTTCAGCTCTTCTGAGATAGCCTTGACTAGTCGTTCTGGCTGCGTAGCAGCAAACGTCTTTTCGCCACCCACTATCCCAGCTTTGAATTCGCCTTCATCAGACTGAGAAGCGCCTCCGAGATCAGAATTGTCGATACCCACGATCGGGACCATTTGTGTTTCTTTATTGAAAGGCCCCACCGATGCAGCACCAAAATGCGGGGCCAAGGTAGGAACGCGAGCAACGGGATAGTCAAGTTTGACCAGTTTGGTGACGATTTTCCCATTAGCCTCCTTGACCAAAACACGTCCACCAATACCGAGATCACGGTCCCACCACGTATTGTTCAACCCCCCAGCATACGGCGCAACCCCCAGCTGAACGTAGCCTGCCTTGGATCGAAGAGTGGGAATCGGCTTCAACCTCGCGGTGAGAGCATCAATGTGTCCAGCTACAATAGCAGCACCGTTCCCTGCTTCGTATTCGTCGCCGATGGAGAACGCAATGAGCGACGACCCATTGCGTTCAACATAGTACTTGCCACCCTGTTTGAGATTCCAACTGTCGCGCTCTGATACCTTTTTGTATCCATTCTTCTCCAGATCCCGAGCAACAGTGTCAACTGCGTGGAAAACAGTCGGGTTTGCCGTCATGAAGTCCGTAAACGGCTTGGTGTATTTTTCTGGCCTCTCTTTCTCCCGTATAGCCTCCTTGGGCTCAAATGCTGGAATCTCGGGTATCTTGGGCGGCACAGGCGGCGGGTTTTGGTACTCTTTGACCGAATCGAAGTCATCGTTCAGATCGATCAGGTTCGACGAATACGGAGCTGCGATACTATGTCGGTGGTTCTCTTGTATGGACTCCTCGGTCGGGCGGGCATAGGATCTGTTCGAAGCTCGGACATCGGTGCTTGATACTCTCGTAGAGCTCTGGGATAAATTTGCTCGTGCTTGCAGGAACGGGTTGACCCTGGAACGATGTACGGTGGTGAAGGCTCGGGAGAGAGTAGGATGACGGGGTGGTGGTGACGGATCGCTGTACAGATCGGCCGTGGAAACGGATTTCCTGAGGGTTGGATGGTTTTTGGTCATGTTTGAGACGTGAAGACGTTCGGTATAGGCTTGGAAGAAGTCACGGAGACAACCGAGGTGAGTGTTCTGAGCGTGATGGTCAGTCGGGACCGGGTGTACGTATATATGTAACTCCGTCCAGCTAATCTGTGGCGGTGCAAGGCGGCGCAAGCTTGCCGGATGCGGAAAGAATCAACACCAGCTACCTTAAACACATGCCCAATCAAATGATGGCGTGGTGCGCCTGATTCACAAGCTGATCACGCGGCAATTGCAAGGACGTCAACTGGCGAGGAAAGGCAGATCGTCATTGCATGAACAGTTGCAATATCATCCGAGCTAGCTAACGATGCACTGTTCTGGCTGTCCGCGTTAGGCGGAGAACAGGCTCTCATGTATTCCCATTTCCTGCTAAAAACTCCCTCAATGCATGATGCAAACGTGAATGTAGCGGACCAAGCGAAAGTATCATGAGACGCTTCCATGTTCCCCCGCTGAGTGGTATTACCAATGAAACAGATATTGAACCCGAGCAAGAAAAGAAGGCTAGACCTGCCCAACAGGTAGGCTGCATATGGCGGAAAGAAGAGCGTAATGTAGGAGATGAACAAGTTATGCGCGCCAGCATCTCCACGTTTCTGCCTTGATATATCCTGATTGACAGGCTCGAGGGACCATCAGTTCTGGCCGTTAGGCAGTGGGGGAACCCTTCCAGATTGTTCGTCATCGTCATCATCGTCCATTTCAGGATGACTAAAAGTTGTTAGTATCGCACAATTGACCCACAGCTCGAAACTCTACTGACCCGAGTAGATCCTTGACGTTCTTCATCTCATAGTGCTTTTTCCGCAAATCTTCGAATTTCCTGTGCTTCTCTTGCTCCTCCGGGGTCATGTGCGCGAACTGTTCGTCGTGGCGACTGGCATCGGCCTCAGCATCCGGGTCGACAACAACTCGCTTCTCGCCCTCTGGGGTTTGGGAAGTCCTAGCTTCCAAGCCCGGTTCACCCAAATCGAAGTCGGGGATGTCTTCCATCTTGGGCTTCCATGTTTTTGGCTTGTCAAGCTCATCGACCTTGAGCTCCTCCGCGTTTAGCATCTCAATTTCCTCCTCATCCTCCATAGGGTCGTACTGCTTGGCGTAAGGAGTCTTGGGCTCGGTGATTTTCATAGTACTGTCTCGCTGTTGCTCTGTAAGATATAGATTGGCCTCGTCCCATTTCAGCCTCGGCTCGTTTTCGTCGGCCTGGACGCTTGTGCCAGATTGGCGACGTGAGCCAGGTCCGTGGGGGTTCGAGGAAGAGCGGCGGTGAGGTCCCGCGTTGCGCAAGGTATTCTCAAGGACAATCTCTTTCTCGGAGAGCTCGCGGCCGATAGCAGGTCGTTCGCTGGGGGGTGATTGTGGCATCGGGATGTCTTGGGCTATGGGAGATGTCTGTGGCTGTCCCTGATAGGAACTTGAGTTCTTGAGGATCCCTGCATCACGTCAAAACACGTCACGACCTGCGGGACAATAGAGTAACTCACCCTTGGGGCGCTCAGAGTGGTGAGTTGGCGAGTGCATCTTGGGGGAGCCGTGTGGCATGTTTATTTGTTGCTTTGTGTGGAGGTGAAGGAAGGTGGATCGAGTAACAAAGGGTTGCGCACGTTGGCGAGTGCGGGGTGTTATCGATCGGTCGACCCTAGTTGAAGCGGGATAGTGAGGTTGACGGAACAGTGTATGTATGTATGTGTGTATGAATGTGTGTGTGTAGAAGGCGAGGTGGGTGGTGGGAATGTGGTAGGTGCAGTCAATGGCTTAGGTAAATTAAGTACTTGAGCTTGAGTGGTGGTGGTAGTGAGGGGTCTTGGTGAGTGACGTAGCAGGCGGCAGCAGCGGGAATGGTGGACAAACGGCTGCAGGAACAGCATATGCAAGAGTCCGATATGGACATGGGAAGCAGATATATATACTACAATCGACGTGTTGACTCTTGGGCTGCAAGCCGAATATAGTCATCTGTAGGTCTGATACTGATACAGTGGGTGACTCGACAGCAAATAGCTGCCTAGCAGGCAGGCAAGTCCTTGCTTGATCTTTGCTCTGAGTTGGCCTCGTGTGAGTATGTACTTACTCACGTAGCCAAAGTAGTACAGTCACAGCTTTTCATAGAAAATCAAAACAGGTATACTTGGAAAAGCACGCGATAGTAATAATCATGGCAATAGAGCCATGCGGGGTTTCCTATTGTTGTAAACTACACATGAAAGGTGTGGAGGTTCTGGGTGCCTCGTTACGTGACATTCAACACACAACAAACGAGGCATGGAATGGGCGGTTTGTGTCCCGTTCTATCGGGGAGTTCCCACGGCTAGTCCACGAGCATGACAAGCATCATCTTACTCTCATGTCGTGCATTTGCCCACCACTGCAAGAAGAGCCCTGTCCCTGCCACGACCGTCTCGCTTCCGTTCTCCCCCAACGCCCGAAGCCCTCAAAACCAAATATTCTAGGCGGGAACATTAGCGTGCTTTGGCATAGGGCAGCAATGTGACCGGATCCAGCGCGTGAAGAGAAATGCCCATCAGACTTTGCCTTGGAACTTCATGCTCGACCGAGGAATCGCGCTGGGGCGACGTGTAGATCCTGGCTGAGTGCAGACTACCAGAAGTGATGGTCCATGATAGACCGTCATCCCAGGACATGTCGCGGCTGGAAACAATGACAGAAGCATACATACATACTTACTCTCTCTCTCTCTCTCTCTCTCTCAAATATACTCACATAGATAGCCATGTACAATGTATATGTGTACGTATGAATATGTTCGTATGTACAGCAGCAAAAAGAGGCTGCGCGTGACAAACAAGTGTCCCTGCTTTCAGGTCATCACCGCATCATGGAAGCCTGCCGAAGCGGCCCTCGTGATGATGGTTTTAGAAGAGGTATGTCGTTCTGGGCCTCAATCGGAGTCGCCAACTGAGTGGATTGCGTCGAGCTGGCGATGATTTGAGTGCGAGGCCGCTGTTGTGAAGGAGAGAGGGAGGAGCGTCGGCCGATGAGCTTTAGTACTGATTTTTTCCAGCCCGCACGGGCCGCTTCTTTTCCTCCCGCGGTTAGTCGCTCTTTGATTTCGTACCTCACCAGCGTTTTCCATTGAGCAACCTTTGTACATGTATCAATTTCCATAACCGTAAACACCCACCTGTCTACCTCCGCCCACGCCCACCGCATCACGCCGCTTTCGCAGTTTCTGTCTCCAGCTCTTTGCCGCTATACCCTACGCCTCCCCATCCTCACCGCCCGCACACATAGACGCAACACTCCCGCACTGCACACCCACCTGTACTCGCATCCACCACTGACTGACCTTCGCCGTGTCCTCCCTATAGCTATTCCACCACCGCGTTTCGCCTTCTTCTTCCGGCCATTGGCCAGCTGTCTCTGCTTGTTCGCTCTTTTATCCCACCAAGCTTGAGCGTGCTTTTCGCGCCCTGAACAATCCTTTCCTTTCGCACCCAACCACCAGCCAATGGATAGCAAAGACAATCTATGGACCCGTCGATCCAAGTACGTCAACTTCCCTGCCTGCGCACTTCCCCACTGCTTTCACCACGGCCGAGACTGACTGTTTGCGCATAGCACCAGCAAACTCTCACTGTCCATGTCCCATTCGGGAGGACATGCTGATAAACCCGATTCTTCCCAGCGCCCTTTTTCCGCCACGAAGCGTTTTGGTGGCGACACATCCTCCCACGGCGGCCGCAACCCCTTCAACGCTATCCACTCGCCCATAACCGGCACCGGCCTCGCCTCCCCTACCACTGCCGGGTCATCGGCTTTTGGTCTGGGTTCGGGCGCATTCGCATCGTTTGGTTCGGCTACCAAGACTCCCAAGACGCCGGGGACCGCTTTCGATTTCAAGTCTGTCGCAGCGGGCGGCACCCCTTCGACACCAAGCGACAAGAAGGAGAAGGCGAGTCAAATCGCACAAAGCTCCCGAAAGGAATCGCTGTCCACAGCTGCCTCGGAAGAGGTGGCCACTTCTTCGGCTCCGCCAGACACTGGTGCGCCGTGGCCGCTCAAGTACACCTGGGTGATCTGGTATCGCCCTCCTACGCCCAAAAACTCAGATTACGAAAAGTCAACCAAGCCTCTGTGTCGTATAAGCACGGCGCAGGACTTCTGGAAAACCTTTATTCATCTGAACCGACCATCTACACTGCCGACCGTTTCCGACTATCACTTTTTCAAAGAGGGTATCCGCCCGGTATGGGAAGATGAAGAAAACAAGCGGGGTGGCAAGTGGATCATGCGCCTCAAAAAGGGCGTGGCGGACCGTTACTGGGAGGAATTGCTCATGGCTCTGATTGGTGATCAGTTCATGGAGGCAGCCGACGAGGTATGCGGCTTTGTGCTGAGCGTTCGAAGTGGCGAAGATGTCTTCAGCATCTGGACCAAGAACGATGGCGGCCGCAACATCAAGATTCGGTGAGTGATTTCAATTGCTTTTTATCATATTAGACATGCTGACCATGGTATCAGCGAAACCGTCAAGCGCGTCCTCGGCCTCCCCGAAGGAACCAACATTATTTGGCGCAGTCACGACGAGAGTATCGCACAGCGAAGCGCGATCGATCAAGCACGACATGATAAGGGCCACCAGGAGAAGCGACGACTACCCGCCGCAGATGAGTCCAAGGAGAAGAACGTGTCATAGTTTGCGACTTCCCTTGGACTTGCGTCAACCTCTCAGCATGCTCACGGTGTTATTTAACAGCGTCTTTTCTTTTTCTTGGTTACCACGTATTGGCTTACCTTTGACTATCTTTCCCTCTGACGGAGGTTTTGTATTCTACTGGTCTCATTGAACCACTGCCTGGAAGCTTTGGTAATGACGGTGCGTTCAATAACGGTCCGATGGGTCAAGCCGTCAAACGCTTTATGCTGAACATGAATGTGAATATGAAACGAGTCCACGGAGATATGACTCTTTCTTGCTGTCACTCGTGAGTTTGGATTCTTTCGTGTGTTTTGCGGTATGCCATTTACGTGTACTCGCATCGAGTACCTCATGTTTGTCGTGATGTATTGATTGCTATTTTGGGATGGTGTATGCTCTTGCTACGGCAAAGAGAGTGGAAATGGAAACAACACTCGTAATATGGAATTTCAAAAATCTCCAAGAAATCTTCGATAGTTTCAGGGGACTGATTGATTGATGATGGTGATAGACTACGGGCAAACTGCCGCAAACTCATCATAATTTCTATCAGGACGTGGAAGGAGCGTCAAGCGCAAGATGGAAGAAAGAAAATACGCGAATTGAAAGAAAAGCTAATCACAAGAAGACACAAGTGTTATTGTTGAAGGTGAACATGGTTGCGAGAGACTTTTGGTCATTCAAATGTTCTATTGGGCGAATCAAGTGGCCGCGATCTCAACATGTCTGTTCAGCAGCAAGACCTCCGAGGTTATGGCCCGTGCACCCTGACGTCGAAGCCTTCGAAGTCGGACAATACAAACGCACGCAACTTCACCTGCGGGCAGGCGCACCGCCGAAATGGATTCCCTCACTCACCGCTCCACGACCGACTTTCACGACCCATGCACAACTACCCTTCAATGCGCTAGCAGCGTGCCATGTCTCTGCTAGAGAGGCCCACGGATACAGCTCATATTGACAGCGCGCCGCGAATTCGCACCGAAGAAACAACTTCAACCCTGGTAAGTTCCTCTCGCCCTCATCTGAAAAGACGACAGCAAGAAATTATTGGGAACTACATGGCTGACTCTCGCGGTGATTAGACCTGCGGCGATGCCGAAGGAAGCGGGACATCTACAGTTCGAGAACCGGAACTATTACCGCACACCTCCTCCTGCACAATCACTGCATCCTCTCCACCTCCCCACCCACCGAAGCGATTGCCCTCGCTGCTGTCATCTTCCGAGTCAATACCGAGTAGTGCGAGACTCTTGAACAATCGTCGCGATATCCTGATTTCGCCTCGAGTCAAATTCCTGTACGTTGAATTCGATGCTTTAGAGTCAGTCAAGATCGTGGGCTGACAGGCGTGAATAGTTGCAAGGGTGAACCGGTACCTGATCCTCGATTTTGGAAACCAGGGTATCAAAGTGTGCCTAGCAAAATGGCGAAGGTGAGCATGTGCAGGAGTGTCTTGGGGTAGGCGAAGTAGCTGACGCAATATAGCCCGGTGCTGAACTCAGTTGGAACCCCAAGCGGCCGGGTATGGTAACATACAGCAGGAGTTACCAAAAAAGACGCTCAAATTCGCACGATCAGGATACACTACCCCCGAATCCCTATAGCGATGATCGGGAACCTAAAAGACAGAAGTTTGGCCACCCAATCGTGGATCTGGAGTCGACTCGAGATGTCTACGACCTTGAAGATTCTTCTCCAGCCCAACCATCTGCGCATTCCAGTCGCCGAAGTGCAAGCAGCGAGCAAGGCGCTGGCGCGTGGCCAAAGACTTTCGCGAAGTCTGAATTCGAAGTCACACAGAACATTGCACATGTGCGTCGGAAACAACCGCGAGTCTCTTTGGCCAACACAAGACCTAGCAGCTCCAAGAGCAACAAGAATAGTGCTGGTTATAATGAATCGGTACCAATCGACCTTGACGATGAAAAAGATCGGGGCAGACCAAGCACGAGTAAGCTAATGCAGCTACATGAATTCACCCAAGGAATCCCTTCCGGCTACCACCGTGGTGCAAAGCCCAGGACTGAAGACTTGGTTTCGCGGCATTTCTCCAAACCCCCGACTATTCCAAACCCACCCAACAAGGACAATCTTCGTAACGCATTCAAGCGTCATCTACCAGAAGATGTCAGTGATTCAGAGGATGAGCTGGCGGCCGGTGTGAACAAGATGGCCAAGAGGTCCGACCCGTCTATGAGTCGGAAGGTAAAAGTTTCCGGCTCAATCTATAAACGGAAAGAAATGCCAGAAGAGGGGTGGCAATTGAAATGGGCAAGAGCCACCAACCACAAAGCAATTCATGAAAAACTTCTGCTCTGCAGCGGCACAGAAAAGCATCACTGGCGTGTGGTCGGTCCAGGTGACGATGGGTTTCGACATACAAAATTCGATGTTGACCTCACAAAGATGAATTTGGCTTACGCTGACGAATCCGGCCGAATCCGATTATGTGGTTCCTCGCACGCAGATGGTGTCCAAGACATGATCGATTTACATTTTGCCAATTCAAATCACAGCAAAGTGTTTAAAGTATCCGATCTCAAGTCTTCCAACATCAGAGTGCACGCCAAAGATGAGGCACACATGCAAAGAATCTTCGACAAAGTAATGCCACTTAGGCGTCAAGATGGTCCACTTGCAGTCTCTCTCGAAGCTCAGCGTGAATCGCAGGTTGGTACTGGAACGAGTGAGAAGCAACAGAAACCGGGGTTATTAGACAAGCTGCTACAGACTCAAGCATCAACGAGTGATGTAGTCTCTGACGGTACTAGCCGTAAATACACTCGCGCAGCACGAGCTACAAGAGCGACACAGCCCGACTATGTTGAGCCTGAAGCAACACCTGCTGAATCGCTCAAATTCTCCCAGCTACGAGGACTCGGCCCGCCTTGGCAGAAGCAACTCACTTATGGGTCCGGACGTCGCCGAGCTGTCATAGACTTTGCGGACCTTCACCGACTCGACGAAGAAGAGTTTCTCAACGATTCGCTTATCGACTTTTACATGATCTACCTATTCAACCACAGTAATCTCCCGTCAGACAAAGTGTATTTCTTCAACACACATTTCTTCTCCACTCTGACCCGCAAAGTATCTGGCCTTAAGCAGGGCAGTATCAACTATGACGGTGTTGCACGATGGACAGCCAAAGAAGACATATTTGGGTATGACTATATTGTGGTTCCTATCAATCAGGACCTACACTGGTATCTTGCAATCATTTGCAATGTTGACAACATTGCTCGCAAATTTCACGTCAAGAGCCCAGAAGAGCCCGTGCCTTCTGTTGAAGCCTCCGTTGAGGTATCCAGTGAACCGGATAACACTCAGATTGTCGAAGTCGAGGATGGACCCAGCTCAAGTCGTAATGCTTCTTTGAAACCGATTGATGGGTCAGGAGTTCTATACGAGGCTCCTTGTTGTGACGATGACGAGATGCTTTTCACCGCAGAATCAAGTCTAGATTTGGTGGAGTCTTATGAACCCGTTAAGAGCACGGAATCCGTCGCCGCCCCCAAAATCAACTTGAGCGAGGGCTCTGACGATATGGAAACCACCCAAGATATACATGCATCTATGGCCGTGGATGTTACTGACGGGCCTTCCCACGACACCGCATCGTCATCATTCTCCAAAAAGTCAAAGCGCAAATCTGCTCCGCCTGTGAAGCGATGCGACCCAAATGAACCGTGTATCATCATGTTAGATTCCCTTGGAAATCCTCACAGGAGCAAAGCTGTCCGAGCCCTCAAAGACTACATTCGCGAGGAAGGTCGAGCAAAGCGTGGCATGGAAGCTGTTATCGATCAAAATGCTGTTTACCCCAAAGCCCACGAAATACCTATGCAGGACAACTTTAGCGATTGTGGTGTGTATGTTTTGGGCTACATCGAACAATTCTTCAAAGATCCGGATGGATTCAAAACTCGTGTGCTCAATAGGGAAATGAGAGCCGCGACGGATTGGCCCAACATGCTGGTTCCCGAAATGCGTAACAAAATTCGATGCATCCTGTTTGACCTGCATGAGGAACAGACGAACGAGCGGAAAAGAGCACA
Organism: Periconia digitata; assembly: GCA_948474695.1. Classification (NCBI taxonomy): domain Eukaryota; kingdom Fungi; phylum Ascomycota; class Dothideomycetes; order Pleosporales; family Periconiaceae; genus Periconia; species Periconia digitata. The sequence continues at coordinate 1,543,494 of CAOQHR010000002.1, forward strand.
TGCAGCCAAGATGGCTCACACTACTCGGCACAAAAGTTCTAGTGATGCTGCCACCGCTAATATTCAACCCAAACCTATAAAACATACACGAGAAAAGAAGGATCCTCCCGCTTCGATTCTCATCGATGCAAACAAACAAAACAATCCCGGCGTATCGATACAAGCCACGTCTTCTCCTCGCACAGGCCGCTCGAGGGCTGAACATTCACCCCAGTTGAATTCGATCATGACGACCGAGATCATGTCACCTGCAAAGCCAAGGCTAGCTTCCCCGTTCGAACCCCGATCGTCGTCGAAGCATGATACTACATCACCCGCACGCGCTCGAGGCAAAACCAATAATGTCCCACGTACCCCTCCTGGAGGAGCTCGCTATGGCCGTAGCGAAAACTTTGAGGATGTCCAACCCAAGTCAGAAAAGCCAATCAAGAAGTCAAGCCCGCAAGTTGTGATCAAATCGTCGTCGCCAACCTTCATTCCATCAAAAGAGCAAAAGCACGCTGATTTATTCTCCGATATTGAGGTACTCAGTCCCAACAAGTCGAATGCAATAGAAGTAGCGCCGAAGAGGCCATCGAAAGACGATGGCTCAATGGAATCCCCACGAAAGAAAACCAAGACAATCAAAACAGCAGTTGGTGGGCCTGGCTGTTCATCTGATCCTATATCAATCGATGACTCGCAGGATACTATCGTAGTGAGTCCGGTAAAGCGAGTTTCGAAAGAAGCCGTTCAAATCTCCCCTGAGCCGAGGGACTCTGATGGCTTCGAGCGGTATCCAAAATACAAGCAGGATCGTGTCGATTTCAACAGGCGGCGACTATACTCATCCCCCCTAAAAGGCCGTAAAGACCGGTCTGAAATTCCTGAAAGCCCGGAGGCAGAAGCCAGACCAACGAGTCTGCCAGCTGATGGTGTGCTGCTCCATTGATCTGTGTTGTCCCCATGGAGTTGTGGTTTTGTCATGATTTGAATCTGTTTATGTATTTCCTTCTCTCATGATTGCATGTTCCTCCTTTTTTTTTCCTGGGAGCATACTTGATGGACTGCTGGACTGATGAATGGGATAGAGTGGTGGGTCTTGTGCATCAAGTTTTTCCTTGCAAGCATTTCTAGGGGGAAGATCGCATAGCAAGGAGTTTGATCTTTATAGCCTACATTGGGCCTCAGCGTAAGGTCCGACACAAACATGAATTGGCATTTACCTATGTATGATGCTCTGTGTTATGCTTGAGATGATAGTCCCACATTGTTCGGGACCCGTTACGAGCCCGATTATTGACAATCTCATCCATCGGCCTGTCTAAGCGGGATTCCGCGTTGCCTACATGTCCTATTAGGCGGCAACTCTTTCTAGCACCTTTAGACCTATCCTTGCCTTTTCCAAAACCGCATAGGCTCTGCTGACCCTTGTAGAAGATGATCAGTTTGAGCAGGCACTCCTTGCCACGCAACCTTGTCACCATTAAAACTCGATTATGGATTGCAGACCCACCCGACCTACTCTATACCCGGCGTTAATAGAAATCTACGAGCTCTTCAATGAAACCAAACGCCATCAGCAAGTCACTCCGTTCAACACCCAACCTCACAGCCCCTCCCCAGCCAAGAAACCCCCCATCTCCTCCTTGACAAATCTCTCGAAGTCCCACTCCTCATCCTCCAAGTGATCCTCCCCAGCAATCCAGATATACGTTTCGGCTTCGACTTCCTCCCCCTCTCCTTCGGCACTCTGTGAAGAAGCAGAAGAAAGAGAAGACACAACGCGCACTTTGACCTCGACTCTTTGATACTCGTCGCCCTCGAACCGATCCAGAGCCTTGATATCAGCGTCTGAAAGACCCGATATCAACATGCCTTGCACGCTATGGGATGAAGTGGATGGGATGATGGCGGGGTAGGCAGCGTTCTGCACACGACGTCGGGTATAGGCGGGAAGAACTGCTGGAGTGGGATTCAAGTCTTTGGATTTGGGAGCTTGCAGTGCGAGAGCGAGGACGGTGGGCGACATTAGGGTGCCGTAGAAGAAGGCTGTGTGGGGTTGTGCGCCCATTTTTATTGCTTATCCGTACGATGGTGGATGGTTGTGAATTTGGGATAGTTTAAGAGGTGGTGCGTTGAGAAGCAGGTTTTTGAGGTTTGCGGAGATTTTTGTGTGTCTGAGGATCTCTGGAGACGTTGGCTTATCGGAGGTCCGATGAAGTTGTTGATAATAACGATGGATTAGCTGTGTGGTCGGTAGACTAAGCCTTATCGCGGGAACTAATGCACAGAAGCTTAATGCAATTACGAAGGATCACCTTAGCCAATTCCACTTAATTTAACAAGCAACCCGATCGGCGGGTACGGGGATACCGCGGCTCCTTTTTTCCCATCTCCTTCCAGACGGCAACTCCCCAACTTCTCCACTCCTCCTCACTCAGCAGTCTCTCAACAATTGCAGCCAGTCTACTCGCAGCAGTACGCCAATTTGTCTCCTTGAGACACTGCGACAAAGACGATCACGAGCGAATCATCTGGTGGCCGACGGATTGACTGGCCCGTCATCACCCCTCATCCATCCTCATCGGAACGCACGCCCCTTTAGCACGCGACAGACACCAGTCCGGGGGTCTGCCCTAATACCACCACACTGGAACAGCAACCATGGGCTTCATAAATGCCATTGTGACGTCCGTCGCGCCCATTTTGTATGTGCAACCCGCCATCCATGATGACCGTGAACTTGACGACGAGGACACCTTCCACAACAATGGCTAATTGCCCACCTCCAGCATCGCGACGAGTCCCATCACCAGCTATGCCGACCAAATCTATAATATGCATCGCACCAAGAGCTCAGCTGGCTTCTCGCTCGACATTCCCCTCATCATGCTTGTCGCCAGCATCCTCAAGTACATCCCCCACCATTTTCCCCTTCTGCCCCCACAGTTTCGAGACTAACCATCCCAACTTTCACAGAATCTTCTACTGGTTCGGCGCCCACTACGCAACCTCGCTCCTCGTCCAAGCCATCCTCATGATAATTATGCACCTCCTCTGCCTCCACATCGCCCTCACCAACCGCCCGACCCCTTCTCACCTCCCCTTCCAACCCTCATCCACAACCCGCCCTTACAGCTTCTGGCAATGGCGCGCTACCCGCCCTTACTGGTCCTTCATAACCTACTTCGCCGCCGCGCTGTTCGTCATGCATATTGTCCTCCTCAATACATCGCTGTTCATCCCGTATACCACTGTGCTTGGCTACATCGCGCTGACCGTCGAAGCTACGCTCCCTATCCCACAACTCTTAGCGAACTGGCAACGGCGTGGATGCAGAGGGTTCCGTCCCAGCGTTATCGCGAATTGGATTGTCGGCGACACTTTCAAAATGTGGTACTTCTTCGCGAGTCCTGCGGGCGAAGTGCCCTGGGCGTTTAAAATCTGCGGTATTTTCCAGGCTACTTGCGATTTAGGACTAGGACTGCAGTGGTTCGTATGGAGGGACGGGCCGGATGATGGTAATGCTGCTACCGGAGGTGCGGTGAGGGGTGTTGGGCCGTGGGAAGAGAAGGTTTTGACGAGTCCGCCACCTGAGACGAATTCGTTTGAGATGGAGCGGTTGAATGGTGGGGTTGGTATCGCTGGCGGGAGTGCCGGGATTGATGTTGGTGGTGGTGAGGGGTGGGAACGGCAGAGGGCTGGTGGTGGGCTGTGAGTGTGGTCATGTTTGTGACGATTGATGATATAGGTTTTGTGGAAGTTGGTGGTACTGGGAGGGATAAGCTGAGTATATAGAAGAAGTCATGTAATATTATGAAAATACATGGATAATGTTCCCGATATCAATCATGGTGTCGGCGCTTTTATCCTTTTATCGTAAGCTTGGCTGGGGTCAACCCCAATATCGACAGTCATTTCGCCTTATGATATACGCAGATACAATTGTTGGGTATTTACCCTCGCTCTTTCTTGTCGCCATGACCGTATTCCTGAAGTGATCCTGAATTGTGCACACAACTCTCCAATCGTCAGTCCCCGGGTCATACATGTGGAGAGCAATGGAAAAGCAACAGAACGACATTATTAAATGTACTCGTGATCCTGAGAAGGAACCAAGAAAAGAAAGGAGAAGATATGAGAAGAACTCAAATATAATAAGCATATTTTTAGCGCACCTAATAAGGAATTCTGAGCTGGAGTTTGGGTGATCCTACACACAGCGATAGTTATGACGATAATTAGATCAAAAAAACGAGCGATTATCGAAAATTCAAACATCGCAGACGTATACAGGGACGAAGACGAATAAAATATTAGATCAAGACGCATTCTGTAGGCAAAGTCACACGAGAAGAAGGTCCTCATGTGTTTAAAATGAGAATCTGTATGAGCTATGCTGTACCTTGAACACCTTCACCAATGTTTGCAACACGACAACAACACCGACAAGGACAGCTGCGCTGTACTTCAAGAGAAAATTTGTGCCAACATAACGACCACCCGAGGCTTTGTGAAGTTCGATCCACCTTTACATACCGTGTCTCGAACCGTTCATTGCCAACTCCCGAACGTAAAGTCCTTACCCCTCGGCAACCACACGAATTCTAGCTTTACAAGCAAAGTGAACTCATTGACAGAGGGCTCGTAGCAGTGCATGCATGGATTACCGACCCATCGAGGCATCGTTGCTTTCTTCAGTTCGACAGTCAGTGATAGTCTTACAGAGATCTTGTAATGATGGGGGTCGTGATAGGGTGTATAGTCCAATAAGGTAATTTGGAATCCACGTACTTCGTCATGAGTCCCTGAATCGTCGATTGACTCATTCAACTTCTCACACATCATTCGAAGACAACGCCAAGTATGGACTATAGCAGGTGCAAGATTGTCTGATACGGTATCTTCCGATTCCTCGATTGGCATTTCTGGTTGATAGTAAATTGATGGCAAGGACAAAGGTTGTGATGGCGAGTTTGACGGGGAAAAGGCCGGGGCGCGTGGATTAAGAGCCGAGGTAGATTGATTCGTAGATTCGAGCTGTTGTGAAGGCATGCTGGGATCAGCTTGCTGGCTTGAACCTGAGGAGCTCTCGACTTTCTCTTTGCTTGTACGCTCCATATTGTAACTGAGGCTGTATTTCTTGTACGAGGAAATCTAAGACCTTGGGGGAGGAGCGAGAGAGGATCCTGGTGGAAAGCAGAGAGTCGGTAACGCAGGCGTGTATTAACGATAGGCCTTGGTTTGCTGTTGACGATAGAATACGTAAGACTGTTGTGGAGGTGAATATCGTTGCCAGTGAAAGAAGATGTGTGATGGATGAGAGAAAAGTCGTACAGCACGATCCATGATCCTTCAGACAAGATTGGTAATGGGAAGTCATATCGCGGCTCCTGCCTATAATGATAATGAGGAAACCACATCTGAAGCGGAAAGGTGGCGTGGCATAAGCATGTCCATGGGCACCAGACAGATGCGAGTACCAAACCAGGTCTTGTTGACTTGAATTGCCGGGAATTAACGAGGTACATTGCAATCTCTTTCCATGTTTAACTACGTGCTATTGCATAAAGCTCATCCTCACATCTACCACGGCCATGACCCAGTATTATGCAGGAAGCCCCCGCACTCATCATCTCTCCTTCCTTCCAGCACATCCATAAGAGGTAGCACACTCTCCCTAGCGGACCTCGCTCCTTTCTCCGCCGTGTTATTCTCGCTCAAGTTACTCACTGTGAAACCCGGATCATACAAGAAAACTTTGATCCCCAAGTCCCCATACTCCACATATTGACAAGCAGAGACCATGTTTAGCGCCGTTTTACTTGAGCGATATGGCACCCCACCAAACTTGTGAAATGGCGACGTGGTATCCATTTTTCGTCCGATACTACCAATACCAGAGGATATGTTGATGACGCGCGCTCCAGAGGGGTCAGTGGAGGCGAGAAGTGAGGGAAGGAGTGCCTTTGTGAGGACGTACGGTCCAATGGCGTTTGTATCGAAGGCCTGCTGGAGCTGGAGGCGATCGGTGGTTCCCGGAGGTAGAGCCACAGCAGCGTTATTAACGAGGATATCGAGCTTGCCATGAGTATTGGCGATGGTGGACGCGGCAGCTGTGATGGTAGCATCGTCGGTCACATCGAGATGAACTAGTTCCTGGGTACCCGGGAGGTTGAGAGATTGGAGATGCTGGAGAGCGGTGGTTCCTTTGGATGGATTCCGGTGTCCCAAAAGCACATGATGGCCTTTGGAGAGAAGCTGGGCTGACAGCTCAAGGCCTACGCCGCTGTTTGCTGCCAGGCTGTTAGTATATCATTGATGTTTAAAGTGCATGTCAAGAGTTTACCTCCCGTGACCAACACAATCTTTTTTGCAATGGAGGCCATTTTGCTTAATTCGTAGACAATGGAATTGACTTTATGTATGCCTTCCGTTTCGCAAGAATACGGCTGAGCTTTATACTGGATCTCATATGTTTAGCTCGTAGCTTCGTACCAACATTTGAATGCAAACGTCGGGTGGGGTGTGGATCAATGGCAGTAACTCCGGGATGGAGATACGGTAGGCCAATGAGAGTGCAAAAAAGCAGACCCGAATTTGCACTTCACGTTTACTGTCCGACAACCACTCTGAGCTAATCTCACGTCCGGGCTGCACGATGCTATTGGTCGCTGATTTTAGGGTATGCTATATCGTTCAAATCAAGTTGTGGCTGTTTCCTCTTCATGATGTAACACGGTATGAATGCAGTAGGCTAGTCCTAGCCAGGGATAGAAAAGTCGTTCGGATAGAGTTGAAAATATGTGGGTATCCCATTCTCAGCAATCCGGGGATATCTAGTCAAGCGTGATCGACACTACCTTTACCAAATTAGTATACGAGTACTTCTTCTTCACCCATAAATTCACAACTTGTTCAGCTCGCGTGTCAATTCAGTCATCGTGTAATATTTCCATTGATGCTCTATCGTCACTCAAAACACAAAATACTCGCTCGACGCGCTGGCCATGTATCATACAATCGCAATCCGGGCATGAAATGGCTCATCCCATCACCAATGCCCAGAAAAGAAAATAAGGAGCTATTGTAGCATCGTTGTATTCAAAAAAGAACCCACGCAACATCCATCCCGTGGGGAAAGAATGAAAGAAAGGGACCAAGCAAAGGTCTCAACGAAGGCAGATCCTCGTAGTAAGATGCACATCAGACAGCCTGGAGTCCCGGGTAAAACATGAGCATATTCCATCTACACAAATCTCAGGGCACTGTCGGCGTACTATTTACGTCATGTCCTGATATGCGACATTCTTCTGTGCAGAGTATACGTACGGGCATCTCAGCGATGGACCGTGGCCTATCTCAACGTAACTAGCCAAATGTCGAGGGGAATGCTGACGATATGACACTGGACGTAGAGAAGGAGGGTGCAGGACCTTTACTAGAAGCACAGACAGCCGGGGTAGATGTGGCCAATGGCGATTCGTCAAACAAAGAGTTGTAGTTGATAGGGGTGTTGTCTTCATCGCTGGGCTGCATCTCCCCCGGAATGATAAGCTGATGGTCCATGTCATCGAACCTCATAGGGCCTCCAGTGTTCTCTTGTTCACTGCCCGACTGGTTTTCATCAGTTATATCGATCACTTCGGACACCTGGTTCTGATGATACTGGAGGACTCCAGTAGTCCGGTCTTGCTCTTGTGGTTCCAACTCTTCAGCGTCTTGAATGTCCATTTCGACAATCACTTGTTCGGTGGCCACTCGCTGTTCTTCTGCGGCTTCCGCATCCGTCAGGTGCTCAGAGTCTACTGAATTACTCCGGCTTTTGGAAAATGTGGCAGGCTTTCCTGCAGCAGGCAAGTCGAGCTCATCCTGATCTTCACCATATGCTCCATCCACCAAGTCGATAATCCTGTCTTCGGGGCGAGCGTTGTCATCTTCCTCTGCGCCACCATGAGCGTCACCATTGAGTTGTGCGGCGATTGCCAACTTGCTTGCAATATAATCGCTGTCCGCATTCTCTCGCTCCGCCTCTTCCGTCTGCTCCTGTGGTGGAGGTACGTCTTCTTCATCGTCTGCCATTTCCGCCTCTTCCTCGGCGGCTCTAGCATCAGCCTTATCCTGCTCAAGAAGACCTTTCAGAACATCCTGTAGATATTTCGCATGCTTGTCGGGAACCTCCATAATAGTGATGCCTCGTCGCTTGCGCGGTTTAACTGGAGCGGCGGTCCGGGGGGCAGCTTTAGACGCAACGGTTTTGGTAGTCTTGGTTGCCTTAGGTTTGGAGGCAGCAGTCTTCGCGGTGTTCGTAGATTTGGTGACCCGACCGCCTTTGGTCATACGATCAGCTGGCTTCTTTGTAGGAGTAGCAACGGCATTCTTTGGGGGTCTGCCAACCCGTTTCTTGGGCTGAAGAACTTCTTGCGGTTGAGTCTTTGGTGAGGGTGCCACACGGGTCCTCAACTTGGAGCGAACTAGTGGGTTCATGCGTGGGGCTGGAGGTGTAGGAGCTGTGGCTTTTTTGGTAACAGCATTGCGCTTGGAAACGCGTGGAGACCCAGCAACACGGTTGAGATCGAGAGTGGCGGCTTTGGCAGGGCGACCCTTGCGCTTGGGAGGGGAGGACGGGACAGTCGGGACTTCAGCGGCTTTGGGAGCGCGACCTCTACGCTTTGGAAGAGCGGGATCGGCTGCAGGTACTTCTTGGGCTGTCTTTGCAGCACGTCCACGACGCTTAGGCTCCGTTACAACGAGTTCAGATTCAGCGGGAGCAGCAGGCTGTTGACGAGCTCGAACACCACGTTTGGGAAGCTCAGCAGGCGGGGGAGCAGCCATCTCGTTCAGTTTCCTGGCGCGACCACCACGGCGCACATTGAGCTCTTCGGCAGCGGGCGCGACAGTAGGCGCAACGACATCTTCGAGGGCTTTCGAGGGGCGACGGCGTTTTTTTGGTTGCGCAATGGACGCAGGAGTCGCGACAGCAGCGGCAGCTTCAGCGAGAGACGGGCGACCGCGCCGCTTTGGAGTTGATGTTGCGACAGCAGCAGCTGCTACGGCGCTCTTAGCCGGACGACCTCGTTTAGGAGGCATTGCGTGGATGACGGTAGAATAAATGTATGGGAATAGAGTCACGTATGAGTAACGTTGTAATTGAGTAGAGCGCCATTGAATGCGGGGCAGAGAGCAATTATTCGTAGGAATGGTCAGATGTGAGGGTTGTTGGTGAGAGAGAGAAAGTAAGAGAGCGAGCGTTGATGTCAGTGGGTACCTAGGTAAGTCTTAGCGAGAAAACGCGTCCCCAGCCTTTGGTCGCGCTAAGTGCGGGATGGTGGCGCACGTCAAAGCATTTGATCAACAAACAAACACGCACGACTCGATCTCAACCAATTCTTATCACATATCAACATCCGAACAACCATCCTCGCGAACGCATTCTTCCTTCACCAGCGATGAGCGAATGAACAATGGCACGCACAAATTCCACGTATTCGGCAAGCCCGCAGCGATGGCGATCACCGCGGCGCAGCCCAGAGCGTCAGCCCTCCGAAGATGGTTCACAGTACGAAATGGACCTAGACGCGCTAGGTTTAAATTCCACATTCGAATCGACCGAGCTCGACGAGAGCCAGCGACCAAAGATTGATGTTGTAGAAACGAGCGACATCGATGGCCCAGAAGACTTCACCATGAACATGACTTACTGGATGACCGCGGAGCTCCCTATAACACGCCAAGTCAAGTCCCGGAAGGAGGCAAAATTTAATATCGTCGAGGTGCGCGGAGATGCGACGCAAGAGTCGGAAGGAAGCAAGACTGTCGATGATCAAGAAAAAGCCCAGGATCAAACTGCAGATACCAACCCGCCCGCCCAAGCCACAATTGTCTCGCATGAGCGACCTGGTAGCAAAGACGCGTCCGATGAATCCATGGAGCACGAAGAAAAGGTCCGGAGTTATCTCAGTGCCCTTCCCGATGCAGGCGTTGGCGAACGTCCTCTGCCGGTCACGCCGCGACCAGTTCCTAAGCAGAGCATGCTTCAAGTTCCGAGTCCCTCTGTTGCAAAAACACGGTCGCTCCAGCCCACCGTTGAGGATTACGATACACCGCGGAAACCGACACAAGAAACTGTGATACACCACCCGCCACAACGTATCGTGGAAGAGGAAAGAGACGATTTGCGACAAAAGGTCCAGGAGTTGCAAGCGCAATTGGAGCAACAGCAACTAGTCTCTAAGACGCGCATAACTGAACTGGAGACATTGCTCTCCTATACTCGCTCTGACCTTGAAACCGCCCGAAACGATACCTACACACACAAGACTCAAATCCAGAGCTTACGAAGCGAACAAGAAAGGTTGCAAAGGGAAGCTGAGGATATGCGCGGCAAACTGGAAGATCGAGTGAAGAAGCAAGAAGAAGAGATGGCGTCCCGTATGAAAGAGTACAAAGAAGAGTTGCGACTGCAACATCTTGCAAAATCACAAGACCAAAGAGATGAGTTCGAACAACAACTGCAAGCCGTGGAAAATGCAAAACGCGCTGCGGACGAAAAAGGGGAAGAGAGGGAGCGACTACTCATACGAATGAAGACCGAGTTGAGTCAGCTCCGATCATCGCACGAAGAAGAACTGGAGGACATGAGGTCTACTTTCCCAGAAGAACACCATATGACCCACCATGAAATCCCCCCAGCACAGCACGACATGCAGAAACAGCTTTCTACTTTACAGTCGCGCGCTCAAACCTTGCAAGCGGAACTCGAGCGAGCGACATCAGAAGCACAATCTGCTCGTCACGAAGCTGAGAAGAGCGCTGCTCTCGAAACGTCCACCAGAACAGAGAATCAAACTCTGCAATCTCGGGTCGAAGACCTACACTCTCGCGAGGACTCCCTGCAGAAACAGCTTTTGGGGGCGCAGACAGAATTGGAAGCACAAAACCGAAGACTGCAGGACTCATCCGAAAACGAAGAGCGCCTGGATAGTCTCCAGAAACGTCTGGAGGATTCTCGAGCGGAAATTGCTGCCAAAGATAAACAAGTACTACGGATGCGTGAACTAGAGTCTCAAGTGGACGCCCTGCGAGCGCAATTGGATGCAGTCCGCAACGACGCAGGTACCAAGGACCATCAGATGTTGCAGCGTATGGAAGAACATGAACACTTCGAGGAACGATTGAATACTGCGCACGGCCGCACCCAAAGCCTAGAAGCGACGGTAGCCACTCTTCGCCAACAGATCGCAGAAGCGCGTCAGAAAAGTGCTAAAACCCAAGCGGATGCTGAGCAGTTCGAACAAGATCTTGAGGATGCTGGTGAGCGCCTTCAAGATGCACGTGTCGAAGCGGATCGAAGGGTAGCAGACGTCGAGAGAAGGCTAGCCAAGACGAAGGATGCGAAAAACGACTTGGAATCTAGGTTCAACGATCTGAAATCTCAGCACGAGGAGCTCGTTGAAGACTACAAATTCCAGATGGAACAGGTGCGCGACAAAGCCGAAGACGCAGTTAGGAAAGCTGGCCATCTTCTCGAGCAGGAACGCAGCGAAAAGAAGAGGATTGCCAAAGACTTGAAAAGAGCAACCCACGACATTGAACAGCTTCGCGCCGAGAACGCAAAAAACTCAACCGACCTGGAATTCTCCGACGAAGAAAGCTCGATATTATCGTCGTCTCATGACGATGCGAAGGATACGGAAATCGAACACCTCCGCCTTCTCCTTCGCAAACAATCCTCCACCCTCAAATCCTTCAGATCAGAAACAACCTCCCTCCGCAAAGAAACCATACGCCTCAAAACCGAAATCCACCAACTCTCCTCTACGTCGACGGCGGGAGCCGAAGACCGGCTCCATGCCTCTATCTCCGCGCTCCGCCGCGAAAACGAGAAACTCACGAACGAACTAAGACTACGCGAAGAAGACTTTGAAGCGGTCAACAAAGCAATGGATGAGCGACTCGCGGCAATGGTGAGCAAAGTGCTTAAGCAAAAGGCTAAGAGCGTCGTGGGGAAGCGCGATGAGCAATGGGCGGGTAGCGTTAGCCAAGCTGTTGGCGAGCGGGATTTGCTGGGTAGAGCGCTGATGAGAGAATGGGGGAGACAGGAAGTTGGTGTTGCGGATGAGGACGAAGGGCAGGGGTATAAGTACAAGTATGTGCGTCGGTCCTGAGTTTGTGGATACTTGACTGCTTCCTGTTGCATGCGTGTTTTGTTTTTGGGGATTTTGCATAGGGTTTGCGCGTTGCGTGGTGGGCTATTTGGTGTTTATTGGTAATGACCGCTACGAGGAAATGAAATTGATGAACATTTACTCGAGGGATTTTCACAGTTGATCTGCTCCTACAAATCTTTGCCCAGCAGAGCTTCAGCATCAATTCGTTACATGTCGAGTTCCGCAGTATCTAAAACTCACTCCTTCAACAGTCTAGGCAAGAGAAAGTATGCCATTCGCCATTTCTCATGCTCTCATAGTACCACATCTACCCGAAATAATGAATAAATACAATCAACAAATAGGCTCCGACGAAAACCGCATAAGTCTAAAAAGCAAACCAAGAACAAGCCGAGGTCTTATAGCAGCCCCTTCCTAGCCAACTCAATCTTCTTCAACGTCTCACCTTCCTTATAACCACCTTTACTCGCACAAATCGAGATGCCATCGCCGAGCTCTGCCTTCTCTTCGACAGTCTCCCAGGCGCATGGGCAGTGGTGGGGGAAATGAACGCAGGAGAGTGTGCCGGGACACAGGTATTTGTCGCAGTGCGCTGTTGTATATCGCGATTAGTTCAAGTGTTCCACATGTCTGATGAGGGGATGAACTATTGTGTTGATGGAAGGAATGAAATAGAGAGGTATAAAGGGAGGGACTCACCTCCTTCGTATTGCGATTGATACCACTGCGCATCGCTGCGTACGTTTTGTTGTTGTTGCTGGTGCCCGCCGCCGCTACCACCGAACATTTGGTCGAAGAAGCCGAATTGCGCGTTCGTTGCCCCGAAAGTGAGGAAGCTTGCAAGCAGCAAGAAAATAGTCCGGAGTTCCATTTTGAAATAATTTCGTGAGTTGGATACTTCGATATATACAACTTATTGGTGTTGGTTGCGAAAGGTGTTTCGTGAGAGTGGTGGGGAGACGAGTCGAGCGATGATGGTGATGTGGAGCTTTCGAGGGAGCGAGCTAGTGTGCAAACGGGACAAATGCGCCAAGAGAGCTCGGGTGCTCGGGGGAGACAGAGCTCTGTTGAATTTTTGCGGATTCGCGAAAAATTAAGTGTAGCTTTGGGAGCTTTCGTTCGACATCCACGCAACGACATAATCAGACTTACGTCGCATACACTACCGTCATATACATTACTTCCTACCCTTCATTCATTCATTCAAGTAGGTATTTCCTGGATCCATCTGCTGCGCGCATCATGGGAAATGTGCACTTTGTCGCACTTTCGTAGACAAAGAGCTTGGAGATTGCAAATTAGGGACAGCTTATACTGACCTCTCTCTGCTCTGCAGGATGCATCTCATGTACACGACCGGTGCCGACGGCAAGCGCATCTACACGCTCAAGAAGGTCGTTGACGGCGTCATCTCCGACTCTGCTCACCCTGCGCGTTTCTCCCCCGACGACACCTACTCGCGACACCGCGTTACCATCAAGAAGAGACACGGACTCTTGCCCTACCAGACCCAGCAGAGTGAGTCTCATCACGGTGCCTCATTCATGACTAGTGGATTGGCACGCAAAAGGAAAAAATAGGGCACGATACTAATACTGGGGTAGAGAACAAGGTCGCCGAGAAGCAGTAAACGAGAAAAAAAAAACGGCCAAGGGGAGATGATTGTGCGTGAGCATATGTTTTAGATGTGTGGGAATACCATCCAGGCGTTCACTATGGAGTTTTCTTTTTTGGGCGAATACACGAGAGGAGAAAAATGACAACGCGTATGGCACAATTACCAACTTTGCCACGGGATTGAATTCATTCCACGGGGATTTTTTTTTCTCTTACAGTTCAAGATCTGAGGGGGGGATTGGATCTTTGCTGGGGAAACGAACCCACTTCTATGTAGGACAGACAGCAACAAAGATTCATATCCACCCATCTTCTGCCTCACCCACTTCTTCTCTTTGAATACACTCATCGGTGTCATGACGGGTGCAGCATAAACGAACGATTAATTGGCGAAGACGAGGCATTGCATCATCAATGTTTCAAATGTACGCGGCCGAAGGGGATTGAGGGATCAGCATGGTGCGGACGGCGACTTGGGCTACATGCACACAGACGGAGCCGACCGACATCATGGCCGTGAGGGGTAGAAGCATGTATGTAGGGAAAAGGATGTTATGCATCAACGATCACGGCATGGCTGTAAATGAGTGGCTGATGGCCGCAGCCACCCATCATGGGGATGGGACAAAGACCCGAATTACTATAAACAGACATGCAGTGAGATGTGATTCTTGTTCGTGTTGAATGCGGGTTGCCATGTCGTGAGAGTATTGCGAATAGTGCCGTGGTGTTGGATCTGGATCATTCACCAATGGGATAATGAGGGAAAGGGGATAGAAGGAGGGTAGGACAACAGAAAGGAGATTGCAGATTGGATGCGGGTTTTCGTGCCTCGATTGCATGATCGTAGCATGTTGTGGAACGGTGAAAGGAGGGGAGATGCTCGTTCTTGGGTGGCTGGCGTCATGACGAAGAGGAAGCCGGTGGGATGATCCCGGGTGCTTGTTCCTCTCCACTTATATCTGTCCGTGGTCCCTCTCTTTCTTTTCAACGCGGTTGGTTGGGGTTGTGGTGAGCGAAGGGAATAACGGATTCTAGTCTTGGCTTTCGTGGGGTAGGAGAGATACTGTAGGACCGTCCCATGCAATGCTTCATCGGGCATGGAAAAGGTGTGCGGGAGTGTACCAAGCGGGATGACTTCCGTTTCCCCAAGGCAATATCTGGCTAGAACTATTGATAGAAGTGGGGAGGCGGCTCGCGAGTTATTGCATGATTGATGAGCTGGCAAGAGAGAGAGAGAGAGAGAGAAGTGAGGTGAGGTCGGTCCAAGTGTGTTGAAGCGAACCAGTCCGCCGTTCGTCTCGGGTCGTTCCATTCCCCCCCCAACCGACCAGCCAACCATCTCGTGCCCCCACGCAATCTTTGATTTCGCAGCCGCGCAAACCTTGGATATTATCTCATTCGGCAAT
The DNA here is from genome assembly GCA_948474695.1 of Periconia digitata. Taxonomy (NCBI): domain Eukaryota; kingdom Fungi; phylum Ascomycota; class Dothideomycetes; order Pleosporales; family Periconiaceae; genus Periconia; species Periconia digitata. The sequence continues at coordinate 1,558,672 of CAOQHR010000002.1, forward strand.
GAAGCCTGCTGGGATGCATGCAAGTCGGGGAAGAGGCTCGCTTGGTGCAGAGGGGTTGCTGCAGCACATTCATCATCATCATCATCATCATCATCATCATCATCTCTGTGTACTCGTCGGCTTACCATATGAGGGAGCTGCTGTGGATGACGCTTGATGCAGGTTTCCGTTAATCCGGGGAAATCCGTACCACATGATTGTATGAAGCGCCAGCTCCTCCAGGAGCTCACAACTGGGCGTACGTACATACGTACGCATGCTTATGGTCTATGTATAGATGGACAAACAAAGATGACATTGTGGTTGGGAGCACACGACTCGGACAGCCAACTGCGGGGTAGCACCCCTCCTCATCTACCCAACAATCAAGTTCGTGTATGAAGTCGATGTCGCATCGGTGTAGAGTAAATCACATCTCGACTTGCAACGCTCGCTCCCATCTGTGTGCCCAGGGACCGGCCGATGGTGGCCATGACGACGGCAGCGGCTACGTCGCCAGCCGAGTAAATGAATGGCGAGATAGCTAGATGGGTACATGTATCAGCCCTATATCACGTCGCGATAACTCTGCAGGCCGACCTGCCCTTGTTAATCAGGTACGCTCAGGCACAGGCACAGCGTGGGAGAGATAGCATGGATGGCCAGGCCAAGTCACGATGCCGTCTTGGGACGACTGGACGGAGGGTTGAGGATGGCGGATGGAAGAAAGACGACTCCAACGCACGGGCGGAGAGGGGAGGGGGGGGAAGTCTACCGATGACGATGACTCCTCTGTGAGACGCAGCAACGAGACAATTAGAGTGAGTGCATCGGCCCTTTGATTCTGTCCAACGAACGCGCGAACAACAGAGTCGAAGCAGAGCGTCATGCTCCGTCTCGTCTGCTCGCTGGCAACCCCCTCTTCTCTTCTCCCCTACCCAGCCGCCAGCTATCGCGGTCCCAGCATGGCATAGCATGGCGGCCCACGACGTGCGCAGCGACGAAGGAAAATTTCGGACAGATCCACTCCACCCTCCCTCTCTGCAATGAGTCTTAGCTCCGCTTTCGCAGGCGCACTGAAACGTCTATTAAACTCCCATTCTCCCCGTCGTAGAGGGTAAACTTTGGGAGTGCTGCTGCTGCTTCATTGTTCCCTTAACTTGGCTCTCGTCCCCTTCACCAGCCACTTCCATCATCATCATCACCACCACCACCACCACCACCATCGTTGCCTCCCATCATTCACTCTCCACCAGCCAGCCGCTGTACCCGCCCACCAGCCGCTCCGCTCCAGGGTGCCTGGCTCCCACAGCATCATCATCCATCGTGTCCACCCCACGCCCTCACCCGGCTAGCAGCGCTTTGTGAGGTCCCGATTCAACGACGGTGCAGCCACTCCTGCAGGCGAGCTTTTGCCGACTCGGCCATCCAATTGTGCAACGCCAGGCCTGCATCTCCCCACGCTGCACCTCTTACCCCAGACTCTCGTGCTGCGTGGTACGCCCCTGCGCTTGCTGTACTCTGACATTCAAACCTACCACGCCTTTGCCGGTCCATTGTTGCAAATTCCACCTCCACGCTTTCGGCCCTACCACTGTTGCTGTCAATACCGTGATTGTTGCAGGCCTCTATACATAGTCCAGCTCCACCGCATTTGCACCACCAAGCCCGTCCAAATTCCGTGATATACTGGCATGAACTTCAAAAACAGTACTACCCATTGGCCCGTAGGACAAGGTGAGTTTCTGGAATTCCTCACGACACAAATGCCACTAACCTGGACAAGAGCACGTAAACCGCTGAGATACCCCCGCATATCCAAAGAGAAATCCCGTCACATCCCACTACCGCCATCAGTCTCACAGACCCCGGCTTGCTCCGAAACCAAATTGCTTCTTTGCCTTCTCAGCAGCCGATACGTTTGGTTGATTGCTTCTTGCTTCGGGCCAACGTCCATAGGCCGTACTTCCCCAGCCTCATCGGCCTTCCCCCCCTTGTCCCGATCCGACCTAAACGGTTAGACGCCTGTAGGCTCCCGCTGCCTTCACAGGCTCGGCTGTCAATCGTAGTCAGACCCTATTCTTATCTATCAGTCGTGGCACGTAATGGAGGCTTCCATGACATTGCTCAGTGCGCATATACAATTTCTGGTATGTTCTCTGTCCGTGTCTCCTGTCCCACTCGCTACCCAACAAATGCCTCATTCCCATCTCGTAATAGCTGCACCAACTTCCACCTACCCAGCCTTGATCTCTTTTTGCCATATGATCTTCACCCCCAAATCCCAACTGCTGCTGACGTTATGATCGCATTCAAGGACACCCAGCTGGCTCTTATTCACGTTCCTCTCAATCTCTACCCAAGGTTCCTCCAGCCAATTTTACAGCTCCTACTTCCCAATGAATCACGCAGCAACAGCGTCCAATGCAATGGAAACGGTGCTGTTTTGCCGCCGCAGGGTTGGCCTTACGAGCATCCTTTTATCAACATATCCGTCACTCCTGTCGAATGTTCCGTTGTGTGCTCGCGGGCGCTTGCAGACGAGCTCTTTGTCCCCGTGCTGAACGCGTTGGACCCAAATGAAAGGAAGCAAATATCCATCACCCAGGAGGATTATGTTGTGATGCAGATCGACGGAGAAGGCCTCGACGCTGGTCAGCGTGTTCTCGAATTAACAAGCCCGCTCGCTTTGGCTGGAATGTAAGGACGTCAACCCAATTTTTGCTCGGTTTCGAGATTAACTGTGAATAGCTCCATTTTCTTCATTACGACTTATTTCTCCGACTATATACTGGTTTCCAACCGTCATAGGTCTCAGGTCGTCCGTGCCTTGGAGGAACGTGGATTTCAATTCGAAGATCAGACGTCGTCCTACGTTAACCCCAGTGCACACAATCGGAAAACATCGTCTACCCCATCTGTCGAGCTGCAAGCTCCTGGTACGCCGCCTCCTGCGACAGTATCTGAGCTTCAAACGCGCACGTTTGCAACTCTCAAACGTTGCAACATACAACCGACAGTCGACCCCAACTTGCGCTTGGTGCAGGTTGCGGGTCGCAAAGACAGCACTAACGGGATGCACCAAAATGGAAATCGTAGCAGCTCGACGAGCGCTGCCGATGATGCACTTCACCTCGGGCTTGTAAAATGCCTCATCTCGCTACCGCATCATAGATTTTTATCGCTCACCTTGACCGACAGCGAGCCCGCGTCGCTCCTCCTCGACGAAACCCTGCTTGGGAATTTTGCCCCCGACATTCTACTCGGCGCCAAAGACGAATTTCTCATCCCCATCATGCTTGATCTCCGTGGACTTCCAATGGAGAGCACTGGCATCGTCTGCGGCATTGCTGGGCGCTTAGTAGGAGCCACGTCCGGTCAGCTCGAGAGTCCTGTTGAGATGAGTTATTTGAGTACAGCGCGCGCTGGCACTGTCACCGTGGGTGATGGCGAGCTGGAACGAGCTCTAGCTGCCTTGCGCGGCTACGGTGAAAATGGCGCATTGTCTACGCCTGATTAGCCTGGTTAGCCGACGAAAGAGAGGTGGCATGGACTCGACTGTTCCCAGGTGCGAATCAGATGATACCACCGTGGCTTTGACCGATGAAACGATTTTTTTTCCATTCCGCGATGGAAGCTGATTACAGCCAAGCGTGGGGAGAACATGACGGCCTGTGACCGGTCTCCCACACGCCCCACGCCAGCACGAGCAATTGTCTAATATTCTCAGCCATGTTGGGGTTTTTGCATATCTCTTCAATTGCCCTTACTGCTTACCCTGAAAACTCAAAGTCGCCGCGGCAATCGCTGTTTTTCGATTCGACGTCGCATGCTTCCCCGACATGTTCCCCGTACAATCTACGTCAAGGCTCATGCAAGTCGACGGAAAGGGAAGTGTGGAAGCTGCGCGTCATCATGTTATGCATATGTTTTCCTCACATGATTTTTCCTGTTTCTCCCAGGTTCACCGCCCGCTCTGGGCCCTTTCGCATCTTTTGTATCCCTTGCTCTTATGTGTTCTCCATTTCCTAAAAGTTGGCATCTCATTCAGGTGTCGGTCTCCATCCCCGCAACATACCGGTTGTATCAAAAGTTTCACCCTATCTTGTTTCGGCTTGCTTTTCTATTCGTACGCATGTTGGAAAGAGAAATGACTCGGAGCACTTTTGTTGTCTAGCATATCATCGTACGTTGTTAACCCATCGATCTCATCAATGACATAGTTCGGTTTCCAAGTCCTCGCCAGCAAAAGTACCCTGTCAAATTCAGTTTTGATGTTCAATGATCGTACAGCATATAGCATATGACGTTTTAGCATTCGTGTAATTGCTTCGAAGGATTGCGGAATTAATAAGCACTGTCGCGCATATCCTATTGTAGAAGTCCTGAGGAGTGGCTTATGTAAACTGGATGATCCGCCCAGGTGAGGCTGCTTACCTATGACCATTGTATCGGACTCCCACCAACATTTGAAGCTGTTATGGTGGGATCTGCATCCAGAGTTCCAATGGCCATCCCGGATCGCGACATCTAATAATTCAATTGGTTGGCACTCACCATTGGTAGTTTGTAGCGTATACAGTTGACATTTTCAAAGTCACAAAAACAATACATACGTATGAAATGCATGTGGGAAACAATGTTGATGCGAATCACATGACGTTTCCGCCGTGGGCCTCGATTATCCGGTGGTATAGTCGTCTGTAGACAGTCTGTTATCGTTAGTCTGCCCAGTCGGAAAAGCACACCGCTCCCCGCATTGAACGGCAAGACTAGCATGTCGAAACCCAATGAGGACAATAATTTGATCCATGCAAGGTACGGAAAAAGCGGTGCATTATTAAGCTCGGGTCAATCGATGCTCAATTGTGGAGATTTACGATAACCCCATACCATGACTGTTCGCTTCCACACTATGACTGTTCGCTCCCGTAGTAGTATTTAGCACGGCTGGGGTACTCCATTTGTTTGTTAGTTTTGGACCCGTTATCGGCTTACCCTTACAGCACTTGCTTCTGCTGCTCAGATCAATCAATAGATTCAAAAGAAGGATATGTCCGCTTTTGCGCCGCCCACGGCGGATGTAGAGAAAGGCGTTGTCGATAATGGTGACGGAGAGGCCAGGCCCCCAGCACTCGATCGCAATGTTACTGCTTCATCAGTCCACTCATCGCCATCGATTTCACATGTCCAAGAACCCCGTCGCCAGAATGACCCAGAACAAGGAGAAGAAATATCCAGAATACCCACCCACAAGTCTCAGAGGCCAATACCAGCGACATTATTCAAAAGTATCACTGCGCGCTCTAACGCCACCGTCACGGATCCGGGACCACCTCCTGATAAGGGCCTCAAGGCTTGGACTCAGGTTGCCATGGGACATCTCGTGGTTGTGAATACCTGGGGTGTGATCTCATCGTTCGGTGCGTTTCAAACGTATTACACACAAGATCTGGGGATGGAGCCGAGTGCAGTTAGTTGGATTGGAAGTATGCAGATGTTGTTCCATTTCGGACTTGGTGAGTCGATATCCCCACTTTTTCAAGTTATCAGCAGCATGAATAAAAGAGAAGTGATATCCTAACTCTAAAAACAACAGGAATGTTCTCCGGTCGCCTCCTCGACGTCGGATACTACCACTGGTCCGTCGTTCCAGGTATTCTCCTGGCCTCTCTGGGCATGTTTATGACCAGCATCTGTACCTCTTACTACCAATTCTTCCTTGCGCAAGGTATTCTAGTCGGCGTCGGCTGCGGTCTCCAATTCGCGCCCTCGCTCTCCCTCGTTACTACATACTTCTCGTCCCACCGTAGCATCGCCCTCTCCATTATGGCCGCGGGCTCCGCAACCGGCGGGCTCATCTACCCAACCATAATCCGCCAGCTCCTACCTATCCTTGGATTCGCATGGACAGTCCGCACAATGGCCTTCCTCATGCTAGGTGTAGGTTCCGTCTACGCCTTCCTTCTCACTCCTCGCCTGCCTCCAAGAAAATCCGCACCCTTATTCGAACTATCAGCGTTCCGTGAACCACCGTACGCACTATACGTCATTGGGATCTCAGTCTTCATGTTGGGTGTCTTCTTCGCTTTCTACTACGTTTCTTCGTTCGCGAGAGATGTCCTGCATGCGCCATATAGTACCTCGATCAATCTCCTCCTCATTATGAACGGCATGGGCCTACTAGGTCGCCTCATCCCTGGATTCCTAGCTGATCGTCTCTACGGTCCACTCAACACCATTCTGCCGTGCTGTCTTGCTACTACAGTTACTTTGTACTGTTGGACTGCTGTTTCTTCTACGCCATCTCTGTACGCGTTTGCGAGCATGTACGGGTTCTTTAGTGCGGGTGTTCAAGGGTTGTTCCCTGCGACGTTGACAACGCTAACGAAGGATTTGAGTAAAGTGGGTACGAGGACGGGGATGGGGTTGGCATTCGTGGGGGTTGCAACTTTAGTTGGGCCACCGATTGCTGGCGCGCTGGTGCAGAGGAGTGGTGGTAGTTATGTTGGGGCTATTGTTTGGGGGGCGAGTATGATGGCTGTGGGAACGGGGATTATGGGGTGTGCGAGGGTTGCGGTGACGGGGTGGAAAGTCAAGCAGAGAGTGTGATTTCTGTTCCTACAGGTAGATCTATCCTGAGATTCTTGCGATTATTTCCTTTTTTTTTTCTTCAATTGGAAGTTGAAGTGTTTCTTACACTCAAAAGGCTGGTAAAAGGTGGCTACAAAAAGTGAGCGGTTACAGAAAAGATTCACACAAGGAGGATTTTTTGCTTTCAGCACCGGGCCAAGGTGCAACACCCAAAGAGATTCTTTTACATAAGCATCATTATGATCAGTATCGTGACGGGAGAGAAAGTAGGTCTCTAAAATAATAAAAACTACTAGGCATTCAAAAAGTGTATATCGATTCACCAGCTCTTCGTTATCTATCTGAAGAGCTTCCTTTGTTGACATATTTTACTTACTGTTGGTACTCTGTAATACGGGCGGTACAGCTATTAAATTGAAAATTTGATGGTAATGTCGGCATGAAAGTAGTCGAAACACCAAGACTACTTCTGCTCTGCAATCACAGGAATATCCACAGTGATAGATTGAGTGGAGCAAGAGAGAAAGCAGCACGTATGCTTCGATAAACACATGTTTTACTGTCTGCCCGTCAGTGTGTAGAAAGACCCATGCATGTCAGCATTCTGTTATAGTCCGGAATGGGAGTGATCGCAATTTTGACGCTGCCTTCCTCGTCCCGTACAACGGAGTTTCGCGCGAGACAAGCCGTATAACCATTGATGAGCCCCTGCGGGAATTAAATGATCGTCCAATAAGCATTAGCGGTTGTCTAGAAGACAACACAAGAGGATTGTTGATACGGGTCGTCGATTGGGTGGCTGATCTCTCTCCTTTCTATAACAGACCTCCTACATTCCGACTAGCGTACGCTTTCAGAAGGATTCCTCTATATACTACTCGATATGGGGATACTTATCTAGCTTGTTTCTTGTTAAATATTCAGGCACGTACTTGTATACTTGCACCACGCTATCCTATATGATACGCTCGATGTAGAATTAAATAGTTGTAGACGATGTGGGTCTAGGGCGTGTTCACCTTCCCGTACTGGAATGGTTCAGTGGTGCATCTTGGCGACTGTTGACTCGGAAAGAAAAAAATCTGGCGATGCTGGATGTGGCGTGGTTGGGATACGAGGCATACCGAAGTTACCGGAGTTCGGGGTGGTTGTTTGGTTGGGGGTCTGTGGGGTTGGTTAGGTTTTGGATGCAAAGACTTTTGGTATTTGGCTTAAAGTGGGTCAGCTAGTTGGAATTCTACCTAGATATGGAAGGGAGTTTGAAACTGCATATTATGATTACGAGGAATGTATAAGGCGGAGAGACATAGCTGACAGAGGACAGGGCAGAAGTGAGACTCCGATGATGAATAGGAAAGAAAGACGAGGAATAGATAGAGGATGAGCCGAGGTGAGCAATAGAAAAAGAAGGAAAAACAAACAAATAATGCGACAGCGCAGAAGAAACAAGCCCACGTGTTTATGAAAGAAACAGCCCCAGAGACATTAAACATTATTTGATCGGATCCAACTGGCCAATCCGAGAAGCACAAAACACAAAAGGACCCATTTTATTGGAAACAATAGCCGTATAAGCGTACGTTCACAACGGACAAGGCGCATTCCTTGCTCGTGTTGATCCTTTGGACCCCAGAAACAGGAACCGTGGGGGCTGCCACTAGCCCAAACCAACCCAAACGGCAGTGAGTTATAATTAAACTTCCATGAAAATCCCTCGCCAGATACCTTGGCGCTTGTTCTCTCTCTTGAAATGAACCGGCGCTCATACCAAGATTTTGCAATGTGTCTCTGGTCAATTTCCAATTCCGCGGCTTGTTCATTGGGGCACTGTTGCCGAGGAACGGGAACAACAAGCCGTGGAGATCGGGTGAGAGATCCTTGCCTAGAGCTAGAGAGGCGTTTGATCGAATTAGGAAGGAACTCTAGGATACCAGAGAGTGTTCAGGTAAGATCCAACGAGCTAGCGATAGTACCTGGCTTGCCGTCCCGGTTCAGTGGTCCTCGCCCAATGTGCAGGGTTCAGTAGACTACGCACATTGGGCGAGGATGCTCATCCACAGTGGAGTCGTACATCGGATGTGGTAAAGCCGGGAAGGTGGAACTCCATCATGTCATAGGAGAAGATGGCTCCAGAGCGTGGAGCTTTGTCTTTTGCATCTCCTTCCTCTTCAGATGACTGAGTCCATGGTTGCGTTGGCTGCGTTGGTTGCGTCAAGGGAGGCTCTACGAAGAGCTGGAAGACGGTGTGTTGCTGCAGACATGGTCGATCCCCTTGGGCTCGCCGCACTGGGGGCACTGAGGCGGTGGAGGGATGTTGGAACTGTGTAAGACGCCCATACTCGGTAGTGGATCGACGGTAAGGGGGATTACAAAGTACAAATCAGGCACAGAAGCGTAGAAACCCTGGGTATAGTTGTGTGAAAGACAGATAGAGCGAAGGTATCCAGAAGAAGGCAGATATCAAGATTATCAAGAGCGAATGTATGAAGATTCAAGCTTGTTGGAGTATTGTTGTTTTTTGATGCCATTGTCCCTTGGCTTCTCCATTCTTCTTATACACCTGAGGCCTCACGTAGAGTGCAATGACTCGGCATGACCCATCACGAAGACAAGTTAGATAGAAAACCCCGAGTTCTGAAGGCATATCAGGACAAGGCAAGTGGTTATCCAACTAAGAGGTGAAAGTGTTTAGTTTGGTGACTGGGTCGACCCAAATCAGACGGGCAAGCCACCCCGATCTGAGCCACGCACGATCGCCATCTGTAAACGAGATGATGGCTAATATTGGCAACGGTCATGGATAGACGACAGGCATGGGACTACTAGGCAGTCCATGTTGATAGATTGAGGCTCACATGAGGGGTGGGTACCTGCAACGTTCCTGGACATATGTAATGGTAGACTAGAGCCGAAGCGGTTAGGCGGAACCGGGTACACAGTCAGGTCAGACCTACGTCAGTGGGCTGCCATTTACGCGACTCCTCAGACCTCGAGACCGGCCATCGTCTCTCACCTGTCCACGCACCTCTCCTCGCTATGTCACGGTAGCCACGTAGCATCATGGCCACATACAGCGACATCATTTCTCTCATCAGCTCTGTTGCTTTGCGCTTCAGTTGCTGGGTGTTTCTCAGATGGGTGAGTCGAAGCTTCAGCTAGCTAGCTACCCTGTCCAATTTTCCAGAATGTATTGGTTTCGTCGCGCTGACTGTCCCAGATACCAACCACCGTAAGCATCGTCCCCATTGCGCCTCAATCCGCCCGTATTCGATCCTAACGTCAACCACAAGATTGTCCCTCCGCTCGCGACTGCTCTCACCCTCGTCTATGTGCCCTCCTTCTTCCAGAGCATCCAAGATACAAGCCCATTCAAGGTCATCACCGATGAGCTTGACATCGTGGTCAAAGAGGCCATCGACAGCACAAACTCTGACTCGGACGTCGACTTGATAGAAGGAGCCGAAGATGGCCCTCTCAAGGAATTGGACGTGGAGGAGACAATCCAATACGAGGAGCGGCAGCCAAAAATACTTCGCACCCTGCTCACCGGAATGCCGAGTCCATCCTCTCTCGTGTGGAGCTGGATTACTTTTGGCATCAATATGGCATTGTTAGCCATGGTTGCCGACGTCATTTTCCGTGCGCCGGTGCTGCATTCATGTAAGAACGCATCTTTTGGTCGCTTGGGTTATGTCTCCGATACCAGTGCCAATATCCTGGTCAGGGAGCCATACGCTTTCGACATCAGGGTTCTTTATCGGACGGTGGATGAGCAGCCTCGCTCGTGGATGCACAAGACCCTGCCCGCAAGCCAACCAGATTATTGGCTGACCGGAGACACCGACTTCACTTCTGCCGTTCAACTCGACCACTTGCGCCCGGACACGCCTTACGAATACATCATCGAAACTTCGAGCGGAAATACCACCGGATCCTTCACAACTCCTCCCCGCCCAGGACACATATCGCTCCGTAGAGACGACAAATTCACTTTCGTCCACTCGAGCTGTATCAAGCCACGCGTGCCCTACTCGCCATTCCAGCATGCACTCCAATTCCCAGGAATGGACCACCTCGCTCGATGGTTGCCTCAACTCCGTCCCTACTTTATGCTTTTCTTAGGTGACTTCATCTACATTGACGTGCCCCAGCGATTGGGTGAAGAAGCAGAACATTATCGTCGCGAGTACCGACAGGTTTATTCGTCCCCGTCTTGGCCTGCCGTCAGCGAGAATCTTCCGTGGATCCATGTTATTGATGATCATGAGATCCAAAACGATTGGAGTGGGAATATGACTGGTGTAGCAGTACCCGCGTATGACGCATTCGAACACTATCACGGGTCTGTCAACCCACCTGTGCATAGAAAAGGGCATACCTATTATAGCTTCACCCAAGGTCCAGCTGATTTCTTTCTTGTGGATACGCGTCGATACCGCAGCCCTGCCAACCCTGATCCCAACGATGAGTCGAAGACTATGCTGGGAGAAACTCAACGGGAGGACCTGCTGGCTTGGATTCGCAAATCCCCACCCCGCGGGGTTCACTGGAAGTTCATCGTCACAGGGGTTCCTTTCACCAAGAACTGGCGGTTTGGTACCGAGGATACCTGGGGTGGCTACTTAGCTGAACGGCGAGCGATTCTGGAAGCAGCCTGGGAGCTCAGTTCCACAGAGGGCGTCGGTGTCGTCATTCTCAGCGGTGACCGCCACGAATTTGCCGCCACTTCATTCCCCCCGCCCAAGGACTCCGAGTGGCCCGTCAGCGCGACGGTGCACGAGTTCAGCACCAGTCCCTTGTCCATGTTCTACCTTCCCTTCCGCACGTACAGCGAGATGGACGAGGAGGATGTGTGCATCAAGTACCTCCCCGACGGTAATAGCAAGTTTGGGGCCGTCGACATCACCGCTCCTGGTCATAGCGAGCAGAGCTTGCTGAACTACCGACTCTTCATTGATGGTAAGGAAGCTTGGACTCATGTCATTTCTACGCCACCTCTTCGAGACGGGAGCAAGAGGGCCAAAGACGCTGTGTGGGCCTGAGGAATGTCTTAGCTATCTGTTCTAATTTCATTGTCTGTTCATGTTTGGGTTTTGCGACGGTTTCTCCTTTCTCAAATATCCTGGGCGCTGGACATATGCGACGGTATAGTCTTGGCTTGTAACCTCGAGTTACACAATAGCTAACACTGGGGTTTTGGCGATTGGATTTAGGTATAGGCATTTTCAAGTAAATCCTCTTGCACTGAGAACTCAAATACATCGTTTCTGTGATATGTTCGTTTATTGATTCTGTGGTCCCGGTACCTAGATACATTCAAATGTTCTTAAAATCTGTTCACGTGAGGAGGTGCAGTCAGTAAGCGGCGCACTAGAAGGTCATTCAAACTCATAGAGCTGGAATCTAATTGGTTCAATTATTGTCACAACATCGCTCTGTGTAGGGTCACCCAAATTACAACGTACAGTTCACGATGCTGGGATCTCGCGCAGATTCATACCAGATTCAAAGCAAGGTGTAGCTTTTTATAATCTTAGGTAAAGAACACATCTGATATCGCTGAAATTTCGTGAAATGAAACTAAGATGCCATTTTATCAGTGATGAACAATTCAGTACATTGACAAGCGACGAATTGACGTATTGTGGTGTTCATTTACATATTTGATTATTCCGGGTCCATGGTACGTATAAGAATACCTACAGGATTCATTGCGCACAGAGAGAATCTTACACTCAGGTCCGTTTCAGAGGACAAGCGAGTAGTTTGTGGGGTTGTCAGTTTGGGGGCATCAAGATTAATAAGATGCGGCATAAACACAGGTACAACGATACGGACAAGGAGGGCATCAAAGTTTATTCCTTTAGTCTGATGAGTTTATACTTATATATAGAGGTAGGAGCCTGTGATGGCTGGGGGAAGAACACATACCTTGCCTATTGGGAAGGTGTCTTGAATCGCGGGGCTGAAAATCATGCAACGCTTCAGAAAGTATCAACCCTTTTATAGAAAACAAACAGGCAAGTCCTCAGGGAGATCTGAGTGAGTTTCTGCAGTGGCGAATAAGGTGAAATAAGGAGGGTTATAGGTACAGGTGGCCAAACACTGGCAGAAGGCGAGAAGGACTGGTTGAGTGATAATTGCAGCCACAATATATTAAGGACCATCCATACCTTTCGTTCCGCTTGTAACTTTGGCTATATGTGCAACCATTCTATGCAACATATACACAATACCAATGAACTACTCATATTAGCGGAGGTGTTTTCGTATTTCGTATTCTCCCACGGCGCATCACACAGAAAGTTCGTTAAGGGCAGGCGAACACGAAAGTAAACTAGAGAAAGTTCAACTGTGGAGTATACACAGTTCCTCATTCCGTATCGCATCGAGTTATTATTCGGGTAAGGTCCGTTACCAAGTACAGGTTTATGTTCCGGTCTGTGATGGGGAGTGAGGCTATATAAATATATACGTATACAACGGGAACAGTCGCGCCAAAACAGCCACCATCGAGTCTCTGCGCTGCGAAAACCTGCACGAATTTTCACTATGGAGGGCGGTTCTTTCATCCGCGATCATGTGCTTTCCTGGCCGAATGTTGCAGCCATGGTGCTGGTGTATATTGTGACTATTTCGATTTACCGATTGACACTGCATCCACTTGCTCGAATCCCAGGCCCGAAACTGGCTGCTATTACGCGTTACTATGAAGTATACTATGACGTTCTCCGCAACGGGCAGTATACATTCAAGATTGCAGAAATGCACAAGAAATATGGTATGTTCACGAAGAAACTCTCAATTGGCAGCCTCGCTAACTTGGTATGTGTTCGGTGGTGCTAAGGGCCTATAATTCGCATCAGTCCCCACGAATTGCATGTGATCGATCCTGCTTTCTTTGAGAAGCTTTACCGTCAAGATGGCCGCTGGGATAAATATGATTGGTCTTATAGAGCCTTCAGTGCCCCAGGATCTGCGATCTGGTAATGAAGCCCACGATACTGTTTTCCTCGTTCACAATTGAAGCTAACAATGACTTTGGTATTCAACCTAGTTCTGGACCTCACGATATCCACAAAGCCCGTCGTGCTGCATTGAATCCATTCTTCTCCAAGGCGAGAGTTGGCACCCAACAAGAAATGATGGACCGCAGCATAATCATACTCCGCGAAAGACTCTCAGAATTTGCTGCGACAGGCGGAACAGTAGATCTCGGAGCAGCTACTAGTGCCTGTACACGCGACATCGCATGCGAATTTCTGATGGACAAAGCGTATGAAAACCTAAGAAAAGAAGATTTTAGTGTTCAGATTACCAACATGCTGCAACAAGGAGGCTCGGTCTGGCGTATAACAAAACACGTACCGTGGTTCGGTCCACTGATGCGGTCCATTTCTCCAAGCATCATGACCAAGATCGCGGATGACGGCACGACAGCTTTCTTATCATATGTTCAGGCACGTACACAGGGCCTCAATCTGGCATTGTTTCTCCCACTGTAGTCATATTGACATTACACCAGGAGAGTGAACAAGACACCAAGAACCTCCTCAAGGATGCAGCCTCTTCATCAAACCCCTCAACCTCCCGCACCATAGTCCACGAAATTTACAACTCCAAGCTCCCCACCCCCGAAAAGCAATACAAGCGCGTCGCAGACGAAGTCTTCACCATAACCGGCGCGGGCTTTGAAACAACCGCGAGCGCACTTCGTCTAATCATCTACCACATCTACGCAAACCCACCCATCCTCGCGAAACTTCGCGAAGAGCTCGCACCCCTCGCTGCTTCCTCCTCAGCCGCCGACGGACTCCCCGCTTACCCTGATCTCAAACTCAGATCTCTGGAACAATCTCAGTATCTCACATGTATTATCATGGAGGGTATGCGCCTAAGTCCCGCTCTCGGTTCCCGAATGGCGCGCATCGCGCCTGATCGAGATATTTTCTACGGCGACGACAATGTGCGCATACCTGCTGGCACACCTGTCGGTATGACGACTATCCTCATGCACACGGATAAGAGTATATATCCGGACCCGCTGTCGTTTGTGCCGGAGCGATGGATGCATCTAGAGAAGCGGAGGCAATTGGAGAAGACGTATGCACCATTCTCGAAGGGTACAAGGAATTGTTTGGGGATGCAGTATGCTCCGTTCCCTTCACTTTTCTTCCTGCTTTTCAGTCACCATTCCATTCTTTTCTCTGGATAGAGCGGAACTGGCGGTGTCTTGTGGAGAGACGATTTACTGACAATGCATAATTTAGTCTCGCCTGGGCGGAAATGTACCTCGTCATTGCTCAGATCGTGCTCGCTTTCGATTTTGAGTTTAAGAATTTGGAGAAGGCGGATTTCGAGATGCAGAGTGATCAGTTCATCATTGGAACCAGAGGCAAGGCAAGGATGGTTGCTGGGGTCAAACTGCATACTACCTGTTGAGGTGGGGAAAGAGTGGGGCGGGCTGGCACATATCGAGGATGGAAGCTTGAATATGTCTGGGGATTGTAGGAGGAGAGAGTAAAGGTTAGATGAGATATGTGTGCAAGTTCTGTGGGCTCAAAACACATAACTATTCTCTTGAAGCAGAGGTGGAACGTAGACAAAAGTGCATCAAGCGAACGTGTAGGCTTCAACACCTGCGTACGCTACACTTAGAAACTGAAAACTGCCATAAATGTCTCAACAGGCAAGCTCTAAGATGTCAGTGTGTTCAAATGGCATTGCATGGTTTGCGATATAAGACATCGTCATATATTCGACTCAAATACTGGCTCTTGACTCAGTTTTAGTTCACATGATAGTATTTGAAGACTCGTGTCACTCTATATGCCTAAATCGACTGAAACCACGCATTAGGCAAACCCCAAAAAAGACGACACAAAACCACAGTCATGGGAGCTAGCATGCGAATTATTACCGATTGATTTTTGACTTGGCCAGCTACTCCACAAAAAAAAAATCGCAGTTGCTACTCCATCATTATGTCCTTCATGATCTATTGAAAAGAAAGTAACAGGTCCCATACGCGAGATAACTATGTTCGCCATACAGTGTTCTACGGTGGTCACATTTGGGGCAACAAGATCTTTCTATGGGGAATTTGATTTAAAAGTTCTTTACGGAGGTATAGCTAGCCTTGACCCTTCCCGCTCCATCCAAAATAAGCCATTCCCAAACTCTCCTCAGTCTCTCAAATCCTTGTCGATGTCCTGCCAGTCTGCTGTCTCCCGACGTGAATTTCTTGTGCGTCGCTTCGAAATCAAACAACCTCACTGTAGTACGATTAGCGTAGCTGTTTAACTGCTTCACAAAATCTCACTGACATCGTGAGTTCATCGATAAGACGTACCTGGCGAAAACAAACAATTTGAAGTTGTCTCTGATAGGGCCCCACCCCTCCCTAACAGTGATTATAGCCATACTATAATCGCCCGGCTTAACGTTTACGCTGTCGCTTGTAAAGTGATCAGCATTCCGTCTCTAGCGGCATCCAAGCACTTCTGGAGCCACGGCTTCACTCTCCAAGGTAACAGCCCTCATCCGCCTTGGTAGCAGCTGGCAACGTTGTTGATTCTGCCGAAGTTTACATGTCAAGTAAACAACAAGTGATTTTGGCTAGCAGCACCCAAAACGAGTTTGTGTGACTGCTTCACTTCGCAAGTGAATAGCCTATCGGTTTCGATAACAGCATCCAACATCGTTGGTACCGTCGCTGCCACTCGCCAGGTGAACAGCCTACCAGCCTCGCTCGATTGCAACATCCAATACGATTGGAGCCACAGCTATCACCCTCTTAGCGAACAACGAACCACTATGGGTAAGGTAAGCTGTCACCAGCAGGTACTGTCTGCCACAGAGACCTGCCAGATCTTGGAAGCGATAGCCACGAGAGCCAGTAGATAATCGACTCATTGCACTTGCGTGCTAGAGAGCCAGGGTCTTGATCCTCCCCCATATCGGCTTTTGAACGATGACTCTTTCCTCAATTGTACTCGAGCAACTTTCATATAAATTGAAAAGCAGTATCACGAAGAACTGTAGAACGACGATTCTCCCTCGACTAAAGCCAGAGGACCAGACCAAGCGAGAGACACTCATCCGAGCGCTACGACAAGGTCCGACCGTGTTTGTCAACACGTGAGAAGGGTCGGTGTGTTTTGACAAACACATGAGAATATTTGTAGGATGGCGACTCTTCCTTGACTAAAGCCAGAGGACCAGACCAAGCGAGACACTCACCCGAGCGCTACAACAAGATCCGACCGTGTTTGCCAACACGTGAGAAGGGCCAGGATGTGTTTTGACAAACACATGAGAATGATAGTAGAATAAGCAGGCCGCCCGAGGAGCGCCGCGATGGGTTGACCGAAGTCAAGAGGCACGCGCACGAACACACGCACATGAAAAGCGACTAATGCACTGGAAAAAGAGAGGAACTCGGAAGTGACATGTCGATAGGTGAGGGGAGGGTGGAGGGGGGAGGACGGAGGAAGAAGGAGGGTGGTGGGGAAGAGAGGACGGAGACGAGCTGCGACTTGTTTGCTACTTTGTGCGCCAAGACCACGTGCTATCGGCCGGGACTACGTTATTCCGATATGGAAGTGTCTAGAAGCACTGGAGGGCGATGGAAGCGTTCAGAAGCACTGGAGGGTGACGTGTGATTCCGTGTGCTTGATGCAAAATGTTGTGTGAGTTCTCATGCGAGTCAGAGGGCGACACACAAATCTGAAAGTGAACGACGGAAAGTAGCTAAACGGACTGATCTCAGAAATCCTTGAGCCGGCATGATAGCTTCTGTTATTAAATTCCTATGATTGCAAGTCAACAAACTGGTGGCTCATTGTAAGACACTAGTGTTGTGGGGACTAAGTAGACCAGAATTAAAGATTGCATACGCATCGTTGCGTGCTCCAAATGCCATCATGAATACCTAGTATATTTACGTTCCTTTAATTAATCTCCAACTCAGACCGCCGTAGTCGTGAAGTAAAAGAATCTAACTAAGTGGTATTCCTCGCAGTTAAGCGCACCATCAAAGGTGCTTTAGCCCACAAGATAAACACCTTCTGATTATCCCAGTCGGACGATGTAGCCGGATCGTGCAACTCGACGTCAAAGTTGTATATGAAACGCGCGAGGATAGTTCGGATCTCAGACCATGCCATAGCCTATATGTATAACATCTCCTAATCAGCTTTGATGACAAACTCTGTACAAGATGAAGGTGAGACTGACCTGTCCGATACAATTCCTGGGACCAACAGAGAAAGGCTGGACAACTGAGCGCTTGTCATGTTCGTACTCGGGGTCATTGAGAAATCGCTGAGGGGCGAATGTATGTGGATCCTTGAAGTTGCGTGACGAGCGGTTCGCTGGATACTGTGGGATGTTGACGACAGTGTTGGGCGGGACATATTTCCCACAAACAGTGGCTCCGCCCTCACCGGTGCAGCGCGGTAGATAGGCAGGGACTGGAGGGTACATGTGGAATGTCTCCATGATGATGGCGTTCATGATCTTGAGTTGTGACGCGGTCGAAGTGAAAGTGATGTCTGTATCATGCTCGAAGGTGGTTCGAATCTCATGGGTGAGCTTTTCGAGCCATTCGGGGTTTTTGAGGAGGTGGAAGGTGATTCCGCTGAGGAGCGTCGCAGAAGTTTCGCTTCCTGCTATGATGAGGATCGCGCTGTTGCGGTCCATTTCAGGACGAGTCATGCCTTTGTCGGCCTCCCCGTTGTGCTGAAGGATGTAGCTGGAGACTTTTAGGGCATGCTGGAGATTGTGGGGATTGCAAACTTACCTCATAAAGTCTTTCCTGTCGGTCTCTCTCTCAATTCGTCTTTGTGTTCGCTCGACGGCAAATTCGCGGTTCCTGTGTCTAACCCGTTCCACCTGAGGGAATAGCTTCAATACCATCAGTACCGGTACCCCGATGATTGGGTAGGCCTTCATCACATGAAGCCAGCGCACAATCTTAATTCCGTCGAATATGTTATGTATCCACTCATTGTAAGTTCCCTTGTCAAGTGCATGGAATGACTCTCCAAAGCAGAGGTCGCCGAGTATGTCGAAAGTTGTGAAATTGAAAAACGCATTGATATCGACGGGGGCATTGTGTTGAGCTTTCTCGCGGAGCTTGGACACTAGTAGTGATATGTACCCTTGAATTATGTGTTCTTGATTGCGCAATGCTTGATCGGAGAAGGCATGATTCAGTAGACGGCGCATCCTAGTATGGTCGGCATCGTTTGACGCTTGAATACCATTGATTAGCCTCCCAAACTACAACCGGGATACCTCAAGACGTACCGACTATATTGGCCACTCCGCCTGCGCCTCCGAAATAGAAGTCATGATATTTGGGGATCGGATTTTTAGTGCCGTAGCCGTAAATGTCTTGTATGCGAAAAACGATGCGTCAGTACCGCACCTTTCCCCCTCGCAGACAGGATCACTCACCACGCCACGCATTCGGATCTGTCACCGACAGCATGTTTGGCGATATGCGGACGAAGTCGCCATATTTCTCGTGAAGAGCATCCCACGCGTACACAATGTTGCCGTTGAATATATTATAGTTGTGTGGGGAATTGAACGCTGCGCGCAGCCTTGGACCTGGATACCCAGCTAAAGGATGGAAATAAAGATTGTAGATTGCACGAACAACGATGTGTAGGAGGCCCTGGTACGGTGCATATTAGTGTATTTTCGCGAAGCTCGCATGTTTGTCGCAGCGACCACTTACCGCTAAGCTGCATGTAAGAATCAAGCCCGAAACGGAAAGACTGGGTAGGAGACCCATTTTTTGCGTGGAGCGACGTCTGTCGATTTCACGATAGATGATGTGTCCTGTCCAGATGCCGACCGCGAGGGGTTTACGACACCAACAATTAACCGACAGTAATGCGATAACGCTGGCTGCAGCTTCTTTATATGTAGTGACGATGAAACGCCCGGACATGTCGGAGATCACCAGCGACTCGTCGGCCGCTATGGTACAAATGGTACAAGCTTAACGAATGCGAACGCGTCGTGCATGCTTTCGCCACGCACCAGAATACGTTGCATCTGGATTATTTCCTGTGTGCCTCCCTCTCACGGTAAAGCTCTGTCAATCTTGCGATGCTGCTGTGTTGATGACTTGATGTCTCTTGGTGGGCCTAAGCTCCCCCATATCAACTTGCATTCCAATGTTTCAAACTTCCAACAAAATGTGTGGCCACAGAGAAAAACCACAAAACTTCCTTAGCGCCTCGCAAGTACAAGAGGGCAATGTATGATGATCAGTCGACTATCCTGCTACCAAACGTGTACGACTGGTCCGCCAGCCATCTAAAGACTATACTTTACAGCAGTGGTACCAGTTTGATGATTGTGGCACGTATAAAAATGCGCTCGACTAACACAATCCAATCAATTCGCATCAAGAGCCACGGCCCCGTTTAAATTCCAACGCGAATGCGAATCCGAGACGCAAACTAAAAACGACAGCCATCCAATGACCTCATATCCCAAACCCAACCCGCCAAGGTCAATATGAATCGCCAAGGAAAACCGTTTAACCAGTACCATCGATCCGTTCAAGACATCAACTCAACTTCAACATCTCGAGATCATACTCTTAACCACACCACGCGAGTTGCTCATAGTCTTCCCCCTTTCCGTCCCCGAAACCCGTCCAACAGCGCTCCAACCTCTTCCAACTGCCTTTCCACGTCACCGACAGTTCTTCTCACCTGCTCTGTCTCAAACCAGACATCCGCAATCTGTGCCTCAGTGATGTGTTCCATCTTTGTGGTCTTGAATGGCTCCACTACAGCCATCAAGTGGGAAAGCGACGCTTGAAGTGCAGAGCTGCGCCTGAGCAATGCAGACGTGCGCGAGGAGAGAAGCGTCGAATCGTGCATCAGAGGGAGATGATAGTCGGACCCGCGATGGTGGGAATCGTGCTGAGCATCATATGTAGTGGTTGCGGTGGCTGCAGTGTGATGGTACGTCGGAGAGAATGGAGGTGAGTAGAGAGCTAGATCTTGTGTCTAGGTCGTGTCGACTTCGAACATTGCTTTGCGACGAGTTGGTAGGCGGCGTGGGGAGTGGCTTGAATACATGATTCTTTACCTTGTCTCGAAAGAGAGTGATATGGGTTGGATATTTTATGTATGTGGGGCCTCGTCTTGGGTCGCTTCTCGGATATGAGGCCATGATATGGGAGACGCTTTGGGGAGAGCTGAGTGTTTGTGTTTGTGCAGTTACATTGCCCCATAGACGGAAAGCGGCGTGCAGATGCTTGCTGTGAGTTTGCTTCTGGTTTCCTCTTCGGGTTCTTGCTAGAGCGTATGCTGCTTGGGTAGATCAGCAAATCCTGCGGTTGGTGGATCTTGAACTGCATCTATCTGATCTTGACATAGATTTGTATTCTAGAGTGTGTGTATAGTCGGGCACTAACGAAGCATATGTTAAAATGAGTTGCATTTGTATTCTTGTATCGGGGTTAAGAAGATGGACTCAGCTCGAGCCTATACACAAACCTAAGAAGATCACCCCAAGCATTTCTGGAGTACTTCGATTGCAATGTGCCGGGCAGCGACGCTTTCCTATTCAAGGGGGAGGGGCGTAGATAATCATAGTATTGTTCGGCCTGGAACATTCTCACATGCACCGTTTGATCGTCCGAATGTGCTAGAGTATTGGTGAATGGATAATGCCTCGTCCCCAGTTTCTCAAAGCGCGGCGGATTCTGGTATATCACACCATCCTCGACCAATAAATGGGCCAAAGATGTTCTATGACACTCTAAGCCCAATGTATCATACCCTAAAGGTAGGCTACCCTGTACTTTGGTGGTTGTCTCGGAAAATATTGAACCCGTAGTGCACATTGCATCTATCTTTTACAGCTGTTGAGCTGACCTGTTGAGAAGCCATTCTTTGGGGGTAACACGGATTCATGTGAACCCGAGAGTTATTTTTCCTGCTTGCATCCCCATAGCCGGTAGATTCATCAGCGGTGCGCGACATGTTCTTTTCGCCGAATGGATTTGTGGACTCCAATGTTGAGGGTTTGAAGATTGCGTTCAAGAGTATATAAATCGCGCAAAATTGATTGATCGATGGAGAGGTGGAAATGACGCCACTGAGACCCATATACCGCGAGACTGAAACGTTAAAGCTGCTCTTCATTCTCCACAACGATGTCGTTCTGTACCAAACACAAACTGTCGCCGTAAACGCCGTTCTAGATCTATAGGCTGCGGACCTCTGACCCGCAAACTTCACACACACGGATTCGTGTTTGCGCGATTTGTGATGCTTGTAGGTAGATCTCTCATCTGAAATTTTGGAAGTCGAATTAAAGTTAGATTGGGCACCGTGCATCACCGAATGTGGGCTGGTTTGAAGAAGATTAGCTGGAGAAAATGCCTCATTGACGTGGCCTGTGTCGGTGAGCTTAGATTGTGGAACTAGTTTGGATGGGTATTGTTGCAGAGATGGACAGGCTGGATTGTTGTGAGAGAGTAGAGGGAGCGGGTGCATGTCTAGATAGGAGGAGATAGCGCATTTGCAACCATCGAGTTAGGTAACTTGTACACAACAAGAGTCAAGTACATACGCTCGTGACCCAAAAATAAAGGAGTAACTATTGTGCTGATGGGCTGAGATGGTTGCGGGCCGATTGAAAAACTTTGGGATTCCTGGAAAGGCGGTCGGGGAGAGACAAAGAACAGCCTTCCAATTTCCCGTGCCTTTCGATCGACTCGAAGACTTGCTTTACGATCTCACGATGCTTAGTTGACTTGGAAGATGAACCCTGAGCGTTGTACCTGGATCAGTCATAGGAAGGATTTGGTGTGAGGGGCTCTATCCGAATTGCCGACTCTAGACTTGGGTGCGGCCCCGCATAGTAGCGATCGCCGGCGCTTAGGCGTATCTCGTGATAGCAAACCCTGCATGGAATTCGTTGGAAGTGCACTACCTTGACACTGTGTGACGTTTTGGAGGCTTTGTTCGCGATCCCGATGGGATTCTATGCCGTAATTTGAGCAAGCGCCAATGTGTGATGCTGTCGCAATACAATCATCATGGGTACGTCTGGATGGATCAGTGCCGGCAAAACCAAGGCATTCATTCCACGAGGCCGCAACAAAGCTTGCAATAGCTGCAGGGGTGGGAGTTTGTTATCACAGGTTTTGATGCTAGGGCCGCTTCTATGCGGTTATTATCGCGCTGATCCACAAGTTGCAAACAAGTTGCAGTACGGTTAGAGAAAAGTTGCATCCAAGTGGGCTCAAAACGGTCAAGAGTGTGGTCCCAATTTTGTATTGCATGTTGTGTGTTGAAGAGACTGGCTGTGGCGTATGCTGGCTAAAAACATAAGACACTGGCGCTGCAGCAAGGTAGCACCAACAGGTGGGACATCAGCTGTGGTTGGGCGACTCGTCATTGTTGGTCCGTATGGCAGTACCACCGGGTCCTCAGTTTTCGTTCCAGAAGCTGAAGTGCTGGAAACGTGGCGGATACTGACTCCCACCACGCTGTTGCGATCCCTGGTGGATGAAAACTGGCAATTTGGCTCGATGGATTCCCATGCAGCGCTGATTGGGTGTTTGCTGATCCGTGACCTTTTGCTGTCCAAATGGCAGCGCCCTGATATCGTGACGACAGGGTTTGATATGCATCGTGAAGGTTGATTCAGCGCTGCCCCTGAAATGGTTGATGGTAGTCGTTTTCCCCAGGTTTTGAATGGCTGGGTGGAATTGCGGTGTGGACCAGAAATGCCTCAGCTATACCCGATACATGCACCATGGTAGTAAGCTGCCAATGCGCGCCAATAGTCTCGGGGTCTAGGTTTCGATCGTGATGTGACACCATCGGCATTCGAGTGGAACAATTCGTCATTAGTCTGCGAATCGACTTGTACCTGGAGCTGCTGTGCGGTGAATGGGAGCATGGGAATCGCCCGTGTATAAAAAGCGGCCACATGTCCCATCCAGAGTAAGCAACAATCATCAACAAGCCTCCAATCCTCATCTACAAAACATCAAGACCAAACAAGGGTCTGTTGCTAGACGGGATCGACGCAAAGAACTATTCTTACCTGACGACCGAACCACTCCACGCTTACTACCCATCATCGTATTACACATCACTTTGTCATCATGCCTTCATTATCATTTTACGCCTCCACTCCTTCTCCTCAGCAGTCTCCCACACTTTCGCCTACGCCGTCCATAGTTCTTCATCCCGCATCGGGTATACTTGATCGCTCAATTAACGATTGTACGTCTAATACTTTAGCAGGCAGCACACCAACAAAACAGTTGCACAAATCATCTGAAGACATGCAAACGGCATACCGACAACGCTACGCCCAATACCTCGCCTCGACGTTCAATATGTCTGTTGAAGCTGCCATGGCCGAGGCTGAAGCACAGCTCGCCCCTCGACGAAGTTCTGGCGTCTCGGAGGCTGAGACACTTCGAAGTATCTGAGTCTCAGTGGTCGGCGACGAGTAATGAACGGCCGTTGTCTTTTTCTTTCCTAATTGTTGCTCTTCCCAGTTTTTTGTTTTTTGTTTTTTGTTTTTTGTTCGTTCAGCGGCAACATATTATCGCAGTAGGGATTTTTCTTCTTGGTGTTAGGTCCTTTCAAATGTTGTGAACCAATCGGGTCGCAGTTGGGTGGTGTTCTCAGTGGTAATCGGAGCAAAATATCGATGGACTAGTTGAATGGAAAAAATGTGTTTTCTCGTTCCTAAACTTGCTTTGTGATGTTCCAACTAACAACTCCAGATACACATTACCTCGAATGCTTCCACAAGTCACAGCACTTGAGGTGTACCCATCTAGGTCACATGTGTGTGTGTGCAAGATAAGATGGAGCGCAACCAACCACAATGCAGTTCGCTTACTGGCCAATGAGAGGCAGTCAACATTGCGGGGCTGCTCTGGCCAACCCCCGGCTCGCTGCTTGTATCTTTATGTCTATGATCAATATACTCTTACAATGCTGCAACGTATAGGTAGACTGAGGCTCATGTAGCACTGCGCATAGGATCACTCTTGGAACGATGACCACTGGATGGCGATTCAGATCCGGTTGTCGAATTGCGGAATTCGCCCCCCTGAGCGATCGCTTAGCCACAAGTAGTACCAGACACAACCAACCGTACCAACAGGAACCTCACGCTTCGCTGAGCGATGTCCGCAAGTCATCCATTACAGCTCCTTACATAGGCAAAGAGCATGATAGGTTCCTCCACCAAGCACTGCTCCACAGTATATACGAGATAAGCAGATACTCGTCGCCGCCAAGACCATTGATGACTCTCCAAGAAACCAATGGAACGAGCTTACAAAGACATGTATGCCAATCAGCATTCACGTAACAATACACATGGACTTTACCTACTACTGCTCACACCATCACTTGAGTATCAATCCACACGTCTACGATACGACTGAGCATACACGTGTGCAGGAATCCAAACCATGTTATGCGTCCACAAAAGCTGCTGTCGGAAGGTGTCATATCCAATCGGTAAATCACAGTGGTTGTCTTGGTAGCGAAATGCCAACACTGCTAGGATCCTGGGCATGGAGGCTGTGTGCCGTGCGTTTTCCTCTATCGCACAAAGGAAGTTCTTGGGATCGTCAGCCAAGTATTACGATGGCGTGTCCAGATCAAGGTCACGTGGCCTACCAAAACACGTGGCCAGCGGCACTCTGTGTTCGTACTTGGGTGAATGTCTCTTTTTCATTGATTTGATCGTGCAAATAGAGGGTGTTGATAAGTATAATCCAGCGTAATCGGTGGTGATCGCGGGTCTGTAGTATGATGATGTGCTGGTGCGGGCTAGGGATTGCGAAGACGGCATTGGACGAGTACAGCACTGTACCAAGAGGGAACTTGCATACAATGCTTGGACGACCCACGCATCTTCACTTACGGCTAGTGTGAAGAATACCCCGCGCCTCCCGTCGTGAACGGGTATAATTGCTTCTATCGGCACCTTTCCACCATTCTGTATCTTCCTCCAACACGTCTGTGTTTGATTGTCTTTATTGAATGGGTGAATCTCAACTACTACCTTCGGTCGAGGAGTCTGCTCCTCAGGATACAGAACCTCCTATACGACCGTATAATGGCAACAACACTACACCCCCACCCCAACCCCAACCATCCGTTGCTCCCCACAGTGACGGAAGTCCTTCCCCATCATTCGCGGCTTGGCACACCATTACTGCCATACAAGCAGCCGCAAGATTGGATGTGGACATCAGGTACGTGCCCATCTTTTCATTCCTCCCAATGCCCATTCTTATTGTCATGATGAGCGCTTTACACTCAGCCTTAGCATGTGCTGATATCTTTCTAGCAATGGCCTCACTGCAGATGAAGCAGCAGCTCGCCTTTTCCACTATGGATATAACAAGGTTAAAGGAGCTGAAGGGCTATCCTTGTGGTCGATTTTCTTAAGGCAGGTGTCCAACAGTCTCACTCTCGTGCTGGTCATTACCATGGGATTGAGCTTTGGCATCAATGATTACATCGAAGGAGGCGTCATCACCGCAGTCATCCTCCTCAACATTGTTGTTGGTTTCTGGCAAGACTACAAAGCAGAGAAGACTATAGAGTCCCTCAAAAAACTAACTGCCCCTGACTCCACCGTCGTTCGTGGTGGAGAAACTATCAAAATTCGAGCGACTGATCTCGTACCTGGCGACATCGTTCTATTGGACACTGGAAACATCATTCCAGCTGACCTTCGCCTTATCGATGGCATGAACTTCGCTACTGACGAGGCTTTCCTCACTGGTGAATCGGAGCCTATTGAGAAGAATTCTTCTCTGGTATTCGATGACGAGGATTTGGACCTTGGCGACCGGACCAATTTGGCTTTCTCTGGCAGCAAAATGACCAGAGGTCGCGGGTCCGGAATAGTCGTAGCTACCGGCATGAAGACTGAAGTTGGCAACATCGCAAACATGCTTCGCCAACAAGATGTAGAGCCCGAACAACGATCCATGCCCCAAAAGGTGCTGTATAAGATTACCACATACGGAAAGAACATTCTAGGGCTCAAGGGTACCCCGTTACAGGTCACCTTGAGTAAGTTTGCTCTACTGCTCTTCGGCCTCGCTATTCTCTTGGCTATCATCGTCTTTTCAGCGAGTAAATTTCAGGTTGGTGGCGAAGTACTCATATACGGTATATGTGTCGCTGTGGCTGTGATCCCAGAGTCTCTCATTGCCGTGCTCACCATCACTATTGCTGTCGGCGCCAAAGCAATGGCGAAAGCAAATGTCATCATAAGAGTCTCCTCCGCCATTGAAGCAGTGGGAGGTGTAACCAACATCTGCTCCGACAAGACTGGAACTCTGACCCAAGGTCGCATGATTGGAAGGAAAGCCATAATTCCCGGCTTTGGTACTGTTGCTGTCGAGGGGACCGATAATCCTCACGACCCCACCAGTGGATACCTGACCCTGGACGGCTCCCGTCTTGGCATCGATGACTACGTGGGGAACGAAGTATCCAATCGTTTCTTCCGAACAATCGCTCTCTGCAACCAGTCCAAAGTGGAACAATTGGTAGACTCATCTCCTTCTGGCGACATCAAAGCTGCCAAGAAAGAGAAAGCCATCAATGAACGAAATGCCAGTGATGTCGACGACGGTACAGATGTTTCTACCATTCAATCAGCCACCAATACCCGCCCTACTACAGCCTCTAGCTTGACTGGGAATCTTTCCGGTCCATGGCAAGCCTTTGGCGACCCCACTGAGATTGCACTCCACGTTTTGGCCATGCGCCTGAATATGGGGAAGCAAGATCTGCTCTCGAAACTCGACATCGACCTGGCCGCTGAATTCCCCTTCGAATCCTCAGTCAAGAAGATGACAGTGGTTTATGAAGACAAGCGAGCCGGGCACTACGACGTTTACACCAAAGGTGCCGTGGAATTCATGTCCCCTGTTTTGGACATTACAGCCGAAGAAAAGGAAAATATCAACCAAATGGCTGAAAGCATGGCTAACGAAGGCCTACGTGTCCTCTGCATTGCTCACAAGACGCTGTCACTCGGAACGGACTTGCAACATCGTGCAAGCGTCGAGACACAACTCAAATTCATCGGTCTGGTCGCCATCTATGATCCCCCTCGTCTCCAGTCCCGGGGAGCAGTCTTGGAATGCCAAATCGCAGGAATCACCGTGCATATGCTCACGGGTGATCATCCGGGAACCGCTGAAGCTATCGCGCGCGAAGTTGGTATTCTTGACAACTCTTTGCCCAAGGAAGTAACACATAAACGCGTAATGATCGCCCGGGATTTCGATGCTTTGAGCGAAGCGGAAATCGATCAAATGGATGAACTTCCCTTGGTTGTCGCCCGTTGCAGTCCTGCCACTAAAGTCAAGATGGTGGACGCTCTTCATCGACGAAAATGTTTCTGTGTTATGACTGGAGATGGCGTCAACGATTCACCGGCCTTGAAGAAAGCCGACGTCGGTATTGCTATGGGTACTGGGAGCGACGTTGCGAAAGACGCCGCCAAGATGGTCTTGACCGACGACAACTTCGCATCTATTGTTAAGGCTGTCGAAGAAGGGCGTCGCTTGTTCGACAACATTCAAAAGTTCTTGATGCACTTGCTCATATCGAACATTGCACAGGTCATACTCCTCCTGATCGGTCTTGCTTTCAAAGACAACGAGAACTTCTCCACGTTTCCACTCTCCCCCATTGAGATTCTCTGGGTCAACCTCATCACCAGTTCGTTCCTCGCCATTGGTCTTGGACTGGAAGAAGCACAACCTGATACCATGTTCCGTCCGCCACACAGCCTCAAGACTGGCGTCTTCACTGCCGAGCTCATCACCGACAAGTTCATCTACGGTTTCTTCATGGGCAGCTTGTGCTTGATGAGTTACGCACTGGTAGCGTACGTGGGGCCTGATCCAGCGGGTCTTGGTCTCGGGCATGGTTGCAACGACGACTGGAATGAGAGCTGTGGTGTCGTCTTCCGCGCTCGTGCTACCACCTACACTACCATCACGCTACTCTTGCTGGTGACTGCCTGGGAAGTCAAGCACTTCTCCCGATCTCTCTTCAATATGTACCCCGAGAGCGGTGAACGTCGCGGTCTTTCTATCTTTTCAGCAGTGTGGCGCAATCGCTTCCTGTTTTGGGCAGTAACTGCCGGATTCACCATCTTGTTCGCCCTCATATACTTACCAGTCATCAACCGAGAAGTGTTCAAGCATGGATCAATCACGTGGGAATGGGGCATCAGCTTCGGGTGCGTCGCAATTTACGTTGCGGCCATTGAAAGCTGGAAAGCCATCAAAAGGAGTTTCGGCATCTGGAGCGGTAAGCACAAGGTGCTCAGCCGCGAGGATGCTGAAAATCGCGTGGGAATGACCCAACCAGGAGAGAAAAGCAGCAAGTAACGATTGCTTCGAGGTAAAGGGAGGTTGTATGTATGGAGGTGGATGAACCAAATTGATCTGCGAAACACAGTCTGAAGCAATGGGGACTGCGTTGGGGACGTACACGAGCACACTCTTTGGGTGGTGATCACTGAGCATGGTCGATGTGCCATGAGCTCGCTGGTTTTCTTACATCTATCACATTCGTTTATGAAGCTTTGCCGTTCGCTTTTGTACGTAGGAATCGAAATCCAACTTTGTCACTCTTTCAAATGATTTGCTACATATGTATGCAGTATACCATGAACCACCCACAGAGTAAGTAATGTCCGGTGCCCACTTCACTTCTGTGATGGGGTTGTTTAACTCGTGCCAAGCCATCACCCCACCAAACTACTGACAACCCCGCCAAAGCACCAGTCAGACTCATCGCCCCAAAAAAGTTGACTCTGCACCCATCCACTTCTAGATATACATACACACTTATCATGGAGGCCCAAATCGAAGAGTGGAAACACCGCGCTGAAGCGCTCAAGCCTCTCAACCTCAAGCAAATTGAGCCCTCACTTGCCGAGCTCGACGCCCACCTCACCCTGCGATCTCACATCGTGGGCTATACTATCTCTGATGCCGACACCACAGTATGGCAGACAATCCGTGCGAACCGGGTCGCTCACGCTTACATCAAGCAAAACTTGATGCCCAATGTGTGCCGCTGGTTCAGGTATATCGAAGAGGCCTACCCGCAGCAAGCTGCGCTTCCCGAGCGTCCAAAAGAAAAGGCTAAGGATGGAGAGAAGCAAAAGGACGACGGTGCCAACTATGATATTGGTCTCCAGGATGTTGGTGATGGAACTGGCATTGTCACTAGGTTCCCACCTGAGCCCTCGTAATTATCCCTTATCATCCTTGAGATACAGGTCCACTAACCGCCTACCAGAGGATATTTGCACATTGGCCACGCCAAAGCTGCCCTCCTAAACGACTACTTTGCGCATGAGAAGTACAAGGGCACCCTCATCCTTCGTTTCGACGACACCAACCCAATCAAGGAGAAACAGGAGTTCCAAGATTCCATCATCGAGGATCTTGCTTTGATGGGCATCAAGGCCGACAAGGTTTCCTACACCAGTGACTACTTCCAGGAACTGTACGAGTTCTGTGTACGCATGATCAAAGAAGGCACCGCATATGCGGATGACACAATCCAGGAGAAGATGCGCGATGAACGTATGAACGGTGTTGCAAGCGCACGCCGTGATTCCTCGGTGGAGGACAACCTTGCCCGCTTTGAAGAAATGAAGAAAGGCAGTCCAGAGGGTCTCAAATGGTGCATCCGCGCCAAAATGTCTGTCGACAACCCCAACAAGGCCATGCGCGATCCCGTCATCTACCGCTGTAGCCCTGAGGTGCACCACCGCACTGGTGACACATGGAAGATCTACCCTACATATGATCTTTGCTGCCCCATCGTCGACTCCATCGAAGGCGTCACTCACGCACTCCGTACAACCGAATACAATGATCGCGATGCCCAATACCAGTGGTTCATCAAGACCCTCAAGCTCCGCGGTGTCTATAACTGGAACTTCGCTCGCTTGAACTTCGTCCGCACACTGCTCTCTAAACGCAAACTTACCAAAATCGTCGACTCAGGTCTCGTCACTGGCTGGGACGATGCACGCATGCCCACAATCCGCGGAATCCGACGTCGTGGCGTAACTATACCCGCCCTCCGCGAGTTCATTCTCAAACAGGGTCCTTCCAAAAACATTGTCATGCAAGACTGGTTCGCGTTCTGGGCCACTAACAAGAAGCATATCGACCCCATTGCCTCGCGCTACACCGCCGTCGCCTCCGCCGGCAAAGTCACCGCCACCATTACGGGTGCCCGCGAAGGTGTCATCACCGAAGAGAAAGACAAACACGCAAAATACACCAACCTCGGTAAGAAGAAGGTCGTCTACAGCAAATCCATCATCCTCGAGCAAGAAGACGCCGCATCCTTTGCTCAAGACGAAGAAATCACCCTCATGAACTGGGGCAATGCAATCGTACGCAACATCTCCCACTCCATCAACCCCCTCGCCCAACCCTCTGGCCTCAAAACCGTCACAAACCTCGAACTTGAACTCCACCTCCAAGGTGACGTCAAAAAGACGAGCAAGAAAGTCCACTGGCTTTCCACCGACCAGGAACTCGTTCCCGTTGAGCTCGTCGATTACGATTACCTTATCACCAAGGATAAATTGGAGGAAGAGGACTCTTTGGATGATTTCTTGAATAAGACTACCGAGACGAGGGTGCAGGCGCTTGCAGACTGTAATGTTGCTGAGTTGAAGGTGGATGACATCTTCCAGTTTGATCGCAAGGCGTTTTATAGAGTTGATAAGGCATTCAAGCATGGGGAACCTGCTGTTGCGTTCCAGATTCCAAGGGGTAAATAGAAGATCCGAGAAGTCTCAGCGGGTGTGGTGAATGGATTTTGGAATACAGGGATCAACGATAGTCAAGGGAAAGTGTCAAAACGTCACACACACTAGTAACATAGATAATCAATTGCAAAACGGCCATGGATTGTTCTAGAGCATACAAAATAACTTCAAACTTTTTGGTATTTCGTCGCTGGTACGCGCTGATCGAAACCGGAGGGAAATAAGCTATAAGCAAGTGGAACAGAAAAAAAAAGCAAAGAAACGAAAAAAGAAGACTCAATTTGAGTTCATTATTATACTCATACACCTCTCACCAGAAGAAGCCTCTTCAAATAGAAAAGCAAAGAGAAAAACAAAAGGCCCTTTCTTTTGCTGCTGCGTCTCTGGTCTCTCTCCCTTTCTCTTTCTCATATCCTATCCTACAACTTCACATACAGCCTTCGACATACAATCGCCCTCCACCTCGCCCTTCAAAAGAAAAAATCCAGAAGAAAAGAAGAGAAAAATCGGCCACACAGTTCAAACAATCACTCACGCACAGTCCCACTGCGCAAAAACACACCACCTAGCACTGCGATCCGCAAGCACTAGTCCCCTCCAAACACCCCTTTCTCCCAACTTAATAACAGTCTCCCAAACTGTGCCATCGGCGTCGCTATCCGCACCAGAAAGATGTTCATGTTTCCTTGTCAATCTGATAATCTTTCCACTTGGGGTCTGTATAGCCAATTTGGCAGGTTTCATCGTGACGGGTCCACCGTTGGCAGCGGGGTTTGAAGAGCCGTTGGATGATGTTTGTGATGGGTTTGTGTAGTTGGAGCCCGAGGCGGAGATGCTCTGCACACTCATTGCGGAGGCGGGACGCATATATGGGTTGGGGGATGCGCGACCGCCGGCGCCGCCAGGAGTTTGTGGGGGGTCGGGAGTGCGGGTTAGAGAGGAGGGGTGTTGTCGGACGGTGAAGACAAAGGTATTGTTTAAGGCGATATTTGCGCATTGTGGTTGTGCGACATAGAGGTCATGGCGTTGAGCATGTGGAGTGGGGTGAAGCGTGAGGAAGGAGTACGGTGGGTTGGTGCCCGTGTGGGATATGGGCAGGCCCAGAGCGAGAGCGTGTGGATTGAGTTTGTTGGAGTGCTGTTGTAGAAGATATATGTTAGTTGAGAACGAAAAACTATGATGTGGGCTACTTACCATGAGACCGCGAGGCCCGGCGTACAGTTTCAGCACTCCGTGGCCCTCGTCGCCTGGTAGCAGAGCTTTTATAGTGTATCGTTTTTGTCCTGCTACCCACTCTGCTTGCGCCAATGCAGGCTTGCGTACAACCTCACCACTTTCGAAGAAGTCCCCGTCGGCGTCTTGGGAGTAGGCCCTTGCTTCCACCTCTGCCACACACTCTACATCTTCGGGGACGTTAACGTGGATGTGCGCCATTTCGAGGTTTTCAAGGTTGAGAAGACTGGTGTCGAAGTCTATCATATGCAGCCGATGTTTAAAATATGTTGGTGTCGCACATGGAAGCGCCATGAGAACCTCATGCGGTTGAGGCGGACATATGTGCTGCTGCTCTGGAAGAAGGGGAACGTGCGAGTAGCAAATCTCCATCGGCCGTGCCAGGAAATACCAGGTTTCAGCTACCTGAGCTCCAGCATTTGAGTATTGGGCGCGCTTTGGGTTTGTTGGACCTGCGAGAGAGCAGTCCATCAAGCGCCATTCACCTTCCACGATGACTGCATTCCAGAAGTGATTGGGTCGAGCTACGCTCTCAAGATCCAGCGGCTCACCGGGAGTCTTAAGATAACCCCTTACAACTTCAGCGTGGAGTCCGACGGAAGCACACATCTCCGCAACCACAATTGCAATTTCTTGCGAGCATCCACGTTTGCTTTGAAGTACATGTCGGGCATCAATCTCGCCTTCGAAATCGTCCTCCCAGGCGATGCGCTCACTGACCCAGGTAAATATGGCCCGCAAACGTTGGACATCGCTGCGATAAGGCCTGCAAACGTATGATTGAGCCAAGGTGCCAGGTGTTGTCCCAAGAGGAACGCTGTTGACAAACCGGGCGCTCTTGTCAACGAGTCCGAGGTTGCTGCTCGCGAAGTCTGTCGGGTCGGCGATAGGAAGCCCATCCAAGCCTTCGTCGCCTTCGGCTGAATCGTAGAGGATGTCGACAGGATTCAGAACGGGTATGTCCATCAGCTGGCATCGATCGGACCTTTCCACCCTCTCATTTTTGCTTAATGAGTTGGATCTGTTGACGTCCCGGCGAACTTGCACCCAATCCACCGAACCATTCAACCCCATGTCACGTGCTGCACCTGACTGTACACTCGATCCGCCCGAAATTGCTGTCGGACCTCGCTCATCTAGTCTACTTGCGGCTCGACTCGCAGCTCGGCTGGCGGCGCGAGACCCTGGTCTGCTTATCGATCCACTGGCAATTGTGCTGCGAGCATTCGCTGCCTGGGTTTTTGCAGTGTCGATCATCTTTCGAAAGAACCCGCTGCGTCTCGGTTTCGGTGAAACTAAGCCCCCCAGCGGTTCCGGGCCGTCTAGCTGTTTGTTCGGTGATTCAGGGTGGTCCTGGTGACTTGTGGATGGTCGCGCTTGTGACGCATGACTGGAGTGGTATGTGACGCCCGTGAAAGGTGTTTCCGGCCGTTCATCGTCGAAACCGTAGCCCTTGCCCGTTTCCCTCATTTCCATTGTGCTTTTAGGTCGCTCTTTTGCAAACTTCTTCCTGTAAAAGCTTCCAGCACTGGTTGAGCTCATGGCTGTGGCGGATTGACCAGACATCAGGCTGCGGTTAGTACTGTTACTTGTATGTGTAGTCGTCGTAGAGGTGGTCTTGGTGGTGAAAGTTCTACCCAGGGCATTGCGACCCATCTCATATGCCGACTTGCGATGTCTGAGCGTTTTGGATTCTTTGCGTTCCACGTCTGGTTGATTGCCACCCATAGACGAGCCGGGTCTGCTGTATTTTGAAGATTTGGGTGGGACGGCAGGTGGAGGGCCACCAGCATCTGGAGGAATGAACAGTTCATCCTTGAGCTTTTCTTGTTGTTGCATCCGACGCAAGCGACTCTCCATGCGCTGAACGTAGTTGTGAACTTGAGGAGGACCGTCGTCTGTCTCCTCAGCGGCAAAGTCTGACTGGCTGCTTCCAATTCCCATGGATGTCTGAGCCCGCACCTTCTTCGCAGAAGCTTGGTAGACCTCAGTAAAGGCGTCCGGCGACCAGATGCCTGGAGGTGTAGGAGGCTCATCTGGTTCTGTTCCACTCTTTGACATGCTCATATCTTGCAGAGATGACATGACATCGTTCATAGCATTTGTCAAGGGCGAAGGCGTGAATCTTCCACCTTTCGAGTGAGGGTTGGGGCTACGGGGTTCAGGTGTATGGTAGCCGTTATCCACAGGTGCGGGTGACGGAGCTCTACTCGGGTTGTAGACAACACGATGTGGAGGCGGAGGCGGAGGAGGTGGAGAAGCATCATCAATGGTGTCTTGATAAGGAGAGGGAGACGGGCCTCGGTCGTATGCACGGTACTGAAAAGATGGAGCAGGAGACACAGAACGCGAATGGGTATCATAATGAACAGGAGGAGCGGGAGAAATGGCACGAGATTGAGGGCGGTAGTGCATGGGAGGTGGTGCCGGCGATACAGCTCGCGGATGCGCTTGATAGTGCGCTGGTGGTGCCGGCGATACAGCTCGCGGATGCGCTTGATAGTGCGTTGGTGGCGCCGGAGAGGGTGACCTCGAATGCGATGGGTAATTTGTAGGAGGAGCAGGCGACGGGGCACGGGAATGAGTCAGTCTCGTCGATTGAGGTCTGGTGGATGGTGGGCGTGTGGATGAGGGTCGAGGCGAGACTGCGCGAAGAATGGAACCGCGTTTCGCCGTTGGTATCGGAGAAGCAGTC
The DNA here is from genome assembly GCA_948474695.1 of Periconia digitata. Taxonomy (NCBI): domain Eukaryota; kingdom Fungi; phylum Ascomycota; class Dothideomycetes; order Pleosporales; family Periconiaceae; genus Periconia; species Periconia digitata. The sequence goes on from CAOQHR010000002.1 coordinate 1,594,040, forward strand.
TCGCGGCTTTCCGTAGACGACCTCTTCATGGACGAATATGGCTTGTGAGTTCTAAGACTTCCATTTGTGGATATTCTCCCTCCCGCTTTTTCAATCTGTCGTGCGGCAGCTGCAGGATTGGGGGCGCCTGCGGCGGCATAGGCGGTGAAGGGCTTCCTGAATGTTTTTGCTTTTTGCGGTGTTTGCTTGACGGGCTGAGAGCTGTTCTGGCGCGACACCGAAGCCGAAGAGGCATCGTTTGTCATGGGACTCGCATTGCGGCTCCAAGGTTGGTAGTCTTCGGGCAGCAATTCGACGAAGTTGGAGGGGAACAGTCCGACCATGCGCCGGTCGCGCTTCAAGCGGCCCATCCACCACGAGCCATCGCCGGCGTTCAAACACTCGATCAGATCCCCTTCTATGAAGCCCAGATCGCGTTTCGTCTGTTGTAAATCATGATTAGCCGGAGCAAGGCGGTATGTGTTGGGTCGCTGCCATGTCGAGTGAACTTACCTCACCGCCCCATGAGTATACGGCTTTGCACCAACAGGGAAACCGAGTGGGCAAGCCCGCCATGCCCGCGGTATGTTGTGGGTGGAAAGAAGAGTGGTGTGCGCAATCGGGAGGGGATTATTTGGAGGGCATTCGACGGCGTGCGGTGGGCAGCGAACAGAGGGTGCGAGATGGCCGAGGACGGAGGAAGCGATTGAGCGTGTGTGCGCGTGCGGGCGTGCGTATATTGTTGTGGTTGTTGTTATTGCTGTCGCTTACAGATTGTCGGGTGGCAGCCAGTGCGAATGAATAATGGATTCTTGTTATTAGCGACAGTGGGTAGAGGGATGTAGAGGTAGCGGTATGTAGCGGTATAGCGGTAGTAGAGTAGAGTAGAGTAGCAATGGCAGGCGATAGTCGTCGCTGCTAGGCAATAAGACAACGAGCAGCTGTATGTATGTCCAAGGCGCCGTCCAGGACCGACCAGAGAGCGACAGGCAGCATATAGCGGACGCGTTCAATAGCGCAGATAGGTGTGGGGAGAGACGATAACAGGCCTCATGACGTTCCGCTCCGTCCAAGGTTGTGTTTACTTTACTTGGGCGTTGCCCCGGGCACCCACCCTCACCCCTTCCCGAATCGGACGCCTGCCTGCCAGCGCGCCGTGCCGTGCTATTGCTGCCCACCTACTCGCCAAGCCTGCCCGTTGTTTCGGGGGATCCTCGTCTCACATCAACTCCATCCTCGTCCACATCAACCACGTCGCACACACATCGTGCACTCCCTCATTCGGCCAGACACACCCATCCCTGGCCTCCTCGCGCCTGCTGCACGGTCTGGCCCTGCATTCTGCCATGGTGTCCACTCACCCATTCTGTTCCGCCTTGCTGCCTGCATGCTACACCTCACCACAGTTCCCCATATCCCCATTGCACTACAGCATCGATGACGAAATCCCATACATCCACAATGTGCACTACAGCAAAGCATTGTCCATGCCGTGACAGCCCATGGTCGTTTCAGGCCCGCGGCTCGTCCAACTGCTGTTCTGTCTGCACCCGCGCAGCAACCGCAGAGCCCATCCATCTCGGGACCCCGCTTAGTCGCTTGTCAGAATCAATACTGCCGAGTGCCTCATAATTGCCGCGCACAACCTCCAAGTTTCTTCATCAGGGACCCGTGCGACCTCTGGATCCACTTTTCATGCCCTCCGCAAGCCTTTCCACTAGAGCCTGCGCATGGCGTCCAACATTCTTTCGTCTGACTCTCTCCGTTACCATCCCGCCTGTGTTCTGTAAACTTGTTTTGACCGCTCGCAGACTTTGACTTTGTCGTCTCCCCTTTCATTCAGGCTCAATATATCTCCACTCCACCGCGGTATGCGCAGATTGTCTTGAGCGAGGCGGCGGTCGAGGATCGAAATCGAGGATGGAGGTGCTGGGGCCACCGTTCACGACCACGAATGCATGTCCGCGGAAATTGTACTCGATAGATTCGATGGTGCTAATACTGTCTGGCGCTCGCTTGTGCGCTTTCTAGCCAGCTGTTAGATGGCAATGGGTCCGAGTCACCAAGGACAGGTGAAGCGTGTACATCGAGCCAGACGCGTGTTGTGCAATGTTGTTTCCCCTGGCAGTGGTGAGATGATCGGCAATCGCTATGGTGCAGCAATGTAGATATCGTACGCAACAAGCGGGTTAATCAGAGAAGATGGCGGTATGTCGAGGTAGCCCATTGCTGACAGGTCGTCTCGTCCTCTTGAGTCTTCCGGCTCGACACGACATTGGGACGAAAAGACGGCATGTCACGCGTACCCATCTTCCGTCTGGATGCATGCAGGCGTCCAAATATCTGGTTACCGAGGTCTGTATCATCAGGTGTCTCATTCGATCAGTATGACGCGATATGTTTAGAAATTCATTTCTGGATGGTGTCCTGTAAACACAGGCATGCTATGTGATTTGAAGTCTATATAGTGCAGTTTCGCGCAGCCCGTGTAGGTATACCAGATAGACGATAGATGGTACAGTTGGTTCTAGAACATGGTAGAGACGGTGTCAGGACAGAAGCTAACAACGGCGTACCGTGGAAATGAAGAAGGCCGTTAGCCAAGGCTGAATCCCAAGTCTGCACATGGACGGCTTTGTATGGTACGCTATTGCTCTAGTCCTTTCGCCTTGCTTTTGAGATTTAGCGTGTATACTGCTGCCATGGGCCAGGCAAACGTGCTTTTCCATTGAAACTGGCAGTGTCACTCAGCATGGCATGCTTGAAACAAAGTCAATATCGGTGGGCTTCTCCTCGAGTAAAGGGAAGAGGATACTGGTCAAAATAGGCTTAGACTGCTGGCTGTACCTGCTACTCACGGAGACGTGACAATGTGATTTCGAAGTGTTTTGAATCAAGTAAATTTTGGAAAGCATGATGCTTGACTCGCGTCCGCAACCATTTGTTGACCATCTTTTCACTATGCCCTCTACCCCCTCATCCTTAGCAGATGCGATCCAACGTCGGCTTGATCTTAGTCCCATCGCGTTGAGATCAGATCCATCGTGGTTTCAATGAATGCGCCTCTTTGCTAGAGGCGGCACGTCTACCTCTCTTATCTGCGAGTAGCAGGGCAGAGCAGATGGTCTGACCTGATGATCCGTTTATCAGATCGAATGATTATGATGCACATAGACACCCTGCTGTGATTCATGCACTTCCCTCGCATAAACCCCTTTAACAAATCAAGTCAACTCGAGAAGGCTGCGCCCGAGGAACAATGAGGCGCCGGTCGCATCATAGGCCCTGTACAGGCCGTCCAGCCTATAGCAGCCACTTGCCAAAGGCAAAGTGCTGCCGCCGGAGATCACGTGGTGCTGGCAAATGATGAAATCCCTTATCCGGCGGGCAGCATCACCGCTTGCTAGACCCGATGCGCACACCAGGATAGACAATCGGGCCAGAATAGCCTCGGAGAAATTACAGGGGTCGCTTCACAAGTCAAGCCGCACACGATCGCCCGGAAACACTAGGCAGACATGGCATGGCCACTTTCCCCTCCAACGTCGTCAACTTCCGTCTCATCATTCACCCAACCTGCATTCATCTATCAGACGTACATACCCATCTCGCCAAATACCCACGGGAGCCAGGAAACAAGACGGCGCAGAATTGTCTTCGCACGCGTCTCGGCCATAATCATCGCGCCAATCTACCCATCACACCCGCCTGTACTACGTCCCAATCAAATCACTAAAACGCACTCCACTCGCAATCCCATCATCCTGACTTGCAGCAACGAAGCCAAGTTCTGACAGCTGATGCATCATCCTCGGTGATGGAAGATATACATCTTCAATCATTGGGATTTCAAGCTGGAGGTTTCCACACAGGTACTGGATTTGGTTGACAGTAGATTGCTCATCTTCTCCGATTTCGGCCCTTCTGTCCTATTGTTTCGAGGCTTGTGTTGAGGAATGGTGAAATTGAGCAAAGGTTGTTTACCGTGTCGTTTGAAACGGACAAAGTATGTTTTCTTCCCATTTGCAACATTAATCATTAATAGACACGCATGAGTTCTAACTTGATCTAGATGCGACCTGTTGCTCCCCTCGTGTACTCAATGTAAGTGCGACAAAGATCAATCTGCAACATGTGACTCTAACGCAATGACTTTGCAGGCATCAGGAAGAGCAGAGTATGCTCAGGCTACCGGAACGAAACTGATCTGCTATTCAAGAATGAAACGCCAGCGGTTGTTCAACGCACGAAGCGTAAAAACACCCAGGGAGGCGACAATACTGCTTTCCAGCTCATGACAGTGCCCCCTCAGCAACCTTCAAGACGAGCAGTCATCAACGACGAGGCCATTGTACATTACCTGGGACTCTACAATGACAAAGTCATTGCTGCATCCGGACCGTTGGAGGGCGGGTTCGACTACCTTACCAGTGTGATTCAAGCCGACTTGCGGACAGGAGGACCTGTAGCTGAGATGGCCATGGCGTGCGGGCTAGCGAGTCTTGGAAACTCAACAGGCTCCGTGGAATTGGTGAGAACGGCTAGAGTCAAGCATCTAAAGGTACTCCAACAGTTGTCGAAGCAACTACAAGACAAGGACTTGGCATTATCGGATTCTTCCATCACTACCTGCATCCTACTAGCGGCTTTCGAGGTGAGATACCCCTCGATTATTCTATAGTACCCGTGTACTAACAAAGAATTGCAGACCCTCGTTGCCGACGATCCAGTCCCCAACGGTCCCTACATGACCCATCTCCTCGGTGCCGTCAAACTCCTAGAACTACGCGGAGACTCTCAGATGCACACAGACCTCGGCTACTCCATCTGGCTCAAACTTCGTAACATGATTCTCGTGGACTGCCTCCGTCTCGGGCGCCAACTCCCCGGAGCCATCAACCGCTACCTGGAATCTGACGCCCGCCGGGCCCAACAGGAATTCTACCCAGACTTCTTCATGATCATGGATAGCCTCTGCGCGCTCCGCGACGACCAAAAAGCCAATGGATACGTCCGTGCCGAGACCTTTGAGCGCACGCAACGCCTCCACGAAGAATTTGAGGATCGCTGTGAGCGGCTGTGCCAACACGTTTCGGACGCGCGACCAGCTGCGGAGTCCGTCGACCATGAAAATAACGCAGAGACTACGTATCGGTTTTTCTCGTTGGCATCTGCGTGGATGTTTGTACAGTGCACTCGTGTCATCTTTGCAGATATCTTCCTCGACTGGTCGCGCGCTGAGCACGGAAAGGATCCAACCCTGATCACCCTCGCTGCGATGCAGCATGATGCTCAACAGCATCAGCACTGCTGCCAGATTGTGCAAGATGGTGTCAGCTACTACCTAGCCCATTTCGCGGCAAACAAAACAGCCACGCGGATCCATGGTGGGATATACATGTTGTGGCCGCTCGGATTGTTCCTGTCCCTTTCGACGGTATCCGTGAATAGACTAAAGTGGGTCGTGGAGCAAGGAAAGATGATATCAGACGCGTTTAGTTTGCGCATGGGCAATATCATGGCTGAGGCTGCCGAGGAGCAGTTAAAGTCCTTTGGTGAGATCAAACATGACTAGTCTTTCTGTGTTATTGTATTATTACCATTTTTAAATAGTTTACAGTTAGCAATCACGATATGAGATTTAATGATTGTTTGGACCTTTAGCAATAGCAAGGCTTATACATCTGACGCATCTCCTACTGATCGATCAACGATTGAATGTATGCAATCGAACCTAACATTACCACGTATACCTCAAGATATCTCCCCAAACTCCAACTTTTCTTTACTCATTCACCTCTTTTCTACACACCCAGCATCTTAAAATCATAACGCGGACACGTGTGTAACCGAAAACGTGATTAAACAAGTAATCAGATAGGGAGAGGTAAGGAAGTCCACACCATCAATGATCTCTTTTGCGTCGCACTTCAGAAACGGGCCATCTTTCATTTCTACGAATGGCTGCCACCCACCAACACCACCGAGTATTGTCCACGGATTCAGCACGATGCTCTCAATTACATCAATCACCTAAAGAAACCAGAAAAGGAAAAAGAGAGGAAACACAACAGATTAATAAATATGTTCAATTCTATACATACTGGGATATCTTCGGCCGTGTCAATACCTCGATAATAGCATTCGAAAAAAAAGGAAAAAGAAAACACCAAAAGAGAACATAAAGTGAAAGGAAGAACAGACCCCACAGACTCGGAGCGCCGATGCTATGGATTGTGGGGAAAAGGAAGATTGTAAGAAGGAGAAAAACAAAAGAAGAACACACTACAGAGCACTTTTGCTGTTGAACAGTGGATAACACATGACACGTGTAATGACACGCGCATACACATAGCCCTCCTTTAACTCCACATGATTGAAAGAAAACACAGCATTCCATCCCACCTTGCCATTCGCCTGATACCATACACCATTGACAACACACTACAGGTACCCCATCCACAACGGATCCGCCTGGCTCAGCTTCGCTGGGTGCACCGCTTGCGCGACAAGATCCACCATGGTCTGATTCGCCGGCAGATTTGCACCACCAGGCAAACTGCCCATAGAAGTAGCCCTCCGTACAATAGCTTCCGAATTGTTCTGCACGCTCTCGCGAAGTGTTTCGGCGCTGAGAGGTTTGTGTTGGCTAGTGAACCAGTGGTTCATTTCATCGCGCATGAAGATGGCGAGTTGCATCTCAAGTTCGCCTTCTGGCTCAATGAGGCAGCGCGCGATACTCATGACAGAGGGCGCGAAGATGCCTTCAAGAGCAAGAGGCCCGAGGAGCACTTGCATATTGGGCGTCAAGCGGAAGGGTACAGGTTCGTTGTTGTGTAGGATGGGCTTGCCGACTGCCATGCTAGGGATGAGCTCTGAGCCCCAGACCTGGCCGCTGCCGCGGGAAATACTGATCTTGTGCGGATACCGCGTGTTCATGTGCATGATATATGTCACGAAGGTGAGGGTGGCCAACTGATAGGAGAAGGTGCGACGGAAGAGCCAGAAGTCTGCAAAGTTGGGATAGGTGGCGCGGAAATAGTCTATGAGAACAGTCGGTGGGACGTATTTCTCTTGAACGGCAGCAAAGGTTTCGAGCTTTACGGACGCGGCGTGCTCGACGTTCTTCTGCTTGGGGGTGTTAGCTATCGAATACATTTCGTTTGGAGGAGGATGCTGGAAACATACTGGCTGCAAAGCCCTCAGCTTCTCGATGCTAAATAGAACGGGCTCGTCTTTATTGATACCGTTGCGCCTACAATAGTCTTCGAAAATGCCCTGCATGCTGATATATGAAGCATCATCCTGCACCATGCGGACACTAGGTGTAATGGGTATCATGAGCGGAAGGTGGAATTGTAGATTCCTCCTGCGGCTCTCCTTTCGTTTAGATAGAATGCCACTGAAAATGCGGAACAGCTGGAGAATCCTCTCTTCCCGCCTGGAGCTCCTCGCGGCGGGGAATTGGATAGCAAACGGATGAATGCTTCCATCATGTCCACGAATCGTGAGTCTCCTGTGGCAAATACCAACACCCCGTACCAATTCGACATTGGGCAGGAACCGTTCGATGCGAACAAAGTCTGAGTTCTTGTCGCGATGCTGTAGATATTGGCCAGGCACTTCCACGTCATCGAACCGGAGGAAACGGAATTCGCTGAGTTGATGTGTGTAATTTTCCAGAGGAACACTGAGCTTCCTTCGGTCCAACCTCTCTTCAAAGCGGTTCCGCCAGACACGGAGCTTCTGTATGTATTCGTACATGGTAGGTTTGTGTTGAACAAAGTCGCTTTCAAACGCCTTGCGAATGTGCGGTGGAAGCACCGACTCGGCGAATCGAGTGATGTTGGCTTCCGTAGTGTGAGGTAACCGTATCTCTTGGGCATATAGATTAGGCGATCGTCCTACATAAGCCAGGCCGTCGTTGAGCAAGGCCACAATGAGTCGGTAGGCATCTTCATCTGGTGGGCACTTGAAGTTCTTCTGAATTTGATCAAGCATAGTTTCCATGGACAGCGCGAGAAGAGGAAACGCGGTTTTGAGAATTGCCGAGATCTCTTCCACGTGATCCCAAGGTCGTTTTGGTGCGGGTGGAGCCTCATCTGCAGGTGCGCCATTTGGAGTGCCTTGTTGAGTACCTTCGACCTTGACTGCGGGCTTGTTGTCGCCATTTGTGGATGCTGGCTGATTACCGCTGGATCCTGGTCGAACATCTGGTGAACCCTGCTTCGTTGCTGGTGAACCTTGTGCGCTCTGGCCTTGCGCCTGTGCTTGCTGCGCTTTTGCCTTTGCCGCCTTCTCTTTCGCTGCTTCTTTGGCCTCGTGGGACTTCTTCAACACCACCATATCCTCGCGTGTGGTCCTCAAGTGGCAGTATAGAGCTTGAGGATATGTTTTCGCCAGCTTCCCGAGAATAGATCGGGCAACCGGCGCTTCTGACCTGGACAAGCTGTTGAGCAGCTGTGGAATATACGTTATCCAGTACCAAGCTGGGGTATCGCCTTGGAACTGCTCAAATTTGATAGCAAGTTGGCGCTCGGGGGTGTCCAAGCTGAGCAGCCAGAGAACGCGACCGAGAAGCTTCCTGGATTTTGCATTCTTATACAAACTGGCAGCCTCAAGGTAGCAGCTCAATGCTGCTTCCGCTTTGTCTAGTGTGGCTGGATTGTCCTTGAAAAGCATATCGTTGTACCGGCCCCATTCAGCCCAGGCTTTAGCAAGCTTCAGATCAAATAGCATTGCTGTACCAAACGCCTCATCGGCTTCGGGTACCTGGCTCAATTTGGCAAGGAACATTCCTTTGAGCGTGTAGAACTCCGCCTTTTGCTGTGGTCCGAAATAATTCAGGTTCGTATTATTGATGACATCCAACCCATTGTTGAGCTCCGAACGATTTTGATAATGACACTTGGCTTGCTCTCGGAGTTTCAAGAAGGCCTCCTGAATCTCGATGTTGGGGAGGGTGTAGATGCGGCTCAATTGCTGAATGCACACGTCCGGAAGGCTGTGCTTGCGGGCGACATGGGCGAACCGGTTAATGATCCACGCTGTTTCGTGGTAGCCTCGATAGGCGAAAGAATTGCTGCTGGGGTTGGTTGGGTTAGGCGGAAGAAGTTGAAGATAAACACCATTGATGAGTTGGAAGATGTGTTGACGCCATGTGACAAGATCTTGCCAAGCATTGATGTCGTCCCAGAAGTTTGGAAGACGATCTCGCCAGGTACTGAGAAGCAATTTCAGTTCTTGAGACTTGTGGTCCAGGTTGGCTGCTGTAGTTTGAGCAAGGCTTTGACAGATGACGCTAGCATCGTGTAACTCCACGAGTTGCTGGAAATGCTGCAATAGCGGAATATGAGCTTGGGTAATACGTCGTGGCAACTGGTGCCATTTCCGGATTGAGAGTTGAATCGATTCATCGCACAGCCTGTGGAACTCGGGTTGTGTTTCGGTCTTGCCGTGCAGTTTGAGTAGCGACATGAAAGTCTGGAAGAACACGCGGCGTGGAGTAGGCGCGTCACTGACAGCTTTGATTGTCGCATCAAGCTGTTCACGCTGTTCGGCGTTCTGCCAGGCTTCGAAATGACGCCAAGTCGCTTCCAGATACAAATCGTTGAAGTTCTCATGTTTGGCAAAATCACTAAGAACCTCCCATTGCTGTAGCTTCTGGGCACAGATGACCCAGTGATCCTCCCAGAGCATGTACTCACCAGAAGAGAAAGGTAGGACAGAGGTTCGCGCTTTGATTTGCGCGGCTTCGTACATTTGCTGTGCCTTGTCCCAGACCCCGATTTGCTCGTACGACAGTGCAGCATTGCTCTCGACAAATTGGCAACGGCGTCGCCAAGTGCCATAAAACAAGTCGTCTTCTTGCAGGCCGGTATAGATTTCAAGGAGAGCGTCGAGATTGCTCTCTCGTAGCTTTTCTGTATCTACGATGGGAGTGATGGCTGATTCCTCCATGTACACGGCTCCCGTGTACCAAGCATTGTATGTTCGCGCCAGATACTTCATGATATGCGGAGGAAATTTGACCCTCGGCCTAGCGTGAACGATACCATCGAGCATGCTAGCAACACAGTTGGGCCGCTTGTCAATCTGGCGAGAATGATAGTCCTTGGTTAACAGCGCAGCGATGCCTTTCTCGAGGTCGCTCTGATCATCCTTGGTCAGTGCAGTCCAGGCAAGAGGGAAGAATGCGACCCAAATGTCGTGCGCGAGGTTGCTGTCGTTGTGTTGGAGATGGCCCAAGGGTTCAAAGATGTCCTTGACCTTGACGTCGCCGAGTTGGCTGCAGAAGCGACGGTGGCCATTGACAAAATTCTCCAGTTCATCGTCTACCATGACATCGACTATCCTCGGATCCTTGTTATAAGTGCCAAAGACGGTAGCTGCCTGTTGTAGCTTGAAGTCCTCTACATGGAGTTGAGCAGGCGTGTTCATTTCGACAGATCCGAACATCAAGTGGATGACTTGGCTGAGCCAGTAGCTGTCGCTGAGAGTGTCCCAATTCTGCGATGCCAGAACATAGCTCAGTCGACTCGCTGCGGTACGGCTCAGACTCCTGTCGAAGATTGTCATGTATCGGTTGCGCATCTCAACGTCCTGCGCGCGTGTGCCAATGAGGAAAGCATGCTCCATTCGTACAGTGAGCTCGGACCGCGTGATTTTTGGGTCTTCGTAGATTCGAATAACAAGGTTCAGGAATCGGTTGAGAAGTGAAGTGTCTTGCCGATGTTCAAACAACAGCATTTTGCTTAACACAGCCGTCTTTTCTTTCAATGTGGGTACTGGTTCTGTGGAATGGAAAATCCATGTTTCCACCAAATCGAGGACCTTCATGCACACGATGTTGCTTTGAGAACGTTCAACAAGACTGGCAAGGACGCTTAGGTAAGGTCGTCGATTTTCTCCAAGCTCATTCATCCGCGCGGCAAGAATGTCGATCACCTTGAGCACCAAATCCGTCTGAATCTCTACCTCGCGACGGTCAGAATCCTGCGATGCGCTCTCAGGACGTACACCGGGAGGACCACCAGGTGGGTTAGGGCCACCGTGAGCAGCGAGATGATCCTTGGCCATTTTGCCCTGGAAAGCCTTCATGAGTTGGGGGATATGCTGATCGATCTCCTCGGGACGCTTCTGGCAAAGGCTCCACAGGGTGTTTATGGCGCAAATGTATGATCCATTGGAAAGTGCCTCAGTAGCGATCGTGCCGATGAAGGTGACAAACTCCGTTGAGGTCGTCTCTTCTGTATTTCCTTCTTCGTCTGTCACTGGCTCGGGCATCACCTCAAGGATACGCTTCAGGGTCGGCTGTAGTTTCGCTGTCTCTGTCTCGTTATCGTCTGTCGCGTGAAGACTGGCTTGTACATCTGCACTGTCTAGTCGTAATGGTTTCTCCAAAATCCTCTGAAATTGTGGCAAACGCTGTAGCACCCATTCGTCCGACTTGACATTGACAATTACCTTGAAAATTTGGAGAGTATTGATCATACGAGTATCGAACGCATCTTGCTTCTCTTCCGCTTTCTTATCTGCCGTCAGAATTTCTTCAATCTTCTTCATGAGCATGACATCAAGGTCGAGATCGTTCCACAATCGGGGTGAGAGGAGGTCGTGAAGGAGTTGTATAGATTTCCGGCAAATCTCCGTAGATTGTGTCGAGATCGGGGTGAGCACCGTGGCTTCTTTTGCCTTCGGGGTTGCAACAGGATAGCGCTCAGGAAGGTAGGCGATGAATTGGATGAGATACTTAATCAACATCATGCGGATACTGGCTTGTGCGACAAATTTGTGGGCTGGCGCGCTGGGGCTAGGGACAGCAAGCCCGTCCGATTTTCTCTTGGTAGCTTGGGGGGATTGAGAAGCACGGTCGCTAATGGAACTGGGTAGACTCGCAGCCCGTTCTTCCCAATTCCTGATAAGGCTGATCATGTTCAGCGCTAACTTTTTGGCCTCGGTCGAAGGGTTGGGTGGTTGTGCAATCTTGGAGAGTGAGGTGATGATGATTCCAGATAAAGACTCTCTCGCTTCGAAGAACAAATCTGGGTGGCGTACTAAGAAGTTAAAAATGTTAGTCAGCTGCTGCAAGTTGGAGCTTTCCTCTGACAAGATCTTGCGAACGAACTGAGACCATCGAGGAATGGCCGCTTTCGCGTCTCCGCCCAATCGCTTTTTGAGGACAGGAGCCATTAACTCGAGTGCCTGCATGACCAGTGATTTGGCATCATTCTTGTCCGCACGAAGTAAGGTCTGATAGACTTGAACGACAATCTTTATTGGCGTGTCAAATACGGCGATGAAGAAAGCAGTCAACGCATACGCGGCGTATTTGCTAATAACATCTTCCACCTTGATGTAGTTCCAGGCGAATTTGATGACATCCTTGCGAGTTTCTTGAATCATCCCGGGGTAGTGTTTGATGAGAAGAGTAGCTAGCTGGAACAGTTCCATTCGGGAATGATCTACCCCAATCTGTGCAGTGTCTTCCGAGATGTCCATCGTAGAATGTGGCAACCATAACCTATTATGGATAGTATCGCTCATAGCACGGTCCATCAGTTTCGTGCCCTTCGATTGGCCGAACAGTGAATCCCAGTTTCGTTTGACATCCATGGCAACGATGGGATTGACGATATAGTGGAAAACAAAAGTCTTGGCTTGCTGAGTCGAGGTACGACTGGTATAGATATCGATAGATCGGTTGATCAATGTCTTCCAATAATCCACCGACTCACTCGAGACAATATGTTCATAGATGAAGTTGAACAACTGTGGAAGCGGCTTCACCTCTTCTAAAGTGACCGCATCGATGAGCTCAAAGAAGAAGTCCAGGTTGTGTGGGTCATTTTTCAAGTAGTTGATGAACACAGCCATGGCATGCTCGCTGGCCTGCTCAGTAGCCAGTCGCAGACTTGCGTCGATTGAATTCTGGCGAAGCTTCTTCTCTAGAGACCGGGCAGCATCGAAAACAGACTTCCGTAGCGCATCGTTATCGAGGTTGTTGAATTTGCTCAGTGAATAAGCAACATGTATTGCGTTGAGTTGAGCTTGGCACTTTTCTTTGTCGGATCCCTCGAATTCAAATGCGGTAATGAACTTTGGGATATCGCTCATGAGCTCGTCCCTCAGCGCTTTGCTTGCGGGGTCCTCCAGGAGCTGAGCAAATAGCCGACCCTGCACTTCATCTTTCAGGTTTGGCAGGAAGTGATCGATGGATTCCTTTGAAAATCTGCACAGATATTTGATGACTGGCTTGCGGAAGGGGCTGTAATGGGTACGGCGCAATGCAGCCTCTAGCTCGATCACTTTGTCTACCACTTTGCTGAGGAAGACGCCTGCAGCAGGAGTGGGCAGGAGGTGGAAGATGTTAAAAATCCCGGCAGCAAGTTTCATCTTTGGATGCTGCTCAATCATCGTGAACGAAATCTTCTGAAGACTGACCGGGTCCACAATTATCTTCAAGTGATCGAGAAGCTTCGATCCAATTTCGACTTTGAAGTAGTTGACTAGCAACTTCAAAAGGCGTGCGAGGCAATCCAAGTTCTCAACACTGAGTTTCCTGGGATCCTGGAGGTTGACGAGGATAGGTCGAAGTCCGCTTTGAAGGACATCCCTGGGCAGCTTGTTGGTTGACCCAACGATACCCGAAAGCCCGACATTTGCTGCATTGATGATTTCTGGTGACTTGGAGTAAAGGCACTTGAAGAAAACTGCAATGATCTTGAGGAATGGCTGCGTGGTAGGAGTGGGTGAGAACTCGGGGAAAGTTTGAGCAGTAGACAGCAGACGAATGCAAGCGACTCGTAGATTGATGATATGTTCTGCATTTCGCTGCTCAAATGGCTTCGTTGCAAGAGCTTCGTCATCCGCATCTGCCAACGCTAGTGATTCCATCAGAAGCCTATTCAGTTGATCATTGAACTCTAAGATGTTGTTTTTGAGTTTCAAGCAGAACGTGATCGCATCGATGTACGCAATCTGTATGCCGAAGGGTAGTGCGCGGAGAGGTTTCGTCCAAATAGGCATCACCAGTCGGTCTTTGACAGGCAATATGAGTTCATGAACTCCCAGACCGGTAACCTCTGAGAGGACATGGAACGCTTTCTGGGTAGCTTCGCGCACGTTCTTATTCATGTGGGATAGATCGCCGACGAGTTGTCCACAGAGTTTGAGTAGCATGCTGCTAGGTTTATCAAACTCTTCTTTGGTCGTGGTCTTGTAGCACTGTCGGAGCAGTTCTTCGAGAAGGCCTTCGGCTTGCACGCGAGTCTTGGAATCAAGGTCAGTCGGCATATCTTTCGTGACAAAATTCAATGCGCGGGTGAGCTCAAAATGCCGATTGTTCATCCACGAGCTGCCTAGACCAAGTTTTTTGATCAATATCTCAATACCTCGAGTGCCCCCACTCTTCATGAACCAATCATCGGCATGGCAATTGTGGCAGAAGATCCTTGACAGTTCTTCAAAGAAAGGGAATCTGTCCAGTTTGTCCTGTCCTCCGAATATTGCTGTGGCAGCATCCCGCATTGTCAGGATAGCTGCTTCAGCCGCGTCGCGCACTTCAGCGTGCTCCGATGCAAGAGAGTCACCTAGAGCTTCCGAGAACACGTCGCTTTCAATAGCGATTGGTCCCTCTCCAGAACGTACGTCGAAGGGTTTGTTGCGGTGTTTCATATGTGCGAAGTGGCTTCCAAGCTCCAGTAAGGCGAAGTGTCTCGCCAGGTTGCCGACCAGTGCATCTGCATCTGGTTTGAGATCTGGAATCGAAACAGCAAATATGCATGCCTTCAGCAGCTTCTTCAAAGTCTCCTGCTCGACGTTCTTCTTGTTGATGGACTTTTCTCGTTCCGAGATTGTGAGAAGATCCCCTCCTACATCCGTCTTCCTATCGAACAGGTCGTTTGCCTGCAAGCGCACCAGCTGGGCGAAATCATCGGGCAGATTGTCAAAACCTACCATTAGCTTCGTGTGCGCAGTAATGAGCCGGAAAGCTTGTTGCTTGTGGAATGGATCAGATTTTTTAGCTGCCGGCACCTTCGGGACCTCGTGTAGCTTCGCAATGGCTGTTTCAATTCCTATATCGGCGGGAAATGCGCGATCCTTGGTCGAGCCAATGAGACGGATGTCGATGGAGGACTGATCGTCAGAGTATGGCTTGTATTCCAATGCAGGCGGACCAGTGACAAACTTGCGATTTCTACCCCCAAGCTTACCGAGGATACGCATCGTAGTGTGTGCATGGAAATGACTGTATGGTTGCGGTTTCAAGTGCTCCCAGAGTGCTGCCATGAGCTCGTCGATCACGGGCGCCATGATAGGATCGAGATAATCAGCAGTGAGATTATCAACACATAATTCCAGCGTCCTAAGGCCTTGCCCAACGAGCTCGGATCCGGCGCGCAGCGCTACAACCAGCGGCCTCATCAAATAACTCAAGTGAGGAAGGAGATTGCTAAGTCGTGCTGGAACCGTCAGTGATAATTCGACGAAAAGGTCTCGTTCGGCAGGCTTGCGCGCAGTGGCCAGCAAATTGTTCAGAACATCCAGCAACATCTCGAGCAAGGGAAGAATTTCCTTGTACAGGTGTTCAAATCTACCGCCACCGATACTACGGAAAAGAGACCGCAACAGGAGGAAATAATTCATGGGTTCCTCGGCCGTTGTCGAGAGCTGGATTGACTTGGTGATGATTTTGCTGACATGAGGCAATAGCACTTGCTCATTTTGAGCGGAGAACAGAGTAACAGCCATGAACGAAAGCTTGAAGAGTCGCAATAATATGGAAGACTTCTTCACGTCAGATGTCCCAACTTCTTCTATCCGATCCATCAGAAATTGCAACAGCATTCCCGCAAAACTTGGGGATGTGGCCTCTGATGCAAGTAGAAACTGGGGCACATGAAGTAGCGCTGGATGATGAAACATCATTTCATATAGGTGTGGTATCTCCGAGGAAAACACTTCGTGGAACGTGGCCGGATCGATGTGATGGAATACAGTGGCGAATGTCTCGAGAAGCTCTTTCTCCTCCTTTCCGCTTGTCATCATGTGCAGATTTGCCATGAGATCACCGGGGGATAATGATGAGGTATCCGCAGGCTTATCCGAGTCATAATAGCGGAAGACACTGGCACCCTCGCGGAACAGCTTGATCAGAACCTCGACCTCCTCCGCGTTATATCCAAATGAGACCTCATGCCAGTTGGCAGACGCGTTAGAAGCATCGATTTCGTCCTTGATCTTGGCGGGATTGCATGCTCGAAGCTGGTAGAAGAGATTCTTCAAGCCATGCAGAAGATTCTTAAACAGGAACTTGTTGTCGGCTATGGGATCGGAACTCCTCTCTCTTGGGTTTGTAGTCTTGATAGAAGTCGCGTTGAATATATCGATCTCATCCCAATCTGGAGGGCAGGATTGTACTGGCATGTGGTTCTCTTCCGCAGCATCGATAGACGGCGAGCTGTACGCTGCAGATACCTTGACAGCGTTTTCGTACTGGCGGTTCATAGCTGCAAACTTATCGCCAATAGCGTTGAGAATCATGATGAGAAAATATCTAGCATCCTCTTTCGACTCCAATTTTGCTATGCATTCGGCCATGTTGAGTAAAAGCTTCGCACTCATTGTCTGGAAACTCGTGCCTGGGAATGTGTCGTGAAGATTTTTGGTGTAGACCTCCACTGTGCGCCTGATCTGTTCCTTGTTGAGGGAGTCACGTAGATGGTGTATCAAGTCGGCCACCATACTGTACGCCAACGGCCTCATCGTTTCGTACACAGTCAAGCCGTCCCCAATGAGCGTCCGCTCTTCTAAAAGATCGTCGATTTTCTTCAAGAATATTTTCCGGAAGTTGAAGTTGATGATGTGTCTAATAGCAACCAGCAGTTCCTTCCTGGCACTCGATTTCTCGCGAGGGCAATCTTTCAAGAGCCGCACAACAATGTCAGGCAAGGTAGGTAGGAAATCGTTCAGCTGCTGCGAATACACCCTCAGCAAATACGCCAAAAAGCTCATAGTCTTAACCTGAGCATTGATGAACTCGCCAAAAGCTGCTCGATTCCGGATGTCTTTGCTGACCCCTGTGAATATCTTTCCTTGTGCAGCAGCTTCCTGGTGTGCTTTCTCCTGGGGTTTTGCTTGTAACAGCAGCACATTCTTTATTAGTGGTACAAAAAGCTTCACGTTCTTGTTCACCACGCTGCGGTAGGCCTGGAAAAGCGACACCACGATGATTGGGCATTCAGCCAACACTTTGAAAGACTGCATGCCTTTGAGAAGCATTCGTGTCTGTTGATGCTCCGCTCCAATCTCCCCGGAAGAACCCGAGGTCAATGACGTCGCCGGCGAGTTTGGGCGCGGAGATTGTGAGTATTGGTGGGTGTTGGGCGTCGAAGGCACAACTTGCGAGGCCGGAGCTGGAGTCGCGCTGTCGAAAGTCTCCTGCACTGCTGTATCCATGCATTCAAACATCTCCTGGATCAGATCCAGGAAGGGTTGTACGCGATCCACAAGGGCTTTGGTATGACTCCGGCTGAAATCCATGATCGTCTTCATACAGAGCACGGCGTTTTCCTCGTTTTCAATCTTCACCAAGCTCATGAGCTTGTCCACGATCCTAGCCGCATACGGCTCGACGATTTCGATAGGGTTCATGGGTAAGCGATGCAAGACCTCGAGGATGGTATTTCGCACTCGCTACGTAGATGTTAGCCAGATGCAGGGCGACAGGGAAGAAAAGCTCACCTGCTCGGGGGAGGTGGAAATGAACACCGGGGGGCCATCGAGGATCTTTAGGAAGATTGGAATCAAGTGATTCAAGAACACGCCATATTGTGGGCCTTGACAGAAGCTCTCGATGTTATCGCGAATCTCCGTCAGCTGGATTGACTTGACTCTCATATCTGCACACGAGTCAACTACCGTCCGAAAAAGAACGTTGGTAGGCAGCTTCTTTACGAGCAACCACACGGTTGGGGAGCCATACCTGAGTTTGAATCCTCCAGTTTGGAGGCCATTGCCTCGAAGTTGTGGTGCGCGGCCATGACGAATCGGGGTGCAGCAAGCGCTGCGCGTGAAGCTGATCAAAGCCTCTCGCAGCTTCACGGCTGCAGCTCAGAATTTCGACGATGGTGCCCGTCCGTCGGTGTACCGAAGCACGTAATGCGTGAAGCAATACCCTATGATAGACAAAGGTACATTGGTCGGTGGGCTTCAGACGGCGCAAAGTAAGGTAGGTCTGTTGCTGCTCGCGGCAGCCTGACTGGCGAGAGGTGAATTAAATAGTAGAAGGAGAGACCGGGAGGACTATGCAGTCCAAAATTTCATTACAATCGTTATGAGTAGAAAGTAATCCCAGCGGTGGGTATTGTTGAAGGTGGTGGAGGTGGTGGGCGCGTCCACCTGGGCTGGTGGTCGACGGGTGATGGATCGCGCAAGAGCTCTCTCTCCACGAACGTCGAGAGCGCCGGGGCACAGCGGGAACCCTGAGAGCTGACTGTGATTCGATACCGAAACTATACGCCGTCTGATAGGTCCAAAAGGATATCGATACAGCCGTTTGTGAGCCGCTAGCGCAAGCGAGCTACATCTACCCTGGTACCTCGCTCATTTACGTGCGGTACTCCAATTGTCACATTCACATCTGTATTCACATCTATAATACCGGTTGACACCATTTATATCACGAGCCGCTGGACTTCTGAAACGAATTACAACAATGTTGATTCCCATCCACGAACACTATAACAAATGATGGAGTATTTTTCTAATCCCATACTTGGGAAACCTTTTTGGGCCAGTGGATATATCAAACAAAAAAGGAAAACAAAAACTTGACCAAGATATGCTTCCAAACGCCCTTTCAGTAAGTTACTAACAGATGCAAGGCCGGCGCCTTCCTCCTCGTGTTTGCGTGTGTACCGATGGTAACAGACCCAAGGGGGGAAAACCCGCCGCTTGCAGGCTCCCTACCCTTCCCGACTATCCAACCCAGCGCCTGGCGCTTCTGAACATCCTTCCCCATGGTCCCACCTCACCCCACTCCTCCATCTTACCTTTCGGGATGTAGCTAGCCACTTCGCGCAAGATTGTACGCTCTGGATGTGGCATGAGCGCCAACACCCTCCCGTCTTTGCTTCTTACACCCGTAATACCCTGTGGGCTGCCGTTCGGGTTGTATGGATATTTTTCCGTCGCGTTCCCGTAGTTATCCACGTATCGCATAGATACAAGGCCTTCATTGTACATTGTAGCGGGGGAGGACGTGGCTGTGATACCTGGAGGGAAATGCGCGCGACCCTCTCCGTGGGCTGTAACGATCGGGAGCTTCGATCCATCCATGCCGTGGAGGAAGACTGAAGGCGGTGTATCAGGAGCTTTTGTGTCCATGACTTCTACCATGCAGACACGAGCTTCATACTGTTCGCTTGCGTTGCGCTCGAATGATGGCCACATCTCGGCCCCAGGAATGAGTTCTTTTAATTTGGACAAGAACTGGCAGCCGTTGCATACACCGAGAGCAAAGGTGTCGGGCCGACCAAAGAACCTTTCAAACTCTGTTCTTGTCTTGGGATGCAGGAGAACAGATTTTGCCCACCCTTGACCAGCACCAAGAACGTCGCCATATGAAAACCCACCACACGCGGCTACACCAACGAAGCCCGCAAGGCTGACCCGCTCCGAGATGATGTCTGTCATGTGCACATCAATTGCCGAGAAGCCAGCCATATGGAATGCGAACGCCATCTCGGCTTGACCATTGACACCCTCTTCACGTAGAATAGCGACACGTGGCTTCGACGTAAAGGCCGAGGAAATAGTAGCCTTGAGAGGAAGGATAGTCTCCTTTGGGTTGAACGTCATTTTGTAGGAAAGACCAGGGTCTTGATCATCCAAGATATTGGCAAATTCGGCGTCCGCACATGCCGGATTATCGCGAAGGCGTTGTAGTTGGTGAGATGTTGACGCCCACCGTTGCTGAAGTTCTTTTCTTGTGCTACGATAAAGGACCTTGGAGCCAAAAGCGAAAGAGATACCCTGCTTTGATGCCTCAGGCACTCGCCCGATTTTGTTGACCATTCCTGCCGGTGGTCCACAAGTGGCGAAGCAGCGTTTGAATTCGATTTCATCCTTCTTCCTAACCTGGAAAACAGCACCAAGCTCTTCGTTGAACAATGTCTCAATAACGTCTCTGGTATCACCAGAGCGGGAGATACCGTCCAACATGATCTCCATCCCACATCGTCCGGCAAACATCATTTCGACCAGCGTCGTGAAGAGTCCACCATCTGATCGATCGTGGTACGCGAGCACAATTCCGGATTCATGGAGTTGCTCGATGGCATCAAAGTAGTTCCTGATATCTTCCGCATCCCGGACATCGGGCGCTTCGTCACCGACTTGACCGAATGTCTGTGCCAATGCAGAACCACCCATGTTTTTCTTGCCAATGGCCAGATCCACGAACATCAATACTGTTTCTCCAACATCCTCAAAGCGCTCAAGAGCTGGGGTCCAGGTACGGTCGGTATAATTGACGGGAGCGAAGGCCGTGATGACAAGTGACATGGGCGCCGTCACTTCCTTGGCCTCATGCGTATCGTGGTCTTTCCATTTCATCTTCATACTCATGGAGTCCTTACCAACAGGTATGGATATACCAAGTTTAGGGCAAAGGTCCATACCGATGGCCTCGACTGCTTCGTACAGCGCTGCGCCTTCGCCTGGATGACTGCTAGCGGACATCCAATTCGCGGATAAACGAACTCTGGACAGTCTATCAAATGTACTGGCCGCCGCCAGGTTCATAAGAGACTCTGCTACCGCCATTCTGGCAGAAGCTGCAGGAGAAATCAGCGCGAGCGTTGGCTTCTCACCCATCGCCATGGCTTCGCCAGTTCTGACGCCGGATAGTAGAGAGGTTGCCGTAACAGAGACATCTGCAACAGGTACCTGCCATTTGCCAACCATTTGGTCGCGCACTGTTAACCCGCCAACAGTACGGTCGCCAATGGTAATCAGGAATGACTTGGACCCGACCGAAGGCAGAGTAAGAACGCGGTCTACTGCTTCGTGTAATAGATTTTCCTTCGGTGTATCCGGCAGATACATTGACAGGCTGCTATCGAATACTGGCAGCCGAAGCTTCCGTGAGTCGACAATCCGAGACATCTTTGGGGGCTTTCCAAAAAGAATTGGCATAGGTAGATCTATGGGCGTTGAGGTACCCTTGGCTTCGCTATCCTTGAGGATGAGACGCTGCTCTTGCGTTGCAGTGCCAACTACAGAGTAGCCGCAGCGTTCTCGGTGGCATATCCGCTTGAATAATTCCAGATCATCAGGACCTACGGCAAGGACGTAACGCTCCTGCGACTCATTGCACCATATCTGTAGTGGACTCATTCCCCTGTCTACACTGTCGATGTTCCGGAGTTCGAAGATGGCACCGAGACCAGAGTCATGTACCAATTCTGGCAGGGCATTGGACAATCCACCAGCTCCCACATCATGGATGAACAGGATGGGATTCTGGTCGCCCATGGATCGGCAGGCATCTATAACCTCCTGAGCTCTTCTCTGAACCTCGGGATTACCTCTTTGTACACTAGCAAAATCGAGTTCCACCTTGCCTTCTCCCGACTGCACACTGGATGCAGCACCTCCACCGAGACCAATCAGCATTGCCGGACCGCCAATCACGAGCAAGTGTGAGCCAGGAGGTACAATGTCGGGGTTTTTAAGCGCGTGCTGTGGCCTAACGGTTCCAACACCGCCCGCCAGCATAATTGGCTTGTGATAGCCACGAACTTCCGTATCCTTCTCGTTTGTGAACACGCGTGTGAGTAAGGTCCTGAAATAACCGGTGGTACAAGGACGACCGAATTCGTTGTTGAACGCCGCACTGCCGATAGGCGCTTCAAGCATGATGTCCAGACTGCTTGCAATATGTGACGGTTTCCCGACGTCTTTCAGCTCCCACGGGCGATCGAAACCGGGGATAAGAAGATCGGATACAGTGAAACCTGATAGGCCTGCTTTTGGACGAGAACCTCGTCCTACTGCGCCTTCGTCTCGTATTTCACCTCCAGAGCCGGTAGCAGCACCCGGGAAAGGTGATACAGCAGTGGGATGGTTATGTGTTTCGACTTTACACAGAATGTGAACAGTCTCCTTGGTACCATTCCATTCTCCGGTGATTTGACTGGGTGACCAGAAACTTGCCTCTTCTCCATTAAGAACAGCTGCATTGTCGCTGTAAGCACTAACAACATGTTGGGGATGTTTCTGGTGGGTATTGCGAATCATGCCAAATAGCGAGTGTCCCTTGCGCATGCCATCAATTGTGAAGTCGGCGTTGAATTGCTTGTGCCTGCAGTGTTCCGAATTGACCTGTGCAAACATGAACAACTCGACATCTACAGGACCTCTCTTCAGTTCCTGTGTATATGCTTCGACCAAATATTCAATCTCTGAATTGTCCATAGCCAGGCCAAGTTCCTCATTGGCATGGGCCAATGCCGCGTGAGGACTGCTGTACTCCTCGAAGCTCAAGGTAGTCGCTTGTGCAGGCTCGCTTTCGCCGAAAATCAAATCAAGATTAGGGCTGCTGCGACTTATTGTTTGGGTCATTCGATCGTAAAGAGCATCCGGGTTGGGAATTTCGTTTGGTGCAAGATCTTTCTCAAAAGTAGCAGCCAGCACCATGCCACGCTCGATGCGCTTAACCGAGTCCTCGAGCGTGCAGGTTCGCGCGATCATAGTAGCAAGTGAGCTCCATGGCGATATTGTTCCTGGACGTGGGCATACGTAAAAGAGGACGGTATCATTATCGCGAGGGGTGCCGTTCCGATGGATTGCGTCGAGTAGAGTTTGTGACAGCCTGTCTTGGAGATCCGGGTACTCGCCATAATGCAAGATTTGCTCCAGCGTCTTCGTCTCGGCGGCGTTCAATTCTTGTAGAGGGTTGACATAGTGCATCCACACTGCGCGCACACTCTTCGCTCCAATGGCTTGGGCAAGACGCTGCAAGCGGAACTCGGAGAAGGCAGAGGAGCCAGGAAGAACCAAGTAGGGACTCTCACCAGACGCCATGGTGATTGCTGAGCGGTGACTGGATGTAAAAGGCGTCACACCTACGATTTGAGGAAATACATCGGAGCGGCGCGGGGCAAAAAATTTTGGGTCAAGAGTTTGGAGGGGCTGTGGCGCATGTGGCGCACACTAAATTCCCCGCACTTCTTACATATCAATGATGAATGATATCAATCGATGTGACATGAATGGTCCCGAGGGCACACTGAAAGTCCGGAGTTTTGAAATGATTTGAACAACAACACCTGGCTCGATAGAAACGACTGCCCATCAGTCTTCAAACAGTCCACCAAATGGTCCTGGATGTTGGACTTGACGGGTAGCCGGCACGGCAACCTCATCCCCATTATCTAAACCATCGTCCTCGCTATCTTCTAAATCACCTTCCTCACTGTCAGCATTTGCATCCTCATCTTCGTCCCCGTCAACATCCCCCTCAGCATTCTCTTCGTTGCCCTCGTTCAATATGGTAGCCGCAGTTTCAGGTACTTCAGTCATGTCTTCCGGCACGTCCACCTCTTGATACTCCGCTCCATCTTGGCTGTCCTGCGCACTAGCCTGGTTCCAAGATGCCTCCATCTGTTCAAAAGCATATCTTGGGTTTCTAGCTGCCGTTCTCACGTTTTGGATGATTGCATGTTCTTCAGCTTTCTCTTTGTGAACCTCTCTGTCAAAGAATTCCCACCTATACCGCCCATAAAGCTCCTGGTCATCCCACAATTCTGGCCAAGTAATAACTCGTTCATATAGAGTGTCATCTGCTTGACCATCGGTGAGAATGCGGTTCATCTTGTGTTTTAAGATGACCGTTGCTTTTGCCCAGGTACCAATGTGGTACCACCCTTGGGAAGTCGGTGCACAGGTTCTGCGAACATCCTTGGTATCGAGGATTCCTCGTATGATGGGATCCGTGATATCGCAAAACTGGAACAGGTTGCCTGTACTTGAGAGACTTTTTCCGTCAAACTTGTGCTCGTCAACTAGCTCATGCGGCTGCATGCTGGCCAGCCGCTGAATGCTCTTGTCGTATTGAGTGTAATGCCGGGATCCAGTCTTGCGATAGGATAAGAAGGACACCGTTTGAAACATACGGTAACGTGGATCGGATCGTGGATCAACCTTCCACTGGATCAGTGCTTCTCTCCAGGGTCCGGTTTCGAAGAAGTAGCCACAATAAATAGCAGCCTGTCTCAGATTGTCACGCTTGTCCCAACCAATTCTGTTATACAAAAGATGCCGCGTGATGATTGGTCGTTGTTTGAGTTCAGCTCTTATATTGGCTATAAGTGACTGCAAGAAGGGGCTGAGTTGAGACTCCGGAGGCAAATTTGATTTTGGGCCTTGAGGCACAAATTTGTCGCTGACTTTGATGATGGTATATCCGTTCTGCGTTATAGTTCTCCGCAAGTTGACTTCGTCACTTTCGTCTGTATACTTGACATAACTATTTTGTTGGAATCTGCATGGCTGTGAGCCGTTTGTGCATAAGCTTGATGTGACATTTAGCGTACTTGTAGTTGTAGGCGATTGGCATCTGTATGAACTCTGCAGAAGGCCCGACATCTTGAGTTCGGTCTATGCCAGCGTCCGTATTCAGTTTGAATTTCATGAGTTTGCTGTCTGTATCGACATTAGATATCCAGTTGATCGAAGGAAGGCAAAGAGTTTACGTACAATCAAAAGGCAGGACTGTATCTCTGACAGTGGCCATGATCTTGTTCGTAGAGGCAGCATATTGTATATCGGGAAGATCTATTACGTACATCAGCATCGAGGGTTTTGCTGAAACAACATCATCAGCTGTAGCGGGCGAACAACGTACTTCGGAAGCGATGGGTTTCATCAATTAGTCCAACTATGGTAGATGTATAATTTTTGGGGTTATCCTGCAAACGTCGATAGAGAGACGACGCATCCACATAAGCGTTCGATCCGGCGGGGCCGCAGTCTGCTTCGGAGAGAAAAGGACCATTTGTGCCACGCTTCCTCTTGCGACCCGTCCGTTTTGGCACTGTAACCTTGAGAAGCAGGTTGGTGGTGGTCACGGGCGTAGAAAGTAATCTTTTGGCGAGGGGGTCGTCTGGTCGCAATGAGGCTGAAATGATGTTCGGTATGTCATCCTCAGCGTCCGGCTCGACCTTGGATCTCAAACCCTAGCACACGACGTCAATTCCTGGAAATCGAAAAGTAGCGGATACATGTTCTAACCTTGCCTAATTTGATGGGACCGCCTAGCGAGGTAATGCCTTTGTCGACGTTCTTGACAATGCATGGATGTTCGACTGCAGAGACGGCGCGCGATGGAATTTCCATCCAGGGCGCCTCTCCGGCGGTGTTTGCCATTACGACAATAGATACAGCTAGTGTAATTACCTAGACGTCGAAGAGTGGTTTTGTACTATGTGGTAATATTTATGTTGTATTTCATATCCGGGTGTCACGGATTTCGGGCGGTGTTTAGACGTTGTTATATGCAGTGACCTCTGTTGTGTGCTATTCTACGTACGCAGGTCCTTTGGTATCCACGCACAAGAAATTGTGAAGGAATTTTCTTTTACCACGGCGGGTGATGCTGGGTGACAAGGATTTTGGCGCAGAGAGACGATGAACTGTCGGTATCAGTTACAGGTGTGGTGGGTATGTTGATGGGTACTTGATCGGCGAAGAATTTAGACCATTGAAGATGGAGGTAATTATCAAATTCACACTCACCCATTCGCCGGCCACCACGGCATGCACCAAGAGTAAGCCGTCGCCTGCTAACATGAATTGGGCGAGCTACGCGGGCATGGTGTTCATGTAGTGATGCAATGATGGTGGTGGTGAATATATATTGATACACACCCATGTGCGCTTCACAGATAGAGGTGGATGGGGTGTGGGTCGAGCTTCTCGGCTTCTACTGGTCGAGGCCAGTGAGAATGGGAGGTTGTTACGTCCTCTTCTGCCTCTCTAGATGCCACCACACACACACACACGCACGCACACCACCACTTCCTCCTCCTCTTTCGCAGGCTCGCAGGCACGCAGGCACGTACGCACATATATACACGTACATAGGTAGTGAAGCAGCAGCCCCACCGCCTTGACCTCTCTCTGCACCTCCAACCGCTCTCCATCTTCCACCAACCTAAGCACTCACCTACCTACTTGCCTACCTACCTACCTACCTACTTACTCCTTTCTTTTCCTCTCTCTCTCTCTCTCTCCGCGCCACTGTCACCCCGGCTAGCTAGCCCGCACGAAACGCTTGCCTGCTTGCTTGCTTGACACTATCTCTGCTCCTCGCTCGCTGGCTGGCAACTGCCCCCAGACCGCCTTGCCCCCCCTACCACTTAGCCCCTCGATTGGCGACTCTCGCCCAAGTCCCTCCTCTCAAGGTCACGCTCAAGCAAGCGTGCATCGCATCTCTTAGCTCTAACCACCACTACATACCACCACCACCTCCATCCACCACCCTCGCCTCGGCCTCCATCCACACTCGCATCCGCATCGGCAGCATACATCAGCCTGTTGTTACGCTCCCCCCATGCTCGTCTAGCATCCTCACCTCCTCACCACCGCTCGACTCTCCCACCGGCGCGTCCCCGACGTTGCCATTGGCCGCTGTTGGCTGTGGTTCGCCTTTCCTGAGGCCAGCCCTCTATTCGGACCGCTTTCTTTACCCTGATCAGCCCCGCACCACCACCGCAGCGCCTGCTCATCGCCGTCTGCGCAGACAATGGCCTCTGCAATGAAGGGTTTTAGGCAAAGGGTGCGTCTCTCCATCTTTATCCTCCTGCGTTCCCATCGTGCCCCCTTCTCCCCCCTCCCCTCCCCCGTGCTCCCCGACTCATAACCGCATCCCTGCGCCTTCCTTGCACCCACGCTAACCCTGCTTTGCCAACAGCTCTCTCGAGCCAAAAGCGAGAAATCATCCAAGAAGAAGGATTCCACCTCCGGTACTGCTTCTCCATCACATGGGGCTTCGAGTTCGCCCTCGGGCTCTGCTCAGGGAACACCGTCCTCGTCGCAGACTCAATTGGCCGATTCGCGTACCAAGTCCTCATCCTCTAGCGATGGCAACGCCAGCGCAAACTCGCTTCAGCCGGGTCAGCAGCCTTCCTCGGCCTCCTTGGGCGCTGGTTCACAGTTCGGAGGACAGCAGGGCATAATGGGTGCCAATAGTGCGGGCGGTTCGGGTCCAGGGACTCCCCAACGAGCTGGACAGCCGTTGGCACCCAGTGTCGTCATCAGCCCAAGCGCACCGGTGAGCAACGGCATCAGAAACAAACGAGCGCGAGACATGTACTAACAGCGCTTGCAGCACATTCCTCCACCTGGTGCTGCCGAAACCATGCCCGGCGACCTCCTTCCACCTAAAGCTGGCCAAAAGTCATTGATATTCGATCGTCTTCAAGCTACACCGAAAGATAATGTCGAAGGTATTAGAACGCCCAAACGACAGCATTCGTCCAGATTTGACATCTCCGACCAACGCCAAAGAGACTTGGACAAGCTGCCGGGCTTCCACGAAGTGCCCCCCAACAAGCGCGAGGAACTGTTTATGCAAAAGTTGGATCAGTGCAACATTATATTTGATTTCAATGACCAGACCGGCGACATGAAGTCGAAGGAAATCAAGCGCTTGGCGCTGCATGAGTTGCTGGATTACGTCGCCAACAATCGCCAAGTCATCACAGAGAGGATGTATCCTCGTGTTGTTGAGATGTTTGCAAAGAATCTGTTCCGACCCATTCCTCCGCCTATGAATCCGCAGGGTGAAGCGTTCGATCCAGAAGAGGATGAGCCAGTCTTGGAAGTCGCGTGGCCCCACATCCAGGTGGTCTACGAGTTTTTCCTTCGGTTCATTGAGAGTCAAGATTTCAACACAAATATTGCAAAAGCGTACATCGATCACAGCTTTGTCCTTAACGTGTGTGCCAACCCCCTCGTATCATTGCAATGTAGACTTACAAAATACAGCTACTCGAATTGTTCGATTCCGAGGATCCCAGAGAACGAGACTTTTTAAAGACGACACTGCACAGGATATATGGAAAATTCCTGAACTTGCGATCCTATATACGCCGTTCTATAAACAACGTCTTCTTCCAGTTTACCTACGAAACAGAGCGTTTCAATGGAATTGCAGAGCTTCTTGAGATTCTCGGATCTATTATCAATGGATTCGCCTTGCCGCTCAAAGAGGAACACAAGCTGTTCCTGACCAGGGTGCTGATACCATTGCACAAAGTCAAGAGTCTCAGCATGTACCACCCTCAACTAGCATACTGCATAGTCCAATTCTTGGAAAAGGACGCCGCTCTCACAGAAGAGGTTAGTCGATTCGATTGTCGTTTGTTTGTTCCTGTACTAATTCTTTCGTTAGGTTGTTCTCGGACTCCTCAGGTACTGGCCAAAAGTCAACAGCACGAAGGAGGTCATGTTCCTCAACGAAGTGGAAGATATTTTCGAGGTAATGGATCCTGCGGAATTCGCCAAAGTCCAAGAGCCGCTCTTCAACCAATTGGCCAAGTCAGTGGCCAGTCCTCATTTCCAAGTCGCTGAACGAGCGCTTTACTTTTGGAACAACGAATACTTCTGCAATCTCGTCAGCGACAATGTCGAAGTCATTCTCCCGATCATGTTTGCGCCGCTCTACGAGAACAGCAAGGGCCATTGGAACCGGTAAGAATTTTATTCGATTAGCAGGTGTGCAAAGCTAATACCCACAGAACCATCCACGGCATGGTGTATAATGCCATGAAGCTGTTCATGGAGGTCAACCCTCAGCTCTTCGACGATTGCTCTCACGACTATGCGGAGTTGCAGAACAACGCGAGCGAGCGCCAGAGAAGTCGCGAGAATCGCTGGGAGGTACTCGAGAAGCTGGCAGAGGCACGCAAGAACGGCACCGCGGTGGATCAACCAGCGGCATCCAAAATCAGCTCACCAACTCGCTTAGAAGACTCTGATCCGCTAAGTCAAGGACGGTTGGAGGCGCTTCGTCTCCAGGACGATGCCGGTGCGCCAAAAGAACGGCGACCAAAGGAATTTGAGCGTCAGAGTAGCCAGACTTCGGTACGTTGATTCTTAAGTCCTTGGAACTCTCTTGAACGAGCATTCTCTATGGCCGAATCAGTGTACTTTACTTCTATCCCTAGACCTCTCTTTTTTTTAAGAAAAAACTGTTGGGGTTCCTTTCGTTGTTACAAGAATTGCATTTGGGTCCGGCATTGAATCTGACTTGTGTGTGCTTGCTCCCGCAGCGACGGCACCGCCCATCGCAAGAAGATCATTCTCAATCATCGCACACTCGACGGTCTTCGGGTGGCCGGCCTCGCAGCAACAGTCGTCCCAACTCGGCGGGTAGTGGAGGAGCTCACGGTACCACTCGATCGAGGTCTGGGGCAACTATTACTCGAGTCATCTAAATGGTTGTTCAGGACTCTTTTTTCTTCTATTTTTACCCTGGCTTGCTCCCGAGTCTGTCCTCGTATACTCTTGTGAGGCTGTCCTCCTATGGAGGATTGTCACTACAGCCGCCACGCGCTTCCGCCAGGGTACCTGTGTGAGCTGGATTGCTTCCTTTCATTTGTCGTCGGAAGGGCCTGTCAAAAGTGAGAGATGGGATTTCGTAAGGTGTTCTGGGCGTCCAAGTTTCTCTTTTCTCCCCCCTTTTTTCCATAGAGGTTTTGATTAGCGACGAAGACGTAGTGGTGCAGGAGCGTTGATGACGGTTAGCAGTGGGGCATGGGTTTTTGTTCTCAGTACAGCAAACTGGATAGACACGGAATGCAGAACGGTCGCGGCTGTGATGCGTTGAATGTATTCTCCCAGCATTGCTGACTGCCGTTTATGCGTGCTGTGAGTTCAATGTTGCTTGGTCACGGATGTGCGGCTTGTAGCGGATCTTACCCGGGTCTTTTACTTTGTTACCGTTGTTTGTTTGTTTGTTTGTTGATCTGTTTGATTTCGCCCCCTTTTTTTCGCCTCGCCTACTAGAAGTACCCCTGGAAGCAGGACTCTTGTGTAAATGCCTCGCCTACGTTGTTTGCGCCAATCTGGCGACGTTTCTCGCGTAAGATGACGAAAAGTAGCACTCCTAGACAGCAATTTCTGGTTGAACACGTGCAAAAAACATTGCCATGACCACACGTCGGGGGAGACACCTGGGATTTTGCAGAGCCCATTTGCACCACAAGGAGGAAGTGCCGAGGTCCATCCCTTTAGATAGTCACCAATTTCACGAGCATCTTGCTACGTACCGATTGCCAGGTAGCAAGAGCTTGGCGGCGACGACGTATGTAAGCCCTTAGTGTAGTTGTAATCTTCGCCCGTATCGCTGGCAGCCAATCGGGCGCGTGTCGGCACCGATCGCTGTAAAATAAAACGGAAAGCGCGGGAGATTGCTTGTCGGTCGCGAATCCCCTTAAAATCCTCACCTCTCCGCACTTATTTGCTTCTCGAGGACTTTACTGACACCTCGAATTCAGGGCTTACTTTACTTTTTCGTCACTCCTTTGGCCATCATTGCCACTTTTTTCCCCGTTTGATCCACTGGCACATCTCTTCTCCTTTTTGTTTACATAGCTTTGTTTGTTGCGTCGTCCGCCCGCGCAAGCACTTAGCTACCCTTTTTCCCGCTTCGTTTGTGGTCTGCTCCCTTATCCCCTACAGCACCACCGCGCATCATGTCGAAGCCCGACTGGATTGAGATCGGCCTGCCGACTCTCGATCGCCCCTTCGGTCTCGCAGCATGGCCCATCTTCGAGAAGGCCTACGAATCCATCATGGGATACAAGCCCCAGGATTTCCGCTTCGTTCCCGGCGAGACAACCCTCTCTACGTTCAAGATGTGCACCGCCTTCCTCATCGCCTATTACATTATAATATTTGGGGGTCGGGAAGTGATGAGGAACCGCGAGCCGCTGCAGCTCAACTTCCTCTTCAAGCTGCACAACTTCTACCTTACGGCTATTAGTTTCATCTTGTTGGTGTTGTTCGCTGAGCAGATTATACCAACCGTGGCTCGTCATGGCATTTTCTTCGCGGTTTGCGATCACGCTGGCGGATGGACGGACAAGATGGTCATCCTCTATTACGTGAGTCGTTCAAGGCGATATCATGGACCCTCTGCATGAATTCTGACAACCGCCGCAGCTCAATTACCTGACCAAATTTTTGGAGCTTCTTGATACCTGCTTCCTGTTCTTGAAGAAGAAGCCATTGAGTACTGGTACCCACATGAAGACTTGTGGGCTTGACCACTAATCGCGTGTAGCTTTCCTCCACACATACCACCATGGCGCCACAGCTCTTCTCTGCTACACCCAGCTCATCGGCCACACATCCGTTTCCTGGGTCGTCATTACCCTAAACCTAGCTGTTCACTGCGTCATGTATTGGTACTACTTTCAGAGCGCGCGCGGTATCCGCATCTGGTGGAAGAAGTACATTACCATCATGCAGATCACCCAGTTCATCCTCGATCTCGGTATGTTGAACACAGTCTTTTGGTTCAGTACATCGTCTAACTCTGATAGGCTTTGTCTACTTCGCTTCCTACACGTATTTCACCAGCACATACTGGCCTCACATGCCTAACGCTGGTCAATGTGCAGGCGAGGAGTTTGCCGCCATCGCTGGAATTTGCATCCTCTCGTCGTACCTTGTTCTTTTCATCCTGTTCTACTTCGCCACATACAAGAAGCCAGTTCCCAAGGGTCGTCGTAGGGCTACGAGTGCCTTGGTAGAGATGAAAGACGAGAAGGTTCCTACGGTCGGAGAAGCGCGCCGTAGACTATCGCAGGGTGCCCATGCACTTGCCAGTGCCCAGACCACAGGCGCGGCCACCACCCCCAATGGACGCGCCACTCGCTCCCGCAAAGCTTAAGAGACAGTACGAAACGCCGGAGAGAGAGAAATGGAACCACAGTGAAGAGTATCAGATCTTGTTGTGAATCTAGCTTTGGAGGAATTCCAATCAAAGTCACTGCAGGGTTTGCGTGCTCTGAGTGAAGGATCACAGGTTCAATCACTTGTCAACTTCATATGCTCACACCGGTCGGTGAGCTCGACAACGGAAGCACTATCCACAGCGAGGTTGGATAGCCAGCTTTTCTTCCCATTCGCTACGACTGCCGGGGGGCCATTCTGATATTTCATTGTAATCATCTCGCGCTTTTCTGGTCGTTTCTGTGTCTTTAGGCCCTCCTTAACGAATACAAAATGCCACGGCTCACGGGTTAGTGCATGTAGGATCATAGGGAAGGCGCTAGATATTGCTCTGGAGGTGGGACAATTGTACAGTACCTTATCGGCCCGCTGAATCATGGGCCCATCGCATTCAGTTGCTTAGATGGTTGAGAACATAAATTATAATCGTTATATAGTACCTGGGTACACAAAGTACTCTGCATATCCGTGTAAAGGTTGGAACTCTGTTCAATTTATATTGATAAATCACCATGGAATATTATTACGAATGCAGTGTGATTTCAACTTGTCCTGCTTGTTCTGATTCAACAATGTCGTCAGGCTAGGAACAGCCACGGTAAAAAGTGGGTTCGCGCACGTGACAAATACCGACCGGGTGGAGTGATTGAATTGCTCCCGCCCGCCCTGGCACAAAACCGAAAGCTCAACCTCACCTCACTTTACGCTCGTCACCCATCGATACTACCGCGCCCACCCATAACACCGTCCCTCGGACCGCCTCAATTCTACTATAACCGTTCGAAAAATAGCTTCCGCAGCTTCCATTCTACCCATTGACACTCGCTATGTCTTTTGTGCGCGCAGCGACGAGGGCCGGCAGGCTCAGCGTGAAGGTCCCGACCTACCGAGCCACCCCCATCGCATGGCAGTCTCAGCGTGCCTTCTCCCAGTCCGTGGCCAGGTACAGCGATGCGCATGCTGAGGAGACATTCGAGGAGTTCTCTGCCAGGTATGAAACGTCTCTTCTGGAGGGATTAGACTGGGTTAGGGGGGCATGGTAGCATCTAAAGTCCTGCGCGCCATTGAGGAATATTTAACTGCAGAAAAGTGCATACCCGGCTTTCAATAGATATCTTTGGCTGACTAGTCTGTCTTGCTCAGATACGAGAAGGAGTTTGACAAGGTCAACGATGTTTTCGAGCTCCAGGTACGTTGTCCCTCGTACGACTGCACCCGAGGTTCTCGGACGATCGTCTAGGTGCACACGTCTGCTAACAGTTGTTGCTATTTATTGAACAGCGTAATCTGAACAACTGCTTCGCGTACGATCTCGTCCCCTCTCCTTCGGTCATCATCGCCGCTCTCCGAGCCGCTCGCCGTGTCAATGATTTCCCCTCCGCTGTTCGCGTTTTTGAAGGTATGCCACCCTTATGCTGTTCTTCCGGTCCTTTTTCCTGTATCCAGCATCTCTGATGTAGGATCCTGCCAATCTTGTCACCAATTACCACCATATCGGCAATGATATACCTGTTAACATACTGGCACCAGGCATCAAATTCAAGGTCGAGAACAAGAGCCAGTACGAGGAGTACCTCCAGGAGCTCGAGCCCATCCGCGAGGAACTCGGTGTTCCCCTCAAGGAATTCATGTATCCCGAAGAGAAATAGAAAACCACCGCCCCATCCTTCCCTTGATTTCCCCAATCTTCTCTGGCCATACATACCATCAGTCTACTACCAGAATTCCCTTTGCCAAATCCGATCAGACCCCGGAGTAACTAAGAAAGAAATACAAAAAACAAGTTTTTCACATCTCGTCAAATCTACATTGTTCAAACGGAAGAAGGTGGTAAATTCACTATCTGTAACGTGCATGTGAAATCATAGTCTGTAAATAGGGTCGGAACTTCGGATTCGGACTGTAGACACTATTGTTATAGGAATATGATAGAAGTCAATATCCCTGATGGGGAACCAGAGGGTGCATCTGTATCATAACTCTATGCGAGCAATTTCTTGTTTTAGCTTGGCTTCGTCTGTCTTCGTTCACTTAATGTGCTAGCCATAATCACTCGATGTGAAGCTTTTGATTCCCTACTTTCTGTTCTCCCCCTGAGTCTGTCTAAGTTCTGATTCTCTTAGTCTTCGACTCAGGCCAATCGAAGTCGATCAGTTCGTCCATGGAGTGATGTTCCATGTAGGCTAATATTAGTTCTCATCTCTCTCATCGCATGTATGTATCATTCACATCAGTTGATCGCTTCAGCCCTTGTACCCAATGTCGCACGTATTATGATCTCCATTATAGGAAACGAAATACGTGCATGCAGCTGTGATGACGATGACGATGATGATCGCTCAAGGATGAGACAGACATGCTGACGCATTACACATGCTAGATAGCCAACTACTTACAAACCATCACAGTAGGGTCCTACCCCACGAATGATCCAAGAAGTTTATGCGAGCGAGAGATACCCAAATGGGGAGGAAAATTAAAGGATCATTGAAACCTCCATTGATGCGACAGGTAACAGGTATATAGCATACTACGCAGTATAAGAGAGAAGAGAAGAAGAAAAAAACACCAAGAGAACGCCAGAGGTTGTGAAACCAACCATGCCCTTCTATACATTACTAAAAAAGACGAAGAAGACGGGGAAAAATTCGATAGAGTAGTGTAGAAAGAGAGGGAGAATGGAGTGGTAAATACCACTCACGAGCCCATACCAAATCCCTAACTCTATAATTTCATCTATGCTTCGAGCATGCATGCTGCGTGTATTTGTGATCCGATCCATCATTTCTTTAGTGTCGCACGTGAAGAGTAGATCGTGACCCATTGAATAGAAGGGAAAAAGAAGGGAACTAGTCCATGCCGACGTGCTTGAACCAGACAGGTCTGCAGTCCTCGCGGTTGAGCCAGCTCTCGCCGTCGGTGAAGCGACCTGTGACGCAGCCACCACACTTGGGGCTATTGGGGCAGTTGAAGAAGGGAACGTGTTGGTAGCCGATGTCGCGGAACCTGTTTGGGGGGAAATTGTGAGATTAACGATACGATAGATTCCTTGCTGGGTAGAAAGGGAGAAAGGAAGGGACAAAGAAAAGAAGGGGGAGAAAGACATACCAATGGATCTTGCTCTTATCCTCGAACAAGCCCAGCGCCACGCTGTGCACAGGTGCGTCTCCCCACCGTTCGTAGAAGAACCCGCCCGAACGGTCCAAATGATCAAAGTATTCCCGGTACTGGCGGCTGCGCCAGAAATTCAGATCACCAACCTCGAAATTCGACCAGAAGTGGCAGGTCGAATAGCCGTTAGCTTTGCGCTTGTTTTCTGGGCGATGTGTTCCGTCTTCCAGCCACTCTCTTGCGCTTCTCTCATTCACATAACCTGGGTGATCCTGCAAAAATTTGAGCGTTTCAGGCCACAGTGTCGCCACGCTCTCGGCGCTGTCGTAGATGTTGATGTTGAAGCCATACGTCTTATTATGATCCTGCATCCATCGAAACACATCATAGTCGACATCGCAGAAAAATCGCACGTTGGGCTCGACGCGCCAGTAGTATTGCGTGGTGGCGAGAGCGGGGTGCTCGCTGAAGAGGCCGCTGTTCCAGCGACACATTTGGTGGTATGATTTCTTTTCCATGTACTGGACGTCCTTCAAGAGAGACATGGATTCTTTGAAGAGATCTTCGTTGATCCAGGAGGGTATCTCCCAGTGTTCTTTCGGAATTTGGTCTGTTTGTGGATTTCAGAGTTAGCGGTGCACCTATCTATGAAGGACCAGTATACGCACGATAGTAGGTTTTCGCATTTGTGGCGGCCGTAGTCTTCCGCTTGAACTCTTGGGTAAAGGGAACGTCGTTGAAGAAAGTCCACGGGTAGTTGAATTTGCGGTTCCATGTCCGTTCTAGATCGCTCATGCTGTTCAGGATGCCCTGAAGTTCCTCGTTACGTACCAAGCTAAGGATTGTTGCATTGATGCGGTCGCTGCTCTCGTTTTCGGGGTCGTAGTTACCGCCCTTGACTCTGCGCAACGGCTCGGGTGGCTCGCCAGATACTACAGGTGTGGAAAGCAGATGGTTAGCTGTTCTTCCACTCTTCTCAGGAACTAAAGGATAGCATACGATCGAGCTGAGGGTCGTGATCCCATTTCTGAAGCTTGCTAGTGCTCTCCTTGCCCTTGCGTGCAGAGTCGGGCAATACGATGGCGCCTGGTTCCGCCCGCAAGATTTGTAGAAAGAGGAACAGAAAAATGCAGATGGTGACGGCAGCCAGTAGGCGCATCGCCCTGGGTAAAGCCATGGTGAACGAGAAGTGAATGAATTCTAGGCGTGTGGGGGGTGAAGCCCCCTCCGACGTAGCTGTTCCGAAGGTAAAGTCATGAGTCTTTGCGGCCTGTTGTAATTGTTTCGCACGTTGCTCCACGCCCATTGCGCGGCTGCTTAGTGGCACCATGTACGTCAAGGGCGATGGCTCACCAATCCAAATGCGGTTAGCCGCCGCAATGAGATGCCGTTGCGCCTCATCTCGGGCCAATCCACAACTCCCGACTGGGCAGTCGTATACGATCTGCTGTCAAACAGCGCTGTTTACTGGAACTACACCCCCAGAAATAGACTGCTAGAGTGTTGTGGAACTGGTGGAGCATGGCTCAGAACCAAAGGCTGTCAGCTCTCACTGATGAGCTCATCCACTCCATCATCAAATTCGACCCTCGAGCCCACCGCCAGGCGTACAAACGCGCCAAGGACATTGCGACCAAGGGATTACGCGCACACCAATACAACCGCACAAACCAATTCGACGTGCAGTCGTCATTCAACGGCTTGGATGAGAAGTTTCGTGTCTTGAACCGTGATGACTTGGCCGATGCGCTCGGGGAACGCGTCAAGGAGATCAACGAGCGACATAGCAGATGGATCCCAGAGTATCTGCATCTGTTGCTAGAGCTGTCCGATCAGCCGACCGAGAATTCAGAGGTGGAGGCTTTGGAGCTCCTGAAACCTCCTGCCCCGCCTCCGCCTCTAACATGGAAGCAAATCTTGCAAGACGATCCTTATAGTGACGATGAAATCTGGAAGGATGTCGATTTTCATCAGGATTCGTCCGAGGACGAGTTTGGACATACGCCCAGAAAATGGGCCAACAAGGATACACCGCAAACGAGCGTGCACGAGGATGACGCTTATGATCCGGAGGCCTGTGTTGTACCGGTAGAGGGGAACATTATCAAAGAGCTGGAAAATACGCAATTCTGGAGAGAAGGCAAGGGTGACAAGGATGCTCGCATAATTATGACTGAGCAAAATGCTATCCGAGAGACCCTCTTTATGCTCGCAGGGCTTCAGACTTCCCTTTATCACCTCGACAAACGGAATGCTAGTCTTCGAGTTAATCAAAAGTATGTCCTTACTCATGCAATGCCAAAGACGGCCGAGCATCTACTCGCGCAGTTCGCCGAAATGGGACGCGAGTTGTACCGTCTTAGAAAATGGACCCTGAAGTCATCGTCTCTGCCACTCATTCAGACATTCGAATCAGTGGTAAGGAATCGGCTTGCGGCCTATGACCGGTCGTTGGCTGCATTGCATCAGCAGTATTTGGTGCCTGAAGCGCCAGTAGCAGTTAGCTTGCTCGCAGTTCACAGCCAACTTCAAACGTCGAGCACATCTATTCTTCGACTTGCCCGGATAGTCGATGACATTGAGCCACAGCTGT
This sequence comes from Periconia digitata, assembly GCA_948474695.1. NCBI lineage: Eukaryota > Fungi > Ascomycota > Dothideomycetes > Pleosporales > Periconiaceae > Periconia > Periconia digitata. The sequence goes on from CAOQHR010000002.1 coordinate 1,631,754, forward strand.
TAGTCAACCCTTTCGTTCATCTTGAGGCACTTTTCGACCAAATCACTCTGGCTCAGATGATGCTCGAAGGGGAACTCTTCGTGTTCTTATCCCATGTTTTCTTTGAATCTTTACAGACTTATCTCAAGCCCATCAGCCGGTGGATGGAGTCGGGAGAACTTGGGCTGAACGACGAGACGTTCTTTGTGTTCGAGAATGATTCGGGCAGCGAAGCTTCCTCGCTCTGGCACGATCGCTACGTAGTACGTCGCGGGCAGCAGAACAAACTACGATCTCCTAGTTTCCTCCAGCCTGCTGCGCAGAAGATCTTCAATACCGGGAAGAGTGTTGTATTTCTCAAAGAGCTACATTTGTACCATGAAAAGCCAAGCAGCCTGGATATTTATGAGCTTCGCCTGGACTATGAAAGTATATGTGGACAGACTCCCGACGTTCCATTGTCGCCTTTCCCGGAACTATTCCAGGATGCTTTCCAAGCCTGGATTGGCAGTAAACACCTACTTGCATCGTCCACGCTGCGTGAATATCTCTACACATCGGGCGGGCTCATGCAGATCCTGAGCGAGTTCAAGACTTTGTATCTTGGGGCTAATGGCTCTGTATTCCAGGATTTTGCCGATGCCGTTTTCGAGCGTTTAGACAATAGTGTACGAGGGTGGAACGACCGCTTCCTGCTAACAGAACTGGCGCGGGGCATATTCAGTACAGTTCTTCCGAAGCATCATGCCGACAAAATCGTAGTGCGGTCTGCAAGATCTAAAACAACGGATAGATCCGTGAAAAGGCTGGCTGATGTTGGGCTTGACTACGCTGTGAGTTCGGATCAATTATTTTCAAGTGTCGTACTAATCTTTATCAGTTACCGTGGCCCATTCAAAACATTATCCAGCGATCATCTATACCCATCTATCAACAAGTTTTTACGTTTCTCTTGCAGGCTTATCGCATGAAATATCTTGTCCAAAAACTCTCCCCTCGAATGATTGTTCAAATCAACGCACCAGTCCTTCGCCAGAGAGCTTATAAGCTGCGTCAACGCCTCATTTGGTTTGCAGATGTTTTGCGCTCTTATCTCACTGAAACCGTTATTCGTTTGTCAACTGAAGACATGCAGGCAGCGATGATCAAAGCTGATGATATAGACGGCATGGCAAATATTCATATGAAATATGTTGCAAGACTTCAGGAGCAAGCATTGCTATCTGATAATTTGAAGCCAATTCATAAGGCTATTCTATCTATTCTCGACCTCGGCGTAAATCTCTCCGAACACTGTTTCCCTTCTGAGTCGCAGTCACGCGCCTCTAAGCCCGTTGCAGTTTCCGCTTCAGGCTCCGATCTCGTCCCTTCCAAGCCTACCAGGTCGAGACCCAAACCATCTCGTCGAAAATCCTTCATTCCTGCCCTTGCAGAAAACCTAAACGATTCGTCGGACTCTGGAGGCAGCGACGCCGACACTGATCGGGACAATGCTAACGAGGCCACTGGGATAGCAACATCCCCCAGTATCCAAGACAACCTTCAGATGGCAGGGAAAGAACTCGACCGCCTACTGCCTTTCGTCACAGCTGGGCTTAGAAATGTAGGAAGAGTGGGCGCGGAGCCGTGCTGGGAGCTTCTGGCTGAACGGTTGGGGTGGGGAGAGTGCAAGCCGCATGTGTTAGCCAGCTAGATTGGCCCTGGCGATCCATAGTACCATTTTCAATGAACCAATAGTCCATGCCGCAGATGTAATCAAGAAACGCCGGTCTCTCGTCAAAATTGCACATTCTCTACTAAAAATAACACTCCACCAGTGCATTGCATGCAGATTCTAAGATAGACTAAAACTAGACAGGATGCAGCGAGGTATGACAAACTAACTGAAATTGCTCGCTGATCTATTTAGTATTGTAAGTTTATTTTATTTCTTGTAATGGCAGGAGACATACAAATACATTCAAGGTTATTATCAGAGCTGCAGATCATTTATTCTCACATGAAAGTGGTGTTCCAACACATCACCATATGCGTGTAGTAAATGAGTTTCTCAGATGTACAAGAGCGCCGCCATAGCAGGAGACAGTTAGACCCTGCATACTGTAAGATGTGCCAAGACAGATCTCCGGGGTGCGACCGAAATCGGACCCTGAATTTCCAACCTCACTCCATCAATCTACATTCTAACTGAACTCTGAAAGGTGTAATTCATGTCAAAAACTTGTTATTAATCTTGTATGGGTGTTTTAGAGTGTGTGCTTGGTCTGTGCTGTTGACAGTTGCATTTGGACGCAGGGAGAAAGAGCTGTGGCTTCCCAACTTCAACTTGTAAGTTTGACTTCAGTGGATTGCTAGGGAAGATTTTTGGCATCGAATTCCCTTTATCATTTTCAAACTCGGAGATGAGCAAAACCATTTAGTGAATTAATGGATGGTTTCATTCTCGCAACCGTTGACTAACTAATGCAAAGAAAGCGCAACACGATACGATCAGCAACCCGAAAGAAAAAATCTGTATCGCAGTCCAAAGTATGTAGCGCACATCTAATCATTGTAAATATACTAAACTTCTAAGGTATATCAGAAGGAAAACAACGGGAACTCCATACATGCGGGTATACCGCACAAACATGAGGAACAAACGATACGAAGCAAAAGACCCGACCGTAGTACCATACAACCCTCGATCCAAACATACAGTAAGACAACAAGAAACACCTGTGAAACTATAGCGCCACCAAGAACATCGAATAAAACAAGACAAGAAAAGAAAAGAAAAGGGAAAAAGGGAGAAGATGCGCCATCCTGCTGCCCCGACTATAGTCGCCGTACTGCTGGGATTGCTTGGGTTGCTGATGCTTTGGGGGAAATGGCGTGGTGATGGATATCATGAGGGAAACCCTCACCCAGATGATATCCCCAGTCGGAAAAGTTCAGAGACGAAGTCGGTATCGGAGACGGAGTCGGTATCGAAGACGAAGTCGTGGCGGTTGAATTCGTCTAATGGTGGTGATTGTGATTGTGATGATTGTGATGATGATAGTGGTGATGATTGGGGGGCTGGCGAGGACATGACCACCTCATCGTGATCGGGCTGGTTGGCGGCGGAGGCGGCGACGGCAGCTCGTTCCCTTGCGGCCTTTCGGAGGGATTTGATCCCTTCGCCTTTGGGGGCGCGGCCTCCAGGTCCATCCTTGGACCCCTTAGGGCGGCCCTGCTTGGAGCGCTTTGCCGCCTTCGTCTTCTGTCCCCGCGGCGTGTACTTGGCTTTGGGATCACCTGGAGATTTTTTTGGACGGCCAGGATTACGCAGAAGTTGCTCATCAGTAAGCTGGGGTCTGGCAAAATTCTGCGGCTGCTGTGGTGCAGACACTCCTTCTTCAGGCTGGGACTGGGCTTGATTCTGCGGCTGCTGCGGTACAGACACCCCTTCTTCAGGCTGAGAGATCATAGGCGCGCAACAATCGCATTCCTCCCCCGCTGGCAACAATGTGTTGCACCGTGGGCAAATGTTACCTGGTTCTTGTGCAAAGGTATACCGGAATTGCTGCTGGGATGGGAAAATGCCAAAGCCGGGTAGAAATTCTCCGTTATTGTAGTGCACATTAGTGCTTTGAATCTCCTTTGCGTATTGATCCTGAGTGATTCCCCGTCCGCAGTTCAAGTAGTTGGCGTGATTGCAATTCATCTCGGAATGGTGGAGAAAGTGGTGATGATGCTGGTTCTGGCCGTTCTTGGTAGATGATGGCAGTAGGTTTGATGGGAATTGCTGTGAAATTGAGTCTGTAGTGTTATTAGAAGTGAGTCTGCGCAAGAGCAGCAGGATAGACGGTATTCCCTACAGTTAAATAGTTTCTCCATCGTGGACTCACATGTCTGCGGCAACTCACAATGGGATTCCCAACCAAATTTCTGGAAGAGTGAATAAGAGTATATCCGTAGATGTTGTTGGTCGAAGGGGGTAGATGAGAGTCAACACTATACATGATCCAATAATGGCCCTACAACGTTGCCGACGAAGACACAGTACTGGACAGGCCGCCGTTCCACTTCACGTGCGGCTCAAGAGCCATCATTATAACACACTAATATCAAAATCAGCTTCTATCTCCTCCAAAAATACTGCTATTTTCGAACGGAGAACGGGGCCGAACTCAGCGCGATGAGGCGCTTCGATATGGACCACATTTATTGCAGTATGAAACTCACAACCTTAAGACATCACCACCATCCTCTGGCCCGTGTTTGGCTGTACTCATCAGATCAGAGGGAGCATTTCTGATACGATACGAATATCTCATTTTCGACTGTGTGTCATTCATTAGCCCGCAAAACACACTGTCCTCTAGTGACCACTGACCATACAGACAATAAGAGAGTGGAATGATTTTTCTCTCACACAGCCACACAAGCAGCGAAGAACCATAGTTGAGTTTTGTGAGGGAAAATTTCTTCCAATGTTTGTAGGCGAAAGACGCGCTGCGTGTAAGCTTCATCATGGGGCTTCTCGTTGGCTGTATCCAGAAGGAACACTAACGAGTTGTGTTCGAGCTACGTCCACCAGAAGAACACTAAATTTGAGCTTCGAATTTTATGGCACAATTTGTTGTTCGCGGGATTTCTCCTCGTGTAGTTACAGATCATATGATTGAAAGAGTATACCAATAGTACCATTTTTCTGTAATTGTGAATTGGTGTAAATCTCCGTGAACGATATGATTGGCGTGTTTGCGATTCGTGAAATGAAGTCCGAAATCAATTCTAAGCGCACGATACTGATCGGGGTGTATGATGATGAAACAGGGTCTATTGAGAAATGTATCAATTTCGATATCTCTTTTGAATCTCTAGCTGCGTCGCCGAGACGTCACCGTGGACGGGAGCAAGAAGCAAATGAGGCAACAACATACGTACATTCAGACGAATTGAATATTTTCTACAGGAATCATGAAACCACATGATCTGCTGTGGAAGACCTCACGATGTCTTGTGTCATAGGATACACACATATTCAATACTGGCCGACTACACTAAATCTTTCGAAGCCCCGACTGGCAAACAACGGGCACATATCCTACTGGCTACACCCCGAGGATGAATCCTACAGTTACAGTGTATAATTTTCGCTACAAGGGACCTGCAGTTTAGTCCTTGCAGCAATCGAGTGATATATGAATCAACCCCATCTCTGTTGTGGCCGTTTTGACCCTGCTGCTTGTTTCTAAGGCAACGTCACATCAAGAGAAGTACGATGTGCGATATTCCAGAATTTGTTTGTAGAAAGATAAAATACTAAGAAACATGTGCAGCTACTAAGTCGACACACAACGGCTTGTTTTCCTAGTACTCCGATCAAAAAAAGCCACCCAGTACTCCGTGTTGTTTACCTGGAGATTACACCGTGGATGTGAGTACATCCGAATCTGAACGTCAATATGCACAATTAACCGAACGACTCTCGACTGGGCGCTTAGCTATCGATAGATGGCACTGATCCGTGCATGCATGAGATTGCAGTCATGTGATTTAAATATCAACGTCCAGTGAAAATTACATTGGGGCGGTTTTCTGTGCTGCGCCGCCGAATAACAACAGGCCCTCGAGAGTCATACGGAGTCGGAAAGGCAGAGCGCGGCAGCAAACAGACTCATTCATGTTTGAAATGATAGCTGATATTATTGCTTTTGTGTAAACTTGTCCCAACAATATGCAGTCCGCTTTTGCTGTACAAGACAACGCTGGTTGGCCAGGTTGATGTGCCGCGAAAAGCGCAGGTTGAACAGGATACTGTTGATCCGCGAGAATCCCCTCAGTCTATCTCCGATGAGATGTGCTGCATTCCTTTGTCGTTATAAAGAATCCGCTGAACTCCCATCGGGGTTATTATACGCCTTGCGTTTGTTGCAAATGTCTGCACTTTATCTTCTACCCTTTTGCAATTTGTGGGTATCAGCTGAGCGCGGTCGGAGTTTCAAGAAGGACGAGTTTCTCGCGCTCGACATCTTCTATCGTGAAGCGCGTGCGACTGGACTGTGCGTGAGACGCGCGCTTGGCAAAGGCGCGCGGTCGTCGGCTGCCGTGTACATCATGATCATACGGAGGGCTGGTATGACTTGTGCGATTTGAAGCGAAATCATCGTAGAGGTGTATGGCTTTGCGACTGATGTAGTCATTGATAATGGCAGCACCTGCTGGATGGATTTTGGGCTGTTTATCTTCGTCTCAATTTCAGAGCTCTAAAGGCATAGGGTCAGCCGCTGAAGTTTCAACGATGATAACGACTCATTTCTAGTTTTTTTACCTGTTTCTTGCGAAAAATGCGTTGGAATCAAAGGATCAACGGAGTATCCTCTGGCAGATAGGATCAATGCATCGAATAGGACGTGTCGTATGTTTTACCTGATGTGTCTCGTTGCTGAGTATGGGTAGACACAAGCAAATCAGTGCGAGCACATATTGTATCATTACAGTAGACAACACTTTTGATGGAGTTCGAAGTGAGATAAAAAGTATATGACTGAGAATGGCACAAAGTGGAGTGAGGAAACAAAGGAGGCGAAATGGTTCAGGCCAGAGCAAATCCCCTCGAGGGCCTACCTACCACATACAGAAATTGGAACAGGGGGTATAGTGTTACGGAAGACATGGATATTTATTTGGGTAGGCGGGAGCCAGGCGCTGTTGTCGTCAGGGATATATGAATAGTCTCGATGCAATGTAGTAGAAACGGTGAGCGCTTGTGAAAAATAGACTTGGCTTCACACGGCAGAAGTCAACTGAAATGGGCAGGTACCGCCTCGAGGGCGTTCTGTAGCTGGCCAATGAGTCTTCGAATCTTGTTGATTTCTGCTGGGCGGAGTCATCATATAGCCGCCCTCGTTCATTTTGCAGGATCAAGTTCAGTCTTGCCATCAACCCGATGATTCAGTGCCCCAGCAGTCTACGAAAACTACCCAATCTCTAGATTCATGAAGAATCATTGTTCAAAATATTGGTGGAGAGTTGATAGATCCTTGAGTTCATAGCTCCTGTGATCCCCCTCAGTGATCGTGAGTCAGATGCGTTATCACAGTGACTTTCTCGCAATGAGTGTAGCACTGCAGCGTGTATGAAGTACCAAAATCCGACACCCACAAAACACTTGAGAGTTTAGTGATTACTTCATGGCAGTGATTAATGAAGGAACTCATTGTGGGCCAGGAGCGCAAAAGCCATGCTGCGGCATGTAGGCGTTGGTTTCACGCCATCGTTAAAATATTGTATTTGACCAGACAACCTTTGACAAGTGCACATGTAAATAGTCTACTCGTACTTTTCCGTAGAGTATGTACATTAATCAACCGCAAACTTACAAAGAATGTGTGTGGTCACCCGTCAGCTCATCACTTCACATCGAGCGGTACAACAGCGCACTCTCGAATGACATGGAGGTCGCAGTTCGGCAACAGAAGCACCTTCCAAAATCTTCCAAACTGTGGTTGGGCGTCTTGGGAATTCGAAAGACAACGAGAGCTGGAGGTTCATGCACCGACGCAAGAAATCGGCGTCTTGCTCCTTGACGTCCAATGGAAGGAATTTGCAACGTCACAGCAGAAATGGGTGCTGAAAAAAGAAGTACGCCTTGTGGAATGCATGTAGATAGCTTGTCGGGGTTTTGAATAGTGAGGAGGGAGAGGAAGTCGAAGAGAAATCAAGGTGAGAGAGGGGGGAAGGCTGACAGCCGGTAGGGGGTAAGAGTGGCGCCTTACCACCCTATTCACAGTAGCCACTGCCCTCCACGGGTAACAGGCTAAACGTGTTGGAAGGAGCCCAAAAGGTCCGCGGCCCCAGACCGTTAGCTTTGTTGAACACCATTTTGACGCGGATGCATATGCAATCTACCAGGCACTGCGTATGTATCTATGGAGTGTGTCACGCCTTCGCTGTGACTTATATATAGCAAATGGCCACTCCAAAAGTGCGGCATTACCGGCCAGCTGTAGTCAATGAATCTCGCCAACTCGCCTGAAGGTTGCACTGCATACATATGTATGATACTATGTTGTTGGCTGAGCGACTCGTTGTCTCCTTCATCAGTGAACCATGGCTACTTTCTAGGTTACCACAGTACAAATTGCACATGGAAGCATAAGACCACTTCGCAATTCTTGCCGACGGATGAGTAGGACACAAAGAACGTCATATATCTCAGCCCCGGTCAAGCATAAATCGATTCATGTCTAAGCCTAATTCGACTCGATGACTTGGTGATGTCCGTGTGGCTTTGGATAACCACTACACCGGGACCGAGGAAGTCGTGATCAAAACGCTCGGCTTGCACATATGCAACCCCAAGCCTTTGTGGTCTTCGCACAACTTTTCACAACTTTGGAAAATCGCTGTTGTGTGTTTTCACGGGAACCCACAGGTGATCTGTTCCGCTTGTGTGCATTGTCGCATTGATGTCTTAGCGCTATGTTAGCCGTGAGACGGGTGACGATCGGTTGCAGTGTTGCACGCAATGTTGTTGTGGTGCGATAGCGTGTTCGTCGACGAATGGAGTATTGTGTAGAAGGCCGTGCCGTTCTCACGGCGATGACATGATTGGCTTTCGGTGCGGATCAACTATCCGCCAGGGTACGGCATATCTTCGCACGGACTACCATACCATGACTGACTACATGCCGTGTCCCTTGAACCCCTGCCTGTCAAAACTGTGAGAATCCTTTATCACCGCGTAGCCCGCCCCCCCGCGCGCTAAGAACCCTGTCCCTGTCCGCCTGCATCTACCCTCCATTACGCTGTCTACAGTTCCTCGTCACTTTTTCGTTTTTCTCTTGCGACATATGCATTTTTCGGGAATTCCAAAATGATAGTCTTGCAGACCTATCCGATGCGTATTGATTGATACAGTTTTGAGCGGAATCGAGGGGGTTCGAGATTTGTCCATTTTCCGCCTAAGCCGCCTTGCAATCTCCTCAAAACCGAGAGCGAAGGTCAGAAGCGGAAAATGATTTGAGCAGTATCTGATCACAATGCAAGTTTATGGTAACACAACAGCTGCATATCGCACGCTGCAGCTACATGCCACAACCTAAGGCTGGCTAAGCAGTGGTAACACTGGCTGGAGACAGCATTTTGTTGCGACATCTCAACAATGAGCACTGATTCCAATGACTATATGAAGCTGCTGTCGTTGCACTGCTCTTTGATTCCGCGCTGCATCCCATAACCTACAGCTCGGAAGAACAACTGCTCTTCCCTGATTGATTTGAGCCAGTCAGTCGCGTCACCAGAAGTCAACATCGTTACGCTAAAAGATATACATAGTACCACCATGGCACGGTTACCCCTGCCTGATTCCACCTCTGGATCAATGGCGACAACAGCGCCAGCGGCCCGTAATTTGAACGGTGACGGGCAAGTGACGGGCACCAGTGAAGCGCCCGCATCTCCCAGGCTACTCAAATTTGATGGGAAACGGCCGGTGCCAACTGAAGAGCGCATACGCACCAAACCATTCGATCGAAACCGGCCATTGGGCGGCGGTGCTGAGAGGGATATCTTTCGCTGTTTCAAAATCTTTCCCGCAGAAGAGAAGGCATTCCTGACATTCTGGGCAAGCAAACGTTCCACCAACGGCTTTCTCTCATACAACGAAGACGGTCACCTTACCTTCCACATCAGCGCAACTCAAGTTCCGGACCTAGTGTATTTAGGCATCTGTCGATTAGGCACACTAGAGCACAATGCCCAGTGGGTACAAGTGTGCGACCGAGATGGGTACTCCTGGTTGACTCAACTCGACTACCAGAACTGTGCAAGTTTGCCTGCGCATATGTACGATACTACCGGCCGACCTCTTGCTGCAGACACCACTGGGACCGCGCGCATTGAATCCTCCAGGCATACTGATTTCGATTGATTTATGCTTGCGATACCAAAATGGTTAGTAGGCATGGGGTATGGATCGCCTAGTCCAGTCACTAGTGTACGTGATAATGCACAGGGATCAAGAGCGGCAATTACACGACTTTGGGCAAGTCACTGAACTCGCCTCCGCTTTACTGTGTACTCTTGCACGGAACAATCTTGTCGTAGAGCCTTGTGCTGTCGCTCTGCTTGTACTTTATCGCATACTACAATACTCAAATGGCATATTCCCTGCGTCTCCAACTCTATTCCAGATTGATTGAGCCCACCTTTGCATTGCCCGCTGAGCCTCACTCTCGCGTTCGTTTCCGTTTCAACTCCAACAACCAAGACGCTCTGGCCAAAGGCAGCAGGAGAACGACACTCAGGCCGGTTTAGGGTCGGGTCGCATTCATGCAGCGCGTATATTCCGACATTCTGGTTCTGCGCGTAGAGTGGTGGTCCATGATTGGCCTGTGTGGCGCAAGCACATGTAGCTCATCACCAAATCCGCCTTCGACTCCGCCATCCCACGTCACTGCAAACAGAACGAGTCCAACCTCCCTGTGAAACAATCTGCACGACAAAAAAGCCTCATTGGCCATCTTTTTTTACGCATGCTCTTCCCACCTGCCGGGTCCGACCGCCCGCACGTTGTCCCCTAACCGAAAGGCCACAGTAGGCGGGCGTAAATCAGACCGGACAGGCTGAGTGACTTGTACCAGCCCAGTTTGGCTGCAGCTCTGCTATTTTGAGAGGTAACACAGATCGTGCAGGATAGCCGCGGAGGGGTGGGTAGATCTGGAAGGTGATGTGATGCACTTCAATAGACAAGGTCGTAGCTAACTTAGTTGGCACATATAAATGCCAGCCGTGTGCCACCTCTTGTCTTACCATCATCAGCCTTGACCAGACTTCGAACTCTGCCATCTCCCAAGACCATCTTATCTAGCCCCTTGGTTCAACACATCTTACAAAATACCTTCCAACAGGCGCCAATCCCATTACCAAAGTCGTTCCTTCTTCTATTTGCGCCCTCTCATCACTCTTACTCCACCATCCCCAATCGACCCTGACTTTTACCTTGACCCTTTCTGTACTTCGCCAATCTCCGCAGCCAATATGCCTCGCCCAAACCGTTATACCCCGTACTCTCGCCACAACTCTCCTCGCCACGTCCAGCCTTCCACAGCGACCATCCCTCAGCTGCCTTTCAAACCCATGGATTCCATCGAGCAAACCATCGAACGCCCCTACCAATACATTGCGCCGGGACAGATTCGAGGCATGACCAACGATGGTCAGCAGCTGGTCATGAAGAGCGCATGCAAGACCGCCGATGGCACATACCTCGTGGAGATGGAAGCCGTATCGCTCCCATCGCAGGACGCAAGACTGCGCAGTATGTCCCGACAATATACGCCCATGTCGACTCCACCCATGATGTCTCCACCCATGATGTCTCCTCCCATGTCATCTCCGCTCATGATGCATATGATCGACCCCGCGCTCTTGGCCTTTGGCATCCAGAGCGGGGAACCACAACGCAAAGGAAGCACCGGCAGTATCGTCTCCCAGGACGGACGCTCGATCCGTAGCGTGAGCGAAGAATGCGTTGCCTTGTCCGATACCGAGGATGCCGAGGGCGACTCTGATGATCAACTGGAACAACATAAGCAGGCCCTTCAACGGCAGGAGTGTATCTTGACCAACCTGAAGGCACAGAAGGCCGCCATGAACGCCGCTTACGGACAGTAACTGAGTGGGTATCTCTGTCAGGCTCCACGAGTTCTAAAGACGAGGTTTAGTGTTTCTTTCTTCTTTTCGATTGTGGTAATACCTTTTTGTGCTGTTTTACCTTCTTTCCTTGCCTGTCTTCTCTTTCATTCATGCTTTTCTGAGTGGGCGGATCAAATTGCAATGTATTTTCTTTATCGGATTATGGTGCGGCAATCTGTCATTTCAGCAAATCGTTACATGGCGGCAAAGTTTGTTTTTATCTTGTTAACTGGGTGTGGAGCCTGTCTTTTCAGCGCAAATGGAGGATGTCTGTCTTTTCTTGTTTGTCTATCCTCTTTTACGATTTCTCCTAATCTTCGTTATCTTACTCATTCTTCACTATGTCGTTCACCGTTTTCAAGCATCTATCACTGCATTTGTTGCCTTGCATTCACATACCTTTAGACGGTCATCTGCATTCGCGACATCGCGAAATTTTTGAGCTTGCTTGACTTCAAAAGCCCTCATTGATTTTTTTCAATCATCCTTGGCGTATCGAATGAAAACATCTCGTAGAGATTTGGAGGATATCCTACGGTTTAGCTATTGATATTATACGTCTAGCCTGGTCGATTAAAGGCTCAGTCCTTTCGACGGCATCATCCTCGGCGGACTTCTCGTAGATAGCCAAAGTGTGTTCACCACATCTATGAACCCTAACCTAATAATGAAATTTATTATATCCAATCGTTACGAGAGCTGGCGTTCTTTCCAACCAGGTCAGTAGTTGAATACTGGGCTGGTAATAACTGAGCTAGCAGAATCGTCGGCGGGAGTCCCAAGGCATTACGAAAAGTCATAGTCGATCCACGATTGAGTCCCACGATGATCAGAAAGATAACACAAATGAATGGAATACTTCGCGCTATATTCACAAACTGCCACCCTGACTAATACGACTCTTCACTCGCACGCCTGCTTAAGCTATCGGAAATTCTTGTACCCAATGCCCTTTACAAACGTCTGCAGCCACTCGCCTTGCGTCTTATGCTCCACCAGCTCAGCGAAATGATCCGCATGGGCATCGCCATTGACACCTTGATAAAGTGGAGACCCATCTTCCAAGCGCTCATCCGCATAGTAGAACCTATCGCAAGTCAATAAGACGGCACGCTACCCGCGAAATCCGAGGACCTACTTGAACCCCTTGTCCGCAAACGCCTTTGAAGCCGACTCAATTACATGCGCCATGCCAGTCTTACCAACCCCCAGGTCCAGCATGGTAGGAATCGTAGTCATGTTCAAGATATTACCCGTGTAAATAAACGTCCTCGAGGCATCCGCTGGAAGTTGTTCAAACCCTTTGGTGGCTTCCTTCGCCGCTGAATATGCGCTCAGAGTATTGATTTTCAATGTTCTGTTTAAATCTTCCACTTTCAACGAGAAAGGGTTCGAGGCATCGTTGGGGGTCACTCCTGAAGCGTTGAACACGACGACACTGGGGATGCCGCCGAATTGCTCCTTGACTTTTGCGAAGATGGAGGGGATGGATTCATAGTCGGTGAAGTCGCCTGCGATTGAGATTTTTTCGGCAGTGTTTTCCCCGGATGCGCTGCGCGAGACTTGAGCGATGCGGTAGCCTTTGGCGGAGAATACGCGGGTTACGTTGGCACCTGTGTTGGCACCTGATCCGAAGAGGAGGAGGATCGGAGAGTCGCTGGACATTGATGTGGGGGATTTTTTCTTTTCTTGAAAAAAAAAAACTGTTTAGATGTTCTGGGGAGTTTGAGGGATTTGAACTAGAAAGTCTTGGGGAGGGATAGACAATTGTACTGTTTGATAGTGTATCGAAATTGAATGTAATTGAGATTGCTTCAACATCTGCAAACCTCAATTATATGAAAATGGCTACATGAACCTCGTAGCGCTATAACTGGCTTTCGACTCAGTACAAAGCGGACCTAAGCTGACAAACCTAGGTCTGACAAATGCAGCTTTTTGGGTTCGCTTGACCAATAGGAATGTTGCATTGCACCTAGCCTAGTAAAGCAGCTACTCGCTTTGTGTATCGGCGCAGCATGTTGTTCTTACTTCCGTGCGCAGCACGCAAACCTCATCGGCAGCACGTTGAGTTGCAAAGAAAACCAGAGCACGGATATGAAAGAGTGAGTACAGCTCTGGGCGTTTATCGAAGGAGATCTATTGTTCTGGAAAACTGTTACCTGTAAAGGCTCCTGTGGACATGCAACCTGGATAAATCATTGGCCGGGCAGCTGCAAAATCCGTATTGCGTAGAACTCGGAGTTAAGCCTCGGTCGTTTGTAGCCTTATGCGCAGAAGTAGCCTTGAGATTTCCTCACGATTTACCTTTCAGCCCAGGCGGGCCTAGCAACGTTCTCCTCCAGTCGATGAATGCGCAAGTGAGATGATATAGTTCGCCTGACTTGACCGGTTCAAAAAGCAGTGCACTTGTTGGAGATTCCCATTCATGTAAAAAGCAGTGTATCTACCTACCTTGTAGATACAGGGTGCTTGTGGTTTCCGATGTTGCAAGATTGAAAGTGTGTAGGTCGCGCGATTGGAACTCAACTGCTTGAGCGGGCCCACGTGCAGCAACACCAAACGATTGAACGTGCACACCCCGTGAAATCGAATCAACATCCGCCTGTCTGGAAGTCAAGATCTACGATACGATAAGCGTCAACTTTACTATGGACTAGCCAGTTAACGTGCCACTACTGCATGTACACCCATGAGCCAGGGAAAGGACAACTGCGAGCTTAGAAATACGGATGCGGTGCTCGAAAATAGTTGCCTCGTCCAATATAAGCTGCAGCCATTGGTAGGAATTAGTCATGGACACCACAACTGACGACACCCAACATGTACCGTGTAAACGAGAGATGCATGGAGATGCAGATGGAATGTATAGTTCATCAGCATCAATTATAAATTCAAGTGTTACCGAAAAGAAGTATTAAAGCACCGCACAGAAGCACCTTTACGACCATCACTTGATTGTACCAACATTTGAACTCTCCAACTATCTATTTGAGCACTGATATCATCCTCGCATTTAAACACCGATATTCAATTGACCTTCTGAGTCCGTCCAAAATAAACACTACCATCAGATCCACTATCGAACAACACATCTCGCACTACCCAACACGCAGCATGTCCACCAACATTTTGGTAACAGGAGCTGGAGGCTATATGTAATTACCTCACCCTTTGCAAATGCAAAAAGACCAACAACTAACACGCCTCCTCCCCCAGCGGTGGTTCTATAGTAGCAGACTTCCTCACCAGCACGCTCCCATCGCTCAAAAACATTCAAATTACAGCTGCAGTGCGCTCCGACGAGCAAGTCGCCGCGCTACAGACTTTGAAGAACGTCAAAGTTATACAGCTCAAACTTGATGACGAGGAAGCCGTGGCGAATGCGATCTTGGAACACGAAAGTGAGTTCTAACTCTTCACGAAGCATTCTCTAGTGTTTCTTTTCCACAGTCACTGACGTGATGTCGCAGTCGATATCGTGATTCAGACTGTGAGTTCTGTGAATGCGACTCTGTCGCTACCCTTGGTGTCTGCACTTGGCAAACGGAAGGCGCAGACGGGAAAACCCACGTACTATGTACATGTTAGTTCACATCTCTTCTCTTCTTCTCTCTTTGGCGCGCATTCTGACACGAGGCCGGATCTCTAGACTTCTGGACTAAGCGCGTTCTACATTGCTACCGGCTGGCCTGAGGGCAATACTTCGGATCGCGACCCGTTGTTTGAGACGGCGAAGGAGCTGAGGGATTCGTTCCCGATCCGCAACGTGAGTAATGATATCCTCCAACGATAGGGTTCTCGAAATCGTTTCCGCCCGTATCAGTTCGCTAACAGATTGCCAGACTGATGTTTCAATCACCGAGAAGGCCAAAGAAGTCGGGGTGACGAGTTTCATCGTCGTGCCTAGTCAAGTCGGTAAGTCAGTCCAAGTCATAACTGTTCCCGGCCTTTGGTTCAACTTTCTTCTATCCCAAAAAAAGGAAATTTGCTGACGCGAACCGTGTACACATAGTCGGAAGAGGCACAGGCCCCTACAACCAACTCTCCGTCCTCACTCCTCGCTACGTCCTCGGTGCCATCCAGCAAAAGAAGATGCACAGGTTCCCCAATGACACTGTATGTACCCACCCTTATTCGCTCCATACTCACCTGATAATACCACACTGACATTCAACACTGTAGGTTATTCCCACAATTCACGTCAAAGACCTGACGTCCCTCTACGCCATCCTCGTCGACAAGATCCTTACGAACCAATCCATCGATGCCAATGAACGTGGGTTTTACTTCGGAATCTCGTTCAACCTCTCTACAGCGACTTTCCACGCACATCTCGCGCCTGCTCTGAAGGCTAGGGATTTGATCCAAGATACGAACATCGATATTTGGTCGCTCAAGGAGGCGTCTAAGATCCTAGATGTTCCGGAAGGGGCAGTTGGATTTATGTTCAACAGCAGGTATGTTTCATCTCTTCCTTTTCCCAATCTTACCATCCTCATGAATCACGATGCTGGTCGCTGTGGAGTAGAGAAGCGAAATTTCGTGCTGACTGATATGTCATAGCGGCATCATCAATCACCACACCCAAGAACGCCTCCCGGGTTGGCAGCCAGCGGTTACAGAAGATGTGTATCTGAAGAACGTGGATGATGAGATTACCGATGTGGTAGAGTTGGGTGAGGCAAAGAGTAGCTTACTTGCTTCTTTGAAGACGATGTAGACTCTGGAATACAATCTTTGACCGTGAAAGACGATGGGTGGTGTGATGATGCAGGGTTGGGTATGACGTTATGTGGTTACGAAGTTGGTCTTCTTCATTTGTTGACGCAGTTCAGTATGAATAGATAGATTTAGAATTCTATTGTTCATTGAAATATCTGACCTGGGTGGTGAGATTGTCTTATAAGTCGAACCCAATGGCCACTTGCCAAATCGACTGGCCTCATAGCAGTGCCGATATGTTTTATCCTTCCCACACAAGAGCAGGCAAGAAAGAAATGACAAGATTGCGAGAAGACTAGGGTTCCGAGCGGACAGCAAAGAATTCATTTAAATTTATGGGGATATGACAGTACCGTCTCTTATATCTCACCTCTACGCTAAATGACGATGCAGTCGTACAATGGATATGCTAACCAAAACTGTAGAGGTACGCAAAACACAATGGGTCAACCTCCAAGCATGCGCCGTATGCCTATTTTACAGTCCTTTGCTCTGTTTGTTGATGTATCGCGTCATGTCCATCAACCTCCTACTTCGGAATTCTCGTTCTCTGCGTGGGTGATCACTCCAGGCATTCACCCGTTGCACACAGATTTGATTTACGAGAAATCAATCTTCCAGCCCTTGCTAATTCCAACCTTGGGATCTCTGACGACTAGCCAGTTCGCCGCCTTGCCTTTTCCTTCGTGAAACTCAGCTACAACCGACTTTTTCCTTGCGCTTTCCTTGGCACCCTCCTCCATAACGGTGACAGTGTCCTTGCCCTTCCAAGCCTTGGGTGCTCCCACAATTATCACTTTCTCGACACGAACCTTGTCCATTGTCTTGAGATAAGCGTCGAGCTTCGCGGAGCGGGAAGAATTGTCTAGGTTGGAAGAGGTGAGGATGGCGCGTTTTCCGTCAAAGCTGAAGCGGCGGTGGATGAAGGCGCCTTGCTGGTAATCGAACGTCTCGCCGTCATCGAGGTATAGGGTTCCGCTTGCAGAGCCATCTTTGTCAAGGGCAACGACGAGTGTGAAGGGGTCATATCGCATCAGGCCGGACGAACGGCGGGGACGGTCGCGACGCGGGATGACGTGCCCGCCCTGCATAAGCAAAGGAATCTTCTCAAGAGGTGCGGGTACGGTGTGATGGCCAGCGCCTTGATAGATGGTGTAATCGAAGTAGTCGTAGTGAGGTTGGTTGTCCGCAATATAGACGGAGACGCTATCGGCACCCTCGCTGGTGACGGGCTTGGCCAAGAGACCAGTTGAACCAATGTAGAGCTGGTCATCAATGGCGAAACCAGCTTCGTCCTCAGGGTGAACGTAATAGTTGGGCCTGATGATTGGTGAACCAGAGGTGTGTGCCTCGTGGAAGGCAGTGTACCAGGCGGGGAGAAGCTGGTATCGTAGGCGAAGAGCCTGTGTGATCAACTCGGTGTAGGGCGCTCCGGGAATATATGGTTCGCGACGACGTGTGTCGATGTGAGCGTGGCCACGGAAGAATGGGTAGTAGATACCGGCTTGGTACCAGCGAGTCAAAAGCTCTTTGCTGGGGTTACCGAAGAAACCTCCGACATCAGCACCGGCGAATGGGAAACCGGAGATACCCTGGTTGAGCACCATGGGAATGGAAGCGGCCAGGTGGGACCACTCCGCGAGATTATCACCAGTCCACATGGCACCAACACGCTGGCTGCCGGAGTAGAAGGAACGAGTGAGCGCGAAAGGACGACGAATCTCGCCCTTTTTACGCTCGAGGAGTGCCTGGTAAGTGGCGTTGTGGAAAGTCATTCCGTTGACATTGTGCACGTCACGATGTTCCCAGTTGCCGAAATGTAGGTTGTCTTTAGGCATGGTGGTTTCGGGACCGTTGAAAACGGACGGCTCGTTCATGTCATTCCAGATGAATGTATTTGGTGCAGTGCCCTTGAAAGCGTCGTACTTGAAAAGACCTTTCCACCAAGTGATGGCTGCTGGGTTGAAGCAGTCAATCCACATGGAGGATCCAGGCCAACACCAGCCTTCGTATTGGTTTCCTTCCTTGTTCTTGACGGCAAGGTCTTTCTTCTTCATCTCGTCGATCACGTGGTAGTTGTCGGTGTTCTTGATATGCGGGTCAATGATGGCCACCAGCTTCCTATCGCGCTTGTCGAGATGTTCGTGCATAGTATCTGGCTTTACGAATGTAAGGGGATCCCATGTGAAATACTTCTTTTCGTCGGTATACTCAATATCGAGCCAGATCACGTCATACGGGATCTTGTGCTTGTCGAACTTCCGATCGACATCCTTAACATCTTCATCGGAGACGTAGTTCCAGCGACACTGGTGGTAGGCAATGGCGAAAGACTGGGGCATAGCAGTGAAACCAGTCAACTCGCCGTACTGGCGGGTTAAATCTTGTGGTGTAGGGCCCAAGAACACAAAGACATCCAAGAGACCGCTCTCAGAAATCCAGTGGGTGTGGGTATCAGTGTGGCCTTTGGTACCGAGGGAAAGAGGGTTTGCCGTGGACTTGTCCTTGGTGACATCGATCCAGGTTTCGGCTGCGTTCAGCCAGAAGACACCAACAGTCGAGCCTTTACGATGTGCTTGCATGAGGGGGATAGCTCCGTAGAGAGTCATGGGGCTGTCCATTTCGTACTCGAAGACATCAGCATTGTATAGTCGGTACGGATCGTTGTAGTTGCCTTCTCCACCCCTAATATTGGTCAGCAATAGATAGCTACGGAGCGTGAGATGCGATTCTCATACCTGGTGGTCTTCAAAGACAGTCCAGTCGCATGCTCGGGGATACCAAAGACATGCTCATATCCGGGAAAAGAAATGTCCAAAGCAATGGCTTCGGGTCCCCTAGGTTTGGAGTCGGTGTTCCCACCAAAGGTCTCCTCCCACCAGGTGCTTTCATCTTCGCCCTTTGGATGTTCGTCTTTCTTCTCTTCCTCGCCCTCCTTCTTCTCCTCTGCTGGCTTCTCAACCTTTGGCCGCCAATGCTCGAGGTTCAGGAGGCCGCGTTCGTTGAACTTGACTTGCGTTTCCCCGTCGCGTTGGAACTCGATTCCGAAAGGCTGGTGACGAATCAGAGCCTGATGTTTCCCACCTTCGCCATAGAAGACCTTCGTGTAGCCCTGCTCTGCCTGTTCGCTGAGGGCAGCGCCCTCGGACACCTCCAGACCTCCAACTAAAGCCCAGTCGCCAGCCTCGTTGTATCGCTCCTTTCTCGCCTTGCTGTCGTGTCTCAATTGAATGTCGCCTTTTTGTCTCTTCTCCTCGTCGAGGGTGACTCTTGCGATGCCTGATTCGAGAAAGGTGACGGTGAGGGGCAGCCTGGCCTTTTCCTCGCCGTCTTGGAGAGATTTTAGTACGGTGGCGCCTAGCTGGCCATCTTTGAAGGTGATGGAGGTGGCGTCGAGGGCATATGGCGAAACCCAGGAGCTGGATGCGGTGGCATTATCTGCGAATTGACGATTGCGCTTGCAGAAGCCGGATTGATCACAAGTCTTGAAGTTGTCGTGTTTGACGGAAACTGCAGCTCCTCATCAGTATTTCTGGAGGTGGTAGTGGTATAGTGAAGCGTAGACGGGCATACCGGCGGGAACGAGCAGACAGCTCAACGTCGCCCAACCCAAGAACGCGGCCGTCCACCTGGGAGCGGAAGCGTCTCTTCTGGTAATCATGATGGAGTGCGTGGATTATGCTGCCTGTGCAATTGAATTCACAGGGTAGCGCTACATGTAGATAAGTAACTTGTCCAGCCAGCTGCTAACAAACGCCTGGGCTACCGATGCTCCCTTCTGGCCAGGTGTTTCGACAACGGCCCCCAAGCTCCAAAGAGCGGGCTGAGTCAGCCGTGCACAAATCACAGGGCAGCATTCAACCGCTGTGCTTCCTCGACCCCCCGCCAACCCCACCATGGTAGCGCCAAATATTTTACTCTATCCGATCACCTTCTTCTCCTCCTTTTGCTCCATCCCACTCACACCTCAAAAGACTCCTATACTCAACAACATGTCGTCCTCCGAGCAGACGTGAGTTTCTCCCTTTTCGTGTTTACATTTCTGTTCTAGATGCTAATTGTTTCCTCATAGCTTCATTGCCATCAAGCCTGACGGCGTCCAGGTATGCTCTACCACACCCCGCCTCACCCATCAGCAGTAGCAATTGAGGGGCAAAACACCACGCACATCTACCCACGAACGCACACTGATATCCCGTCTTCAACACAGCGTGGACTCGTCGGCCCCATCATCTCTCGCTTCGAGAATCGTGGCTTCAAGCTCGTGGCCCTCAAGCTCGTCACTCCCTCCAAGGAGCACCTTGAGAAGCACTACGCCGACTTGAGCGACAAGCCCTTCTTCCCCGGACTGATTGCCTGTATGTTCACCCCCACATTCCCATCTCGTCCTCCAGCTACACAGCACTGACATGCTACCCAAGACATGGGTTCCGGTCCCGTCGCCGCCATGGTTTGGGAAGGCCGTGACGCCGTCAAGACCGGCCGCACCATCCTCGGCGCCACCAACCCCCTCGCCTCTGCCCCTGGCACCATCCGTGGCGACTTCGCCCTCGACGTCGGCCGCAACGTCTGCCACGGCTCCGACAGCGTCGAGAACGCCAAGAAGGAGATTGCTCTCTGGTTCAAGGACGGTGAAGTTCAGTCCTGGAAGTCCACTGCTTTCGACTGGGTCTACGAGAAGCCTTAGATTTCTCTTTGTCAGTCGGATGGGTAATGTCTTGAGAGAGACGTTGCGCTTTTGGGCTTTCATTATGAAATTTCACGTTTGAGCGAGGCTTTGTCGTGGCTCTTTTACTCCTGGGGTTTTGCTCGCTGCTTGTGACACGGGGGTGATTAAGCTGCTCGAAAGAGATGCAAGGAGTCTTCCCCTGCGTCTCGGTGAGGGCTTGTACATCTTCCTCGCACTTGTGGGAAACAGACTACAGATAGACGAAAACCCATGACAAAAACACACCAAAAAAGACAAGAATACGAAATGAAATGAAATGATGCGACATGGAACAATATCATATTACCCTCCATATATGCACATGTGATGTCAAAAAGACTGCCTAGTATCACATATTTTCCCCTCTTACCTGGATGTATCATTCCTCCCTCTCAGCTATCCTAAGCTTTATCCCGACTCCTGGTTTTAACCCCACTCTCCTCCAACTCCGCCTTCACGCTCCCCAAATACCAAGCCCTCATTTTCTCAACCTCCTTCCACTCACCCTCTGCCCTCTCTACACTAGGCCCATTAACTTCCTCTCTAGCCCTGATCTCCGCAAAAGCCGCCCTCGACGTCCCCCACAGCATCTTGCCATACCTCCACACGCACCACGCCGAATCGTCTCCACTGACGAGCGTAGGGCGGCGATTCAAGCTCTTGACCGGAAATGAGCGAAGCAGCACAATATCACCTTTCTGCGCATACGGCAGCGCTGTGTCGTACGGGCGAAAAACTTGCACCGTCGTTGTGGTGGGGAACAACGAAATATCTGTGATTTGAAATGTAGTGAAGTAATCTTTGGGACCCTTGTCTGCTCGTTTGGGGGCGGTGGTATCGCTTGTCACGAGGGCGAACACGTCTGGACTCGATGATGAGTGGAAATTTGAGGAGCGGTTAAGGAAGTAGTGGATGTCTTTGAGCGGAGTGTAGTATGCGATTGGTGTTGAGAGCCCGATGGATGGCGGATTGGGTTTAGGGGCGAGCGTCACTTCTGTTTCCACGTCTGATTTGGCGCTGGGAGATGCGGTGCGGGGCGGTGAGCCTGTAGAGACTATATTTCGGTGAGGTGTGCGTTTGGGTTTCGGCGAGTGGGCGACCTCAACTGTGTCGCTGTCGACTTGCAGTGGTTCGTCCGATGTTTTGAATGAGCGTAGACCAGCATAATTTGCCTGTGTCAACTGCGGTGTGATAGGTAGGACGGAGTCCCGTTGAGCAGATGGAAATGACGGCGACCCGGGTGGCAGTTGACTCGCTTCTGGAGTTGCGAGCAGTGGGTTTTCTGAAATAGATTGATTCGGGACCGGAGCAAATTGGGGCGGCTTGGGCGAGCTGATCGTAGCTTCCTCTGTCACGCTGGAAACCGAGAACGAACTAGATGGGTCGCCTTTGCGTCGATCACGCGGTGTCTTTTGAGCTGCGCTGGGATTACGCGTGGCCTGCTTGGGCGTGCTAGCATCAGACAACTCGTCATCATCCATAGGTAGATCGTACGCATCTTTCCTCAAGCGACGCGATCTACGTGGAGTGCTGGACATGCTCGAAGCCGCCCTCGCGAAAGACTTTGAGGCAGAACTGGTTCTCACATCTGACGGAGAAGAAACTAGTGCAGAGTTTGCGTGGCTCTCCGGCTCAGTCTTCATCGTTGCAGGAGATGCACGTGGTTCATTCCCCTTGGGATCCTCTAGCTCACTGCTAGTATCTTGGTTCCCCGTCGGATCATCAGAATACCGGGCAGTAGGAAGATATTTTGCGGAATGTGAGCTACTTTCCTCAGAATCCTTGGCGAAGGCTGTATTCGAGTACTTGCCTCGAGAGGCGCCCAGGCTTTGTGATGGCATAAAGTTCAGAGCAGGAGATTTCAGTTCTTTATAAGTGGATGACTGACTAGAAGTCATACCATCTTCGTCATCACGCGTTTCTACAGATCTTTGCTGGGTGGTCTGTCGATGTGAGCTGACAGGTCTGGACTCTGTAACATTAACGCTGGCAGGTGAGTGTTGTGTTGAGTGAGAACGGAGGTTGTAAGAGGATACGGGTGTTGGAGACGTGGCTAGGGTCGACCTGGTAGCAGACGGTGAACGGGTTGTCCGAGATATAGATTCTAATGAATACCTCGCTTTACTTGCTTGTGGCGTTCCTTTGTGCACGGAAATCTCGCCTCTGGCTGGAGAAGACATTAATTTCGTCTTCGAGCGTGTGTTACTTGCTGGAGCGGTGGCTGGTACTGATACAACATGGTTCTCATCAACTCTATCACCTTCCGGGATCTCAATGAGCATTTCTTCAGGAGGATCATCAGCAAGCCCTACAGATTTCCTGGGCCCGGTCTCTTGCTGTGTAGCTTCATATCCTTCTAAGTCGAATGCGCTATCCCTCTCAATGGATTCCATTTTAATGTCAGGATTTTCACCTTTGGATCCACCTTCTGCAGGATAAGTTTGAATTTGAGAAGCTGGGGTAATAGATTGTGAATCGGCTGTTAGAGGTTGGGGTTCTTTGTGATCCTCTTCGTAGCCCTCATCGCTGGAGTCAGACCCAATATCAATGACTTCTGAGACTGCTGCAGGTGCAGGCGCAGGTGGCTCTCTGCTGTCGGTGCCTGGGATAATTGTAGATTCCTCAGCGAAGTGAATTTGTGTCTCTGGATCATTCGAGTCCAGGAAATCATGCTCATGTACGCTAACAGATTCTTCAGCATTGGCCTCTGAATCGTCATTTTCACCGTCAACAGCGGATCCGTCACTGGCTGAATCCTTCAGCACACGCCTAAATTTTGACTGGGTTTTACCAAGCGCTTCCACATGTTCAGAGTCTTCCGACGAGATTGCAGTAATCGGTTGGATATTTTGTTTCTCTGGAGTCGGCTGGGCGACAAGGTTCACATTTGTTGTCTCATCATCGACTTCCGCAAAGGAGATGTCCTCATCCATGGCAGCTAAATCTGTACCTCCAGCCTCCACGAGACTATATTCTTGGAGCGTCTTTGGAATCTCGTCGACTGTTTCTGGCTGGATTTGCACATCTTCTGAAATTTCAGTCTGACCAGCTGGAACCAACGAAGATAATGCCGACCCATCAAACCCGAAAGTGAAACGAACATCAGTAAAAGCCGATTCGTGGAAGACCGGGGCTTTGGAGGAACTGACAGAGCTATAAAAGCTGGTCTCACCGGAGTCGGCGTCCTGGGCCACGTGCTTCTGCTTGGTTGGAGTTTGTGTAGCTGACTGTGAGTGGTCGACATGTTCAAGATATGATGTGTTCGCTTCGTCGCGCTCATCTGGAAAAGGGGATGGCATTGGCAAAGTAGATGAATCGAGTGGCCTCAGGCTCGGACTTTGCGGTTCTTTTCCAATTGGTGTCAACATACCCGGAGCAAGAGTGGTCGAAAAATCGGTTTGCAGCATAGGCAGCGTTGGAGGAGCCATAACGATCGGAAAGTTGTCATCCAAGGCCAACAGATTTTGAGAGTCTCCATGCCACTCAATGTTGGGCCCTGTCTGCGTGGCCATGCCAGGACCTATGCCTAACGGCTCTTCAACGTGGGAGTGCATGGGTAATGGAATGTCTATATATTCTGTTGCCTGCTCATTTTGCTCGCCTTGGTCTTCATCTGCTATCACATCTGGAACATCGTCAACCTCGTCTAACAAGATTTCTACCCGTTGTGAATCTTGAACGCTTCCATCAACTGAAGGGTATTGAGAAATCGGTTGAGAAGCATACGGAGGACTTCCACTGGGGTCGACATATAAATCGTAATCATCATTGTTGCGAACAAATCCGCTGTCCGCCAATTGGTCTGATAGAGTCTTCGTTTTGTCGTTCTTAGCTTCGGTTCTGGCGTCGGGGTCCAAGTTTGTCCTATGCTCGA
This sequence comes from Periconia digitata, assembly GCA_948474695.1. Classification (NCBI taxonomy): domain Eukaryota; kingdom Fungi; phylum Ascomycota; class Dothideomycetes; order Pleosporales; family Periconiaceae; genus Periconia; species Periconia digitata. The sequence goes on from CAOQHR010000002.1 coordinate 1,656,710, forward strand.
TGCGGTCTTCGTTCGTGCCCCTTCCCGTATCCTCATGTTCTTTTTCATCATCATTGCACAAGCCGATAACTTGGTTTTGCTCGGACGGAGATGTTTTATGTGAGGGTTGGTCTGGTTTTAGCGGCGACACAGGCGTACGCGGCAGCTTCGTGGGGCGTGTAGGAGAAGTGTAGACATCATCGAGATCTTCGGAGCTCCTTTCCTCTTTCTCGGGCGAAGGAGTTCGATTTGAGTATTTCCATGCGCTCCAGTCTCTATAAGACTTCCTGCGGCGCTTCCTCGCGTGTTCATCTTCTATATCGTCCGTGAACGGGTCGTAGCCAGCTTCGAATACCGGACCTTGCGATAACCGCGCACGTTTTAGAAAGGCAGGCGACGACCATCTCCCAGGCTCCTCGATGGCAGAGAGAGCGGGTTTATGAGGGGTAGGGCGAACGGGCGATCGAATGGCAGGTGTGGGTGCAACATCGACGAGGTCAAGCGTGGCGAGTTCAGTTCCATGTCGACTTATTTGAAGTGCAACTGTCTGGGTGTATTCTAACTCATAATCTATGCTCTTGCCAGGGGTGCTGACGGTATCCTCGCGCACAAAGGAAGCACCGCGCAAACTCAACACTACTTCGTCTCCAATCCCAACACCAGTGCTGGCCATTGCCCTAGCACTCGACCCAAAAAAGCGTGCCCTGACCTGCCCATTGTTGCGACGGAGGCGAATATTCGGATCGGCAAGGAGCAAGGCGAATTGTCGTGCCGACGAGGAATATGGCCATATGAGCGTCACGACAGCTCGGCACTGCTGCGATTCGAGTCCCGGTAGCTCCGGTCGAAGCTCCGCGATGGGAGTGTACTCCATAGGGAAGAGTAGCCGTGTGGATTCTTATAATCTTCGCATGATGTGATTGCGCACAGTCATGTACGTGAGTGCAAGTGTACGTCGTATGGAGAGTGACGGGTGCAGTGGAAGATGGTGGTGAGGTCTGCTACGTCTCTTTCAGAACTCACGCGACTCCCCTGCGAAGATCATGACGGTCCGTGCGCACCAATCGAAGAGCCTCTTCCACTTCCACTGCACCTCCATCAGGCATCAGTCATTCATCAGCCAAACAACTAGTGTCGCAAAGTCAAGGTCTAAGATTCCTTCTATCTCTATAATCTAAATCTTCAGCTACTATTTTCGATTCTCGGAAGCCGAAGCAATTCTTCTACGCAAAATCTCTTGCTCCAGTTCCTGCCTTTCCTCAACCGTCAAATCACTCTTTGCTTTTCCGATTCTAATCCCACCTACAACAGTCAACAAAGCGACTCCGGCAGCTGCAACACCCAGCCAAAATCCCACGTTATAACTTGCTTTTAGTCCAAGTCCAGCTTTTGTGCTCACCGCATAGTCGGCAATGCCCAGCCAAATACTCATTCCTACAAATAATATTACGTTGATAAGTGCTCCCGCTAGCCCTTGTTGATCTGACGGAACGTTAGAAGTGATGTAAATGTTGGAAATGTTGAATGTAATGTCGATTCCGATCGAAGCGCAAACCATGGCCGGGAGAATCCAGGCCCAATATAACGGACGGTCAGGTGTCAGCGCAAATAGCAAGGACGCTATCATGAAACCAATGGTAGCAATCATACTATGAGAATCATCAGTACCTGGACCACGAGCGCGCTAATTCTCTCAATGGTACGTTAACTTACAGCATGACAGTGCCGGACAAACGGTGGAGGATCATGCCACCTAGCGTCCCAATTACGATGCCCGTGATAGCCATCGGTGCAAACCATCCAGCTGACAAAAGAGGAGAAATGTGCAAGACAGTTTCCATACTATTTTACCGTTAGCTACATCTCTGCCGGCGAATTAGATTGGTGGCATTACTCACTGGAAAGATGCGTAGAAGAGGTAGATCCCGAAAGAACCATAGCTCAGGAACAAACATAGAACCAGAAGTTTCATGTACTTCACTGAGAACAGACTGAGCGGCAGAAGCGGTTGGAAGGCGACCTTGGCCTCAATATAGATGAATACGGCCAGTAGCACGATTCCCAGAATGAGAGTAGTAAGGATTTGCGGCGATTTCCAACCAAATTGTCCACTTCCAGTGAGGGAGAACACCAAAAAGATTAAGGCCGCGAAGCTGGAAGCCAAACCCCACCAATCCATCACAGTGTCTTTTGGATTCTTTCGATCATTTGGAACAAACGCCACTGTACCAGCAACAACAACCATCAGCAAAATGGCCCCGATCCAAAAGAACCAGCCCCACGTCAAGTATTGTCCGGAAAGACCGGCGAGACATATCCCGAAGAAAAATCCAAAAGGAGCACAGGCGCCATAGAAACTGAAAACAACGTTTTTCCTCGGGCCGGGTCGATATACGGAGCCAAGTAGCATGATACCGGCTGGCAGGAAAGCCGCAGCACCGATACCTTGGAGCGCACGACACATCACCAGCATAATGAAGTTTATGCTGAACCCGCCAATCAGACTCCAGGCGGCCATCCAGACGAGGCCAAAGAGGAATATTACATACCCCCCATACATGTCAGCGAGTCTACCGAATGGCAATAGAAGCGCGCCAGCAACAAGTGCAAAAACATTCGCCGGCCATGTTCGTTTGTTTGGGTCGATTTGCAATTCTTCTATAACAACCGGTAGAAGGACGTTGAATCCACTGATTAGAAACTCCTGTATGGTGTATTAGTGGACGGATTGGGATGCCAGATCCGATTGATCGCCATTGTCGAAGATTTGTGAGCGCTATACGTACCGCGACAATACTGGATGTCAGTATACATATAACGAAGCCAATTTCCACCCAAACGCTCTTGAACACCTCCGGTCGAATACGTCCCATTCTATCCATCTCAGCATCGTCGAATACAATTGGTAAAGGCCCTTGCTGCTGGGGTCCCGCCGTTGACACGGCTTCTTTCTCGACGTCAGCCATAATTTCCTCAGGCAAAATATAAAATAAAATTAATGAATGCGCGCAATGGAAGAGACGAATGAATCAAGACTATTATAGAGAATCCATGCTCAGGTAAAACGATTAGTTGCTCACAAATCAATGTACTCTGTCTGTTCATCGGTCTCCATTCGGTCTTGGTCTCTGTCTGAGGGATGGGTCGGGCCGAAGATCTACGGGACCCGCGCACACCGTGAGGCATCATCTACAGGGTTCTGATACGTGCGACAGTCACAACAAGTCAGCGTCAGAAGCCATGGGACATGAAATGATTGTGTTTTGAAAAATTGAATGTCTGTATCCTGCTAACCGCCTGAGGAGTTCGCTTACAAAATCACGATATGGGGACAAATTTTGAGGTCATACGGGCGATTGAATACAAAATTGGTATCTCTACGCGGTGTATAACAGACTGGATCGTATTACAGCAACTCTGCCGTACTGTGAGATGGGTCACAGGGACACACAGAAATCGAAACTAGCGACTTGTCCACGTTCCTCTTCGCCCTTTAAGCAAGAAGTGTTAGCAGAGAATCACTTCAACAAAGTCGACCATTATGTTACACCATCTCCATAACACTATACCATCCGGCGATACTTCCTAATAAGAAAGAAACACTACCAATCATTGAGGCCCATGCTGCGCCTGGAAAATCGCTGAGGAGTAGAAGCAGTCCACCCATCATGAAACCGAGTCCTCCGCCGGCACCCAAGAAGCCAGACTGCCAGTTTGCACTGAAAGGCTTAAAACCCCAAAAATGATCCTGTTCAACATATGCCAGCACTGCATTCGCAGCAAAGAACATGAATCCTCCGACTACCTGCGGGAAGAAAGCTATGAGGGGGAATGAAGGAGACATGGGATCGAATAAGCCGGGAATAGTGGTGAACGCCGATATAGTGAATATCAAGCCCGCGAGGAATTGTGAAAATCCAGATTGGAAGGCAACATCGGATTTGAGGAGTTTCATGAATCGCCCATTGGTCCCCCACGACCACTCTTTGCTTCCTAGGAGGGCAGGGCGATGGGTGAGATCTTTTCCGCCATTGCTGTTCTTGGTGATTTCCATGAGGCCGTTTTCGGCATTGAATGCGCCCAGTAGATCCAAGATACCCGCGAAGAGGAAGAATCCTGCTCCGATGAAGATTCTAAAATCGTTGACAAGGTCAGCAACTTCTCGGGGGCCAGGGCCACAGGATGGGTGTGCTACTCTTACGTCGTGGGAAACCAAACGGCCATGAGTTCAGGGGATGCCCCTTCAGGATTAATGATGGGTATCAATCCGATCGCACCGTTGATTGTGAAGTCTATACTACCAATAATGAAGAAAATGACGACTAGGTACGCCGGGTCTCGTAAAGGGAATGTTGTGAACATCCTCGAAAGCTTCTCTCCACCGCTCATCGGTGGTTTATAGTTCTTCTCGACGTCGTATGTATTGTCGTAAGATGGTCCTAGTTCTTCTTTTGTAGCTTGCATTTTTGACAGGTATTCCGCGTAGTCGACAGCCTTGAAAGGTTTAAGGTTTGGCCACTTGGACGTTGGAATCCCGCCAATGTTCAATCTCTGAAAAGATAGCTGCGAGTGGCGTACAATTTCATTGCGGAGTGCGGCTGCGGCATTCATCGTGCAGATATCATATGTCGTTGTAGCAAAACAAACGGAAAATGAAAGAAGGGAAAGAAAAGAAAGGCGCTCAGCACCTAGGCAACCAAACGGGGGTGACGATTAAAGATAGACAAGAGTGACAAGAATATGAGCAAAGCCGGCCACTGCACTAGGAGAACAAATTTCACGAGTATAATGGAGAAGGTCCTGAGGCCGGCGCACAACGTTCCCAAGTCTCTGAATCCGGGAGACACAGGAGCGTTTTTATCTGAAGGCCTCGAGTATTCAAGCTTTTTGGCGCATTGCCCGCGCCAGATCGGAGGACATCCCCCACGGTTTCATCGTCCCGCATAAATCGCCGAACGCTGGGGCTCTCTAGATGACTTCTTGGGGGTATTGGATACCCGGGGTTTCGATTAACTTCAGCAACGTATCACCACCATCCCCTAGGGAGTTTAGCGTGCATCGAATAAGGGTCTTAAAATGGAAACCACGATTCAAGCATCTTGCATCGATTTCTTGATATATGAATTTTATAAGCGACGGGGATGGCAGATTTCTTGATGACATGGTTTGATGTGCCCAGAGAAACTGGTTTAGCCAAGCTCGATTCCCATGGTATATTAGTCTCATCCCTACCTTGAGTATATCGGGAAGTGTGGAGGGTAGGCAAATGGTTCTTCGTTCTGCTAGGGTATACTTGTGAGATGCTGGCTCGCTGGCATAACTCAGAGGGCTTGGCTTGCTTTACAGTGAAGCGCGAAGACGTTCGTCGTCATTGTCCATACCATTCAGTATCGGTGCCCGCGGGTTGGCTTTGAGATTTCGATGGATCTCGTAGCTTTGTTTATCCTCGTCACATGCAAGGCAGTCTTCTGGATTTGTGTCACGGTAGCAGCATCGGCATCTGAATATTTGTAATTGAGCCTTCTGGAAGAGATACGATGACAATGGCATTACTCTAGTGACTATTCATTTCACATTCCTCTATCAACCAAGCCAGTTCCATTCACGTCATGATCTTACCATCATAATACTCACTGTCGAGCCAATCAATCGTTATTCGAACCCTAACATCAATGCATCCAATCCACCAGTTAGTCTAAGCCCAGTCGACATTCTACACTTGGCTTCGCGCGCCACGGCCCGCCAAACTTCTCCATATCCACCTCCAACACTATCTTCCTCATAGTCCTCCCCAATTGTCTTCCATCAAGCCTTCCAAGATTTTCACATTCTTCGAAACGCATGTCATCGGTGCTACCTACGCAAGCCTCCAGACGCGCGTAAACAAGGCGAGACGATATCGGAGGCTTGGCCTGGCTTCTCAGATTCTGCCCCTTGGGCATTCGCTCAAGCGTAAACATGAAGCTGTCAGATTGGTGTTGGCGATTTGGTGCGGCTTATCTCATGGGGGCTTGGGAATGTCAGAGTTGAAACCAGACTAAGTTACGGTCCGCTTCCGCGTTTTCTACGTACAACCTGTAGGCTTACCGCGTCACATTTTAGGGAAATGCGTGCATTCTTTTATGCTGTAGAACCGGCTTGGAGTTTTGATCTCTCTTGGTGTATCAACAACGGCATGATTGTCTCCAGCCGTTTTTCTACTCATGGTAGCACGATAAGGTATGAGTATGTTCTAGTCAATCAGAATCATCAACAATGTGAAGAAATGATGAACTGCTCAAGAGTGATATCAAACCACAACATGATAGCTTCTTTTTAGACATTCCTATTGTTCTACGCCCCAGCACTTGGGGTACTATCTCTGTCTATTCAGCGCACATATTACATGTGATATTGACTGAATATCTGGTTATTTCGCATGTGATGCCTCTTCCAATCCTTATCTATTCGCGCGGGTCCGAGAGATGGACTCTCGAGGCCTTACCATACTCCCCGTTCAGCTTTGCTTTGATCTGGCGACATGACTGGTAGAAGTCCCTGAGTTTGAAAAGGTGTGTCGAAGGGGATCGCACACAAGCCATAAATTTGAATACGCATCTCGACGGCCGATCTGAGAAATCAAAGGGTGGGTTTGATAGGCACTGGAATACCTGCAAGAAGCTACGACGCATTGTATCGCTATGTGTATGCTTTCGAGATATCGAGGCATACACGTTGGTACTTGAACAGAGAAGGACCCAATAAATCGTTGCGGTCGAACAGCAGTAGAACCGGCGCGTAAGCCTGTCGAAGTCTTGATCAACAAACGCAAGGATCAAATTACTTCCCACATACATAGCATGGAAAAATCCAATCCAGAACCCATCTTGCACTGTTGTTCAGGACTCACAGCCAGCCATGGTAGCATGAAGCGACCAATCAGCAATCCGAAAACAAACATCCCACTCAACCTCCCGCGACAGAGCTGTGCCACATTACATCGCATCGCCATCACAAGCACCTCTCCATCATGTATCGGTCCGTACTTCTGATTGGAGCCAGCTCATCCATGTCGCTATAGCACCTGCATCTTGCGCTTTCACTTCCTGTTCCATCCACACACATCAGCAGGTGGTGACAGGGCCGCAACTACCCGTCGCCCTACTGTACCTATCCGGCAATAACACTATCTTGCCGGCCATGTTCATCCCAACTCATGACTACAAATAACAGGGAATAGCTTCTCGAGACTTCTTTTTTAACTGGGCATCTTCTTGTTCAGGAATTCTTCAAGTAACACGAGGGCTATCGCTGGACGCTAAATTTAACGACCCGGCCCGACTGAGATCGTATGACTGTACGGCTTTTGTGAGCTCTTTTATTAAACGACATTGCAAACCAAACATTGCGGATAGGCGAAGAATTCAGCAATGGTTCGGGTAAGGTCTACAAGATTCTCATATTGTAACTGGGCAACGAGCATGATATCTACTCAAGATGGGATTCAGCTGACGTCATCGGATAGCTCGAATATTCAGTCGACGAGCCTCTCAATCGCGAGCCAGAGTTAGACAAACTGATCTCAAGGTAATGTATCATGGGACCACTTGAACAGATCTAGCATACCAATCCACTCCTACAGTTTCCTAACTCAACATGGCCAAGCTTACGACCGGAACCATGGACCAATCCCCCATATATCGGCAGACATTCACCGTGTCGGAATCTACGGCTTGGTCAAGAAAGAACTCTCCCTCAGCATATCAGATCTGCAGTCACTCCCACAACACACGGTGATCTGCGCGCTCCAATGCGCAGGCAACAGGCGTCACACAATGCGCACTAAACTCAAAGAAGTCTCCGGCATCGACTGGTTCGATGGTGCGGTGATGAATTGCGCCTGGACGGGCCCGCTGCTCGTCGACGTTCTTGAGAAAGCTGGCGTCGATGTATCCGAAGAGAAGAGGCCGGATGCCCACGTGGCGTTTAGCTGTTTTCAGACACCCACACAGGAGGACGAGTGGTATGGAGCCAGTATCCCTCTGTCTCGTGCGCTGGATCCCAATGCGTCGATTTTGCTTGCGCTGGAAATGAACGGTGGCCCGCTTCCTGCGAACCATGGGGGGCCATTACGTGTGGTGACGCCGGGTATTGCTGGGGCTCGCTCAGTGAAGTGGCTGGATCGCATCTCAGTGCAGATGCAGGAGAGCAACAATTTTTACCAGAGGCACGATTACAAGATCTTACCCCCACAGGCGGAAACAAAGGAAGAGGCGGACCAGTGGTGGGACAAAGTGGATGCACTGCAGGACATGCCCGTGAATTCTGTGATTGCAATTCCATCGCCCGAGACGACCGTTAGCCTCGATGACGAGGGACTGACCGAAGTTAAAGGGTATGCGCTGCCTAGTGGGGGTGATGGCCCTATTGTGAAAGTGGAAGTGAGCGGAGACGAGGGCAAGACGTGGACCGAGGCGAGCTTGTTGAAGTATGACGATTCACATACAATGTTCAAAGGGGTGGCGGAGTTGAAGTGGGCGTGGGCTCTGTGGACAGCGAAAGTGCGTGTAGAGAAGGGAAAGGGACGACGGATCTGGAGCAAGGCGACGGATCAGAGTGGCAATACCCAGGAAAAGGATGTTGAGTGGAACTACAGAGGCGTGGCATACAATGGTTACGGGGAAGTGGATGACTTGGAGATTGTTTGAGAGGATACGATCGTTCCGGAACCTCTGGACTGCATATTCTTGGGCGTGTCTCAACTGCCCACGCCAAGTTAGGTATTACATAGTAAGGTCGTCTTTTTGGTAATCGCTCGTTTTTTTGGTATATTCCTCGTTGTAAACCCATCGCTGTGTGTAGGATCACCTAAACTCCAACTCAAATAAATAAAAATACTATACGCATGTTGTCTAATTTTTACTTAACAATTACAAGCCTTGGCGTAGGCAGTTAAGACACACCCTATATTCTTCGACGCCGCATCCCTTACTAAAGAATATATTTTCTCCTGTGAAGCTCAGGAATAAGACTGAACTGACCAATTTGCAAACGTCTCTGCTGGATTCGAGTGCTGCATTTCCGCCCAAGTGACCGTGAAGCGCCGCGCTATGCATGAGACTTCGTATTTCATAATCATTTGTCTTCTAAAACATGTACCCCTGAGCCCCATCACAACGTTTTCACTCCCGGTGCCTTTGAGTTGCCCGGCGCGCCCTTCTTCCTTCATAGCCCCAAGCTCTTCCGTACGTTCGTCCTGACAATTTCCTCATATGTCCCTCTTTTCTCCCTCCACATGCGCGCTGCGTCAACATTGGCCGGGCTCTCGTCGTTCGGCTCGGCTAGCATGCTCATTACGCTGATCAATATCTTCTCCACGCTCTGAATCGGCGACCAGCGCTCAGATGCTTGCTCATAGTGATGTGGATCGTCGCCGGGAGGATGTAAAATCGATATGCAAACTTCGCCGTTGGTATAAACTACACCCATATTCAGATCAGCATTCAATCACACATAAACTTCTCTTGTAGCGAGAATAGGAGGGGCGCATGTTGACCGTACCATTCGGATGCCACACATCGACCAGAAACTTCATCTTCGGCGGTGCGAGAGGGTAATCTTTGGGGAATTTGAGCTCAGCGGGGAAAACACCACCCTCGAAGGGCGTGCCTTCGGGACCCTGGATCAGCGCTTCCCACAGAAACATATCATCCTCGCTTATGGGGCCCGCTGTGATGCCTTCTGGGGGATCCGAGGACAAGCCTCTATATTCTTTGAACAGACGTTTTGAGGCGGACGATGCCATTGCTGTCGGGTTGCGCGTGGCGGAGGAATGCGGAGCTCGGGGGAGATGGCGGATTAGAAGAGTGGTGGGGTTTTAGCGGGGTGGATAGGACTTGAAGAGTGGGGTATCGAGTAGACGGAGCGAAACGGAAACAGTGATTGAATTATGGAATGAAGTGAGTTGGCTTTGTACGTTGTGTTGTAGGTGAATTATAATAGGTGTTGCAGTGGAATCCTAGGTAGCGGGGTGAGGAGCCAATCATGTGCGGGTCGTTACTACAAGTCCACAGCACTCCTTTCGTAGTGGAACAATCATTAATCATGTAATCAAGTGAACTATGAAGATTCTTATAATACAATCTTTTACTGCACCATAGTAAAGCATTATATTGATTGATTCAACGAGTATTGATGAATATGAGACACGTTCCTATAAGGTACTATCAAGTGTGGGCGGTTATTCATTGCAATGAATATCTACATATGTATGTACAAAACTATAATAATACATGACGTGAACGCGTCCTCACGAGTACCTTCTGAATCAGTCATCAGAGAAAAGATCCCAAAAGCTAGAGCCACCTCCTTCACCGCCCGACGAACCTCCCCCCTCACTGCTTCCACTTTGATCTCCACCCCAGACATCTTCACTAGATTGATCTGCCCACGGATCAGAACCTTCATTCCAGATATCACCCGTGTCTTGGCTGCCCGCTTGCTGATCCGGAGTGAATGGTTCAGCTGCTTGGGGGGATTGAGTATCAACCTCCTGATTGCCTCCTCTAGCTCCTTTCATTGCCTCGTAGCCAGCCATGGTGCCGGCACCAGTGACCGTGGAACCGACAGCTTCACTACTACTCACGCCTCGTCCGGCAGCTCCTACTCCACCGGCGATGCCAGTCTCAGTCGCACCACCCATAGCACCAGCTCCGGCGGCTTCGCCAGCTGCTGCTCCTCCTGCGGCTTCTGTGCCACCACCCATCCAAGGCATCCACATTGGCCATAATCCTCCTCCAGAGCTGTGACGGCTAAAATAATCGAAGTCGATGCTGACAGCAGTTGTAAGCATAACAGCACGTTGGTCTAGGGTCATTCCAGAAACACGCTCGCCTTCCTGTGTGCCAGCAGCGTCCATTCTGAGGGCATACACGCCGGTGTCTGTAAAAATCTCGCGAGCAAATCCCCCAAAGTTACGATTCACCGAGCCGATAAGATGGTCATCTTCCGACTTCAGGCCGAAATCCCACGACAAAAATGGCTCGTCAACGCGTGCGAATTGAACCATGCCAACCTCTCTCTTGTCGTCCTCAGCTAACACAACCGCTTTGGATTCCGATATTGGCAGGTCGCCGGACGTCAGCTGGGGCATTCCTGGTGCAGCATCTTGCAGATGTCGCGCAAGAAACAAATTGTACTTTCGTCGCAACGGCGCCCATTCTTGCTCTGCCGATCCAATGATCCTCATATCAGTCATAGGCAAGCTGGAGACACTTGCACTTGTTTGATTGACCATGCTGCCTACACTGGTCCCTTGTAAGGCTGAGGATGGTGTATATGCGCTGCCATTATTATGCGCGATGGCATCATACACACGGATTCGAGAATTGATCCAACTGAATGGTCGATGAAACCTCAGAATCTCCCTCTCTTCCTTATCAAAAACATGAGTTGTAAAGCTCCTATGGGTTTTGAACATTTGTCGCGCTACCGTGCTGCTTATGCCATGATCCCGCTCCGCCAGGTATCCAATATGATTGCCGTGTGGATCCATAATAACGTATCGATTGGCCTGCTCGAAGCCCATGAGCACATTCATCATCTCCAACTGTCGCTGTACCACAATTGCCGAATTGTCGAGCAATCGCATCGCCGGATGGGTCTCTTTGAGGACGGCGTTTGGATCTTCGGGCATATATACCGGCGTGACGAGGTTGTTTTCCGCGTCTGGGGTTTGTGCGAGGGCGTTTGAAACAGCTTCTACTCTGGAGGCCTCATTCTTGTTCGTGCCAGATGGGTCATTGTCTTTCCCTGGCTGGGTCGACAAAGCCTGTTGTCTTTGAGGGTTTAAAAGATACCCGCGTGGCGCTGTTGTTGGACGTTTGCGCAATGCTATTGCCTGAATTTGCCGGCGTGGCGGTCGTAGTGACCATCTTGCCACGGGCAGCATCTTGTTTCTTTATCGCAGGTTCAGACGTTAGCAAAACGATACAGTGTGAGAGTCGCAGCTGGGAAGATGAGAAGTAGTCAATCAATGAGCAAGGCGTGTTGTTGTAAACCGAGAGAGAGAAGGTGTATTGTGGTTGTATAAGTTGAGGCGCGTCAGATCTTTTTCGTCCGGCGTCGCGATGGCTACGTCATGGCAGGCTCTCGTTTACAGCGCTCGAAACTAAATTGCTTGTCGAATGTTATCCTCGTGTTTCTAATACAGAAACAATTACAGTGCAAACTGCTACCTCCGGAACTAACGAAATTGACAGTCACCTCTTGTCGCCGCAGCTCGACTTGTTGAGTGAGCCAATGAGAGGCCTTGCCAAGCTCGGCGGTCCGTTGTTTCTCCGCTATGTTAAAACTTCTGGTGACTCTTCTCCATACTCATTTCTTGTCAATCACCATCGATTGTGACTACACTGACGCTGCTGATGCTGCCGTGGAAGATAGTTCACTGCGTTCATTCTCTTTGAAGGCGACACCTTCTCCCACTGGTAAGTAATAAAATCCCTCATTTCTTATCCCTTTCAATGATGAAATCAAAATTTTCATCTTAGCGCACAGAGCCAGGGCATTCACTTGACTGGCTCACGTGTTCTGTGATGTTCAAATTATAGACTACAACGGTATCTGATATGTCTTTCCATATTTGCATTATCTCCACAAGTCGCATGCAACTTAGAGCTAACAGGCTCAAAAGCAGGCTCATCAAGCAAAATGGCTTCAACTACAGGAAGTCTGAAGGCAGAAGCACCAGTGTCGGAGGGCGTCACAATCCCAAAGCCTAATAGCAATAATACAGATAGCTCGCCAAAGAAACCACGCGCAAAGCGACGTACTTACAATGAGATTCATGCCAAATCACTCCCACTCGAAGTGTATCCTCTCCCGACATTTATTCCGCACAACCCCATCTCCCTTGTGCGCATAGCAGTCAGTCTGATATCACACTCCATTCGTCAACCCAGCTCCCATATCGTGATCCACAAAGCCTACTTCTCCCCCGAAACACAGTCCATCCATGTCACAGATCCAAAGTTCATCAGAGCTCTGTGGGAGCAGGGTTTCTGGGGCAAAGGTTCTTTGAGTCGAAGTGAGCCGCACTGGCTGGACCAAGAAAAACGGAGGCGTGGCCTAGATGCAATCCAAACAAGCGAAGAACACACGAGGAACAGGCGGGAAGACCGGCGGCAGATGAAGCTTGAGCGTGCAAAAGCACAGCGTGAAGCAATTGAGGAGCAACTTCGGAAAGAAGGGAAGACGATTTCCGATACTCAGATTGCGGACCTTGTTGACGAGGGTATGTTTACCGAATCTCCGAAGGGCACGTTGTACGCCACCGGTACCGATAAACCTCTCGAGGTCGCAAACGGCACTCAGGAAACAATCATCAAGGCAGTCATAGAGGATGTCCCCAGTAATGATGTGTCTGGGGCAGAGATTAATGATCAAGAACATCTTCAATTGACGTTTGAGGAAGCATTTTTTCTGAGCTATGTTCTTGGTGTATTGGAAGTCTTCCATGACGACTCCACACTGCAGCCTTCAGACTTACTTCGACTGTTCTGTCGGCATTCGAAGTTCTTGACTACAGAAGATCCCGGCTTCACTGGATCGCTCCTCCAAAGTGACAACAACATGATTGCACCAGACAACCCTTTCGTCATGAAATACGTCGTACTTCATCATTTCAGATCATTGGGCTGGGTCGTCCGTCCTGGCATCAAGTTCGCATGCGATTACCTTCTGTATTTGAGGGGCCCTGCATTCAATCATGCCGAGTTTGCTGTTATGATCATCCCCTCATATTCTCATCCGTATTGGTCCGAAGACCCAGAACGCGCTGCTGTTTCTCGGAAGAAAGCGAGTCGCGATTGGTGGTGGCTCCATCGACTGAATCGCGTACAGACACAAGTCTTTAAGACGTTGATGCTAGTATATGTCGAGATACCTCCGCCGTGGGATGAAAATAATGGGAAGAAAGTGGATATTGGCAACGTGTTGACCAGGTATTGCGTGCGAGAGACGCTCTGGAAGCGCTGGTCGGTGAACAGGAATCGGGACTAAGATCACTACCTAACCGACCATACCCAAATATGGCGAGTACAAGCACCTAGTACCACTCAACGCACTACGGCACTTGACGGCTTACCCTCGAACAGTCAGGGGACCGATGTGCCATAGCATGATTATCAGCTACCGGAGTTAATCAGCAAGGCCGAATGAAAGGGGACTACCACCAGCCTTTGTTTCTCCCGCAAAGCTGTGTCATTCAAGCGTATTGCACTGAAAACGCAGAAGCTTGAGTATGCGACAAAGTTAAATGCCACTCCCGGCCTTAGCTTCATCAAGGTGGAAGTCAGGCAATAATATTGCAGCATGCTGTCAAGTTGAACTAGTGCCGAGGTCTTGAGGTTTGCTCGCGGCGAGATGTCCAAGCAGCTCTCTTCCTGTGTTGAATGCGCCCTACTCTACGTGTTCCGGAGGACTCCGAAGATCAAGTTCGATAGCTCATGCTTACGGCGTTTAATCAACTTCTTTACGGACGATAATCTCCCTCAATTTCAAGGAAGTCAGTGTCATTGCCAAACGGATGGCAAGACGAAAAATATTTGAGACCGTCAAGTTTGTAAAGAACGATCATGACATTACTTTGCGAGGTTCCTTCTTTGTTCCAACCTCCTCTGTTGGTTGTCTGATTACGCTATATTTCTCTATCCACATTCTGAGCATCACCTGATTGATGTTTAGGTCTTTAATTACTACACCAACATTTGTCTCATATATGAGCTTACCTTCATCATCAATATGATCTATCTTGAGTGGTACTGTTCAAAATTCAAAATGCAGGCTCGTAACTAATGAAACTAGAGATATGCTATTACCCATGTGCTTGCAACTTGAGTAGGATCAATCACTTCGATGATGCTAATTGGGCATGTCTTTTCGCAATTTCTCGGAGCTTAATACGCGTTGTAGTTGTCCCCTTGCTGCCCGATCTCCGATGGTCATCACAGGCTGACTATAAATGTTGCAAAAAGAAGGAATGCCGTAATCAATTTGTTCTGGCCAGCAGAACAGCGGGATTCAATTTGCGAACCCGACGCCCATGTGGCAAAATTTAAGTCCCCACAACCATCAGAATCCTAAAGTTTACAAAGCTGTGCATACCTGTACGGGTATAGCCTTGTCATGATGTGGGCGATGTGTTGTGGTCGGTAACTTGAATTATTGGCTAGGTTAAGTTATATTACTCCGCGCGCAATATCTTCCATATTGCCCCACAACATCATTCATCAACTACAGCCGCATGGTGTTGTGGGGAGAAATACTGCAGAGGTCTGAGCGACGTGTTGATGGACAAAGATTGGCTGTGTTTCCTGAATTCGTGATGAAATATTGACCAAGGAGCGCCCAGAACCCGGCACATTTCAGGCATGCACTTGTGGGGTGGGAAGTGGTCATGATATACCTTGTTCAAGGACCGGAGAAAGGGAATGGATTTTGCTTATGTTCACTTGAGTGCCGCGATACTCTTGCTCTTTGTGCGCTCTGTCATTCGAAACTCTCCTTCATTCCCCATCAGTGAACTTCTGAAAGCTATCAATACACGATGCTCTGGACTTCTATTCTCGCTCTTGCGGCAGTCGCCGAAGCCTTCCCAGGTGAAACATGGTTCAACAAGGCATTGTCAAAACGACAAGGTGGGACGACTATGCTGCGATTTGGATGCGCACAGGTCGTAATTGATCGTCTCGACCCGTTGGTCAACCCTGGCTCGATCCCCTCTACTCATCAGCATCAGATCGTAGGAGTACGTATTTCGGGTTACCCCTGTGATCTATGTTCTCAGAGGTGTTCTGACTGCATGACTATAGGGAAACGGGTTTAACGCTTCTATGACTACAAGCGATGTATCCAAGACCGCAGACTGCACGACTTGTGCCTTTTCCAAAGATTTCAGGTAGGCAATCTGAGCATTATCTTCGAAGACGTGAATGTCGGGTCACGTGATTGACTCCCGCCCTTTCTACATCACATCTACTGGAGTACTGCTTTGTTAATTATCAATCACTCCTCCCTATGTTCAATACCTCATGCGCTTCCATCCAAAACGTTCGCGCAAGCCATGTCTGACTGAATTTCAAAGCAACTACTGGACTGCGAATCTCTACTTCAAAGCACGCAACGGAACCTACAAGCGCGTGAAGCAGTTGGGCGCTGCCAACCAATTCAATGATCAATTTAGCACCCAGATCGGGGGTGGTATCTTGGTCTACTACGTCTCAGCAAAGCCCGGATCCATCACTGCCTTCAAGCCCGTATGTTCTTCCACTAACGCGTCTCCTTTGTCGTCTATACTAACGCTATGAAACAGGGTTTCCGTATGCTGAGCGGTGATCCCACCATCAATAAAGCCGATCCCAAGATGAAGAAACAAAACTGTTACCGTTGCTATACTGGGCCCAACTTCGGAGGTGACAACGCCGCGCCTTGCGCCGATTCTAAGTGCGTTCTCGCCATCACATTTTTTCCTGTCATGTTGCAGGAGAGCTTTGCTAATAATATACCATAGACTCGACACTCAAGCCTTGCCAAAAGATGTTTGCAAGGGTGGCATCCGCTCTAACATCCTTTTTCCCACGTGAGTCCTAACTTTTGCCAGAAGAAAAAAAAGAAGACTATTCTGATGAAAGAGATAGCTGCTGGGATGGAGTCAACCTTGACTCTCCCAACCACCGTGAACACATTGCTTATCCGACCTCTGGTCCCGCTGACTTCCTCTCTCTTGGCGGCAACTGTCCTTCTACGCACCCCATTCGAATCCCGCAGTTAATGTACGAAGTGGTTTGGGACACAACGCCCTTCAACAACAAGGCCGAATGGCCTGCTGATGGTTCACAACCTTTCTATCTCAGCTACGGAGACAATACCGGTTTGTCAAGCTCCATAACCATTTCGCTTGCACCCAACTAACCATGCAATAGGATATGGGCAACATGCTGATTACGGTACGTATACTCGAAGTACCTTCGCTCAATTTCTGTTCAAAACAACTTCAACGATATTGAAAGTCGTCACGTGCGCATACGTGGCGTCTTGACGTTTTGGTGTTCCTCTCCCCATTTCCGGGCTAGATTGCCATGTTTCTACTTCAGCTAGACACAGTCCAAATCCCTTCCATTGTCCAGCGATAGTACTGACTTAATTCCGCGATAGTCTTCGGGTGGCAAGACGATGAACTGCAGAAGGGCATGGACGCCTCGAACTGCTTCGGTGCCAAGTGTAAGGACCTCAAGAACCAGGCCATCGACGTGGCGAAGAAGTGCCAGGTCAAGTCCATCGTCAATGAGGATCATGATGCTTGTGAGTTCTTCCCGTTTCTAAATTGTATTTAAGGAGAGATACTGATTGAGATACAGGGCTCAAAGAGCTTCCAGGCATGTCATCTATGCCTATGAGGATGGCATAAGCGTAGTCACTGGGGCGATACAAGGTTCTATTATGTGTGAACAGAGGAGCGTTTAGATTTATGCTTGGATTGGTCGCCAGTGTGGAGGGCAGATTATCGTAGAGTTGCTTATGTGTCTTTCACTTTAGCCATGAGCGTTTTCCACACTTCTATTGTTTATGTTCTGTCTTGACTGAATGGAATGTGCTGTTGCTCGTTAGGCAGTCTCTTTTTGAACTATAACATGCTTTGCGTACTACACTTTATCCCCTACAGGAATGCGCAGTTTTATTGTACATTTCCATTATTTATGCATCTTTTGATCTTCTCATTTCCACGGTGTTATTAATATAGATAGGATATATAATTAGGCTGAAGTAGGTAAAGTTATTGAACTACCTGACACAGGCGCTCATTTCATCTACTTGTCTAATGCGTGTATGCTGTGCTATTGAGTTTCTCCATGAGGCAGTGTGCGCTTATAACGCTGAAAATCACGTACATATAGCGAACCTCTCCTTGTCAGGAGAGGTGTTAGTCAAATTTGCTTCTATGAATGATGAACCTGCGAACAGCGAATCTGCAAACGGTGAACTTCCTACAGCGGTTACATCTTGCAATCTGCTCACTATGTCAGCAAAATCTACTTCAGGAAGCGTGGACGCACATTCGTGAAGAGTTCTGCCCGTTCAAAATTCGGCTCTAGTCGGTTTTTTACATGTACGAAGTATACACCCTCGGCACCACAATGTATTTATATCCTTTTCTTCTCCTACGACACGACTTACGATGTAGATGAATAGTGCGGGCGGTCTTTATCAGCATCTTTTAGGCAATTATGTGGTGATTATAGCGAGGAGGAAGGAGAACTAAAACATTGTAGACTGTGACCTACGAAAGCTCGTTCAGTTACAGCATCGACTGTTTGTCTGGTAAGAGTTCCTGGTGTACGAAGGTAGTGTCCACCACAACTCACATCTAGAACACGGATCTTCTTATTGTACATGTGAGCCTAAGATGACATTTTCAAGCTTAGAAACACAGTGACTGCATTTTCAGTCTCATTTAGGCCTGATCTAGCAGATATGAAGCTATGTAATACGGAAAGGACAGGCTGGTACCTTTATATTTATATGTTGTGACCTTGTTTTCCATCAATGAACGCAAGCATAGGAGAGCGCAAAGATGTAAAGAAAACATGATCTTACGCTATGAACAAACAAGAACAAAAAGAATGTCCGGTAACATTTGATGAAGAAATGTGAGGTCGTGCATATCTGCCCCAATCGTTGAGATCCCACCCGTAGGCCCACACGCATAATCTTGATAGGTCAATTTGACTTCCTGTCTCCTCGGTCCGTGAACTTCTGTCGCCGTGCATCGTATGCCGGCACTGAAACCACATCATCACCTAGCACACACAAATGCATGCTCGCTACCGTCCGCCACTAACAGCCTCTTCAAACATCCGCCGAGATCCTAGGCTCGGAGCTCTCAGCCTGATCCTCGTCATACTCTTCGGCACGGAGTAAGCTGTAGCCCTCCTTGTTGTCGGGCTTAGCTCCACTTTGTGCCATCTCACGCTGGTGGCGGCAGTGCTGGCAGTTGGGGCATACTCCAGTCGAAGAGTCGCGGTAAGTGCGGACGAAGTTGACCAAGGCACTAAGCAGATCCGAGGCGGAGAGGTATAGATGGACGACCCTGGTCGGTTGTTATTAGTATTGGTACGTGAGACTGGAACAAAGGAGATGGGATGTTAAGGGCAAGGAAACGGGGGAGAGGAGCATACCAGTTAAACATAAGAGGCATGGTCGCATATGCCAACAACATGCCCTTACCAGCATCCGATCCAGCGCGCCCTATATCCAAAGTCCATGTGACACAAAGAAGTGCCAAATAGCCAGCCGCCATGAAGGCATCGAACATCAGCGTTACTTTGCCCTGTTTCTTGAGGGATTCCTCGCTGTATCTGCCCAACGCTCTGCGCTTGGTGATCTCAAGGATCACGCTCGAGGAAGCAGCAGAGATGAAGGCTGCGAGCGAACCAAAATAGATGGCTGGTATCGTTTTACGGTAGTAGTACCCACCGTTGTGGATTTCGGCGCCTGCGACGCTGCAAAGAATGATAGAGGGAACAAAGGCAAAGAGGGTGGCCATGCGGAGGTCGCACTCGCGGGCTGTGGAGACTGGCATGATTGCTGAGAAACAACTGTTTTGCGAAGCAAAATATTGGTAGGGTGTATAGCCTTTTCAGCACGACTGAGCGATTTGTATAGTGATATGCTTCTCTCTTCGTGAAATAATCGTAGGATCGGTGCACAGATAGTCTTAGTGGATGTTTGTGAGATTCCCAATCGACAATGAGGATGGAATTCTTATATCGCTATCTATACCACCGCGGGGAAAAAAGGGGATCATAACATGTAACGGAGGCGACGCGCGGACAGTATAGGCCCAAGGCTGTGCAACGCTCAAACATTGTTGTTGCCTGGTTTTCCTGAACATGGCTCAGACGGAAGCAAATGCTAGTGACGAGAAGCTTAGATACTTGAAACATAACCGTAACCCAATAAAGAGAGGCAGTTCCCTGTATGGCCCCCGCCTGATGCCTGATGCGGTATGGCGTAAGGCGGTTTTAGGATTTGATGCTTGTGCTGCGAAAGGTTTAAAGGTCGCAGAATCTCATGCTTCTATTGTTGTCTTGGGGGCTTGGTCCCCGGTGGCAAGTGGCAATCGTACAGTGCCGAATCCGTATACATGCTGTTATCGGTGTTTGATCTGCACAACCGTCACGCTGTCGAGAGTTTTGACCAGCGGTTATTACCAGAATATCACCCACTCACTGGGTACCCCTCTGTCGGGAATATATGATTACGGAAACCGTTGGTCAGTACCGCATGTAGACGGCGCGTACACCTTGACCCACGCGCTTCAGACGAAACACGTGATGGCGACGTTCAAAAGCCCCGAATCGATCGGCGTCGGGCATCGGGTGTTGAGCGGCAGTGCAGCTTAGTCGAAGTACATCTTACCTTCAAGGTTGGCTATACCAAGTCTTTTCGTTGTGATACTTTACCATGTGCCATCATTCCAGGATCAAGTTGAAGCAGTACCAGTCCTGCTTCTTTGCTAGTTTTCTCCGTCTGCGAACGAGAGAGCTTTGCCTGACGAACAAGCGTGCACTGAAGTAACATAAGTAATCGAAGAAATAAGACGCAAGGGACAGGGACAGGCTGGCCTGATGAGTCAGGATCCTGTAAAAGATGTCTACTCACCAAAATTTCTTGTTGATTTCACCTCCAACGTGCAGCATACCTGAAATGGAAAAAAGCAACATCCAATCACAGTCCGAAGGATGAAGAAAACCAAAACCAAATACAACGATTTGTAACCACAGAAACGAGAGCATGCCAAGCAACTGAGCAGAAGAAGAAAAGAACAACCGGGCAAAGATGTAATCTGGCTAACACCTTGTGGCACAACAGGATCGCAGTACCACAACCCACAATAGAAAGGCGTACCCCGTACACATGCATACTTATTGTCCAACGTTCGCTTCCCTCCTCTTCATATCAAAAACGCAATGAAGACATTGCAGGCCTTCCGAAGAAACTGGGACCAAAAAAAAGCGAAAGAAAAATGAAGAGCACAGTAGCAGCCCTGACTCTTAGTCCACACAAAAGAAAAAACAACTCGAGAACCGTAAGACATACCCATTTACCTAGATACATATACGAGAGAAGGACGATGCATGCAACTAAGCAGGGGATCCTTTGAAGTGACACAAGACTTGAATTCAAGCATTGATCACATGTACCACAACATTTCGACGGTAAAGACTTCATCTTTCACCAAGAAAAGAAAACAGAAACCCAGTATTTGAGTGATCAGAAATTACCATATGCTGCAAACTTCTTTCAATCTTTATATTCGTAGTTCGATTCGTCAAGATAGAAGTACAGAGGTATGCGAGGTTAGATACAAGAGTCGAGTTCGAGAAGAGAGGGGGAGAACAAGCGGATATCACCATGAAAAAAGCAATGAACCACCACAAACCGCGGCAAATAACACCCAACAAAACAGTAGGGAGAAACTGGGAAGAGAAGACACCAGAAAACCGGATCCCAAGCAACACTTTGTGGCTGTGTGCGTGCGCAGACTCTTCTTTTTGTTTTCCACAAACTCCACTTCCTGCTCGTAACAACCCTGATTGCTATCTCACTTTTTTTTCATCCAAAGATCACGTCTTTTCTTTCTTTTTCCGCATACATGGATTATCGACCTATCAAAACTCCCCGCCACCACCTCCAAGCGCAGCAGCCCCCCAAACACCAACCAATCCCCAAAACCCAACTCTCCAACCCCTCCAAAGCCCATGCACACCTTGCCCCTTCCGTATCCTAGTACGCGATGAGAATCCCGGAGTCTGCTGCTGCTGCTGCTGCTGCTGCAGCATTCCTTTAGCCCCAGCTCGACTTGCTTTTACAGCGCCAGGACCAACAACGGTGACACCCTCATCCCTGACAATAAACCACATGGTGCCGAGCACACCACGATACGCGCCAGGCTCTACAATAGTCCTGAAGCTGCGGACAGAAGGATCTTCGTCTTCCATGCCGTACATGGGGCTCTTTTGGCTGCGGGGGGCGTCGGTGGGGTGATGTCGGTACTGGGATTCCAGGCGGGCATTTTCGTGGTCTTGGAGGAGGGCGACTTGGCCACGGCGGAGGACGGTTTCGAGGGGAAGGCGGACGAAGAGCTCGGTTATGGAGGAAAGGAAAGTGGAGACAGAGTAGGCGGTTGGGGTGACGATTGGGTCGATTGACAGGGCGGAGCGGAGAAAAAGTGGAGTGGAGGAGGACAGTACTGTTGGGACTATGGCGTGGAAAAGGGTTGCGGGGAGGATGGTGGGGGAGACAGAAAAGGAGGGAAGAAGAGATAGAGACGGGTATATTGTGCGTGGAGGGGTTGAGGTGGGCGTTACTATAAGACGGGTGCGGATGAGATCGAGAGGGGCGAGGAGGGTTGCTGCGATGGCGGTTGCGGCTACCGCGACACCGAGGGACATGAATGGGGATGGGCTATCTATTATATCGAGGCCTCCAATGCCGCTCGCGCTGCTCCCTATAAGACCCGGATCCGGTATATTGAGGAGGGCAGAGAGTAGACTTCGAGTCCAGCTTTCTGTTGTCTTGAGGAGAAAGTTGTACACAAATGTCACATTGGTGCCTTTCCATACACCCCATGCCGATTCCTTCTGCCAGAGCTGTGCGATGACTTCGAGTAACGAGTCTGCTCTCTTGAGGTCTAACTTCCGCGGTGCGAGACGAGGCGGTTGTGTGGGAGTGCTATCTCGCGACGGCCCTCCTGTATTTCTATGCTTTTTCTGGGGGCTCCTCGATCGCGAGTTTCCTCTGCGGTAGGTCGGACTATGTGTTCGTGGAGCAGTGGTGGTGAAGAAGCTGGGTGAATCATCGTCTGATTCGTCCGAAGGATAATCTTCAAACTTGCCGCTCGCAAACGAGCTGGGACGACTTCTCAGCTCTTCTCCGTTGACCAGCAGACCGGGCGGAGCCTGCCCTGCAGCCTGGTGTACTTGCAACAGCGTTTTTGCAACCTCGAAGGGTTGCGCCAACAGCACCGATGTATAGTTCCATAGTGCTTGATCGAGTAGCTTCTTTGCGTGCTCCGCTACGCCCGGAGAGCTATCAGAAAAGTACGAGTCGTAGTCCAAGTCAGAGAGGATGTCTCGCGCCTGACTTCCAAAGCTTGGTTTGGGGGTGCGTGATGTGTAGGATCTTGATGTTGGTGGAGCAGAGCTGGAGGCGGCGGTGGTGGTGTTGTAGGATTGTTCCGGGGGTGGTCCGATGGACGGCGGGATGTAGTAAGGGCGCAGCGGATTGGGGGCGTCGCGTGAGGTCGCCATGATGGAGAATGAGTACGGCGATGTATGTGTTCCCCCCTGGGTTGATTGGGCGGTGGGAGGGGAGGAGAATAGGAGGCGTGCAATGAATGGTTGTCACGATCTTTACATGGGTTCGTTGACGAAGGTCGAGCAGAAAGTCCCGGGCAGCCGGGGCGCGCTTGTGACGCGGGCTGTCTGTGCGCTTGGGATTTTTTGTTTCCTCTGAGAGTACAGTAAACCCCCGGTCCCGGTTGGCTGCAGCGCAGTGCATCCACCTCTACTACCAAGAGTGCATCAATACTCGCATCGTACAGATTACACCCACCTACCTTGTCCGGGTGCAGGACGCTGTGCTCTTGTCTTTCTGCCTTTCTTCGCCACACTCCCAATTTTCGACAATCTCTCTTCCGCCTTCACCGTTCGCGCTCCGACGTTTCCTCCGACCGACTCCTCTGCATCATCTCCAACATGTCGGCTGTGAAGAGATTATCGCGTGCCGCGGCAACTCTTTCCAAGGCTCACAGCATGGTTCTGACGCCCTCCATGCGTCAGTCATTCTCGATCCAATCACAAGCGCGGAGCCTGGTCCCAACAACAATCTCCCCGTCACCAGTGTCTATAATGCAGAGCCGGAGGTCCTTTTCTACAACACCAATTGCTCGACATGGTCACCTTGACCCCCCAAAGCCGGGAGAGGAGTATGTTGGCCGCCCCATCTATACTCCACGTGTAGTTTCGAAGGATGGTCTCTGACGATTACAGACTTAAAATCACATTTGTTACCAAGGATGGCGAAAGCTCCACATTCGAAGTAGCAGAGGGCGACAACTTGCTCGATATCGCCCAAGCCAACGAGATCGAAATGGAGGGTGCGTGCGGCGGTTCGTGCGCTTGTTCAACATGCCATGTCATTGTGAAAGATGACAACATGTTCGATAAGATGGAAGAGCCCACCGACGACGAAAACGATATGTTGGATTTGGCATTCGGTTTAACCGAAACGAGCAGACTAGGATGTCAGGTCAAGATGAGCAAGGAATTGGACGGCCTGGTTGTGGAATTGCCCGCGATGACGAGGAATCTGCAGGCTAGCGATTTCAAATAAGTCTCTGTGTCTCGAAGCCAAAACCTATGAGACTTTTGCAGAAAAGAGGATATAAAAGCCGTATGGCAACTATCTATTATGGGCGGCTACTCGTTGTATGATTGTTTGTGTAAATGGGATTTAATGCGTACAACACGCGGGCATATGCAGCTCATTGTGTACAATAGCAATTGTGGGGAAAGGTTGGAGGAAGACGGTGTATTTAAGCATTTCATATGGTGTTTTGGCATTATCCACTTATCGAATGGCATCCAGGTATCCCTACTCAGATTCTACGCTTCTACGCTTCCACGCTCCCTTCCTTCACTTTTGCGCCTCCGGATATCATGTCTAGGAAGCCTTGCTTGCTCATCTCCTTGACCTTCTCCTCGCGCTTTCCGAGCCCGACCATTCCCTTCTCTCTCGCCTCCCGCTCGGCCGCCTCTCCCTTGACTTGTGCCGCTCTCACAGCGTTGAAGAGTTTGATTACACCCTTCTGCGCCGTTCTCCGTAGCTCCTTCTCCTTCGCTGTCGTTGCTTCTGTGCTCACGGTTGGGTCATTCAACCCGAGAACATCCTTTACATGTCCCCTTTCGAGAGCAGCCTTCTTCTCTGCGAGCACCTGATGGCGAGCCTTTTGAGTCAGACGATGATCGGCAAGGGTTTTGTTGGTTTCGGTGGCGTCTTTGGATCGCGAAAGAATCGGCTCCGCACGTTTTTGCGTGGTTAATTTCGTATTGAGAATCTTAGAAATAGATGTTGCGAACGCTTCGGGGTCATTGCGCTTCCGCGTTTTGCGAGCGGGATTGTTGGTAGAAGTTTCCGACAGCGATGAAGCTTCTGAGCCGTCCGAATCTTCTGAATCGCCTTCTAAACCATAATCATCTACCTCGTCTTCGCTCTCATCGAATTCATCGTCGTCAGATTCTGCATCCTCATCTCGTGCTTTGGCCGGCGTCGTGGTTTTTTTGAGCGCAGATTTCAGTTCTGGCTTTGACTTTGAAGTTGCTTTCACAGGCTTCTCATTCAATTTTTGTGCATTAGCTCCTGTCTCAACCGGGTCCTTCTTCACGGGCTCAGTTCTCCTCGGCGCATCTCGTGCAGCGCCTTCATCTTCCTCATCTTCACTCGAACTGTGGTAGAACTTCTGGCGCTTGATGTTCTTTCTCTTCTTGGGCGTCTTCCCTTTCATTCCCTCCTCGGTACGTCTTCGCTTCTGTGTCGTGGTGGGCGGCATCGTGGTGATTTACTGTGAATGTCTTTTGCGAAAAGTCGATTCCAACCGCAGTAAAATTATTGTCTATCGGCGCTTGTTGACCCCGACGCCAAGACTTCCGCTCCCCGCCGCGAACCTCTCCCCCCACACATCAACGCTGCCGTCGCCTCCCACTAACATCGCATTTCACCCTCACCCTCCCTGCTGAACCCTCTATTCCACAATCGTCGACATGGTTCTTCAAGATTTAGGGCGGCGCATTAATGCCGCGGTCAACGACCTCACGAGGTCACCGAACCTCGACGAGAAGGTATGTGTGCTCAACAAAAGTCAGCGCAACCCTGCCATCATTCAAGACTGACTGTTCCAGGCTTTCGAGTCCATGGTCAAGGAGATCTCCAGTGCCCTCCTCGAAGCCGATGTTAATGTCAAACTCGTAATGAACCTCCGCAATTCCATCAAACGCTCCGTCGATTTCAAGCATCTCGCTCCCGGTGTGAACAAGAAACGCCTCGTGCAAAAAGCTGTGTTCGACGAGCTCGTCAAGCTCGTCGATCCCCACGCAGAACCCTTCAAACCCCGGAAAGGCAAATCCAATGTTATCATGTTTGTTGGTCTCCAAGGTCACGGTAAAACGACCACGTGTACAAAGTTGGCGAGATGGTACTCTGCAAGAGGGTTCAAGGCGTGTTTAGTCTGTGCGGATACCTTCCGTGCCGGTGCTTTTGATCAGCTAAAACAGAACGCGACCAAAGCAAAGATTCCTTACTACGGTAGCCATACACAGACAGATCCGGTAGAAGTGGCTAGAGAGGGTGTCGAAAAGTTCAAGAAGGAAAGATTCGAGATCATCATTGTTGATACATCTGGCCGTCACAGGCAAGAACAGGATCTTTTCGACGAGATGGTTCAGATCCAGGGCGCCGTCAAACCCGATCAGACTATCATGGTTCTCGACTCTACCATCGGACAGGCAGCAGAGGGACATTCCCGCGCTTTCAAGGAGGCGGCAGACTTCGGAGCTATAGTACTTACCAAGACAGATGGTGCCGCTATGGGTGGTGGTGCCATTTCTGCCGTCGCTGCGACTCATACGCCTATCGTTTTCCTCGGTACCGGAGAGCACATGCTCGATTTCGAACGTTTCAATCCACAATCCTTCGTATCAAAACTGCTGGGTATGGGTGACATCACTGGACTTGTGGAGCATGTCCAGTCACTCAAGCTCGACCAAAAGGATACCATGAAGCATATTGCATCCGGAATCTTCACCATCAAAGATCTTCGCGACCAACTTTCTAATATAATGAAGATGGGTCCATTGTCAAAAATGGCCGGCATGATCCCTGGTCTGAGCAACATCATGGGAGGTATGGACGACGAAGAAGGTAGCCTCAAGCTGAAGCGTATGATTTATATCTGCGACAGCATGACGGAGAAGGAACTAGAATCCGACGGCAAAATGTTCGTTGAGCAACCCACGCGCATGACGCGCATCGCCCGCGGCTCCGGCACGTCAGTCCGCGAGATCGAGGAACTCCTCACCCAGCACCGCATGATGGCCGGCATGGCCAAGAAGATGAAGGGAGGAATGGCCAATATGCAAAAGGCGCAAGGCGCCATGGGTGGTGGCAACAAGGCGCAACAAATGGCCGCAATGCAGAAACGCATGGCTAGCATGGGTGGTGCCGGCGGTATGGGTGGAGGCATGCCGGATCTCGGTGCCATGATGAAGATGCTCGGTGGTGGCGGTCGCGGAGGCGGCCCTGGCGCCGGTGGTATGCCCGACATGTCTGCTCTTGGCGGTATGGGTGGGATGGGCGGTATGGATATGGCGAGTATGATGAAAATGATGGGTAATATGGGCATGGGTGGTCCAGGTGGGGGTGCGCCAGGCCAGGGTGGTGGAAGGGGTAGGCGGTGATCTTCACGCCCTCCTCTTTCTCACCATTGTACTCTCTCTCTCTTCTGTTCATCCTTCCTGTCGTTTCCATTTGTAGATGGGGACCATTGATCTATATTTTGCATAGCCGCGGCGTTGGGGGGAAAAACTGCCTAGGTAGAGACTGTCTTGACGTATAAATCTAGATGGCTGTTTTCTGTGTGAATTGCTTTCAATCGGCGGAGGGTGGCATTCTGTAGTGAAAGGACAATTGAGGAAACATGAATTGAACGTCTTTCTGTGTGTTATGCCACTTCTTTGCCTTATCGTTTGCTGAAACTCTAGTACACATTATCGAACACCCTTTTGCAGCAACATGCGTTCTGATATCTTAGTAGTATGTACTTCTTCATAATTTATCGAAGGCCTAGATTGTGTATTGGCTACCCTCATTCTTATTTTTTTCATCTTCTTCGCCTTAGCTATTAAATTTGGACACTTCGCTTTCGCTGCGGCGATTAAGAGGCCTCTGTTTCCAGCATTAGGTGCACGACTACCCTTAAGAATAACAACCATTCCAATTGCCTAATTGCAACCAGTGTCCAACTATCCAAATTTGTAAATTTTCTTATATAACTCGTGCCAGGCTAATAAGGGTGCCAATTTGCATCCCGTCAGAACTCCACTAGTAACGACGCCATCTTATGTAAGGTAATAGAGATTTCTATTTAGCTAGTAGAAATTTTAGAAAAAAATTTACATGCAGTTAAAATTAGACGTGTTTTCTACACTTAGAAAGGTAATAAAATAAAGTAACAAAAAGTAGGCGGCAACAAAAGGTTTTCACAAGAGTTTTTGCTTTTAACGCCAGGCCAGGGTGCAACACCCAAAGCTAGTTAACAAGAAAACACTAATAGTAATATCTAATTGAACTGGGTCTACGTTACATATAATTCAACTCGAATGTGCTTGCGTGATCTGGTCTAAATCTTCTAGCCATAAAAAAAGAAGGAGAGTACATTATAGAAAGGGGGGTAGCAAAATAAGCCACTGAGCAAACAAATACCCAAGATTATAACGTTGTACAGAGAGAAAGAATGGAAGAAAAAAAGGTAAAGTATGAGAAGTGAGAGACAAAGTAAGCCACTAAACATAGAAACCTGAATTGAAATACTAATCTTAATTGTCCTGTACCCTAAGTGCTTCATATCTAGCCTAGAGATGCGGATGCTTATCTTTGCTCAAATACCGTACCATCCACCTTCCCCCTTTCCGATGCTGTAGACTAGCTGTTTTTTTGTTCAATATATAACAACTTTGGACATGTACGATGCGCTTATAGATAGCAAGTTGATACCAAAATACTTCGTTAGTAGATCTAAAACGGACCTTTAGACGAGATTGTTTACTTTGCTTTGCTCCCTCCGTAGATTAAGAGAGAGCTGTTAAATCCATAGATTGTTGCTCAGCTTTACCGCTAGAAGATTAATTTTAAAGTAGTTTAAATAACTCCTGTATGATGTTTTCGCGGGTGTTATCATACAGTTCGTCCAGCCCCTACCTGTCTCTGTCTTTAAAACCGCCAAAACTAACGTTGGGACGTTTAAGACTAGATTTTTGTCAGTCATTGCTAGCGGAAGGTGGTTTAGGTGGCAACGGTACATTAAAATTAGTTGGGATAGGGTTGATAGCAGTAATTCTGGTGACCTTTGGTGTCCTATTGTGCTTGCTTTTAGTAGGAGATCTTTGTGTCTTAAAAGGTCTCTTCATTTAGTCTCTTTTAGAGGGGGGGGTCTTGTATAGAAGCTAATCAACACAGTCTGTTAAGGGAGCATTGGGGACTGCAGATCCAGGAGGCCACCCCTTCTTTAGCTTCGCTTGTTCCTGGACTTGCCTCTTCAATGTGGCTTGGTCCAATCTTCTGTTATATCTATTTCCGCTATTCTCATTGTTAATTGCTTTAATAAGGATAGAAGCATCAGCCCTTTCCTGAGCTATCTCTCCCCATACCCTACTGTCCTGAGAACTCCCGTAAAACTTAAATAAAGGTTCTTTTACGTCAGACTTAGCAGTTTTAGTGATTTGAGTAGCATCTTCAGTTAGAACAGTTCTATTCTCAGTGCAGTATTGCTTTGAGATGCAGTAAGTTCCTTTCGCAATTTGAGTTATAGAGATGGTGTTAAGTTCTATCTCTGTTTTAAAGGAAAACGACCTTTGAGGTTAATTGTCCATTATTAGCGAGTATGTAAAGCAGCTTATAGGCTAAATAAAGATTAATAAGTGGTTTTTTTTTTTGATTGGAAGTTACAGTGATTCCTACACTTAAAAAGGCTGATAAAAATGATTTAACAAAAAGTAGGCAGGTAACAAAAAGCTTTAAAAAAGGAGTTTTGCTTTCAGCACCAGAGGCCAGGGATGCAATACCTGAGATTAATAAGTGGTTGCGTAATTCTGTAGGTAGACGACTATGTTGCTAAATTTTAGTAGTTGTGTTATGTGTGTGACTCAGTAAATTCGTAGATGTATAGATTCTAGAAAATCATAAATTAAGCTAATGAGATTTGCATTCAAAAGCGAGGCTGGAAAGGGCACTCAAAGCTATTTAAATACACATTAAGGGTGACTGTCAGGTACGCAACAATACAGTCATGTCACAATTCCAGATTAAGGTTGGGTGACTAAGTAAATATAATTGGATGCAATAATTTTCAAACACATAGTCATAGTCATACCAAAGAACTTAGCTTCAGGCAAATAATAGTGCCAGATTTAATATCTTCGTAGTTGCCCTCAACCACTATTCACTGCCTGTCGTTAGGCTCGCACTCCTTTTTCAATGGCTAGGTGAGGCAGCATACATATAGGAGAAACATCTTGGGCAGGATCTCGCAAGATCTGCCCATATAATGAGAAATGAAGTTTCAACTGTGTATGTTCATGGGGTTAAGGAGAACTTGAGGGGACTTTTTTACATTGCAGTGGGTGACGAGAGTGCATATGTAGTCAGTTCATATATACCCTTGAAAGGTTCTGTCTACCTAGAAGAAGAAGAAGAAGAAGAAGAAGAAGAAGAAGAAGAAGAAGAAGAAGAAGAAGAAGAAGAAGAAGAACAAGTCACCATTAGAGTCACGGGTTAGTGTGAAGGTAGCGATGACGAACCCCATGAGATAAGATGTATCCAAGAGATGAAGGCTGCAACGATATGCCTGCGCCTTAATGTCATTTTTCTTGGGCATTGAGTCAGAAACTCCTAAATCGCTTCGCTCACAAGAAACGACCTTTCGAAAGCCTTCTAAGTGCATGACGAGAGAACTTCAACTCACAAAATCTAGCACAGACCTTACTTTCTTATGTTCTAAAAAGTCATTGTAACCGAACGCCACATCAGCCAGTTCAGTCACGTTCGTCCTCTCTTCTCCAAACGCCATGAAAGCTTTCCTTATAGAAGGGAAATTTTCACGACACCAAAATTCGTATTCACCCCATCGGGGGGGAATCTTGCCCTGCCCTTCATTCTCCAAACCCTCACGCGGAGGCGCGCTAAGTGCCCAATCAGACATTTCGTTCATATATTGGGCATCCTTTGGAGCGGGCAGAAGATGGAAATTACGAGACACAACGCTTTCGGATATGGTTTTCTGCTGCCACTCCTCCATGATGCTCTGGTCTGGTAGCGAGAGTCTCCCAGATAGTATACGTGCTAAAACAGCTGACTGAGCTTCTGCGACTGGAAATGGCGTCACTCTCTGGTTAAGAACCAGGAAGGAAAGGGTCGGCCGAGGGGCATAAAATAGATGCTGGTAGGTATGGTTTACCTGAGACCCATCTGTGATGAGCTTCGGTTGAAGGTTCTCTAGGAACGGAAGAGAATAGAAATATCCCGTAGCAAATAATATAGCATCGATTCCTGTTTCCAATGTGCCATCTTCGAATTCGACTGTTCGGTTCTCCGGAAGGAATCTAGATATGGGTGGCAGCTCACGCCTGAGGTGGGTGGATATGGCGTTTGCAGGAGAAGAAGATCTGCAAGACCACAGGAGTGGTTGTTGGGAAGACTGGCATATTTGAAAAGATATATCAGATCCAGAAGCTGAATTACCGACAACTATGACCTTCTTTCCGGTAAATTCGGACGATCGGCGATAGTACTTTGCGTGAGTTATTGAGCCGGGATAACACTTGTTCCATTCCCGTATACCGGATATGTCAGGGATTTGGGGAACGATAAAATGACCATTGGCGACAATGACAGCGTCAAATACTTCCGTGGAACGCTCGCTGCTGCGGAGATTGCGCGTTGTGACTGCCCAGGCTGACTCATTGACGGGTTCGACATTTACAACTTGAGTCTCATAGTGCACGAGGTGCTGGACATCCTTTCCGTATGCTTCTACGTGAGCTAGAACTAGTTCGTGCCGTGGATATAATGGGGTATTGGGAGGCCACTCTTGCCCTTGAAACTGCATAAGCGGTCGTGGATTATTGGTCTCCAGATCATCGTAGATTGGACTGATGTAAGACACATTTGGCTGTAAATTGAAGTTCTCACTTTCATCCGTCTCACCCAACGAGATTGTATCGGTAGATTTCGGTTCCCAAAATGGATCTTGATTTTCCCCGCGAGGATTTGTTTGCGGAATTCGGAAGAGACTTTCGTTTCGCTGGTGATTAGTATAGTTCCATATTCCTCCGGCTTTCCCACGCTGCTCGAAAATTTCGATCCTGTCGAAGGCTTTCTCGGCCAGAAGATATCTGCTTCCATTAGTTGTCTGGGAACAAGTCGAAAGTGATGCAGAGATACGTACTTGGCTGCAGCTACTGCCGATGGTCCTGCGCCCACAATAGCGATTGATTTGGCCCTCAGATAGATCGCCCCAGCTATAGTCATAATGCTGATCTGGAATATATGACTGTGAAAGGGAGCGAGAGCTAAATCGATTGGCTGGACAGAGAATAAAAGAGATGAGATCGCGATATCCACATGTGAGACCCGAAGAGATGGAGAGACGGATGAAGCAAGCACGCCAACATCGCGGCGAAATCGGCCATGCTAAGAGCAATTCGGTACATTCCCGAGATAGGTAGATAAGTCCACACGAGTTGCACTACCGCAGAGTTGCCCAGATAACGAGTACACCGCGATCCTTAGTAATTCACGACTTTTAGTGTTTTGATTGACTTTCAGACGCAGTAGGCATCCTTAGGGCGATTCTTATTATTAAGAATTGACGATTGTTTAACTGTATGGGCGTTAGTAACTAGGGCGCGGTGTGCCTGTTATTTGCACAACTCTACGATATCAAGACAACAAAACACCAACATGACTTGATTCAGAGTCGCTGGTATATCGAGGAAGACTTCATAAATAACGCGAAACGACATGGAATGAAGGAGATTGGTACATGGTCTGTCCGTCGCAAACTCGCGTGCACGCCGAATAATCTGGGAAAGATCCGAACAATCGCCTAGCGTGTGACATCACCTAGTTTCCCATACCGACACCAACACGCCCCCGAGCGTGATACACCTTCTCGCATAGTGGGGGCTCTGGTATATAGTCCACCTGCAATTGATTCTGTTGCTGCCATCTCTTCAACTGTCTTCTTGCCAGCTCTTTTCTCATTGGCACATTGTTGCGACACTGACCTCAGCTTTGCGGGGCTAGAACGATGGTATTGAGCGCGCGCATACCTCGAATTGCTTCCGCAACGCGACAGCTCAGATCTTTCTCTTCACACAAAGCGAAAATGTCACAACTGAAGATTGGATTCGTACCCGGTTTGTAGACTTCTCTGGGATTGAATGCAGCCGCTGACTACCTACAAGAACACTTTTCTACCCCTCTTGCGTTCGCGAGGAAACATTATGACCTCCAAGCTAAACTGCTACCTTTCCCATCCGGAACGGGACATATGGTCACCGCTTTGCAATCTGGCGAAATCGACATCGGCGTGGGGTTAACCGAGGGCTGGGTTGCTGCAATGGGCAAAGCGCAAGAAGCGCAGAAAGATGCTGGTTTCAAGGTTGTTGGGACATATGTCGAGACACCGTTGTGTTGGGCAATAAGCACTGGAGCCCGGAGAGAGGAGCTCAATAGCGTCAAAGACCTGAAAGGAAAAAGGGTAGGCGTGTCAAGGATAGGCAGTGGGTCATACGTGATGAGTTTTGTTTTGGCTGACCAGGAGGGCTGGTTGGAGACACGCTCTGGGCCCCCTTTCCCAGTGGAACCGATGAACACTTTCCTAAAATTACGGGAGGGCGTCAACAATGGCACCGCCGATTTCTTCATGTGGGTGAGTAATGTGCTGACATGACAATGCAATAGCATCTTTGACTAAACGCGCAAAAGGAACATTTCACCAGCAAGAAGTACTACGACAATGGCGAGATCAAACGGATAGGCGAGATTTACACGCCTTGGTCGTCGTGGAAGGTCGTTGCCAGTAATGCTCTTATAAACCCAGCCAATTGGTCACAATCGGAAAATGCATCACAACCGGCGGTGAAGGATGATTTGAAGGATGTGTTGGATAAAATCAACAAGGGGGTGAAGCACTTCGAAGAAAACCAAGAAGAAGCTGTGGAGTACATTTACACACATCTTGACTATTCTGAAGAAGACGTTAGAGAGTGGCTGAAGACGGTACGTTTCGCACATGACGTTCGCGGCGTAGACAAAAGCGTAGTTGGAAAAACGGTCCAAATACTTCAGAAGGCGGGCGTTCTCGAAGACAAGATCGACGAGCAAGCCATGATTGGCTTAGCAAGAAGCGAGGCTGTCAAATGGGTTTGAACAATCGGCGTAGTCTACAAATCCTCAGTCCTCCTACAGTTGGAGACTGTAAACTCTGCGGTAAACACCACCGCATAAGCCGAAAATGGGGATGCGTTGAGGGTCCCATGTATGGGCGAGGAACGGCTTCGCATATGCATCCTGACATTCCTGTACATGTAAATTTCTAGCTGAAGCGAGGATATTGCGCTGGTGTAATCATAGCATCTTTCACCTTGTGAGTCCAACAATAATAATAATTTCATCTCGCAGCCAGCTAGCTTTTGAATTTTGAAGTAGGTTTGACGGAGACGCAATATATATTTCCGTGAACGGGACTAGGGTCGACAACCCGGTCGCTAAATGCAAGACATAGAGTACGTACATATACGCTATTCCAAGATCCGGTCAGGTCATATTAATTCCGTGTCAAATCCGGAGAAGCGTAACTCACTATACGTCGAATGTACTCACTGCTCCGTCATCACACTGATTCAAATATCAGGGTGAATACCTATACAGCCAAGTGCAATGAGGCTGCATTAGCTTCAATTAAGCGGTACAAGACTGAATTCATTGCACCCTTAAAAAGGCGTCGGGAAGCAACATGATGAATACATTCTTGCTTCATGCTACCACCCAATATGTTTTCCCTCACAAACCTTCTAGCTGTGTGCTTGATAGCAGGAACGACAAAAGCGCAGAGTCTTAGCTCTAATTTGACGCAAATCAGCAATTTTGGACCGAACCCTCGAAATGTTTCATTCTACATCTACGTACCCAAAGAGCTCAAGCCCAGCCCGCCTATCATAGTGATTCCTCACTGGTGTCACGGGACAGCCCAGGACGTATTCAGATATAGAAGCTATGCTACCTTGGGTGATCAGTATGGGTTTATCTCAATCTATCCAGACTCTCCAAATCTGGCCGACAAATGCTGGGACGTCAGCAGCAACGCTTCTTTGAGTCACGATGGTGGTGGCGATGCTCTCGGTATCGTGAGCATGGTGAAATGGACACTTGACCATTATGCTGGGGACTCGGACCGCGTGTTTGCTACCGGAACGAGTTCAGGCGCTATGATGACGAATGTCTTGATCGGGTCATATCCAGACGTGTTCGCTGCTGGGAGTGCGTGGGCGGGTGTTCCATTCGGATGCTTTGCTGGCGATGGCTATGGGGTGTGGAACGACCCTTGCGCTAAAGGCGAAGTGATCAAAACGGGCGCCCAATGGGCATCCCTTGTCAGAGATGCGTATCCCAGCTATACCGGATTTCGACCAAAGATTCAAGTTCTTCATGGTACTGCAGACAACGTACTGTACCCGCAGAACCTGAACGAAACAATCAAACAATGGACAAGCGTGTTTGGTTACACTGAAATCCCGAAGGAAATCACTCTGGATACACCACGACCGGGTTGGACTAGATCTAGCTATGGGCCCGGCTTCGAAGCATATTCTGCAGCTGGCGTAACTCACGATATTCCCGATATACCAGAGGTGGTTATGGAGTACTTTGATTTGGCGTGTGACAGTGGCGTCTCGGATTGCTTCTCGCGGAAAATTGCATTGTAGCTGTTACTACTTTGTTCAGCTCTACATTGAATGACACGTAGTAAAACCTGGAACAGCAAAGCTGTTACATAGGCTCGGCATTGCTGTCGTACAAATGATACGTAGCGCTATAGTGGAAATTATAAAGACTAGTATGAGGACAAAATATTCTGAGAAAGCCTGTGTGCTGAATATACTAAAGTAGAGATAGGAAAGGTGGTGACAATGCCGGAGCTTTGATTGGACGAGGGTAAGCTTGCACTAATACCTTTTCGCTAAAGATTCCGTGATCGGCTAGCGCCAAACGCTGGGCCGACATCAAACCGTCACTAACTTCACCCCACTACGATAACTTCACAACCGATATTTGTGGCGAAGGACGACCTTCGTACAACAGCGGTGGAATCAATACGGCATCCCTTGTTATGCTGGCATAAACTCTCTCAAGCCCTCAAATATCACTCACCTTCCATTGAGCGATGTCGGGCACCAACCCTCCATCCGACACCGGGACGCTACCGGCTGTTCTGAAGTGGTACTCTCAGACCTTCAGCCGTCGACTCGATCTGATTGGAGATTATGTTGGAAACAACTACTTCCTAATTGATGGGAATTCTCTCCTTCTTTATTGCTTCGCAGATGAACATATCGACTTCAACCAAGGGTTCCAATTGCTTCACGCGACGTGGGCAGTGGAGCGTTTCCTGCAAGACCTGATCAAGCGACGATGCCAATTTCATATCGCCTTCTTTGATCAATACCGAGAACTGTGTGTGCCTTCGTTTGTTTCCGACGAGGGAAACAAGGAGAAATATCTGCTCGCTAGGGCAGCTATAATTCGCCACCTACGTGCCAACCTGCCGAGTATTCACCCGGAGATTGATGTCAAAGTCTTCGAGTCTGTGTCTTCCGATGCCTTTGCGAACTATCTACGCGAAGTAGAGTTCTTCTTCGTATTGGCTCATGATGGTGCTTTACCAGAAGCTCTACGCAGGAGACATCTACTGCAGAAGAATCTTGATACCCTACAAGACGAGGTTCATGATGAAGCAAACCAGCATGAGCTGCAGACCAAGACGGCTTTCCGTCAGATCATACATTGGTTTATGTCAGGGGGAATGAGTATTGCATTGATCAATGGAACTCAGTTTCAAGATACGAAAGTTATCTCGAACGTCTTGGAGTTTCGTAACGTGGAAAGCGGTGTTCCGTCAACGGTAATTGACTATCCTCAACCCTGCGATCCTACAAAGATGAATCCACAAGTATACTGACTGTTTTTTTATAGATAGAGTTCAAGAACGAGCTCACTGATGAGCCTCGACCAAATTACCTCAAACGCTCCTTTTGGGATAAGATGAATAGCAACAATCAGTCGAATCTATCTGAGCGGCAATACATCACACTTTTGGTGCTTCTAGCCCTCATACATGGCGAGGATGTTTCAATCGAATTCGCCAATGCTCTCATTCGGCATACAGCATTAATCTCACAGCTCCGTCTGTCGGACCGGCTTGTAGAAGCAGATGATCTCGATGACGAAAGCAGAGATATGCTGCAAGACTTCTGTACCGAGGCATCACTCGTGCTGTCCTCTCAAGAGTGGGCAGCCAATATGGCCGATTGGGGATGCAAATGCGACATCGCAGATCTTGTAGATGGGCGCCTTCTTGCTGTGTGCATCAAGAACAAAGGGATCGGCCAAAATGAAACATATGGCACACTCTTAAAAGCACTGGAAGCTGCGGGCTCCAATGCCGTGGATGAGCACAACGCTGCCTCGCAAGCTCAGACTGGTATGTCCACTTCCTCAACAATACTACCTACCTAATACTGACCAATATTCCATAGAGATGTCTTCTCCGGCCGCATCTCCTGCTGCTGGTTCAGGTTCGTATGCAGTGTTGCCCTTCTCGAATAATGTCATCGATCCGCATCTTGAGCCGATCAAGCTAGCTATAGATCGTTCTGGTGTAGTACCTCCGGCCACGACCTCGCAAATCTTTAGAGAGGCAACACATTGGCACAACAGCAAGCGACCGATCGATCCAAAAATTCGGGAAGATCAAGTTGCATCGAACGCCAAACAGATGAAGAAGACATTGAGGCGTAATCAGTTTTTCATGGCCGGTACGTTCTTGTTGACCCCTCTTCATCAACTCCTCACAGGCTAATCATAGTGCAGAAATGACGACATATGCTGCCAGTCTTACCAATGCCGTGGGAAGAGCTCTTGAGCCTGAAATTATTACAACTGGTGCTAAATTAGACAAGAAGGAAGTTGATAATCCAAAGTCGAAACCAACTCCCAAGCCCAGCTCAAACCCAAAGTCTGGAAAGAAGGGTGTTCCATCAAGGAAAGAAGCTATGCTTGCTCAAATCGCAAAGGACAAGAGTCGAAAAGATGACGCATCGTCAGAAACAGTTGCTGCGGGCTGGCGCGTAACATGCGATAATCTTGAGAAAGAGCCAACCCCAGTTGCCAGATATCAGAAGGCAAAGCAGTATCTGACTACGCTCAATTCCGAGTTCAAACGCGATGTGCTCGAAGCTCAGATTCGGCTTTACATGCTTAACACTCAACTCATTATGTGGGTAGCGGCATGTAAAAACAAGGAGAAGGAGAAAAACCAACACATAGCGGCTCTGGTTTTCGACTCTTTGAACACCTTCTCTAAGCTTCGTCGACCTATCACAAAGAGTGTTTCTCTCTGTCTCGAAAAAACCATCAAGGAACTTGGACTTCCCAAAATACCTCTTCCGGCTCCGATAGATGGCGATCGAAAGCTGGCATTCAAGTTTGTCCTTTCGGATATATCCGGGGTCTCGTTAGCACTTCCTACTGATCCTATCACCTTCCAGCTCTTGTATTGCGGACCATACTTCGACCGGTCAATGGATTCTGCGCCAGATCATAGAGTACCTTTCGAGCCCGATGCGTGGCAGCGAAAGGTTCTTGACGAGATCGATGCGAAGCGTTCGCTCTTGGTTGTTGCTCCGACCTCTGCAGGAAAAACATTCATCTCCTTTTACGCCATGCAACAGGTCTTGGCGTCGAATGATGATGACGTTTTGGTTTACGTTGCTCCTACGAAGGCGTTGGTGAACCAGATCGCTGCTGAGGTACAAGGCCGATTTTCCAAGACGTATAAATATGGAGGTAACTCTGTGTGGGGAATTCACACAAGAGATTACAGGATCAACAACCCGACTGGATGCCAAATTCTAGTGACTGTCCCACACATTCTCCAAACCCTGCTCCTCGCACCGTCCAATGCTGGTTCGTGGGCAAAGCGCGTGAAATGGATCATCTTCGACGAGGTCCACTGTATTGGACAAGCCGAGGATGGTCAGGTATGGGAACAGCTTCTACTGATGGCTCCCTGTCCTATCATTGCCCTGTCAGCTACAATCGGGAATCCTCAAGAGTTCAGCGATTGGCTCACATCGACTCAAAACGCGGTCGGAAATAAGTTGACCATGGTCCGACACCCTCACAGATACTCAGATCTGAGAAAATTCAAGTACACACCTAGCGACGTGTCTGAGTTCCAGGGACTGCCCGAGAGTCGCGCATTTGCTCGATTAGGCTTGGATAACGAAGCCTTCAACTTCCTCCACCCGGTGACAAGCTTAGTCAATCGATCCCGGGGCATACCGGATGATTTTTCCCTCGAATCAGTAGACTGCCTCAGTCTTTGGCAGACGCTATCAAAATACCAGTCTGCTGAGTATCCAGTGGACAAAAGCCTTGATCCAAGTACCGTGCTGCCTTCTGTCATAAAGAAACTGGATATCATCAAATGGGAGACATCTCTCAAGGAGGTGTTGAAAAAATGGATGGCTGATCCCAATTCCCCATTTAATCAAGTTGTGAAAGACTTGAGCGGACCGGTCAGAAAATCCGATAGCCAAGATCAACCCAAAGCCCTCGTCCAGAAGCAAGCCACTGGTTCCGACGAGCAAAACGACGAGCAAGAGCCGGAAGACTCTTTTGAGGCTGAAAGCATTCTCCCATTGCTTGTCAAACTTCACGAGCAAGATGCTCTTCCTGGTATCATATTCAACTATGATCGTGGACTCTGCGAGAGAATTTGCTTAACACTCCTAGACCAGCTAGAAACAGCGGAAACGCAATGGAAAGAAACCAGCCCTAAATGGAAGTCTGATCTCAAGAAGTGGGAAGAATACAAGGCCGTGATGGCGAAAGCCAACAAGCGCAACCCACCTAAGCTGTCGAAGAAGAAAGGGAACGACGAAGATGGTCTTACCAAAGAAGACATTGCTCGCGATGGCGCTAACAACGAGGCGAATCCATGGGCTTCTTTTGATCCGGAAAGGCCCGTAGACAGATTCCATTTCGCTGACAACAAAAAGCTCACGCGAGAAGAACTGGACAACTATGAACGGGAGCTTGTGAGGCGTGACGTCTCTGAATGGCTGATTCGTGCCTTGAGAAGAGGTATCGGTGTTCATCACGCTGGTATGAACCGTAAATACCGCCAGGTCTGCGAGATGTTGTTCCGAAAGGGCTACCTCAGGGTTGTAGTCGCCACCGGCACGCTTGCACTAGGTATCAACATGCCTTGTAAGACCGTAGTATTCTCTGGCGACTCGGTCTTTCTTACCGCGCTCAACTATCGCCAAGCTGCAGGTCGTGCGGGTCGTCGTGGCTTCGATATGCTCGGCAATGTGGTGTTCCACGGGATCTCGGAAAGCAAGATACACAGGCTGATTAGCTCTCGCTTGCCAGACATAAACGGGTATGTATTTTACTGAAATAGCGTCATCAACTGATCGCGCTAACACATCTTGACAGACATTTCCCCTTGACGACAACGTTGGTGTTGAGGCTGTGCGCACTGTTGAACGAGTCCAAACAAGCACCCTTCTCCATCCGAGCAGTCAACGCACTCTTATCGCAACCACGCCTGTATCTTGGTGGCGAAGAGTCTAAAATGACTGTATTACATCATCTACGGTTCTCAATCGAATACCTACGAAGACAGTTCCTCCTTGATCAAAGTGGTGCGCCTTTGAACCTCGCTGGCTGCGTTAGTCATCTATATTTTACAGAAAACGCGAGCTTTTCATTCCACGCTTTGCTTAAGCAAGGTTACTTTCACCGACTTTGTACGAAATTCGATACCAACAGAGAGGTTGTGTTACAGGAAATGATGTTGACTCTCTCGCACCTTTTCGGCCGCCAATGGTGTAGGCAGGCAGATCGCGATTATGTTGAACATGTTGTCAAGAAGTCGCCTTCAATTGTCTTCTTACCTCCTATGCCGGAAGATGCAGAGACAATTTTACGAGAACACAACGAGTCAACTCTGAGCGTTTTCAAGGCTTACGTTCGCACATATGCGGAACAGCACCTGCAAGAGCCCGAGGAGGCTTTGCCGCTCACGAATCTGAACATCGCCAGTGACTCGGGTACCAATAGTACTGTTAATTTCAAACGACGCGCGCCACCCACCGTTCGGTCACCGTTTGTTGCGCTTTCCGGACACAGCGACGAGGACATCGAATCCATACATGATCTTTGCACCACTGTACGTTCTGGAGTCTTCCTTGAGGAGGCCATTGTCCCTTATGTGGGTGTATACAATGAAAAGTCCGACATGCCGCTTAACGCATATCTGTACGACTTCTACAACCATGGCGATGTGAAGGCGCTAGCCATAGCCAACCGCATCCGACGTGGCGACGTATGGTTTGTATTGAACGATTTCAGCATGGTTCTTGCCACCATCAACACCAGTTTGTCAAACTTCATGAATCTTTCGGCCGATTCTGAAGTCGATGTCAGAGGTGAAGGAGAAGAGGCGGAGGAGGCTCAAGAAGACAAGCTTCTCCCCGACGACTCGGGATACGAGACCGGCTCTACCATTTCTGCGGCATCGAGAGGCCCTGCTGGGCGAAATGCACTCCCTGTGCAAGTCAAGAAAAAGAAGAAGGTTGCGGATTCGTGGGACGATGATGCGGATGAGGAGGAGATGCAAGCAGAGGCTGCAGCAAATGCTGAAAAGGCCGCAGCTGAGCTTCGCGAGCTAGAAGAGAAGCCTGCTTGGGAGGAGGGCCAGGGTTTGCTGAACGTTCTGAAGGCATTCAAGGCTTTGAAAGATGATTTTGACACCAAATTCAGAGCTATGTGGGCTTAAAGGCTGAGGTATGCAAAGATCACCTCAGACTTGGGCGGCGAACACGTATAGATCGGCGCTGAGATATTGGAATCTCATGTTCTCAGCGTTCAATTCTATCGATGCATATGAAAAAAAAGGAATCACTGGAATTACCTGGCGCATAAGGTATAACGGTTGATAGAAAATAGAAAAATTGTAAAATTGGGATTCAAAAATGATTTCAAATATGCGTGATGTATGGAGTGTTCACGTTCGTTATGTATGTGAAGGTAGTAAAATATCACGCCAACTACATCTGGCAGATGGGTAGAGAAAGAACAAGAGGTCTATGGAAATGGAATCCGATACCCCCCCCCCCCCAAACTGTTTCTTGCACGGTCACTTCGCTAAGACTAGGACTATTTCGATATACCGCCACGCAGGTTTCCCACCACACACGAGTCTACCACCTGTTCCTATACAATGAGTGCAAGACTGCCAAGAAGACTAGCCAACCCATAAGAAACATCCATGTTACCTGCAGCACCAGTGAAAGGTGCTGCCGTGCGACTAGGGGTAGCTCCGCTTGCCGCAGCAGTGCCACGTGAACCAGCAGTACCGCGAGCACCACCGCTACCCCCAGCAGCGCTGGCTTTCCCATCAACAGTAAAGAAGTTTGCAGCCATCGGGTTGCCAAGTTTGTTCTCTTTCGAGAACGACATGATGTCGAATCCAATCCTAGCCTGCGTGTTTGCGAAATCCGAAGCCTTGACTGCTAGGCTTTCAGGCTGCTCAAAGAGCATCTGTACGTAGCGGTGGGGAATTGTATCCGTAGCTGGTGGGCTGGGAGGAACGTATGCTGCAGGACCTTGTTCAGTCGAGGCAAGGAGAACGGAGTTTCCCGCGATCTTTTGGGAGGTGGCTTTGAAGC
The DNA here is from genome assembly GCA_948474695.1 of Periconia digitata. Classification (NCBI taxonomy): domain Eukaryota; kingdom Fungi; phylum Ascomycota; class Dothideomycetes; order Pleosporales; family Periconiaceae; genus Periconia; species Periconia digitata. The sequence goes on from CAOQHR010000002.1 coordinate 1,699,582, forward strand.
CAGTCTCCATGGCGTGGAGGAGGGTCCGTCTGGTTGTGCTCCCTTGCGCTGGCGGTACGTCGAGGTCAAGCATAACAAAGACGTATGATTTGCTCGCGTCTACCATAGAGCTGGATGCCGCGATTTGAGGCTGCGAAGCGGTTTCTGCATGAGTTTAGCCGGTGATCGATGTGATTTGTATGGTTGTGGAGAGCCTCTCTTACCTGCTTTGGACAGCTGCATTCCTGCTTTCATCACCATGGTGGTATTGAACATAACATCCAACTTGCTCGTTACTGCGGGCTCAAAATCTTTGGGAGTTTGCGCCAGCGCGAAACGGACCAAGACAGCTATGAGAACAGAAGAAGAGAAGTACATGATGTCTAGAAGAAGAAAAAAGGTCGACCGGCGGAGGTAGAAAGTAGGTGTATGATACAAAAGTGAAAACGGGATTAAAATATGGTTACAAAACTGATAGAGTTTTCGCGAAGGAAGGCTTCACGACTGAGGCTCTTGTAGTCCTTAGGTATGTGTCGGAAGCAACTTACTATAACGTACGCGTCCGCAAAAGCTTAGCGGCTTCATCCGCCGCATTGCTTGTTACACTATGCGGGTGTGCGCTATGTTCTAACGCATGAGGAATTCTCCGACGAAGCGGGGATGCCAATGTTGTGTCCGAAACGTGCTATGCTTGAGGTGTGGGTGATCTACATGGGTTATCAACAAGCCAAGAGCTAGACGACGGCTTGTTTGCCTGTCTATTTGAGCTTGTATAACAGATTTTGGAAGCGCGCGACTCAAATGAATCTTGTGGATATTTTCAATGAAGATATCAAATGGTCGCGGGCGACATGCAATCTACCATGTAAATTTGCAGTGACGTACCGACGACCAAAGCTGGCCACTAGAAAAGGATCGATGACGATGGTCCGTCCCAATTATCGAAACAACAACAAGACTTCTCACAGCGATCAATTCGGTCGGGATACCCGCGGAGTCGGCAAATAATTCGCAAACACCCTCGTTATGTTTGCGATTGACTAGGAGTATGATCGACCATACCGTGGCGTAGCGGCTCTCGAGAACCATACCTATGCTGGGGTGCAGGATCCTTTGAGACAACGACTCGGCATGTGGATTGAAAGCCGCAATTGCATGACGTGTGTGACAGATCCGGCAAAAGCCTCAAGTCGACGGGCCTTGGAAACCTTGGTATGACAAGGTGGTGAGCGTGTTCGTCTCTAATATATCTGCGTCGTCATCGAGAAATCTAGACAAGGCACGCTTGGGACACATTAACATGCATCACGGTGGTGGAAGGGTGGGATAGTTGCTGTTATTATAGGCGCAACGATCCGGCTCAAGGTGTATCGCAAAGCGCAGTGGAGTAGAAAGGATGGCGATGATGAGATGGCCGACGCAGTTAACGGCCCTCGAAACACCGCACATTCGATTCCAGACCATCGCGAGAACATTCGCTCGGGTTTGTCACAAACGGTTAGACGTGAAACACTGAGACGACGCTCTTAACGTATTCGAAGAGAGAACTGTGCTGTTGAATATTTGAGCACGCCAAGATGCACGTGATCTCGTGTCGCGTGTGTTTTCATGCACGTGGGGTGCTTGGTACTTTCGCCACCTCGCTCCGTTGAACACTCTATGTATACATGTATCAACCCCAGAATCAATACCTACGCTGTTTTGTATTTATGTGCATTGAGACCTTTTGGATCTATTCGAGGATACAGTCAATCAAACAATAGCCATTCCGTGGATGAGCCGACAGCACGTGGTAAGTTACATAATCAAAAGACTTGGGACGAATCGACCACTGGTACTATCCAGCGTTTTGGAACCGTTTGGTGTGGGCAAAGAGCGATGAGCTCCACAGGGATTGTTGCAGGAGCCATCTTGCCGGATGATGCAACAGCACCAACATCAACTGACCCAACGGACGGAAATCTAACCTACCGCATGATACAACCCCCAAAACCAGCACTATGGTGGAATCATCACCTCTACCAGGGTCCAGATGGGAAATCAGTAGAGGTTCTTTACAGTAAAACAAAGCAACAATCAGAAACCATAGCGCAATTGTTTCTGGATGAACCTGTTGTTGGATTCGACATGGAATGGCCCATGTTCCCCAAAACCGAGCGGCTACAGGAAAAGATCGGTCTCATACAGGTTGCTTGCGAAGACAAAATTGCACTTTTTCATATTGGACTCCATACTGGCTCCTGCTCGGATCAATTGATCGCACCCTCTCTCCGCAAACTGATTGAGAGTCAGCACATTGCAAAAACAGGCGTCAACATTCGCGGTGCTGACTTTTCGAGACTATCAAAGCACTTCGGCCTCAAACCTCGCGGAGCATTCGAGCTCAGCCATCTATATCGGCTAGTTAATTTTTCAAACGACCCGAAACATCTCACAACCAAACTTGTCGGCTTAGCTACACAAGTAGAAAATCAGCTCAAGCTTCCCTTGTCAAAAGGCCCAGTTCGCACAAGTAACTGGAGCAGACCCCTCAGTCAACAGCAGATTGACTATGCTGCCGCTGATGCTTATGCTGGCTTTATGCTTTTTCACACCATGAACTGCCAGAGAATGGTATGTGCAGTTTTGTGTGGAGAATTTCAATGTTTGCTTATATTAATTTATCTTTGTAGGCCCTAGATCCGACACCTCCTCTACCTATTTTTGCGGAGCAGTACTATGATGAGAGTCTTGGCAGAGCACCTATTGGAACGCTTCGTTTGCACCCTATTGCGGACGATGGGGAAATCATCATCGCCAAAGAATTTTTCGCGTCGAAGGACGACAGCGCAGAGAATCAAGCAGATGACAATGCTGCCGCGGAGGAAACCATGGTGAATGACTCCACAAACTCGATCCGTGCTCGAAAAGAGAAACAGACGTCAAAAAAGAAGAGATTAGCCGACCCCTTGGATGCATCAGCACAGCAACTGTTCGACAAGCTCAAAGAACGACGTCTGGCCCTTGCAAAAGACAACGACATACCAGCTTTTGTGGTGGCCAATAATGATACACTAGAGGATTTGGCTCGTCAACGTCCTCAAGGGTATGATGAGTTGCTGGAGGTTAAAGGAATCGGTCCAGTAAAACGGCGTAAATACGGCGCAGAGTGGTTGGAAGTGATTGCACAACACTCAATATCAGACAGCTTGCCAGTTCACACACCAAACCTTGTTCCGAATTCCTTAGTCACCCCCCGGCCCACTGTTCAATGGCAGCTTCCAGACTTATCTGACTCATCTGATTCCGAGTGTGCTTATGGAACTCCAAAAGCACTGCAACCTCAATTGCACACCGGTCTAAGCTTCAGCTTTTCTGATATAGAAATCAATGATGAGAAAGGCACAGAAGTCCGGACCCCTTCTCGGACTTTACATGTACAGAGCACCTCTAGCCAACGAGAAAGGAAAATCCGGAAGACTGAGGCAGGCAGTTCGCAAGCACCAGCATCTGCTCGATCCCACGACTCCAGTCCTCCGAGCTCTTCCATATACTTTACTCCGCCTTCTAGAGCAGGCTCAAAGCGGCCTGCGAGTTCGGAACTGCCATCCACTATCCAGATGGTTCCTACGCCAAATCTGGAAAACAAGATCTTCCGAAATAAGCTTCAGGCGTACAGCAGACAGATAGAACGCAAGCTTACAAAACGGTCGCCGAATGCTAGGCCTATTGTTTCAGATGGAACATTGGATATGCTTGTTGCTATGGCACCTACCACCGACGAAGAACTACTCCGAGTGCCGGGTATCAACGAATTCAGAGAGGCCTGTCTCTCTACCAACAACGATCTACTACAGAAAGTCATCAAGTTCAGACCGGCAAAGAGTTAAGTGTCAGAAAGCCGAGTTATTTACCCAGACAAAAAGAGACTGGGACTGGAAGTGCCACATTAGTGATTGAATGGACATTTCTATTTGTGAAGTTGAAACTCTTTCCTTTCGATGTACCATGGCTCACTGTCAAGAGCATGGCCCAATCAGAACAATAACTACACGTTTTGTCGCTTCTTTCTAAAGCATTTATGCAATTAAATGACCTGCATATTCGAATCTCATATCGATTGTGCTGGAAGGAAGTGGTCACAGAATTGGATATCTAAGACGTGGGAGTGTGGTTGACGGAAGCCAAATATCACGCAAAGGCTGCTAGGCAAAGCGATTGTTCTGGTGAGGTCATGACCCCTAATGGCATATATCGGATTCGAAGGCATTTGTAAGAAGATATCGTGTGACCAGCTCCCTATTCACACGAAGCACCCCGTCTATTCTTCTGTTTGGTCTATCCAATAACAACGTTTCCAGGAATGGATTCGAGCCCTTCAGGGGATTAGTATAGAACTTATAAGTCTATTATGTGATCATCGCATATTCGAGTACAAAACTTCATGCCCCACACTGATCATATTGGTGGTCGGTGGTCAAGAATGAAAATGATCCAAACTCACAGTTGTCATCCCCTATATCCTCGTTGGCCTGCTGAGACTTGGTACATCCAATGGCATCTTTTCCATCTTGGACCGTGAGAACTTGGTCGCAGTATTCTGACCCGCATGTTTTACCAAGCGAGTCCATGCCACGCTGAAGAGCGTCATCTTTCCAACCGAACAAGTAATCCCCATGTGCACCGTAACCCGTGCTACTTTATGGTAAGCACATGAGCCAAATATTCGTTGCAATCTCCAACGAAGGAAGCATGGCGAACGGAGATCAACGATGAGGAACTTTGACACTTACGGATCTCCAAAAGAATATACCAACGGCTGATTTCCATCAGCCCAATATTTCTCATCATTGAACTGTCTCGTATCGAACATAATCTCGTACATGACCTGCGGAATCCTGACGGGGTGCGAATCAGGGCACTTGTCTCCAGCAAGGGCACCAAGGCCGCCCTCCTGGGCATATGTCACGTGAGTTCTGTGGTCGGGCGAATCGACATTAACGCCGTCCCAGCAGCTTGGGAATATCACTGTTGCTCTGATACCTCCTGGGCATGGCTTCTTGGGGAAATACGGGGTGTCGTTCCTGTCACATGGCGCGCCATTCCCGCCCATAATACCTTCACTTTCTTTCAGACAACGGTGACAGATTGCGAAGGGTGTTTTAGTGTTGTTCGCGCGTAGGGTTGGGTCTCCAGCCAACATTCGAAAGCCAGGAGTGAACGCTCTCGTCGTCTTATTGATGCCCGTGGCTCCCCCGAACGGCCGCATGTAGTAGACAGTGAGACCGCCATCTTGTGGTAATAGGGTACCATTCATACGCCCGTTCGCCTTTTGCGGGACCCGCTTGAATGTGCCATTCTCTGGTGATCTGAAATAGATTGAAGCAGTCCAGTAGTTGCTGGTGTCTTCTTTATAGATGCAACTCGTGCAAGTCGATGTTTGGGGCGGGTCGAAAGTGGATGGATCCATAGTCACGTTAAAAGAGTTGCCGCCCACAATTTGATGCATGTGAGGTGAGGGGCTGTAGCCAGGATTAACGAGCGGATCGGTGCGCTCCACGACGAGTTGGGAGCATCCGAAACGAATGAAGTCTTCCGAACCAAGGCTTGATTGTGCGCGGACGCGTAGTAACAAAGCAGCGACGGCCGCGAGAGAAGAGGCGGAAACGTAAAACATTGTTGTCAATTGAGCTGTTTCCACACCAAAAGTTGTTGCTTATTTTTCTCGGTCTGTTCTCAGTGGATTTCTGGGCTAGGCAGCTCAATAATGGGTGGCTCGCAGAAGGCTAAGGAAGAAGCAAAGTAGTTAACACAGCACAGCATTCACGACGGTATCTACACTGGCAAATATCATCCCACACTTTGATCCTCGGGGAACCACTCATCCATCTTTCCATCCGTCTATTATCTTAATCTAAACAGCCAAGATCACAATGCTCGATTACGCCATACCGCATCCACTTGAATCCTTTGTCTTCCCATTCGGATACATCTCATTCATTTACAGCACGACAAGATCGCTAGAGGGATTGTATATGCCGGTCTTACAGCCCAAACGGGGTATGGGTATATATTCAGAAGCAATATCCGATTAATGTTGGGAAAATGCCCCACAGACAAGCCTGCCAGGGATAAATGGCAATGTGGAGAAACACGACGCACACCTCGTTAGATGAGAATCTCTCCCCCTCCCAAATTTCTTAATTCCTGACAAGAACCATGCTCATTGCGGGATTATGAGCACCGATGTGGCTTTATTGACGGCTAGGATCTGATATCTATCAATCATGGATATGGGTGTGCGTGAGTAACACCGGAGAAGCGACATGGAATCAGGGAGGTTGACCCGGTCGGTTGATTTTAAGTTATACTAGACTTACACAACCTCTCAATTCGGCTGTTCAGCATATTTTCTGCGTCTTGTCTGATCGACTTGCATCGTTCATTATGTTCCGCTTCTGGAAAGCTCCGAATTATGATTGACGACCGGTCCGGGTCATATCATCGCGGAGTTGTTCCCCCATCGTTGTAACTATCGCTGTGTGTGGGACCACCCAAACTCCAACTTAGAATCTATACTTTATTTATTGGCAGGATCGACTGTGAATCTTGTACAAGTTCGTGGCTTGATCAGATAAAAGTCTAGGATCGAACGAAAATATGAAAAAAAAAAAACCTCCCAGAGAAGAAGATGATATTCATGCGATTGAGTGAGCAGGTCCAGTGTCCAGTAAGAAGCGAGTCAGGCCAACCTACCAAACATACATTCCCCGGACTTTCCCCACCACAGGACCTCGGCTCATCTGGAGCTTCAGGTGCCAACAATGGAAAATGAAAACCGTGCCTTGATCTTACCATCGACGTTGAGCATCATGTACAAGATACATTCTCCATCGCAAAACAAACCACCCTAAATTCCTTAATATCCCCAGTTTCGAAAAGAAACTCGACAATCGCAATAGGATATCCACTATGGCGTCAAACGCACCACCGCTCACCGGCATTCGCGTCCTCGAATTCGCAGGTCTCGCCCCAGGTAATTCTCGCAAGCTTCAATTGCAAAGCCACCATTAGCCTAACGGTGTAAAATTGCAGGACCCTTCGCGGGCATGCTCCTGGCCGACTACGGCGCCTCCGTCCTCCGCCTCGACCGAGCCCCCATCCAACCCTCAAACGACCAGCTGACGCGCCGCAAAACCTCAATATGCGTGAACATGAAATCCCCTTCGGGCATCGCGCTGATCAAGAAGATGATTCCGCACGTCGACGTCGTCATTGATCCTTTCCGACCGGGAGTGCTTGAGAAATTGGGTCTCTCTCCTGAAGACGTACTGCTGAAGCTCAACTCGCGGTTAATAGTCGGGCGCATGACGGGGTTCCGCCGTGATGGGAAATACAGTATGATGGCGGGTCACGATATAAATTACATTGCCGTGAGCGGCGTGCTAAGCTTATTTGGGCGCAAAGGCGAGAAGCCGTACCCCCCAGGGAACGTGGTGGGGGATTTCGCGGGCGGAGGCGCAATGTGCTTTATAGGGATCCTGCTCGCGCTCTTGTCGAGAGACAGGACGGGTTTTGGGCAGGTAGTAGAGGCGAACATGGTTGATGGGAGTGCGGTGCTGGCGAGTATGCCGCGACTGGGATTAAAGACGCCCGTGTGGAGTCGCGAGCGGGGGACGAACATGTTGGATGGCGGTGCACCTTTTTATGCTACGTATGAGACCAAGGATGGGAAGTATATGGCCGTGTAAGTTATGCCCTTTGGAATACTGTTCAGATATGTGGTGCCTGCATACTGACAATTTCGTAGCGGTGCGATTGAGCCTCAATTTTATGCCGCTCTCCTGAAAGGCTTAGCCCTCAAACCCTCCGACCTGCCCGGCAACCGCGACAACCAGGCAGACTGGCCCAAACTCACCCAATTCTTCACTGGTGTGTTCAAGAAGAAGTCACGCTCGGAATGGGAGGTCATATTCGACGGAACCGACGCATGTTGCACGCCCGTGTTTACAAATGCTGAATTGGAACAACAAGGGTTCGATCAGAGGCCTGCCGTAACTTTGAAATCGACACCGGCCTATGCAGTACAAGAAGGGGATTCCGGGCGACCATCGGCTGTAGGTCAAGGTATTGGATGGACGGGAAGTGGCTGGAGCGAGAAAGGATTGAAGCCTGGGACGGGGGGCGAGGACACACTGGCGCAGTGGTTTGGCTGGACCAAGGGGAGGCAATACGACATGGAAAACCAGGGAATCGTGCTGAAAGATACTGTTAAGCTATAAGCATGATTTACAGAAAAAAAAGTCTGTGCCGTCACCCATCTGAGTAGATGACCCTGTACTCCAACCTCGCAGATCAAGTGACTGCATTGTTTGTACAAATATCTATACATCTTTAAAATACAACCTTCTAAGCCTTGATAACCCTCGGCTTTCGTTGTTTTGGCTTTGCGGCCTTCTTGCCTGCATTGCGGAGCTTTCTCTGCTCCTCGTTCTTCTGGATCCTCGCCCGCGATTTTTTCCATGCTGTCCATCGATCTCCCGGTACAAACTTCTTCACTCGAACATTGGCTCTCTCGGCTGCTCGGCCAATCTCCCAGTTGGTTCTTGCATACGCATATTTTGTGCGCAGTGTCAAGTTCGTCGACGATTTCTTGTCCTGCTGGACACGGCGGATACCCTCAGGCCCAGCGAGGTCAGCAGGCAATCCCGATACAGCAGCTTCGGTATCTAAAGCCACATTTCTGGGCACAGCAACCAGATTCAGCCTTCGTTTCCGCGGTGCGTTTCGAGGATAGGGGAGCGTATCCTCCTTGTTGAGAGCGACACCAATGTACTGGCGGTCAGGGTGTTTCAAAGGGTCACGGTAGTATCGAACGTATCCAGTCTCGGTAGCAAAAATGCAGTGATCGCGTCCGAACTTGCAGTTCTCGCCGGGATACCAGGCGGTGCCGCGCTGGCGGAAAATAATGTTACCCGGAATCACATATTCTCCTGTTCAGGTATCAGCCCTCAGTCATCTCCAGTGTATATCATAGAGTCCCCTCACCTCCAGCCTTCTTTGCTCCTAACCGCTTTCCGGGTCCGTCTTTTGCGCCGTTGGCTCGACCTTGGGACTGATGCGTGGCGTTCCTTATGAAGGAGAGGGATGGGGAAGTGGTTGCAGAGATGCCATTGGCAGTGCGGAGGGCGTCGAAGATACGTATAGGGGCAATCGACAGTGATGAAGACTGCGCAGATGCCCTTACAGGCGCTAATATTCGTGGGAGCAGCATCGCTACTCGGGGGTGTTGATTATGCTGCGCGAGGTTCTCAAGAATTATCCGCGGATGTATGTCTTGGCAACACTAAGTCAAACAGGATTAGCTTACATATCAAACTGAATGCTCACTGCATGTCTATGATTTCGACTATCAACTAATGACATCCTGATTTTTGGGCACCACTCATCCTGAGTTTAAACTGGTCTCTGAGCGTTCCTGGGTTATTCAGTCTTTTTGTTACATGCTTCTCAAACCTTATGCTTCCATCGATTAACGATGCAACCATAGTGTCAAGTTTGTAGGGTTCGCACATTGTTACTATGATCAATTATCATACGACTACATGGCTACTGTCTGCATTAGATCTCTTGCTGATAGTCTGGGTATACAACATATCCGTTGTTTGGTTCTCTTCAAACCACAGATTGATTGGAAAATCCTGGGGCAACCTTTATTGGTTGGCTGGTCCGAAAAGGCTTGGCAAAGAGTGTTGACGTACATAATCAATTGATGAGATCAGCGGGGCTACCCACTACATCAGATCTACAATACCGAGCTGCATTCCATATGCTGAATCGTCCCTTGGCATGCATCTTCGTTACATGAGCCTCTATAGACAGACCCAGGATTTATTTGTGTCACTATCTAGCTCCCCCACGGCTTGCATCTCTGCGCTCAACTCACCGGCTGGATGATGGTATCAGGCTCTAATGTCATGATCCAGGCGCCACAGTCACCGTGAAGATAGTTGAGACATTTGAGAATCGCCACAACCGATCTGTCAAGCCTCATTCATCGTTGCGCCAAAATGTCATCTGATCACCCCAATCTTCTACCCACCAGGCCGCAAAGGATCCTCGCCTGCGTAGGATGTCAGCAGCGTAAGATCAAGTGCGATCGAAAATTCCCTTGCCTTCATTGTACGAAGTCGAAAACAACATGTACACCTGCCACCAAAATACCTCGGAGGCGCCGTCGTAGGTTCGCTGAGCAGGAATTACTCGACCGACTACATACATACGAAGAGCTTCTTCAACAGAATAACATCGATTTCGAACCCTTGGGTCAAGAAGTAACAACCACGAAGCCTTCACCAGATTATAGTGACCATGTGGAGACAAATGGCGGTATTACTCCTGCATCCTCGTCTACCACCATTCATTCCCCTGGTGTCAAACCTGATCTCAAGTATGGTTGTTGATCTCTCATTCCTAAATATATGCTAATGATGATAGGAGCTTCTGGCACGCAGTTAATCAAAGAGTACGGTGCTATCTCAAATATGCAAATCGTGTGCTTACATTGAGATAGTTTCGCACTGACGATGAAGATGGCGACTCCCCCGATACGGAAGAGTATCTTGATGATATTGTCAACTCAGCGATGGACTCAATTTTTGTCGACGACAGTTCGTTCCTGTTTGGCCGCCAGGATACTGTTGATCTTTCCCCATTACACCCCGATCCGGCCCATATCTTCCGACTCTGGCAGTTATTTTTGGATAATGTCAATCCTTTGCTAAAGGTAATACATACACCAACAATGCAGGTACGCATAATAGAAGCCATAGGCAACATATACGCACTTCAGCCTCCAATGGAAGCACTCATGTTCGCTATCTACTCCATGGCAATCCTCAGCCTTGAAGACAGTGATTGCCGATCCACATTCGCAGGTAGCAAACCGGAGCTGCTCAAAAGATATCAATTTGGATGTCAACAAGCCTTACAAAATAGCGGATTTCTCAAATCTGAAGATCGGGATTGTCTGACAGCCTTCTTCCTCTATTTGTTTTCCTACGTTCACAGCTCCGAGCCCAAAGCGCTCTCCTCCGCCGTCGCTATGGCAATCCGCATTGCCCAACGCATGCAATTGGATAGTGAATATGCCTGTGCACAGCACGACTTCCTTGAAGGCGAAATGCGGCGAAGACTCTGGTGGGCGCTTCTCCTCTTCGACGTACGCGTGTCGCAACTGGCCGGCGGAAAGACCAAGTCTTTCCTTCCTATATTCTCCACTCGCACCCCCCTTAATAGCAACGACTCGACTCTTGCTGCCAGTGTCCAAGACCCGCCCATCTCAACCATCATCACGCCAGAAGTTGCTCAAGAACAACCCACGGAATCAATTTACGTCGTAGTGAAGGCGAACATGGGCAACTTTATCTGCCATACAGCGTTCCATCTCGCCTATAATGCCCCAGAGCTTCTACCGCTCGTTCCCACCCCAGCAGTACATTCGTCCCCCGGAACTAACGACCAAATCACACACCTCGAAAAGATGCTCGAATCGCGGTACCTCTCCCTCTGTAACCCCTCAGACCCGCTCCACTTCATGACTATTTGGGAAACCAGGTCTTTGCTCGCAAAGTGCAGGCTAATGGAGTACTACCGGTCTGACCTCGAATCATCCTGGACCGAAACACAATTTGACACTGCATGCCAGCACGCAATTCGTCTCCTCGAATGCAACAATACCATCAAATCGTCTCCCTTGACAAAACCTTTCCGATGGATGACGCGCTTTTACTTCCCATTCCCTGCGTACATTCACCTACTCAAGCACCTAAAGCGTGCTCCGTTGGATTCGCATGCTCGCGATGCATGGGATGTTATGAGCACGAATTTCACGATGTGGTTGAGCGAAGTGTTTCAAAACCAGGATGCGATTTACATGTTGATGGGAAAGCTGGTGCTTGGGGCGTGGGCTGCGAAAGAAGAAGTGCTTGTAAGGCGGAACGAGGTCCTTGATCCCGATGAAGTTCCAGGTATTGTCACGACGATCAGAAAAATTGCGAAGGAAAAAAGAGCGCGAGAAGAACAGATTGGGAGTGATGTCGGTGTGGATTGGCTCAGCGGCGGGAGTGCAGACGTTTATGGTGGTGGTTTCGCAGGTATGGCAGGAGGGGGTGCTGCTTTTGATGACACGATCACGAATGAGTTCGTGAATGGTTTGCAAAACCCTTGGCCAGTATTTGGCTTGGATTCTATCACGAATCCTACGATTGATCCTGGCATGAATCAACTAGATTGGACGGCATCCGCGATGGATTGGGGGGTGGGTCAAAAAACCACATGGTAAGTCGTTGATAGGTTGGGCCGCCGGAGAAGCAATGATGGTGAGCCGCGCGTGCTCTAGTATATGCATACCATCCCGACTCTTGCTGATGATACGCCTCCAGAGGGCATTCTACACTCTTACACATATAGAATACAGTTGACATGCTGTCTCCTTGCATTTCCCGTCTCATCTTGTTGTTGGCATATCCAGCGTGTGGACGGCTTTCTCCATGTCTCGCACTAGTGATGTTGGGCTGTTCAATTCTGGTCCGAGTATAGTTGGCAGCCTCTCAATATTGATGTCGAAGGGCTCGTGGCGGTGCGTGGGTGTCAAAGTGGGTGCCATTGTGAGGCAGGTAGGACAGGGTTAATAGAAGTAGAAAGCCGGGAGACAGTAGGAACTGCGCGCCTGACTACTTTGCGTTGGGTGTTCTCTCCAGGCGGTTACGCGATCGGTTTTGAGACTCTTCGATCATCGGGACGAAATATGGTTTAGGGTTTGCAGCCATGGGGGATACACCGTAATTTGTCCTCTATATAGGTAATTGGTTGAGTTTGTAAACTCTATGGTGGTGTCGGGGTCTCTGTGTTATTCATTGTCTGGTCTTCAACCACGAACACATTGGAGTCGATAAACTGTAGATTGGGTACATTACCCTATCAATTGATATTATTATTTCCGCATGTTCTCTCTCTCTGACGTCCACAATCCGGGTCGCGTAGTTGGAGCAATCATACCTAAGGATTTGTAGACATTATCGATTGGCTGCAGGACATTCATACTTTGACGTCTCGAACCAAAGCTATCAAATCAAGGCGCCTAGCACACTGACACACGTCACCAAACTCTACTAATACATGAAACGGTTCAAGTACGCCAGTGAACGTGGAATTTTACAGAGTTATGAGAAGCAGAATCATTTAAGATGCGTCTAAGAAAAGTGAATGGAGTTTCAAGCGGAAACCCTATTCCCATACACAATCATCAAACCGGGACCCCATTGTTCATTGCCCTCGTAGCCCGTGTAACAACATACCAAGAGTAGTAAATAAGAAGGACCGAAACCCAGATGGAAGAAGGGAATAGAATGAAGACATATGGATGGAGAACAAAAAGAAGAACACCAGCTATCAAGAGAGGGGTGAAAGTCGTTGAAATCAAGGGGGGGAATAAAAGAGAAGAAAATAGGAGCACATGGAATGGTGGAGGGGAAAACGTCGACGAAAGATTCCAGGAAAGAAAAAACTTGGGGAAATCGTCTTTTCAAGCATCAGTCAACCACTTTTATAGGAAAAGCACAAGTGTAGTAATTTTTGCAGCATATCGAGGCCCTGGGCAAAGAATCAGGGAAAGTGGCAAAGGCTCATTTCCCCCCGCTGTTGTTCTGTCCACTAGAAGGGCTGCTGTTGGGCGAGCTATTGGGTGTGTTCGAGGAAGAAGTGGCGGTAGTAGACGGAGCGGTAGCTGTAGATGTGGTAGTGCTGGAAGCCAGCTCGTGGGACGAAGCAACTCTTGCGCTGTGGAGCAGAGAGAAGGCGAGACTGTGAGGGGCGGCAGCAGGCATTGTGTTCGATCGTGTCGTGTATTGTGGGTTATTTTGTTGCGCGGCGCGTGAATCGTTTGCCCTTGTGAAGCCGAGAGAGGGATAGTTGATGAGAAGGTTGTGAGTTGTTATTGTTGTGTAGAACAATGGAGTATAGGGATTGTGCGTGCGCGTATATATGGTGTATCTTCGTTGCAGACTTGGAATTTGTCGTGATTCGTTTGATGAGACTTCAATAAGGTACGTACGCGTCACTTGCTTGCTGATGCTGATGATCTGATGTTTGTGATCGTCTCCAAAAGCGACAGTGCTTGATATCGTAATCGTGTGATTGGGAAAACGCTCTAGAGGTCTTGATGTTCAAGTGTCGATGAAGTGAAGATGAAAAGAGAGGACAGCTCCCCGATCCTTATATACATAAACTTTGTGTTTGCCTTTTGCCTTCAGAAAGTTGAAGTTCGCAGAATACACACCTACCCAAGAAAGAAGTAGCACAAGATAATGGCCACCTTGGAGCCTCATCTTAATTTTTGCACAAGAATACGACACAGTGCACGCGCGCACTGCTGCCGTCACCGCACCTACCATTGCGTCCTCCCGAGAAGGCAGTGGGGGGATGGGGGTCCAGGTCTCGGAAATGACAAGACATTCCCAAAATACGAACGAAAAAAGGCCTTTACCAATGAGGGATGGATGTAGACAAGAGTTTTTCGCTCCGAATCATGTGTTTGTGTAGAACCTTGGCCGTATTTGTGCCCTGTATAGGAAAAGCCTTACTCAGCCTGTAATCCGGTAGCAGTAATGTCTTATACGGAAGCCGTCATTCGAACACGCTGGCTATGTGGTTGACGTTGGAAGGTTAGCTTTAGTGAACGCCCGGACTCTCGGGGGATGTAGATCGCTCAGGGAAAGGACTCTGCTGATTTGAGACATACGTAAGACTGGGGGGGTAGTGCGAGGAAAGAAAGATGTAAGATGCTGTGTGGTGCCGTGCTGGAAGCTTGGATGCAATGGAAGGAGGTAACTATCCAATCAGAAAGGCCAACCGAGTGGCTCGTTCACTCTATCCAGTGTCGAGCTATTCCCGTTGCGGGTAGGGCAATTGCCTTTTGGGGAATGTTTCCACGCGAGCCCCCAAATGCCTTCGTACCAATGCCATTGACTGTCTACTGATGTGGCGACCAAAGGTTTCCGGTAAGAGAGTGTCCGCAAGGGTGGGTCAGGCTAACAACCTTGAGCATGGTGGATCTGGTTATCGTGTAGGCACATCTCTCTGTTTTTTCTATTTCAGGTCGATGATGATTGGGGCGCGTTGTCGGAGCTGGGCGCCACAACGGCTCTGCTACTACCTCGCGATCGCTGGATCGTCTTTGGCCCCATAATTTCAGTTGATGCGTAGGCGAAAAGACTGTATCTCTGCTTTTATCCTCGAACTCCCAAATCCATTCTAGTGCGTTCCAATTGCAGATTAGATGAAGCTGGAACCCACTACACCACCCATAAACAATACTATTCCTGTCAGATACTCCCGCCCGTCTTCTCCCTGCTGAAGCTCACGGACCTATAGAAGGATTGACCAATCGTTGACGCCAGCGCTTGTGGAGATTGTAGAGCATCCGTTGCGAAATCGCATGGATATGTTTAGTAGCCGCAAGGAGTGTGGCGTGAGACCTTGCATCAACAAGGCCGCGTCCAGAGACCATCTGCTGTCGGTCGTGTAATTATAAACGCACGCCCGCATCGGCGGGGCCAAAAGCTACCAGATTAGGTCAACACATTACTTGATTGAGAAGCGTTTGTAGACAAGTCGGGCAGCGGCTCCGTTTCGATCCGAATCGTTGGGATCATAGGTGGACCTTTTCATGAATGTTTCAGATGTAATGATAGGCGAGTGCAATACGACCTCCTCATACACGACTACCTCTGAATCGCATTCGAAGGTACGAGTCGAGAACATGGCACGGCTAAATAAATGGCCGAATGACGATCGTGTCCGTGATCGCGAGCTAAGGCTCGAAGGTTCTTGGGAATTCCGAATGTCTTCCCGCTTCACTCTACGCGGTCCGCTCTCCAAATCCCATGTTCTTGACCAGCAGCTATCACTCCAAGAATGATACAAACTTGATATTTACACCCATCTAACGACCGATTTCGCTTGTGGGTGCGCGATAGCGAGGGGGCGTTACAAAGGCGAGGCTCTGTAGCTTATTTGCTAAGCTTGGGACATCAATATATTGAGAATACTCGCCATCTGCCTATGGATCCGCGTTCAACACTCGCTTCAGGCCAACAGGCATCAAATGCCTTCATCTCCAGAGTGTGCTATTGATTTCGATAGATAGGCTCTAAGACAAGCAATCTTGCACTCGCTCCAAGAGAGAAAAAACTTGGGATCTGCCTAAATCAGTAGAGTCGAAGGTTCGAGTGATGCAACGGCAAATGACCCGATATGCTTTCGCCCCAATTGCGAATTCTCCCTTCTCCGGTTTCTGCACGTCGATTGGATCCACGTGCATATTCACATGCCTGCAATCGTATCCCATCTTCTTCACCTAATGTGCGCGAGACATTAGGTGCCAGGATAATTTTGAAGTCACGCGGACGTAACCATGTTTGCCTGTGGCTAGAGACATGCAGAATGCGATCCTTCGCCTTGTTGTGGGCTCGTAATCAGGCATTCCAACGGTCAATCGAGTGGCACGGCATGTATGCTCTTCTCGCCTGTACGGGGGATATATACATAGACCATCCTATACCATGTCCGGAGGCCTTAAGCCTTCGCTTCTGCAAGATTGAAGCTCGAGCAGTGGATAGTTGGGAGCGGGGAAGGAATGCCGATGATTGGACCTGGGAGGTTCTGTGCTCCTGGCGTGTGCCGGATAGCTCTTGCATACTTCGGATTGTACTCTTGGAAGCGAGTGCATGGTCACTGGCCTTCCTACGACGATGCTTCCACGCAGTGATCGCCGTTGCCAATGTCGTATATTTGGAAGATTATGCTCGGATGACCCAAGTAGCTGCCGCCAACGTCGGAAATTGCACCCGTTCATGTCTTCGAATTCGACGGCAGATACTTGCTATAGTTTTGGGCCCTGACAGTCTTGTACAAGTTGCCAAACGGACTTCGTAACATTTTAACGTGGTATCATGATTCGCTGGTAGGCATTTGTGCTGTGTCCATCAGTGACCATATGGTGAGGCTGTGTGAGACGGCGAGGTGTTTTCGGGAGGATTTGTAGGTGGCAAGTGCGCATAAGCATCTTATTCGGCGGGAACCAGCAGCAAGAATAACGTTCAGGAGACCAGGCGGGTCGCCTTGTTCATTACACAGCGATGGTCCAGTTTTGGGTGATTGTGGGGCAAGGAACATGGCATCTCAGGCACAATAGACTGCAAGCGCTCCGCAAGATGTCCGCTCCAAGTGACACCAGAAGTGTTGGTGGACTCTGGAGTGTGCGTTGCGTTGGACGTCATGTACAGAGGTGTTTGTTCTATTTTGGGGCGGCCATCCGTCCGTGCGTGCATCCGCGATTGTCTAGCCCCAGTTGGAAAAGCCGCGGCATCCGACCTTCACTCTTCGCACAGGAGAGACCAGTAGGGCACCGAGGCGGCTGTGTTGCTCTGGTGCAGTCCGCCTGTACACCACGCAAACTGCATTCCCTAATGCTACCTCTATTATTAGAAAATACTTTAAATGGGTGGCATATGTAGCGATGAGCCAATCCGGTCACAAAGTACAGGCCCACCTTGATGAGTAGTCTAACAGTTGAATGCACTGTCTATACTGGAGAGCAACCTTATATTCACACGCTGACTTCCAAGGCTCGTATACCCCTGACCATGAGCATGGTAGAGATTCAATAGTCATCAATCTCACATTACTCACGCATGGCCTCTTTTGCGCACTATTGTCCTTGTCGTATTTTCCCAGAACGTCGCCCGAATTTACCGGAACGTAGCTGCATGCTTACAAGATCACTGCCCCCTTCACATTCTCGTTACCAGATACGTGGTTATTCGCTCTTTCGGCCTCGTTCATACTTACCGGTCTAGGAAACTGGGCATGACGCGTTACCTGTCCTCTTCTCATCAAGCGGGAAAGGAAAACACATGCCACCTCGTACTGAAGGACGAGCCTGACCAACGCGAACCATCATCAATTCTCGCAAATACCAATCGCGAAATAGGAACCGGGAATCTGCTCACTAATCAAGAGTTACGTCGCCCGAAATAATTGATAGCTGGCTAGTTACGGATTTGAAATACTGCACTCCGGTGTGAAGAAGATCCAGTCATGGCATGTAAAGTACCATGCAAATCATCACGAGCACGGCTTTTTCCTCGAGTACCGCCGTGAGGCTTGTCTCCCGCGGGGGTCTGCTGCGGGAACCCCTACTTGCCTTAGTAACATTTGGGGGCAAATAGATCCCGTCTTATTACTGTTTGATTACACTATACTGTAAGCCTTACTTCCCGTCGATGCGCTCCAAAACATTCACCGCAGGTAATCAAAGAACAGGAAAGCAATCTGCTTTCTACACATGAGGAGGGAGCGGATAACACGCAAGGAAGTAGTGGGCTAACAAGGTTCACAGGAATTCTCAACCACAAACTCGCTGCCGCATTCTATTCCACCTCTGAACAATTTATCTCGCATATATAACGACGCCGCTGTGTGGATAGGCCCGAGACTGATGTTCGCAGGCGAGTATCAACACCATTCAACCCAGTTTCAACCTAGTTACCCTCTCAAAGGGAACATTCAGAAACACAATGTTCATCGCTCCACATAACGATAGGAGTTGGATGGAGAAAGAATGCAGAAGTAGTGCCAGAACAACAATCAGGTCAACCCGGTATTATCCGCGTCTATGTCAAACTTCTCCTGTATTATTTCCACACACACACACACACACACACACACATACACACTCGCTCACACTCGCTCACGCAAGCTACCTGGATATATGCTTCTGCCACAACTTGCCCACTGAACAACGTCGTAGGCCGGAGTAATGTAATGCTGTATGATGGACCAACTACAGTGGTTTTTCCGTGCCAGGATATAAGAGAGGAAACGCGCATAGAGTAATGTACGTTAATACTCCATCCCAAGTCTCGAGTGTATTCTTTGGACAACGATACTTAGGGGATGTCTTCAAATGTTTGAATCGATTGAATCAGATGCTCGACATGTTCCTCCCTCTCCCCTATCCACCGCCCAACGATGCGCCAAACCTCAAGGCGTAATCCAACACCAAACTAAAAAAAATAAAGGGCAATTACACGATCAATACTAAGAGAACCTACCTATAATGATGCATTTCACAGTGCTCAGGTGCAAAGAGTATACGCTCTTCCCAATGCTTCGAAAGAAAATGTGCAAAAAGGAGGGAGGAAAAAAAAGATGCATTACGACGTTCATCCATGCAGACATTAGTTTAGTGTACAGTACCTTGATGACTAGTCTAGTACATTTACACTACTATCGTGTACTAAGATCGGTTATGCATGCACGCACGCACGCACACACATATAGTACGAACCCGTCGAAGCGGAAATGTGAAGCTTCGAAGCTCGAACGTCAGTCTGACTCAAAAAGTGGAAATAACTAGTACGTGCAAGGGTGTTGTTGATGGATACCTGCAAATCAAAATGGTGGGTGGGGCATGATGTGCGCAGATTTTTTTTTTAATCTGATCAGGAGTACTGCAAGTCGGCAAGGAGAAAAAGAAGTTTTCAATCACCAAGGATCCATCCATGGCATGAAGAATTTGGAAGGAAAAAAAAAAACGGATGGGCTTGAATGTGATGAGAAAGGTGGTTGACCACTGTCACTGGAATGTGGGGAATAGGTGGTGTGATGTGTGTAAGATGTAGAGAGACTGGTGGAGGTGTTGAAAGGTTCTAGACTTGCGAGCATCTTGTCTACTGAAGCTGTAGGGGTCCTCGCCTGTGTCCATCGGAGCGCAAAACACGCGACCCATGCAGATATCCACACGCCGATTTCGAAGTCGTTTCAACAGTTTGGATGCTGTGTGCGCGATCTCACGTGATTCCGTACATCAAACATGCAACGACACGCGTCGCGCGACTGGGTACCATGGTGGAGGGAAAAGTGGGGAGCTGTGGCAGCTTGGCCAACTACAATGGGACACTCGGAGCTCAACATATGCAGGAAGCGTGAGAAGTGGAGTGCAGAACGGCTGAATCACCGACTAATAACAATAATAATAGTAATTACGTAGAAGTTGAATGGTATCAAGATGTGTTGCGAGACAAGGAACTTTTCCGATGTGATGCTTTGTTTCCGAAAACGCCAAACCATGGATATGGTACAAAGAATGAGAGGGGAAAAATTGGAGCGCTACGCTCGAACCATGGCAGACCAAGGTACTCCAACGCTGAAGAAAAAGAATGAGACCTGAGTGTAGATCCAGTTGAAACAACAAATGGGTATATCCTCCAAGACCAACTGGTCTCCAAAGCCGCGGAATGCAAAAAATAGAAATAAGATGTGGATGTCAATGTAAAGAAAAGTCGTGGGTGGCTTGGATGCTGGGTTTACAATCGCAAATGCTCAGTATCGTCGCTCAACGCACCAATGTCGTAATCGCTAACGGTCGTGTCGTTGTTGTAGTTTGGCGGGCTTGCTGGGACATTCTCGTACATAGGGGGCTGCTCCTCATCCCATGCAATGCCCATGCCAGAGCGTTCAGTAACAACCAAGTGAAACTGGGTTCGAAGCACGCGTGCTGCTCCGGTGGGAGTGGCTTGGCTGAGCTTCTTCAAAGGGGCCCACTCCTCGGCAACGACCATTTCGATAACGAGGTTATGCTTGACGCTCATGCCGTTGGGGCTGTCCATGTCGCAGAGGGGCTTCAAAGCCATGTTGCAGGCGGCGCGGAATTCGGCTTCGATGTTACCAGCGTCAAAATCCGTCTTCCACTCAGTCTTGACCTCTTGGTTGGCAATGATGCGCGTATCCTCGTGAAGGATGCCTTTGCCCTCTCCGCCAACCTTTTGTGCGTGTTTTGCGCAGGCGGGGGCAATGTACTTGGCCGTCTCTTCGATCCGCCAATTAAGCTTGCGAAGTCGCCATCGAGTCTGTGCATCACCACTGTTCTGGGTGACACCAGCAAGTCGCAGCTCGATTGGGAAATCGCCAATAGGGTAGACGGTTGGAGGAAGCTTCACTGTGGCAGTGAGGTTGGTGGGAGGGAAGATGCGAACCGAGTGCTTGTCGTTCCCGGGGAAGATGGCGCGCTTAACATCCAGATTCCGCTTGTAGGTAATGGTCTTACCATTCGACAAGGTGGCAACAGCATCGAGGTAGTAATCGAGAGTGGCGAGCTGGCCGCGGGTAGTGGCGGGCAAGGTGCCGGCGAGAATGGTGCTGAAGGGGTATGAATGGTCCTTGCCATGACGTAGCGACACTGGGGCGGAAATGAAATCCCATTTCTTGATCTCGGTGATTTGGTTGGCGCAGTCGGCGCAATTGGCATGAACAGGCTTCTTGGTGGTAACGACGGCGAGCAACTTCATCTCGAATTTGTCCAAGGTGATGTAGGGATCGTGGACGTCGATGAGGAGCAGACCCGAGAGAAGGGCTCCGGATGACTCTTGGGGGCTGTTGTAGAAGACGAGTGGGGGTGACTCGACCTTCATGTTCATGACGGCAGCAGCGTGGGGCTCCAGGCGCGGGCTGCCAGCCTTGGGGGTAGACTTGGGACTGTTCTTCTTGTCGGAGTGGGAGCGGGCGCCCAGGCTGTGGCGCTTGAAGGCTTCCATGACGAGAGAATCCTGTGATCGGGAGCGAGGGTTGGGGGGACGCTCGACAGAGTAGACGGGGGGGAACAGCGGCGCTGGTTCGTCGGGGCTGGGTCTGGCGTGGTGCTTGAAAGGGCCTGTGGGCAGCGACGAGGGCGCTGGCCGAACAAGGGAAAGCAGGCGGCCCGGCATGGCCAACAAAGGCGGGCGGGTGGTGTCTTTCTGGAAGAATGCGGGGGGAGAAAGGTGGTGTGCAGGCAGGCAGGCAGGCGGCGGTCGTTATCAGTGCAGAGATAGCTATAGCCCAATGGCAGAGCGGTGGCGGGCTAGCGATATGCGCGCAGACGTAGATGGAGAATTGAAAGGATGCTACGAGTTGATCTTGTGGACGTTCAACTGGTGTCGAAGCAGCGACTGCAGACAGCACATGTTCTGGCGGAGGGAGAGGGTTCAAGGGAAATCAAACATGAGGCGGCGGGCACGGCGGGGGTATTTAAGGGCAGCACGACCCAGGGACTTTGCTGGCGGCGAAGGTCTTTCACAGCTGGGTTACTTGATGAAAACTCTCGAGTGGACCGGCGTTGGATGACTTTTCTTTGGGGCCACGAGCAGGCATGACATGGCGCAACAGGCCAAGCTTTGCGAGC
The DNA here is from genome assembly GCA_948474695.1 of Periconia digitata. NCBI lineage: Eukaryota > Fungi > Ascomycota > Dothideomycetes > Pleosporales > Periconiaceae > Periconia > Periconia digitata. The sequence goes on from CAOQHR010000002.1 coordinate 1,721,822, forward strand.
AGGCGCGCTAGAGCCACTTCGGGTGGCCGCATCCCTGCCGTGGCTGCCCTGCTGCCCTGCTGACCTTGCTCTCCTCTCTGTACATGTGAGAGAGTGCTCCTCCACCACACACACACATATACCTGTGTATGTATGTACCTACATACATATACGCATACATGACTGATCATCGCATCGCATCATCGCATCACCCTCATTACTCATCGCTGACGACGACAACACGCCCTTTCGTCTTCCCCTTCCGTCACCGCCTTGTTTCAACTGCACTACAGAGACATGATGCAAACCTAGCACGCCATGTCGCTTGCACTCAACGGGTCAATGGGGCACCGCTGACATATCCTCATCATCATCCAAACATCATGTCTTGTCCCCTGGCCGCGCCCATCTGATCGGCCATTCCCCGCATTTAACACCATCCCTGCCCCATCACCTTCGCAAACTCTCTCTCTCCGAAGCCTGCGTGCCGTGCGAGCTCAAACATCTCCACGGAGACAGTCCACCACCAATTCTGTACCCACTGCAATGCCATCTCTGTCTGGCCGTCATCATTTATTCCCCCTCTTTCCCCCCTCAATTGACTTGACCCTCTGCTAGCCATTGTGCCATTGAATCCCGTCGCCCTTGTTCCATTCTGTGGTTCAACGTCGCCAGATGGACACACTCGGTAGCCAAGCCGCCATCAATAGCATATCCAGGTGGGAGTCACCACCCCATCCATGTCATGATTCACCCCCTGCGCAAAATTCATCACACTCGCACGCCCTTTTCCACCCTGTGGCATGACACCCGCCGGAAAAGCTGCACCGCAACCGCTACCGCTGAGCACGTTGCTGTCCTCTGTGTCGGCCTTCGCCCACTGCCTGCGCTGCTGCTCCACTTGCTGGAGCTCCAGACTCTTCTACACGGCCTTCTGCAATTACCATTACTTCACCCGCCCCATTTTTCCCTTCACCGATGTCTCGGGCGCTCCCGATCCGGCCATGCTATCCAGCTGCATTCTTGTTGCCCTGGCTCGCCGTCCACATTCTGCTCCCCGACAACATCTCATCCTCACCATGTCTCGCCTGAGTTCTGTGTTTGAAAGAGCGGCCGCTAGCCTCTAGTCGATTGCGCCACCCACCCGACCCTAATTGAGCAACGAACACGCAGACTCTGCAGCACTAGCTCATCCTCACTCTTCGCATCTACCCGTTAGTCGCCCGTCACTCCCTCACGGCTCTCCTTCGGCCCTTTTGCTGAAGACTCTTCTGTTTCTGACCCAACATCGCCGTGCATCTTGAACATGTTTTTTTCCACCATCATCGCACCGTCATGTGCAGTGGCGGTTCTTCTCCCCGAATCATTTCCATGTATCAGCATATCTTGTGCACTCGCCTTGTCCTCATACACGCCTGCTCCACTCCGCTAAACATTCTAGTTTGCTTGTACACTTCACATGCTGATAGCAAGTCAAGATTCAGCAGGTTGTGCGCGACACCACTATTTTGGTCGACTACTCAAATCCGCGTTTGCTGGTGTACAGTGTTTGGTCTTCCCGAGACCCAAAAAGGGGGGGCAGCATACTTCAGCCCTATACAAGATCCATTTGCATCCCATCTTGCTTTCCTCACCCTCTCTCCCCCGCTAGACTTGCTAACCAAGTGGCCGCTTCACCATCCATATCCTGCTTTCAGCTTCAAATTTCCACCATCATGTGTAAACCTTGTAGCCCCTGACAGAATCCATTGTTCCGCGTGACCTTCTGCTGCCCACTGTCAATTGTTTCTTCTCCCGCACACTATCGTTTCTATTTTTCGTCTTGATATGCAGGGTCTCTGGCTTCCACCGCCACCCGCTCCCTCAACCCTTTCTTCTGTCATTTCGTGCCATAATAGCGTTTGTATACGGTCCGACAGCTTACGAGCCATCGGCATTCCACGTTTTCAAGATGCACTAGGCCGGAACCTGGAATCCATCTACGCCACATTCATTGATTGCCTCATGTTTGAAATGGAGAGAGATTAGAAGAACAAAAAGCCACATGAATGAACACTGAAATGATGGATACCATTCTACGGATGTCGAACCGGCAAAAAAAAAACATTGCCCATTCTCGGAATCGAACCGAGGATCTTCTCATGTCATGCGTAATACATACGAGTGAGACGCTGTACCCCTAAGCCAAACGGGCGTTGGTAGGTTTTGACAGAAATTTCGAAATGTTCATAATATAATGATACTGAAAATGCAGCAAAGAAGACGCGAGGACGTACGTATGTGTGTCCATTTCTCCAAGTCCTCTTACTTGCGGAAACGTGCTCAGTGCATTGGTGAAACCCATGCTAGTGCAGACCATGTGTAATACGCGAGGGCTGGGGTGGCATGGTAGCGGGCTTACTTGACTACCAGTTAGAATTGCTTTGATGCAATGAGGTGAACCTCAGAACGTTGCTATCGTATGTCTGCAATGCTATTAAATTTATGATTGGTGATTTATATATTTCGATATATATCTATGAAATCTGTGCGGCGTACATTCTATATCTACTGCTTGTTAGCTCTACCACACCATCAAGCTTCAAACACCATCTATCACAACCGCCTGCGTTCATCTTCGCTCATCTATCCCAGGATTTTACAACTCTATTTACCCAAATTCATCATTTTTTTATAGAACAGCCTTCACATCACCTAGTCAGCTCCCCACCAAAAGAGCCTCCCTCAACCCCTCCACCTCCCCGTCATCCAGCCCGCAAACCTTCCTCAAATATCCCTCCGCACTTCCCCATTCCTTCCTCACCATCTCCAACCCACCCAGCATACTCTCCTTCCTCGCTCCCATCATCCTCAACGCTGCCTGTTTTCCTTTCTCCAGAATCTCTGGCGGAAACTCTCCATTCGCATTAGCAGCAGCATCATCGCTCATCAGCTTCCGCATATAAACATCGAACCCTGGACCCTGGAGTAATCTCTCGACAACCGATTCACGCATATGCGCAAGCCCGACCTCGGTGAGCGAGTACTCGGCTGCGACGACGTCATCGGGGACTCCGAGGAAGGACAGCAGGATGCCGTAGAAGATGCCTGTACGGTCTTTGCCTGCTGTGCAGTGGATCAGCGCACCAGCTGCAGGGCCAGTAGTCGTAGTGCTGTCATTGGTATGTGATGGGAGAGACGCGAGGTACTGGCAAATAGTGCGGTATGCTGGACCGGCGTGCATAAGGATGTCGTGGTATGCTTGGACGAAGCCTTGGGAGGATTCATCGACGTAGTGCTGTTCACCCCATTCTCGGTCAGTAAGGGTCATCTCAATATAGCTTCGCCTCAAACATCGGCTGCAGGGAGATGGATAAATAGGTATGACAGCGCACCATGTATCTTTCAGCCAGTCGTTCTGGCGAATAGTCCGTGTCTTCGAAAACAGGAACCCAGGACCGTTGCACGCCGGCACTCTTCATGCCTTCTTCCCTGGCGAGTCTGATGTCTACGTCTTCTTGATTCGCAGCTTCGCCTGTGATGCCTTTCCAGCCTTTCTCGACTTCGGGCTTGCTACGTAGGTCGAAGACGTGTGCGATTCTGTTCACATGTCAGAAGGGGATGAATATACATCTCAAAACAATACCGAAGTGAAGGTGCACGAATGAGATATCATCATCGAAAATCAGGTCCTCTGATAGCTCGAAGAACCAATAGAAATGAACATGGAAGGGCAAGCAATAGGGAACCGCGCCAACCTACCCAATTTTCCTCGCCTTCTCCCACCCTTCCCGATCCAGAAAACTGACATCCGCGCTCCGAAATAGAACTCCAGTCCTTACAAGCAGTCCTGATTCCGTCTTCAAGCCTCCCTCGGCCAGCGCGGCATCCCTTAGATTATTGATGTTGCCGATGTTGAAGAATGGTGGGCTCGGCAGCCCCGGGTTGTTCTGAGGTGTTGCCATGACTCCCGTCCTTTGCTCCGTTATTGGTCTTTGATATTGATATCAATTGATTGGCTTCCTCTTCTCCAGTTCTATCCTATCTTCCCCGAGAAGTCAAGGGTATCGCCACGAATCTACTCTTTGCCCTCGTTGAATCAGAACGGAAACCAATAAATGAGTCGTACACTCTATCCTATGATCAAAATACAAGTTAGCAAATCGAGATGACAATACCACAGCCTCACACTGATTCTACTTTTTTTTTCCGAAAAAAAAAGGAAGACCATGCCATCGGCATGCCGAACTTTCAATGACAAGTTTATCTGCGCACCTGATTTGAACACACCCGTCCCGCCTTCTTGAAAACCAAGGCAAAGCAAAGCCGAACTCACACTCAAAAGCCACCCGCGAATCGGTTGGCACAGACAGACACGGTACGGTATGTATGGACGCAGGGGCCAAAATAAAACCCAACTACCGAGTCCCAAGATCAGCCAGCTGTTTTGGATGTTTACCGATCATACAGAACACCATGCATATGTATGTGTGTCTGACATACAGACAGACAGACAGACAGGTATACAGACGAGTAGTGGAGTAGATTGAATGGGGCGTCAATTTGTGAATGCGTAGATAACGTACGTGCAGCGTCGCTGAGCCAGGTGGCAGTCCGCCAGTGGAAAATCTGGTGGACGTGTATACGATGGTAAGGGAGACTAGAAGACTACTTTGAAATCGTTGGTTGAAGGCGTTGAGTATAGAAAGTTATCTTGGTTGGTGGGAAGAGGGAGGATGCGGAAGCGAGATCGTCGTGGACTTGACTGACGGATTACCTCGGTGAAGGATGTGAGGGAGGTGAAGTGCGCCGTGCTGCCCCACTAACCAGACGTCGTAAGTTGCTGTCCTGGGGGGCCGAGGGATCTCGCGGGTTGGCGGGGTAGGATTTGGAGGAATTGAACAGTCCTGCGCGTCGTTATTCCCGTATGAAGTCATCTTATTTTCTCGCGCTCGTTCCTTCTTCAAGTGTGGTCAACGCCAACTCTCCGTGCCTGCATCATGTGTATATTTTTCTGTGCATATACTATGCGAGAGCGAAGGACTGGATGTCGTCAAGCCCGCACAGCGTAATGCAACTCGAAGGCTCTGATAATGGGTCAAATTTACTGAACTAAACATAAAAAGAACGTTTCTTCTTCCCTAGAATTGTGTTACCAATTTTTGTAAATCCAGCCTTAAAAATGGAAATGGAAAGACGGTAACTGAAAACATTCTGCTCGGCCACAATATCCGCTCCAAACACCCTGCTTTTAGCTAGCGATCCAGAGCAAGTATCCAAACGCCGAAAAAATACCAAAAAATAGCTTTTAGAAGTGGGAAATAACATGATACCTTGAAGTCCAGTCATGTTTTGAAAACAATATAGAAAGGCTTCATCCATGTATATGCTGGACAATTTGAAAGAGAGGAACAAGAAAGGCCGTGGTGAATGGTAGATCGTGAACACATTCCGCTCCAATATGAATGTGGGAAACTTCTCCAGTCATATCCCAAAGGCGGGCCAAGTCGTAACTAGCGTAATGGAAGAACTTTTCCTAGTCGTACACGAAATCGCAACAGTGAGGTTGGCGGAAACCGTGGCAAAGAAACAAAAAGAAATCACAGAAAGAAGATCAGTCAGCGCTGTTCCCTGTAGATGTTTTTCTCACCCAGCTCTTCAGGCTTTTGGTCCACATTGTCAGAAATCTGTGTGCCCTTTTCTTTATGGTCCACCACCGCAGCTTTTTCCGGCTTCGTGATTGCTTTCTCGTCCGCCGTTCTATCATGTACAAGGGTTTCGGTCGAGTTCTGGGTTTGGCGGTGAGCGGCTTCTACGTCTTCCGCGCTCGGATTGGATGGCAAGTTCGTTCGACCGATCCTCAAGGACGGGTGCTGTGCCACGAACTCGTCGTACGTTTTCCCTGCTTTCTTTGCTTCGCGTCGGACGTGCCGGACGCGCCACATCCAGATGGCGTGGGAGAGGAAGATGCCCGTCTCCAGAAACATGCTGGTGGGAGCGGATGTTAGCACATCTTTGGTATTCCACTGAAATGGTACCCGTCGGTGACTGATAGGGGGCGGGGAGTGTGGGGGTACTAACCAGACAGTGTACATAGTGCTACCTAGCACATCAAAAGTATGCTGGGCCACTGTGGATGTTCATCAGCATATGCTTGTATATGACGAAAGAGTGAGGGTGAGCGAAAATACGTACCCAGTGCCATCAGAGAGAAGAAAGCTCCCGCATAATCAATTGCAAGAAACCCGAAATCGATTCCAATGACGCGACCATTCCGTTTGGCCAACTCCCAAAACGGTAGCAACAGCCCAACACACTGCATAACTGACGCGATAATGGCCATCATCATCATAGGCCATTCTATGCCTTTATAGTAGGGCTTGCGAAGGGTGAAGATGAGCAGGGCTTCCGTGCCTGCAAATAACATTGCCATGCCGATCGTTGCGAATGTCGCCGTCCAGGCCCTCCATTTGTTATGGTAATACAGAGTTTGGCCCCAGGTGATCAATGTCAAGCCCCCAAAGCATTGCGGCTGGAGTTGCAGGGCGATGTTGAAATTTTGTACGACAGCGTATACACCAAAGGGTACAGCACAGCCAGCCCAGAGCATGAGCATCACCCCCGGTAGACCATCGGTTGTTTTTCTTCTCCAGTTATGCCATATCTGCGGCAGAACTTGGACACACCAGCACCTATTTTCCATAATCAGTCGACGGGCGAGTTCACTGTTTGCTCAAACGAACTTACACAGTCCCGATGGTTCCAAGAACATTCGCTGCCGGCGGTATCGACTCTTGCGGTCTCGTCATGATACAAGAAACAAGCCGAAAAAATAAAATAAAATTGGTATATAGACGAACAGCTGAATACGCAAGATTGAGAAGATGGAAGAGGGGAATGGAGTCAAGAGGATAGAAGAATGCCGATAAAGGAAAATGCCACGCAGGTAGGGAACAGCAATGGGGAAAAATACTGAATGTCAGTGGTCACTAGATGTGTGAGGTTGGCATGGACCTGCTTTGTACCTGCAACTCCACCATGACATGGACGAAAGCCACGACGATAACCAACGGCAACTAGTGGCATCAACAGGCTCTGGTATGTGAACTAAAAGGTATACACACAAGGGAAGGCCACAGTCAAAACCCACCGCAGTGGACGACTCCACAATTGAACGGAGCCAAACGGAAGCATGCATCGCATAGGTGCGCCCCCTAATTCTTGTTGTGAGCTAAACAGGCGTCGTATCGTAGTCGAACCATGACGAAGTACCAGGGAGCACATTTTGCTAGCTTATCCGCCGTAGTCGCGTGCCAAAAGGTTGCGAAGCGCGCCCATCCAAGCTTGACGTGTTTTAACCAGCTTAGGATATTCCTGAGAAAATAGCAGTATCGGGGGGCAGCCATCCGGCTTCCGTCGACTCCTGCAAGCTACAACAATGTTGAGCGATGAAGAATGACAGGTTAAGACGAGGGAACAGGGATCGACATTTACAAACTATGGAGTCGATCAGCAACCCGATTGGCGAAAGAGTAATGGATCTAGGCACGTTGCCTCTTTCAGATTGCCCATGGACAAACAGAGACGTTCCTCATGCTAGTGGTGCGTCAGATGGTCATGGAGATTGATGGTGGTGTGAAGCCATGGAGGAGTGGGGAGGAAGCTTCCCTGAATGCTGATGACTAGGTATGTACGGACGTTGAGAAGATAAAACAGGGGGCAAGGGGGCGGGCGTTTATCGAGCCATACTCAGCAACGAGTAGCTGTTGACTCTGATAGTCTCGTATTGCCACCAAAAGAGGCGACAGATGGCGAGCATGGTGGTGATGGGTGCACCAAAGGAGTGCCGAGTTGGGATCTGGCGCCGCATGCGATCCTGCACGGGGAACCGTTGTTCTTTTTTTGTGGCGTCGTTAGTGCGCGTTCCCCATCAGCTGGCGAGGAATGAAGTCAGCGTTTCGCACATATTGCTTAATGGCTCATCGGCTGATGCGTACGCAATACAAAAAAACTCTGCAGGTACAATGACTACGGGGACTGGTGGCTGCTTGGTCCTGTACTTGTGTATGCACCCCAGAGCCGCACTGGTCGAGCATTCAGGCCTGCCGTCCGTGAGATCGTCGTTGTATAATGGTCACGGACACAGGCTTCTATGATCCAGCGGGGAGCCATGATGCATCATCGGGGAAAGGATTTCCCCTAGGTAAGAGCCTGCCTGACCGTATTTGTTAGCTACATGCTGGACAACGAGGGTGGTCGCAATTCGTCATGCACTGCTTCTCAACCATTACACTTGTGCATGTACGATGCCATCTATTCCGAACGAGGCTCTTGAGCAAGAGCCCCCCCGTAACGATGCAATATCAAGTGGAGAAACAGAAGTCTAGAGCTCGAGACTCGCCGAATCGTGGCAACGAGTCGACCACAATCCCTCTTCTTTTGCGATAGCCAGAGGTACCTAAGACATTAAGTGGCCCACTTCCCATACCCGGGGGACATGGGCTTCAGCACGGGCACAGGTTGGCCAATTCGCCTCTCTCCACACAATCCCACAACCGCGCAAACCGCGACAAGCCTCCGATTCCACGAACTTCTGCCCATGGGGTATACCGCTGGTGTTGGAGTGCTGACTTGCTGAGGTTGCGGGGTTGGCGTTTCGCTGTTTCTTTGCCAACCCTTCGTCGGCCGACCAATACGAACATCAATTGATGACTTCGCTGACCTAGGTACCCGTGGAAATGCTACCAGTTGACATCAACAACACCATGTCAACCATCAATACTTGCGCTTCCACCCACAACACACTTATACGAGAACTGGCTTGTTATACACCGCTTTGCCGTGGCACTTTGAACTAAGCCATGCGCAGAACTCCGTTCTCGCCCAGGTCCAACAGTCACCGATAAAGACGGAAGTTGGTGACGGCTCGAGTCAGGAACTGGCCAACGGTGACCGACACCTCCAGAGTACTTGGTCGGAACTAAGCGCTGTGAAAGACTCTATGCGACCTGTGTAGCCGCCAATCGGGGAATTGCGCTTCGACAGTCAGCAACTGTTCTCTCTCGGCAGGGCTGCATTGACCTGCAGTCACACTCCTTCAACGCGTGTCCATCCAGAGGAGATAACCTAGCGCTTCTATGAAGCTGGAAGAGGTCGTTGCAACCTCGACTGCTTTGCTATCAATTCCATCACTCGGGTCCCTTCGTATAGTTCGGCACGATTGGCAGTCATCGGTCCATATCTCCCGATCGCCGAACTTGCATCAACCCAGCCTACCGTACTGAACGGACCGAAATGGATCGGTCAAGTCGTGATTCGTGACAGTGTTTCGAGATCCTGGCAAGAGGTAACCACATCGGTAACGACGAAAGAGTGGTGTAGACTTGCAGAGTGTGTACTGGTCCAGGATCGCCAAACCCCTCTCAGCCCCCTGGCAAGATGCTTCCAGCCGGTGCTGACGGCATATATGTACACCACTGTGAAATAGCTAACAGTATGTGGCCAACCGAGAGACATTGCCACACCGCTATCAGCTGGAGGCACGGTCGAAAACAAGCCGTTCAACTTGACCACCTCGCAGAACGAACATTGGGTAGCCACCTCTCAGACGCCAAATTATACGTACGAGACCTCTAAGTGATAACTCTTCGATGATGTGCCCTAACAGCAATGGCAGCTCCAGTTCATTTTGATATAATGAACAATAGAACATGGTGAAACACATGTTGACTTCTCCATATCCTCTCAGCTACGCTTCTCGGTTACGTGCGGTCACCAATGATGATGAGAGTTTATCAGATTTACGGAGTGGGCAAATCAGACTTGCTCAGCAGATCTTTCGGCCTACCTTCGTAGGTGCCCATCGAAAGAGCCATTCAAAGGGACCGGAAGATGATCCACTGAGTTCGATGTGTCTGATAGGCCGGCAATGTTCGATCGGTACGGTTTTCTGCATCCTTCATCCAAACGATGGCTGGAGCAATGCAGGCATGTATTCAGTCTCAGCGGTTACCGATCGTCTCCGTTTCAAGGGAATGCTCTCCATGCTCATCCGAATCAAAAGTTGATTGCGGCAAGCGCATTTGCCGTTGATGGCAGTACACTGACAGGATATGTGGGAAGCAATGCCAGCGATTGTATTAGAGATGACGAAGCCATTGGGACTACGCCCAGGACTGTCTCGCTCTCTTGATAAGCCCCACGTACGTGGTACCCGTCCCGCATCGGTGTAGACTTGCATATGGGGTAGACTCGCTTTCTTGACCGCGACGGTTTATCTCGTCGAGGCTGATCGGTGAGCACTTGCCCGCTGTATAGTTCCTCGCCATTGGAAGGCTTTTCTAAACATCCTTGTACCTACAGTCAATCTGATAAGTCTGTTCGTTAGTCCATTTAGCTGTGTATATGTAAGGAAGTCCAATATAGACATGTATACTGTGCATATTAGAATTTGACCAGGGCAATTGGACACACTTCACCCATGTCAACTATGGGACAGGGAGATAGAACTCCTGAATGCAATATGATGTAACGCATGCCTGCGATTTTTGGCCCGTCTCTGTTCGACTCGTCAACTTACAAAGACAAATGCAATGGGGGGCAGGGAGAGAGGGGAAACGACAGACAAGTTCGGATACCGCGATGCTCATGTAGTAAGGAAGTTGGTGGAATGGAGAATAGATGCACGAAAGATGGTGTCGAGACGTGTGCAGATGGCAAGAACAGCGTGACGCCCTGCAACAGTTGCGTCGAAAATAAGATCATCTCCATTTGCAATCTGTTCAACCTTGACTTGTGCAAAGTCATGATATTGACGAAACACCCTCTGAATAGAAAAAGATTGGACATCCCAGTTCTACGATTTTGACCACTGGGGTTTTATTAGGCAGCTAAAGGTGCATTACTACTTCGTACATGAGAAGTTGAGAAGAAAAAAAGAAGGGGGAATAGATATCGAAGGGTAGAAAAACATATGAGAAGAGCGTCAATCAGGCCAAGACAGCCTGAGCACGCACAGAAAGATGTGATATCTGGTTGACAACGCAACACCCCAGGGTAAGCAAGAGCAAGATCCTTCGCTTGCCTCCGACCCCTTCCCCCCCGAGTATTGGAAACTCAATACGACCCTTCCATTGCCAACGCCAGCTGCAGTGCAGATGTGGCCATTGGCTCTTCATTTTTGATTGCAAGCGCGCTATCCATTGATGCCCGACCTAGGCGATCACGAATCCCATGTTCCTGTTCGGGCAAATGACCTTAAGCTTCCTCTAGAGCGGAGCGGTCATCCTGCAGTCCGCTCTGCTCTCGGTTCATGCGAGCCTCAATCTCCTTCAACTGGCTCTCTCGGGCCAACAGCTCCTGTCGCTTCTCGTTTATCTCGCGCTGGACCTTGATTTCAATCTCGCGCAGTTTCTCCTCTTCGCGGCGTAGCTGCTCCTCCTTGAGACGGACCGATTGGCTGGCCAGATCTTCAGGGTTCATAGACGAGTCCCTGCTCCGTAAGTTAGTATGTCGTTTGGATGGAATTCCAGGGAAATACTTACGCAGTAGCACCGCCTTCCACGCTCTTACTAAGCTTCTCGGTACGGTAGTTTTCATACAGGAAGTCATGTGTAATTTCCTTGAGATCGGCAAGATGGCTGTGAAGCAGAGCGCTTCGCACAGCCAAGAAGTCGGAGTGGCGAGGGTTGTCCACCTCGACCAGACCCCAAGGGTATTGCCTAGCACGTACTCGTCGACCGTTCACCTCCACCACATCCTCGGAGCCAACAATGGCGAAAGGCATGAGGCCACGGAGCTCGGCGTTCTCTTCGACGGTGTCCTCGTCGTCCTCTTCAATGTCGTATGGGAAATTATAGACGGGAATGCGGTAATGTTCAATGTCCTCCATGACGAGCTTCTTCGACTCGGCGAGTTCGGCGGGGGTGAGTGAATCGGCTTTGCCAATAACGGGGATGACATTGACACGGGGTGAGAGACGCTTCATCAGCTCAATATCGAGCTCTCGGAGACTGGTCATGTCAGCGATGTTCCCCAGAGAGATCCAGAAACATACCCATGGCCCGTTGGTGTGATGAAGTATAGGAGGACGTGGACACGATTGTCCCGGATGCTGGGGTTACGCTTGATACGCGACTCCTCAGCGAGAATGGAGTCATATTGCCTCTCAAGGTAGCCAACGATCTCGCCGAAGCTGTGTATTGTCAGCCGGTGTCGTGTGATACTGGCCATGCATGGAACAGCTTACCTAGCCTCGTTGTCAATCTGATCACCGAATCCGGGTGTGTCGACGATAGTCAGTGAGATGCGGGCGCCCTCTTCATCGAGCTCTGATTGTATCTGGTCAGAACAATGTGATAACTGGGGAGTTGCGAGGTTGACGTACCGACAGTCACGGGTTGGATTTTGACGCCTTCCTCGAGATGTGCTGTGCTGGGGTCATCCGAGTCTTTGCCCTGGAGCACCTTCTTGCCGCAAAGAGTATTGACAAAAGTAGTTCGGCCTGGCAGAATGATGGTCAGCGTGATGGGGTCGAGACAGAAGACAGTTGGCAGAGGGCGCACCTGTTCCCGAGGCACCGCAGACCATCAGGCAGAACTGGATTCCCTTCTTGACATTCTTCTTTCTACGCGTCTTGAGCATCTGTTCAGTTGTTAGCGCACGCGCCTCGGCCAGGGTGAAATGCGGAGGAACAAGTAATGCAGGGCAGCAGGGTGGAGTCGGCGTGAGCTAGATGGGGGGATGTGTGTTTCGGGGGGGATCTCGTACTGAAGACATGGTGTCTGCCGGTGGAGCGCTGAGGGTGGAGGGTGTAAGATGGGCAGAGCAAGACTGCACGGGGTGGACAGGAGATGGGAGGATGGAATTGGCGTGGAGTGGTTGCGAGAAGGCGCCGGCGGAGCAGGAGGTGGTGGTGTTGGAGTGTTGTCGAGGAAATTTAGGACGTTGGGTTAGTTAGGAGCTCCCAGCGCGATGCAAAGGGGCTCGCTAGAGCAGCGACCAGGGTGACAGGGTCGCAACCTCCCTCCTCGCCGCCAGTAGTATCGACTCCCCGACAAACAGCCACCTGGCGCCCGCCCTTGACTGCCGCTAGCTGCCACTTAAACACGCGGAACCTTAAACAGCCATTCACCAGAAGGTTTCCGCGATATCGATCCATCAGTTGCACCGCTTGTGATGGCCGTGTTGATTCTCTCGCCGCTCTCTTCCGCAATCATCATCACTGACGGCCTTGTCTATGCTGGCCTTTCCCAGCAGGATCAAATTGTTTCTTCTCACAGCTCGCCGGTTGTTTGTTATCAGATCATTGGAGGCGGGCTCGAAGGGGACGACCCGCCTTTTTCTGTGGTGATCCCTTCCCGGTGTAGCAAAGCTCACTCAGGTACGTGGGTAAACGGTATCGGATTGTGTGCTTTTGTTTGTACATTGAGGGAGACGGTGCATACATTCTTCATACGATCATAACTGCTCGCGTAGACATCAGCTTTCGTTGAATCAATGCATGCTGGATGAAAGCGGCTTTCAATCGATCCATGTGTACATGTACATGTATACATATGTAGTGGTAAGCCCCATCCCCAACTTATGTGTGTATGTGTGCATGTGTTTGCCCATATTGTTTGCTCATTCCAGATTCTCCCATTCATTTTCTGTAACTTTGAGTCATTCGTAGGAATGAAACTTTTGAATATTCAATTGCTGGCTCATATGCAGCGGAGCACTCTTGGAAGTGAGCACTCGAGTGCACGCATCACGTGGAAAGCCCATCCAGCCAGGAAGCGGTTAGCGTAGGCAGCACCCCAAACCCCGTCCGACCATCCCATGACAACATGGGCATGACATAAGGCGACTTTCTCGTTCGCCAACTACGATATAATACCCTCACCTCACCCAATCCACTCGATTTCATATCGAATCCACGGCCTCTTCCACCCTGCGTACAGATATGGGCCTGAGATGACGTCTACTCCTCACGTCTTGCTCTCGACGCCCATTGCAAGGCTGCAAGTAGCACTATCCCAACGGCGACCGCGCATCACACTTCACTATTGTGCTGGCGGGTGAACGACCACCTTGCAAACCCCTCCCTACCGCCATCCACAACCCACAATCTAGATCACGCACGCGATGAATACGCGCCCTATACTCGACTCATATGCGGGGCCTCATGCTCTCTCAGCTTCCTTCAATGCAGACAGTTCTTGCTTCTCGGTAGCGCTGGAATCGGGCTTCCGCAGTTAGTCTCCAAAGCCCATTTCGGAAGCTTGCGCTGACGTTACGAGTTATATCTTCGAGCCATGGAGAGACAAAGGTCACCCGAGGTTCGCTCTGCTGTGCTTCATTCACTGGTGTGCATACACTGACTAGCAGACAGAGGTTGGTGGTGGCATCGGCTGCGCAGAGATGCTGGGTACCACCAGGTACATCGCCTTAGTCGGAGGAGGGAAACAGCCCAAGTTTCCACAAAATAAGGTCTGTCCCGAGGACGCCGGCTGGATTCACATAGCCACTGACACATACGAGGTGCAAATCTTCGACGATGCCCGCGAGAAAGTCACCACATCTCTCGAGTTCAAAACGCCTGTTCAACGGGTTCGCATTACTAGAGACTATCTAGTGATTGCCTTGCTGAATAGCGTGGGGATATACAAAATGAGTATACCCCCAAAGAAGACCGCCGAGTATGAGACGGTGAACAACCCCTTTGGGTTGTGTGCTTTGAGCGAGGGCGTGCTCGTTTTTCCTGGCATTCTGCCGGGTCAACTCAAATTCTACAGCCCCAGCAACAGCCAAGTCAGCATCATATCAGCCCATGATACCCCGCTGCGCGCGATCGCCGTCAGTATGAAGGGTGACATGGTAGCCACTGCGAGCGAGAAGGGTACCATTATCCGTGTATGGTCATATCCCAGCTGCACCAAGCGCGCTGAGTTCCGCAGAGGTGTTGACGACGCTGTCATTTTCTCCCTCGCCTTCTCGCCAGATGGTTCCACTCTTGCTGTTACCTCTGACAAGTCTACACTCCATCTTTTCGACATCCCGACATCCTCGCAGTCTAAACCCGATCCTTCTAAACACAAATGGGGCTCTTTGTCTTTGGCTGGACCTTTACTCCCTCGTCAGTTTTCAGATACTTATTCATTCGCATCGACCAAATTTGAAATGGGCGATGAGCCGTTAACCTGGGGTCCGCACTCCAGATCACCTACGTTTACTGCTAGCACCCCTGGAGTGCCCGGCGGGCGTCCGACAAAGGGTCTGGTTGGCTGGCTTGACAGTCAAACGCTCATTGTGGTCGGTGCAGGGCAGGATTCACGATGGGAAAAATTTGTGGTCGGGATTGACCAAGCTGGGAAACGGATAGTGTATAGAGAGGGCTGGAGACACTATCTGGATTTGTGAAACAGGACTTCACGGTTTCTATTTGCTTTCACGATCAAACTCTGTGTCTAGCATGGAAAGTTTTGGGGATCCTTTGCTTCCATGTTTGGGGTTAGTACCAACTAAGATATTGCCCTATGTCGGTCGGGATATAGGCGATTTTTGAAGACTGTAGTATAATAGGCCAACGGAACTTTTGGACTATACGGTATCATGCATAATTGACAACTATTCAATGTGATTGGGTTTCTCGGCATGGGCAGTTGAATGAAGAAGGTGATTATGTCATGCAATGGTGTCTTGGCGCTTAGTGGACTGGCGTCATTCATATGGTATACCCCAGCACAGCCTGCGGTGTTCGCCGCCTGACCTCGATTCCTCTCTACCTCAACCTCAACCTCCTACCGCCGCGCAAATATCATCCAAACTCATCGATCGAACAGACGTGAAACCGAACGTGCCCACCACCATGGCTGGACCGAAATACCAAAATGTGCCACAGCGGGATTCCCTGGACGAGGGCGGGTCGTACTCACAGGCGCCTCCCAGTTACCAGGAGCAAGACCCAACGCGCGAGGCGTTGATAACTGGAGCACCCAGGAGCGAGGACGACAACTTACCTGATGACTTCAAGTTCGGAGGTGTGGTGGCCGAAGCGACGCTGGATATTCGTATGGCATTCGTAAGGAAGGTCTACGCTATCTTGTAAGTACATCACTCAGCAGATTTGTGTCGGGTACCAGTGTCGCATAGCTAACCTGACTGCCAGAACGGTACAACTCCTCGCAACGGCGGCTTTGAGCGGTGTTTCGATGGCGTCGGAATCGTACAAGAAATGGATCCAAACACACCAGTGGCCGCTATGGGTGTCTGTTGTCGGTACATTCGTATTCCTCGGGCTCACATTCTGGAAGCGCAAATCTTACCCTACCAACCTGGCCTTTCTCGCGGGATTCACAGCCATGGAAGCCTACACGATCTCGGTTGTGGTTTCCTTCACGGAGAGCAGGATCGTTCTGCAGGCCGTGTTGTTCACATTTGGCATATTCGTTGCACTGAGTCTGTTTGCGTGCCAGAGCAAATACGACTTCACGAGCTGGATCCCATACTTGTTCGGGGCGCTGTGGGTGCTGATCCTGTTCGGAATGATGACCATGTTCTTCCCGCACAGCAGCAGGATCGAAATGGGCTATGGCATCGTCAGCGCTCTCATCTTTTCGGGCTACATCCTGGTAGACACGCAGCTGATCATGCGTCACTACCACGTTGAGGAGGAGATTGCGGCGGCCATCTCGCTGTACCTGGATGTGATCAACCTGTTCCTCGCCATTCTGCGCATTCTCAACGCATCCAACAACAACTAGGGTGGATGGGTTCTTTTGCTTTGTTTTGTTTTCTCCCCTCTTTCTTGCTTCACGTGTATCATTGTTTTGCTGTCGAGTCGACGGCAGCGGTTTCGTTTTGATGGCTGTACTAGGTCAAGTGGGGGTGTTACAGGTGCATGTTTCGATTGGAGCGGGGCTGGACTACTGCTACTGTGGGAGAAACAAACGAGGGCTCCTCTGCAGGTGGGAAGCGGGCATGGATCTGGGTCACAGATGGCTGGGTCTGCAGGTTGGTCTGGTTTGGTTTGGTTTGGTGATGGTATTATTATTATAACTGCTACTGTGGGGTTTCAATCGATTTGCGTGATGCTCGTGGCTCTACTGCTTGGTAGCTGAACAATGGTGGTGGTGATGGTATACCTACACATGTACATGTGTATGGACGCCATGGATGCATGGTGGGGTGATGAGCACATGGGCGCAGTGATTGGCTAGCGCGGCGGCGGACCCTTTTATCAGACTCTCCCCCTTCTGGGCGGACCCCTGGCATTCGCTTGCTTGGCGAGAGACGGGCAAAGCAGGGGAAAAGGGTGGATGCGCGGGCAGCGAGTGAGAGCAGCAGGAAACGGGAGAAGCAAGCAAGCAAGCAAGCAGCAGCAGCAGCAGCAGCAGAGAAAAGAAAATCATGCGCTCGGGCCCCAGGCATCGCGGCCGCCCTGCCCAAAACGACCAAAGCCATCTTTTGACACCTCCGCACTCTTGGTTGGGAAAAGGGTCTTTGCTTGTTTGCCTCCAGGCCTCGTCCCGTCTCCTGTCCATCACTCACTCGCCCTGCTGTCTGTCTTTTTTCTCTACTTACCTATCTGCCTGCCTGCCTCTCCTCCCGCCCTTTGCTGCATCTGTCTGCTCGTTTGTACCTTGTCCCATAATCCCTCTGCTGCCAATCATTGCACCTTGAAGTTTGGACCTGTACGCTACAGTGGCCATCCTGTTCCTGTAGACAGCATTTGGTGCAAATCTCGCCAGATTGTTTCCTCACCGCATCGCACCATCCGCCCGACCAATTCGCCCGCACCCAAGCCGACTGCTGTGCGCATTGCCAGCCCGGCCATTTCAGATCGAGCCGCCACAGATTCACCCTGTCATCAGCGCTTGCCAGAGTGCCAGATTGCTTGCCAGAGCTTCTCTGAACAGTTACACCGCCCACCTGCCCTTTGAAACGCGAATTTCGCTCCCTCCCCCGCTACCACGCACACACAAGCCTCTCTCCGCCCGAGTACCTGCACCACAATCGCCTGTACAACCACCTCGAAATCAATGCCTGCTTAATCCTAAGCTCGTCCATCTAGACAAAGTGCGCAGTGCACCCTCGTTTACCAGCTGTCACTCGTTACTCCCGCCCACCACCACCTCAAAGCCCTCGGCCATTTGCTCTCTCTCTGCAGCTCCCCGACCCTTTACTCGCCATTGCCGTTCGATACGCCGTCTGCCAACTCTCACAGCAATATGGCAACCAAGATAACAACCCCCTGTCGGGGCTCGCATGCCGCCCCTCTCGCCCTCGACCCCAAGAACCGATCGAAAACCGCCGCCAACCCAAGGCAGGAATCCAAGAAACCGGCATCGGAGGAGAGCCTGTTGGCATACATTTGTGCGCGGATATGTGAGCATCAATTCGGTAAGTTCGTTTGTGCAATTGGTCCACCAGCAACATAGCAGCTAACTTTGCGCCCTAGGCATTGCTGTCAATCTGCTACTTCTCCTTGCCCTTACACACAGTTTCTTTCCCCGAGCTCGACGGCGCACCTCCACATTTTTTCGACTTTCCTACTACAATTCTGAAACCGATCAATACGGGTGCGGCACCGACGATCTGCCTTTTGTGGCCCTGTGGCTTGTCATGTTCACTGGCTTGAGGGTCGCTGTGATGGAGTACTTTCTAGGCCCGGCCGCTGGATGGAGTGGAATCAAGACCAGAAAAGGAGTGGAGAGGTTCAAGGAACAGGGCTGGCTGATTTGCTACTGTGTCTGTTCGTGGTCGCTCGGCATGGTGCGTACAACGACACGGCGCGGATATTGAGAAGGGGGAAGCTGACAACCTACAGTACATCATCTACAACTCTGAATTTTGGTTTAATGTCCACGGTCTATGGAGGGGGTGGCCTTTCCGCGAGATCACCGGCCTCTCCAAGTTCTACTATCTCTTCCAGACCGCATTTTGGCTCCAGCAGATCCTTGTCGTCAACATCGAAGAGAGGCGAAAAGATTATCACGAGATGTTCACACACCATATTTTTACCTGCATTCTTCTCTTCCTGTCCTATGGGTACTACCACACCCGCGTTGGCATTGTTATCCTCTGTCTCATGGATCTCGTAGATATTATCTTGCCTGTAAGTCTTGCTCTCGCGCTCATTTCCTCCCTCAACAGTTGAATCGCTGACTGCCTCTAGACCGCCAAACTTCTCAAATACACCGGCTTCTCTAATGCCTGCGACGTTTTCTTCGGCCTATTCGTGGTTACCTGGCTCATAACCCGACAAATATTCTTCCCAATCGTATGCTGGTCCATCTACAAGCACGCTCCTACTGACATGGAGCCCGGCTGCTACTTCCCCGACGGTCGCGTGGTACTCTCGAATCAGACCGTCGAATACGAATCCCTCGGCGGCCATCTTGTGTGGCCCAACCTTGTCAAGGCATACACAGATCGCGACGGACCCGTGTGCTGGAATCCTACAATCCGCTACAGCTTCCTTACGTTGCTACTGGCGCTCCAGGTGTTGATACTTGTCTGGTTCTCAATGATCATTAAGGTGATCTACAAGGTACTCCGTGGACAGCCCGCCGACGATGTGAGATCCGACGATGAAGGCGAAGACGAGAAGGAAGATATAGAAGAGGAGCTGGAGCGCGTGACCCACCACCAAGTCAACGAGGCCAATACTGGAATGGAGTGGACTCCTGTGGAGCAAGAAGTTGGTGTCGAGTCGCTGACATTCTCCAAGCGGAGGGAGAGAAGTTCTAGAAGTTCTGGAAGTTCGAGGGCAAGCGGCATCAGCATTCCTGGACACGTGGATCGCAAGGAGTTGCTTGGAAGAATCGGGTGTGACAAGCCAGCCTGAACGGGGTTCCCTTGTACGGACTCTATTCTTGTTTTTGCATCATTTCTCTCCCATCAATCAATCTTCCTGACATGCCTTGGCCTATCTTTTCGTCCTCTGTCCACCCTCTCTATTCTTTTCCCTTTAGACCGCTTTCCCCCTTTTCTATAGGCTAGTTTTGGTAATTTCTCAGTCTTGAACCTTCCAGTGTCCCATGCACATACCCCTGCTACGCGACGTCTGCATGCGATGAAAAAGTGTGACGTCCGAAATAGAAAGTTTTTGTTATGTTGTGGTTACCCATTTATGAATGCCAAATGTTTCTGATCTCTACTCTAAACGTACTTTGTTCAGTTTGCGTGTACATGGAAACAACACGTATCGTCCAAGTTCTTGAACATATTTTTTTCTTCCAAGTCGCACTAAGTCTATTATTTGACCATCGCACTTCTATGCGGCACAAACACTTGGTATTGTAAATCACACCTACATCGTACTAGGATTAAAGATCCGAACACATGCCCGAGCAGCTTCTCTTGCACGTCAATCCCCCTGTATATACGAGCTAGCTAGCTGAACAGCCACGTATGGTACGGTACCACGGTTATACTTCACAAAGCAAGCTAGACACCTTTAGACCCGGAAGAAATGAGAAAGGGCAGACCCACATAGCCGAGTCAAAAGACCGCACACGCTTGTCCTTTACCAACATTTCCCATTATTTTCTCTCTCTCTCTTCTCGTTGGTTTGAAGTGGGATATAAAACTAATTGCGGGAAATTTTGACATCATCAGATGACATCGAAAACGTAAACGGACCTATGGCGCAACGGTAGCGCGTCTGATTCCAGATATTCCCAAATTTGGAGTCTCCAGAAGGTTAGCTGTTCGAATCAGCTTAGGTTCATTTAAAAGTCTTCTTTTTTTTGCCCCGGCGAACTTTTTGGGGGGGGGGGGAGTTTCTGTGTAGATGGCGGGGGAGGGGTAGAGGGGTAACTTTGCGTAGCGGACTTCGTATTATCTATCCCTGGCTTTTTATTTTTGTCCATCTCACTTGTCTAAATCCTCTTTTGTTCATATTTGGTGGAGGCTAACGCCCAGTTTGGTTCGTTTTTAGGAGCACGGATGACGGCTTGAGCAGCGTAGGAGATACACATACGCTTCATCTTTGTCTATTCGATGGAAAGGGTCTTGTGGGCAATCTGTATAATTGTAGTAGAATTATGTCACATGTCCAGACTGTCTAATAGATACGGTGGCATTTTGAATCATAGCAGCACTTGAGATTTATAGGATGAACGTGCCAGCTCCTCCTTCTCCTCTCCAGTTTCAATCCCGGAAAATCTCCTTGTACGATGCTACAAGTCGGAAATCAGAGACGTTCTAATTCACCTATCGATATAAATCAATTATGAGACTATAAACTCTTGTGAGATACGAATGGTTGATTTTGAAGAAGTATTGTTAAACAATAATCCATCGACACATGAATAAAATCGCATACGCGCAGCACAAACCCGAGAAGTTAGAAGGTCATGACTGAACCACACCAAAAAAATCAATAAATCAGGTGAATGTAGCACGGTATAGATGGATGGATAGGAGTATGATCTCTACATGAGGGTGAGGAAGCAGTCGTTCATTTCCACTCAATCACTACACGTGCAAACCAAAAAAAGACGACCTTCGATCATCTCCTTCATACAGCCAACTCATGGCAAAACACGTTAAAAAAAGACAAAAAAGAAACATTTAGATGATTCCGAAACGGGGAATTGAACCCCGGCCTTGTCGGCACTACATTCAATTGAATTGATGAGAGCGACAAATCCTAGCCACTAGACCATTTCGGATGTAATCAGTTGTTGTTGTTGTTGTTTGATGTTGAATATCACTGATTATTCAAAATATATAACCACAGTGTACCTACAGCGGTAGGACACATCCCATCTCTTTTTTTGAAGTTGAAAAGAGTGGTGATGCGAGCGGTGAGTGGAGACCTCGGTGGGGACTCGGTCTGTGAATTGAAGTTTTTTTTTTCTCGTTCTCTCCTAAACAACGGTCGGCTACGCTAGTTAGCGGCAACGGGAAGGGAGTTTGGTCAGGGTCTTGTGCTACACTACCATGCTAGCTTTCTTGAAAGAACTGAGTAGGCGGGCGAATAGAGTTGAGTGGAAAATAATATTTGTGAAGGTCAGGATTTTGATTAATGTGAGCGTGTTGTTTCCGACAAAGTGCCGCAGAAATAAGAATAGCCATACCTCGAATACAATCGCATGTACAGTGATGAGATCCTGTGGGACATCTTCCTGGAGGCCAGAATTCTCAGGCCCGGTAATTACGAATAGAAGGACTTTCAACTTTATGCCTTATCTACTCTTTCCGTGCATGGAAATCCTGGCGGAGTAGGTCAACGGAGGATGTATAGCAGGGCAAAACAGATATCTTTCCAATGAAACTTGACAGCTGCACATCATCAATCATTCCTTGCGTTTAACTTTCTCTAGAGTTGAGAAGCAGCCTCATCACCATCCACATCCACCTCAACAACCTGGTCTAGTCCCTCATATTTCGGCACATCCAACCCATACTTCCCTGCCATCTCCTCGCTCAAGAATCTCCCACCCACAAAATGCCTTCCTTTGAACCACTTGACTAACGGTTTCGGCGCGGTGAGCGAGATCAACGCCTCCGGCATGAATCCTTCTCCCGGTCCGTCGCTGGGTGGGCCGTCCTCGATGTTCCACGAAGATGGTGCGTCAACGGCGAGAACTGGCAGTTTGGTGTCGCGCAGGGCCTCGATGACACTAGGGAAAGGTTCGCGGACTTCGCCTGAGAAGGAGAAACCGAATATGGCGTCGACAATATGGTCGGTTGATTGAAGGGCGTTGGGGAAGTCTGATGTGAAGGGGACCTTTAGGTCTTCGAGTTGTTTTCGGAGACGCTTGTTTTTTTATTAGACATGATTGTATTTTATGCTCTCTGACGTGCTGGCTCAGGGTGGAAGTTGAAAGATATTATGGAAGTGAGGCGGGCATCAATTTGTGTAGGAAGGGAGATGACTATTTCCCCAAACTCACCTGGTACAACTCGTTCTTGCTTTGCTTGGGATAGTAAACAGTAGGTTGGTAGCCGTAGTGGTGCAAATGTCTTGCTGCGACCAGTCCATCTCCGCCGTTGTTACCCGGTCCACAAGCAACCAGTATCCTCTTGCCCTTGTTCAGCGGCTGAAGTTTGAAGACTTGGTTGTTGTCAGTAAACTGATCAAATTTGCGTGTTCAAGATATGCCAGATGAATTCAGAGGCATCCAAGCTACGCGTGATGTTGATTGCTGGCCCAAGAAAGTAGTAGCACTCGATTCTTGGGCGGAGAAGACATATTCCCGCTGACGAGGTTTGTCCATATTACCTGCTTGTGAGACGGATAGACCGGCGAGTTCCATCAACTGATCAATGGAGAATGCGCCGGCCGACATGAGCTCTTGATCAAGGGCCGCGGCATTCTTGGCCGAGAGAGTCTTTGATGATGACTTTATTAGTAATGATGAACTGCAGAAAATAAAAGGTTTAGAACTTACTCTAAGAGCCATGCTGATAGTGTTCTTGTTCTGAGCTCAACGCTGTGTGTTGTGTGTTGTGAGGTGACGCAATTACATCCCGCCCCAGCATGGCAGTCAACTGGTCGCATTACGATTCGTGAACACCAGCATTACATTATTGCCAACATTCCTAAGATCGTTATACTGGTGAAAGGGTATATTAATTTATTAAAATATCGAAGTCTTAAGCTTTCAGAATGCAAAAAACATTTGAATGACCAGTATATTGATCGAGCATACAATATCACGTGTCCCTGCCCTGCGGTCAGCGTGCAGTCCGGCAATATTTCGGCCCAAATTTCTCCAGCTTCATGCAACAGCTAACACAGCTCAATCCGATCCAAAGCAATCGTTTCCCCATCTTCAAAGATACCATGGTCCTTCGTATACGGCTCGCGCGCTTCGGCAAGAAGCATTCGCCATTCTACAACATAGTCGTCGCGCACGCACGGTAAGACGCCCTCCCCCAATTCCCCGTGCACCTCCGTCCTAGCGAAACACGGCCGTCCTCGCATCAAGGCATGATCGGATTCAATCCTTCTATACACTTCCCGCGGCCACTTCGTAGCCTTCGATATAAAGTTCTCCAATGCAGCACAGGAAAATAGAACGAGGAATAAGAGACTAATATGGAGATGGTAACAGGACAGCACGGAATTCGCGACCCCTCGAAGTCCTCGGAACATACGACCCAAAGCCCAAGGCACCCCATCCAGGAGACACCCACGGCCGCCCATGGAAAGACATCAAGATGGACATATCGCGTGCGCGGTACTGGGTCGGTGTGGGCGCGCAGCCTAGCGATACCGCGTGGAGGCTTTTGAGCATGGTATGAATACCCGTCACTGTCGAGAAGTTTTGTTCGGCAAGTGAGGCAAGTTGGGCTGACAATATGGCTGGTGCAGGTTGGCATTTTGGAACCACAATACCGTGTTTCGCAGATCCAAGGGAAGGTCGTGAAGGCGGATTCTGCGGCGAAATCTATCATCAAGCCCTCGGCTACCCCAGCGCCATCTGTTGAAGCATAAAGTTCTCACGAGATTTTTGGTTGTTGGATATACGAGTGCCACGGTGGTTTGTACAACAAGGGGCAGAAGCTCCAATCGGGCAAGCTCTGGTAGGATGCGAAGTAGACGTAAAGACGTCCACGTTCAGGGGCACGACCAGAGGAGTAAGGTGTGCTTGTGGAGATGCATTGATCGGCGTTACGGATGAATCGAAAGCAGAAACTCCCACGGGGAGTAGATTTTTAACAGAAGAGAAAATCAACGGTTGTGGCACGTCTCTGGTCTTCCGACTGTCGAAATGGACAAGGGATTGTACATATATGTAATATATATAAGGAAGAAAAATATCAAAACGGAATCAATAGTGTTCCGGAAAAGAATGAAGAAAATGAATCGTGAAGCATAAACCCCATCTAAAGGAAAAATAAGAAAGGTCAAGCCCAAGTACACGATTCGCTCTAAAGTCCAAACGCCGCGCAAATGCCCATGGACAGCATCAAAGCAGAAACGCCACCCGTGTTCGTACACAGGCGTAACCCATGCCCATCTAAATGATCGTCTCCGTAGCGTGAGGAAAATCCCAGCTACCTCTTGAATCAGTGCGCCGTTACCAAGAAGATATTAGTTATCAGACACGTAATCATAACACAGAACCCGTACACAGCAAGTGCCATGCTCAAACTCCTCAGCAAGCCTCGGCGCCAATTCCTGCTCCGATGGGCATCACTCATGACATAACCCTCGGCGTCCGCGGAATCAAACTCGTCCTCGTCGTCTTCATCCTTGACAAGGCGCTGATGGTGGGGACTATCCGGATCCGAAATCTTATAATAGAATAGGCCAGGCAAGATGAAGGAGATGGTAGTGGAGCCTGTTGAGCCGACGTACGCGAGGACTTTCTCGAGGGAAGAGACGGTCATGGCGGTGATAAAGGAGAGGATGATGAGGACGGTGGAGATGACTGCAAAGCGCATATCACTCATTTCGTTCTTCACGGTTTGCTTGGGGGGTTGATTTAGGAGACTTCCCCGGGACGGGCTATCCTCACCCTGGGGCTTGCGGCGTGGCCGCCACTTTAAGCACGCATCTATGCTTGCGCGGCAGGGGTGAATCTGGAGGGGATAGGAGAACATGACTAGGATCACGATCGCAAGACGACCAATAGTGGAGGCGGCCGCAGTAGGGTACATGGAGACGATGTTGCCCTTGATGTTGTCGCCGTAGGAAAGGTAGCCAGTGATGCCAGTAAGTATATACAAAGCACAGGCAGAGCCAATGGAGGCGAAAATGACGGAGGTAGTGCGGAAGTGTGAGTTATCGGAAATTTCGTTGAGAATGGAAAACATCTAAAGATTAATTAGCATTGAAACATACATCATCCGACGTGTACTATCTGCAGAGTCAAGTTTTCAAGATTTTGCAGAGTGAATATGCACATAGCTTGAAGGATAAAACTCACGTTCTGGTGGCATGTGTAGGCAAACACAATGACGGGAAAGGCGGCCATGGCGGAGACTGGTCCTGCCCAGCGGAAAACGCGAACCTGACCGCGATCCTGCAGAGTATTGCCTTTTATGTAGTGAGCGACCACCAGAACAACCAGGTAAGCGATGGAGCACAGAGCGATGACGCTGGTGTACTTCAAGGAATCCAATCGGCGCAAGAACGATAGTGGGATAACGATGAGCCTGCAAAGGTCAATATCTCGGACAAGTGGTACGCAGGAATTGTGAAAAAGTACATGAATGCAGTAACCCAGAACTGACGGTCCATCAAGAAGGCAATCTCCCCAGCTCCTGGCGCAAACCCGACCACGACGCCTGGCATGAGATCACCGATGATGATCAGATAGCTGACAGCCACGCCGAAACACTTGATGGCGATGGCGGCATCGAAAAGAATAGAGAGATTAGGATAGGTAAGTTGCGACAGCGCTGCAAACGACACATGTCCTCGTTCGATATATCTTGCGCATCGGGTTTGGAGATATAAGCCAAATGCTGCGGTCGTTCCTGCCCACGCGATCACGAATATGCCGAGGAAGATGCCCATTTTTGAGAGCGCCGAAGGCATAGCGAGCAGTCCAGCCCCAAGAACTATCCATCGTTCAGCAATCAGTCCATGTTTGATGAGATGATGGGCGTACTGGTATTGACTAGGTTGATCACACTCGAGATCCATGATGCCTGGCCATGATTGCCAGCATCAAGTTTGCCCCGACCGCGCCTACAAGCTCCATTATCAGTTTCACTATCCCCCCGTGGAAGAGTTCCATATCGTACCTTCTCCCTCGCAAAGAACCGGTGCTCGAGGACATTGGATCTGAGGTTTCGTTCGGCTCGGCACCGATGGCGGAATAAGTGGCCATGCTGTCCCGAGCAACGAACGCAGCAGTTCAAGTTATCGCGCAATCATGCAGTATAGGCGACCAGCTACGGGAAGCTTTTCGTTCGATTCGAATAACGGGTGTGTGTATATGCGCCGATGTCGATAGGGATACGAAAGACTGTGCTGAATGCAAGACGGAGTGTATGTGCCTGTGGAAGCGGCTGCTGAGCGCTGACGTTGGAAGACCGGAGCACGCGCCAAGCTAATCTCGTGCTATGATCCTGGTAGACCCCGTGCTAAGAATACCATCACCAGATGCACCGCATCTTCTGACCATATTGGGCAGCTCCAACCAGCACCACAACAACACTCTTTTTCCACCCCACGAAATGGACGAGTACGAGGAGGCCGTCCTGTTTACCTTTTCCCTACTGGAGTCACGATTGGATCGGATCGAGTACGTGCTCGGCGGAGCGCATTCACCTGCCAACACCGATGGGAAACCAAAGACGGTAGCGGAGCGCATCCAGAGAATCGAGAAATCGTTGCAGGCACTGTCAGCAAAGTCGGCACTGCTCAATGAGGCGCAGGAGCTATGTAGGCATATACGACTTCCAACAGATCATTATTGCCGCAGTCTAATCAAGGATGAACAGTGAAGAAGCACAAAGATGTGCTGAAGCCTCAAGAAACTACCGACGAAGCGGGATTGAACGCATTGCAAAAGGCAGTCGTAGTAGTTGAGCGCGCACCCAGCTTTGCATCCACCGCATCACAGCTCAAAGCGTTGGACGATCAACAGATTCCACCCACCGATGGTTTCGTGAAGCTCGCCAAACTTGCACCACGCGTAGCCGAAGCAGAGGAGCGCCATTTGCAGCAGGCCCTGGAGATATCATTGTTGAGAAAGCAGAGCGGTCTGCTGGTACAGAGAGCAAAGCACGTTCAAGTGCTCGGAGCGAATCGCTGCTGGGCAGAATGGGACAAACGGCTTCAGTTGGCTCAGCGAACAGTGGGACGAGAAGAATTCAGGCGCAAGCAGGAGGAAGAAGAACTATGAAGCATCGACACGACTGATGAGACGCGCCAGGCAACTCAATGTTCTGGAGCCTTAGATCTTGTTTCCCATTCACCCAACTCAGTGGCAAGCCAAGCTAGCTCATGTAACAATTGCCATGTGGATTTGGAATGGCATGGTAGTTTGGAACATGAGCGAGAGTTTCATCTGATGTGACTGCGATGAGAAGGATGTCACACTGTCACAGTGGGCCTGTTGAAGTGGCAGACGTCAGCTGCACTACGGGCCGGGTCGGCTTTTGAGTTTTGGGACGATTGAAGTACTGTCCATGCCTTCAGGTCGAAGGATTGCTGGACAAGCAAGTGCAAGATTGGGAAGCCTATTAGCTACACAGTGGGACGTTTACCAGGGTACTGTACTATACTGCCAGCGAAAAAGAACATGGAAGACAGCATAGTAGTAGCCTTGGATACTGAGGGGGGGGGGGGGGGGGGGAAGATGAAGAAGCAAGATAGGGTCTCTAGGTCGGTCTAGGTGGGGTATGATGACGGGACTCGGCCTGCAAGATATCGAGTCAAGCAGGTTGAACAAAGTGTCAAGCATGGGTTTTAAAGGAACAGATAGGAGTACCATTGGGTGGGCTGGATGGGATGAGACCATGTTGGGATTGTAAGGATGGTAGAAAAAAAGGTGCAATATAGCATTGAGTTTGAATGCGATTGTTGTCTAAGGAAAGAAAAATAAGAAGATGAAGAAGAAGCAACAAAGAAGTTGGATAGGTGAGGATCAACAGCGAGCAAGAGTGTTGGAAGTTGTGTTTCACGGCGGTCTCAGGCTGAGGAGGCGGGCCGGACAGAGGCGGAGCACCAACCAGAGCGACTGGCGGCGGAAGTGGGCAGCCAGCCAGCCAGCCATGCAGGTCCAAGTCCTGTCGAGTCGAGTCGAGTCGAGTCGGGAGCCCTAACGGGTATGAGTGCGACTCTGCCGGGAACGTGTTCGGTGGAACTGTGGGGTTGCTGCCGGTAGATTGATTGACCATGTGTGAGCGGTGGGGAGATTGCGTGTTAGCACACCACTGAAGAATTATATGGGCATCTAGCTGGGGTCACGATGCTCGATGAGAAGGTTTCGCTCTGGTGCTGCATTTTAATCTCGCGTGTGAAGGAGGAGAGTTCAGGGAGACGAGTATTGGACGGCATTGACGATGAATTGATGGTGTAGCAGCCATGCAGTGTGAAAGGGAGGGGGATAATTGAAAAGTGATTAGGCAAATGGTGAAGTGCCACAAGTCAGGAACGGCGATGGAGCCGAGCCACGAATCAGACAAACCATGAGCTGTGGAGGTGTACCATTGTACGTGCAAACTTTGCAAAGCATGCATATATTGATTGCTGCGAATATGATTTTACAGGTGTACCGAATGATGCCAATCTGCGGCCGTCAGCCATGTGTATGTGTGTGTGTATGTGTGTGGCAGCTGTCAGCCTCCGTGTGCAGGAGAAAGAGAGACTCGAAACAAAGCGTGGCACGTTGACCTGGAGGATGCTGTTTGACCTTGATTCGGCGTGGTGGTTTCTTCTTTGATGCTCGGCGTCTTTGTCTGCCGGACAGCCAGCGCATGTGTGCATGGATGCATGCACGCATAGGACGATGGTGATGATGGGGATGATGGGTGATGATGATGTTGGATCCATCCTCCATCAATGAGGCCGCTGACGGGGGTCAAAGGACGGGCCCAGCCAGCCAATCGAGGGCGCCACCGCCAAATCGTGAAACAAGGCCGCGCCAGGTCGAAGCCACCGCGCGCCTGTCGTTGCGTCTTGCCTGCCCGTCCGCTCCTCGTTCTCCTTCACCGAGCGTCGTCGACACCCTCTTGACAACCTTTTAACAACTTTTACATCTTACCGCCGCCTCGCCGCACCCACACCCAGCCAACTGCTGTTCCACTCCCGCCCATTCTTGTTACTTGCGCTACTCCCGCCCCACGTCTCCGCCCAGTCCCTAGCCTAATCCGCCGCTGTCCGTTCCCTCCCCAAAACAACAACCGCCGTCCGCCCACACTCATAACTGCTCCATCGTCCTCCCCACTCTCTCTGCCTATCGCATCCCGCTCGCCAGTCGAGCCCTGACACTCTCTTCTTCCCTTCTTTCCTCTTCTCTCATTCTCCATATACAGTCGGCCTTCCGCTCCTTCACATCGCCGCCGCCGCCGCCGCCGCCTCACGTCCCTCGGTCTCCTTCTCCTGCGCCCGTTGCGCTCTACTTATGCCCCCCTACGGCTCCGTGAACTCGCCCTCTCTTCGCAAAATGGAAAGCGGTTTTGGTCACAGCAGGCGAAGCTCCGGCTTCTCCGTCGGTCGCATCATTGGTGACCCCTTTGCGCTCGCAACCATCTCCATCGGATTCGTGAGTACAGCCTCGCCTGCGCACCCACCCTTGATTGGGACTGCTTGACTGACCATTGCGACAACAGTTGGCCTGGCTCATCGCTTTCATAAGTGCCATTATTGCCGCCGTTCCTCGAGGTAGCGGCTTCCCCAACTTCGCCTGGTGGGCCTTGGTCTTCCACTTGTTCTGCATCGTGGGCGTCACCGTAACCGTCGCCTCCGAGTCGGAGCACACCTACCACGTTGCTGTAAGCATCCTGCGCCGGACCGCACTCCCCTCCATCCGCACCACTAGAAGTCGCAATGAATACCATACTATACCGCTTCTCTGCTCATGCTAACTGGCTCCTAGATCGTTGGTTTCCTCGCTGCTGGCCTCGTCAACACCACCTCCTCGGTTAACTTCCTCGTCTACTCGCCGAAGCCCGCCTTCGAGGCGGCC
Source organism: Periconia digitata (assembly GCA_948474695.1). Taxonomy (NCBI): domain Eukaryota; kingdom Fungi; phylum Ascomycota; class Dothideomycetes; order Pleosporales; family Periconiaceae; genus Periconia; species Periconia digitata. The sequence goes on from CAOQHR010000002.1 coordinate 1,752,370, forward strand.
GCCGCGGGCTTCATACTGCTCTCCATGGTTTCGGTATGTCTAGCACTATCCATCCATACACGTGCACATGCACATTTGTTCCTTTCCCGCTTCTATATACTGCCCACGAGATCCACATGCTGATTTTACAGATCGTCTGGATCTTCTATTATGGATCTCAGCCACAGGCCAGCCACCGTGCCTTCGTCGATTCTTACGCCCTGCATAAAGAGCGACCCACCTCCAATGTTTCCCGCCAGATGTCCAACACCTACGGCACCCCGCAAGCCGCAGCTGCCGCTAACCCTACTCCGAAAATGTACACTTCAGCTCAACTTAATGGCTTCGAAACTTCTTCCCCCGTATCCGGCTATCCGGGAGGTCCCATTGGCGGTGACACCAGAGGATCTACAGCACCGCGTTTCGGTGGTATCACTCAACCCCCAGTGGAAGAGCAACAGCAGGAAGCACCTATGGAGTACCCATACCGCGCCAAGGCTATATACAGTTACGAAGCGAATCCTGACGACGCCAACGAAATCAGCTTTCAAAAGCACGACATCCTGGAAGTCTCGGACGTTAGTGGTCGCTGGTGGCAAGCCAAGAAACCAAATGGCGAGACTGGAATTGCTCCGAGCAATTACCTCATCTTGCTATAGTCACTGTCGAAGACTGGATCTTCTCTTTCTGGCTTTCCTTTCGCTTCTAGCTTAATGCGCCATCGCTGTGCTTGCATTGCTACGACCATGACACGACCATTTCCTTGTTCCATCGTGTGTACTTGCCCAAGTCCCACTTTCAAAATACCATTGTTTTCATAATGGGTGCAACAACCACCCTTTTTTATTTCTGGATACATCATCCACGCCTCTCGACATCACGTCGCATCCGCCACCGTCTTCAGAGTGAGCCTTTTTTTCTTACATCCGTTCCGGGGTGGTCCCTCGTGTTTTGCACATCAAAAGATTCAAGAGTGTTAAATTCACCGACAAGCTGCGCACCAATGGCTGTGCGTCAGCAACACATGCGGATGAGTGTTCGGGAGCATCATTTTCCGAGATCATCCATTTCTTTTTTCTTGGGCCCGGCGTGGATTTCTCAAAGTCCCGTGGAGGAACTGGGGTGTTACAAAAAGAGTTTTTGAGGAAAGTTGTTGCTGCTTGGCACATGACGCCCCATCCCCCGCACGATACCCGGAGTTGTATACTTACTTTACACTTTTTCTTGTCATTTGCGGCTTTTTTGTTCTGTTTGTTGTTATCTGTCTTTCTGCTTTCTGTCTAATCTCATTGCTCCGCTTCTCCATACCAAACCTTACTACCCCTGCTGCGAACCTTCCATATTCGTTCTACACACATGCGCAAACTGCGTTTCTCCGATACAGTTCCCAAGATTCGCTTTTTGTCCAAAAGTAGGAATACCCACTTTACTGCTACACATTAATTCAAACCAAATACTTCACCTGCTTGTTTCCCATGCCTGCTCTGATTGCTCCTTGTAATAATATCGTCCTGTTCTGTGCTAGGCTGCGTATGATCACGCGTCTAAGTTTGACTTTTGTGTATGTGCATGTAGATGTATGTGGCATTGATTCGCTGGGTGTATTTGACGTGAAATGCAATAACCCAGTCTTGAAGTGGTGTGCCACGAAGAGTCCTGCCCCTTTTCCATGTCCAAATGAAGGGGTGTAGCCCTGCATTGATTGATTATTCTTCTCGCTTGAGTGCAGGATGGAAGAGAACACTGGTCGCTGGAACGCTTACTTTCTGACTGTATTTTTTTTTGCTTACTCGCTAGATTTTGAGGATACACGTATGCAGGTAGTACATCCAAGTGGAATCCGAAAAAAGGGGGCTTCAACGCAACGACAAACGAACAGAAAGCCCCAGCATGATGGACAATACTACAACTCACACTCTCCTCGTGTTCCTCTTTCATTGACCCACCAGGCCTCCATCCCACCCCCCTCACATCCTAAAAACACCATATTTACTCTCCCTCTCAACCCCGCGGTTCTGCCCACCACACGCCATACGCAAGCCCATCCCCAGCACCCTCCGCGTATGCTCAGGCGGGATAACGCCGTCGTCCCAGAGTCTGGCCGAGCCGAACGATACCTCGCTCTCGCGCTCGATGCGCGCTTTGAGATCTGGGTCGACGGTTTTGCCGACGGCTTCCATGACTGAGGAGAGCTGCTCGGCGCCCATTACTGAAGTTTTTGCGTTGGGCCAAGTGAAGAGGAGACGGGGGGAGTAGGCGCGGCCGCTGTAGATTCGGTAAGGTTAGTTTCAAGTACAAGGGAAGAAGCTTGCAAGGATAATACATATAAACAAGGTTTTGGAAGGAAGAGATTGGGATGTATATACGCACCACATTCCATAGTTACCCGCACCAGCTGAACTGCCAACCACGACTGTAAACTTGGGCACGTCAACACAACTCACAGCTGTTACAAGCTTAGCCCCGTTCTTCGCAATGCCTCCTTTCTCCGCGTCCTGCCCGACCATGAAACCGCTGATGTTCTGCAAGAAAATGAGCGGGATTTGTCGCTTTCCGCATAATTGAACAAAATGCGCCCCCTTGAGCGAAGATTCGGAGAAGAGGATGCCGTTGTTGGCTACAATGCCCACAGGCTGCCCGTAGATGTGCGCGAAGCCTGTTACGAGAGTGGATCCGTAGGATGGTTTGAACTCTGAGAAGACGGAGCCGTCGACGATACGAGCAATGACTTCATGGATGGGAATTTGGCGGCGGAGGTTGGTGCCTACGATGCCCGACAGCTCAGCTGGATCATGGATAGGTTCTTTGAAGGTCGGTGTAGGAGTGGAGGGCTGGTTGCGGTGCCAATTGAGGTTTCCGATGCTTCTCCGTGCGAGAACGAGAGCGTGCGCGTCGTCGACGGCTAGGTAGTCAGTTACACCTGAGATCTCGCTGTGGAGTTTGCCGCCGCCGAGGTCTTCAGCTGACACGACTTCACCGGTGGCGGCTTTGACGAGGGGTGGGCCAGCGAGGAAGATGTGGCCTTGATTTTCTACAATGATGCTTTCATCGCTCATGGAGGGAACGTATGCGCCGCCGGCTGTGCAGGGTCCCATTACTACGCTGATTTGTGGGATTCCCATGCCGGACATGCGCGCTTGGTTATAGAAGATGCGGCCAAAGTGGTTCACGTCTGGGAAGACATCGGCTTGGTGAGGGAGATTGGCACCGCCGGAGTCGACAAGGTAGATGCATGGGAGTCGGTTCTCTTGAGCAATGGCTTGTGCTCGGAGGTGCTTTTTGACCGTCATGGGGTAGTATGTTCCGCCCTTGACGGTGGAGTCGTTGGCCACTACCATACATTGCACGCCGTTGACTGTTCCAATTCCAGTAATGATGCCAGCGGCCGGTACTTCCTCGCCTGGGTAGACGTTGTAAGCTGCCATTTGACTGAGCTCGAGAAATGAAGTGCCTGGATCAATCAATGCGGTGATGCGGTCCCTCACCAGCATTTTGCCTCTCTGGATGTGCTTGTCCCGCGCCTTTTGTGACCCTCCTTGGGCGATTTTGGAGTGAAGCTCGGTCAGGTTTGCTGTGGCTTCATCGAGTTGTTTCTTGTTCTCCTTGAAGTCCTCGGAGTTTGTGTCCACAGTCGTGGGGATGATGGATACGGCTTCAGCATGATGCGAATGCGTATACGTCGCAGCACCACGAGCGATGGGCTTGGAGATGAGCAATTGGGAGTTAGTTTGCAGAGAAGGGCGACTGGAGGATGCTGCGAGGCGCCATTGCAGATGCGCTGGAAGGGTAGAGTTGGTGCGTGGGCGGGCTGAATGCTTGAGGAGCGTCAAGGCTTCACGCGACGGTGCTTTGGGAGGCATGGCTCAGACGTGGCGAAGGCTTTCTTGAAAGGTCCTGTCAGCATCTGAAAGAATGTATCCTGTTTGTTGGGGTGTAGTACTTAGCGGGTAGCCGAGGAAACAGAGGGAAGACAGAGTTCTAAGTCGTTACTAAGGCGGTAGAGAGTTCTCACAGCATTCACGAGGGAGGAGCGAGAAACGAGGAGATAAATGAATCGAATCAGGAGGGTCTCGAAGCACAACAAGCACGAATGGGATGTGTAGAAGCGAAAGTTGTATTTTGATGCTGGAGAAAGCAAAGCGGCTTTGGGAGGAAAGCTGGGGTTGTTGCTGGAGAGCCGGGTATAACCGCACCGCCCACTTGCGGGCTACCAGCGTGCGGGCTTGACAGAATCGTGGGGAAATGCGCTAGCACGCACGAGGACGGCGGTCAACCGAGGCTCAAGACATACATGATGATTACAAGTGTATGCGTGGACGTCTATGTACCCGCTTTCTGGAGTGGTTCTCATTCTGGTTCGGAGTTCCATAGACAGTCTTGTGAGTTTGACTTTGGCGATGGAAACCTGGGGCTATGAGAGTACATATGTAGGTGTTGACACAGCTAGGTCGTCAGCGCCAGATTGTGATGTCCGGCTTGCTAACTGTGCATTCAAAGAACCAGCAAATGCAACACAAGGTCCAAGATTGAACATGGCCAACCAGTAGTCTATTTGAGATTCAAGTTGGCAGTAAAAAAGAGCGTAAGGGGATTGGTTTGGTAGAAGTTGAATTGCCGCATTTGGATACTGTCGCCGAAAGGGTACTAGCGCGATGCACCCCAGGGCTGTCTTGCTAATGTCTTGCTAACGGGAATAACCAACCACCACAGACAGCACCTTCACTCTCACCATGACCGGCGGTTGCAAGTATCGGCCCGCCTTTTCGATGGTTGGAATTGCCTTTGGAGTAGCGCATTGAGGTGTTTTTCCCCTGGCAGACGTTCATTTAACCTCATTGGACCAAATCTACTGCTAACGGACCGTTACACATGCAAAAAGATGCGGTGACGTAAGTGCCCCAACAACGGCTTGCGAACGTCTTCAAATCTGTGAATTCTCGTGATGAAGTCATATGTGTGCCCTATTGTACATACATATGCAGGTCTTGAGGCTGCGGGTCTCTATTGTACTGTGCTGTTTGCATGCCACCACAAGATTTCCGTTTGCGTCTCTCAAACCAGTCAACGTCTCCTACTTCGTCTCCCCACTACTGCTGCCCATGTCCCTGCCTAATTCTCTACACTAGGACGCGTGTGTAAACACTGCCTATACGCGCGTATGTGGATTCACAGGCCAGTTGCACTTTCCATCACCCCCACCGACCATCTGCCGCCTCTTTCTCTCTTTTCCTAAAGCCACACGACCCGTCATTCTCTCTATACACCCACCCAGGTGCCCATACAGTCACTCTTTTCCGCCATCATACATATATGCCGCTATGAGGTTCATCACTTTACCCCAGGCATTGGGTGTGCTCACACTGTTGGCCCCTTGCCTGATTCCTTCCACATCCGCCATCGAACTTGATCCAACCCAGCCCGATCAGGTTCGTGCCGCAGCAAAGGATGTTGCCCAAGTCCTCATGTCCATGTACGCAAACCCGCAGACGGGCGCCATCCTATCCGGCATTCCTGGACTGCTTACCTATCCCCCATACTACTGGTGGGAGGCTGGCGCCATGTTTGGCCAGCTCATAGACTATTGGTACTACACCGGCGATTCCCAGTGGAACGATATGGTGCGCGCTGGCATCGTGCATCAGATTGGCGAGGATAGAAACTTTGTAACTTTGCTCCCCGATTCGTGCCACCGAGCCCGAAGCTGATTCGGGTCTGCAGATGCCCGCAAACCAATCCAAGGATGAAGGCAACGACGATCAACTGTTCTGGGCTTTCACTGTCATGTCTGCTGCGGAATATAATTTTCCAAGTCCACCGGACAATGTTCCTGGCTGGCTCGCTCTGGCGCAGTCCATCTTCAACCAACTCAACACCCGCTGGGATATGAAGACCTGCGGTGGTGGGACGCGATGGCAAATCTACCAATGGCTTCCTGGCTATGACTACAAGAATCTCGCGTCCAACGGAGGGTTTTTCCAGCTGAGTGCGCGATTGGCATTGTATACTGGCAATGATACATATGCGCAGAAAGCGAATGAGATATATGACTGGTTAGCCAATGTCAGCCCTCTCATTGAAGACGACTACAAGATAAACGACGGGTCCGACGTCAAGAAGAATTGTACCGAAGCGGATCACTCTCAATGGACGTACAATTATGGTATAATGATAGGGGGCGCCGCATACGTAAGTACTGCCGAAAAGAACCGCACATCTTGTGCTGACAACATAGATGTACAACTATACCAAAGGAGATCCCATTTGGAAGGAACGTCTTCAAGGCTTCTTGAATCAGTCAGAATATTTCTTCCCCCAGACTTACAACAACATCATGGTCGAGCCTTGCGAACTCACTCAGCAATGTAACATTGATCAAGTCTCATTCAAAGCCTACCTTTCGCGCTGGATGGCGGTTGCTGTACAGCTTGCGCCTTTCACTGCGTCACAGATTATTCCTCATTTGCAGCGGTCTGGAAAGGCGGCGGCACAAACATGTGTTGCATCAGATGGTGTACCTGCACCGTACACGTGCGGCAACCGCTGGTACTGGAATGGATCCGACGAGAATACTGGGGTTGGACAGCAACTGGCAGCGTTGAGCATCATCAGCTCCAATCTAGTTACCATTGCTGAGCCGCCGAAAAATGTTGCTACCGGAGGAGACAGTAAAGGAGATCCAGGTCTGGGTACCGCGGGAAGCGACGCATACCCGGCTCTTGAATTCTCTGAGATCACGACAGGTGACCAAGTCGGAGCCTCGATCATTACAGCATTGGCAATCACTTTCATGATCAGTGGAGGCTATTGGATGACACATGGGGATTAGTTTCGATTTGATATGGCATACTTATCAAGATTGGAGGATAGGCTCAAGTCTTTGTGTATATTTTCTGGCTGGGACCATGGACTCATGATTATCAAGTTATGATTGGAAAGAGCCCAAAATACTGAGACGTTGTGCAAGTGGCATTAGCGTCTCGAGGCGATTCGCTCGAAGCCAGCACTGTGTCACTGAATTGGTTAACGGTGGGTGGATAGATGTCCATTTGTCCTGTCCGCCCTGAACCTGGGGGCATTGGATACCGTAGCTCGCTCTCGCTGGGAGCCGAACGAACGAAACATGCATACATACAATATCTGTAATTTGGCTAGATTTCAGTGATTGGATGCTGTGTAGTGCTTGATTGGAGAGTGCCAGACGAGGCGTATTCATGCGTTTTCGTCCGAATCCTTCCCCAGCTCAAAGCACTGATAGTCGTATGTTGAGGGTATGGTTTCTTGAAAGAGCGTGAGAATTGCGATCGCCAGTTTCATTAACCGCAAACTGATCTTGTACATCCTTTGAGATATTTGATTCCCGCATCTACCACTGTTGTTCATGAGTACGAAGGCCCCAACCCTGGCGCTATCACTGAGCGATTTGCCACTTTCCGCTCAATACACTAGATCACACCACATGCACACGCCTATACGAGACCGAAGAAAATGATTTGATTGATCTCGGATAATTGGGTGTTATAGCTGTACAGTTGCGAAGGATCTAATTGCTAGGGACTCTGCCAGTGGTAACGGGGATTGTATCGATTGGCCTGGTACGTCATCCTTCCTTCCAATAACGAGATCTACTATACAATCGATAGAGAACTTTGAGAAATTCTTGAGGTGATCTAGAACTGGGTCGAAACTAACAATAAACCTATGCCAATCCTTTCCGTCTTGACCGAGTAGTCCGAATGCGCGCTTCGCGGGGCTCGTTGACATCGAGCAGTTATTCTCGATTCCAGGAATGCGTGATCGATTTTCCCGCTCACAAATCTTAAATATTGCATGTTTTTGTCCTGTTTAGTCATCTATCGATTCATGCTTGTGTAGATGGGAATTGCCAGTTCCTTGTTTCTTTGCTCCAACCTGCCATTTTCTATCCCGTTCGGACCGTGCAACCTCTCCTCGTTTCCAAACCCTCGGGATTCCACATCTCTTGTTATTGCTAGTTTTTCTATTTTTGAACAAAAAAGTAAACTAATAGGCGAGATTCCTTGTTCATCTATCGGTATGTTCTGATTCCGAATCATGTGTCGGTTTCTCTGCATCTACCGACTCACCAGGTTGGTTGCCTGTCCCCGAAGCCCGGAAATTACTTCGAGACATTGGCCCCCAAAACGAACAATCCCCCCTGCTGCACACACAGTACATGGGAATGCACATGCCTCTTCCTTCATCTTGCTTGCCCCATGACTTATCCCGCACCCCACCCACACTCATGTTTATATTGTGGGGCAAGACGAAGGATTGCAGAAAAGTACCGAATGGATAAGACAGCCGGAGAGACAATTGTCTTAAAGCGCACGTACCACTACCAGAAACAAGATAAAAGCTCCTAACTAGTGGGTGGCCGTACTCCTGGGTTTTCTATTCGTTCTCTTCCCGCATATCTTGATCGTCTATTTTTGGAAACTGGAGAAGATTGACAGACATTCATCGTATCTAGGTTGGACGCTATCGCCAATGGTCGCCGTTAAATGTTTTGGAAACCATGGTCGAGCTAACTGTTTGCGAAACCCTTGTGAGCGGGGGTAGTGGTGGTGGTGGTGATGATCTATCGTTCTTCGTTTTGGGACGCGTGCATGTCCGATTCATTAGTATGAACCACCTGTGTCGAGGGTTGAAATGATGGAATCTCCGAGGGAGCACAAGTCGCCGAACTGTATTGATTGCGAGTATGCTAAGTATGGGTTGTAGGGATCGGAGGGTGTGTTGATGGATCGGGCCATGTAGAAGTGATGGGAGGCGAGGCGACTTGATTTTCAAAACAGGGAGGTGGAGGTGTCCGAGTAGAATGAGTTGGGGTGGAGGGGACTCGTGAGTAGTAGCATGCTTTGAGGCTTCTATCTTCTATCGAATCTGAAAAGGTATCTCAGCGATCTATATCGTACAAGACTAAACAAAGAAAAATACTTTGAACAAACGCTCAACGAATTCCGAACATGAAAGCACAGTAACAGCATCGAGCAATGTCTTGATGATTCAAACAGATTCTCCACTCTTCCTCTCCGCCCCCTTCACCAGCGGCACCCCCTCAAAACCATTCGTCTCCCAGAACGGCCTCTCGGTACCCTCCTTCTTCCCAATAAACCACCCAAACGGATCAATAAACGTCACCAGCCAATTCTGGCCGTCGTTCCATCCAGGCCCCATGATTTCCGTCTCCCCATCCTGCGCAAGATACACATGATAGTCCTCGGGCAGGTAGTTCCTAGGGTGTCGCCAGTTCCAGAGCACAGAGTTCCAGTACATCAACATGGCCTCGAACACGTAAAAGTACCATTCGTACCGCACAATGGGTGACAGCGACATGGGATCCCAGTCTGGTCCTGGTTTCGCAGGCGCGCGGGACACGCCAAAGTGCTCTACGATACGATAAATGGTTCTAGTCATGATGATGAAGGTGCTGATGTACATGGTCAGAATCGGGCCATGCACTTTTCGGTTGGTGAAACCCGCTCTACGGCACCGGCGCTGAACCAAGAGAACCATGGCAATAAAGGAGGTCATGATGACGACTTGCGCGATGAGTGCGGTTTTCATGAGGATGTGGCCGAGGTTCTGGGTGGATTGCGGGATGTTTGGGTTGGAGAGGTAGGAGACACCCAGGGCGTTGAGGACCTCGACGGCGGCGGAGAAGAAGCCGAAGGTTGTTAAAGTGCGGCCCGGGTGGAGGGGGGAGAAGTAAGGGACGTAGAAGAGGGTGCGCCCTAGGACGTGGTAGTTTGCGAGTTCCAAGACAGGCCTGGGAGGTCTTTCGTTAGTTTTTGTGCAATCGCGACTTGCTTTCCTAATGATACGTACGGCGCGCAGTAGATGCATATTGTACTGGCGATATAGATGCCAAGATTGTCAAAGTTGAAGGCCCCATAACTTCTAAGCGCAAATCCGACTGTGAAGAGGAGACAGCAGAATGGGTGGAGCCCCGTGACTTTGAAGCATTTGAGGCGAATGCATTGGTAGAGATGCCAGGCGCCAGTGATGAAGAAGAGCACTGTGAAGATTATAGGGGCGATCTTGGAAGGCGCATAGAAATAGACGCTTCCTTGGACTGTGGAAAAGAATTGTTAGTTGTGATGATATCGTCTTGATCCAGTAGTTGTGTATCATACCCGGTTTTCCATCAGGTAATCCCATGGTCGCGAAAGTTTGTTGTTTAGTTGTGATGATGAGTGACTGAGCCCATGATGCTACGGCACCCCCCCCCCCCCCCCCCCAACACTTTATACACAGCGTAGTCGGCGCCATATAGCGTCATAACGTCAACATGAAGCCTCAAAGCCACGATATGGTCATTGATGGTGATGTGTTTCCTCAGATGAGTTTAGGTCAGGCTAAACCATAAATGGCAAAATGGTAGGCCAAGCAATGGGTAGCCAATCAGAAGCGGTATGATCAAGCGAGTGTAGAAACAATGGAACTAAGGCCTAATGGGGAATAACGAGTAGAGGCGGCGTGGGGTCTGTAAGTTGAGCAATACACCAATCTGGACACATGGACATAGACACAGTTGACCGGGCATTCGCCACCGGAGATGTATACATGCAGCGCATACATAGTCGCCACGCTGATATCGGAATCAGTCTCGTGGTACACCGTTGCCGTATACTCGCCACGCAGCAATGGCTGGGGAGGCTGTGAAGGGGCAGACGGTGAAGTTCGGGGCCCATGATGCGCAAGTACAAGGATCCGGTGGTGTAGGTAGGCGAGTTAAACGTCTGTTATTGAGGATACACCCAATATAGCGTGGTGGCTGAGAGCGCGGATCGGTTGACCGTCTTTCCGTTCCATTGGCGGACAAGACCGGTTCGAGGGGTTTGGTGCGCTACAGCACCGAAGGAGAGACTTGCAAGTAGCAGTCAGTAGTGGGCGATCTGCGGTGATTGTGAGGTTTATGTATAGGCACAGGAGCCATTAATACACCCGTATCTCTGGGGCAAGGCCCCATTGGAGTCCATTTCCCTATAAATAAAGCGTCGATGGGATCAATAGCGGGAGGGCAGCGCGTGCGTGCATGCTGAGGTCGCCTGAACGGCCCCTTGGGAGCGGGAAGAGCCTAAATCAAATATTCCTCCAATACCTCGTCCTGCACACCGACGTTCCCACGAACCTCGATAACGGTCTGGCTGTCGGGACGGTCCTCGAAACGGCGACTCGGCCTCCCATCCACCCCAGAATCGCGGCAAGAGGCTCACTAGGGCCAGTTCAGAGAGAAGACTCGCGACGCCATCCCCAAACGGGGCAAAACACTGCAGGACCGCCATCCCTGCCGGCTTCAGCCCTATCGTTCAACTTCCAAGACGACGACAGAGGCAGGAAAAAATAAAAGAATCCAGCCATCCGCTCTGCCCATCCACTTGACCGGTCCAATACGCGCCGTATTACCCCCATTTGGCTTCGTCGCCCTCAGTAACTGGCCTGTTTTACCCGCATTTCTCTATCCTTCCGCACCTAGCTTCACCTGGTGGGAACTTACCCCTCCCAACCTCTCCACCCCACGCCGCCTTCATCATCAGCACCCATCCATCCATCATAATGAGCCCGCCGCCCGGGCACCGCGCCGCCAACAAGGCTAGTCGCCAGTGCTGGGAGTGTGTCAAGCGGAGGCTGGTGTGCGATTTCACTCTGCCCCACTGCCGCAAGTGCATCTCAAAAGGCAGAGAGTGCCCTGGTTATGGCGAGCAGAGGCCGGTTCAGTGGGTGGCAGTGGGCAAGGTCACGTCGCGACGGCGCCGCAAGGAATCCCCCTCAACCGCCCAGCTGAACCATCAGATCCGCTCCCAGAGCTGTCTGCAAGCCGATCCTGCAGCAGATGGCGATGCCAGCTCTCATGCCGAGCAGTCCGAGTACATTTCCAAGCTGGCTGACGAGTTTGACAATGTCGTTTTCAAGTACAGGCTCGATGGCAACGTTCAGGAGGTCTTCTCCAAAACCAATCGACGAGCTGTCGAGAAGGCCATCGAAGGGTGCAAGCGCGTCAAGCCCACATCAACTCCTTACGGCACCAAGGGTCCACTAGAGAGATTAACATTGGCGCTGCAAATCATGAATCTGGATAGTGTCCCCGCATATGAACTTCGAAGTGAAACGAGCGAAGTCGTCCAGTCCGTAGAATACTGTATGTTGCAACACCCTGCAGATCCTCCCGCATTATACTTCATGCATAGCGTGGTGCGCTAATCTATCCATCCGTGTGTCTAGTCAACATGCGCGTACTTCCTCAGCTCAAAACTGCAGACGAGCTGGTACCCAATCCGCATCTCATCATATTCCCTGTAGCTGCATTGCATTTACTCCCCCCTGCTGTCCATCATACCGTTGTTTGCCTGACCCTATCCCACTACACTTTTTCGCTCCCCCCCGCCGAATCCAGGGCGGTCGCGGCTACTTCCACCACAAAGATTCTGCATCATCGCGGTTCAGCTTTGAGAGAGATAAGTCGCCGCCTTACCACGCAAAAGAGCCCCGCCGACAGTACCGTGGTGAGCGTGTGTATGCTCATGTGCTGCGAAGTATGTAATTCTTTTCGCACGAGTGGTATCCGCAACATTGATTGCTAACGACCGTTTTTAGTTGCAGCAGACAGGCATATCCATGTGGCGCCAACACGCCGATGGCCTCCTCCGCCTTCTTCAAATGCAAGGAGGCTTGATGAATGTTTACTACACTGGCCTCCACCTTCGCCCTTGCATTACCATCTTCATCTAGTAAGTCTTCCATAGATGCTGTTTGTTTTGCAACCGCCTAACTCAATTGCAGTGTGGTCATTTTCGCGAATTGCTGCACCCCAGCCTACGACCAAATGGTTCTCAACCCATCCAAGGAGGAGCACCTCGTCAATGTCAAAACAATGTACGAGGAGATCTTCCCCTACTGTCTCACCCCACCATCCCTATTTGAGGAAATGATCCGCATCCACTATCTCCGACACGAGACCTCCCTCGCCATCAAAAACGGCCATGAGATCGAAGGATTCTCGGCAACCGCTCACGAAATCCTAACGCGCATCAACGAATTCTCCGTAAAGGATTGGGCGCAGCCGGGGCCCAACTATGATGATTGGCTCACCATCGGCGAAGTCTATCGATCAGCAATGGCCGTCTACTGCATCATGGCGGCGCAGGCTCTTGACATCTTGCCAAAATCCACCGCCATGAATGCTGAACTAAGCGACCATGCCGATAACCTGCTGGTCCAACTTGAGGTCGCCATCAAAGTAGACCGACTTCAAAAGCATCTCGCGTTTGGGTTGTTAGTTGCCGGTGTCGAAGCCGGATACAGAAGTGAAGCCGTCCGCTCGTGGATCGAGAGGTCGCTTCAGCAATTGAGCTACAAGATTGGGGCACACTGTCCGATGCGCATGGGGAGCTCACTGAGGAGGTACTGGAGAAAGGAGGATGTTTCATGGGAATCTTGTTTTACGGAAGCGAACGCATTTCTTTTTTGAATAGTCATTGTGGAGCGGGTGCATTCTGCCTTGGAGTTTTATTTTACGTCTTGTCATTTTTCTGGTTTGGGATCACGCAAATGGTTACGATTCTCATGTGCATTGATTTAGTATAATGTATGCTGGTTCATCAAATCAAACTTATATCACTGTCAATCTTCGTCATATTGTGCAATACAAGAAAACATCAGAGGATGCGCAAACCTCGTTGATAACACACCCTGGGGATAACCAGTGACTTGCAGAGAAATCAGGGCTGCTTGAAAGCATCGGCAGCTAGTCCCTTGTGGGCGCATAATCGACAAGAGTATAGGATCTCGTTCTGCCATCTTGCTTCTTATACTGTCGGAACGTCCCTAAGATCTCCAGGCCGTTATCAGCTTGCATATTCAAAGCTTCTGTTGGATTCATGATAAATTAACTGTCTGAGCAGACCTTTACAGTGTTTTCAGACTTCGAACTAGCGGCCATTCTCTGTTTGATCAGTCTATAGTGGCTTGTTGCATCTTCCATTCCGGGAAAAGCATACGTGACCTTTCTCGAAATTGTGCCCGTAGCCGACTGCGTGTCTCTTGGAGGTGAATTCTGTCTTCACGATAAGGAGCATGTTGTTTGAAAACACGAAATTCCAATCGCCGAGGGACAACCTCCCTGCTACGAAATCGAGAATCTGACGGAAGTTCTTGCGGTCGGCTAAGATGCCTACGTCGTTGATTTGCGTGGTTGGTTGGAGACATGATGTCCATGGCTAAAAATGCGGCAGGGAATGGGAATCGTGATTGGCGAAAATAGTTGCAATCACTATACATATAGCCTATGTCCTTCTCAAGTTTACATGGGAGCCCCGTGCCGGAAGGCGTCGAGGGCGGCTGAGGCTTCCACTATGGAGGGCCACCAGGCACCAAGATGGTGTTTTTCGGGGCCTCTGAGTCCGAGTTGTAGCTACAAAGAAGGTTGGGAGGCTCCTGATCCGGGTTTTATGTCCCTGGAGTGGAGTGGAGACTGGAACCATGTCGCTGTGTTGGATTGAGTCCATGATTTTTGCTGTAGTCGCTCTGGACTAATGTCCTTGATGGCGTCTTCGAATGCTCTATGGCTCTAACAGTTGAATTAATCGAGTTTGTATTACGGTGTCTGAGGATGATCTTACATTATGAAGCGCAGTTGCCTAAGAAAAAAGATGCTACGGGAAAAAATAAGTATAGGTAACCAAAAACAACAAAAATACCATCCTTCGTTCACAATTCGTACCATCCGTCGCAAATCACCAACCGTACTCTGGCAACTTCCATGACTTTTCGTCTTGATCAAACGCTCCTTGCATCAACTTATCAAGCTTGAGCACATTCATAACCTTCATTACCGTATGCAGAACAGCGACTCCAGTCTGAGTCTGAGGATTTGCCAATTGCGGGAAACCCGCTGGCATTTTCGAGTTCTTTTCATAGTATCCTCGGAGAACACTTTCGTACCGCTCCAGCGCTGCAGCAATTTCTTCGCTGCTATTTGACTCCATTTTGGAAAGCTCCCCGGATATTATATACGCGTCCATGAATGCCAGAGAAGTCCCAATACCCATGGTGCAATGCGCTGCGTCTCCGATGATGGCACTTCGTCCGTTGGTCCATTTGGGCGTTCGGACTTGAGCGGTCTGTTGCATGTAGAAATCGTCTGCCCTATCCATCTCATCTAGATAGTGGTTGGTTTTCCAACCGATGTCTTGAAAGCGTTTGCGAAGCAGGGCCTTCTGCGCTTCCACACCTTGGGCGAGTATCTCGTCGTATTCCGGGTATCGTCTTCTTTCTGAATTAACAACCTAGTGACGGGGTTAGTCATTGCCACATTTGTCACATCCAGGGATCTCATGTAGATAGTCATACCGAGAGATACACACCAACCGTCTGTTTGTTACGGTGAGGTCGCACGTGGATACACAATCCGCCAGGAGCATGGTACCAGCGCCAGTAGTCTGAATCAAACTCTTGTCGGGGCGCGGAGAAGTAACCAATGTACCACCCCAGAGATGCGGTGCACTCTGTCGATTGGTACGCTTTGTCTGTGAAGATCATTGATCTGGTTTTGGAGCCCATGCCATCTGCTGCGATAACCATGTCAAACTTTTGGGCATCGACTTTTCCGTTCGCGAAGTTGACCATGACTCCGTCGTCATCCTGTTTCAATGACTCAATCATCTCGCCGTACCTATACACCGATTTCATGGTCAGTACCTCAGCCAGTTTATGACAATCAAGAAACATCTACGTCAGGGTTGCACTTACACAGTATACACGCCATTTCCAGAACTTGAAGCCTCTTTTGTCAGCTGAATCTCATCCATCAAAACCTGCACCAGCTCCCCTCTCAGCACTTCGTACTCGCTCGTCGCAAAGCTCTGGTTGTCCGTCTCCCCAGTTGCGTCGAGTCGCGCAATTTCCTTGCCCTGCCTGCCCAAAATTGAAATTCCCTTTTCAGTCGTATGCTTCTCGCGAATCTTCTCCTCGAGACCTATTTTTCGAATCACACCGACTCCAGGGCCCCGGATATCAATGGCCTGTCCGGTAGTGCGGGGAACTGGTGATCTCTCGATGAGGGTGACAATGGGCTTGGTGGTGAGTTTGGGATGTCGCGCAAGCATCAAGGCCAGAGATGAGCCAGCCACGCCAGCGCCTGATATCTAGTCATTGCTGATCAGCAAAAGAACAACCGAGATAAGTCGGGGCGCCATGAATTGAGTTTGCATACGAGGACTTTGAGAGGTTTCTGCGCCATTGTAGTTTCTGTTGCACTTCACAACCTTGGACAAAGGAAATCGAACAAAGTTGATTGACAAAGTTTGTCTAAGAGTATGGTCTGGTAATATGCACAGTTTGCGACGTTGGAAGTCGGGGGCTGTTATCGTGTATTTATCCATCGTAGCGCAAAGTTGTCCCACCTATCTTGCATCTACTCGGGACCTTATGGCGCCCGAAGCCTCTCTTCGGGGGTTATGAAAACCCGTGAACCTGAAGCCAAGTCGACACTAATTCCACTTCCAGAAATCTGCAAACGACGCGGCGAAATTTGGCCGAACTAACGACTGAGTTGCTGTTGGTTAAGTTCGATGCTCGTAGATGTTAATGATGTCATTTGATTTCCTAGACGAGTTAGTTTATCCGTTGTCAGCAAAGACAGCCAATAGAATGACGTGAATGACAGTGTGTGCAAGAAAATAATCGATGCGACGACTCTGTGAGCATTATACACAGTGCATGTGAAACAGGAAGTAGGGCGGCGCTTTGCAGCAGATCTCTGCATGCGAGAATTGATATCGTACCTTCTGGTCCCTATACAACATTACCTATACTATTGAAAACCTTTCCAATGTGTAAGTCTGATGTCGATTGAGGTTTGACCTGGAACCAGAAGGAGGGCATGGATGATCTACCGAGAGCTGTCATGTACTAAATACCCAAGAATTGTGATGCGCACACGCCGTGAATAAGGCCGATAGCCTTGTTATTCCCGCATCATTACAGGTACCATAGAAATTTCGAGTAGGTCTGGTCGGTAGAGCAAGTAGGAATTATTCACATTGATGCACCACATTGCTATCGATGGAAAAGACGATAGATTTGTGTACCATGATATTGGCTTTGACTCATCGTTTAATACCTACGAACGTGTATAATTCGCCATGTCTCATTTGAAAGTTCATCTTGTCAAGTCCTCATGTGCTACGCTAACTGTACTCAAGTGTCGTATATTGCCGGACACTGGCTCATCGAATTGCAAGATCTTATATGAGACATTTCCTCAACATTTTTTTGTACCGTATGGATGCATGTATCAAGATGAGTACAAAAAAAGGCGCGCCGCAACAACATGTTGATTTGGGAAGTATGATTACACCAGAGCGAATGGAAGGTAAGATCGGAAGAGACAGAAACGTCACCGAAGCAGTGAATATTAAAAGTTGATATCGCAGGGTATTGATAGTTTCGGTCACATCAATGTTCTCTGGGGTGAGCTCAATAACGAGTATCGGTGTTCGATACACTATTTAGTATGGTCAAAGGATGAGCGCGAACAGCATGGAAGAATTGATTGTCATTTGATCATATGGCGTTGTGATTTGCTGGCGACCAACCGCTTGCACGAGTTCTATCGATGAGCCAGAACAGGCTAAATTTCGAAACGGTTGTAAGAGATATCTGGATTATGCAAAAAATCCTCTCAAGTGGGGGGATACTTTGAAGACCAAAAGAGGTATGATGCCGATACTGCTTGTTTGAGAATGGCCAATAAGGTTACAAAGTCATTCGCTGAACGACGAAGAGCAAGGCTTGAGAGTTTACTCGAACCTGAGACCTCGATATTTGACACACATATGATGTACATGATGACAAGCCTGATGAAATGGGTACAAGGTTGTGTTTTGCGGGGAGAAAAGCAGTTGATGGCGGGCGTTGATGACTCAGCCGCCGGGCCGAATTTTGCATTTGACAGACAGCGAACCCCGTGTTCCACTTACTATGCTACGCTGATCAAACTGCAGACCTCGCACACCTCACCTCACAATGCGCTTTACTCACGAGATCCTGAGGCTGAAACCATGACTGCCATCATCGTTCGCGCCTTACCTGTTGATGCGGGTCGACCGGATATACCGGCTTACTTTGTAACCCATCCACGGACACAACAACAACAAACAACATCTCCACTGCCGCAAGGGCCAAGCCTGTATCACGGTATGTGCCTCTCATCGTATCTTTCCTTGCTTGCGACATGCCAAAAAATGATGACTGGAGGTGACTCCATACACTTGACCTGCAGAGGTGCGAAAAAGGAAAGAAGCCGGTTGATTTCTACACACCCACTCTTATATCCTTTTCTTCCATCATGCGGTTTGGCATTGGGTTCGGGCTTGTTAGCAACCCAACTCTACCATAACCCATGAAATGGAGACAACGGATGGGAGGTGGGTGTATTGAGGTCCTTCCACATCGGCATCTTCTTCTATTTCCGGCCTCAATGTGTGAAACCAAGATAGCTCTGATTTCCGCGTGTTTTGCTCGCGCCGCGTTGTTGCGTGGGCGTGTCTTATAGTCCTTCTCATTTTTTCTTCGTTGTGCGCGGGGTTCGTCTGAGCTGATCTGTTTGATGATAGATGAGGTGCGATATATTAATACACGCAAATGAAGTGTTTCGACGACTCAGATGTTCTGTTCTATCGCGTCATGATTTGACCACGCCAGTACTGGAAGCTGTGTTGCGCACGAAAAGTAATTGCAGTGCGGGTTCGAATCTTGCACAGATGATGGACAACTACTGAGGAGCAACAAGGTACATGCTAACAAATCTCCGCTTACTCAAAATCATCATCAGGCCAGGCAGCCTTGTCTTTGCGCGCGGTCCAGACTGCACACAAGTATGCTGTCGGTACAGTCACTAGAGTTGGCTACACGTTTCGAATTTCCACAGCCTCGCACCTTTTCCCATGACAATTTCCATGTTGCACGCACTCAAAGGGAAGGTGTGTTTGCTCGATTCCTCGAACAATCCCTTGAGCAGCGCTGTGGGATTGAAGTAACATTAAGCTGAAGATTGAGATTGGCTGCAGGTGATCAACGTTCCTTCCCCGGACTCCCTGTTCAGGCGGCCACCATGACCGAAAGCATGCATTGCTAAGTATATACGAGAGCGGGTAAGGGCACGATTGCTCTTCTCCCGGTTTGCTCTGTCTCTGGTTGCTTGCGCCGCCAGGAAGGTATCCCGCGAGGTGGGCAGGCAGATTGCAGCCGTCACTTGGAGTCATGGAGGGGAGATTGGGTGCTTCTGCTGTAGAGCTGGTGGCGTGCGCCGTCTTCACGCGGCCCTGGGGCGGTGTAGCACGCTACGGCTTCTAACGATGGGCACCACGAGTCTACGACAGCAGCAGCAGCAGCAGTCAATTTTTGTCTCTTCAGCCAGCCTGGTCGATATCACGAATGCGTTTATGCATACGATAATAAGCAGTGTATGCTAAGAGTCAGACTAGCAGTATGTAGCATATGGGCTGACGGGGGAAGAAAAGAAAGGGTGAGGTGAGCGATGTATGAGACGAGCGAGTGCTGGGGCATGTACCAGATTGATGCAGGGCTACAACATCAGACTATGAGCGATTCTAGTCAGCCAGTCAGCCAGCCACACGTCGAGGACGATTGCAAGATTGCCTCAGATTATTTGTTTCGGGGAAGAAGGCAGTTCACAGAAAGGGAGAAGGACGTGTTTGCTGATCCTCCAAGGTTCACCGGCCTCTCCGTAGAGACCGTCACAACTCTCACAGCCCTGACGCAGGCGCGCGCGCACTTCGCCAGCCACAGCCACTTGATTACAGCTTGAGTGCAGGGAAGAACGGCAGCACCAGACGAGGGGGAAAGGTGATTGTGGATGTCGCAAGCAAACGGCGATAGCGATGAGCAGGCCGCGTAGCCGATGGAAGGTTCCATGGTTGCAAAGGAAAAAAAAAAGGCCTTGACTCGCACAGCGGCAATCCGGGGCCGTGGGATTCGAATGTCACGACATGAGGCTCTGTGGGGCTCGTGTTCGGGCGTTCGATGACAGTCTGTCAGAGGAGAGTAAGATGTTCGAGCCGCCGCGTGTGTGCGGTCCACTTTCTCTGGGGACTGTAGGCCGTTGGATCATTTTGTTCGGCTGCTGCTCTTCTTCTGCCGTGGGGCACTCGGGGAGCGGCGGTTCATCAGTTGCACGTCGTGATTAAAGTTGTAGGTTGGGTGGTAACATAGGCATGCAGTGCGTAGTGTGTGCATGCATACGTAGGCAGGCGGGTGTGGCTGTGGCCTCTCGTAATCTGCTGCTGCTGCTGCCGGCGGGTGCCGAGTTGGCGCTTCACAACCACGACGGCCGACCCATCACCACCATCCAGCTACATGGCCACTAACATCTTCACCACCAGAACCACCCATCTTCATTCACCCACTAGGGACCAAGGGAAGATTGCGCAAAAGAAGAAAACACGACCAGTTTGCGGGCCGCCCACAAAAAACAAAGGGTCGTCTGGCATTTCATCGGCCGTTATATGGAGCTCGTAGGGCCAGGCACGCCGGCGCAGTGATTGGCGATGGCCCCCCTGACAGGACAGACTTCTGAAGCGCGCCAGTGTCCACATGGCCGTGGGAGCTGAAACCAGGCACAGGGGCAGCCGGGCGCCACACGCTTGCAACGCACAACTGAATGGCTTCCATGGGACCAAAGGCCAAAGTTTGCAGAGCGTCTCTCGTCCACTCGCGCTGCCACCGGTTTCGAAACAGTCCCCAGCCCTGCCCTGCTATTGATGCCCTGCCCCTACTGCCCGTGATGTGCTCTGCTGCGGAGATTACCCTGCGGACTCGGCGCCGCCTTTTAATAGCGAGCCTGTCCGCCGCGCTCCTACGGACTCTTACATGCTCCATTTCCCTTTCTGACCATTTCTCTTCGTCCTTTGCCTTAGCTCGTTGCTCTACGGATTGCCTGGTTTGCTCTCTAAAAGCTCAGCTCGTCCACCCTCCCTTTGAAACCCATTTTCCGACCTTCAGCACGTTTCCCGTACTGGTACATTCATTCTTTCACACCCAGGGCTCCTTCGATCCCGTTCATTCATTCACTCACACACCTTCTGTTTGACCTTTTCACCCACCACCCTTGACCTGTTACTTCTGCGAAGCTTCCCCTGCTTTCCTGTAAATACACATAACCACACACAACCAACCACCTCGTCGATCAAAACTACACGCACAAAACCACCCACCATGCGCTCCACACTTTACCTTTCCGCGAGCGCCTTCCTGGCTCTCGCCAGCGCTCAAACCTTCACTGCCTGCAACCCCATGGAGAAGGACTGCCCCAACGACCCGGCCATTGCCGCCACCTTCGAGACCAACTTCAAGGCCGGCAAGGACGCCGTCAAGGGCTGGAAGCAGACTGCTGGAGAGCTCAAGTACGGCCCCGATGGTGCCGAGTTCACTCTTGCCAAGAAGGGCGATGCCCCCACCATCCAGTCTGAGGGCTACCTCCACTTCGGTTACGTCGAGGTCAAGATGAAGGCCGCCGCTGGCGCCGGAATCGTTTCCTCCATTGTCCTTCAGTCTGAGGATCTTGACGAGGTCGACTGGGAGTACATTGGCTCCGTCCCCAGCAAGGTCCAGATGAACTACTTCGGAAAGGGCAACACCACCACCTACGACCGCATGATCGAGGCTCCCATCTCCAGCCACTTGGAGATGCACACGTACGCCCTTAACTGGACCGCCGAGGCCATCACCTGGATCATCGACGACAAGCCCGTCCGCACCCTGCAGTACGCCGAGGCCAACGGCGGAAAGAACTTCCCCCAGACCCCCTCCAACGTCCGCATCGGAATCTGGGCTGGTGGTGACTCTGACAGCCCCGGTACCGTTGAGTGGGCCGGCGGCAAGCCCGACTACTCCAAGGCTCCCTTCACCCAGACCGTTGAGAGCATCAAGATCATCAACTACTCTCCCGGAAAGGAGTACGAGTGGACCGACAAGACCGGCTCCTACCAGAGCATCAAGGTCATCGAGCCCGGAAAGAAGGAGGGTGCTGATGTCAACGACAAGGTCATTGCCCCAGCCACTGGCAGCGACTCCTCCCCTCCTCTTGAGTCTTCCGTGAACAAGCCCTCCGGTGCCTCTGGCAGCGGTTCCTCCGGCAGCAAGCCCTCTGGCGCTCCCGCTGGATCCTCCAACTCGACTGCTCCCATCGACAAGCCCGGTGCTGGCGGTTCCAGCGGTTCTGGTGCTGGCGGTGACAAGTCCGACTGCGGTGGCTGCGAGGGAACCCTCACCATCACCATGACCGGCACTCCTCCTCCCTCTGCCCCTGCCACCTCTTCTGCCCCCGTCGCCACCTCAAGCACTCTCCCTCCTTACCCCATCATCAAGACCGATAGCCGCACTCCTCCCAGCGTTGCTGCTCCTACTGCGCCCGCCTCCACCGGCAGTGTCGTTAAGCCCACTGGTGCGCCCGGAAACTCCTCAACCCCTGCTTTGAACGTCAACGGCGCTTCTGGCAACGCGGTTGCATCAACCTTCATGGCTCTCGTCGGCGCTGTTGCCATGTTCGCTTTGTAAGCGTTCTAATCGACAACGGAGTAGCAGATGGACATGACGGGAAGATGACCATGTTCAATTTCAATGGATCTGACATATATTAAGGGATATTCATGGTTTCGATGGTTTGAATGTTTAATCATTTATGGTAAATGCGCGAATGGGGCATAGCGATGGAGACAAACAAAGACTTAACTTCCCTTTCCTCTTTCGGGCCTGAATGTGAAATCGTGTCTCTATGTGTATAGATTCTCTTTTCTCGTTCATCCTCGCTCTTTTCGGGGGGTTCGTCTTTCCATGTCCGGCTGCGTGGGTCGTGTTTCCCTCTTCTTTTTTTCTTTTTTTGTAGATACTATATACCACATTCTCGTTTCTTGCATTTTCTGCGCGCTTTGCATTCTGCATCTTCTTTACGTTGTATAGATCGATATGTGGGAGGAGATAGATGAACGAAATAAGAGTACATGATAACTTTCCATTACTACTACATGATATTTGAATTCGGGACGTGTCTGCCTATGATGCTCGGTTGTTCCTAGAGAAACACATGAAGCTAGGTCTACATTCGCATCTTACCGCAGTGTTCTGTTCAACACTGGTATTTCTCAACTGCCGTCAAGACATCACAGCGTCGTCAGAACGGACGTCAGGTCAAGCGGGAGAGATGGTTGATCCGCGCCGATCGGAGTTTGGCGCGCCTTGGCAAAACACGCGGGCGGGCGTCGCGTGTCGCGTCCTCCAACAGAAAGCGGCGGGTGAGGACTGCTCACGACCACTCTCCACCACACATCTCCCCTCCACACGTCATGTTTAAAGTCGCCTGAATTTGAGCTAATATCCCGAGATCAATCCCTCACTTGCACAACTTCACACGATATTAAATCGCCCCTCGGCGACGGGTCGCAATGGGGTACATTAAGCAAATCACCATCCAGGGCTTTAAGAGCTACAAGGATCAGACCAAGATCGAGCCGTTTTCGCCCAAGACGAACATAGTCGTCGGTCGCAATGGCGCTGGCAAGAGTAACTTCTTCGCTGCAGTACGCTTCGTGCTAGGAGACGACTATGAGAATTTGGGAAGGGAAGAACGGCAGGCTTTGCTTCACGAAGGATCTGGGTCTGCCGTCATGTCCGCCTACGTCGAGGTCGTATTCGACAACACCGACGGTCGCTTCCAGAACAATAACAAATCCGAATTCGTACTCCGCCGCACCATTGGAGCAAAGAAGGATGAATACTCTATGGACCGAAAGAGCACGACCAAGCGCGAAGTATTCGACATGCTTGAAGCCGCCGGATTGTCCCGATCGAATCCGTTCTATATCGTGCCCCAAGGCCGTGTTACCGCCATCACAAACATGAAGGATGAAGAGCGACTGAACTTGCTAAAAGAAATATCGGGATCAAACGTGTACGAAAAGAGGCGAACAGACAGTTTGAAGCTCATGACCGAAACCGAAAACCGATGCACGCGCATCGACGACCTCGTTAGCGACATCAATCTACGCCTGAAGGAGCTGGAGGGCGAGAAGAAGGAGCTGGAAGCTTGGAACAAGAGCGATCGTGAGCGAAGGGCGCTCCTGTATACGATGAATGCACGTCAGGAGGCTGAACTGCAGGAAAAAATCGAGAACATCGACGCCTACCGACACAACGGCGTGGCCGATGTCGATGGCCACAACAGCCAATTTCGGCAGACCGAGGAAGAGATTGCCGAGATCGATACCGAGATTGGTGATCTAAAAGGCGAACTGGACATGCTAATAGCCGATCGTTCCCAGCTCGAAGGCGAGCGCAACGATGCCACGCGCCATAAAGCCGCAATCGAGCTTCAGCTCAATGATCTCTCCGACGAGCAGTCTGCGGTTCAACAAGCTCAGCGTCAGCGCGATACCCAGATCAAGAAGCTACAAAAAGAAATCAGTAACCGTGAGAAGGAGCTTAAGAGCCTGGTTCCACAATATACTGAGAAGAGAGCTGAAGAAATGGAAGTCCGCTCTCAGCTTGCAGAAGCTGCAGGCCAGCAGAAACGCCTGGAGGACAAGCAGGGCCGCACAGCGATGTATACGAATAAACGCCAACGTGACGATGCGCTGCGCGCGCGCATTGCCGAGATATCCGTGGATCTAGCCACGCGGAAATCCATACAGATGCAGACCACCGAAGACACGGCAGGTGTTCGTGAAGAGATAGCGACCCTGGAAACTGATATTGAAAGATTAGAACAGAACCTGGATAACGAGGGCGACAACAGTATCAACCTGGCCGAGCAGCTGCAAAAAGCAAAGGACAACCAGGACGCTGTTCGTGACCGACAGAACGAACTCTTTCGACAAGAACGCCGCATGCACTCAGAAGTCGACACTGCGGAGAGGAAACTACAGAATGCGGAGCGTGAATTTTCACATCTACTCGATCACGCTACAAGCCGGGGATTGGAGACATTACGTCGCCTTCAGAAACACCACAATCTCAG
This sequence comes from Periconia digitata, assembly GCA_948474695.1. Taxonomy (NCBI): domain Eukaryota; kingdom Fungi; phylum Ascomycota; class Dothideomycetes; order Pleosporales; family Periconiaceae; genus Periconia; species Periconia digitata. The sequence continues at coordinate 1,777,400 of CAOQHR010000002.1, forward strand.
CGGTGTGCACGGCACTGTAGCCGAACTCCTTGAGGTCAATGACATGTACAAGATTGCTGCAGAGGTCGCCGCCGGACCTTCTCTATTCCACGTAATAGTAGACAACGACAATACGGCTGAAAAAGTAATCAACCTACTTAACAAAGAGAAAGGTGGCCGTCTCACCTGTATCCCGCTCAATCGTGCCAAAGCAAGACAGGGCAATGTTCCACACACAGCCGACGCCCAGCCTTTGCTTCCCAAACTGAAGTTCGCGGCACAATATACCAAAGCCTTTAGTCAAGTCTTTGGCAATGTCGTTGTCTGCCCGGAGTTGAGCATATGCCAGAGTTTCGTGCGGTCGCATGACGTGATAGCTCTGACACCTGACGGAGATCGTGCTCAGAAGAAGGGAGGCTATCACGGCGGTTACTTTGACCCCAGGAATTCAAAGCTGGACGCATACCACCGGGTCTTCGAATTACGAAGTCACGTTGAGGAGCTGCGAGAGAAGCAGGACGGGGTCAAACACGACATGGACGCGTGTCGACAGGAACTCAACGAAGCAGCTAGCGAGGTGCGGAGAGCAGAATATCGCAAGAACCACGCCGAGGACAGCTATGCTCCCATGCGACACGAGCTTCGCACGAAACAAAACGAATTGAGACGAAAGAAGGCGCTACTGGAGGAAATGGAGAGGACATTGGCAGACTTGGCCTCAGCAGTCAACGTGCTGGGCAGTCAACAGAGCGATCTGGAGGACGAGATAGCATCTGACTTCAAGAAAGCTTTGACGCGGGACGAAGAAGAGCTGTTGCAATCACTTAGCGGCACTATTCGCGACCTGCGGAAACAATTTGCTACGCTCTCGGAAGAGCGCTCTGAACTGGAGATGAGGAAATCCGACATGGAGGTTGAAATCCGCGAGAACCTACAACCAAGCCTCGATCGCTTGCTCGAGCAACAAGCAGGTCCTGGAGGTGGTGGTAGCCAGTCGACGCGTCTCAAAGAGGCCCAGCGACAGCTCAACAACATCGACAAGACTGTCGCTGACTTCGATCGGAGGCTCGAAGAGCTCGAAGCCCGCCGCGAGGAAGTCAACACGAGATTGATTCAGTTGGAGGAAGCTAGAACGGAGAAAGAAACGAGCAATCGCAACCTGGCGCGTTCGATTGAGAGGCACAAGAAGGGCATGGAGAAGAGTCTGCAAAAGCGAGCACAGTATCGGGATGAGTTGGCGGCGATACAGCGAGACATTCGCGAGCTCGGCACACTGCCGGACGAGGCCTATCAAAAGTACACGAGGTGGAGCAACGACAAGGTAAGCTTTCTGGATTTTCACCATCACAAATGTTTGCTAATACTGTTCTTCAGCTTGTCACCGAACTGGACAAGGCCAACAAGGCGCTCAAGAAGTACTCTCACGTCAACAAGAAAGCCTTCCAGCAGTACGAGGACTTCACCAAACGGCGTGCAGCCCTCACCTCGCGGCGCGACGACTTGAGCGAATCCCGTAACCACATCGAAACTCTCATCGAAGTTCTCGACCAGCGCAAAGACGAAGCCATTGCCCGCACCTTCAAGCAAGTCGCCAAATACTTCAAAGAAGTGTTTGTGCAACTCGTACCCGCAGGAACCGGCCGCCTCATCATCCAACGACGTTCCGATCGCGAAGCCGCCCGTGGCGCCGCACACGACTCGGACTCAGATGCTGACGGACCTGCCACCGCTGCCGCTGCCCGCGGCAAGACCTCTGTCGAAAACTACACCGGTGTTGGCATCGCCGTATCCTTCAACTCCAAACATGACGAGCAACAGCGCATCCAGCAACTTTCGGGAGGCCAAAAAGCTCTTTGTGCCCTCGCTCTCGTCTTCGCTATCCAACAGTGCGACCCTGCGCCCTTCTACCTCTTTGACGAAATCGACGCCAATCTCGACGCCCAGTACCGTTCTGCCGTTGCCGAGATGCTGAGGAAGCTCTCTGGCAAAGGAGGAGAGGGTGGAGAAGGTGGTGGACAGTTCATTTGTACGACGTTCAGACCAGAGATGGTGCATGTTGCTGATAAGTGTTATGCTGTTTCCTATGGTGAGATGAACAGTAAGATTAGTGTTTATAGTAAAGAGAGGGCGCTTGAGTTTGTCGAGGAGAGTCAGAGGGTTGCTAGATGATAATCCAAAGGGACACGGGTATAAGGGAAAGGTTGTATGTATTATGAGGTTTCCTCTTCTTTCTTTGTTGTTGTTCAACTTCATATAGGTCGAACATGGAGGTTCGGAATGGACCACGGAGCCTGCTTTTGCTGTTCCTATTCTATTGTTCGCCTGTCTTTTCTTTTCTCACTTTCTCACATGTCTGCGTGCTTTGCATGTATGTATCCATGCTATGCGCGCGATCTTCAACTTCTTATGGCAGTATCAAATACTCACAATGAAACGAGTATATGAGCCTTCTCCACTGAACATCAGTAGACAAAAGCCCCGCGTGTAATACCCGTCCACGCCACCACAAAACCCTGGTATCAAACTCCTGGAAAATGCAATCGCATCCGCCATCACACCTTCTTCATCCAAGCCGGAACCTTAGTATACTTGGCCATCTCATCCACCGTCTCATTCCACAACATCTTCTGCACTCTCCTGCCCTCGGCAGACCTGAACCACGGCGCAGGTCTTTATCAACATCGATATCTCGTCAGCCAGAATCCTCTCAAGTATGAAGAAAAGGAGAACAAGTGAAAAGAAAAAAAAAAGGAACTCACTCCACAACCTCTTTATCAGCATAAAACTGGCCATGCGACTCTCCGCCAACCACAACCGCAGTATTCAGCGCAACCCACCCGGCGACGTCTACACTCCTCGCGCGCAAAGCTTTTACCATGTTCACGGGCACGCGTAGGTAAATCGGTAAAACGTCGCTCATACCTGTATTCACCATCCCCGGGCAAAAACTATTCTGCACTACCTTGCCGCCGTCATCGTGGTTGGTCATCTCGTACATGAAGAGGAGGCAGAGGAGTTTGCTGTCGCCGTATCGCGTGAAGGGGACCCAGCTTTCTTTCGAGTCGAAGTGGCCGAGGACGGTGGATGAAGGGGCGAGGGGTTTTTTGCCGGTCAGGAGGGAGGAGGAGGTGTGCATGCGGGAGCCGGTCCAGGTTATGCGTGTTGGTGTGCCGGTAGTGGTAGCGGTGTTTGTGAGGAGCGGGTAGAGGAGGAGAAGGAGGAGGACGTTGGAGAGGTAGTTGACTTGTATTGTTTTTTCGTGCGTCGTCGGGAGGATGTCGCCTGTTGTTTCAGATGGGGATGGTGAGTAGGGGTTCTCTTGAAACGATGATCATGGTAGGGAGGAGTGCGCGTTCTGCTAGTTCATCTTCTGTCTTCCACCACATCATGGTGTTCCCGCGATGAATAATAGTAAGAGTAGTTGAATGTCAGATGAAAAGAAAGATCACTCACGCTCCAAAATCCCAATCCCAGCATTCAACATCAGCAAATGCAGCTCACCAAACTCCTTTGAAAAGTCGTCCGCAAAGCTCTTCACACTGCCGTAATCCTCGGCCTCAAGCTTCATTACCTTCACAACAGCTTTTGTATCCATTCCCTTCTTCACGCTGGGACGCCCGAGAATCGCTTTGCGCGCCTCTTCTCCCTTGGCGACATTGCGGACGGCGAGGACGACGGTCGAGATGGAGCGCTCGAGGAGCTGTGCTACAATTTCGGTGCCGATACCTTGACTAGCGCCTGTTACGATTGCCGTTTGGCCGCGTAGAGAGATGTTTTCCGGGAGGGGCGATACAGAGGGTTGGAAGAATGGCATTGTGTGTTGATTTTGTGGTGTGTCTATATCAGTATGGGTGTCTTGATATATCGACCTCAAGTCTGATGCAAAACAAAAAGGTTCGCTGTGTAAGGGATTTAGCAATGACTGCGCTATTAAGCCTGTACTAGAAAACTCATCATCAAGCAACTCTCCAGATATATGTGACCTATTTTGAACAAGTAATGACCTTCCGCCGTTTCTTGCCCGATGGGGGAAGTGCGTCCTTCGGGCAAACAAGCGCACATCGTTTCCTTCCCATCGCACAAATGAGTACGAAGAATTATGTTGTTTGCTAGGAAATTTGTCCGATGATTATTAAGATTTTTCTGTTTTGGTGGCCTTGGCTTCATGTTTTGTCCGATAGAAGTTCCACCCGGTTGGTTGATGGTGATGACAAATTGGTTCTTTGGAAGGTAGCTAGCGCTTATGGAGAGACTGCGGGATATCGTACATTACGATTTCTGGGGTGTTACTAGAGTAAGGCAGTCATGCTAAGAAAAACAGCCTCCTAATATTGGGAGTTTCTGTCGATGCATGAGATAGCTAGCTTTGGTTTGCTCATATACAGAACAAATGCGCCAGGAAGACAGACGCTATGCAGTAGCCTTTATATTCTGCTTATAGTCATGTCAAATCTATGTTTGAAGGACCTCGAGAGATCAGAGCAAGCTGACCACATGATTACTAAATACGGGAAGCCCTCATCGACAGCTGGATGCATTCGTTGCTCCAGTTTGCCAAGAACAGAGCATTACAGATAGCGAATTAGAGACGAAAATTTGTCGTCTAGCCTGGTGGTAGTACATGAGGGTACGAGGCTTTGCTTTGATATAATGCGAAATTGCAAGAAATTTGAAAGTGCAAGATCTCTAGACAGTGGATTGTGAGACATGTAATAGTGTCGCTGGGGGTATATGAAGTGGATGATCATGCGATAGGGGTTTTTGACATGGCGAAAGCTCCAAGACTAACAGCTTTTACACAAAAACTATTTTCTAATCTCCTAAATGGCGGTCTACAAGCTATACAATAAGCATCTTATTCGGCGAAACTGGATTATAGAAGCTTGAAGAAGGCGCCTGGACTGGGTTTTCTTGAATAGATGTAGCCATGCATCAGACGATAACATATCTCCCTCAACAGAGCTTTTACAACAAATTCCCTTGGGCGTTTTTAAATGCCCTCGCAATCGCCAGACTGACAACTGGATAGCTCATGATACGATCATGGAAACCGTACTTTACAATCTGTTCTCTGACTGCACCACCCACCGACGTCCATTCTACCTCCCACCCACCTTCATCGAGGGAAATCTTCCTTTTGTCTTTTTGTGCCGCAAATTCCTCGGGTGTCATCTTCTCTGTCGTAGACCCCGACATCGCATTCACAGCGCTCGCGAAGAGTGTGTCCGAATGGCTCCATGGTATGTCCCAGTCGTCCTCTGCGTGTATGATGGTGATGTCATAACTTCGTCGAGAGAGCTCATGCTCTGACGTGTCGAGATGGCTTATCATAGCAGCAATGAGCTGTACAGATGGCCACTTGGAAACAAGAAATTTGTGTAGAAAGGCAAGTAGGGGTGGGTATATACCCAGTGGCGAGATTAGTGGTATAGTCCCGGCAATTTTGTAGGTTTTTGTTAATGTTGCGGCGTCCGACATGGGTGCGACAAGAACGATGCCGGCGAAGAGAGTGGGTTATGGTCGTAGTGCTAGTGTATGCACGAGTGTTGTTGCAACAGCAGTGCCTAAGGATTGAGCAAAGACGACTATGCGATCAGGTGGTATCCCGACGTCATCCAAAGCAAACTTGGCGAGAGTGAGTGCATCTGTGAGTAACCCGGCTTCAGAAGGCCACCCAGTACTTGACCCAAAGCTTCTGTAGTCGATTGCAAGTACGTGCGTATTTGGTGCTGCGGCGGACATGGCTCCATAACTTTGCGGTCGCCATCCAGACCCTAAGGTGCCCGCTGCGCCATGGAAGTAGATAACCAACTGAGCTGTTGGATCTTCCTTGAGAAGTTTTATTGAGGTGCTTTTTTTGATGCTTTCGCATAAACCTATCGGTTCTCTTTTGAGCTCTTCGATGTTTTCGTGGTATGTTTGAAGCGGGAGAATGTGCCATGCTTTTAAGGTCTCCCCATCGGGTGTCTTGAGGTGAAATGGAGTGACTTGGTTTCGGAGGAAGCCCCATTGTTCTGGGATGTTGACATCTTGCGACCATGTCAAAGTAACTTTGTGCAGGTATATCACATGGTCTTGGATGACTGGAATGGTGAGTAAAGATACGAATCCAAGGTATACAGCTACAATCCCAGCGACGGTGCCAAACAGTGGCGTGGTGACAGCCGAGGCAGTAGGCATGATCAAGCAAGTTACAGTTCGCCGAGAATGGGAAGAAAAGGTAAAAGGTCAATGAAGTTATGGATTGAGTACGGAAAAGTAAGAAGCAGAGATGTCGAGCAAACGAGATGAAACTACGTTGTGTTTCAGCCCCCACTATAGCGCTAAACCGTCCTATCAAACATCAGGAAACTCGACACATACGAGACGCGACAGGCTATTCTCGTATGAGCTATGATTGGACAAAGATAGAATTGTAGCTTGTCCTTCGTTATTTTTGTCCAATCAGTGTCCATATAAGACTATCGAGTGCTTTTTATGGGTATGGATTTCCGCACCTGGTTATGCAGGCGTCCCGCGTCGAATGCATATGCAACATATTGTCAACAATGATCACACTGCAGATTGACGGACTTTGGCGCCTGCGGCGTATGGATAGCCTATGTAAGATAGGGATGGCAAGATCCAGTCTCAATCTTCCTTCTCTATTCACCAGCGTAGTTTATGGAGAACACGATGCCCCTTTGATGGCAGGCAGACATTCATTATGCAAAACATGGACTCCTCCTTTCGTGCGCAAAGGACCTTCCTTATTGCCGCAGTCTTCGTCGGCTTCTGCTTTGGACAAACTACCAATCCATCACCCCCCAACAAGAGACTGGCGCCATTCTTGGACTTTGACCCGAGACTCCTGACCGACAATTCGACTTTTCGCATTCAAGGATGGGTCGAACAGCCACCATACAGAGGTACATTCGATATACTTTGGACATCACTCGTTTCGATCGGTATAAGTACATATACCATGTTGTGTCTAAATGTGCCGGCCCCCCAGGACAAGTGGCATGCTTTGGTCCGCCGACGAATCCTCTGGATGATACTTGGAATTTTGGGCCCATAGTTTCCTCTTACATACGCCGCCGGTCAATGGAGCCGCGCAAAGCAATCGGTGAAAGCCTTCAAGGATTCTGGGTGCGACGATTGGCATCTTCGGCATGCGTTTTTTGCCGATATGGGAGGTTTTGTCCTGCATGTTCGAGGTGCGGACCCGTTTCCTCTGAACGCTCTACAGCTGAGCTGGCTCGTTCGTCGTGGGTATGTGGAGTATCCTAAGATCACTCGACAAGAGGTCTGGGATAAATCTAAGCAAGATACCTTCACAAAAGTGGTTACAGCCTTCCAGGTCGGTTATCTTATCGTCCAGTGCATAGCACGTGCTATTCAAGGCCTAGCCATCACAACCCTCGAACTCAACGCGCTTTCCATTGTGGTATGTTCGCTGATGACATCGTATGCTTGGCTTCATAAGCCTGCAGATGTGCAGACGCCTATACATATTCACTCTTCATACTCTCTTGAGGACATGATAGGGAATCGATCGTGGGACTTAACCCCGCTAGATTTTGTTGACGAAAATGGGCCAGGCTATTCGGTAAACGTTCAGCCGTTCATGAAGATGCCAGTGATTGCACCAGAGCGGCCGATTCAAAGAATCCCGAACGATCGATTCCCCACGAATCCATATGGAGCGCAAGAGTATCTGTTGTGTCTTGCGACTTTGATTTTCACAGGGATCCATGTCGCGGGGTGGAACTTTGACTTCCCTACAAATATTGAGCGTTTGCTGTGGCGTATCTCATCGCTTCTATTATTCGGAATCACTGTCGCCTTCTGGTTCTTCGAGATCATAGCATCATGGGTGCGTTTGGGTCGATGGAAAGCCATATATCTCTATGTATTCGATCGAGAAGGACTTAGGAAGCACAACCGACGCATGTTGCAAAGACAACAAACACTTGTGAAAAGAAGTATGACGGAGCTTCCTTTGCTGTGGGAGTTCGCCACGATCACGCCCCTAGCAATTGTGTATGGTGTAGCGAGATTGTATCTGATTGTGGAGTCATTTGCAGAGTTGAGGAACATTCATGGCAGTGCTTACGTTAATGTTGAGTGGATTAATTTTGTCCCGCATGTGTAATGGAAACTCGTTATCGGTCGTCTTCTAGTACCTGCGCCTTTGTAACTATGTTCTGTGCCAGGATAACCTCAACTTCCATATCACAACTATACGGATAACTATGCAACGGAATTCCTAATACTCTCGCAAGTTCGGAAACGACGCAAATATAGGAAAGTAGTGGTCCAATCTTGGATGTGGATACAAAGACGGACGTATCGTGAGGAGTCGTGGGGCTCTGCCTGCACCGTATGATCAGTTGCTTTTATTATAGTCCAGTGTGATGAACCCGCCATTTAGGCTCATAACCTTAAAGCAAAGGAAGTCACGGTAATCTTGGCTCACTTGAATCTTCTATTGAAACATCTTTGCTGGGGGCGTATATACCCTCGGTAGTACTCATGAATGGTGCTTGTTGCTCATAAATCATCTGCTACATTGGTAACGTGCAATGGAAGTTGCCTTCAGATCTGTATGGGCACACCACCGTCCCCACCGTGAGCTCGCTACAGCCAATTGGAGGTCATGACTTCTCTAACTTGTTTGTCTCTCACAGCAAGCTTTGCATCTAGCGTGCCGCACGTGCCTTGTGTAACGATGCTCTCGCCTGCCTATATATCTGCCCCTCCCTCCTCTTCTACCTTACGCTTTCTACTTCCACAACCACAGCCCTTCATGGATCCCGCTCAGGAGGAAAAGATTCTGGCCTCAGAACACGGGTGCGTACACTACAGTCTTCTCCTCCACTCAACTGTCCAACTGACAATGACATACAGTGACTACCTATCTGCTGGAAAATACACAGATTTCACGATCAAATGCGGAAGCCTTGAAAAAAAGGTTCATAAGCTAATCCTTGGCTCAAAATCGCCTTTCTTTGCCAAACTGTTTGAACACCACTGGAAGGTACGCATACCTCTTGACTGAGTCCTTGGGCATATCGCCATCTTCTCCTTTTGCACTGTGTTGTGCTAGATCACATTGATTGCCATGAACCCCACCTATCACAAGTATCTACCGAGAGCCTCAAAGAATTATCGCTGATAAATCTTCTAGGAAGCTGAGACCAATGTGGTCAGCTTGGACGAAGACGACCCAGCCGTGGTAGAGCTGTTCCTACAATATCTATACAACCAAGAATACGAGCCAATCAAGCAAGTGGTCAATATAGCAGGTGCAGATAATGTATACTATTAAGCACTTTAGAAGCAGCTGCACCTAACTAGGGGAGCTTTTATAGACCTACAAATTCCTACATACCTGCCTCTTTACTAATAAGCGGGCAGATGGTGCTAGTAAAGTCTGCCCTCACCACCAGTGCGAGACATGGAGAGGGAGCAGCATTTCATGGACGTGCAGGCAATGCGCTTACCATGAGAAAATACGGGCCGCGACCATCATCCAGAGCACTCCAGATCACATACTTCTGCACGCCAAGCTGTTCGGGCGAGGAAACATCACCGTCTCACACATAATTATCCGCGTCAGTTATCAAACAATCGACGCTTTTCATATGATCTAGTTTCAGCTCGCAATAACAACATCATATGTTCCCTCCGAGCAATTGATAATCACGACAAAATTTGCGAGATCCCATATTCCCATTTTAAAAATCTATAGATCAAATCCCCGTGCCTTTTTTTTTCCCGCTTGAGTGCGGTCCTTATTTCCGTGTCTTGTGCTTTGATCGTATCTCGAGTTTCGCGTTCGAGTCGATGGGTCGGATATGGTGAGAAGGCTAGTGTCCGGCGTGACGATGCACACAATCCCATTGATACTGTAGAGCGTTGGAAAAGCAAGAAAGTCAGCATACATAGTTCCCAGAAGCAAGAACAAAGGAGATGGGTGTCAGCAGCAGCAGCAGCAGCAGCAGCAGCAGCAGGTGGCAGTTAGTACGGTGATGGCCGACGAAAGACTTGCTCTACCATCCCATCCCAGATTGAAAAGATAGAAAGCGCGAACGTGAAAAAAAAAGACGAAGACAAGAAAGAAAGCTGAGTCAAGAATGACGCAAAAAGAAGAAAAGGAGAGGGGGGCAAGAAAGGCAAAGAAAAAACGGGGGAAAAGCCAATCACAGACTGTTCCTGATCATCCTACTGATCCTTCCGCATACACTACCTTCATCATCTTCATCCTCTCTGTCACTGTCACTGTCTTCATCGGAAGAACGCACACCACCCTCTCCGACCAGCTCACCACTATTCTCACCATCGACCAAAACAACGCGCGTTTTGAACCCACCTTTCCACTCGACCTGATTTACACCTCCCTGCTTTCTGCTGCACCAGTGCTTGAGAAAATAAAAAGTAGAACGTACCACTCTGCCACCTTCATCACCAGTGTATACATTGTGCGGCAGCGGCAGTATACACGTGATGGGGGCTTGATAGTTGGCGCCGCCTGATTCAGGGCCACGGCTTGTGTCGGAATGGTTGAGTTGCTGGATGAGTTTGAGACTCCATTTTTCGTCTGTCGAATTCAATGTTGGTGGATGGGAGGCGGATGAAGATGGCGCGAGGTGGAAGATCTAGTAGTCATGTTAGGTACAGGATGAGAAGGGACAGGAAAAGGACAAATAGGGAGTGAGTGTGCTTTACGATCGCATGAAAAAGGGGACTGGCCATCAAAGGGGCCACAGGGAAAGGGAAAACACAAACCTTTACTACACCCCTCCGATGTCCCGTAAGGATCAACTCGCGCTCGCACCATTCGTTCCCTACACCCTCGTATATAGCCACAGCGCTGACATCGCCGTCGTCGTCTCCTTCGCAAACATCTTTGTTCAGCAGCATCTCGCCGTTTAGCGAGGTAATGATGAGGCGTGGTCCGCACGATAACACGATATGACCGGTGACGTTATTGATCCTGGCGCCCTGTACGGGAATAGGATGACGCCTCTGACTTGGGCCTAGATCCAGCTCGCGCACGAACTCGGAGCGGTTGAGATCCCATAGAAAGACTCGGCCGTCGGTCGATGCGGATAGGAAAGCCGAGAAAGCGCGGGATGCGGCGAGGGTGACTACAGGACTCTTGTGTCCAAATAGTGTGGTGACATTTTGAAGATCAACATGGCCTCTATCGCCTTTAAGAACATTCCAGATGGCAATCGTGCAGTCTGTCCCGGCTGTTATGAGAGTTCGACCATCGACGAACAGTGAAGCGGTCAGTTGGCCAGAGTGCAGATGCTCAAAGAGACCAACCAATTTCTTCGAGGCAGAATCGTAGAAGCGCACACTTCCGTCAGTGAAGCCCCACTCCATGTAGCGATCGTAATGGGGGGGAATGTTATGCCGGAACGGCGCGGAGCAGAGCAATTTGTCGCTTTTAGCAATGTATGCCAACGAGGAAACTTTGTCGTCAGTCTCCAGGAGAGCACCGGGAAGGCGATGCAGACTCTCAGCTGCCGTGTCTAGCTTACGTAGCTTGGTTGCTTGCTCCTCTTTCTGCGGGTGTGATCGTTGGAATATTTGTACGGGGGTCTGACCAAAGTTGTTGATGATACTGATTTTTTGCGCGCGATCCTTTTCATCTGTGATGGAGTCGAGGTCAATAGCACCTTGATACGTAGTCCAATGATATACGTTGGCGGCTTCAACTGCAGCCTCGCCGCGCTGCTTGTAACCGAATATCAAGTCGATCCAATGATGAAGGGTTCGGCTGACATGTGGACTCTCTAATGCCTCCCGTTGCTTCTCGATGAATATGGCTGGGTCACCTTTTGCCCACGGCGGTAAGGCAACATCATCAATTCGCTCACCGCTAGCTCGTAGGCCGAATTCGTAGCTGTTCACATTCGAGAGGAAATCGGGTAGGAAGAAGAATTCTGGTGTTAACTCTCGAACATCCGCCATGTTTTTCGCGGACGCAGAATCCCAGGCGCCTTGGATAGAATAGAACATGCGGTCGGCATGATCCCATGTGCCTCCTTGGATCAACGAAAAAGCACCACTAAATGGCTGGAGACGCATAAGATATGAGGCAACGGTCATAGCTGACGAGTAGTGGGTACCGTAATGGAAAGCATGCTCGCTATCGCCCATTTCCTGAAAGGAGTTGTATCGCTCACGAATAAGAGCCTCTTGTTGTAGGTTTTGAATGCCCATCGGCTTCGTCAGATCACGGAAATTCCTGTGATCGGTCAAGTCAAGCTCTGCACTAGTATAGTTTGAGATGACCCAAGGAAAAACAGGATACTGGGTAAGGTCGTTGAATGTCCTGCCGGCAAGCGTATTGATAAACATCAGGTAATGGAAGTTAGACACTTCACCCTTGACCCATTTCCGGGTGATTGGGTGCGAAGACACAGAGCTGAACGCTGAAGCAAATCGTGATCCCAGCGACTGTGGTGCTTCCTCGGGATTGCGTAAGGAATCCAAGCGCCACGTTATCTCTGCATTAGCAAGTAATTCTGGTTTGACAACATGTGGCGCGCGATGAACCAATCTTCCGTGGATGTCGTTGCGAACATTGTTGGAAATTGCAGTGAGCAGGTAGCTCCGGCCATCGTCAAAGAAAATTTCAATGGCAACATCGCGGTGCAAGAAGCGGCGCTTGGATATACTAATTACCTCGCTCCATTTCCAGTGACGAGTTGCTTCATCGTGTGTCCTTGGCGGTGGTCTCTTGGTGGTGACGGCCTCTTTGCCAGCAATTACCTGCACGTAAGGATCTCGCTCATCGGATGGAGCTTGCCAGACTCGAACGATTTCCCCATCTGACCTTTGGAAGAAGTCGTCCAATAGATACAAACAGTCCTTTCCGATGATCAACAGGCCTTCGATAGCCTCCAATCCCACAACGCGGGAGATGTTACAAACATATTGTACTTGGTCTCCGCGATTCAGACTTCGCATCACCTTTCGGTTCTTGTCTTCAAAGCCATCCTCATCTTCGTACATGGCATCCACCATTTCAAAGTCGTCCTCACTATCGGGGTCATCTTCCTGTACCCCGTCTTTGTGACCCATTGCAGAGGAGGGTCGCACATTTGTTGATGTAGGTGTAAGCCCAAGATCTTTGCCCGTGATGGTAGGGATCGCAGTATCTAGTTTCAATTTGCCGCTATACCCCGGATCTGTATCTTTGCGTTTAGGCTGATATGCCTGGTCTCTGCTTGCGTTGTCGACAATGGTCCGCATTCGCTTGCGGTCGCGGCCTTCAGTTTCGTCCAGACGCCACTTAGGCGTTGGACTATCTCCAAAAAGCGCGCACGGACCTTTGAGTTGGCGGTCCAATTTAGACATGACTGTCCCAAGGAAAGTGGTGTTCTCTTGTTGGTCTTGGAGTACCCGCTGATGCTTGATGCGCTCAGAGGCGTGTATGTTAGACCGCCAGTGGTTCGTTGAATTCTCGTGGATTGCCCAGGTATTCTCATTCGTAAGCTCTTCGTGCTGCCATTGCTTTAATTTGTCTCTTCGTTTGGATATTCTTCGTTGAGACGCGTGCTCTGTCTGCTTGTTCTGTTCATGCGCATAATCTTCCCACACCTTTGATATGGTTCCATAGAAGAAGCTGTCAAGGTCAGTTTTGTTATCGTCAAACCAGAGGAGAAACGACTCGTTGTCCAACTCCATCAATTTCTGAAACCCATCGGAAAGGTTCTTCTTATCAGTTTGTATAGCATGACTCAAAATGGCCGTTGATTCTTCAGGCTTTTGCACCATGAGAAGCCGCCAGAAATTTGCTGCTGCGAGCCGAACAGTCTCATGAATGGACGAGAGTTTTGTGTACAGCAGATAACTGATCAAACGCAAGAATTGCCCTTCTGTGTTTTCGGCGGACAGAATGATGGGTTGCCAGTACACCATCTTTTCTACGACTTGCACATTGTTAAATCCATCCGACTCATCGGGCTCTGCAAGGCGGAGCAGAACGATGCGTAAGAAAGTGGTGCGTATTACACCGATAGCTTGTGTACACAGACGGACCGACTTGAGTTTAGCAATGTCTGGTCGTTCAAGGTATTCTAGGAGGAACCCAGCAAAATCTAGGAGAGGTTCGGCACCGTCCATGAACCAGCCCTCGAACACAGCCTCGGAGACATGTGTGATGAAACGAGACAGATTTGTTAGGACTCGTGGTTCATGTAGAAGATTTTGCTCTAACCGGAGAGCATTTGTAACGGAAGAAATGGTCTGTCGAAGAATGTATGATTCGAAGTAAGATTGATGCTCACGGAATCCTGGAGGGGTTTTCATGAACAGCCCGAGCCCCGAGAAGTCTTTGCGCTCGAAAAGTTGGTCACGGAAAACAAGCAGCACTATTTCAAGCGTCGCTTCCACCACTGTGTTGCCAATCTTGACTGCTAGTGGTCCACCATTTGGATGCACCCGTGCTTGCTTCTGGTCCTGGGGTGGTCCATCGGAAGACACAAGTACGAATGATGAAGCTCGTCTCAGCGGGACTACGCGCGGGTTGGAAGGTGAAGGCGAAAGATTAACGTTGGATGTTCGAACAATAGGGCCAGAGTGAGCGTTGCTCTTTGATACAGGTTGTATGACGACATCCTGGCCTTCGAAAGTCAAAGCAGAGCCCCTAGAGAGGAGCTCTGTTTCTGCGCTCACGGCGTCAGAAGTCACAATGACTGGGTAAAGTATGAACAAGAGTTCCTGCGCGTAATTAGAAGACACTGCGTAATCACGGAACTCGCTGGACCGAGTATGCAATTCCGATAGAAACTGTATAGCAGAGGTCAATACCGAGGCATAGTTATTGAGCCGTTCTGATTGCGGGGTATGAGTGTCGACAGTTGGCTGTTTGGCATTGAGCGACATCGTTCGTCGCCTTCCGCGAGTGGCATTGGCATCTGCGGGATCATGGGCAGGGGCTGCGTTTTCACCATTTGCACGATCTCGCACAATGGTGCGGAGGCCAGTGTCGAGCATCGCCGCGATCACCATAAACACCTCTGGATACATGATTCTTAACTTCGAGTGCGGGGACTGCATGATGAAAATGTCTACTAGGTTATGCACATCGAAGTCACGTTCGAAATCGATGGTCGCAACGTCCCGATCGAATAGAATGGCAAAGCATATCGTCCAGACACCTGGCGTATTCCACCAGTGACGGAGCCGATTTTTCAGTAGAACGAATCCACCAGTCTTCTCGCTGAATTTCTTAACATAATGTTGACCGTTGGCGACGAGGAGACGGGCTAGAATTTTTGCAGCCAACACTACCACGCGGTGATCTTGTTCCGCGAGTAGGTAAAGCAGCCATTTTCCAGTCACATTTTTGGCAAACCGAATAATCTCACCGACATTGGTGTGGTCACATAGCAGCTCGGAAAGAAGTCGCAACACGGAAACCCCTAACTCAGCGAGAGGAAGACCTGGTGGTAGAGAAGGGTTTTGACCAGGACTCAGTGACCGAGGGGTGGCCCCAGGAGTCAGATTGGGCGGTGTGCCGCGACGGAGACGAACAGTACTCGCTTTAGGCCGCAGAGTTCGCTTCGCATAAGACGCTCGGTTATCGTGAAGGGCATAAGTGACGAACAGGGACAATGATCGTGAATTCTCGCCGTTGAAATTAGTTTGGAGCAAGACCTTGAACGCCGCTAAAAACAGAGGGAGGGTCTGGTGTGTGAACGATTCACCCTTGAGAGCATCGGTCAATCGTTTGACCACCCCTGGTGTCTGTTAGCAACGTATTGACCCTTGTATACAGATAACACATACTTATCCGGTGAAACCGCTTAGCGTTATAGTGGTGGTGCTTGCTGCCTTTGGCAAGGTCGATGAACTGATTATAGTAAAGCTTCAAAGTCTCCAAACTGGTCGACTTGCGCCATATCTCCAGATCGACGAGGAGCACGCGATATGCCAGGGGATTGATGATGAGTGACTCTGTAGGGTTTTGTTCGTCGTAGCCAACGAAACGAAGGGTCACACGCAGGAGTTTCAGTATAAAGGCTTCGCACTCTTCCGGGCTCGCATCTATCGAGGCAGATCCCCTCAAGGAGCTTGCGCCCGACATGTTGGCGCCAAGTTTCTGCCGGAGTACCTCGGCCAAGACGGCAAATCCATTACTTTGCTCCATGGCTTCACAATTGCGCCAGTTACCTTCAACCGCCTCAAGAAGCACGTGCACAGCACGAAGGACCGCATCCAAGGTCTGCGCAGCTTGCACCAGATGCAGGCCAACAGCTGCGCAGCCTCCTATTCGCCAAATAGCATCGTCGAGGGATTGTGGGACTACGACAACAGCATCACCTGATAGCCGGCCAAAACCCCGTGTTTGAGACAAGGCATCATTTACGGATGGCACAGCAGCATTGATGATGATGGGGGTGCCGTGCAATCTTGTAAATTTGTGTAAGGTTCTTGCGGACTCTTTGGACAAGGATCTGATCAACTGCGATTCGTCAATGGCGTTACGATCATCATCGTCCATGACAGAACTAGGCGAGAAACTGAGCAGTATTTTGGATTCGGGCATTAGAAACCCAGCACTGGTACGGATAGCGGTGACAATGTCGGAACGCTCTTCTTTCCCAGGATGCAATATCTCATTCTGGACATGCAGCTCAGCCGAGGTGCGATATGTCTGAAAGGAACCCAGTCTATCCTGAAAATTCCCACAATATCGTGGACCAAGCTTATGATACACGGCGATTAGCTCATCGGAAAGAGGCTCGGAGAAGAGATGAAAAGACGCCACGGACAGTCTGGAGCAGAGCACATTCCTTCCCAAGCGCGGGGCAAGGTTACGAGGGGTGCCTAGAAAGGCGAGAATGGGATGGTGGCCGCGACTAGACGATAGAGATGCGAAACTGTCCTGGCTGCTATCTAGAACGGGAGGGTGGGATGGGTAGTGTGCCTTCATGGTTTCGGTGAATTCCCCATCGACGTAGAGCGAGGCTTTGTTCGCGTTATTGAGGGTCATGGCCTTTGCGCGGCGGTGCACAATGGCAATATGATACCAGCGGCCTTCTTTGAACCGAGGAGCTTTCTTGAATCTAACACTCGGCACGATTCCAGATGAGTGACCCATATATGTCTGCAGAATGAAGCACTGTGTGTCCTTTTCAAGGTATGCCATTAGAAAGCATGTTTGCGTGTCGTCGTAGGCACCAAAGAGAGTTGTGTGGCAATTGGTGTCGTATTTGTCGACGCGGATCCATGCAGCGAACGTATATCCACTGCCTGGTGAAATGGGTGGGAAAGGGCGGCCAAGGTCAGGTAGTTCAATAGCGCTGAAGCCATGTAAAGAGAGATCGAATTGAATGAAGGGTGGGCCACGTGATTTCCGCATGCCTAGGTGCAGAAACTCTGCGGCGTGGTCTGACACAGACGCTTTCTGGAAGAGGTAATAGGCGTCGTCCAGCTTGTTGATGCCATGCTCGATAAGAGTTTCAGCAAGCTCCCTCAGCAAATTGGCCTCTGTGGGTGCGCACTTGTTGTCGAATAACAAGGGTAGAATAATGCTTAGTACACCGGTCACATGTAATGCGGCCTTATTATACGACGATACAGCCATGATTTCCTGTATGGCGAGGAGAATCGCCACAGACAGAGGTTTCGATCGTGTCCCTGGGGCTTCCTCGCCGGACAAACCCATCCAAAAGTGTAGGATGATGGGCAGAATATCAGGATTCTGTAGCACCTCATTGCCGCTAAAGACGGTGCGGACCTGACGACGCAAGGTGTCCATATCCACATCATTCTCGCTGTAGATGGAGCGTGGGCTTGAGACGACAATTTCAGCAGGCTGTTCGCTGCTCGATCCGTTAGGATCCGCTTCGGAGGGTTTCTGCTCTTCTGATACGTCTTCTTCAGCCCGTTTGTCAATATCGCGGAAGATGCGCGTCACGGCCTCCTCTCCAAGGGCAAAAGAGAACAGGCAGCCAAAAAGCTGCTCCTGGCCAGCATCATCCCGCTTGGTTGTGGACTGGCCGCCAAAGATGCCTGTGCTGGCTAGGGCCTGCTCCAAAGCTCCCCAGCCATCGCCCTCGACTCTAGATGCGAAGAAACGTTTGTTTCCGGAGTGCTGGTCCAGTGCGTCGGAGAGCACCTCGAGTGTGGTTCGGATGACGTAGAAAAAGTCGATTCTGTCCGGTGCGGAGAGTTGTGCGGGCTTGTAGAAGCCGGAGAGTGAGCGCAGGGTAAGCAACAAGACGTCGAAGCCGCGGACATGACGGAAGGCGTCTTTGGTCTGTGTACGCTCGTGGCTCTCAATGAGGAGCTGGCGAATGCGGCGGGCGGCGTCACTCTGGCTTTGCAGGACGTCGGGGGTGGTGGGAGACTCGGATAAACGAATTAGCTCGTCACAGAGGCTGCGGAGCTCGGCGATCTGGTTGTTCATGGGCGGGGCTCGCGATGCGGCCGTCGACGAGCGATGAGGACGAGTGGAGGCCATGGCCGCGGCAGAGCCTTTGCCTGTGTCGAGGTTCACAGACTATGGGACGGGGGTGGGGAGGGCAATGCGTGCGTCTGTCATGTCGCGGCGGCGAAGAGCTGCTGCATAGGTGCGTACCGTGAAGATGAGGAGGGGCACAGCAGTCGAGTGCGGCGAGCGAGCAAGCAAGCAAGCAGGCGAGCTGCTGGATCAGGGGGTTTGCGTTTGCCTATCTCAATCTGTGTATCACGGCTGAATTGAGGTGGGCGTTTGGAGTATACGAGGAAGAGGGGACGGGGAGCGGATAGGGTGAGGGCGAAAGATGTGCGGTGGTTTCGCTGCTCATCGTGTTCTACCCAACTTCTACACTTGGACCTTGAGTGAGATGGAGAGCTTGGACCCTGGCGGCGGAAATACTTGGTGGCCTACGAGTTACCTACCTACACAGGCCTGATCACGATAGCAAATATGAACTTGTGTACTGTTTGATGCTGCGTATTTGTTAGACCAGTAAGTGATTGAGGGCATGGGGTTTCCTGGATTGATGCTATCGTGGTAGGCAGCTGCTTTTTCCGCACTCAAACGGGATGACATAAACAAATCAACAGCTGCCCTCGAATAGATACCATTTGGTAGATTGGGATGAACTACATATGATGAAGTTATGAATGACTCATTATTGTGCAGTATACACTTATCTATCCATGATGCATTCCATCGGATACTCACTCACTTGAGCACTTATTCACTCACTCAAACACGTCCACGCGATGCTTCGCATCTGACTATGAGACGATCCACTTGAGTCGAGCTAATCCGAAACAGGCAAGGTCCATGACGGTATCTTATCGTATGTACCTCGGAGGGAGTCACCTAGCAACAGCTTATGCAGGCACAGTCAACTCCTCTACACAGGAAGCAGACATACATATAAACAAACAAACCTGTTCCTGCACGTACACGGCATCGTCAACGAAAGACGCGAGGAGAGGCGCAAAACACCAATGTGAGGCTCCCAGAGTCCCTGCGTCACCATCTGTGGAGTGAAGCGCGTAGTGTTTCGGGAGCAGCTCAGAAGGCTGGGGCCTAGTAAGCTTCCCCCGTAATGCCACTGCACGCGACCGCCGTATCCACACCCCCCTCAACACAAAGAGGTACTCATCGTCGTCGCCCAGCATCCACGCTTTTGTAGAGGGATATGCGGTGCATCACACGTCCCAATAAATACATACCTACATAGGTACATAGGTACCAAGGTATCGACCACTGTATACAGTGCATGTCATATGTATGTACCCAAGGTACTTGCCTATCTCGAGCGTGGTTGCCATCGCCTCGAGTGTTCCTGCCTGGCTGCGCCATCCCGTGGCCATATGATGCGTCATTCGGCCTTGGCCCGTGCATCGCAGCTTCCCCAGGCTATAGATAAGCTCTTGCCCCAACAACCATACTCTTCTCTCTCCATCTGTCCTTGACACTTCGTCAAAGACTCTTCCAAACCATCTTCCCATCTCTATCAATTCATCTTTCCTCCTTTTCTCTTTGTTACCACAGCTCGCCGTGCGAGTCCAAGCCGTTCATCCATCCATCCATCATGAGGTACTCAGCCCTCTCTCTGCTGCCTGCTCTCGCAGCTGCCTCGCCTGTTCTCCAGGTGGGCACCATCCACAACGATGCCGCTCCGGTGCTGTCATCAGTACATGCCGAAGAGGTGCCCAACTCGTACATGATCGTCTTCAAGAAGCACGTCAAGGACACCCACGCAAAGGAGCACCATGCCTGGGTTCAGAGCGTCCACTCCAAGAGCAACGACGAGCGAATGGAGCTTCGCAAGAGATCGCAGTTCCCGTTGACCACCGAGGTCTTTGACGGACTCAAACACACCTACAACATGGCCGGCCGCCTGATGGGCTACTCGGGCCACTTCGACGACGAGACGCTGGAGCAGATCCGCAGACATCCCGATGTGAGTAGCTACTTTCCTTCCTTCCTCTGCCGTGTCATGTAGCGCGAGCGCATGGCGTGGCGGCTATCCTGCCCTGCGTCGTTGAAAGCGGGCGCTTGAGCTGCTGCTCGAGCTTCCTCGTTTTGCCGGCGCAACCGCAGGCAGCTCTGCCGAGCCAGTCCGCCAGCCACGTAATCGCACGTGACGCCTTCGCCCCGGCAACGGCAAACACCTCATTCATCTCATCCCCGCATATAGCAACCACACATTGCCATGTGCCTATTGGAAAGCATTCAGCTAATCGTCGTTATGATAGGTCGACTACATCGAGAAGGATTCCATCGTTCACACCATGGGCGACAAGGATGACTACGAAACCGAGAAGAACGCTCCTTGGGGTCTCGCCCGTATTTCCCACCGCGATTCGCTCAGCTTTGGTACCTGGAACAAGTACCTATACTCTGGTGATGGCGGCGAGGGTGTCGATGTCTACGTCGTCGACACCGGCACAAACTACAAGCACGTCGACTTTGAGGGTCGCGCCCACTGGGGCAAGACCATTCCCAGCGGCGATGCCGACGAGGATGGTAACGGTCACGGCACTCACTGCTCTGGTACTGTCGCCGGAAAGAAGTACGGTGTTGCCAAGAAGGCCAGCGTTTACGCTGTCAAGGTTCTCCGCTCCAACGGTTCCGGCACCATGTCCGATGTCGTCAAGGGTGTTGAGTACGCTGCTCAAGCTCACGAGGCCGAGGTCAAGAAGGCCAAGGATGGCAAGCGTAAGGGTTTCAAGGGCAGCGCTGCCAACATGAGCTTGGGTGGTGGCAAGTCCACCACTCTGGATCTCGCTGTGAACGCCGCTGTCGACGCTGGTATCCACTTCGCCGTGGCTGCCGGTAACGACAATGCCGACTCCTGCAACTACTCTCCCGCTGCCGCCGAGAACGCCGTCACTGTCGGTGCCTCGACTCTTCTCGATGAGCGTGCCTATTTCTCCAACTACGGAAAGTGCAACGACATCTTTGCTCCCGGTCTCAACATTCTCTCCACCTGGATCGGCTCTGAGCACGCCACCAACACCATTTCCGGTACTTCCATGGCCTCTCCCCACATTGCTGGTCTTTTGGCCTACATGCTGTCTCTCCAACCTGCCAAGGACTCAGCCTACGCTGTCGCCGACATCACCCCCAAGAAGCTCAAGGCCAACCTCATCTCCATCGCCACCGTCGGTGCCCTCTCTGATGTTCCCAGTAACACCAAGAACATCCTCGCATGGAACGGTGGGGGCTCCTCCAACTACTCCGACATCGTCGACAAGGGCAGCTACACTGCCAAGAACGAGGGGTCTAAGACCATCACCATCCCCTCTGTCTCTGACATCGAGGAGGGTATCGAGGCTGAGTACCAGAAGGCCAAGTCTGCCGCTAGCCGCACAGGCGGTCATCTTCAGGACAAGCTTGATCAGTTGAGCAACAAGATCGAGGACTTTGTCGCCGAGGAGATGGAGAGCTTCTTTGAAGAGTTCAAAGACCGCGTTGCCCGCGAGTAAGTTATTGGAGACGGATACTTGCATATTGACTGGGTCATGCATACTATAGGAATGTTCCATAGTATGTCATTATATGTATGGGCTGGGTCGGTTTAGATTAGGCGCTGGAAATTTTGATGCGTTTTCTTTCCATTTCCTTGCTGTATTCGCTGAGTATGTACATCTCATCATCTCTTTGAGCGATCATTATGTATTTGTTCCCCATGATCACTACCTCCCTGACTATCGACGCGCAATATGTGACAAGGTTGATGTACCTAGGAAGGATGGTACTCGGCTTTTTCCTTTTGTTCCCCGATGCTCCCTGCTCCACTGGTCAAATCTATCTATGTAATTCATTTGTAGTCATTCTAATGCCCGTGAAGAATGCCACAAGACAGATGCTCTGCGCAATTCTGATGGGGCTTATCAGGTTAGGCCTATTTAGGATACTATCACGTGGTTGGCTCAACATGCACATGCTCTAGATCTGGACATCAAATGTTATAGAATGTTCTACCGTAGACTAATAATGCTTTGTTTCTCCATAGGCGCTGAGTAAACCGTACACATTTGTAAATTGTCAATTTTGATTGTTTCTGGCTGGCTGAGGAATCAGGACTGCTCGATCCTGCATATGGTTTTAGCTGCATGCGAGCAACTCTCCCTCCCTTTAGTTATTACCGACACTGCATGTACACAGCCAAAGCCATTTTACAGTACTCGAGGTCGACATACCCAGGAAGGGCCAAACCACAATTGATCCGAGATGTCTACAGATGCTTCTCCTACCCCGCCTGAGTCGACCGAGCCTAGCCACCGACAGCAGCCATTCCAAAAAAGCTTCTCTTGTGTTCTCTGCGCACAAAGAAAAGTTAGATGCGACAGAACTGCAGGCGGCTGCTCCAACTGCATCAGGTCACGTGTGAATTGTGTATATAAGACCCCGCCACCTCCACGAAGGCAGAAGCGGGGGTTGAGAGAGGTGGACAGCCGCGCTCGACTTCGCATTTACGAGGAAGTGCTGCGCAAACTTGGCGTTGATCCCGAGGCATTGGTCGCACAGGAGTTGAATCGGGCAAAGAAGAGGGCCTCCATCAGTGAGAGCCGGGCTGTGAACGATTTCTACGAGGCCGTGCTGCCTGACGAAGTGAAGTCTGGACGGAGATGCGATGAGGGACTTTTGGTCTCTGAATCTGGAAAGTCGAGATATCTTGAGAACACGCTGTGGACGAGCTTGAAAAGTGAGTTCCGCGACTCAGATGTCCTTGAAGACAGCTCGTCCGATGAAGATGGCGGCTCGGCCTCTCTTTCTTCCTTCTCGCCCACGAACGGTGGGAGCCTGTTGTTGAGCTCTTCAAGATCGGGTATTGACCTACATTACCTCCATCCGCACCCAGCCCAGGTCTTCAAACTTTGGCAGACCTACCTCGACAACGTCAATCCGCTCGTAAAGGTTTTTCATACACCCACTGTTCAGCAGATCGTTTCGAGTGCGGCGGGTAGTATCGAAGATATCCCGAAAAATACCGAGGCCTTACTGTTTGCGATATATGCCGTATCGGTTGAATCACTCAGTGAGCCTGAGTGTTTGAGTATCATGGATGAATCGAAAACTGGAGTGAGTAGAAGGTTTAGGTCAGCTACACAGGTGGCACTGGTGAATGCCAATTTCATGAAGAGTTCAGACCCCATGGTGCTGCAGGCTCTTACGCTGTTCATTGCATCTTTGTATAATGATGATCCTCGCGTCATATGGGTTTTGACTGGCGTTGCATCGCGTATCGCTCAACGACTGGGCTTGCACCGTGATCCCGATACACTCAATCTTCCACCATTCGAAAGCGAGATGCGAAGAAGATTGTGGTGGCAGATCGTAATGCAGGATGGCTTTGCTGAAAAGCTGGCCGGGACAGGCAGGACCTCAATCGGTTCTGCTGTGAAACCGCCACTCAACCTCAACGATAGTGACCTATTCCCAGGCATGAAGGAACCTCCCAAGGAACATGATGGCGCAACCGAGATGATGTTCTTTCTCATTCGTGTCCATCTCGGTGAATTCCTTTCCAAATCCACAATCAACGCTCCCTCCAATTTCGACGGCGTCTGGAACAAACTCACGACTAGCACCGCTAGCCTAGACGTCAAGTTACAAGCAATCACTGAACTCGAGACCATGTATACGCGCAAATTTTTGCGATACTGCGACGAATCTGTGACATGGCACGGCATCTGCGCCTTACTCATCAAGTCGATCATTGCGATGCTGCGTTTCATGGCACACACACCCGATCACAGCTCTCGCAACCGCTCCAAAGAAACTCCCACAGCTTCCTCATCATCTGATCATGACACACTATTTCTAAACACGATTTCGATTCTCGAGAACCAAACTATCGCATACATTAACCCGTCACTCCACGGCTACCTCTGGCACATCAATGCACACTTCCAATGGAAAGCCCTTATTCACGTCCTCTCTGAACTCTGCCATCGCACCACGGGCCCAGAAGTCCAACACGCGTGGGACCAAGTACAGATCCTCTTCAACTCTCATCCGCAGTTGAGCGCAGAAACGAGTAAAACTGCATTTTTGCTGGCTGTAGGGAACCTAACGCTCAGGGCGTGGGAGAAGCGTGTTGCGGCTCGCGTTGTGCCGTTAGAGAGAGAGCCTGCGTTTGTGGGGAGACTGAGGGGGTGGGTGAATAAAAGGATGCGAGCGATATCTAAGGGGAAAGGAATGCCGATGGCAAATTCTGCCCAATTTCATACATCACAGGGTCTCCGTGACCATACTGTCCCAGCAGCTACATCTGCCATGCCCACTGAGGAGACCTCCACAAGCAACGTATACCACCAAAACGCTCTAGACTCATCCGGAAGTACTTCCCAGTATTCTTACTTGCCTCAGCAACTTCAGCAGCATGGAGATCAGCAATTTGTTCAACCCCTCCCGCTATCATCATCCCTAGGTCCCTCATTTCTTTTTCAATCTCCTGCAGATGATACAAATGTCTTCAATAATGAGGATCCCTCGCAGATGGATTGGGCGACGTGGAATTCGCTGCTCGCGGACTTAGACGGCGACAACGAGTATATGCGGAATGACGGTATAGATCCCGCTACTTTGGATATTGGGTTGGACCTGAATCTTGGGCTTCGTTAGTCGCGGAGATGGGAGGAGGGAGGGGGG
This sequence comes from Periconia digitata, assembly GCA_948474695.1. NCBI lineage: Eukaryota > Fungi > Ascomycota > Dothideomycetes > Pleosporales > Periconiaceae > Periconia > Periconia digitata. The sequence goes on from CAOQHR010000002.1 coordinate 1,802,499, forward strand.
ATAAGATTAGGGCGGGTTTTCGGAGGTGAATATATATGTATCTTAGACTTGGTGTGATCATCGCAACTCAACCTTTCTTTCCTTATTTTCGCGTGGCGGTACAAATAGTGAGATGGTGCAATTGCAATACGTGCAGGTACTTGCACTGCATTAACGATACGATTCGGTCTACCCGATGTCTCTACTACAAAGTAAGAATATATACTAACTTACTGTGCCTCAATCTCCTCTGTGCAAGATGGGCGCATCCGCTCTTCACGCTGTGGTATATGAGGTGAGCATTGTCCCTCTCCAGGCATTGAAAAAGTGGTATAATAAAATCATGAACAACAGACTGATTTTATTAGCATATAATCTATCACCTTGAAATGATTTATTAGGTGCCCATATATATCAAAAAAGAGATCTAGAAGATATAAAATATAAAAAGTGACTGCTGTTCCCAAGATCTGTTTGTGAGATATTTACGGTATCTCAAGAGGCTCCCTGTCTTTGATCTATAGGAATCAATGGAGCATAGAAAACAAAGCATTTGTGCTACTAGGTTAGAATCGTGCAATCACAAATTATGGTCGACACTACATACTGATTAAAAGTAAGTTGTGCAGTAGACCCGCGGGGTGTCAAGAAAACTGTGCAATGAGGATTCAACACAACTGAGAAACTAACTACAGTCCGCCCATTTTATGCAAAGCATACATTCTTATATAAAATAGAATTAACTCCATTTTCTGAAAATTTATGAAGGAGTTGCTCGGTAGAGGGCACCATAAAGTGACTTCACATGCATATAGATCAATAGGTTTTGCGTATGTGATGCATGGAAGTGCGTCTAGCATTGACATATTGCGTTCTTGGGTAATAGGCAAATACTTGAGTCTTGGATGATAGAGATTTTTCAAAGTGGCAATAGACGTGAACGATTGAGAGACACCAGAGCTTATAGATATGAAGTAGACAGAAACGTTACAGAACCTCAAATTCCAGGATATGCAGCGCTGTGGCTACTGCGTGATACCAGCTGTTGAATGAGAAAAAGAAATTGTGATTGATGGTATTGTGGAAACACATTGATAGAGATAACGAGAGAAACTCCGGAACAGGATTGTCATGACCAGCACATTGGATGAGACACATGAAAAGAAGCCATAACTAGGACCGCTAAACACCTTCCTTGAATGAAGCTCCTCCTGCATTCATGTCAACGGACACTAGAACATCAGTTAGCGGCTTTGTACAATCTCGGGAAGCGCTTTCAACTCACTACTGTGCTTCAATCCACAGACCTCAAAAAGAGTTACAGGCGTGACATCCTTGGGTGTTCCAACGATGCCTTGCGTCTTGAGTCGGAGAAGTGTCTCTTTGATAGCCAGGTATGCGGGCGCAAGCGTAGCAAAGCTGAAGATTATAATGCGGAAGCCCATAGCCCGCGCCTCATCCACGGTTATGGTAGGACTTTTCCCGTTCTCGACAGAGTTCAACAACAACGGCCAAGGCGCCAAGTCCTTGACCGCTTGCGCGGCTTGTTCTTTGGATGTGAAGCCTTCGCATAGTCCTACATCGGCACCTTCGTCACGTGCCATCCGTAGTCTAGCAATACATTCATCGTAGCCATGCTGTTGTAACGCGTCCGTTCGAGCAATGAGGACGAAATCGGAGCGCATACGTACACGTGCGGCATGGGCTGCGCGAATACGCGAGATGTATTCCTCGCGCCCTACTACCTTTTTGCCGCTCAAATGTCCACATCGTTTGGTGAGCACTTGATCTTCAAGATGTGCCCCTGCCACACCAGCTCGTATGTACTGTTCAACAGTACGCGCAGCCATTATAGGGCCACCATAGCCAGTGTCCATATCAGCGATAAGGGGAGGCCCGAAGGGATCGAGATTGGCAATCATCTCGGCGTTCTCGCGCATCTCGTGGAGCTGAGCAATGGCCAGATCAGGCTGTCCAAGACGCGAGGCGGTCGTTCCGGCTCCAGTCTTTCACTATGTAAGCTACTGGTATGGCTGTGGAAAACGAGAAATCGTCGATGAGATACATACCATGTACAAGGCGCTGAATCCTAGTTCCATAGCGGTGCGAGCGGAGAGACCGTCGTAGACACCAGGGCATACGATCAACTCGTTGGTTTCGAATAGCATCTTTCGAAGCTTGGTCGCGCCATAGACTGGCTGATTCAAGAACTCCTTCATGTGGTTGAGGAGAAGCCAGCTGGGTGATGAGGATGACATGTCATTCAACTTATTAGCAGGTTTTACTGACATATCTTCGTCTTGGGCTGTGAACGGGATGGTCTTGACTAGTTCCTTTGCTGAATGAAGAGGAAGCTTCCCGTTCGTTTCAGACAAAGAGCCACGTCTGATGTCTGTGCTGGTGATCGACTCAACTTCCAGAGTGGGAGCCATTGCGAAGATGAGAAAAGAATGCGAAACTGGATCAGGCTGGGGGCTGATGGAAGGAAGGATGAATTTTGATGTTTTTTTTGAGACTGGTCGCTTCGACGAGTCTAACACGAACGATGCTGGTCTTTATACCTATAATCGCAGTATACGTATCTTATAATATGTTACTACAAGCAGATAACACTTCACCGATAATGAATATGCCAACATAGTAGAAGGAATCGAGTCCTCACACCCTCACAGTGCTCGGTTACCTTCTTCGGATTCCACAACATGCCCAGAAATTCAGTATATGATCTTCCACACTGCATATCCGTGGCCAAGGCGGCCTTGGTATCGTAAGCGTCTTCTATCTTTCATCGGAAGAAGTGCGTTTTGACACTGATCAACCGTGTCCAAAGAAGGCCAAGAGTAAGCGATGAAGGTAAACTCTTGATTTACCGGAAGCACTGCAGGTGATTGTTGAGCGTTAAAGCCGGCAAGCGATAGGTTCTTGATGAGTCTTACACGGTCATGTGAGGAAATAACAATGTTATTGTGTGCGTTATGTTCTACTCAAAATGATATAGCTGGGGGATGGCGAGCAAGCTACGGAGGTATATCGGTCGCATTATCCACCTTGATGAAGGAGAAAAAAAAAGGCTTGTCAGAAGTTGAAGAAGTTGGAGAGCTAACATCCTCCTTCGAACGCTGAAGCGTTTCACATCGTCCCAGACTTTCTTTGGCAGTTTTCCAACGTTTGCCAACCTGCCCAACACTGCATTCACTTTCCCCAATACTTGTCCTGGGACGAATCGAGAGCTTACACGTAACCTATCGCATGAAGAATAACAAGTTTCATTCGTTAAAGTCTGCCGCTGGTCAGCTGCCTACAACATTCTGAACGCAATGCCGATCTCAGCACACAATAAGAGATACAGGAAGTATGTAAGATGTTAGATGTAAAGCCAGGAGACGGGAATGACTATCTCCGGAAATAGATCATCAGAACGGAAGGATTATTTAGGTAGGTCAAGCAATTGTTAGTACTGTCGACTTACATTCTTACATTATTAATCGGATTGGTATATACTGAAGGCGACCCACTGACAGCCGAAGTTGCATCTCTTGGTGACTTGGCTATGCACTGTTATCTCTGGGTGCGTTATTTTTGAGTGGAATCGGGCCAAATCAGTGACACTCAGGAAATGGCAAAGAAATCCCACCACATCACTTCCTCGACCAGTTTTTTCTTCAAAGTATGAATACATAGGTATGATCAAGACTGCGACTGGAGATAGTATGTTTAGGAAAGCACTTAGTAGGTTTCCATATATCATTACGGGCCATGTGGCTTCCACATACGACAGTTGTATTTTGGTTAGCCTACATATCAATCGCATAACCTTAAAAAATAGCGGCTTCCATTCGCGGCCCGTGCCGTTACGCAAGCCCTCTTGATACGTCACGCATCTGTACAACTTTACGTGTAGCTTGAAGCTTGTGTAAATGGTCGTAAATAGCCGCTTCTCTCTTGGCAGTACACCGTGGCTCGCTGCTGTGTGCGGGTTTCCCCAAAATCATTGCCGAAACATCTAAGCGTGTCGGCAATCGAAATTATCTAGACGAATGCTCAATTAGTCCAACCGGAGTTTGCTGCGCACCCACAGTCTTACTCAGTAACACAACGAAGTCGTGTTTTAGCCTGATGAGGTTACATTGCAATGTAAAATTTGCTCATCATTGTTGCCAGTTACGGTGAGAGTAGCCGAACGCGGCGCACGGATTGGTATCCACATGTTCCGCCAGTTGCGCCGGGAAACAGCGGAACAGGGGAACGAAAAGTTGGCCATTGGAGATGACGAGTGAGCCAAGTCGGCGAGCCGCTCTCCATGAACACCCACCGATCAAATGTCTGGAAGGAGTGAGCTCCGGAGCCTCCTTTGGGACGATCGTCAAACCAAATTTCGCAAGTACCGTTCTGCTGGGAACGATTACAGTTCTCCAAGAGATAAATAGTTCATTTGATGCACCCTATATCAGAATGTCCACGAATAATCACAAACTCCGTGCCAAGCGTCGAGAAGACCAAGCCTTGGTAATGTCTTGGGTTATATGATTGGCACGGGATTCCTAGGAGCGGACCGTTCCACCACCCGCTCCTAGGATACTTAGTATCGTATAAATGCACATGGTGCATGCCGAGTCACTGGGCATACTCAACGGATACATTCTTGAAGGCCAGGGTAATCATCAGTGCCGAGATCTGGTTGACGCAATCTTCGTGTAGCATTTTCAAACTGTTGCCGGCTGACAGCAAAGCGTTTCCGATTGTCCCCCTCCCACTCCGCTGTTTTCTTCTAGAAGACAAATCTTTTCTTGTCGCTTTCAGCTTGATATCTACTTTGCCTTTCTCTTGTTTCTATATACCAAGCAAACCGTAATACACAGACCTGTGACTATAATGCAAGAAATCAAGAACACTCCCACTCCCCCATCTGAAATGATGGGTAAAGAAGACAAACTAGAGTCTCAGCCGACTTCTGGGTCAGAACAATCAAGCACCCCATCTCCACACAAGCGTATACACGACCATTTCTCCAATACGGTTGAGACGAAATATGGTTACCTGCCACTCTTAGTGTGCTGTTTTGCCACAGGACTGACTGATGGAACTTTATACAATGGTATGAATATATATGGAGCGCCAAAGTGACCTACGCTGACGAGAATTTGCTAGCTTATGGCACATTCGTGTCCATGCAAACAGGTATCTACCACCTCCACGTTTAATAGCTAACACACTGAAACTGTCCCTAGGAAATACGATTTTCGTCGCACTCGGCACCACCGGCCAAAATAACAAGCCCTACGGCTGGGCGCGATCACTTTGCTCGATTGGGTGTTTTGCTATCGGCTGTATCGCTTTCGCAAGACTACACAAACTCATTGGAGGCTCTCGATTGCGACGTACAGTCATATTTTCGTTCTTCTTACAAACTGTCTGCGTCATTATAGCCACATCCATAATTCAGAGCGGTATTATCGACGATCGCTATCCGCCCCTGGACCCCAACCGCGTCAACTTCACCGAACTTGCTGCCGTTGCCCTGCTTAGTTTTCAAGCTGCGGGGCAAATTGTTAACAGCCGTGGCCTCGGCGTAGGAGAAGTGCCTACCGTGGTCATCACGAGCTTGGTGTGTGATCTGATGAGCGATGACTTGCTTTTCACAGGATTAACAAAGAATGCGAAACGGAACAGAAGGTTCATCGCGTTTGTTCTTACCTTGTTGGGAGCTATCTGTGGCGGTTGGATATCAAAGTCTACTCAATCTGTTGGACCATCACTGTGGCTTGTCGCGGGTATCAAAGGGGTCATTACTCTCTACTGGTTAGACTTGGTTCCTTGGGGGAAATTCTTGGGTCGCAAGTGAAGCCAGGACGAAGATTGAGGTCGTATTTAATTTAAAATGCACGCTTGACAACGACTAGATTGTTGTTAAATACCTATGTTACTGAGCTGCGTTGCTCCTGATGTTTGTCCCCAGGATAGAATGCACATTGCCATCTCAGACACGATAGCTCAGCGTGGAATGAAACACAGCTCCTATCGACGACACCCCTTAAGCAAGTGTGTCCCAAATATTAAGCCCGATACCGGAACTGCAAAAATCATTCGGGACAGTCACCAAGCAATCTAACTCAAAACGTATGACCGCGCTATGGAGTGTCCGAAAACCTGATAGGACAAGAGTACACTGGAGAACAACAGTCTAGAAAGAGCAGCTAATCTTTCCAGATTTCATGTATATCATCATTAGACCTAAGATATATCCCCGTGGAAGAGCCCTGGAGTTGTAGCTATGTATATGCTTGTCCTATCGGGTGACTTGAAGAGGCCTCGATGGATGCGCAGTGCTGGCTAGAGTCGGCTAACATCGGCTAACTTGACAGCATTGGACGATGTTGTTCAGTGATCTGATAAATCCAAGTTGTGATCAAATACAATACAGAGTCTACCTATGTTGCGTAGATCTCGCTAGATTGACAGACAGATCTCATGTGCATTAATTAGCACATGATTTGATCCCATTACAGGTTGAATCGATCGTCCGAGGCTGGCATCTCTAACCATCTTTGGCTAGACAGTGGGTACGCACATATTGTATGCGCTACGGTTCGCTAGCTAACTCATCCTCCGTTGACGATGATGTCCTTGGCGAAAATGTTTTGAGGCTTGATGGCAGAATTTAATTCTGGGCACAAATAACTTGTTTTACACCATAACGCGACTTTTGCACCTGTCCTTCCACGCTGAAACTGCAACCACGCGCCAATTATTTCCATACAGAGCCACACTATAACTGGGAAGCGCAATGAAGTCACCTCTGCCGGATTATCTGCAAGCCGTTCTGGAAAAGGCGCGAAGCAATGAAAATGGGGCCCCAGCCGGGTATATCGAGACACTCGCGAGAGCAGATCCAAGCAAGATGGCCGTTGCACTTGCTATGGTTGATGGGAAAATTTACTCGGCTGGCGACGACGATGTTGAATTTTCCATCCAAGTGAGTCTAGCAACGCTATTTAAAATATTGGTTTAGACGACTGTCACATGACCTCCAATAAACTGATTGTATTTGTTCCACTCTCGCTCAGTCAATTTCCAAAGCTTTCGTGTATGCTCTTGCAATTGAGGATGCTGGTCTGGACCGCGTAATGCAGAAGATCGGAGTGGAGCCCTCAGGCGACAAATTCAACCAACTCTCTCTTGAGAAGAAGACCAACCGCCCTATGAATCCCATGATCAACGCTGGAGCGATCACCGCTCACGCTTTGGTGGTTGGGCCTAATTCCACGGCAGAAGAGAGGACAGACCGCATTCTGAAAGCATTATCCAAGCTAGCTGGAAGGCAGTTACATGTTGACGAGGAAGTCTACGAGGCCGAGCTTAGGGATGCGGATCGCAACATGGCTATTGGATACATGCTCAAAGCTGCCGGGATCATTTCATGTGATCCGCGAGAGGTGGTCCGCGGGTATATCCGCCAGTGTGCTATCAATGTTAACGTTCGAGATCTAGCAATGATGACTGCTACACTGTGCAACGGTGGAGTACATCCCCTGAGCGGCGAGCAAATCATTCCACAATTGAGTGTGCGCCAGGTTCTATCTATCATGGCCACTTGCGGTATGTACGATGCAGCTGGAGATTGGCTTACGAGAGTCGGAATTCCCGCAAAGTCTGGAGTCGCAGGAGGTATCATCGGCGCACTGCCAGGACAAGTTGGAATTGCCGCATTTTCGCCCAATCTAGATGAACGTGGGAATAGTGTGCGAGGCATCGAAATCTGCGAAATGCTTTCTGCAGACATGGAGTTGCACATGATGGGTATCTCACAGCTCGCTAGAGCTACTGTGCAGACCTCAGTGGCCACGATTGTTGCCGGCAAGCACGAACCACACCATCCTCATTGCGCAAAGGAAGTCGTAGTCTTCAAATTACGAGGTGCAGTCCGCTTTGCAGGCTCTGAGCGTCTCACACGAGCTATAGAGCGCGAGCTTGGGGAGCCGAATCCGGAAGAACCTGGATCGGGGACTCATGCTGAAGCTTGTGCAGTTGTGTTTTCATTCCGCGATGCTTACTCCCTAAGCTCGATAGCAAGACGTATTGTCCACGAGGACGTAAATCGACTTCTAGCGGAAGGAAAGTCAGTTGTTGTTATTGATCCTGCCCGCGTTCTGGAATGGGATATGGTCACAAATCCGAAGTACCCACTGGTTGTCGATAACGAGGCCGAGGCCTTGGATTATATTGGAGGAACAGGGTGCCGAGCGGTATCTTCCGATGATACATGGTGATTTCCACGAAGCAGATACTACTTAATGATCGACAAACATGTTGGGTTGTCGATATGATAGTGGTCAAATGATGACTATCCGGGGATGGGGAGATGGGGAGGACGGGCTCTCCTGGGAACGTAAAAGTCGGATAATAAACGCCACGCTCTATGCAAAAACACTAAAAGTACAATTAAAACTAGTAGTTTTGTACTACAAGTAGTATTAGCATATTATAAAAAACTAAAAAATAATTATAAAGCTGTAAAATAGCATAAATTACTTATAGTAGTAAGGAATTATATAGTGGGCGTACAGGCTTTATTATCCGAATAATTCGTTCCCGTGAGAGGACGGGCCAGAAAAATGATTTGCCGACACTACCTCACCTATGGACCTTAACATGGTGTCGCATTACGATCTGCGAGGTTGTCGATACCCTACAACTACTGCAGCCTGCTATCTCATTTTAGCGCTCTGGCTCAGCACAATCATTGAAATCTATTGCTACTGTTTGGAGTGGGAAAGGCTTGCCCAAATTAGTCCCGAAATCCCGAGGACTTGGACAATTTGCAAGAGTAGACGAGCTTGATAAATAGACATTGACTGTTGGGGATATTCCAGGCTTTTACTATTCAACCAAATAATCCACTAAGTCTTCACGTCTCTAAACACTACGATCACGGGTGAATATCCCGTGTAATGTGCCCAAACATGTTTCGATAGGCCGTAACTGTGTCACCCAGCTGCACCACATAGTGTCTTGGAGTCAAATAGGTTGCTACCCTGAGTATAAGAGACGACATTGATACAACAACTCCCTGCGACAATCACTGGCTGGTCAAACATTGTTTGGAAATTAGAATCAATTTGGCCTAATCAAACATCAACATAGCAGTTGAAATCAATACCAGACCATTTGAGGCCCATGGTGTGAGACCTTTTCATACCAATGCTCGAAGAACCAGAAGGAGGATCGCAGGCATATTTCAGGTGATAGCTGTCGATTGTCATACCTGATGTCACTCGAAGCGCTATACTTCCAACTAGGACGCTTAAAACAAAAGAGAATCATGGCGCAGTTTGTTAAAAGGAACAAATGTTTGCCTGCCTGCTTGTGTCGCAAGTGAAATTGTCTTAGACGCTTTGTTAGTCTCACTAATCGACCACGGTCAACTCACCCACTGAGATTGAATATTTAAAGGTCATCTCCTGCGGAGTCAATGCCCATCATCATTCTATTGTTTCGCAGTCATTATTTGTTCTTCCGTCTACTGCGCTGAACTTCCATTATATTAACATGCCTTTATGACCCTGTATCGCCTCGAAGGACAGCGCCCCTGCACCCCGCAAATCCAGACGTTGAGGGAAAAGCTTTCTTTGCTCTCCATTCATGAGATCTCTTTATGTATATTTTACAAAGGCAGGCGGCCACTACATCGTACATACAATCATGCAACGCAAGATCTGCACTGCGGGCATCATGACGATTGATAATGTACATTGTGGAACTTCTGGTTGAGCATTGTTTTCCAACGTTGCAGCGTCGTCAATCAATATATATTTTTATAGACAATGAATCTTCTATATATCATAAATATCAACCTAAACGGATAAAAACCAATCGTTATCGATATCAACAGTTGAAATGGCTGAAAACATCGAACAAATACGATTGCTACGACAGATTGAGGAGTGGAAGACTAGTCTTCACCACACTGCGAGCACGCCTCTTTCCCGCCAGAATCGAGAACGTTTGAGCGCGTGGCTTCGGAGATTATATACTCCGAATGGATCACCGCTGTACTTCTATGCGCAGGACGACGAGTCAGGTTTCCCCCTGTTCCCGCGGGTACGCGTGAGCGCGGCCATCGATGGCCGGACATTCCATCCGCAGGTTATATCGGACCATGTGGTTGATCAGAGTAGGGGCTTTCAGAATAAGAACCTAACTCAACTGCTCAAGGATCCATCTGCTCGAATTGACTGTCTCGTGTGCGAGCAGCGCGATCTGTCAAACAAGACGTTTTTCGAATGTGAGTACGAAACCTGGGTCGAAAAAACCCAAAAGATCTGGTTCGAGCGTTTGGCAATCCGCGAATCGCCTGGGAAGGGCTACTGCCTTTTTGCACGTGAGTCCATTGCAGCTTGGACTTCGATAGGCGAGTATCGTGGCGAGCTGGTGAAATCGTCCTGGAAGGCCACCGCTAGCGAATCGGCGTACTGGGCTAACATCCACTGTGAAGCTCCGCGTAAGAATAACCGTGGTGGTCAAACTCTTTGCAGAATTGACGGATCCAAGAAGGGCAGTCTTATGCGTTTCGCGTCACACTCCTGCAGCCCTAACGCTCAGCTCGCGAAGGGCCGCGTTGGTTCAGACAGATACGCAGTAGAGCTGGTCTCTATGGCCAATGCGATTCAGTCTGGCGAGGAGATCACCATCGATTACGGAACGGACTGGTTCGCGGACGGTGAGTACTGTCTCTGTGGCTCTCCAGATTGCCGAAAGCCTGCAATCTGAGATGACCAAACGCAGGACCGTTGTGAAATCTGGAGGTGAGCTTTGGTTTTGGGTAGTGTTCTTATTAATGAAGATTTTTTTTTCGTTGGCAGTTATCTTGACTTGTTAAGCGGTGATCTTGAACAATAATGCGTATTTCTTCTTGGACTAACGATGGCTTCCATCGTATAAACACAATCCCCACAGCGGTATTTTATTCTTTAAAACTCGTTCAAATTTGATGACATTGGCTGACACCGCTCGGATGAATGCTAGTTTGTGATGAGGTGTGAAGTGACAAGTGCCAAGATGAAAACCTAGGATGGAAAGTGATCATGTGAAAGATGTCGGATCAAAGCTAGAACAGAGATAGTCTAGCGCACACCGCTCTTGCGATGGGCCGATCGAAGAACTCCTCTTCTATCCAGTTTGTGCCATCGCCATCATCACTCTACATCTTGTGTCATACATGCCTCAACCATCTGAATGGAAAGTAGCGGCGAAACTGCCCCTTCGGAGAACCCCGTACAGCGCCGTGGACGCCCTCGAAAACGGCCATTGAATGGTACGTTGCTTCCGAGACCGTATAGCGATGAACCGAACGAAATAAGCTAAATTGTTATATAGCTTGTTCCACTTGTCGAGCGAGGAAGGTGAGCATGATTGGTGAAGCGATGTGTAGGTTAGGTTATTGGTGAAGTGTGGCAATTTCTTTGCTGTCATTACACAATATTCTCAGAGCCTATGCATCATTCTCTGCCCCTTTGCACCTATCCTGTCCCGTAACCGGATGATACAGACACTGACTGCAGATAGGTCAAGTGTGATGCTCGTCCCAATGGCTGTGAGAACTGCGAAAATCTATCGCTGAGTTGCATTCAGGAGACAATCACAGCGGGCCAAATTGAACGCCCTCGTTCCAGCACTAATAACAAACGTAAAAGGACGTATCGTGTTTGTGTTCCCTGCCGCCAAGGTAAGCTCAGATGTTCGGGTGCGCGACCGTCATGTTCCAGATGCGACCAAAAACACACGACCTGCGTCTATGATGCTTCATCGGCGGTAGAACCAGTGTGGGCACGAATTCTCCCACGGGTAGCAAGCCCCATTGAACAAAATGTATCTGCAGCATCCCCTTCGAATTGTTCCCCTCTCCGCCAGGATGGTGGGGTCAGTTCTCCACAGCCGCAACCAGCCACTTTTCCGCCTTCACTTGAGTGGTATGTCCGCGATCTTTCCTGCGCGTGCCAGGTCTCCTTTGCTGACCGTAACAAGGTTGCTTGCACCCGATTTGCCGAGCGGTGCAAGGCTTCGGAGCTTGTTGGACGCATATTTTGACAACATCCATCCAATTCGGGTACGTTATAAGTCTACGCTTCATCCGAACTTCACTCAAGAAAGCCACTTGTTCATTGAAATGTACCTGACCGGGCTGGTGTGATTCGATAGGCTTTTGCGTTTGTTCATCGACCAACCTTCATGCGCATGATGGACGAGGGTCTCTTCACCGACAATGCAGACCGGGCCCTCTTGCATATCATGTGTGCGCTAGGTGCGCGATTCTACGCTCTTGACTATAGCGAGTCTACAGCGCCTCTTCCCTGTAATAGGACGCAGAATGCCGGTGGTCAATGGGCCAAGGTTGCTGAAAACCTATTTTTTGCCGAGTACAGTACAATTTCCATTGTGAAGTTGAAAGTCCTCGTACTACTCCATGATTATGAAGCTCGAGTTGGTAATTATGCTGGCTCGTTTCTCCTTACTGGTCTTATAGTTCGCATGGCACATGCCCTTCAACTCAACAAAGAGCCCTCCACAGATATTCTCTGCAAAGGTCATACAGGTGCTTCGAACGAGGTGTCAATGCGAGAATCGCGAAGACGATTAATGTGGGCGTGTTACGTGATTGATGTGTGGGCCGGGAGCGGCGTGGATCGTCTAACAATCTTGAACGAAAAAGATATCACGCTCCAGTTGCCATGCAATGAGCGTCTGTTTCTCCTGCAGATCCCCAACGTCACCGAATGCCTTCAACCAGGCCGAATTTTAAATTTCGTCCCCGCTGATGAGATCCCCGAGAAGCCATTGGAGAACATGGGCATGTCTGCCTACTATCTACGAATAATCCACATCTGGCAAAGGGTATTAAGATACATCAAACATCTGGATGGGGTGCAACCACCATGGGTACTGGGAGGAGAATTTGCCCTCATGCACGAGGAGATAAACGTCTGGAAAAATAGCCACCCGCCCTGGATGGATTTCTCCCCAGACAATATCTACATCCGACGCGCGTCGTCACAACTGGGGTCTCTCTTCCTGCTCCATTGCATGTATCATCATGTATTATGTGATCTGCATCGGGTCTCTCTTCCTGATCTTTTCAAGATTCGCCAGCCCTTTGTCTTCCCACCGGAACAATGCCAGCTCATGGCGCACATGCAGTTTATTTGCTATGACAACGCACGGCAGATTTCTACTCTCGTAACGACCGTATTGAAGCATGGCGTGAAGTATCTCGCCGACGCAATCGTACCTTCATTAGTGTATAATAGCAGCCGTATTATGCTTTACTACATTGCACATGCAGTCGACCCTACAAAGCCAGAGTCGATGGCAATCTTCGACGAGACCATTGAGTTTGTGCAGAACAACAACATGGCCTTGCAAGCAATGTCACAGATGTATCCCATCGCCGAGCCGCTGGTAGGAGAAGCCCTTCAACACAGCTTCAAGACCTTTCGCCACTTCACAAACTCGATTAGAAAAGCTAACATCTCGATAGTATGTCACAACAGAAGACTGGCTGAACAAAGTGCGTGAGGGAGTTGCCCACGGACAAGCCACAGCATATATAGCTCCGCAAGATCCTTCAGATCCAACTGCACACGAATCTGAAACTCGAAGGTATATCACGCGTCGTCACTTCCTACTACTCTAAGCTGACCGCTACACAAAACAGTAAACAAACGACATCACCGCTCCCGTCACAGACGACAAGCTTGCAGGTTATAGATCCTTCCCTCCATGGGCTCGGTGACCCCCAGATTGAACCCTCCTCAGTAGCGGTTGCTCCGTATCCCGCCTACGTTGATGGGGCACCAGAGGACCAATACCCCGCAGAACATTCACCTTCTATATCCATACCACCCAATCTACTAGCTGAAACACACAGTGACACCAACGGCGCGCTCCCTGCCCCCTACCTCCCGGATATGCAGAGCCTCGAACCCCCAATCTTCGACCTCCATTCGCTGCAGAACTTTTTCGAGTGGGAGAGTGGCGGGGATGCACAGGTGCCTCCATCCGGGTTGGAGGCTTTGGGAATATTAGGCTGGGACAACTTATCGGGTGTGCAGTAGGAGATTTCGGTAGATGCACTGCTTCCTCACCAATCGAGCTTCTCTGGGCATAGCAAGCACCTACGATATACTATCTTGAAATTGCACAACTGCTAATTGTCATATATGTACAGCATATCATGAATACCCTAAATTTACCGGAGTTTTGATCAAAATTCGAATCCACATCCAGAACCTCGAATACCAACGTGAAGAGCATTACACCACGCTAGTTCGCTAAAGCGAGCAAAAAGAGAATGTGCTACTTATGTGATGAAAGCTGGAAAGGAAAAAAAAGTCAACTGTACCAACTCCCCCGCGTGGGCTCGAACCACGAACCTCCTGATTAACAGTCAGACGCGCTAGCCAATTGCGCCACGGAGGATGTTTGATGTTGAGTCGTGATTGGATCACTTTGATGTTGCATCGAGCAGATGTTTTACAATATAATCATGCGCAAGATTGGGAGAGAATGACAATGCCAGAGACTAGATATTATATAAATTAAGAGGCCCGTGATGCAGAAAAAAAAAAGAGCAAAGAACTTGGTAGCCGATGTGCTTGGTGGGGTGGGTGGGGGGTGAACAGGGGCTTGTGAAGCTCCCCACTTTCACTGGCCACAACATTTGAATCGACACTGAATATATCATGCAGTGTGATTAAAAATCATCCATGATGCTGAATAGCTATTACGTACAACCAGAAAAGTGACAATGTCCACTGAGGTTAAGAAATATGCAGGCATTGATTATCTTGCACGGTATGGTAGCACTTTATAGTGATACTTAATATGTCTTTGCGTTTCCTATCACTTTCTGCTGTCAAGTTTTGAATTCTTGAAACTGAGGATTAAATCTACTTTCCAGCACTGATTATTGCGGTCTTAGTTACATGCAAGGCAAGTTGCAATTAATTGATAGCTCAAAGTTGTATGTTGAAGGTTGGTTGGTATTAAGAGTTTTGCAATTCTAAAAGCAACATGGAAATATTTCTATGTGCTAATAGCGAAAATTGAGAGATCTGCACAATATAAGATCCAGGCCAAAAATCGACCCCAGGAGGCAGCATCGAAGAATCATTGAATATGGTCTCTTGCGCACATATCCGATCTGGCCAACATAAATCCGGCCAATCGGCACGGCAAGCGAACGACAGGGGTGGATCGATTAGCTAACCTTTGTACCCAGCCTCTCTGTGTACGCGGCCTCATATCGTCCGACAGAACGGACCTGATTATCTGATCATCAAACATTTATCCACTGCTCCGCGCCTTCGATTGCTTCGCAGATCCAGGTGTCGGGCATTCATTTTATCATCATGAACGGCATCTACAACCCCCGCATGCGCAATGTGGAGAAGCAACCAACGTTCTCAAATTGGTTCCCCCCTAACCGCAACACCGATCCTCCTCAAGATGCGAGTTTGCCGGATGTGTCCCAAGCAGCTCCCGTACCTATTCGACGGAAACGTGGAAGACCTCGCGTGAACAGTACGATCGACACAGCTGCTGAAGTGGGTACTTTTTTTCTTACCTCCAGTTCCAATGCTCATTCATTGCTGTACTCCGTGCGATGATCGCCATCTGTGTTCCACTCTTTGAAACCCGCTGACAAAGCCAGAGACGTCGTGCACAAGTCCGAGAGGCGCAACGTAACTATCAAAAAAG
The DNA here is from genome assembly GCA_948474695.1 of Periconia digitata. NCBI lineage: Eukaryota > Fungi > Ascomycota > Dothideomycetes > Pleosporales > Periconiaceae > Periconia > Periconia digitata. The sequence continues at coordinate 1,818,231 of CAOQHR010000002.1, forward strand.
AAAAGATCTTGCCGTAGCCTCCGAAAAAACCAGATCTGAAGAAGTCCTAGAAGCTGTATCGGATCTATCCGGACATATCGAAGCACTGCTTGAAACATCAGCTACCAGTGGGTTCACGAATCAAGAAAACGAGGTGGCAGAGCGCGTACGTCAATTGTGGAAATCGTACCACGAAACTATAACCAGACCGTGTATGGGGCCGGAACTCAGAGTACTACAAAGGAAGAACGACCGAAGACGAGAGAATTTTCCGGATCTCAATTCGCTGATCATAAACGCTGCGACGAGAAATAGTCCCTCGGATGCAACAACCACTTCATTACAGAACAGTGAACAACGGCATCAATTCGACGTATCCGACATGACATTTACGGGCATTACTGACAGCACGTTGATACAGCCTTTCGGACATGTGCAAAAACTGTTCGGCTTGACAGGCAGAACAGGGCAATCAGGGAAGAGTATAATGGGATTCTGCGAAGAAAGATTGGCCCATCGCATGAACACAAAGGACGAGGTTGCCATGAGAAACAATCCAACTTGAGTCTGTTGAGACGCGATCCAAAGTCTTTGAATTGGTCAGCTTATTTCCGCATCTTGAATTCCAATCAAAAGCCACGGCCTATATACTATATACACAAACCTTTGGGGGCGTACGATTACGTGATTGAAGTGGTCGAACTGTGGGGTCTATTACGATCAGTTGTACAAGACCCTATTCGGTGCAGATACTATCCTTGGTTTAGCATAATTCGAATGGATCATGGGTACAGATCCTCATCCTTGCCAGGAGCGTTCGGGTAAGTGTATAAGTGGCGCAAGGAACAACGGTGCGAATCAGAAAAAGAGCTCAGCCGAGGCTCTGGAGATGTTCCCATGTCGCCAAGAGCTGGCGGTCAAAACGGCACACTCGTACATGGTCCGATCTGTACCGTTGAGAAGCTAACATATATGCTGAGTAATGCCCTCCTTGACTATACTAATGACAGATTACCTGGCTTGCTCCTTTTTTTGATTGCGATACACCATTCAGAAAAAAGCACGATACAGCAACAATAACGATGGAAAGCTTCGAAGCCTCTCTTGCTAAAGCCACGGAGAGAGGGTCTAATAAAGGTGTAGCAGGGGCAGTTGTAGCCGTCGTAGACAAGACAGGTGACGCCTCCAAGATCTGCATGATGTTCAACCCAAACTTATAAGACACAGGGAAATTCATTTACAGGCACGTCCAAGGCTCCAACGGCGTCTCGGAACAGGCACCACCGCTGCAATTCGACCAAACTTACTTTGTGGCTTCATGCACAAAGCTCATAGCTTCTATCGCAGCATTGCAATGCGTTGAACGCGGGCTGATTGCGCTTGACGATCCTCTGGACAAGCATTTACCCGAATTTACATCGCAACAAATTATTAAGACCAAAGATGATGGGAGCTTCACTCTCCACGACGCAAAAAACCCAGTCACTCTTCGCCATCTTCTGACTCATTCTAGCGGCGCTGCATACACCCAGTTCATACCTTCTCTCGTCGCATGGAGGAAATCCCAAGGACACAAACCTGAATTCGTTATGGGCGAGGATGTTGCCGAGAAGTATCCAGAGCCCCGTCTGTTTGAAGCTGGAGAAGGCTGGATGTACGGTGCCTCGCTCGACTGGGCGGGGTTGTTGGTATCAAGACTCACTGGTCAATCGCTAGGTACCTACGTCGAACAAAACATCGCCACGCCGCTAAATATCACATCTTTCACGTGGAACCCAGCATCCAAACCTCAAGTTAAAGAGAAACTTATGACTATGAGCGTGAGAAAAGAGGATGGGACCCTTGTGGATTCGACAGAGCCCATAGCGAGTCTTGAATCGGAAAATGGTGGGGCAGGAATGTACTCCAACATCGAAGATTACACTCGTGTACTTGTAGACCTTCTCCAAGACAACCCGAAAACGCTGAAGAAGGAAACTGTCGAGATGATATTCTCTCCCCAGTTCGCAAATGGCGGCCCCGAACAACAAGCGATGATCCCCGTAGGCGATATGACATGGGCCACACACACTGGCCGTATCGCCAAGGGCGTCACTCCCAACTATTCATTGGCTGGCTATTTCGTCACCGAAGACGTGGAAAGAGCGGATTTCTTGATACCAAAAGGAACACTTACTTGGAGTGGCTTGCCTAACCTTCAGTGGGCTGTCAATCGCGAGAGAGGGATTGGATACATGTTTTGTACCCAAATTCTTCCGTGGAATGATGATGTCTCGCAAAGCCTTAGTGCTGAGTTTTGCACAGCAGTATGGAGAAATTTGGTCAAATAGAGGAAATGTGCCTGGATTGATTACACCAACTCTTTGCTAGCGATTAGAGTATTGACATAAGAATCATTACCTCAATGCTTCCCCTGCACGGGGAAGGTGTACTGCCTTGATTCTGTATGCAACTTTAATGTCGTCGTGCTTGTGTTGTACCGAATTGATTGATCGCGATGCTCACACGTCATCAGAATTCTCGGAAAAATTATCGCCTGGTCTTTGGTACCTTTATTGTGATAAGTGTACGGCTGTGTTCAAGAACACGCAAAATTGCATTATAACATTTCTTTTCAGAGAAGATTTATTCTGCGAGCATGAGTCTACAGGTTCGTTAAGCGCGGCAAACAGAACACAGTAGCACGCATGTGGTGGTATCAACACAGGCCAGAATTTACTACAGCAGCAATATCGTTCCCTTGACGCAGCTCAAGAACGAATGTATTCTCTTACCGAGACGCAGAAGCAGGCACTGTAGATTAAAATTTTCACTCTGCTCCTTTTACGCGGCAGACAGTCTAGAAACGGCATGGAAGACGTAGTGCATTCACGAGCTTCCTAATTCAGCAGTAGGCCCCTCATTACCCGCATATGCTTTTGGAGACAGACTGCCCCACAGTGGAGTAGACTGCAAGAGGGATTTCTACAACGCGTCTGGAGGATTTCTACAATACGCCCTACGACAGACAAGCTACCCCATTTACTCTATACATATAGAGTACTTCGCAATCAGTATTCTCATATAAGCAGAAAAGAAAATATCTTTATCAGCATGAGCTCGTTTGACGTCACGACAGCGAGGCAGCACTTCCCCGCGCTAAAGCAGGACCAGGTCTTCCTGGATAATGCTGGTGGAAGTCAAACTCTTGGAGACGTGATAGATTCGTAAGAACAGCGTCTGCATCGCGATGGTCACTAGTGACTGAATCGAGATAGAATAACACAATATCTGTCGAAAACAAATGTGCAGCTCGGAGCTTCATACCACACGAGCGCAACATCGACTACGAAGTATGGAGAGGGGTACAAATCAGCCGCGAAATATATCAATGCGGGTGAAGATGAGATAGGTAAGTTGCATAAATTTCTACATCATCTGCACCGCATTCTAACGAGGGAACCTTGGAATCCATAGTGATCGGAGCCTCAACGACCCAACTCTTCATGAATCTCGCATCGGCCCTCAAATTCCAAGACGGTGACGAGATCATCCTTTCCAAGCTGGACCATGAAGCAAACGTGGATCCGTGGTTTGTCCTTGCCGACCGACTCAAGCTGAAGATCAAATGGTGGGTGTCCGACAAACCAGAGCTCAAGTTGACGCCGGAGAATCTGAAGCCGTTGTTGAGCAACAAAGTCAAGTTTGTCGCATGCACTCATGTGAGCAACATTCTTGGTGGGATTCACGATGTGAAGGCCATCGCGGAAGCTGTTCATAGCGTTGGCGCATTATTGTGTGTGGATGGAGTCAGCTATGCGCCGCATCGCCAGATTGATGTCAAGGCCCTTGGGGTCGATTTCTACGCGTTTAGTTGGTACAAGGTACGTCTTGATCATACGATTCCTTGCTATATATACTCCGGTGGAACGAGAACGATTGATAACGGGGATTCCAGGTCTACGGTCCTCACGTAGCTATCTTGTACGCGAGCAGCGCCGCACAGGAGCATGTAAAACCCCTCGGGCATTTCTTCAACCCAACCAAGACGCTTGAAGATAAGATCGGGTTTGCTGGTTCATGCTACGAAGCAGTGCAGGCAATCCCACAGATTACTGCCTACGTTTCTTCGGTCGGGTTTGATGCCATAACCGCGCACGAAGGACGTCTTCAGGCCATTCTGCTCGAATTTCTCAACTCCAGAGATGATATCACGGTTCTAGGAACAGCTTCAGCCGATTCGAAAGATCGTGTCCCCACAGTGAGCTTCGTGGTCAAGGGACTGAGCTCGCGCAAAGTTGTTGAAGAAGCGGAAAAGGTATCGAACTATGGGTTCAGATGGGGCACCTTTTATTCAAATAGGCTATGTGATGAGGTTTTGGGATTGGATAAAGAAGGAGTGGTAAGGGTCAGCATGGTCCATTACAACACGGAGGACGAAATCAAGGGAGTGGTGGAAGTGTTGAAAAAAGTGCTTCCGTGAATGAGTAGCTTACTAGGCTTGGAGCTCAGAAGTCAATAATCCCACCACTACAATGGCATTTATTCGTCTTTCCGGGAGCTAGTATTTGCTTTGTCTGTCTCCGGCACGATTCGCTGTGCGGTAGATGTTCAATCGTTATTGCCCCATTGAGCCAACATCTGAACTTTGTACGAATGAAGTCAATAGGCCTATACCGAACATCAGATTTCCGTATTTTATCTCCGGTGTACCATCTCCGCGTTCTGCTCGCATTTCGTTTCACACCAAGTAGGCACCATTGCCGATTCCAGTAAAATGTACAACCTTATTCCGGAAAGGGCTCATCACGTGAGCGGATCGGTGCGGCTCGAGTATCCGTACCGACCCCAGTACCTTCAATCCGGGCAACAGCTCTCGTGCCGTCCCGTCACCTTCCAAACATATAAAGCTTATTGCCCTTGTATAGAAACCAGCATCATCTTGAGCCTCAAGATCTGCCTTGCATTTCCAACTCACTTGCCTGCCTTTACCACTACACCGAAACACTTAAAACCTCAAGCTACTTCTGCAATACTTCGAATCCATAGAATTTATTTCCACCATCAAAATGGCTCCTCAATTCAACGTGGCAGTTCTCATCTATGCGGGCGCCGACCCCATCGACTTCACCGGGCCCCTAGAAATATATACAAGCGGGCAACCGCTAGGCGCAGAGAGGAAATTCAAGACAACAACGTTTGCCCTCACAAACCCGGTCCAATCTCACAGCGAAATGCTGAAGTACATCCCGGATGAAACCGTCTCTTCAGTCTTCGACCGCCTTTCCGAATTCGACATCTTGGTGATTCCAGGCTCGGGTCCTGAATTTATCGACGAGCTCCTAGCCAGTGAGGGCGGCACGCAGATCAAGCAGCTGATCAAGAAGTTCTCGGAGCTTCCTCCGCGCAAGGAGACCGGACGCAGGTTCCTCCAGAGCGTGTGTACAGGAAGTCTTATACTTGCCGCAGCAGACGTATTGAGAGGCCGAACTGTCACGACGCATCACATGTTCTACGACGCGCTGCCCGAGTATGCGAATAAAGCTGCTGGAGGGGAGTCTGGTGTTAAGGTCGTGAAGAAGAGGTGGGTGCATGCAGGGAAGACGGAGGGAGAGGTTGAGATTGTTACAGCAGGTGGTGTCAGCAGTGGATTTGATGCAAGTTTGTTCGTTGTGGAACTTTTGGCTGGGAAGGAATCAGCGGCGTTTGCTAGCGAAATTTCGGAGTTCGAGAGGAGGGATGTGGATGCGGCGTGGGGTCTTGAACAGTAAGGATATCTGGGTTCTTACTCGATGGGAGTTGCCATTGTCGGTGCTCTCCGCCGTGTCTAGTATGACATAGTGTTCAGTGGTACAAGAGTTTGCGCGCGGCAATACGCACAATAAATCGAAAGAGAGAATTTCTGCAGGGTGAGGGCTTATCAATTGATATTGAAAAATTCAACATCACTCGCCACTTGAGCTCCTTGTGATATCAAATGATGGTTATTAGAATTGTTCAGGTGAATATCGTGCCATGATACACAATTCAAGATAATTAATATGCCGCCTGGCGACAAACCCTCAATCACGTGATTCTCACATCTCATTGACACGTCGAGTGCTAGACCATCCAAATTTTGGAAGCTCTCAGCCATCACCACCAAATCAACTTGTCTTCGTACCTGTCACACACCAACGCCCCAATCAATATACTGGACGCAGTTGCCCACCCTATCGGATTTCTCCCATAAACCATAATCCATGGATTCCTTGCAAACCGCCCCACAGGCCCGAACACGGCCCACCACACGCGCGTTCCGTAAGCCTCCAGCCGCACATCCTCAATGCACTCCCAACAACTCATCTCATCCTCCACCTCCACCTCCGTCCAGGCATCACCACTGATACCGACACTCGTCCATCAGAACCAACTCATCCAATATACATTCAAGCGCCGGCTCAATCATATAAAATACACCGAGTTTCCAAGATCACCAAAGACATTACCTCGAAGAATGCGGAAAGCGAGTTCACAGGCCCTCTCGATATTCTCCCGCGTCTTTCACGCATTGCTCGCGCTCTTCTTATCGTTGCTTTTGATCCGCGGGGTGTGGAACACATTTGAGCTCGTTGTCGAAGACGCGCAAAAGGTTGTGCCAAACGTCACGCCGCCAGGTTTAAGAGACGATTACAACACGGGGGTCCAAGACATTGTAAGTAAGCAACTGTCCTATTCCTTACTATTCTCTTCTTACTACTCCTTGAATTAGTCAACTCTTCCAATCTTGTTTCGTGGTGAGAAGGGAACATTTTACGAATTGTCTTTGTGCTCTTTTTTTTTATATTCCACGCGTCTGGGAAGTGCATACAAGAAAGATGCTGGCTACACAAACTAACCAACCTACCCGTGAACCACATTATAGGCACAAAGCTTCAACACATTCTGGAACTCGTGGGATCCCGACCACTGTCGAAACATCTGCATGACGTCGAGACAAGCGTGCAAGTTATGGGACTGCGAGCATGTGCCTGGGGTCAAAGTGTGGACCTAACCTGACCATTTCTTCCCTGCGATAATTATTCCTTTAATCTCCTTGGTAGATTGATTTCCCAACCCCCTGAAATCAGAAAAAGGGTGGGTTCGAGAATGAAGAGGGCGGTGCAAAAGATCAACATGAGAGATTGCGATAATAGACAGGAAGGTGATTGTGTGCATTGATGGGAGAAAAATAATAGAGCAGAAAGATTGGGCACTGTTTGGAGTTGAATAATAAGTGATCGAGCAGCACTACAGAAGAAGTGTGCTACGCGGTAATAACGAGGCTCACGTGGTGTGGCCTATCATTCGTTCACGACTTGACTTCTCTACACAATTGGCACCGGAACTTCCCGAGACTCTCCAGGTCTTTTCAGTCAAGACATTGTCCTCTGGTTACGACCCCGTTGAAAACAGGAACCATTGTTACACTCATCACCATCTCAACACAACGGATACACTGGAGGGGAGCATGATCCAATATTCATTTCGAAAACCTAGTATCTCTACGACGATATCGTATTACTCGATTTCGAGGCACGGAAAAACCAACTAGCAAAGCGTCTTCTGCGCATTTCCAGTGATGGAGAAGCGCATGTTAGTTCCGCAAGGCGACTCCCTAACAGACGTATTGTCCACCCTCAACGTCAACGATATATCCCTAGTATTCGCAAACTCAGACCGCGCCGAGATACGCACTTCACCGCCGCCATTGACAGTCCCACTCTTGATGTTGACACCGTAGCAGTTCTCAATCAAGATGGCGTTATTGCCCGTGTTGCTGATATCCACGCTGTTGATCTCCGCACCACCGGACTCGGAGACACAAAAGAATCCGCGACCTCCGCCTCGGGCAATCAGGCGGTCTACGTAAACGTTCGTTCCGTATCCACCGTTGAGTTTACCGTTTTGGTTGGCGAAGCGGAGGGCGGCGTAGCCGTTTCCAGTTGCGCAGTTCTGGCAATCGACCGTTCCGACGCGGGCGTTTGTCGTGGTCTGCATGAGCAACCCGCATTCGCCGATGTTGCGACCAGTGAAGGTGGTTAAGCTGAAGCCGGCGATGTTCCATGTCTCGATACCATGGCTACCCGCACCTGTTATGCTGACGGTGTTCATCTTGACGTTGGAGTTAGCGGCTTGGTCGCGGTCGAAGCGGATGCCGAGGCCTCCGGAGAGGTTCATGGTGATGGCGCCGAAGGTCAGATCTCTAGATCCGTAGACGCGGACGCCAAAGTAGGGGTTACCGGTCATGCTGAGATATGGCACGTTGACGCCTTGCGTGTTTGTGATCTCGATGCTGCCGCGACCAGCTCGGTTTCCTACGTTAATTGTGCCACAGCCTTCGAAAGTCATGCCGCTCTTGAGTACAAGCGTGTTGGTGCCAATGGAGCCCGAGGATATCACGGCGAGTCTTTGACCGCTGGCCGTGTTGGTGATTCCGGATTGGAGCGCCGCATTGTAGTCTGTTCCCGTGTACAGCGTGCTAGAACCCTTCTTCACCGTGAAGGTTCCTGATCCTGTGACGGTGACATCTGGTGTGCCGGAACCGCATTGGGCGGTGACAGACGTGGCGAGTGCGAGCACTGCCGTGAGGAAGGAAGTGTAGAGCATGATTGGGTGTGAGCTATACGGGAGAGTATAGTGCCTGTATTGGACCGAATGCGTCTTCAGCCTACCGAAAGTAGGTGTTCTGTTGGCCAGTCTTTATAAATTTGCAAGTCCAGACACATTCTTCCCCACAGTCCCCTATACAGGCTAGGCGGTCGCCATTTCTCCGCAATATAAATTTGAGGGTTGATCTTACGATGCTTGCGTTGAACGAATTAGGCGGAAAAGGCAATTATAGAGCTCGGCGCCAGTCAAAAGTACTATAGCTACTTGTTGAAGTCGCCACGTTTGTACAGGCATTGCTGTATAAAGTATAGCGAATTCCTTTTCCACAGCGGTCCATGTCAAGACGTTGCTTCGTCATTGGTGTTGGCAGAGAAGAAAGTAATCAAGATGAAACGGATATTTAGTTGTTTGTGACCGTGATTGGCGCACTCCCACCAGAGGTTTTTTCCGCTCGCGTTCTGCCAAGCGACCCCAAGGCATCTCAAGATGAAGATAAATGAAAGAGTGAAATACCCCGCAAATAGAGTCGAAGTAGAGAATATTGGGGTGAGAATGCTATCTTTGATCCAATGTGATGGGAATTTCGACTGTGGGTACTTGATGATGTAAGTGCATTGCGATCACACAGGGTGTTCTGCCCATCCCAGGCCAAAACACATTCCACATGAAATTGGTACATCGGTATGAATTACGACTTGTGCGACAAAAAGGCTTTGCTTGTATCGTGGTGGAGAAGAGTCGGTGCTCGTCTTGAGATATCTAGTAAAAGGCAGGCCGACGACATTGCATCCAGAGGCCACTTCATGCCCGCCCGGGACATCTGTAAGTACTCATCGTCGGTGATTCATAGTCACGTATGACTGGTGTTTTTGTTATCCTGTACCTAGCTAGGTGTAGGCGTGGATGAAAGAAGGAATGGAAACCATGGTGAGATGAACGTCGCCCTTGAGCTAGTCAGCCAATCAGCGTCGTTGGTCCCAACTTACATTCCACGCGTCCAATCAAAGAGCAGACGAAAGAGCTGACCGGAATGGTACCGCCGACGTCATCAGGATGATCCCGTTCCTTAGACCTTCCCTCACTACACCGTCCACCGTCAGTCAATGCAGCCCTCGACTCCAAAACAGCCAGTCGTCGGGGCTAACACGACAAGTCTATATATACCCCTCACGACCCACTTCGTCATCACATGAGCCACCATTGGCCTGTCCCTCTCCTCTGTTAGCCGCATCCCCACACCTTTCATAAACAACACCACAAGCCTCCAAGAATCACTCCGTAGCACCATCTTCACACTACACTTACTTCCAACCCCCACGACATACTCGAGCAAACTGCAATCATGGCCGCCGCAACTGCCTGCCCAGTCATCGGATCTACCAACTCCACTCTTCCCCCCAACCACCCTGACATCGACCTCAACCAGGAAGGCCAGGTAAATTCCAACTCTTTTCTTCTCTCACTCCTCCCTGGTAACCTACCCAGTCATTGATACTAACACCCCTATAGACCTGCCCAGTAGTAGGCGCAACCACCGACCACCACCACAACCTCTCCAAGCATCCCTCCGTTCCACTTCCCGACGACCCCAAGTCCCCGATAGCCACATCGTGCCCAGCTCTCAAGAACGTTGTGCAGCAGCCCAAGTCGCAAGCTATGGATGATGAAATCTGCCCCGTTGTGGGAACTGCCACCACCGTTCTACCGCCCGACCACCCGAGTACTGTGAACGCTAAGGAAGGGGATATATGCCCCATCACCAAGGCCACAGTGGGCCACCACAAGCAGAAGGTGCATGAGCATCCCAGCGTGAATGCTGCGAGCGACGAGAAAGTGTGTCCTGTTACTGGACAGCATGGAGCTGCCCATTAAGATGATGGAGCTGGGAGGAAAACAACAATACCAATATTTGATTTATTTTCTTCTTCTCTCTACCTGTGTCCCCGTGAATGTACGCACGTGTCAGTCCTCCATCTAACCACTACTCAGCAAGCGCCGCTCCCCACCCCACCTTCTCACACTCCTTCAACCCCTCCCCACTGATCCACCACTCCCCAGTGATAGCACGTTCCCACCACCCCTTCAAAACCTCACACCCCTCCAACCAATCCGCACCGTACCCATCTTTGGTATAACAGGTTTGCGCCATTACCACCACGTCCGCCAACGTCACCTCTCTCCCCTCCCCACTCAAACTCTTAGTTCCCTTCCCCACCACATCGCTTTTGATCCACTCCTCCAACCTTCCCATGTAAAATTCCTTTCGACGCGTCGCGTGAGCCGCTGCGCCCGCGCTACGCTCGCTCTCGCGCAGCTGCGACCAGGACTCCGTACCTGGCGTGGAGTGGATGAAAGAAATTAGGTACGTAGAAAGGATATCCGGGAACGTCGACAAAATATCCATTGTCTTCAAACGCTGAGTTGGTGTACTACCCAGGATACTCTGACTCTCTTCAGAAGTAAAGATGCTGTCCAAGTGGTGGATAATAGTCAAGGATTCTCTGATCCATTGGCCCTCCCCTTCTTCTGTAGACGAGGCGATGTGCATACACGGCACCGACATGTTATCTGGTCGGACTGGGTATCCCTCCGGCGTGTCCAGTTTGTAGGTTTCCGGATCCAGGATCACGGGGATGAGGTGGATGTTTTGAGCGGCCAAATCTGAGAGGGTGATTTTTTGCGCGCGGAGATAGTAGATTATGCGGCGGGGGAAGAGGCCTGTTGGCCAGATGTAGATTGTTGTTTTGGGGTGGGTAGAGGTTGGGGCTGGCATTTTTATGGAAAAAAAGAGGCGAAATTGTTATGTCTTCTTAGTGATTGAAAAGATAAAAAAATTCCTAGGCGATATTCTGCTGCTTTTTTGGTTCGTGGATAACTGTGTGCGGTAAAGGTGGTGGTTGATATATCACCTCTCGGAGACTTTTGCTTTCGCTCTTCGGGCCCTTTTCACCTTCCCTGCTCTTGCTTTCTCAGTATACGTATCAAGATTACCCCACTACTTTCCCTATTCTGTATGAGAAAAATGGATCACAGATACGTGGCCGGATCAATATTTTTCTTTCGCTGTTGTACGGGCGGCGAAGTGACCAGAACGGTGGCGCATGCGGATTGGTCGGATCGTATAACGAGCAAGAGCGAGTTTGAACTCAATTTTGTCTAGCACCCATGTGGAGACCTAACATGCTTGCAGAAGAATTGGTGTGTTTTTTCACGTAGCAGATAGAGATATCCATGTATGTAAATACATGACTTTTTCCAATAGGGTCAGCACTGGTATGTACAATAGTACGCGTAGCTATCTCAAACAGCTAAATAGAGAGGCGCTAATATCTCGAATACTGGAGGAAAAGTAGTGGTCGGAGGAAAGTTCGGTATAACGAAGCGGAGCATGCACAGCAAGTCAGCCCACGTGACGGTTTACAATTAATGCGGATTTACTACAACCATCCCGGAGGACCATACAGAGTAAGAATCAAAGTCATCCGACTAAGCTATCAGTCACGATTGATGTTCGGAAAGTGCACGCCGATTGGCAGAATCTTCAAATTAAGATCCTAATCCCTTGCCGGTAGGGGTGGAAGTTGCGGGGAAGTTCATTTCCTGACTCAATTGCGCCTGTTCACCTTGATGATTTCAATGGTGTCATAACAGGTTCTGGCATAGATAAACTTGTGAACCTGGCTTCCATGCAAGTGGCTGCCGTATTGGTTGTTGATCGGATGGTGTTAGCATCGCTTTTAGTCGATCCGAAGGTCAACCACTGTACGACCAGTACCCCGAAAACCACTATCTCTTACGTTAGTAATGCAATTCCAATACGAACGGTCATTGACTCACCGTCTACTATGCATAGTGTGAAACAGACATAAGCGATCTGGCTCGTTGCGTCGACAAAGTAGATGACGAGATTGATGGCGCCAGCAAAGAACGTCAAGGCCGATCCGATAATGTTTCTCTTCAACATCTTCTTCACGCTCAAAGAAAGTTGGTCGTTACGTGCAGATTTTCGGGTTAGTAAACCTCTGACGACACTCGGTTTTCGATCAATACGTTCGGGTCTCGATGCTTCAGTCCCACACTGTGAAGGGTTGCGCGCGTCGTTCAATAGCATGGGAAAAATCAGCCAGCAAAAGACGCCTGTGAGGGCGATATTGATGATGATGTCAGAGGAGAAGGTGGTGTAGGAGGGAACCATGTCGCTTCCGATTCGACAGTGGCCGTCCTTGATGTCGATTCTGGCGTGAGGCGTGGCAATGGCCCACAATGCCATGCCCCCGAAAAAACCGACAACCGTTATCATGCCAATGACCCAAATCTTGTCATGTCTCCGCTTGAATACATCTGGGGAACGAACGAGGTGCACTCGTTCTAGATAGAAAATGTAGCTTTATGTTGATTAGCGTTCGCTATTAAAACCGATTTAGGGACGGGTTTCAGGATTGATTACTCACAGGAAGATCTTAGAGGAAAAATACAGGAACAGGCAGACTGTTATCGATGCTCGGCATTGTTTGTACGTCGTGAGGTTCAAGCCGTACACCAGGATTGCACCAGACACGACAAGACCGAGAGCCAATACTGTCTGGACTTGACACAAGATCCACATGAACTGCAATTTCTTCTTCTTCTCGAATTGGGTCACACGAAGACCTGTCTATTTGTCAGATTTGGGAGCATTAAATCTGGTTCTTGCGAGGCGAGACACACCTAGAGCAAATGCCAGACCAAATAGAGAGATCATAGAAATGATGCCGTAGACGAGACGACCGAGTGTGCCGGTGCCGGCAATTCCGGTCGTGATATCCCTGGAGTTGATCTGTAGCAACGGGGATCCCTCGGCGAGCACAGCCCATAGGGGAATCATCCACAATAGAGACATTCTTCTCATTGTCTGAATCATGATAGTAACAAGATCATTCGTATGGTCTGTGGGCAAAATAACAAGGTTTCAGAGTTGGAAAACATGAGAAATTGTACGAACTGACGGAGATATATCGATTCCAAAGGGCCAAGGGTGCCTCTATCCGTTTGCAAACCAAGTTCTCACCATTTGCACTGAGCGGAGTGTATCCGAGACGCAAACCATGGTCTCTGCTCAAACCTGGCGCACGTGTTGCAGGGTTCGACAGGAGCTAGCAGACCGCTTTTCTGTACCTATTGAGAGCTGTATCCATCATCCCGAGTGCGATGAAGGCATACCCGGAATAGGGTATTCGGGACGGATTATCAGCGGTCTGGATCAGTCGTAAAGCTCTCTTGTTGTTTCCCTGCGCATGCATCCATGCGATTCGTGGCTTATTGCCGGCTTGATTAGCTACTTGCAAGCTTGCCGTCTTTATATGGTTGTCGTACACACCCGAGGATGTGCCATCTCAACGATCTTTCCAAGCATCTCGATTGCCTCAACCATCAACGCATTCATCTTGTCTTCGCCAATCGTGACCAATAATAAAGTAGGTTCCTGGTGGTCTCAAATCTCGTTAATCAAGTTTAACATTGGGCAAGGGGTGCTGACAGCTCGCGGCTTCTCGCTCAGAAGATTGCGGAAGGCACGATGATTCCAGAATGAGGACGGGAAGAAGTGCGTTACACCCACACCACAATATCTGGGTATTCTGAAGTCGCTATGTCTACAACAGCTTAGACGACTCTGAGTATCCAGTAAAGACTGAGCACCCGCCGACTATTCTCCATCGAATCGTGGAACATGTAGCCAGTCAGCTGGTAACCACCACGCATTGTGACGACGCGCCCTATCGTGAGATCGAGAATTTTCACTCGCACTCTTCCTCGCACCCGATCCACATTCTCAGGTCGGAGCACCACGTCAATCTCTCCTACCCCGCTGGTTCGTCCGCAAATCCCCGTATGGTGAAGATCCCGCGGGAGTCCCGTCTGTAAGGCAGGTATGCCGTTCAATTTCTTGGAAACGCGTGCATGCATGCATGCACTCATGCATGAGCGGCAGCACGCGCGATATAATTTGAGCAGAATACTTTATGCATGTCACGAGAAAATAGCTCGATGACTGCCGCGATTGGGGAGAGCTCACTGGGGTGATGTAAACATCAGTAATGTTCCGATGTAGCCTGCGTTTCGTAAAACCAGCGCATGGGCGGCTAATGAGACGGCTGTATAATTCCATGAGGAGCTAGATTAGGTCGACGAACCAGGAGGTGGACACCAAACTTTAAATCTTCCGAACACATTGTCTGCCATGTGCTTCAGCAGGGATGTATTCACCGAATATTAAGGTCCGTGCTTGATCTTGTTGATGAAGTTACCAAGTCTTCGCTTGCGCGTGGGAGAAGTTGCTGGATAGTTGGCGCATCTTTCGTTTGAACAATGTGGAAGGAGCAGCGGAAGGAGGTCATTGAGTCTGAAGTGGTTCATCTTGAATCTTTTTGATAAATGCCTGTTTCTAATACTCTTATCGTTGTCAATATCGTTGTGTGTAGGATCACCCATACCCCTACATATAGTCTACAGAAGTGCTTCATCGCGAGCTAATACAAACGACACAGTAGATTCTGGACAATACGGGAAAATCAGAGAGGTCCAATCCTACACACAGGCGCATGTTTAATTCATAGTCATGGAGCATAATATCAATTACGTGCTGCAAGCGATTGTGAAACCATGGCTGCCATGTCCTATGTAGCCTTACTTTTACATACATGTAAGATTTATTTCAGGAGGTAGGAAGCGAATAAATCTGGGTTGTTTTTTAAATTCCATATTCAATTTTGCTTTTCTCTTATTAAGAAAGAAAATGATCTGTCCTGACAGACTACATTGTGCGATTGGAGTGATATAGCAAGTATCTCAAAAATCGCTGATTTGCTGGAATAGATAATACGCTGGTAACTATGAGCTTTCCGAACAAGAACTCTCGCGTATATGCATTAGAAAATCTAGTTATATACCGTTCCAGTAGGGGGCACGCCGGTGAGCCTCTCGCCTTGGCTGGGCCTGAATTTGGCCTCCTTGTACCAAAGATGCGCATCAGGAGCGAGCTTCTCCACCTCGGACCATTCAAACGACTTCTTGGGGAGACCGTCGTAGATGCCTTTGGCATAGTCGACGCCAATGTTGTAGACTTGAGCGAGGTACTTTTTCTGCGGGGTATTGTCAGTACTTAGCGTGCGAGATTAGTATATTGACTTACCTGAATAACCTCAACATGGACAAACTTGAGCATGTTGACGGTATTCTTAATGGTATTTTGGCGCTCCTCTTCTGTCATGACACGACTCCACAGCTCTTTAGCTTGGTCCTAATCGTTTTTCTTGCCCTCGTGCCAGTAGTGGCTCTTCCTACTCATCACATTGTCGCTCACCTGGTATGGGGCCTCCGCGGTGTCGGGGCGGAATTTATGCGCAAAGCTGTTGGGCGCGTACTGTTTGTTACCCGCGTGGTTCGCATCCACGCGCATTTGGCCATCGAAGTTGAGCGGCGCAAAGGACTTAGACATGAATGGGCAGTTGACAGGAATCTGGTGCAGGTTGACACCGATACGGTGGTATTGCGCGTCACGGTAGAAAAACATGCGGAACTGGAGTAGTGGATCCGGTGAGTCTTCAATGCCAGGCACCATACTTCCGGGAGAGAAGGCAGCTTGTTCGACGTCGCGGTGATAGTTTTCGGGGTTCTTGTTGAGGACAAGGCGGCCGAACTCTTGCATGGGGAATTGCTTGCGCGGCCAGACCTTGGTCACATCGAAGGGGTCGAAACCGAGTTTCTCGGGGTCCGCATCTTCAGGTTGCATGACTTGTACGTGAGCTTTCCAGATGAGCTCCTGACCCTTCTCAATGGTTTCCCAGAGGTCACGCTTGGAGAAGTCGGGGTCTTCACCGCACATTTGTGTGGCTTCCTGTTGAGTGAATTGCTTCTGGCCGTGCTCGGCGATAAAGTGGTACTTTATGTATACGAACTTGCCCTCGGCGTTCACCCACTTGAAGGTGTGGCAGCCGTAGCCGTGGTTGAAGCGCCATCCTTGCGGTGTGCCGTGGTCGCTGAAGAACATGAGTCCGGCATGGTTGCCTTCGGGTGTGCAAGCTAGAAGGTCAAAGATCGCATCGTAATCGAAGAGGAAGTTCTTGGGGTTGCGCCATTGGGAGCGGATGACATCTGGGCCTTGGATGGGATCGCGACAGAAGAATACCGGCTGCTTCGTTAGAGGCAGTATTTTCGAGGTCATTGGAGACACTTACAAAGTTCAAACCAACAATGTCATAGTTTCCTTCCATGGTGTAGAATTTTATGGCAAAACCCCGCGGATTGCGCGCTTCATCCGCGTATTCACGTCCAGGAGTGACAGTAGAGAAACGTACGAAGATAGGAGTCTTCTCGCCAACACTGGACAGAAAGTTTGCTTTCTAGTTCCGTGGTCAGTCGATGTGATAAGCAGGCCCAATATACATACAGTAAGTCCCGTAACATCATGTGTGGTCTCGAAGTAACCGAAAGCTCCAGACCCACTGGGGTGTACCATGCGTTCGAGATTCTTCGAGCGATTGAATGTTTGTTGCTTCCTATGAGTTGTGAGCTTCTGCTAATTGTGCGCACAATCAATCCGCTCACTGGAGAAGAAAAACATCGCTCGCTACTGGAATACCTCCTATGGTCTTGCTATGCTCACTATAATATGTCAGCATTTACTCAATTCACAATTGTAGTTACCTCTACTCACGCGTCAGGCCACGGAATACCCTCATTGTTGGTAAAGTAAGGGCTATCATCCTGCCGGATACCACCCTGCACGGCACCCGACACCTTCGCGATAATGTCGGCTGGACCCTCATTTGAGCTACCCAGATGAGCCTGGCGTGGAGCGCGACCTTCGCCTGAAACGGCTCCCCGGATGGCCTGCGCCGTCGCCTCAAGCGGGTGCTGTATCGGGTCGTTCTGGTTAGTATTTGCGCCGGTAGATGAAGACATGACGGGGATTTTAGATGTTAGACTAGAAGGAATGTCCATGAGTTTGAGAACTGATTGCCTTTTTCTGGGGAAGGGGCGAGCTTAATGAGATACATAGCAATTAGATAGGTACGCCATTGCGTCGTAAATGTATCGCAAGGGGTTTCGTGGGCATGCGGTGTTGGTCAAGGTGATGATATGCTGACGTGCCGTCACTACGAGGTCCTGTCCAAATGTGGACTTTCTGATTCTGTGAACGGGGGGCGATAAGTCAGGTGAAGATTAAGACGACGACAGGAGGACGTCAGGTATAAATCGATCCGATGTGTGGGCTTGGTGTTTGTCTCTGTATTCGTCCGGTGTCCGATCATGTGGCCAATAGCATTGTCTTACTGTCACTGATTAGGGTGCCGTACCTGACTATTTTTTAATGTGGGTTTGGGTAGAAATTCATAGGTGGGGATTTTGGCCCGCGGGAAGAAAACATGCGAAATTCGAAATTCCCATGAGGCAAAACATGGTGATGTGCCATTGACGTTGTGGACAATCGTGATCGGGGTGGTCGACCGACCGACCAATCAAAACCTCGCGAATTGCCATCACAAACGTCGAGTTTAACCAGGATGACAGAATTAATGCTCCGAAATAGATAGAAAGTACGTGAATGATGTTCGAAATTTGGGCAGCCGTCATGGATCACCATCGAAGCTCGCACGTATGCGCAAAGATGACCTCAGGTGCTATGGTTGTACGTATAAGTTCACTGCGGAGTCCAAATAGACTTCCAACCAATCTCTATTCCAAGATTCTTTTCTCTTTCAATTTCAGATCAAGAACTGGAAAGCAGCTATCAACCATTGTACAGTCAAAAATCCCTCGAGATGGCTCTCCCAAAACTCCTAACAATCCCCCTCCTCCGCACAACAACTACCCTCCCTCCCCGTCTCTCCCTCAAAACCGCGAAATGTCTTTCCCGCCCCGAAAAACTCGCTCTATATTCTATGGCCTCAAAGACAACTGTCAGTGACACAATTAGAGAAGATCACCGCGCCATTGAATCCGCCTACACCGAAGTCGTATACTCGTCGGACCAAGAGCACCAAACTCGTTATGGGAACCAGTTCACATGGGAGCTGGCACGACATTCAATTGCCGAGGAGTTAATTATCTATCCGGCTTTTGAGAAGTATTTGGGAAGTGAGGGGAAGGAGATGGCGGAAAAGGATCGAGGACAGCATCATAGGGTATATGCTCCTTCTTCTTCTCTTTCGTGATATCATGGAAACGTCGTAAGTACTGATACTGACCTATCCGTTGAACAGCTCAAAGAACATCTTAAAAGGTTCCAAAATATGCGTTCATCAGACCCAGATTATATCCCTCAAATTCAAGCACTTTACGCAGACCTCCAACAGCACATTAAAGAGGAAGAGCACGACGATCTCCCTGCGCTCGAGAAAGCGTTAGTCCGGGATACGGAGAATAAAGGAGTGTCAGAGACACTGGCTAAGACGTTCGAAAGGACGAAAATGTTTGTGCCGTCTAGAAGTCACCCTTCTGCTGGGGAGAAGCCGGCGTTTGAGAGCGTCATGGGACTATTGAGTGCACCAGTGGACAAGTTGGCTGATATGTTGAGGAAGTTTCCGAAATGAACTAGGAAAACTAGGGGCAAATCTAGTCATCGAGAGTTCCAGAGTACGATAGTTCTTCAGAAAAATAGCTTAGTATTATTATCAACTTGTATCAACAGTTACCCCTATGATTTAATCTACATCTCAGGGAGGTAAGAAAATAAAGAATAGAAAAAAAAAACAGATCCAACACAGCACCACCCCTCCCACTTCACCCAAATACTAGTTCCTCCTCTACCTCGATATTCCTTCCTTCTTCATCTCAATAAATCCCAGGGATCATCTTCCACCCAACAACCCCTGTATACCTTTCCCATAACCCCCCATACTTTTCTCCCAAATACCTCTCCTTCTCCGGAATCGCATTCCCCGTCAGATTTCCCCAATAAAAACCCCCCGTAAAGATCGCGTACACCGGCCCCCCACCAGCAAACCCGTACGCAGTCCCATACACCAGATTCGCCGCAAGATTTGGATGTCTAACAATGCCAAAAAGTCCGTTCGTATATAGTTTCCCTTTGTTCCTTGGATCACGTTTGAATTTCGCACGAGGGAGCTCGCAAGCGAGTTCCGCGAGCGCGGCGAGCAAGTGGATTATGAAGCCGATGTATAGAAAATAAGGATGCCAGAGGGGGTTCGAAGGAGTGACGCTAAAGATTAGGGCAGAGATAGATTCGTAGAGTGCTGTTACGAGAATTGCGGAGATTGCGAAGGGGATGGTGATCCGTTCGAAGCAGTATGTGAAGAGCCATATTGTTTGTTTGGTTGCGAGAGTGACGGTCATGGCGAGGAAGAGAGTAAAGTGGAGTGGTGGGAGGGGTGTATCAAGGGAGCTGGAGAGTGGGTGTTTGTTGATGATGTAGTATTGAAGGGGGATGGAGAGGAAGCGTCCAAGAGACATCAGAAGGGGAGCTAAGGGCGTCCAGTTGTAGTCACCTCGCTGGATACTGATAGGGTTGGGTTGATTTGGGGCTGCCATGATGAGTGCGATGGTAGTTGATGGTGGTTGTGGAGGGTAATGAGTGAAAGAGAATGAACGAAGAAGAGGTGCGTTCTATTCGGACATATATAGAGGCATGCGCCGATCCGCACACACCGTAAGAGCCAACACTAGTGTGACCTTGGCTGGACACGCTGCTGGATATGGTTAATAGGAATGGTGAGAGGGAACTCATATGGTAACTACATATGTAGTGATGTGCACGTGTGTATTACGCCGCAAGGGCCAACGCTGGCACGACTCGCACGAGTTAGTACCAACACCAGTCCAATATACCATTCACGATAGCAAAGCAGCGGAACAGAAGCTTTATAGATGGATGAAAACAACAAAGATAATGCCCCGGGTATAGAACCATGCATGGTCGCAAAAGAGGTGAAAGATCCATGATAACGCAAGCCAGATAGATGAGTGGCCCTGAGAGGGAAAACACAAAAAAGAAACGCACCTCCCCACTGATCCCGCAAAATATTGCCATAGACATCGCGTTGTTAAGTCTTGCCTCAATTAGGCATAGAAGTGTCGCTATTTAGCAGCGTCTTTTCTAATCAAGCCAGAGAAGAACGACATAAGTTTTTCATTATCCATCTCTTTGGGATCGGGGTTAGTTGGCTCCGCCGAAGGTGTTTCTGGTTCGTTCGCTCTTCCAGCCTCGCGATCCTATTGATCTGTTAGAATTACAACGTTGCATGCTCAATGTTAACATTCAATAGCTCACCTGTAATCGTTTGACCATCTCGTCAGCGTTGACCTGGATGCCTCCCATGTTGAACTGCACTGGGCCGATGTGCTCTTCCACCACACCGGAAGAATCATCTGTGCGAGCCCGGAAAATTGGTTCCGGTGCCTTCTGCGCGGCTTTGACCTTTGCTTCTTGATCGTCTTCGCGGCGTAAAGTTTCCAAGATTGCCACTTGCTCACTGAGAAATTCTTGTGCATCCTGACTGGCCACCTCCAAACCGTTGGCCTGCCTCGAGTGCAATCTGGTGAGTTTGAACTCGGACTCGGGATTGCGTATAGTCTCTTCGTAGATGGAAGTAGCAGTGGAATCCACTTCCTCTTCTTCGTGTTGCGCAGTGCCATTCGTCTGTTCTTCTGCACCGGCAGAGGCTTGTCCATCGGCTGCCGGTCTCATGTGGCGTGGAGGGTCTATGTCCACGGACCATTTCTCGCTCACACCTTCCACGTCGAAACCTTCTCTCAAGATACGTATTTTTGCCCACGAATCCCAGTTTGGAGGTACCAGCACGCGGTCGCGATCCGTGACGTTGTGTTTGAGCTTCTCTTGCTTTGTGAGGCTTTTGATTCCCAGAGTGGAGTGAACCAGCGACCGCAATGACCCCGGTGCCGTAGGCATAGTGTAGACTAAACTAGAGCCGTGTTTGAGTAGTATGGTACGGAGATACTGCAAAATGAAATCGAACTCCTCCTCTTTCCAGCCTCGTTCCCGCTCCAAGGACTCAATCTTATCGGCGTTTTGACAGACGACGCAGAGTGGTATGCCCAGCGGCTCATCCCACTCCCCCGGGCCTAAGGGAACCTTGACGTTTTCCATGGCGGGGTTTCCTTCTCCACCCATGCTCCGGCCTTTGTCTTGCAGTGTATTGATATTTTCCTCTAGCACTTCCTTGGACGCATCGTCGAGCGACAAAATGAGCGAGCGCAGGACACGTATCCAATCGCGAAGTTGCCTTATCCAGAGCCAAGGGTGATTCCAATCAAGAAGTATGACTACCAGCATGTGGGGCAAGGTGCGTGGGTTCAGATAGGGTCGGATCAAGGGGGTGAATGACAGCGAAGGGTTGGATAGGAGGTGTAGGGACAGGCGAGCGAGGGTATCTGGGTCAGGTTGGTCAGCCTCGTCTCGCGCATGTATCGGTTGATGGAAAAGAGAAATGTACCTTCATGATCGGTGTCAAGTACATCTTGATAGGTATATCCCAGGGCGAACTGGTTGGCAATGGGGGGCTTTCGACCGCGATCGGGAGGTCTGCGATTGTTGGTAGGATCCGTCGATAGCGATTCCAGGAATTCCCGCTGTGTCACCGACGTGCCACCTGCAATGATGGAAGTTGTATTAGCCTTCTGACACTTGGAGGAGTATACTATGCACACGTACCCAAAACCAGCAGGCTCTTCTCGGGCAGTCGCTTCCCACTGGAGATGTTGTCCAGCATGGGCTTCCATATCTCCTCCTTTTCATCATCCTTATCCTTGCTGTTTGGCCTCCGCGTCGGCGGATTGGAGTTTCGGAAGCTGTTGGCCATGATTGCGGGCGGGCGGAGAGGTTCGGGGGTGTCGCGCGATGTGTGAGGGAGGCGGTGGTAGGAGGGCGTGTTTGGCCGACTGCTGTACGGGGAAACGGAGCGTCTACGACGGCAGCAAGTAAACCATGAGGGGGTGCCCGGGCGGTATAAATGAGGGAGGGGGTTAGAAGAAGCAATGAAGCACGCGGCGGGGGTGTTTTGTGGGGGACAGGTCGCGATGTTTCTCCTCCTGTCTCAACCGTTTGTGTCTAGGCTCGCTGGCTGGCCGTCTGTCTTCAACTTTCCGCGCAGGGGTTCAACGCCAAGAAATTTATTTTGGCGTCGTCGCGATCGACAAACACCAGGATAGCTACAACACCAACACTAACTACCCTTCGTCCCAATGGTCGCCCCGGCTTTGGCCACTCAAGAGTTATAGTACATATACTGATAATCTTGTGATTTCCGTCATCTGGCATCCCGGAACACTCAAGTGCTCGTCCCGGGGCCTGTGACATCACACATCACCTAAGCCGCCTACATAGATATTCTCCGGTCGACGCCTACCTCCAATATGAACTCCATTCGCTCTATCCAGAAGCTCAACAAGCGTGAACTCGAGGAAGGCATCACGCCTGAAGGTTCATGGCATACCGATTACCGCGACACCGCTTTCATCAACATCGGTGGCCTACCTTTCGAGCTCTCCGAGGGCGACATCATCACCATATTTTCTCAGTATGGAGAGCCCGTATGGCTGAAATTAGCGCGCGACAAGGAGACGGGGAAGTCGCGAGGGTTTGCATGGCTAAAATATGAAGATCAACGAAGTTGCGACCTGGCCGTCGACAATCTGGGCGGCGCAACCGTCATGGACCGGGTGCTAAGGGTAGACCACGCCCGCTACAAGCCCAAAGATGATGAAGATATGCGGGACAATACCATGGGAGAGCTAGAGGTGGATCCCGGCTTTGACGAGGATGGTGGAAGGCGTAAACGGCGGCGCACCAACGAAAGCGAGAGCGAGTCCGACGATGATGACAGGCCCCTGCTTCCAGAGGAAGTAGAGCTGGAGAAGGCAATCAATAATTTGGATGAGGAGGACCCCATGAAGGAGTCCCTGGTCAAGCGATTGCAGGAGAAGGCTGATTCAGCGGTCAAGAAATACAGGAAGGGCAAGCGGAAGGAGAAGGAGCGGTCACGAAGACACGAGAGACGCCACAGGAGAGACCGATCCAAGGATCGCGATAGAAAGGAGATCAAGGACAAGGCAATGGATACAAGCAGGGAGCCTAGACGGAGTAGGCACGGCGACGATGCAGACGATAGAGATCACCACAGGAGTTCGCAAAGACATCCAGAGGACAGAAGTCGTGAGCGCCACCGCGATCGAGACCGACACCGACACAATGGCGACCGCAGGGATCGCAGCCGGGACAGGCGCCGCCATAGCTCTGAAAGAGAGGTGGACGACAAAAAACCACCCACCAGACGCTCGCCTGATCCTGCATCGAGGGGTGACAGTCGCCGCCGCCATCGTCGCAGTTATTCTAGTGAAGAGAGCGACTAGAAGACTGTCTTGAAATGAAATTATCCAACTATGAACCTCATAAGCTTGCCTTGTACTTCTCTGTGCACTGGCGTAATTAAAATGTGTCTACTGATGAAATCCTAGCTGCACTTCATCTTCCAATCCAGACCACGAGTGTACCACTCATACCTCACCCCTCCGTAATCAACCAGATCGTGGTAGCGAGCCGCAGCACCAGCAATATATTACCCGATACCATGACGATCAGGTACAAACAGCCGCACTCGTATACTGTATGTGCATACTGGAAATCGACGCCAGGTACTCTTGGCCAATGACCCGGATATCTCCTCGCTCTTAACCCGGAGAAGGCTCAATATCGATTGCTCATATGATGTGGTAGGCATGCAGGAGCGTAAAGTTGATTAAACAGAACATTATAGCCTGAAGAACTGTCTTGCTCCATCTTGAACCCACCAATCACAAACCGCGTTACGGTTGATTTGCAGATCGTAAACCTGCGTCATTGCAGCAACGCATTGTCTTTATAAGAAGTCCTTGTGTACTTCAGAAGAGTACCTTTGTAGATTTTCGGCGAATATGCGGACTTTTGCTGTAACGCTGGCTTTGACCACGGTGCTGGTGGCTACAGCGCAAGACTTCTCGCCACCAAATTCGAAAGACATTCATTCGCGACTATGGTATTCTGCTCCAGGTGTATCGACCGTATGGCACGAGCACTTGCCCATTGGCAATGGTCGACTTGGGGGAATGGTGAGAGGCGGAATACCTGCTGACATGGTATACATTAACGAGGATTCATTCTGGAGTGGTGGACCGATGAATCGTGTAAATCCCAGCGCGCAAGATTCGCTCGGTCGTATTAGACCATGGCTGCTACAGGGCGCCATTCCCGATGCCACTTTCGAAGCCGATCTTGGAATCTCGGGCGTACCCTCGTCAATGCGTCAATACATGCCGGGTGGAGACTTCCAGATTGTATTTCAAGAACAGACTGGGAATGCGACCGACTATGAACGCTGGCTGGATCTTTCCGATGGAACTGCTGGCGCCTACTATAATCTTGGTGGAACTACATATAAACGCGAATATCTTGCGAGTAACCCGGATGATGTGCTTGCGATTCACCTCACTGCTTCCGAGGCCGGTGCGCTTAGTTTCTACATCAAATTTCAGCGACCGACCTCTGGTCAGAACCGTTGGGCGGAGGCTTCGTATGCGGAGAATGGTGATACAATAATCACAAAACTTCAAGAAAACAGCATCGTGGCGTATTTCGCAGCGAAGGTCAAAATCTCCGGAGGCAAGATGCGGCAGGTTGGCGACCAAATTCAAGTCTCTGGATCTGATGAAGCCTGGATATACGCAAACATGGAAACAACAGTGAGACATGAAAACCCGCTTGAAGTTGCAGTTGGAAAGGTTGAGGCCGCGGCTTCAAGTTCCTACTTAACCTTGCGTGAACGCCATGTTTCAGATCATGCTGGCTTGTTCAACCGCACTTCACTGTCCATGGGCAATTCGACGGACGCACAGAGAAGTAAAGACACCGGCGCCCGTCGTCGCGCTCTCTCCGATGGTTCGTTTGATCCTGAACTGCTGTCCCTGTTCTTCCAATATGGCCGATATCTCCTCATTGCATCTTCTCGTCCCGGCTCATTCCCTCCCAACTTGCAAGGTATCTGGAATTCTGCACTTGATCCGGCATGGGGTTCCAAATTCACCATAAATATCAATTTACAAATGAATTATTGGCCCTCCGAGGTTGGCAACCTGCATGAGCTTACCGAGCCTCTATTTGATCTAATTGCGAAGCTCTATGAATCCGGAAAGGTAACAGCTAAGAAAATGTACAATGCCAGAGGTTGGGTTGCCCATCATAACACAGATATCTGGGGCGATACAGCCCCCCAAGACATCTATGCAGCAAGTGCGTACTGGCCCATGGGGCATGTCTGGCTTCTACAGCACGTATTCGAGCATTATCAGTACACTGGCGACAAACATTCCTTGAAACGTACTGGCAAATGATGCTAGATGCCGCCCAATTCTGCCTTGACATTCTCGACGACTTTAACGGGTGGAAGGTTACTAATCCGTCAGTCTCCCCAGAGAACTCATACAAAAACGGAAGCGCAGACGTAGCCCTCTCCATCGGCCCTACAATGGATAATTCGCTGTTACGCGAACTATTTGACAACATCCTGAAAGCTGCGCGAGTCTTGGGGAAGAACGACAACAGCACACTCCTCCAAGACATACAAAACACAAAAGAACGACTTCCTCCCCTTCAAGTCTCACCCCGCACAGGATCACTTATGGAATGGATCGAAGACTACGAGGAATCTGAGCCTGGTCATCGCCATTTCTCGCCCCTCTATGGTCTCTTTCCAGGCTCAGAAATCACGCCGCAAGACCCCAAGATATGGAACGCATCCATCGCCCTCATCAAGCGAAGAGTTGAGTATGTTATACTTTTCCCCTCTCTCCAGCGTTCGTTCTATTGTTGACTCCCAACTAACTACCCAATAGCTCTGGCTCCGGCAACAATGGCTGGTCTCGCTCGTGGCTCGCAGCCCTCTATGCGCGCCTCCACTCCGGCGCACAAACCCAGTCCTCTCTTTCCACTCTCCTTTCAGAATACACCTACAACTCGCTCCTTGGCACCGGCCCGCCCGCACCCTTCCAAATCGATGGCAATTTTGGTGGTTGCGCGGCCATCGCTGAGTCGCTGCTGCAATCGCACAACGGCGTGCTTAACGTCCTTCCCGCGCGTCTCCCTGGAAGTGAAGCAGGCGCATTCGAAGGATTAGTCGGTCGTGGGGGATTTGAGGTTAGTGCAAGGTGGAGTGAAGGTAAGGTCGAGTGGGCTAGAGTGTTGAGTAGGGTTGGGGGAGCGCTGAATGTTACGTTTGGGACTGGTGGGGTTTTCAAAGTTGCCAATGGCGGTGGCAGTGGAAACGGGACGTCTATACCCTCTTTTGGAGGAGGTAATGGAACAATTTTTGAGGGCTTGTCGTATGTGGCGGTCAATACGACGGCGGGTGGGGTGTATGAGTTTGTTCCTGCTTGATAATGGTGTGTCTCGCCTTCTTTAATAAAGCATCCCTTGGTTTCTAAAAAGGAAGTGGGTGATTACGTATCAGCTGTCGACTAAGAATTTGGTCTTCGTCGAGTCCATCCCCCTTTGCTTTTCTCACATCACATTATTGGTCATCTCATAATCTCCCCTCGTCTATTACTGTTGAGTCTTTGTTGGACCTTTCGTTTTATTCTTTCCAAAACGTCCAATTGCACAGTCAAAGGAACGGGTTGCTATTCACAAAGCTGTAGCGTGCCTCGTACGTTCACCCTGCCTGTATCAACGCCTCCTTCGCCACTCTCTCCTCGCTGCCTATGCTCTGATATCCGATCAAGTCTTAATTCAAGGTCTTCTGCAGCACAACTCATAGAATCACTGTCAGGTTCATGGATACCAACGATATCGTTCACACGCTACCTGACGGCCAAACTGTTTGTCGCGACCACCATCTTGCCCTGTGTGAAAAATGCAAACTCGACTTCACCCTCGTGAACAGGGTCATGGCGATGAAAGTGGACCACGAGAATAAGCGAGCGGCATTCCTGTCTGATATACAAAGCATGCGTGATGATATCTTCAAATCTAAGAATGCTCCTGAGAAGCATACCGAGCACCATCCCAGATCCAAGTGTGGAACTGGCAAGATCATACCCACCTTATTCACACAACCGACACCCGATACCCATCCTTCGGACCTTTTCGCCGCGGATACAACTAATCCATCAGCGATTCGCTTTGTAAACCGCAAGAATTCAGCCCAAGGCATGGTCTTCGTTAGCGGCGTTTGTCTCGACGAAGGACAAGCTGATTCTCGTGCAGGCTGGGGAATTATTGTGGATCCTTGTGAACTTGTCGCGGATTCATCTCCCAGGGGAGTCAATGGCCGTCTGGAGGAGGAAGGCCCATTTGGAGACAAAGCCCCACAGACTGGAAGCAGGGCAGAGCTTCGTGCTGTTTTAGGCGCGCTTCATTATTGTGACTGGTTCAGTGAAGGACTCACATCGATGGTATTGGCCATTGATTCTGAAACTGTCGTCAAGGGCGCTACTGAGTGGATCAAGAAATGGGTCAAGACAGGCTGGAAAACATCCAATCGAACGCCAGTCAAGAACAAGGATCTATGGGAAGCGCTGCTGGGCCAGATCGAGACGGAGGCAGAAAAGGGCTTGGAGGTTCATTTCTGGCGGATCGACCGTACATTCAACGTTGGCGCCCAAGAGTTGGCGAAGAAAGGTGCTATGCTCCCAGCTGTTAAGGAGTATACACCTCACAACTCTGCCGAGCTATAGGCACCATATAACTTGGAGATACTTTCAAGCCGGATTATCATGCGCATAGTATTATTCGACGCACCTCGCGAATTTATCGTTTCTGCTTTGAGCTGGGGATCAGACGTGGGTATACCGAGATACGATCTTGTGGTCTCGACTAGTCAAGTGATCGCATCACCATTCACAACCTAGTGTGATTGATGTGCCCGTCACACAAGATCAATCGACATTCTGTACGCATCGTTAGATCAGACCAACTTTCTTGATAGGGAATAGGTCGGGTCTGTCTATGCTTGCTTTTCTTTCATGAATTGGAGACCTTTCCCAAATGCATTGTGACTGAAGCTCATGAGAGGCTACGCGAATGTACAAAATTAATCGAGAGATATTTCGTTGTTTGGAAGAGAAGATTTTCGGGTATTTGACATGCGCTGACGGCTGGAATCATTCTTTGCGTGATAGTATAAATGTAAAGTGAAGTAGATGAAAGCAGTAGTAGATTAGTTGCGTATCATTCAATACACCGGAATATTTCTCTCTTATTGTTTGATCGAGACGAACTACCTCTTGCAGTGGCGATCCAGTAGCATTTGCGACCCTGCTTCACAGTTTTCGCAATCACGGTCGTTAGATATTGGCGACCTTCAAGCATCCTCTCCACGATTCACATTACTGTTCATATCAAACAGAAAGTATATTGGATATAAGTAAAATCACCTTCGATCATGCAACATACCATTAAACCTACAGACACTCACATAAAACATCCTTTCTTCTAACAGATCCTACCAAACTATGGCCGTCTCAAGCACCAACAATAACTATCCATCTGTCAGGATTCATTCGACAATGGTCATGCCGGCCATCCCGTCAACCCACGCCTCAAAAACAGCAACGAAACCTCCCCGCCGTCCAACACTCCTCAAACTGAAAGGATCTCTCCTCTCGCACCTGAAATCTAGAAAATCACTCACTAGCAACACAACCTACCTCAATCCCCCAAAACCCCCGCCCTTGCTCGCCCTCCCGCTTGAAATTCGCAGAAGAATCTACACAGCCCTCTTCAACATACTGATTCCCACTAATCTAACCGCTTCATCCACTCCCTCCACCCATCACGCTACATTCCCGCTCACCAGCCCCCCGGAATTCATATACACAAGCCGCACCATCTACACAGAATCTGTTCCTTGTCTTCTGCGTGGTACTGAAATCCACATCGCAGATATACTCTCCGCATCGCGCCTAACGTTCTACCTCTCTAGGCCTGGTAATTTACTTGTTGCGAGCGGGATAGCAGCGTTGTCATTTTCATCGGATATTAGTTGGGCACCACATACGACGCATACCTGCCGGAAGTTGCTAGAATTGTGTAAGGGGTTGCGGAGTGTAAGGGTTGAGGTTCCCGCGGGGGTTTGTGTGAGGGATCTGGGATTTGGTAATATGAAAGGGAAGAGGAAAGGGAGGAGGAGGGTGAGAGTCAAGAGTAAGAAGGAGATTGTGGAGAGTGTTGATTTGTGCTGTTTGAGGGATTGCGAGGGGCTGAAGAAGGTTGTGGTTGTATGTGTGGGTGGGGAGAAGGAGGCTAGGGAGTTGGGGGTGCAGGTTGAACAGGTTTTTGAACCAGTTGTTGGGTATGTGTTTCTCTCTTTCTCTCCGCCTCTTTCTTCTCTGGTTTTTTTTTCTTCTTCTTTTCTCATGCTCTGGAGTTCATGTGGTTTATTTTTGGGTTACGGTGGTGGCTATTCTGTGACTGACTTCGTCCGTGTGTGCATTCTAGGTGGGTTCAGGAACACGTTTGCAAGGATCTTGACCGGGCATTGATCGTGGAACACAAAAAGGAAGTGCATTCGTAAGATGCGGTGTTGTGTCTTAGAAACGGGTGGCAGCCTTCTTGGATTGCCAACTCGTGTTGGATTCTCAATCTTCGTCTATGCTTGCCCAATTCCAGTTGAAAGGATGAGATAAGACGTACAGCCCTACGGGGGCGAGGCGCCGAGCCAGGATGGAACAGACTCGGCTTTTTTATGTGTGTTTCGCGGAGGCTATGTTGCGGATGTTTCGGATGAAACGTGAGACAAGATCCCCTGCTGGCACGTGTTCATGCGCGTTCCCTTTCTGTCTTGTTTTCTTTTTGGGCGCTGTCATTGATGGTACAGCAGGAATGACAGGACATTTGGATCTCGATACGAACTTCTCTTTTTTAGCGTGTGGATTCAATGGAGGGCTAGAGCGCGGTAGTAAAGGGGTCGACCGTACGAGGCAGAAAGTATCACCCAGTTCTCGTTCGAGCAAAATGACACGCTGGGAACAAAAAAGAGATTCCATTTCACGGGTCATGTGTCGCAAAAACCACTTGTGTGTTTTCTGCCCAGGTGAGTGGGGGCCACGCAGTTACATAGTTGGAAAGCATGGGGGCAGTAGCACTAGATAGTCAGCGTTTTGCGGTGTTCTGAAGCTTGAGGCTCGTCATCAATGCTGTTTGTCCGGTCCGTGTGCACTTGCCGCGAGACGACCAGATAATGAATGCTAGTAGGGGCCCTGCATCGAAGCATCTCGCGCGGGGACGTCATCGGAGTGACGTTGTCTGTTTTGTTGATGTCGTCTTGAATAGTGTGTTGACAGCAGTTATGCCGATAGTGGTGCCATGGCTCAAAGCATTGACCTGGTGTTTGAGTTCGCGATTGAACGAATGCCTATGTATAGGGATGGAACTGCATCTATGTCATGCGAGCCCCGGTCTGCTACGCGGCCCGGAGCCTTTGGGAGTTTTGGGCGGGGGTTTGTTTGGCACTGCATGGCTACAACAAGACTTGAAGACTCAAAGACCGAATCAGATGTTTCCATGTCCCGCAACGGGTGGCGGAATTGATTGATGGGTGATGGTGGTTTTGACTTGGCCGTCATCATATCGACCCCTTCCCTTCTCCGACCGGAGATCTTGGTGGTCGATCCGGCGGTACTATCCAGAGAAGGGGCATGTAAGCGAGCCATGGCCGCGGAAGCCCTGGTCGCAATGCAGGGGGGGAACAAGCAACGGCTATCCAAAGACGAGACTAGAACTAGTAGATGGAGCCGCCATGTTTTTGTGTCTTCGTTCCTGTCTATATCTTCCTTCCCGCACACCACTGCTCCATTGCCACAACACCAACACCACCACCAGGAAAAGCAGCCACAGTTGGGCATCCTGTGACATCACGAACGAAAGCCATCCTCTTGCGCGTCGGGACAGGATCCCCGCCTACTGCACTTGCATGTCCAGCGGGTAGTGCTACGCTTGAAGATAGTCGATTGGCGCCGCAACTAGGCACCGAACAGAAACAAGTCCTTGCCGATAGGCTGTGGACAACAGGGCGAGAACCTGCAGGCAGGGAGAGACTACAGAAGGAGGGCGACGAAAAGCGCTAAGAATACGAAGAAAGATCGCTGCGAACTGCTCCACAGTTACGTAAACACCATAGCTCCATCTCCTTTCCATCTCAACCCCAGATTCAATAGGGCAACAGCCCTATTACAAGTCAATTCGCCATCGTTATGCCACGCCGCACAAAAGCCTGCGCGATATGTCGGAAAAAGCGAATCAAATGCGACGCCACCATGCCTCATTGCACCATGTGCCTGAAGTTCGGACGCCAGTGCCCTGGTCCAACCGATGCACCACTACTATTCATTGACAACTCCGCCTATCCCTCGGGAAAGAGACCCAAGAAATCCAGGGTGGCATCTGCTCCAGCAAGAGAACAGGGTACTGCACTTGTTCATGTTGGGACACAGAACCGTTATCTGCCGAGTCCGGGGCAATCGAGTTCTCTACGAGGCGGCAAGGGGAACGACCCCAAAACCGTTTCAGGGAATACTGATGATCAATTGCCCTATGAATTGGCATATGATCTAACAGTCCATGTCAGCCCACGATACGTTCTCCACGAAGCCTTCTACTCCAATCTGGTGCGTTTTTTCTGTGCCGACGGCCGCCACCTGCCTGGCGCTCCACGCCGTACGCCTACCTGGCTTCACGTTCTACCAAAACTGGCTTCGAATCATGCCGATATCAACAAACAGGGACAAGATGATACGCCTAGACAGGCACTTTCCTTTGCGCTTCGCGCCACTACGGCAGCTTTCAGTGGTATAGAGACAAGAAATGTCTCTCTTCTAGAATATGCTTCCCGGCTTTATGGAGCAGCCTTGCGCGGGCAAGGAAAAGCATTGGCCGCCGAAGAAGCAGAAAACTCCGCAAGAGCACGTCCCTCGGTCGAGATGTTAGGCACGAGCATTTTACTAGGCATGTTTGAGGCCGTCGTGGCTACCACTAGTTCTGCATACGCCGAGCACATCATGGGTGCCGCGAAGATGGTCGCACGCCTTCTCAAGAGAATGCCAAAGCCTTCAAGCAAAGTATTTGATCAGCCACCACCGCGTCTCCCCGATGGGCCAAATGGCTCTTTGAGTCAGCGTGCGAGTGAGAGCAACACTGGTGCCTTTTCGGAACCTTTGCCAACAGGACTCTTCTTCCACATACGTTTCCAGCTGACATTTGTCTACCTGACAAGTACTTCAGAGCGACTCCGTCAAGACGACATCATCATGACAGTATTGGAGGATGTATGCGGGTGGGAGCTTGAGAACATACCGCTTATGCAGCGTCTGCTTCGACCTGTTACCCGCCTAGCTACACTTGTCGACAGTACGAATCTCTCCGCGTGGCAGAGAAGGTGGGCCTTCAAGAGCGTCCAGGATGAAGTAAATCAGCTCTGGGAGGAATATGGGCACTCGGGGAAAACCCAGAAGCTAATGTGGATGAATGCGCAAACGGGACAAACTGAGTTCAGAGACCCATTCACCGCGTTAACGTATGCATATTTTGCGGCTTGTTGGGCGCTGCTGGACATTGCTTCGCCGTCTGAGAGCAACACTGAGACCATTTCCCTGCCTTTGCGCTCATGCTCACCATCCACTCCCCCTCAGGCAGGCAGCGAGCCTCAGCGTCGTCCGAATTCGCAGTCGCCGCCCGTGAAAACACCACCATCAGTGCGCTTCATTTCTCCCTCATCGTCTTCACCAACATGGTCATCTTCGTCGCCGGTTGCAGAGCATCATGCCCTCATCCTCTCGGTGGCTTGGTACCTGCGGCTTCGCGACGTAGGGTTTTCTTATCTGCGTCTTCATTCGCCTCTTTTTGTCACTGCCATGTATTCAGCCAGCATCGAACAGCGTCGCGTGGCCAGAATGATATTCGAGGAGTGGGAGAGCGGTTCTCTTAAGGGAATCGGGGCACTCGCGTTGGAGCGGCTTGATGCGGAACCAGCGTGAGTGGAATATGGACCGTTGGAGTTTATGGTTTGAGGATAGGAAGGAAGCAGACTTTGGCCATAGAACGCCAATATTGCGACGCATTTTTATGGGTCTTTTTCGGGCATCGCAGTGGGTCTGGACAGGGTTTCCAGGGGCACAGACTATTTCTACATCCATCCCGTTGAACACTCTAGGATGTGTGTGTCAGCACAAAACGTGCGGTGCTGCCATAGTTGGCCGGAGCATTCACGGCGCGAAGTCGACCTCCCACCACACGTACGTGAAGATACGTACATGTCCTCCAGCGAAAGAGAGAGAGCATTACCTATGGCTGGACAGAGAAACCTATACGATATATGCATCGATAGCTGACGAATAAGTGACTTGAAGCGGGAATCGCATAATATACAGTCCCTTCAGATAGTCCATTTCAACCCTCCCATTGGCTCGGCTTGGTGTTCCCGTGGCCTGGGCATTAGTTCCCTCCGTACATCTCTCAGTCTCTCCATCCCCTCCCACATACCCTGGAAAGTTCGCTGGATGAAGATTCAGGTTTTTCTTCCGATCGGAGTCCCCTACATTCATTCGACACCCTGATCTGTGTAGACGCGTTGATCCAATTCACTGCATCCACCTGTTTAGCCAACCACGCCGTCATTCATCGTCATCGCGCGCCATCACACCTGACTGTATTCTGTCGTCTTCTGACCAGAGACTGATAAAAATCTGATTCTCTTCATCCTAATCAGCATCATTCCTGCGTACATTGGCTTTACACTTGCCATGGGAAGGGTCGATGCACCATCCAACGTATGAAACGGCCGGTGATCAAGCCTCCAAGGTAGCAATTCCTAGGCTGGAGCGCCGGCATCTCGATCGATCCGCAGAGAGAAAGGGAGATGGACGGCAAGAGAAGAGGGTGAGGAAGGCGGTACGGTTGCTCTTCACATCCAACACGTCCTTGGACAAGGAGATGGGTACTAACTGCATGGCATTCAGTGCACCAACTGCCGCAAAAGAAGTGAGTAACTGTCTAACAATGCGAGCGGCTTCCGCTTCTGCTTTGAAGCACTTTGACACCTGCGCTTTCGGCCACGTCAACTATTCGAAGCTCTACACCTTCTCATACTCACCAGAGAGGGTGATGCTGACACAATACAGAAGTTAAATGCTCCGGCGAGCAACCAAGCTGCTTGAATTGCGAAGCAGCCGAAATTGAGTGTTACTACGAACCAGCTCGACGGGACAAGCTCCGCTCCGCAACTCACCAAAATCAATCGCTCATCGCTCTCCTAAACGATCTCCGACTCCGTGTCAACGATGCCGACAAGCAGACAATCGATGATGCGTTAAAGCACGTGGACGATGGATCTGCCTCTCACACTAATGCGCACACATCGACATCTAGCAAACGGCGCAAGCCGTCTTCGGCATCTGCTGATGACCCCTACATCTTATCCGGTGAGGACCGCGCACCTGCCAGTATAGGTTCAAACGAAGATCTGGATCTGCTAGATGAAGACCTTTTGAGGAGCAAAGAAGCAAGAGAGACGGGATATGCAGGCAAGAATTCGACAGTCGCATGGCTGAGAAGTCTTCAAAAAGAAGTCAAGAACGCAGATGGGCAGCCATATGGATTGCCGTATGGACCAGCGGGCGCGGACTACAACTCTACCGTTCGAAGATCCGAAGCGTTGCATGAGAGAAGGCGCCAAAGCCACCAGCAAACTGTACGGCCTGAGACTACGGAAACTAGCTTTTACCTCGATACCGATGGTTTAGAGTTGAATGCCACTGTATGTACAAATTTTCCAAAACTTCCAGGCCTCAGCCTTCTCGTACTTGACTGACGTTGTATCAGGTTAATCCTTACCAGCTTCCTCCTTACGATGTCGCAGAAAAACTCTTCGATTTCTACATGCGCACAGTCTACAAATCTTTCCCAATCACGCCCAGCACCTTCCCAAGCCAATTCAAGAAATTCTTCGAAGCTATTCGCTCCGAACGCGCATTCCAGGTGCCGGACAAATGGCTTGCACTGCTCAACCTTTGCTTCGCTGTCGGATCACAATACTCGACCCTGACAGGTCAAGAGCGCCACACCGATACCAAGGAACATCGTATATACATGACAAGGGCGGTGCGTCTACTGGGGCTGAAAGACAACCTTCTGTTTGCCGCGGCTCCAGACCTTCCCACTATTCAGGCAACAGGTTTACTGTCCTTCTACTACATGTCCATTGGCCATGTCAGTCGTGCCTGGGTCATGATTGGAATAGCTATACGCTTTGCTCTTGCTCTGGGTCTGCATCTTCGCAATGAGGATCCTAATACGCCGGCCAGCAAGAAAGACACCTTAGTACGAACATGGTAGGTTTGGATGTATTCAGAGACTACGCGGCGGCACACATAAATATATGCTAATACTTTCAAGGTGGAGCCTACACGCTATTGAATGTCTTGTTAGTTCCGTGACAGGGCGGCCCTGCGTACTTGCTCCTGAAGATTGCACAGCAGCATTTCCTTACAGTTTTCGGGAGAGTGGTTCCGCTGTGCACCAGCAGGACGCTACTCATGAGTACAGCAAAACATCCAAAAGCACTGGAGCTAGTTCGTCAGCGTTTACGGGAAGTGATACTCCGGACTCTGTGCGAAAGACTGGCGTTCCTGGCTCTGCTCTCGAAGCTCATATCGCTATCGGACTGATCACCCAGAAGGTTCTCTCCAGTATTTACGCACCTCGGGTGGCTACTCGATCATGGTCATACATTCAATCTTTGATACCGTCACTGCTCGCAGAGCTGGAGGAGTGGCGAGGCGCTGTCCTACCTTATCGATATGGCAAATTCGTGAACCCGTTCCCACCACCGGATGGTGATAGGGAATCTTTCCTGTTGAGATTCTATTATTACAGTAATCTGATCTTGATTACGCGCCCATGTCTCTGCAGAATAGAGCGGCGCATCACAGGTAGGTGTTTAGCAATATGTGTGCGCTGGCCAGTTTCTTAACAACAAGTAAACCGTTTTTAGCTGACTCCAGTGGTACAATCTAGGCCAGAGTGACTTTTCATTCGATTTCAATGAAACAACAGCCAAGAGGTGCGTCCAAGCAGCTCAAGACATGGCAGATCTGCTCCCCGAAGATCTGAATTTGAAATACCTATTGGAAAATGGACCATGGTGGATAATGGTACATCATAGTCAGTCTCTCAATCATTGTCCGTACCATCCCGCTCTCACTAATATGGTTGCCAGTCATGCAATCTATGACTGTCCTGCTTCTGGAACTGTCATACCAGAGCACCCATATCTCAGGCGATGACAGTTCCTTAACTCCTAGAATAAGGAAGCTGGTCCGCTGGCTACGTGTCATGCGTGCTACGGATCCTTCCTCTGAGCGCGCATACAATGTGGTAGTGAACATCATCCGCCACAGCGGAAATCAATTTCACACAAAAGCCGAACATCTACTCGACGAGGACGATACCGGAATCTACATGACATCGGGCAATCAACAGGCTGCACATGGGTCTGCAGAAGGGTTCACCACAAGCGCCAATGTTGCAGGCAACAGGGCGAGGGATGACAGGGATATTATCGAGGGTCTGGCAGAAGCAGCATCTCATCATCCCGCGGAGATATCCACCGCGACCGACCCGGCCACTGCCCGCCCTACGAAGCTTTCTTTGCACACGAACACGACTGGTCTCGAATACAACACCCTCAATAGCATGCCGCAGTCCGCATTCACACCAACAACTGCGTCGTTTGACCAACAATCCAGTTCTCAAGGCGCCCCTCTTGGAGCGGAGGGGCACTACCCTTTCTATGACCCGTACAACAACCTTTACGCCAACCCCAATCCATTCATGACAACTAGCTTCGATCAAAACAGCTGGGGAATGTTCGTGGGCAGTCCTGTGGATGATGGGTATGGAGGGGCAGAGCAAGCGGAACTTAGCCCAACTGACGAACTGGCCACCCCGCTAGGTGTTGCTGGTAGCTCGACGACTAGTTACTGGCAAGGCGGGGATTATGGTGATGAACAGCATTCGGACCGGTTCGCGAGTGGGGGATCCTAGCCTTCCACCCGTGTTTCCTTTCTTACCTCCATTCGACGATATCCCCACGGCTGAGCTCGGTGCAATGGATAGGGTTTGGGTCATGTTAGCGATGTTGTATCGGGGAATTTGGTCACTGTTCGTGGACTCAGCTCTTCACACAATCCCTGACGGGAAATGGCGGAAGGGTAGGGACCTACTCGCTCTACTCCAACCTGATTTAGTCACGGAAGATGGGGAACAACGGGCTGTTCTTCTTAACTTTTCATGAGTTCGATGATGATAATGATGATGATAACGACTATAACGATGGGGGGAAGCAGGGAGACGGTAGTTAGTTTTTTTTTTTTAGTACTCTACGTCCGCATTCATGTCGAATTTTTACCTTTTTGGCTTTCATTCACCTGCTCTCTCTTTGTTATACTCTCTGCCTTTTGTTTTCTTGGAAATACCACTGCGTTCCCCAGCTATGAGCGTATATGTTTGCCTAGATGCATGTTAAAGTATATATATATACATATGTATATATACATACTCGGGGTATGACAACGGATCCAACGAAACGTGCAATCGAGGTAGGTTCCTGCTCTTCCCCCCCCCCAAATACGAGTGATATTCTATGATCTGGTATATACTGACTAGCATACTATGTAGACACAGTCTACTTTGATTTCCTGAGCGCCAACACAAAATCGTAGAGTTTGCAACACCCAACCTCACCAGAGTTATTCTAAGCTATTGATTGGCTGGGGATGGTTTACGCGCTTACTCTTGATTGAGTAAAAACGTGATTTTCTCGCACTAATTTCCCTCGGGGGAGAATTGGCAACGCTATGAGCATTCATTGGGTGGTTACGTCTCATAGATCGTTTCTGCATCGAACAAGCGCCTACAATGATTCCGCTTCGCTGGGGGAAAGGGCGAGGAGAAAATTTGGGAGATGGTAGAAGGGATGATGTGCATGTTTGGATGATGATGCCAAGAGAGGGGGACCCTGCAGAGGGGTAAGTTTTCCAGACGATCAAGACAAAGCGAGGGGCTCGACAGAGGACATGGCATGAATTGATTGGGTGGGCTGCATACCGACTTTGAAGCATAGCATATGAAGAGCACGCCAACGATGCAGTTCCAAGCTATCACGCACAAGATGACCCGATCCACCCCACTGTATTCCTCTCCAATGACAACTCAGAGGAGCTTCGGCTTCCCGTATACGAGATTTACGGGATTGGTCTTGCAATGGCCGGCTTTGAGTATTCAATGATAAAAGAACGTAGGCACGTAAAAATGGGATGCATATGCATAGATCAACAGAGCAAGCACAGCACGAGGCATTGTCTCGAAAGTTACTTTTTCATCATTTTTGTGTTTCCTAGGCTAGACATATTTTTTTTTCGCACATGAAGAAGAGTCGTTAAAAAGTGCCAGGTAAAAAAAAAGAGAGAAAAAAAAAGGTCGGGGGTATCATAGAAGCATTCGAAAAAGGTTTCCTCGAGCAACTCAACCGCCAATATCAATGACGGAAATATGAGAAAGATAGAGACGGAAGATCGTTATCGACAAGAAACGAGAGAAGACGGGGACCGAATTTTACACGGCTTGCACCTCATCTTCCTCATCAATGTCGTTGAGCAGGTCAAAGCCACTGAAATCATCAGGATCCAGTGAGTCGTCACCGGATAGACTAAAGAGAGAGTCTATGCTCGACTCGCGATGCATCTTGCCAGGCTCGAGCGTCGCCATGGCAGGACTCTGAGACTGAGACTGTGACTTCATAGCCGGACTTTCCATGGCTGTGGGTGACTGCTGCTGTTGCTGTTGCTGTGGCTGGTGTTGCTGCTGCATCCGCGAGCTTGTCACAGCCTCGAGGCCGGGTGCTTGCATACCGAGAAGATCGCCAGCGCAACGCGTGAGATACTCGTCGACGGCCCAGAAGCCGCAGTTAGCGTGACGTAGGACCTCGTTCTTAAGCTCGAGAAGCTCCTCGCGGAGCATGGCTATGTTCTCCTTGAGAGCTTTGTTTTTAGCTGCATGTTCACGGGCTCGGTACTCGAGGCTGCCGATGTACTCCTTTTTCCGCTGGCGGCATTTGTGTGCCGCTACACGGTTCTTCTCTAGGTGGGATTGGCGGGCGGATGAGACTTGGAAGGGAAATCCATCGGCAGTGAATGCCTCTACCATCTGCGGGGTGGACTTGGGACGGCCCCGCTTGCGCTTGGGTGGCTGCGGGTTGTCAGAGGGTAGTTGGGAGGATGGGGGATCGGTGGGTGGCTGATTGGCGGATGATTTCTGGCTAGTAGTCTTGGACGTCCGGCGGCGCTTTGATGGGCGCACTTCGTCTTGCTTGGGTGGTGATGATGAGGAGCTGGGTGATTGTTGCTGTTGTGTCTGCTGCTCCGGTTTGGGCTGGAAGTCTTGTAGGGTCTGCAACTGGTGGTCTGGGAACAAAGCTTCATTCCTAAGCTCCTCGACAGGGATGGAAGTTGCTCGGTCCTCTCGGACCTCGCGCGGTCGCTCTGCCGGTGAAAGCTCCTCGGGTGGGGTTACTTGGCCATATCGCTCAATGGCACTTTGGGTGAGGAGAGACGGGGGAATTGTGAAGCTTGAGCTGGAGAAGGATGGGCTGCCAAAAGCAGACCACTTGTCTGAATGGGCATCGTTCTGATTGAGGGCAACGAATGCGTCGTTTGCCCAGTCACCTCCGAAGTGATGAGGCTCCAGCTGCATAGTCATGAGGGGCGACACTATCTTGTGCGGGTGGGGATGAGCTGAAAGTGGTTGATTGGGCTTGTGATGGAATGTGTGTTGTTGGTAGGTGTAGTGGTAGCGAATGCTGAATGAAGAGGGATCACAGCGAGCTGCACCTGCTGTGTATTATACGTGGGTAGGTTCGTTTCAAGCTCCAGAAGGAAGGCGGCAGGAACTCCCGAGAGTGACGTGGGTCTGAGTAGTGAGTAGGAAGGAGTGGAGCAGAGAAGCGTTGGAAAGATGGGCGTGAGGGAAGAGTAAGTAAGTGGCGAGGGCGGTTGTTGACGGGAAAGCAAATGGTCTGGTTCGGTGGTCCGCAAAAAGGAAGGGAGGGGGAAACAGACAGAGGGGATGGGAATTGGACATTGGCACAGGCGGACAAGGGAATGTTAATGTACGCGCCAGCATGGGAATTTGAATCCGGCATGCTTTTCTGGGGATCGAGAACAGTGCGATGGATCGGTGACGTGAAAACCGAAGAGGACAAGCTCTAACCCACTTCAGCCCACGGCAGAAACCCAAAGGGCAGCCAGAGTGCAAGCGACGGGGGCGCAGGGATGGATGGATCATGATGGCTGATGGGGGGAATCATGGGAAACCTGTTTGGCGGCCATGGCACTTGGGAAGAAATGCATCTTTGTCGCTACCTTGCTTCGTTGAGAGACTACTGCCACCCTTGCCCTCACAATGATCCCGCCGCAGCTGCTCGGTGCGCTGTTCCCGCCCAGTCGTCTTCTTCGTGACGGGTGGATTCACATACTAATTCTCGGACGGTTGTGTAGATCATAGCTGCGACCACGCAAAAGCCATGGACATGGGCAAGCCTTCAAATGTGCTGTTGTGCAATGACACTGGGTGCACAGCCAGTGTACAGACTCACCCCGCCGTCTCCATAACAAACAATAAGCTATGCAATATGAACTTGGAGGCCGTCCGAACTATGTCGCGTACTATTGGTTCGTAGTCTCCAACATGTCGCCGTGTAATCGTGCACTGATGTTTCCTTTGTGTACCAGCTGACGCGAAGTGTTTGGGGGGGCGTTGGGCGAGGTAAGCCGCACGCACACACATAAACACCCACATGCTTCCGTCCCTTGTCCCTCGCTTTCGCCGTTCACTGTCCGTTTATTCCCATGAGCCAGGCGGCTTGTTCCCGCTTGCGATCCATCCAACCCTCCCATACTTGAGCGTAGCCGCAAAAGCCCTTCAGTCGCATCATCGAAGCGCCCCTTGCCGTCAAGCGTCCAAGCCATCTCGTGGCCCTGTCGCTTTGAAGCGTGGCAGCCTGGGGCGATCAGCCCGAGCTTGTCCTCGCAGATCGTGATCGTGATCGCGAAAAACGCCTCCGCGGAACCACAGCGCACCAGCCCTCACGTGATTATTCACCATCCCTCAACCTTGTCAAGTGCGGGTCTCCTGCTGTAGGATTTTGTGCGTTATCGCATCCTCTTCGGACTGATTCAATCGAAAAGCGTATATTTTCAGAGTCTTCGGCTCGCCTGGGCTTAGGGGCGCCGTTCAGCCCGTCCCAATCGCACCTATCGAGTAATCGGTGGGGTTACCGATGCTTCTAGGCTCATGGTACTCGTCTTAATCAAACTGTCGTCGTTGCATGCAAAATCGTTGTTGACACATCTTGTACCAGCTGAGAATCTACATATCGAATGCACTGTGACATGGAAACTGTGAGCTGTCGTGTGCTACAACAAACATTTTGACATTCTTTTGTATCGTGAGAGACCAGCCTCGGAATAAACTTGGAGAAATATGCACATAGCCTCTAATCCCCTCACGCATCTTGTCGACCCTGGCTGAGTACCGCTTATATACATACCTCTTACATGCAACGGGGCCTTGCTCGGCTTCTCATTCGTCCCAGTTTCATGTTGCTTGGCTTCTCGGAACGTTGTCTCGGAAACAATCGCTTGGAAGGCGAACACAAACCATTTCAATGTGTCACATCACGCTTTCCCCTCTTCCCACCGAATTTGACCAGGCATCGTTGCTTCAGCCCCGTCAACAGATCCAGCGACGTAAACATACATATGTACAACAAGTCTGAAGAGAACATCATGTCAAAGGGCCTCTACTGTCTATCAACTGCTCACTTGGGCATGAGAAAGGAGGCAAAAAAGAGGGACATGGATCATATCCTTTCATCACCCGTCGCGCGCTTGTTCGGCATCTTCCCCCATCATTAATCAGCTCCCACAAAGTTCGCAAGCAGAAGAACAATGCGCTTGTACGGGGGCAGCAAGATCGACCCCTCTCCCAAACTCTCTACTATGGTTAATCCTAGCAGCAAGGCCATCACCCATCCATGACTCCCACCATGACCTTGGCCACCGCTAAAAATCCTGATTTCAAACAATTCGATGACGAGCCATCCTGATCCCAGACTTTCCCATGACGCAGCAGCACCGCTTTTTCCAATTTTCCCATCTTACACGGACCATGCAACACACGCCAGTGCGTATGCATTTGCCACCCACTCTGCGCCGGCGCCCGAGAATGGCCCTACGATCGTTCGATGGCGCGCATGTCACGTCCTTCCCCATGAGGCAGTGATGCGATGGGCATGTCCCGCGTAGTTTGGAATTTTCACGCAGCGAGTGAGGTAACTGGCCACAGCAGCCTTGACTGGCCTCGCTCTTGTTCGATTGCGCGGTTGTCTGTGCTGATGGGAAACTTAGTGATGCGTTGGGTGGGGTTTCGAGGCCTTTCAACGCTGGTGGGGATGACGGGGAAGGAACAGGCTTGGCTTTTGTCATTCTCCGAGTGATATCCTTCTTTCCGGTCCCATGAGAAAGCATCGTGGACTGGAGCACTGCACTGGGAGAGCGTTGAAAATTGCCACTTTCGTTACATCATTTGCTTTGGACCCTGAGTCGGTTTGCTGAATGCGTACCAAACATCTGCCTGTCCCATCTACCGACCGGCCAAACATGAATTTCGCATCGTTCATCAAGTCACAGGAACATCAAAAGATAAAAGAGTGAATTCGCTATGATTGATAAGACCATGGACAATTACCCCACTCAGAAATGAATCATTGTGCGGCGACAATCCCCGTCTGTCACCTCAATATTTGCTCTCGCGGTGGGGACTTCGGAAATTTGCAAATGCTTCATGCTCTTCAATTCATCCTTGTTGGTTTTGATGTAGGTTGGTCATGTTGAAAGCATCGTAATGCCTGCCTCAAAGCTATCGCCAAATGTCCAGCCAGCCTTGTCGAACGGTCATCGCCAAATTTACACATGATGTCTGATTGAGTTCAACATGAAATCTCTCACAATACGTATGGCGGAATCACTTTTCATCTATCCGGTCAATACAATCTCTTTCCATCTCAATGGCATGACTCTTCCCGAACACGATCATCTGATTTCTCACAATAGCTGTCCTTCACTATCTACACTTCATCCAGTTCCAGAACATTCCGAGCCCACCCAATAAACTGTCCACAATCCAGAATTCCAACACCGCCCCCAAACCTGCAATCAAGCAAGAAACAGAGAAAAGATTCCCCACCCACACGACCCACACATCACCACATGCAGAAGAGCAAGGGAGGACAAAGCGTTCGTAGCCATCCGAAACCCGGCATCCGAACCCAAGTCACGGGTACAAAAAAATCCACGGATGCAAATTCCGGCCTGTCAGTCATGGCTATTCTATATTTCCCCATGTACTGTAATCCACTTGTAATCCTGCTGTGCCAAGTCTGCTCCTGCTCTCTCGCGTGAGATGATATGATGTGATTGCTCTACGGATCGATTTCCCTTGTCCAATCATGGTTCTCTGCGTTGTATTGGTTGCGGACG
The DNA here is from genome assembly GCA_948474695.1 of Periconia digitata. Classification (NCBI taxonomy): domain Eukaryota; kingdom Fungi; phylum Ascomycota; class Dothideomycetes; order Pleosporales; family Periconiaceae; genus Periconia; species Periconia digitata. The sequence goes on from CAOQHR010000002.1 coordinate 1,862,451, forward strand.
GGATCGGGGGTGACGAATCTTTCCATTCGTTGCGGGATTATTCGTGAGGATGTTGTTTGGTCGTGGGTTCGCCCCACTCCTCTACGATCGTGAGATTGGTTTGAAATTGCGGATTTGTTCCTGGGGATCGCGAACGTCAAGTTGTTGTGAGGGGTTTTTGTTCCTCAACTGTGAATGGAAGTGAGAGCAAGGCATAATCTTTCATGGATGGACATCTTTTCAGCGCAATTAATGACATGATTTGTGGGTTTGAGTCTTGAGTAAGTCTTTTCTTCCCCCTTTCTTTCGGTGTCGTGCTGGGTGAAGGTATCTAGGAAGGTAATCTGCGCTGCTCTTTCTTGTTTTTTCTTAGCTGTTTCAGGAGTCGTCTCGCTATTCTGCCGAATGAATTTCACGGCACGGAGTATATCCCCAGCTTTGGGCATCTACAGACTGATGTACGTATCATGACTTCCATAGAGTCCCTGGGTTGGATAGACAGAGCCTCATCTGTACAAAGATGCAGCTCCTCGGAATACCTGCAGAAGCTACAGTTTAGAAACGATCTCCAGTCATTCTCCTCCAGAACCCCAATCTCTTCAGCGAAAAAATAACTCCTTAGGCTCAGAATCCCCAATTCACCTTCCCAGCCCCCATCCCCAGCGCTCTAATCTCTTCCCTTTCGCAGACCTTCCAGCTCTGAATCATCCACTCAACTTTATTCTTCAACTCCTCGCTTTCCACCTCTCCCACTTTCCTAGCTAATCCCGCGGCCAACTCCACCCGCAGCACATCTTGTATCTCCCACTCAACCTGCATCATCCAGCCAATATCCCCCAAGTAGCACGCAACTCTGAACCTATCATCACCTTGCAGAAACTTCAACACGAGCTGAAGCTGCGCAAACTGTTCGTGGTATACGGTCCCCGGCATAGCGTCTGTGCACCGCATTACACGTGCGGCGAAGGCTTCACAATGGGCTTCTCGCTCTTCGCGGCTCGCTGGGCGGTCAATCGGTAGCTTGTCTGAATACCGCGCGGCAAATCGCATCATGTACATCTGTAGCTTAAAAGTAGTGGGCAATATTCTGGCAGAGGTGGACCCGGAGGGATTGTTGGAATTGCGCGCGTACTCTATGTGAGCGATTATGGCTTCAAGGATCGGCTTATACCGAGTACCCCAGGAAGCAGGAAAGGAGCTTTTGGGGTTATCGAGTGCGCTGCACAAGCGGTCTGTAAATCGCCGCGTGTAAGTAAGGTGCTCCGTGTCGTGGTCCAGAGTTAGAACAAAGAGCTGCACGTATTGCTCCTGGATGTGAGTGGGCGTGATAGCGCTCGGTTGATGGGAATACGATTTATCCAGAAGAGTAATGAGAGCCGTGATGGCTGTCCCCACGATGTTGAGTCCTCTCCCAAAGTGTGAGAGCCAGAACTTGGCGGCTGGTGTGAGTGGTTTGTCTTTGCGAGGTTGGAGGCGCTTGTTCAGAGACGCAATTGGTTCTGGAGGCGTGATGTTGAAGTGAACATATCTAACGTAGTCATCTAACAATGACAGAGGCGCATGCCTGGACGCGTCTCGGAATATCCTTTGTGTGATGTCGTGGTTAAATGGAGGGTAAGGGATATGATAAGGTCCGGAGATTCCATGTTGGCGCATGAAAATGTGTATCCATCGCTCAGTTTGCTCCTTCAATCCAGCGTGAATAGGCAAAATGATAGAGGTGAAGTAATTCTTCTGTTTATCGGAATCCACGTGCCCCATCTTTTCCTTGAGGAAGTCCAACAGAGAAAGTAGCAACGGTGTATCGTTCTCAGATAGGAGTTGAGCCGTGAGTCGGGGTGGTGTAGATGTCGTCTCTGCCGTTTTCCATTCGCTGGCACTAATAGGCTCCCGCTCACGCAAATTAGTGGCGATTGGTATGACAGTCTCCAGAGCGTGCAGGACGTTGTCATCCGTTTCAGCCATCAAGGGCTTGGATCCATACATTGCTAATAGACTGGAAACAACAGCGCCTTGAACGTCGTTATGCGAAAATTTGGCGAGAACTTTTGTCAAAACGGAGAGCGAACATTTGGTGGAGACATAGGCTGCATCTTTGAGACTATTCACTAGTAATTTGACGGTGGTCACCTTCAGTAACGGCGAAGGATCCTAGCAAATGTTAGCGCATCTTTCATCCGGGCATAAAGTTGAAGGGAGAAAAAATATAGAGGACAAAAACATCACTTATGGGCTGGAAATACATATGAAGGGAGACGTATATACCTGTTGCTGCTTCTTCATCGATGAATCGAGTACTTCGGAATCTCTGCTGTTATTCCCCGTGAGAAGTTCTGCTTGGATCTTGGTACGCTCTTCTAATTTATCGAAAATGGCATCTGCAAAGTACAGAATACATGCTTGTGCATCAGATGCGGATAGTCTTTTGAGAAGCTCGTGTGACAGAGCTATCCAATACCAGGTACTGGAATCGGATGAACTTTTCATGTACTGTATCGCCAATTTTGCAGCAAGCGCCGGCCTATCGCTTCGTTTGAGGAGATCCAGGTATCTGTACAGTAAGCTTGACCACTCCCTGTGTTCATCAATGTTCGCAGCCGTCTTATTCAACTGCTCGAGCGCACTGTTTGCGCCTTTGGCTATCATACTAGGAGGAACATAATGAATCAATCTACGAAGCATTGAAAATGCTTCCTCTTTCGTGCACAAGGGGTCGCGAAGAGTCTCTCCATCTAGGTATAACGTGGGAAATCTGATCGTCGCAGGATTTGTGCCGGGAAATGGTTTGGACAGAAGTCTTTCGCCTGTTCCACCTGTTTCGTCCAAGAAAAGAATGCTAGTCAATAGTATGCCGTCCATAACAGATGGCTCCCTAAGAGCTTGGTCAATCCTCTCTAAAAGCAGCATACCTCTTGCTTTAATTTGTTCGCCTGGCACCCTGATAATCGTTTTGCTGACACTACGTATCGTGGGGAAGGAGGTTAGGCGAGTGTTTGAGGTCATTTTGACAAGATCAATATAAGCCAACGGTTTCAAAACTTTCGTCGGGGAAGGGATATGTTTGGTCGGCGGATGGAGACCCCATTCCTCGATATTACAAGGGTTGTCTACTTCTGGGACCACAAGCCAAGCTTCAGCGACAGAGGGTTGGACAGTCGGAGATTTTAGATCAATTTTCGTTTGAGCAAATTCGTTTTTCCAGTAGCGAATCGCTTCCGCTTCGCTCAACCGTGCCTGAGACAATGGACCAATAGCGTAGTTCCAAGCGCGCTGAGCGCGTTCCTTTTGCTCAAGAGTCGTAGATCCCATGAGGATATACAGCTCCAGTGCCTTATGGTAATGATCAACGAGAACCTTTCTATCCATCATCTCATCGTCGCCTACTGGAAACGGCTGGAAGGCTTCCTGAGGATCCGCAAATATTACCTCGCCTACGCGTGATGCCAGAAAAGGCATATGTGTTTCCAAGATTGCGGAACGAAACGTGAATGGAGCAATCAAAACCTGGATTGGAAGGCCTTGAGGAAACGGTCGAGGGAGTTCGGCGAAATCGGGAAGAGCTACAGGTCGCAAGGTTCTCCACAATTCATCTCGCGCTTTCAACCAGTTGTCCACGAACTGTAATATAGATGGATCTTTGTGGCCTATCCGAGTGATTTTTTCAGAAAGCACTGGGGCTAGAAGTTTCTCCTCGCGTGATAACAACATGGTCACGGTGTTACTCTCTACTCCTTGACGAGATTGCTCATCAGAGAATCCGCAATACTCTGTGAGATGGGGAAGCCTGCGCATGCGCTCCAAAATAACATTCAAAGGCATGCAATGAATTCCTATGGCACCGGTCAGCATTGGATGCGGCGGTCTTTTATCTCGCGTATCAAACGAGAGGTACATACCGCTATAAGCATGCGCATTGTACGATGGCTCACGCTTCGCCATGTCGACCGTTTCGAACAGATCTACTATAGCTCTATTGGCAGATACAACGCCTACATTGAGAGACAATGAAGTTAGCATACTTTGACTCGCAGGATTCCGGAATCGCGCATATGCTATGCGATTGAAGTCGCGTGCAATCCACAGTAGTTCCGATCAAGAGTACTTACCTCTGCTGATATCATGTACAGTCAATTCAGGAGTTAAAAAAGGCTTCGCTGGGATACCAGATAACATAGCGATCTCAGATCGGGATGTCGAAGCCCACAGCTGTCTTGCAACAAGTGGATCTCGCACAAACCGACGTGCCCAAATTTGTTCCTTCATATATATTTCTAAACATCCACTTTCTTTGCTGAATGTAAGTACAGCGCAAGCATGCTGACCGCGGAAGTAAGAGTCACTGCTAGACACTGCTTTCTTCTTTCTTTCCTGGATGTTGATCTGAGCGAGCTCATTTGCTGCTTCTTGGTGCCCGCTACGATGTAAGAGGATGACTTGTAGAAGGTCCGGACCACAGTCGAAATCAATCTTAGGGCTTTTGGTGAAACACCATCTGGAGGGTAGGGCGCGCGGTTGTGTAGCTGATTGAGATGGTGTTTCGACGAGACTCGCTGCATCTAAGCGATTAAGAAGCCATGACGATTCCTCAGGATCAAGACTGCAAACCATATAATCGCGCATCTGAGCAAATATCTCGCGCATGTGCTCTGGGTTATCTGCGTTGTAACCCAAGCTTTGCCAGCCAAAACGGAATTGATGATAGTGCAGACTGAAAGGCAAATCACTCCTGATGTGACCCAGACGGGAGCTTAACGCGCTTAGATCTTTGTTACCATCCACAATCACCTTCGCAAATAGTTGTGAGAACATGTCTTGCTTCTTGTACCAGCATTTCGCGATCAGGTGAACAAAGCTGTTGCATTTCCATGCAAGCTTATCGAGATGTCCATGGCGTTCGATCCAGGACAGGCTAGTCACAATAATGTCTTGTAGAAGAGCCCAGGACGCTTTTTGTCGTATACCGCGCATCAGAAGGGGATGTGCCAGAGAGTTCATGAAGGTCTGATAATCGAAAATGGGGTGTTTCACCGTCGCCATCGCTTGGAGAATTCTAAGTGGAAATGGCATCGCTTCAAGTGGCCCCCATCTCGATGATGTGTAGAGAAGATATCGGCTGAGAATTGGGTATAACCACTCGTCGCGGTTTGGGTTCTCCCCTACGATGGATTCCAGAAATCGATTCTTCAGAGCGATATGATTATGCCTGAAAAACAACTTCTCCTCTCTGTCGCCCATTGAAAGAATGGTGGACTTGTCTTCTATCTCGACACATGCGGGAAGCAGAGTTCGATAATATTTGTCCAGTGGCCGTTCATCCAGGATCTTTTGATTCGGAGAGGGCGACTGGAGGGCATGGAAGAGGTCTTTGAAACACCTGGATTTGACTTCCACATCGCCACCCCTCCAACTATGCGCGATAGCACGACAAGCACTCCTGACTTCATACTCGGAGAAATCGCTGAACAGAGTAACGAGACCATCAACACCGCCCACGCCGTCCCAAAATACTTTCCAACTCGACGATTGAAGACGTTTCCCGAAACGCACAATCGATGTGATTCGTGTGATGATAGAGAATCGTTGTTGCATGCACTTCCACAACGCTCCAGGCGAAGAGGAAACTTTGAGCCACAGATGGATAAATGGACGAGGTGAGAGAGAATCTATTTCAATGAGATGAAGAAGTTGATCCGTTACTTCTTCATCTGACGAGATCTCTAGTGCGTTCCTGAAATATTCCAGGATGCCTTGAGGTGTAGAAGATCGCAACTTCTTCGAATCCAGTTCGAGTCTCATGGTGGTGTCGCAACGAAGGACTCGTAAATAGGAGAAGTCTCTTGATATGTAGTTAGGTAGTGGGTAACAGTCATAGCTTATATGACACATGAGACGGTAAGTAAGATGTGCTAACTGATTACAGGTGGCTCTTGGGAACCTCGCACGTGCCCATGGATGCCTGACGCTAACCCGGTACGGAAGGCACTTCGACAAGTAACAAAGCAATGAATACGCCACAGATGAAGGTGTTTGTGTATGCTCAGGTGGGTATAGAATTCCTTACTGTTTAGACTTTCATTTCAAACGAACTGCGAGATTAATATCACCAGGGACGGACGTATACAGGAAAGAAGATGCACTTTATCCCCAACGAAAACTTTGAGTCATATAATCATGTCGAGTCGATCCTAATGATAAGTCAGACCATCGGCCACGTTAAAACCCCATAAAGTCCATCTACAAGCCAGCTTTCTCGTCCTTGACTGGAGTGACCTCCTGAACAGCTCCGTCCTCAGACTCTTCGTCAGCACTCTTCCTTCCGATGAATTTCGACTCTTTCAAGTTGTTCAGAGCGTCTTCCTCTTTATCAGTGTTATGAAAGGTGAACCAGAATCCAATGGCACCCATCATGGCGACCACAGCGACAGCACCATAGTTCCAAACAAGCAGCGGATCTTCGGACAGACCCACAAGAGCTTGACCAAGAGCGGAAGAGACGGCGGAAGTGAACAGCGCAATACCCTGGACGGTAGAACGCATGTTCTTTGGTGCTTTGGTGTAGGCGTATCTAGAGAGTCGGTTAGTAACAATGCCCCATAGTCGATCATAGAATTAAACTTACTCAAGCTTGGTGATGGACGCCAACACTTCAGACATCCCCACTAAACCATACGGGAAAATTTGAACCCAGACAGATATGTCGACCGAGCAGTCCTTCTTCGCCTTGGTCAAAGCATTGATGTTCGAACCGCAAGGGCTCTGCTTGTAGATGTAGGCCTGCGTAACAGCTGCGCTGACCATAGCAAAACTAGCCATGACGAAACCTGCCGTGATTTTCTTGATGGGCGTGAATCTGATTCCCATCTTTCGGAGCATTGGGTAGACGATGAAATCCATAAGCGGGATGACGATAATAATGAAGATGGGGTTGAGCTTCGCAACGATGTCGTTGGGTGTTTTGCCAAGTTTCATGGTGCTAGCTTGCGAGACAAGGTTGTTCATCATCTGGTTGTACGCGAGCCAGTAGAGCGGGTACCAGAGGAAAACCTTGCATGCCACAACGCCACGACGAACCTCGTCTACCCACTCATCGTCGAATGTCATCCAAGCTGGAGGAGTCTCACCGCGTGCGCGGATGACGGAAGGCTTGACGTGGTCCCAGAAGTTGTCGTCGCGGATGTTCTTGGTGCTATGATTGCGTTAGTGCTACTGTGGACGAGAAGTCGTGAGAACAACAACATACAAGGTCTTGGGGTTCCAAGAACCCTTTCCTTTGAAGGCAAGTCTCACGAGTTTCCATGCTTTCCCCATCACGGAGCCGGTCGGGGGCGCAAGCGTGTAATACTTCTTAAAGTAGATGAGAACAACTGGGCAGACAAGGTAGCAGATAGTTGGCAGCGTGAATGAGAGCCAGAAACCGACGAAATGCTCGGAGTAGACCTAGAGAGCCGTGTTAACTTGGATGCAGCGTCTCGAGCTGAGATTGTACATACCATTGCCAGAGAACCAGTGAGCGATCCCAAGTTGACGAGAAGGTAGAAGTAGATGTAGATGCGAGCTGTTGTGAAAGCGGGATCTACGATTTCCTTGTGGCCTTTCTTGGTCACCCGAACGTATGCCTTCTGATCTTTATATTGCTCGGCAATAAGGGGAGAAATGTTCGATTTGAAACCTCCCGTACCGATTCCCATGACAACCAGACCGACAGAGAAGATACCCATTGCCGCGTCCGGGCGCACAATGACCTGGGGAATTGCGGAGAAGATGAGGATGATATGCCCAATGATGGAGATAACATTGGCATACTGGATGGTGAGGTAACGTCCCCAGTACTGATCCGCTAGGTAAGCACCGAAGAGAGGCGTGAAGTAAGACCAGAACTGGTTGACTGTCGCAAAGTTAGTGAATGATCGAGTCGTTTACCGTATAGGTTCGAGGACATACATGTTGTCATTCCAGTGGAGGCACGTTGACCCATGCCTAGAGCTCCAGATCCCGGCTTCTTGAGAAACCCGGCACCGGTCTTGGAGCCTGGGGGCAGGTCCTTCTGGATGAAATTGACGAAGACGGCGCTGGTACCATAGTATGAGAATCGCTCCGCAAACTCGACGAAAGCAACTGTCCATGCAGTCCAGGGAATGCTGCCGGGGACACGAGGAAGTGTAGCCCACTCCTCCTCAGTGGGGTAGGGACCAAGCAGCATCTCACCCGCATCGTCAAGAGATGTGGTACTGGGAGTATCCGCCAAAGGGACAGGATCAACAACAGATGCTCCCTTGGTCACCTCGAGACTCGCGCGAGTGTCCTTCGTAATGCTTGCCATGACGAACAGTGTACAGGTGATTGCCCAGACAGTCGAGAGGGGGTACAGAAACGCGTAACGACCGCGTGAGGGTCTTCCTCATTTATGTACCCAACCTCGTGTGCCGCATTGATTGCCTCGCAGATAACCAAGACTTTGGAACCGCACTGGAACCACCGAGAGGGTGCATAGTTTCCTTTCTCAGTTACTCCCCAGCCTATCACTACACGACAGACACCAATGAACCAAGGCCCAGATCCAAGGTATTTGCCCCAGAAGGACGGTAAAGGCAGGCATGTTGCGCGCGCATGTGGTCGTTCATAGATATCGGTTCAGTGCCAAGATACCGCCTAGATTGTTGGAGATATCTTTTCGAGCTCGGTAGAGCTTAGTGTGTGGTCGCCAAGTTGTTGAAGCGCTGAAAATTGCTGGGCGTAATTCTACCACCTTCTCATTTAAGCATTTGTTATCCGAACTACCCAAGACGCCTCGGCCACAAGCGCTTGGCTTGCACCAAAGCGCGCCTTTAGAGATATATTTGCGGGGTCCTGGGCATCTTCTTCAGTTCGTGAGCCAATCCGACGTCTGCTAGCCATCAGTATTTCTGAGCCTTTGTTAGCCGACTGTTATCTCGAGTTGCGGCACGGCGTTGATCAAACAATAAGGCGATAGAACATAGCTTGGCAACGACGCCGCCGTTCAGTACGAGAAGACGGGAGGACAGTCTTACATTTGTTCGTGGGTCGTGCGTGTGTCCTCTTCTCCCTTTTCAGACGAGATTCGAATGCAAGTCCGTCCGTGGCCATTGAACCCTGGCCATATTCACAGCTGCACCAGGAGCAGTCTTTGAGCGTCAAGCACCCATGCAAAGCGAGAGTAGGGCTGCACTCGTGCATTGCCATGAGTACCGCGCAGAGGGGTATGCAATAGAATTCATCCAACCCAGTGCGTTCGGACTGGCATCTGCACGGGCGTGAAGGACTCCATAATGCATCCTTCCAATTTAGTTGTGTCTGCAAGGTGCTGTTGATCCGTCTGGTCCTCATGCAGGTCCAACGTTCAAACAGAATGCGAAGAGCCGCAAACGATGGTGCCGGTGTGCCATTGGAGAACGAACCGACTATAGGTCGATTTTCGCGGAATAACGCAACGACGTGTGCTTGCGCGACATATCGATGCTCGTAGATGGATTGACTCTGAGGTGCTGTGTTGAGTGATGAGGCAGGATTCGGGGTTGTGCCGTGAAAGTGGGGCCGGGAATCGAGTTACCGTAAGCGAGCTATCCAGATCGCTCTCCTCTGTATACATGGTCGCAGCCCCCAGAGTTAAAGTAGACTGGCCATGTCTTCCTGGATCCGATGGTTGTATTTAAAGAGACATGGGTCACCATAATAGCGATCAAATGCTGCAAACCATTTGAGATCCCCATCGTGGATCGAGTATGGCGATCTAGCGGCTCGTCAGTGCTCACTTAAGTCGCTGGGCAAGCTTATGTGGCTTTTTGGCGCCTTGGGAGTCAACTCTTCTCTTCTCCTAGCATCTTCTTAGCACTGCTTATGAAAGCTAAGGCGTTCAACAGCATGATAAAACGGTAAACTTTGTTTCGTGTCCTTCGGCTGCTGGATAGCAGACACAAACGAAGCCCTCACAATGAATAACAAACAGAGTCCGATTGAATGGAAACAGTAGCCGACGGAAGGCTTTGGAATCAGCATTAGCTATAAAGAATGGTACTGTGACCGTATCGCCGGTCGACAGTTACACCTAAACGACTTTTCCAAACACTCCGTGCCCGGTACAAATTCAAAGCGCCATCCGACTAATCGTACAACGTAGCATACATGACCCCGACTCTTTCAAATGGAGAAATGCGCAGGACTAGGTTGACGAACAAAATCCATCTCCTCGCCAGCCTCAGCATAACAGATATCATCGACAGCAGATCGTCGCTCCACCTCATTGTCAAGTTTGACCAAAATCTCAGACGAATTCCAACTTATTCGGTTTGCAGAGTTCCGTCGAGAAGGCCCGGTGCGCATTTTAAACCCCAGTGCATCTAGTTCGAGACGCAGGGACAGCCCGGCTTGCGTTGATACGCGAAACTCCTCAGTCTTGACAATTTGCAAAGGACTGCGATTGCTGAAGATCTCTTCTTGCGATGGCTTGCAGGGATGGAAGATTCTTTTCCACCACACACCTTGCGTGCTGTCGTCTAGAACGAGTGTCTTGAAATCTAGGTGGTTGGAGCCGTTTTTTGCGAGAGCTATCCGTCTGATGAGATTGGCCATGGACATTTCGATATTGAGTTTGACGAGGAACGCTAACGGGTGGAAAATTGCATATCTGTCGGTGTTGTTAGGCAATCCATGCACAGGGTAAAAAACACAGTAGATGCGAATGCGGTCCACGAGGCGTTTTGCCACCGAGGCCGCGATTCAACTTACACAAAACTGTTAGGGATACTCATGGCGGCGATGATCATCACATCCATGAGCAAAGAAACCACGATAATTCGCTGATTAAACCGAACCAAAGAGCTGTACTTCTCCAATCCATTCATGATCAAATTCTGCTTGACTACACGAACCTGAAAGCGCGGGCAAAATGTCAGCTTCTCTCAACACTGGGATTTGGTCTGGGAATATACTAACAAAGTACCAGTTCAATGAAGCATCGAGAACGAGGTATATTGCTTTTTCAGTTCGATCCCATATTTCGTTGGCATGTATCCACCTAATTGACGTCAGTCTCAACCTGTCCAGTCCGTCGTTTCTCCAGTGTGCCCTGCCACGAAGTCACGTACTCATTACTGATTTGCAACCTGGCAGGCATCCATACGCAAAATACGCTTATGTTGAGCATCGTGACGATGACTGCGACGGAGATCATGATCGTGCGGCCCTTTTCGCGATCGGCGAGGATAATGCGGATACGATTGATGATGATTTGAAGGAGAAGCTGAATTTGGATGGACCACAGTAACACTGACCCCAGAGGTTAGCAAGATTTTCAACTGATGCTGTGACTCCTCGTGAATCTCTGTCGCAACGAGATATAGTACAACCTCATACTGACGTAGTAGGGATACTGACAGATGCCCATATAGAAATAGAAACTTGGCCGGATACACTCCAGAAGGTACAATAAGCATAGAATTGCAATGATGATGCAGGCTACAAGTTCAATCCATATCATCCAAATGTAGGCGCTCCTCGGTGAGTTTCGCGAGGCTTTGGTTTGCTGGATGCCGGAATATGTGGCGATTATTGCGAAGAACATCGCTAGGCCGAACACAATTCCCGCAACAATTAGATCGGTCCTGGTCGTGGGTTGAATTACATATGGCTGCCGGATGAAAGGACCCCATGCTGTGAAGGGCTCGTCGTTACCGCTCATCTCTGTCGTGCTCAGGTGTGAAGAAGAGCTGGTGTCTTGCAATGGATGCGGGGAAGCAGCACATCAGGTTGTAATCATATTCACGCAAGAGGCGAACCAGATTGTATGTTGAATGCAGGGGCTCTGAAGGCCACTGATTACTACATTAAAAGGTGGATCCATTGATCTTGTTCAGTGGCGGAATCGACGCAGGTTTCGTTGCTATTAAGGTACCTAAACCTTCGTGACCCAGCGATTTGAGCCAGTGGCAGAGAAAACGGAGATCACGTATGCATGATGGCGTTTTTGCAGGACATTTACGCAAATCAGGCTTGCACATGATGTGCCGGTGCGAGACGCATCGCGCAAAGCTATGAAACAAGGGTCTTCCCGGAGAACTTTCCGATGCATGTGATTGAAGAACTGCTGACTATATCGACAGCAAGTAAACTATAAACTGCCAAGTTTTCAGGTGTTTCGATACTCTCGAAGCGATTTGGAAAGCTCCTGATACACCGAACGACTGCAGGCATCCGGCAAGAATGTCGCGCTTTGTGGGTCGCGCGTCCTCCAAACTGTAGTGGATGCAGATATTCGCTGGCCAAGTAGAATGGTAAATGTTATTTGGCATTGAAATAGGATCGAAGTGGGTTTTGCGCATGATGAAAATTCAACGTTGAGTCTATACCACCGCGTTCGGCACCATGTTCTTCGAGCTTGTCTGGACTGTCTCTTCCTCCATCACTTCTGTTGGCTCCTCTTCGCCACCCAATCTTGATCTAGAGAACATTATACTCAGGCTTGCTCCAACATCCCAACCCTTTGCTTGCCATTCTTTGCCTTCTTCGCTCTCGTCAAAGCTCATTCCTTGCTCATTCGCTCGCTTCCTGATCCCCTTGGTCCGCACTCTCCAAATCAAGTGACTAATGACCATAGTCATCTCAATCACACAGCAAAGTGCGTAAAGAGTGCCAAATAGACTGTCGAACTCCGTCTGCGCGACCAAGGACATGAGACTGAAGAATGCGCCGCACCAATCGATGCCCAGGAAAATGAAATCGATGCCAACAACGCGGCCTCGACGTTTAAGAAGCTCGAACGGGATGGGGAAGTATCCACCGATGAGGAGAAGAAACGCGAGTATTCCTATGAGGAGGACTGGCCATTCGATACCACGCGCGTAGGCAGGACGGATGGCGAAAACAAGACCGGCTTGGACGCCTGCGAAGACGGCGAAGAGTGCAAGAAGGACTAATGTTGCGGTCCAGGCTCGCCACTTGCTGTTTTTGCCATTAGATCTCGTCGAATACAGGGAAGCAGGAAGACTTACCGGCCATATACGATGCACTGCGCCCAGCTGACACCGCAGAGCGCACAGAAACATTGCGGCTGCACGATCAACGGGATGTTGAATTGCTGCGCAATCGCGTATACACCAAACGGTACCCCACTTACTGACCATAGGAACATCATGGCGGCCGGGAGCCCCTCAGTTGACTTGGTGCGGTAATTGCGAATGATCTGAGGCACTGCAATCCATGATGAGTAAATGGTAGATGAGATGGTGAAAAGGGAAAATGCGTACCCAACTGTACACACCAAAACACGGTTCCGATTGTGCCTAAGATGTTGGCCGCGAGAGGAATCTCGCCTTGCGGAGCCATGTCTCGTGTGAGTTGTGGTGGCCACTATTGACGAAGGGGAGACGCAGACAAAATTGAGTGCAATAGTCAAAAATTTGGGGTTCGAACTCTAGTACTATAAACGATAGATGTCGTCTGAACATTATCTGATGACTGAGAATGATTAGGCCATGCGATGACGAAAAATGTACCATTTGGGCAGTTCAACGACAAGCTTTGCATATTCGCTTGGGTAGCGTAGACTAGCACATCCGCGGGGGCTGGAAAGTGGGGGCTTTGGGGATTCAATTACCAGATCCATCGATGAAAGTGGATCGTTGTGGGGGGATCTTGTAGAGCACCAGAGGTTCACAGATGAGGTGATCGGACCTTTGCGTTTTATAGGAGCTGAGCCTGAACAAGTCATGTGATTGTCGATGCGAGGCCTGACCCGACGGTGAAGCATTTTTGGGGAAACCGAAACATATGTCGGCATGACGGTAGGCACTTTCACTTTTTAGAGGTCGAACATTGAAGATCAATTGCTCTCCCTTGTTTTTTTTTTCTCAGTCTACTAGAACAATGATACAAGAAGTATGGAGGTCGGCTGGAACATACTTATATGTAGGTATGTAGTTACCTAGGTATGTACGCGATGCAGCGGTAAGCTGTGGAAATTGATTTGGTCTCTACCCTAAGATTACCGGTATAATATATAGAGAGATACATTCCAAGTCTCACCGAAACTGGAAGATTGTAGATTAAGAAGATGAATAATACACAAGCGAATACTCCAAAATCGCACATGTCAATTGATACATGGGGACGCTAGGCGCGGTTTGACGTGACTGTCCCTCAGGTCATTATTGAATCTCTCTGAAGGATTCAACTTCGTCAGACAGCCAAGGTTGATGGGCTGAGTGATATTTTACATGATATAGAATAATTGCGCCGATAAAATTGGGATTGAAACCGTGCATTGATGATTGATCTCAAGTGAGTGCTGGTATCTCAAACAATCACGTGGCCGAGAGTGATGACATCAACCACGCTAGTCCAAACCAGGTAGCAGATCTCTCATTGGTCAGGATCTACCGGCACCTCGTCATCCGTTCATCGACGGACTTTGCGCGGCATTAAAACAGGCTGAGCAACCAACGGTAATGGATATATGCTGTTTACGAACATATACAATCTCAGCTTCACTTGGATATGATGAAGGATCTATCGACGCCGCATGGAGTTAAGCACTGCACTCAATGCTAACCCGTAAGAAGTAGTCAATCTCTCATTGGACGCCTGCTCATGAAGGTGAACAAATGCAGAGTCGTAGAAACGCTCTCAAGTATAAATAAAGAGCATTGCCTCACTTCAAACCATCATTCCAATACAAACAACTCATATCAATTGTTCATTGCATATTAGGTTGCTCTCAACAGTATGATCCCTCAGCATCTTATCAACAAGTCACTCTCGACCCACGAGGAGTTCGACGACAAAACCGAAGCCGCCGACGTAGCCAAAGCTTTTCCAAGAAAGGTTCTAGGAAAAACTATTCTTGTTACGGGCGCCAATAAGACTGGTCTTGGCTTCTCAGCTCTTCAAGCTTTTGTGAGGAAGCTCATCACCCTACATAATCACCCACTGACTTATAACCCAGGCCTCTCAAGCTCCAGCAAACTTGATCCTCGCCAGTCGTAGCCCAGGAAAGATTAAGGAGTGCATTGATGCACTCGCAGCGGAATATCCAAATGTCAAATACCACGCGCTAAACCTCGACCTTTCCTCCCAGAAAGCAGTTCGCGCTGCTGCATCCGAGCTCTTGTCCAGGGATGAAATCGAAGCCATCGACATCGTCGTCAACTGCGCCGCAATTTTTGGATTCGGGCCAGCGGGACGAGTGTTGACCGAAGACGGTATCGAATCCCACTTCGCTACTAATCACATCGGACACTGGCTCTTCACCAACTTGATCATGCCCAAGCTCATCAAAGCATCGGCTAAGAACCCCAAAGGGGCCACCCGCATCATCAACGTTAGCGCTGGGTCTCCCATGAGCGCTGGAATCCGCTGGAGCGATATGAACTTTGAGAAGATGGTCAAGGATTTGCCCGAAGACGAGAGACCAAGTGCTTTCCTACACAAATTGTTCGGAATCGACATCAACGATGAAACCGTCTTTACCTATCTCGAGGGTTACAACCAGAGCAAAGTAGCGAATGCTTTGTTCACTGTCGGTATCAACACCAGGTTATATGAGAAGTACGGTATCGCGTCTTTCGTTTTGCATCCTGGAGTAATCATGACAGAGTTGGCTCGAGGTGCTACAGATGACCAGATAGACGCCGTCAATAAACAGCCCATTGTGCGTAAGACGCTATCCCAGGGCTCTTCTACGACGTTGGTTGCGGCACTGGATCCCAAACTCACTGACAACTTGAGCACGCAAGAGCCATTAGTGTTCTTAGCGGATTGCCAGTTAGTCAAGTTGCCTCCTAAGAGTTCGTCCAAGGAGAATGCTGACAGGCTGTGGGATTTGTCGGAGGAGCTGACCAAGGAGAAATTCTCCTGGTAAGCAAGGGTAAATTAGCACTTTTTGGATGTACAAATGATGGATTCTCGGCATTGCATCCTGATCGTGTAAGAAATTAAGCTACATGAAAGAAATACGAACGTATCATGCCTTGCTCAAGATCTCTGTTTAATATTCTATCTCATGCTTCCTATATATGACAAGCATATGATCCAAGAGGTGCTAGTAAAAATTAAAAGTTTCCTTCTATACTCTGCCTACTCATTGGATTTCTTCCTAAAAGCCAGTACCCGTTCCCAGATCTCTGAACCTGGGCCGTCAAGCAATTTATAGATCCAAGGATATTTTATGATATGTGAACGAGCGTCGTCCCAGGTTTGAAGACCCATCTCTTTGGCCAACCCTGATATCAGAGGTGGAAGCCAATCTCCACTATGCGCATCAAGGGTCCAGACGCCATCCATCATCCATATGCCTCCTGTTATCATGAGCCACAATGTCAAGTCTTTGTCAGATTGCACAGAGTGCAGCTCCAGTACATGTTTAAGCAATCCCGAGATTCTGGCAAAGCGATGGAGCCGTCGCCGACCGTATTGCAAAAATAGAATCATGATGAATATGATCAGACCGAGCTGATATAGAGTTTCGGGGGTTGAGGACAGGGGTTGTTGATGGATGTGACGTAACGTGAGAAGGCGATACGAGACAGAGACAATGATTTCTTGATAGGATTCGAGGTCGATTTCGAAGTATTGGTGATGAGGGTCGTTGAAAAGTTTGCAAGTATCAAATACATCGATGATAATAGTAGAAAGACGTGTATCTGGACAATGCTGGACGATGCAGGGAATGGTGGTCAAATCATGCACCGAGTCTTGTAGTTTGTGTAGCCGGCGAATGTCAGCCATGCGATCCCGAAAGAATATGGGTGCATTCCCATACTCAAGCGAAAATAGTATGTCGGTTCTGTTGAAGCGATTTAGGCTAGTGGAATCGCAGCAACAGCGGTTCTACTCACTTGCAGGCTTTTAAAAGCACTTGTGGTGTTTCTTTCAGGGTATCGAGCCCCCCACGAAGATTGATCATGCGCACGAGACCACCCAAATGCACTCGCGCAGCTTCGTGTTCATTCCTGAACTGCTCTTGGGTTACTAATGATAGCACAATGGCTACTGTAGAGCAAGACAGAGCGTCTGGACTTTCAATCTTCTTCCGGACGTGTGATATGCTGCTTGTCAGAAACGTTGCAGACACCAGCGCATCCCACTTTCCGTATAGAAAAGTTGCGTTGCAGGCTTGCATCAAGGCAACACTGCAATGAAAATCTATGGATAATTAGCAGAGCGATAAAAAAAATATGCATAGCTGAAGGCCCACTGTGTTCGTCTAACAACATGACACGGAGCCAAGTGCATTTTGCAGCCTCTAACGAAACTCCAATGTGAGCAGGGTACATTCCATCTGCTACATGTGCAAAAACTACCTTGAATTAGCAAATTCTTTGTGGATGGAGACTATGAATATAAAGCATACAATCTGTGATGATCTCGATGTATTGCGGAGTCAGCTCAACGGGAAATGCCATCGATTTCATCTCCGTCTCCACTGAGGTTCGAGGGTCTGTTCTCGGAAAAGGTGTTGGATACCAACCCGAGACTGGCTTTGCTATGCGCACTAAAGAGCCCTTACTATTTCTCTGCTCCAGCTCCTTTTGTTTGAGTGCCTTGATTTTGGAAGGGCGATGGATTGTTTTGCCCGCATTCTTGCCCATCATAACATGGCGTCGGATCTCTTTTCTCTCTTTCCGATCATCGGATGCGGCATTGACGAAGTGAAATGTTTTGACCATGACTACCACAATCAATGCTCGTAAATACTGCTTGAGAGGGATTAAGCTTACGGTCAAACTTGCGATTGACTTTGCGTTGGAGAATTATGTCTATCAGGGTAGCGCCAAGGTCATGCAGTCGGCTTTAAGCCCTTAGTTCCATCTCCCCGTGTTCAGTCCGTTGATACCTGTATAGGCGCTATTTTACGCGTCTCTGAATTCCTCACCATCACACTTCGGTTTTGGCGGAAAGACACATGGAGTGGAGAACTGCAATACCCCAGGCGAAGACAGATATCTGCGAACCCCAGCATTACGCACATGGACCTCCGGCTCAAACCATCTCGGCTAACTAGATGGTGGACTACCGCCGGTACATGTTCCGCTCACCCCACACCCATCACGCATCACCCGCATCAATTGATCCATTGGTCCAACCACCGTTCATCTTGAGGAATTGACACATGCATCACGGCGAGACACATGAGAAGTGACGCCGTAGAAGTCGACGTCGAGTACACGCAATCGAGTTGTCCGCTACACGAACGTCATGGCTCTCATGACTCGGCGTTTCCTCCACTCAACTCCTCGTTTCTTCAAGACTGCATCCGCCCAGGAAGCCTGCATTGAACTCTTTGCACGTTTCGGAAGCTCTCCTGTATCCATACGATCACAGCTACTGGACGCTAATCAGCTGCATCTTCTGAATGCTACGCTCAACCGCGCGTCCACCTCTTCTTCTTCTCCGCAGGACGGAACCCCGGTCCCTGCAGGCTACCACCTTGTGTATTTCACTCCATCAGCATCAGAAAGCGAATTAGGCAGCGATGGCACAGATCGGACCGTAAACCCTCTCCGACCATTCACACGACGAATGTGGGCAGGCGGTGAGTTAGAATGGAGTCAAGCGCCCGATACAGCCCTACGCATTGGGCAAACAGTGCAGGAAACGACCAAGCTGACCAGCGCGGAGGCCAAGAAGTCAAAAACGGGCGCTGAAATGCTTGTGGTTGGCGTAGAGAAGACATTCAGCAATGAATGCGGGGTTGCTTTGACGGATCGTAGGAGCTGGGTCTTCCAACAAGAAATCACGACGCCAATGCCTGTCCCGCCGCGACTGGCGGATAAGGCATTCGAGAATCCAGGGGTTGGTGACGGAATGTACTACAGGGACTTCAAGCAAAGTCCTGTAAGCTTATTTCGTTTCTCGGCGTTGACATTCAATGGACACAAAATTCATTACTTGCCCGAGTGGTGCCGCGAGGTCGAGGGTCATAGAGATGCCGTTGTCCACGGGCCATTGAATCTAATCAACATCTTGGATTTATGGAGGGATTCACGAAGAGGTATCAGCGAGAATAGTGAAGGGATTGCTCTCCCAAGAAGGATCAAGTACAGGGCTATGAGTCCAATCTACGTCGGGGAAGACTATAGAATCGTACTACAGAAGGACGTTGGAGACACCAAGACATACAAGGTTGAACTTTGGGATAGCTTTGGAAGAGTGGGAATGAAAGCAACCATCGAAGAATGATGAATTCGAGTAGATTGCATGGGGCTCATCCCGCAGCATGAGCATTTGCTAGAGAAAATTCCACTGGTTGCAATGATAGTATAATAGATAGTTGGCTTTCATGTCATAGTATTTGTCGAATTTGTAGTGAAGACTGGATTATTGACGTATATGGATGCGCCAAAAACTATTGCTGGCAAAGAACATTCATCGTAGTGTCAACAATCGTGTAATATGATGTCCGTTTGTCTTTTTTTCTGTGAAAACTGGGTTTCAATTCTCAGAGGAATACAATCCTAAGGTGGAGGACGGAAGGCGGCCACTTCAGCAGATGTCTTGAATCTGTCATTGTACAGTGGTCCCTCAATACCGCCACCAATAGCATCTTTAACTAACTGCATTAGTGCCGCTAAGAGTTCCAAAGGGTACAGTAGCACGAGCGTGAAAGTTGACGACTGGGATCAAGCCGCTGCCACTGAGTTCTCGACGAGTCATGAGATCGCCAATCACACTTTCACAACTTGCATAATTATTGCCACATGCCCATTGTAGAGTTTTGCTCATGAACTGATATACTTATCTGAATTCGCGTGTCGCTATACATCTACTCAATTCCAGCGATATAAGCCAAAAGTCACTCGGCTTATCGCCTCACACCAGCAGTGTACACGGCATACGCGTTCCCCGGAAAATTATGACCTTTCAGTTTACACGTGCATAAGCTCCCAGAGACTAGTGCGAACTAATGGCCACAGTGTCTCTGAAACGCGCCGGCCGTGATGCCGATGCAAGCTCCACAACGCTACCCAAGGTAGACAATCAGATTGCCGTAGCTGCCATGTACCACGAATGATCAAGCAAGTTTCATGCTCTACGATCTGTCTCAAAACCATTGCAAGCTGATAGGAAGTTCACTTTAGGCTGCTGCGCATTACATGATAAGCTCATAAAGTGCTGATGACGTGCATTGAGATTCAAGTTTGGAAAGACCTCCCCGTAACCCAAGCCATAAACAACCCTGGCTGTCGATCCAAGCACTGAACAATAGTCAGTGACGAGTTAGCGGAAACCTTGTTCTACGTCGCGACAACGGCTCGAATGCAACACCTTATATAAATGGAGGGCTTGGATACGACTCGAAGACCCCTCTCATTTATGCTTCGACGGAGTCAGCAGTTCAAATCTCGACCCAGAGCCATCCCCCCCTCCCACCTCCAAATCTCAAATAAATATTTAAATTTCATCGCTCCCGTTTATCTCCAACGCAAACTTCACCGACTCTCTTTACTTTTCTAATTCCTATTCAATTCGACTTCAAACCTTTTCCTACCTCAGTCATCTTCACATCAATCATGAAGTACACTTTCGTCTACGCATTCATTGCTGTTGCCGCCGGGCAGAGCATCAGCGACCTTCCCACCTGCGCCACATCATGCCTTATAACTGGCGCGACAAACGTTGGATGCGGGCTCACCGACTTTGCCTGCGCATGCCGCAAGTCAAGTGAATTAACACCCGCTCTCACCACCTGCGTGCAAGGAGACTGCCCCAGCACTGAGGACCAGCAGAAGGTGGTCAGTGTGGTCAGTGCTCTATGCTCACAAGCTGGAGTCCCCATCAACGCTGGGTCATCGTCTTCGGTTTCCTCTTCCGCGTCTTCCCGAACGACTGCTAGCAGTACATCACTTAGTAAGACCTTCTGATTCCGAGCTTTGTATAGTAATGCTAATGCAGTGTACAGCCTATCTTCCGCCAAACCTCTCACTATCCGGTACTTCAGTTGTCTCAGTACCCACCGCCACGAGCAGCGGCTCTGCAAACACCGGAGGAGGCTCAGGAGGATCATCACGTTCATCCACTGGCTCAGGTGCTACATCAGCCGGCTCGGGAGGAGGTCTAGGAGGAGCATCAGGTAGCGCAGGAGGATCTTGCGTTGCTGCTACCGTCACTGTGACTGCCGGTGTTCCGGGAGTTTCTTCTGGTGCATCGTCTGGTGCTGCTTCTTCTCCTCGCTTCCCTACAACTGGTAGCAGTGGTGTATCTAGCAGGCTTTCTTCTGTTGTCCCTTCGGGATCTCGCGTTTCGTCTTCTTTGCCGCCTTCTTTCACTGGATCGGCTCAGGGTCTCAAGGCTCCTATGCTTGCTGGAATATTCGGTCTTGCAGTTGCGGCGTTGTAGGTATTCTATGGGAGAATGATGACATGGGAGGAGCTGTTGGGGCTAACAACATCGCGTAAATAGGTGATGGTAATGTGGCGCTTCGTGCGTACTTTTCTCTTCTTTCTCTCCTTCACAAACTTTTGTCGATTTTGTATATAAACTTCGATAATACAGCCTTTCCGAGTGAGCCAAGTATTCATCGTGCACTATCCCTTGTCGCCGTTCTCGTTTTCTCGTTTTTTATTTTACTACCATCAATATTCCTGGCTTGAATGTCAGCTCAAGATGCTCTTCTTTCTCGCGTGTTGAAAAAAGATGAACCGGCTAGACATAGCTTCTGTGCTCGCTGGACAGTCAAGCATAGCTGCTCCTCTTCAATGACGATGCTCAGCGTAGGCGCCACGCTTTCACGTGCGTACATCGACCAAAAGATGGATGCCAGTACCGCAGAAAAGCAACCGACGAATACAAGCCAAGCGGAAACAACTGTCCACTACCCAACAATTATAATCTATATAACGCTTTGTCTAGACTATAGTTCGACAAGATATTGACTTCGAAGCAGACGATTAAAACTTGTGTTCGCTCAAAACAACGCACCAACGAGATATTGTGGGATTGCTCCCATCCCGTTTAGGGCAACATTCTGGCGCTTACATCCGAGGTTCGTAACGGCGCACGGAAAACATGTTTATTAATCATGCACATGTCAACCGGTAACCGACTTAGCAAATGAATCCGACTATTTATCTACGTAGGGAAGTAACACCCGTGAAGAACGAAGTTTTGGGAGTTCTCAACTTACCAGTTAAATATTTTTTTCCGACCAAGTAATCCGTTTGCGGAAAAGCAGTTCAGCAATACAGCGACTCAGATGGCTAGCATCAATATTCTGAGGGCACTCTATGCCGGTAATATGGTGAGTCGGGGATAGCATGTACTTATGGACATTACAATTGACATGGTTGGCCTAGCTTTGGCATACAAGGTACGTAGATCGTAGGACGCAATATTTCAGCCATGGCATACGGTGGCATTTCGTGAATAGTATTCACAATATCGGAAGCGAGAATCTCGTCATCTCTACAACTTATTTATCCCGACTGTATATCAATCAGATGTAGCTGATCCATTGCAAAAGTGCTTTCATCCATTTCTCATTCCGCCAAGAATACATAATGCGGAAAATCAGCAAGCGATCAAAGTCGAAGTTACCAACCGTCTCTTCCTTGCCTGAAGGCGATGCATGGCATCATGATATCATGGCCTACTTGGGCTACATCAACGTCGGTTACGTAGCACTCGCCGGGATAAGACTCTGGAGCCTCACTAGGAATCACGATCTCCCACCCGAAAGCGATATGGACGTTCTAGCGTTAACAGTTCTGGGAATCGCGAATGCCAGTCAAGCTTGGGGGAACTTTGTCTTATCGGCTGGCAGTGGAAGGTGGATCATGGGTACAGGGTTCGATAGGATTACCGTGTTTGATGCGCTGTTCACGCTGCTGGATGGATATGTTGTCGCATCGTATATCTTTGGTTCTTGAAAAGAAATAATATTACGGCTAGAACGTTCGATCAGAGCGCCACGTTGTTTTGGTGTTCACGATGGGTGGTGCGAAGTTTTGTTTTGAAACGCGATGCACGTACCACGGATCCACTTTTGCTCACAGATGGATGCCATGTCCTGACCCTATTCTAGACGATCATGGATTACCAGTTTGATGTAAATTGAAAATCAAATTCGACGAGAAATATGCGTTACCATCCCGATCGCAAGGACGACGGGAGAAGCAATGACCTCAGTGTCAAGTGTTTATGGCGGCCAGTGTGATTAGAAAGTCTCGTCCCGATTGAGTGTAGGTTTCTGGCTGCGTGACCGGATGCAGGATATCCATTGACGTCTTCAAGACCGGAGAATAATAGATGTATTTGCAATTATGCTGTTATCTGTAGTCTTGTGCCATTGAAGTCATATACATACGCGCTAGACGGGACGCTTCGTTGTTGGCGCTAGCAAGGGAAGAACCCCTTTGCGTCATTTCACTCCTCAATCTGTCCTCACAATGCGCTGTTTGATTTGATTCGTAGCGGCCCAGTGGCTGGAACTTTCCAAACAGCGTGTGACTGTGGGACTGGAACCTTTTAGCCTCGGAAGAACTCGAGAGATGATCTTTAAACACCACTTTAACAAGCTTCCTTGTACGAATACCAAGATCAAGCAAGCATTGCCAAGCTGCATTACCCCAGATGTATACATGCATATATACGGATCAACCTTGTGAATTAAACATATACTCAGTGCGCGCGTCGATCCCCAGAACACAAACATGTCTTCTCTCATACAGCTTATAGATTCATGATGCGATGTTGCCTCCAACTGAGACAGCTCCACTTCAATTCAAGCTAAGTGATTAGGGCTCAGTCCTTTTTAAATCTCCTAGCGAAATGTGTTGGGGTCTCGAAACCAAATGCTTTTGCCTCCAGCACATGAGCACAGATCCGCGGCTTTTCAAGCAATACTAACCGGCAATTAAATGCACCCCGCAATATATCACGGTGAAACTTCCAAATTAATGAAGTAAAATCAAGCTGGGGTACACAGCCCACACCAATACCATATTGGTTTTTTCACTGACGCTTTTGATCTAGGTAATCTTTAAGGGGTGACGCGATGGTTTTGACCATGATTGCCATTTACCCGCTTCCATACTGCCCTTGGCATATATAAACCGGGAGACTTGCTCCTCCCAAGCATTTCAAGCACACCAAGCATTCTCCAAGACAATTTCAATCTCTTACCTTCCTTTTATCCAAAAGCTTGACGCTTCTCTACCACCATCATGGTTGCCTTCTCCCAACTTGCCCTTGCGCTCTCCGCCGTCGTGGGCTCGCTTGCTGCCCCTGCCCCCGTTGCTGAGGCAGGTATCGATGCTCCCGATTTCAACCTCAATGGCGATCGCTTGATGCGCCGCCAGGACTACAACCAGAACTATAAGACCAGCGGCAACGTCAACTTCTCGCCCACCAACAACGGCTACTCCGTTCAATTCTCGAACGCCGGTGACTTCGTTGTCGGCAAAGGCTGGAGGACTGGAACTAACCGGTACTTAATTCTCTATCTTACACTTTTAGCAGTCTCAACAGTCAGCTGACCGAATGATTTACAGAAACATTACTTTCCAGGGTCAGACCAGCGCGTCTGCCGGCACTGTTCTCGTCTCCGTCTACGGCTGGACCACCAACCCCCTCATCGAGTACTACGTACAAGAGTACACCAGCAATGGTGCAGGTAGTGCCCAAGGCCAGAAGGTCGGCAGCGTAACCTGCGATGGTTCCGTCTACGATATCTGGAAGCACCAGCAGGTCAACCAGCCCTCCATCCAGGGAACTTCCACCTTCTGGCAGTACATTAGCAACAGGCAGTCCAAGAGGCCCGGCAGCGGAACCATTACCACCAAGTGCCACTTCGATGCCTGGGCTAAGCTCGGCATGAACTTGGGCCAGCACAACTACCAGACCTTGTCCACTGAGGGCTGGGGCAACGCTGGAGGAAACTCTCAGTACACTGTCTCTGGTTAGATCCAGATAAAAGTTGCGACCGATGCTGCATAGCACGAATGGTCGAGCTCTGTGAGCTGTTGGATTTTCTTGGAGGAGCACACTCCTTACTTATTTCTCTTATCTTCTATTCTTGAGTATATACTTTACCTTTTGACCTACGCGTCACCAACGAATGCATATCTTCGCACCACCCAAATGACCCATTTCCAAGTCCATTGAGGGAAGCACTTGAGCTGCCCATGAGACTCGTTTACAGTGAAGACTGATTGAAGACTGACCCTTTTCTCAATGACGACCAAAGTCTTTTCTGTTCCAGACGAGAGTAAAATATTCCCACTTTGGATTTTCCGTTGGATCTTAACAATTCACGTGACGCTCTATTTGCTTTGAGTACAACGTCTCCTACTAGAACCGTTCCCGACCCCGTCATTCTTCCCAGACATCACGAAGTTGATATTTGTATGGGGTTCGATCGTGTTCGCTTTCTATTTCCATCGCAACTCGAGGTTAACCAACCACTCATCCACTGATGCATTAGGCATCAGTCTTCAGAACTCAAAATTTTCAACCTCCGGCTTTGGACCAATCGACATTTGCTCATAATTCTTGGCAGGTAATTGTATAGAATACTGCGTTTCGTTTCACAGATAACCATCTTTTGCAGTGTCTATAAGTTGGCATAGGACGAAGAGCAAGGGCAACATTCTATCCAACTAAAGCCTCCGCGCTTTACCTATGGGGGCTGGACAAACTACGACAGCGTACCGATCATGTATAGTGGAATTCCACCGAGCCCAGACTTCAAAGATCCGAAATCTAGCGCATCAGCTAAAGTTTAAATGGAATGATGTATCCTATCGTTCTACAAGACATTTCGTCTGCAGAAACTCCACTCTACATTCACGATGGCATTGCTCACTTCGGCAATCCAGACCTACAGCATCCTTGCGACCGCTCTCGCAGCAGGTAGGTAATCCGCGGTCAATGATTCGCATGCAACTTGATCGAACAACTCATCATACAACGCACAGGAGCCAACCTCAGCACCTCCGTGATCACCTTTCCGGCTCTCCTCCACGCTAAACCGCCAGTCCTCACGGAGCAATGGCACATTCTCTACAATACGGGAATCACTCCTGTGGTCGGGCTCGCAGCGACCGGATCTGCCGGATTCGCAACTCTCGCATATCGCGCTGCTGTTGCACCGGGGCTGAGCTCCTTAGAGGGCGGATTATGGACGAAGCGCAATCTATATATCGCAGCAGCCGCCGTGACGATTGGCTTCGCGCCATACACTCGGGTTGTGATGTGGGATACGATCCAGGAGCTAGAGAGAAGAGCCAGGAGGGGAGAGGCTGATGACAAAGAAAATACCAGAGAATTGGTGTTGAGATGGGGGACGCTGAACTTGTGGAGGGGTGTCCTGTTGTTGACGGGCGCGGGACTGGGTATGTGGGCGAGCGTTGTTTGAGGTTGGTGTGATGAGACTGAGGACTCTACGCGTGATTCTGAAGTGTTACGTATGTATTAGAAAGCTGACCAACAACACTCCTCCAGACCGAGGGTGAAAGACTTGTCCATGTCAATTGCATGATCGGTGGTGTCTTCAGTGAGGGCGGGCCAATTCCGCGACGCAAGTCTCATCCATGTCAGCCTCGGAAGCCGGTGCACGCGTGCCGAACAGATGGCGCATATGTTTACCAAGCATGACTACACCTTTCAACCCACTCATATGTCCGACAACAATCCACCCAGCATGCTTTTCTACGCGACAGCCGCCACCTTAAGCGGATCCCGAGCTCGTACAATACCGCTATGGTCGCCCACATCCGATCCTTGATACTCGGCTTTACTGCGGGCGTCCTTGTCGCAGCTATTCTGATTCAGCAATTGCTCAGCTTACCGCTGTCTGACCCAATCGTCCAATACACAAAGGATCCACTGGAGCTCAATACTCCACCCCTTCCACGTCCCGCTCTAGACGATATGGCATCTTCACTGCGAAGTTCCTTACAAATCGCCCAGCGGGCTCTGCTCCGCGGTAGATACAAAAGCGCCCACTCCGCCCACTCTCCTCTCCAGTCAATAGCCCCATCATCCACTCGCAAGCCTCTCACTTCACTATCCTCCAGCAACACCTTCTCAACCTCTGTACCCAGAATGGCATCCAAAAAGTCTTTGATCGACGCTGCCAAAGAGCGCCGCAGCATCTACGAGTTGAACAAGAACTCCCCCATCCCCGATAGCAAGATTGTCGACATTGTCAAGACCGCCGCCGATTACGTCCCCTCAGCCTTCAACTCGCAATCTACACGACTTGTGACATTGCTCGGCAAAGAGCACGAAGTGTTTTGGGACCAGGTGCTCGATGTGTTGAAACCAATAGTACCCGAAGAGAAATGGGCAGATTCCAAGGGCAGACTGGAAGGCTTCAGGGCAGCCTATGGAACGGTACGTCTAATATATCAACGGGAAGATCTGAAGACTGCTCGGTCAACACTGGGCTCTCTATATACCTCCCCATCTCCTTGCGTCCCCAATGTCAATACAAATCCATTCGGACCGTCCAATCCCCGCTATATTGTAGTCCCCAATGACCCCAAAACATCATACTGAGACAAGACGCGTCTAGGTCCTCTTTTTCACCGACCCCGAACCCGTCGATAACCTCCGCAAGAACATTCCCAGTTACGCGCACCACTTCGGCGACTGGGCTGAGCAATCCAACGCGATGCATCAATACTTCCTGTGGGTGGCTCTAGAAGCTGAAGGCCTCGGCGCCAACCTTCAACATTACAACCCGCTCGTCGATCAAAAGACTCAAGAGCATTACAAGATTCCCCTCGAGTGGAAGCTAAGGGCGCAATTGGTCTTTGGTGGCAGGGCTGGCGAGCTACCAGCGCCCAAAGATAAGCTGCCTGTGGAGAAGAAGGTTTTCGTGCACGGCGCGAACCTATAAAGGCGATAATGCGGTTAGACATGATTTTTTCCCATAGCGTGGAGTTTGAAGAATTGCAAGCAATTGTCACGATAGACGGGTTGTTCCGCAATGGTGATGATGTACAATGCAGCTTCCATTGCAGTGACATACGGTCTAGACCTCGAGCATGCAGCTCCAATCTTGCCAAACCAACAGTTCCCTGGTCGCATGTGGCACTTCGAAAGCCCTGTTATCATCAAATGTTCCATGATGATTGCGCGAAACGCACAATCATGAAGTTTATCCGGCTACGTCGAGAGACGAGGAGATGGAAGAGAAAGATTCTCAAGTGCTGGAAATGGCCTCTGTTGCTCCCCACGTGCTCCCTCTCAATTCGCGGTATTGTCGAGCTCATTGCCAGAAAGCCAGTCATCCCGACGTTCCTTGTTCGATAAACTGGTAGAACATGCCCACCTGATAGATAACTGCAACTCTCCATCCCAAGGTTCCTTCACCATAGCTTCGCAGCTTATGTACCTTGGGTACATATCTACGGTCCTGTAACTCTAGGTCACGCGTAGAACAATTCCAGATGCTAGCAGCCCTTTCCTCACAATTGCCTCGGCTAGATCTCGTTTACAGTTTGAGTCTCGTCGAACCAACATTGTCGCATGGAGAAGACGCCGTCTGGTATCAACGCTACCCGTCCGATCTCCCCTCTGCTGATTAGTCAATGCATGTCGGTCACGCCGCGGCTTCAATCCCGCGCTATTTCCGTATAGTTCGTTTTGGCAGACACGGTACCTTTGTACAAAGTCGTTCTCTTGTACCAGGTCACAGCATGGGTAATGGTGTCACTAGTCCTTTCGTTCTAGACTCTATATGCTTCGAAAAGGTTGTATGAGGTGCATGGAAGCCTCGCGATGGATATTGACACCGGGGAATCTTGTCGTCTTCGAAGTCGAGTAGTCAAAGGAGCCCACAATTATGACTTGATATATTCGAGATCACGATGCGAATCCTCCCAATCTCCACAATACTGAATGCCCACATCCCCATGTCCACAAATCTTTGCCATGCTACTGCAATGCGTAATCCATCCGCTCGCCCCGTGACCTGATCTGTTTTCCGGTGGACCCAACGGAAAATCGGAGACTAAATCATCACTAAGAGTCGCAAAACGTTGCGAAGAGACAAGCAAAACCCACGCTACGCTGCGGCGAACCACGATCTCCAGCTTGCAGAAGCCAAGTGCTGATTTGCTCGACCGCAAGTGGGGACACGGAAGAGGCTGTAGCGGAATGCAAGTCTGCAATCTGCAGATGAAGGGAGGTGCAGGGATCCAAGTGTCGAATGACGTATGAGAATAAATACCATTGGGGCTAAAAAAGCTTTGAGGCGCAAACTTGGCGGGCGATGATGGTGCTTATGGCGATGCGTGGCGAAAGCTTGCGTTTGCTGTCCAAGAGACGCCCAAGATGTTAATCCCGAGTCTTTTCTTCTTCGAGATTGAAAGCTTATTTCTTATTTTGCTTCTTTCTTTGGTGGTTCGAAGCGAAGATTTCGGCGTGTTCACAGCGGATAGGATGGAAGTTGTGCAACCGCGAGCTCACCGCCGCACAACCAGCATCCTTCGATGCCATCCCGCGCAGGTACTGCCCTGACGTATTGCCTGGGGAACGTGCGCGGGGATAAAGAGGGGGACCCACTGAATCCGTCTGGTTTGGTGAACGATAACAGGTCCGGCACTCACGCGACATGTAGAGGGAAACCTAGAATGTCGGGGGGAGTTGGGGGGGTACCCACAATTCCTCTCACCATGTCAGCGAGCAAGTAGCCAATTCCTCGTCTGTACAATGACGAAATGGTCAGAGCCCGTGTGAGCTTGTGACCTGACCTGTCCTTGTTCCCGGAGGAACCGTGCCCACTGTACGCACATTCGACTGACGTCCGATAGTGCTCTGCTTGTCTGCGCGTGGGGAATATGGGGCGTGCTCGCTCCGAGGCATTCTGCGCACTTATATAAGACCGGATCCGCTTTCCAGCAGCTGCGCTTCTAGTCACTTTGAACGTTTGCCAGGGACTCAAATCACATTCTGTGTTTCTGTTGTTTTGCGAGGCGGTTACCCTATCCTTCGCCTGTGGTCCTCGCTTACCACATCTCATCACATCTAAACGAAACTGTACCCTATATAACGTTGTAACCGTTGGTCGATCAGCCTGTCATGGCGAGCGCCCGGGAACAAGCCGCGACGCCGGACTCGAAGATCGCCGAAAAGGACGCAAACCCCGAGAAGAAGGACGTGTTGTTGGATAATGAGCCACACAAGGAGAATCCTTTGAATCGTTCCATCACAGAGGCCGATCGTGTATTCTACGAAAAGTATGGCACGTATGATCGATACGAGCTTACTGAAGAGGACTGTTACGATGAACTGGGGTTTTGTTTTCCTAATTGGAAGAAATGGTATGCTTGCTTACCCGTTCGCTGAGAGAAATGGTGTTCGAGTATCGGCTAATGCGAGTGTCTCTGTTCACAGGACTATTCTGAGTATCGTGTTTACGGTGCAAGTCTCCATGAACTTCAATACCTCTCTGTATTCCAACGCTATTGGCGGGATTTCAGAGGAGTTTGATGTCAGCGCTCAGGCGGCGAGGCTAGGAGCTGCTATCTTTCTCATCACGTACGCGTTTGGTTGCGAGCTGTGGGCAGTAAGTTGACACTCCACTTTCAACTCGCGTTTTGGATTGGTCATTGACATATTTTGTACAGCCTTGGAGTGAAGAGCTCGGCCGCTGGCCTATCCTCCAGCTCAGTCTGTTCTTCGTCAACATCTGGCAGATCCCTGTTGCCATAGCCCCAAACTTCGGCACTATCCTCGCTTTCCGCGCATTGGGTGGTCTTTCCACTGCAGGTGGCTCTGTTACGTTGGGTATGGTGGCAGACATGTGGGAAGCTGATACGCAGCAATACGCAGTAGTATGTGCAACGGCTCTTTGGGATTCAATCTAAAGCTAATCCTGACTAGGCATTCATCGTCTTCTCATCTGTTGGCGGTAGCATCCTCGGTCCAGTCGTTGGAGGCTTTGTCGAGCAATTCCTCGCTTGGCGCTGGAACATCTGGATCCAGCTCATCTTTGGTGGGGCAACTCAAATCGTACACTTCTTCCTCGTTCCCGAGACCCGCACAACGATCATGATGGACCGCATTGCAAAGAAACGAC
This sequence comes from Periconia digitata, assembly GCA_948474695.1. Taxonomy (NCBI): domain Eukaryota; kingdom Fungi; phylum Ascomycota; class Dothideomycetes; order Pleosporales; family Periconiaceae; genus Periconia; species Periconia digitata. The sequence goes on from CAOQHR010000002.1 coordinate 1,893,469, forward strand.
GCGCGGAGAGCGAGAAGAACGGCAAGCCCCTCAACATCTGGGGTCCCAACGAACTCACACCATTCAAGGAGCGCTTCTCCATGCGCGAAATCCTCGTCACATGGGTGCGACCTTTCCGTATGTTCCTTACCGAGCCTATTGTGCTGGTCCTCTCGCTTCTTTCTGGTTTCTCCGATGCTCTGATCTTCATGTTCATCCAGTCCTTCGCGCTTGTGTATGCTCAATACGACTTCAAGCCTTTTGCCGTCGGTCTAGCTTTCGTGTCCATTGGTATCGGCTATCTACTGGCCTGGATCTCTTTTATCCCCGCTATCAAACGGAATATGAAGGAGCGTGAGGAGAAGCCACACGACGAACGCGCCCAGTACGAATCTCGACTATGGTGGCTACTTTACACCGCACCATGCCTGCCCATCGGACTGATTGGCTTCGCATGGACCTCGACAGGGCCACCCATTCCCTGGATCGCTTCCATGATTTTCGCTGCCGTCGTCGGTATTGCCAATTACGCGATCTACATGGCCACTATCGACTACATGATCTGCGCATACGGACCCTACTCTGCATCTGCTACCGGTGGAAACGGATGGGCGCGCGACTTCCTCGCCGGTGTGCTTACACTGCCCGCAACACCTTTCTTCCAGAACATCCCGAACTCGGATGATCCGAACCACCTGGCATACGCATCGACGATTCTTTTCTGCATCTCGTTCGTGCTTGTTGCAGCCGTGTATGTAATTTACTGGAAGGGCCCAGTATTGAGGAAGAGGAGCCCCTTCGCGCAGAAGCTTAGCGCTGCTAGGGATGATGTTGGCGGAAGAAGGGTCAGTGCTGTGCCTGGGTTGTATGGCTCGAGGCATAATTCAATTGCGAATGGCGGGTCTGTTCCGGGGTCTCGTCGTGGTAGCGTCATTCGCGGGACGAGTTACCAGGGAAGACCGGTTCCCAGCGTTGCGGAGTAGCGATATCCGTTGGAACAAAGTTTGGACCATAGTACTGAATGAGAAATGGGCCGCGCTCACGATAGTTAATGAGTAATTTTTCCGTCAAGACCTCGGTCTGTGAACACAAGTGAATTGCTCTTGTGCGACAGGTACTAATTGACATCTCTGCTGATACCAGCGGATATCACATAGTCTTTGACGCGTTCACCCACGCTATCAGCAATGGCTTGTAGGGCGTCGTTCTCGGCATGCATCTGAGCGGCAAATCCTGGAAAGGAGTCTACGTGTAATATTCCCAGAAGAACGACTTTCAAAGTCTGATGAAAGAAGCGCAAGAAGGACACGGATATAGGTTCGGTGCCAGTAGACCAAAGATCCTTTTGAACAAAGCCAAGTTTGACGATCCAAGATTCTAGGGATTCTAAAAGGACTGTTTTCTCCGCAAGCAAATCAAGTGCAGCTTCCGTTGTCAAGACATGCGGCACTTCATCGAGGAATTTCAGTGTAGCCGCTGCGATGCTAGAAAGCTCTGTTCGCATGTTCGGAGCAATTGAACGCAAATCTTGAGATTTATCGGATCTACCAGGGTTCAAGCTCGACTTGTCTGACGGAGGTGTCGTCAAGACTCCGGTCACGTGTGCTATTGTTGGTGAATCTGCGAATTTGCAGGGCGCGGCGAACTGTTTGACAACGAAGACATCGAGAGCTGGCAGTCTGCCATGCAGGGCTGGCATCAACTTGCCCGAGGAACTAAAATATGGCCGTGTCCGATGTTCATACATGATTTTAAGTCCCCCGATCATGTGCTGCGCCATTGCAGTATAGTTCTTTCTTGCTTGCTCGATGCTGATCAGGACTGGACAGCAGAGCAGTACTGGCTTCAATCTTTTTGAGTCCGGAGTGGACAAGTGGGATGCGAGACCTCTCAAAGCTACACTGTATTGCTCGAGTCCATATTGATAGACTGGACTTGGCTGCGAAACAGCTTCTGGTCCATCCCCACAGGTCTCAAGATCTTGCCGGAGGGCTTTGAGAGATGAAATCGCGTGTCGTATTGTAGGGTCTGTCAGACTGGCTTGTAGAATCTGTTTAGCTTCTTCATCACAGAAAAGCTTTGTGTGGCATAGTGTTTTGATTGAGAAGTATTGCTTGAGCAGTTCAACGTCTTGAGGGGTGATCTGATTCGGGAGAGGGCGGGCGGTATTCAGATTGATAGTGGACATGATGCCGTCAACATTAGGGTTGTTGAATGCATTGTTTATATATATCTGAAAGGGAGGTTGATAACCCTCACAGGTACGTCCCGTCTTCACACATTTCTGGCAAAAGGGTCTATCCTCGTCGCATTTGATCTTCCTGATTCTGTTTCTGGTTAAGCGCAATTTGTTCATGAACGTCCATCACTCCAAGGTAGTGGGTACGGAGATGCCGATGAGGTATATTGCCGAAACTTACCTACAGGTTGCACACCCACTCTTCACCTTGGTTCCACGTTTGGCGCGACGTTTGGGCTCCACAGCGTTTCCGGCCATCGGTACGACTGGTACGAAGTATCGGTGTGCGATCTCTTCGCTTGTCGTGCGAGAATTTGGAGCAAAGGCAGTGATTACGCAATCCTGGAAGCAAGAAGACTACACAATTAGATGAATTCTTAAGCAATGAGTCATCCAAGAGGGGATACGAGGACGCCTAGTGATGTTAGAAGTCTCATTGTTGAGGAATCGAACAGTTGGAAGGATCAGGAGACGGAACTCACTAAGCCCGATTTGTAATTCCGAGCGAACCCACCAATCATATAGCATTCTAGTATGATGCTCCTTATTTTTTTCGGGTTTCACGATGCATGATTACCAGAATCCTGATAAATCAAGGAAAATCCAGAGTTCTTCAGAGAAGCCGATAGGACTTTGAACAGAAGTATAAATTCCGATCGGGCGGTGCATCTTGCTTGTTCATTGAACACACTTCATGTCCGGGCTCGCAAAAAGCACTCGATTTGCAACAAGACTTCTACATAACAGCAACATGCCGGCTTTCACTCTCTATGGCTTCCATGGCTCTACCATGACCGACCGTGTTTTTCTCACCCTCGCTGAAGGTGGCTTTACGGATTTCGAGCTCCAGACCATCAATCTTCCAGCCGGACAACATAAAGTAAGTGTTAAACTATCCTCCAATTTCTCATTGCGCAAATAACATTGCAAATCTCATATGACAAGACCTAACTCAGCCTCAGTCCGAGGAACACATCAAGCTCAACCCATGGGCCAAGGTACCCGCTATATCCTACCCTAATGGCTTTACATTGTACGAAAGTACCGCCATCTGCAAATATCTCGCCACAAAATACTCTTTCCCGCTACTACCACCTTCATCCGACATCGAAGCTATGGCATTGTTTGACCAGGCGGCCAGCGTAGAGAAGTCCTACTTCTCGGAGCCCTCTGGAAAAGTCACATTCGAGAAATTTGCCAAAGTGAAATTCTTGGGTCAACCGACTGACGAAGTCGTCGTCTCTAACGCATTGAAGTCTCTCGGAGTGTTCTTTGATACACAGGAGCAGTCTTTGAGCCAGAATGGGTATCTGTCAGGAAAGGAGTTCAGTCTTATAGATATCTACTATATTCCGGTGATTCAGAGACTGTTTGTGCTTGGGTGTGGGGATCTGGTTACCAGTCGCAAAGCTTGGAGTGCTTGGTGGGAAAGATGCACAAATCGACCGGCGGTACAAGAATGGTTGGCGACTGGCAAAGCTGCAGCGGCTCAGATGAAGAATTAGGCTATCTGTCGAAGAGTATGGACTGGCTTTTACCATAGACTTGGAATTTTAAGTCACGCTTATACCTTTACAAGCTATCTCTCGTGCGAGAGAGTTTGCATGTACCGTGATCGAGGATTGTTCGCAGATATTCATTGGATGTTTCGGGTAAGACCTCCTGCTATACCATCACCATAACCATGCACGGAATTTGAATGCAATCGATGAATAGAGCGTATGTACTACAATTTTACTTTTCGTTGGTTTTCGGGAGTGCTGCTGGATAGGACGATTCTCGACGGATCTAACCATGTGCGGTGATTGCTTATTCTCCGGGGGCATTGACATCGCCAAGTCACCGATTGCCCAGAAAGTTAGGCTGCAACAAAGTACATATACATGCTCGCAGTGACTCTGTTGAAACACCGTTATGGCTTTGTTTTCACGTTATCTGTGTCGCGCCTCATCCGCGATATCTGGTAGATCACAATCAACGTTATCTTCAAAATTCACGTCAAACAATACTAGCAACATCTTCCAGCTTCCCGACAAGCGAAACTTGGGCTATGCATTTTATGGCGATCCTACAGGAATTCCAGTATTTTTCTTCCATGGCTCACCTAGCTGCCGCCTCGAAGCAGGCGACTGGCACGCTGCGGCTATTCAGAAAGGGGTTCGCATGATTGGCGTCGACCGTTGGGGTATGGGGCTATCAACTTTTCGACCCGAAGGGAAGATTTCGGACTGGCCAGGCGATGTCGCTGCTCTAGCAAACCATCTGCGTCTTTCAAAATTTCACGTCCTTGGGGGTTCTGGTGGTGGACCGTATGCATTGGCGTGTGCGGCTCTGCTCCCGAAAACGATGTTAAAAGGTACTGGAGTCGTGGCTGGCGTCGCGCCCCCAGAGGCCGGAACGCAAGGAATGTCATGGGATCGATGGGTGGCTTTCAAGTTGAACATCTGGCTACCTCACTCTGTGCTAAAGTGGATGATGAATACGGCACTTGGGAAAACCGCGCGTGACGGCGACATTGCCGCGTTCGAAAAGCAGATGGAGAAAGTTATTGGAACATTTTCCGCCGAAGAGAGGGATATACTGAACCATAATCCTGGGTTCAAAAAAGACTTTGTCGCTTGTTTTCGCGAGGCATTTCGTCCAGGGTGCGATGGGGCTATTTTAGATGCGAAACTGGTACTTGCACCCTGGGGGTTCAACATGACAGACGTACACGGGAAAGTGCGAATATGGAATGGAACAGCAGACGTGAATGTGCCTGTACAGTCAGCAAGATGGATGGCGCAGAGATTGCCGGATGCTACTCTGAAGGTTTACGAAGGCGAATCGCATTTTACAGTACCCCTTAAGCATGATGAAGAAATTTTGGCAGAGCTGCTAGAGATGGAGGCATGGCTTTTGAGCACGTGACGAGTTTCGTGCCGAATGGACGTTCAGGTCGGCAACGAACGAGCAAGCATTTGTAGATTAGCCAGATGCTCGGTTCTTGTATTATTATTCACTTCGGGGCGTCTCACCTCTATTTTAGACTTTCACGAGCTGAACTTTCGTCATTTGTAGTTTAAGGGTGGTCGTATCTTAGATGACGATGGGGTCCAATGTGATTTTTCAGCTAGCCCTCAAAGCTCATCGAACTCCATGACAGCCAATCAATGATCTTCAAGTGCTCGCTTTCCCCTGTTACCTGCTGATGACTTTCACTTAGTAAAAATCTTAGCATTAGACTTTCCCCTTCCCTCGCTTTCCAATTTAGCTTGCCGTGGGGGCTATGCATATGAAATTAGAGTCTCGGTTTCTTATAGAAGAGCTGGAAACATCATTGTCTCTTTTTATTTGGACTAGTCACAACCTGACGGCCCTTTAGAGATGCCGGATCGTTGAGATCTGAATTCAAACTCACAAAACGTGTGAAATTATGCTCTTTTCTTACTGCCTCTTTGTTGCTCTGATTTATACGGTGGTTGCAGATAGGGGGACAGCAATGCACCCTCGACAAGCAAGCGTATCGGACCCCATATCCTCATCAAGTCGCCCGGTGCATATAACGACAACCACTGTATCCGCTGGATATTACTACTATGGCGAGAACATTCGGCAAAGCCCAATAGTGACATTGTGTACGTAAATGTATCTGTTCCTAGGCTATGTCTAAAGGAAAACAGGGGCTCCTCTCTCATTTGGGGTATCTTTCCCATTCACAATCGCTCCCAGCAGTTATGTAAGGTGGTGTTCATTGTTTCCTTCTTATTTCACGGGAACAGTGTCCACAGGGTCTACCACGACGATGGCTTTGACTGTTTCTTATCTGTCCACACTGGGGACTTCGGCATGCCCAATCTGGACTGACTGTCGCGATGGCACGCTTCTCGGTCCCGAGTCTGCGACATCTGTCTGTGGGACTACCTTATCTCGATGCGTGACTTATCATATGCTGGAAAAATACGGCCTTAACTCTGCTGATGGGATGACTACATCTCTCACATGCACTTCTTCGCGCGCAGACAAAGACACAATCACAACGGTATACAAGATCCTGCCACCGTCAAGTTAGTATAGGCCTCCTTCAAAAATTGTACTCAGACATCCGTATGCTGATATGTACCGGAATAGCGGGGCTTGCTAGCCTTACTTCGACAGACGCTGCGACAAATCCCTCTGTTCCTCTGGTCACTCCTCCACCTACATCTCCGGCTCCGCCTACATCTCCGGCTCCGGCTCCAGCTCCAGACGTCGCGACTTCGACCACTCCAAAAACACAAAACATAACGGGAATGCCATCATCGAACACACTTCCTTCTGGCACTATCGTAGGCGGTGTACTAGGCGGTCTTGCAATTATAGCCACGGCAAGTGTCACCTTATGGTTTCTCCGAACGAAGCGCCAGCATAAAAAATCGCAACAAGGAGCATTCAACCCCAAAGAACTCCAAACTGGTTCGGAGAGCGAGGTCTTTGAGGCGGTTGCTCGGAACGTTTTTGAGGCGCCGGTAGAGCCTTTGGAGATGCCGGTTAACGTGGTGTACCCATTGGAGAATGATTGGAAAACCAGGCTTTGATTCGGCAGCCACAGGGGGTAACTAATAAACCAATGAACCCCGACTTGTATTTTTATCTTGTGCTGGGTATGTACGGTTAGATTCTAGACTTCAACAATTTTGAATACGCGAAATGGAATGTACGATAATAAAATGGCATAGACGGAACCGTTATAGTTTCCCATCAACAGTTTACGTCGAATAAATGTCTACTTGAGGTTTCACAAGTCACCCATTTGCTAGTGACCGATTTCAAATACAATCAAGATGAAAGACATGTCTTGGGAGAATTAAGTCAAATATTGGGTTTAAGAAGAACCACAAATGAGTTTTGATAAGCTTTCGACGACAGCTAACGATGTTGAGATTATTCCATGGCTCAATGCTCCTTGCTTTCCATCATGATTCCCCACCCAATTATATTCTATCCTGTTGTTGGTTCTCAATCAGCATTTTTAAGTGTGTCAATTCATCTAAAGCTATCACAGCAACCCCGAAGACACATCAAAGTTCAGCCTTGCATTTACCTAGTCATCGTGACCTTCAAATTGCTGATTGGGCTATCTTTTATGTTTTTTAGGATTTCGATCTTCCCCCTCGACTATCTGCCTTTTCGTACCATGCAAGGATCCTTGCTCAGTATCGCCTTCGCGCACAAAATAAGACCCGTCGATGGCTTCCGCGGTATTGCACCTCTTCTCGTTACAGTACAAGTAATGTATTGATGGAGGATTCATACCAGGAAACATGAGATTGATAGACTCTGCCACATTGCGTCCAAGATTGACAATTTGGTGGTAGGTTCCAGGCATGGTAAAAACGAGCTCTCCTGGCCGACAAACTTGAATGCGGTAATTGATCTTCCACTTGTCGAGCAGGCCGGTAGGAATCACGCTGTTGAGGTGGCTCACGGTATTTGAACATTTCTTGTTCCTCAACTCTGGGAAGTGTCGGCGTAGCTGTAACTTCAATCTTGTATTGTGCGCCGGTTCGATGGATAGCCAGACCTTGGGTGCGCCAGCCAGTACTAGATTGACGGATGCGAAGTCGCAGTCTTCTTTGTGTAGTCTGGTGTATGTGCGTTTATCTGGCACGGGACTTATATAGAGGTACCCACTCGTCACTCCGGGTATGTCTGTTGCCATAGCCTCCTTGAGCGACCCCGAATCTAGGAGTGGTTCATACTCTGGCAGCATCCATGTGGGGCCAATCATGTAAAATTGCTCGGTCGATGTACCAAAGTCATTGAACAGATTTTTCAGTTCGGAGTCGCTCCAATGTTGTTCCTGATTATCCGTTTGGAAGTCCTTTGCTAGCCTGCGGTTCTTTTGGCCGGCTGATCTCAGCGCTCCAATCTTGTTAGTGATTTTGATAGACCCGAGCGCATTTTGTTCTATCTCGAAGATAGCCATCACCCCATCCTTCAGTATAGCTTTTCGAAACTCCAGAATTTCTAGCTCTGCACCGGGTACTCGTATCAAGCATATTCCAACTTCTTTGACTGTGTCCATTTGAGCGAATTTGTGTAAGAAAGTTGCCGTTCCATCCTTAAGATCTTGTATAGACCCCGAGAATGTGGGAAAACCCAGGCTGCTTTGGTCCTTTCGATTTTCGGCATTCTTTGATCCACTCTGATCGACTGCAATTGCACTGGCTCTTGTTCTCATTGCTGCATGCAGTAATAGTTGAGGTTGCGCGACGTGCGTTCCGAAGCGGCTATTCCGAAATTCAGTCGTGCTTGCACCTCCAGCGACGCTGGCCAAAGCTCGTTTCTCCGTAAGCAATCGATTTAGTCGGTCTCATAATCTGGGTCGATTGAGAAGTGCATAGCTAGAAGTCCAATGTCCGTATTGATATGCGGCTTGAAGATAATGAAATGCAGATGGACAATGCTGACTTACTGATTGCCATGAACAAACGCCTAGCAATTAGTGTCTCAGCTACGCATGACATCACCAGCAAACACCAAACAATCGAGAGTTCGAGTGAGACTGGTTCCCAGGTTGAGTTGTCTAGCAATAGGGGCGTGCTTTTTGACGCCCTTGGGGAGTAAAGAAGCTATGCGAAATAATGGTGAAGACTGATTGTGCTGCGTGTGGCAGGATCTTAGAGAATGGATGCCTCGGCAGCTTCTGGAAGAACTAAGCTGGTTATTGCTGCACGTGGTCTGCATGTGATGTCAAGCGAACCGTCAGTTGACAACATTTGAACATGCACAGGAGAGCTGATGGGAGGGCTTGACTAGTGTGACAAATAGACTTTCCAACGTAATTATTGCGATGGGGCCTGAAAGGACTTCTAGCTGCCACGCATTCCCACATCACACTGTTATTTCAGGAAAAAATGGAATTAATGAAGGATATTCGGTTAAGATCAGTTTGACGTCAACAAGTAAGATTAGCGTGTCCGCGACTGTTAACCTCAGCCAGCAGTCCTGTCCTTCTTTTGTCCGTGTTGCAAGCCTACAACTAACGATAACAGCTGCTCTGGTCTTACTGCAAGCATCATATCTTATACAGTAGATCTTTCAAGAGCCCAGGAAAAGTCTTCTCACTTCGCACACCAAGCGGGCGTCTTCTAGATCCAATATCACTGACTCATTGCTCGTAGAGGGTGCGCCGAAAGGATTAGCCTCCGGAGTGATGCTTTTCTCAGGTGTGAAATCTTCTCCGATAACATAGTTTCAGAGCTAGTCAGACAAAGTTCTACCCTAAACACACAATGACAGCCTCACTGTCAGGCACAACAACCTCCACAGCACCCTCCTGAACATTTAACTCCTTACGGTCCAATTCGCCATGCACTCTTCCCTTGTTCACTCCATGACTCCACTGCTGCCCTTGCCAGGTAATATTCTTCTTATTCACATCCCATCCCCCTGCCGCAGTTCCCTCGCTCGCATGCAGCCTTCCCACACTCACCTTCTTAACGGTCGCATCCAAACTCTTCAGTACCACATTCACCGCTTTCCTGTCGCCAGTACCATCATAATGGCGTAGATTCACAATAGAAATGCGAGCCAGCTTTTCACCTTCGAACATGGCATAGGCGGAGAGGGTAGGATCATTGAGGTCGATGTTGACGACGCCGCGTTTTCCGGAGATATTTTTGCCAAGGAAGTCTGCGATAAAGGGATATGTGTAGTATTGCGCTTGCACCATGGGACCTGGTCGACCTTTCACGGGGAAGGGGGTCCAGAGGGCTCTGATCACGCCGGGGCGCTGGACGAGGCTGGCTCTGCTGACACCGTGGCTCACTTGGTAGAGTAAGCCGATGTAAAGACGAAACAAGAACTCTGCTTGCTTTGAACGAGGAACATAGGGAAGAATGCTACTTACTTCCGTACATCATGAAGTTGACACCCCAAAGCGAGATAGCGAAATGACCCGTCTCTTCAAACTTCGGGCCTAATGGTCCACCAGCTTCCGAAAGAATATACTCGCTCTTGGCCACGTTTCGCGTCCAATCAATCTTGTCTTGATACAACTTGAAACCTTCGACGAGATCGGTGTGGTTGAGCAAATGTTTCTCGATGCCCAGCGACTTTCCATCAAACTGATAGTAATGTTCTGCGACATACTTGATCCTCTTATCCTCTTTCTCCCATGCTTCTACCATATTCTTCAAGCTGTGCGCCCAGGGTTTTCCACCGTGGTTCACCTCACTCGCCGTGTTCAGAATTTCCCAGATCTTCTCTTGGCCTTCGGTAGCGTTGACTCCTTCTTTAATGTCCTTTGCAGCAGAAAGGCCATCGCGCACGTAAGCCAGCCCATCTGCCTCAAAAAAATTGGGTTCGTTGCCAATGGCAATCGCGTCAATACGATCAGCCCCGAGAGCATTGTATGCTTCTTTGATGAAGGAGACAACGTTGGTTTTGTTGGGTAAGTCGTCGCTGTGAATTGGGTCAAGAGGGGCTTGGATTGAGATACGAGCGTTCTCGTAGCGTCTAGTAAACGCATTGAAAAAGGAAGGGCCGAGGATGAAGGTGGATTTATGGGAGCAGTTCTTGAAAATATCTGCGCCGACAAAAACGGTTTTGTTTTCGATGCAGACGTGGGGTTCGGTTTGTCCAGGGTTAAATTTGATAATGTCGCTAGTTTTAAGGTTATTCATATCCTACAACATAGATTTCGATGCTTGGGTACGAAAAGGTGGCTATCAAAAACGTACCCGCTCGTTCCACCGACTCGAACGATAGGTTTCTCGCTCATTCTCTGCGATAGATCGTCAATCAAGTTGCTGGAGAAATCATCATTGAACCCAGGAACGAAGCCATGTTCGAATCCAACGCTAGGAAAGTTCCCGGGTACTTCGTAAGCGTTCTGAAGTCTAGCGGTTGGCAGTGTGATTTCTTGAGTGGAGGTGACAGACGCTTGCGCAGCGACTAATCTCGCGATGTAAAAGAGCAGTGCAAGCCTCATGTTACTTTTAAATGACATGGATTCACGAAAGAGGGTTTAAGAAAACAATGAATAGAAAGATGAATGAACAAGAAGGGTGTGAAGTATGTGCGTTGATAAAAAGGAGAGCTGGACCGAAAGATTGTTGTGCACTCTGACTTCAAAATCGCTGCATCGTTATATGAACTCGCAGATGATTAGGGCGATGTAGATATTCAAAGCTATATATAGTATTACAAGACTCTGTAATAAGTGGTTTTCTAGTCGCGAGAGCATATGCAATTGTTCAGGGAAATTTATGGGGCGATACAATGTTCAGTTTAGTATGGGGTGGCCTAATCGGATCTTCAACCTTCAGCCTCCCGCGTTTCCACTTTAATCTACTTTAATTCACGTGTTCCAAGTGCCCAGACTGCACGCCTAAATCGCTGCATGGAACCGATGCCCGAGAACCAATGGTTATAAGGCATTTTACTAGATTAGGGTCAAGTACGGCTGAACGTTAAATGTCCGCCCAGACCAAGTTACACTCATGTAAGCCCGCGCAAGAACGCGGATCATCATCTATGTAAGGGTTATTTCACATTCACGTATAACAATTTGGCCAAGCTCGTTTCCACAACGCCGTTGACCAATAGAATTTGAGTGAGCTTTGAGCAATTGTATTGACCGCTTGTCTTAAAATCTTTGAATAGCACTACCATCTCCTGGTAAAAGTCGAGTGGGTATATTGCTATTCTGCTAGAAACGATCTTCACAGCTATCGGAGCTTTGTACTATTCTGTATGCGCTCATGCATATTCCAGTATTAAGAGGCCTAAATAACGGTGTGCATGGTACGAAGTGCTAGCAGGGATGGCGGGTTTTATTTTTCTGGGAGAATCGGACTCCAAGGAAGATATCAGCCTCTACGCTTTGACCGGTTCATATCTTTTGACGGGGTCGTTGGGAGCACCCTACAGTCTAGCAGCCTTCATACAAGTGAATTCGCGAATGCCTCAAACTGGACTTGCGAGAGATACCTTGCCGAAAACACAGGTAATACTATATTAGTCACTGAAATTGGTAGCCTAAAATGCTGCTTTGAAGACGATTCAGGTATTCTCGACCGATGGTTCGGAAACTAGATGAAGGGAAGGGAAAATGCCAATAGATATTACACTATGCAAGGAAGCCCAAGTCGATGTTGGTGCGTGAAATTACTCAATTTCTGCGATAGTTCAGTTTCGTATGACACAGGAGAGACGGATAAGTCTATTAGCTTTGGATAATCGATCGGAAGGAGAATATCCAGAAACCATATTCCTATAAGATCTCGTCGAATCACTGCTCTCTTCGTCGTGTGTTGATAAGAAGCATCTGCAGTTGTAAGATGATGGGCGTTGATTTGATAGATCATTATCTTTTGGAAAATTTCACGATAAAAAGTTTCCCAGGGAGATATTACAGAGACGATTGTTCATTCTGATTACCGGATAGCGGGAATTACCCTGTGTGACGCATAAAATATCTGGTATGCTGTCGTCTCTTCCTAACATCCTACCGCGCCCACCTCAGCAGGTAGAAGGCGATGTAGAGGGACAGTGGACAGCTGAGACACTACATACAGTAGATCAGCTTTAGAACCAGGCTTAAACTATCCAGAAATGTCTTCATTATCTATCAAGAAGCCCTAATAATCAAACTATTCGCCAGCTTGTAATGCATCAGGCGACCAATTTTAAAGAGGAAGCTAGAAAGCTTTCAGCAGGTTTACAGCGCCGAGAGTATAGGCATTAACATTGGCAACATTATATTACGCGTGGAGGAGGTTTACAGGCTCAGAAAAGCCAGAGGCTTAGGGTAGTCCAAGAGGCCAAGCAGATTGGTCAACCAGGGAGGCATCGAGCCCTACCAACGTGTAGCAATCGTCATATTCAGGGGTGTAAAAATTCTTAGTATACTGCTGGGTAGTGCGAACCTATCAAATCTATATTTGTTATAATCTTATGTGGCGTTGTTGCGCAATGGTACATAAAAGGTAGATCCTCTTAGTAAGATGACCCACAGGCTGGGGTGGCCCGCTTATATCTTCTTCAGCCCTCCTACATCCCTGTTCACTCCCACGTTCAACTTTCAGGTTCCAGCCAAGGGATGTTCGTGCTTCATCGCGATACCACATCAGTTCATCCCGTCCTTGTGGTGGTAGCGTTTATGTTGTATAGACTCCGTAAAGCTCAGCCCTGGAGGCAATAAGCGTTGCGACCTTGAGAGCTATGGGGTGCAGTTCTCAGTACTGCTCTCAAAAGTCTTGGATAAACAGTAGGTATATATAATAGATTCAATTCACCTCTACAGCTGTTCAGAAAGCATCTCTTTAGAACTCTTGGTTTCAACATCTCGCACTGAATAATCTTCATTTTCGATCTTTTCCCCTCCATCATCAATTGCACAATCATGTTATTTCTATCCTACCCAACTTTTGCCACTCTTTTTTTGGCGGCCAGTACGCAGGCTACCCCATTCCCTCAGTCCAAAGACCCACCAAAGTGCCAGCTCGATCCTTTCGCACCCTCATCATGGGCTGCAAGCGGCGGAGAAAAACTTCTGCGCAACTGGCTTGACAAAAATGGTCCAGGTAAATTCATACAGGGCGTTCAGCCATCTATTTTCATTAACATCTCAATTCTAGTCAATTGGCTTCAGGAACTCAGCAAGGACGTACTGGGATCTAATACCAATGCGATTGACTGCGCACATATAAGCTCGACCAGCTGCTCAGCACCTCAGGGTCCTGCACAGTGCGACAAATATAGTTGTGAGTTGAATCCCGTTTGAGAAGCAACATGTGAAGTGCTGAACATTCACGCAGACCATTTTGTTCGCACCATGGCTGCTCAAATCAATTCGGCTTTCAGGAGTATCCATGACAATCTTGAAAACCAAGTCATCAAAGATAGTTTGAAAGTGGATACTATCATATCGGAATTTGACCTTCTCAAGCCACCCAAGGGATCGGACACTGCGCTCACACTCAAAAATATCGCTCTTGGTAGGTCGTGATCTTCGATTGACTACAATTTTGGTCTAACTTTACACCTAGGGCCAACCGCCATGTCTGCCCTGTTTGGCATGATACCCGGAGGAGGAGGAGCAGTAGCAGCGGGGCTTTTATCCTTAATCGGCGGTACTTTCGGGGTAAGTCTGCTCCAACACGTCTTTGCTCTCTCTGACAATTCAGTAGGCTGTGAGTGACAACTTGGAAGAGGAAGAAACGGAAATCCCTGAGTATCAAGACCTTGCATCGGTGATGAACGATCGCCTTGGAAGATTCTTCGGGAGTACTCAGCAGAAGTTGGAGAAAACCCTTCTGGCCATCTTCGGCGCTCTGCCTGAAAATGGATCCAATGATGATCTGGTTCGCGAAATGGTTGGCAGAATGTCTGGACTAGGCGTGAAAGGCCTCAACAAGGATGCCAAGTCGCCCGTTTCCGAACTGCTCAAAGGCGGCCACTGGCTCTCTCCAGTATACAAGAGCCAAGTCGATACAGGCATAAAGAAAGGATTCAAAAATATCCAGCGAGGTCTCATCGGCAATCTTCTGGCAGCGATGCATGTCTATGTCGAGCAGGAGCTACCTGCGTGGAACGAAGGCTTGGTCCAGCCCTGCACAGCCCTGGGCACACTGAGAGATGGAAACTCATGCCTCGTGATCAAACACCGGCCCTGGGGAGGAGCCAAGGATGGTGTCGATGCTAAGCCACTGGACGAAAAGTACCTACAACTGATGGGCGACTACGGCTTGAAAGGTGACGAACTTCACAAAATGATTAAGAACGTACGCGACTGTAACAACGGCAAAACCGACAACAGCCAGATCATCACTGACGGCTCGTACCCTGCCTGCTATTTCGGTATGAACTTCGCTAAGCGTGTTCACCCCAAAGATCACGATTTCCATATGAGTATATTTACAGCCGAATACCCATGCATCTCCTACTATCGAGATCAGGAGGGAGTGCCAGGCTGGATTACAGATGACCGAGTTCACTGCCACGATGAAGTTCCTGTCTGGGGGCCTTGTACTGTCAAACTCGAGTGAGTATCCCCCAAAGTCGTGCACACTCAAAGTCCTGCCCTCTAACCACAAACTCGCAATAGGGAATTATCTTATTGGTCCGAATCTGGATTGACCCGCTACCGGTTGGGCTTGGTCGGCGAGGGTGTCGATATGGCGACGATTTGCCCATATGTGCACGATGGTAGGAAGTGCATGTGGGGTTCAAACAGGCAGTGCTATCACAATGACAAATTGGATAAAATGGTATTAGACATTAACTTTGCGAAGGGCTCTGCCGGTCACGATTCCTACCAGTATTGTCGGAAGGAGTTGACTGAAAATTTCGCCCGCAATAACAGGTGCGAGATTGTCTAGCCTATTCACGTCACAGTGGTTTGGTAGAAGATGGTAGTTTTATGATATATACAGCCTAGCGCACATCTAAGGATTCTAGCGAATCTCCTAGGTGAAATCGAGAATCTATCAGGCGCTAGCACACCGCCGACCATCATAGACTTTGATACTGAATCTTGACATGAAGGGTGACTTTTCTTCCGAGACAAGAGCTTTGATAACGCTAGAAGAAGGTATTATCCAGAAGCTTGAAGGCTTGGAACGGTTTGTCCAAAAACAACGACTGGGAAGAACACCTTCGTCAGTGTCAGAGATAGTGGCCTACACGCGTTTGAATGGACCGCCAGAAAGCAAAAAAAGGACAAAAAACATACAACAGCAGGTATTCGCTAGTGGTCACCCACCTAACTACTAATCCGCCGGTACCATGCTTAAGTACAGCTGAGCGGACGGGAAGCTCTGTTTTCATGGTCCTATGGTCGTATGTGGAAGTGAAAGTCAAATTCACATCTTATATCCAGCCGCACCTCTAGAGATACTTTCACACAACTGTCATGCGATTTCATCCAGTTCCCAATCCAAAAAGTGCACTTTATAAAAGATAGCACCCTGCTAGTTCAAGCATAAATCAATCTTCACAGAAGGTGATACTAACAGGAAATTTCGCAATCGCTTCTCGTCCATCGTGTTGAGCTCACACCTCAAATGTGACTTCAAAGATTGCTCTAGACCTGCTGCATGCACCAGTAGTTGTGTCCTTTACAATCAACAAGTTGTTGCCTCACATATCTAGTTTTCTTCTTCTTAGTGTCTTCACTGTAAGCCTCTTTCCCCAAATTCTACTCCACGCTATGCGTCAAACAGGACCTAGACCCAGTACTGTATTTGCCTCGAGAAGCAATCGGATGCAAAGAAGATAATTACTTTCATCAGCGTAAGAGACTGCGCCGGTCCACTAGAGGTCCAAATTATTTAAATCCACGCCGTGAACCAACAAATAATCTATAATCTGGCGATCTCCTTGTGCAGCAGCTCAAATGAGGGGAGGTCCGCCCATGGCATCAAGTGCGTGGACATCATCAATGTGAAGTGACATAGTGTTGTCAATGTTTGTTTATAAAAGGATGTAACCTAGCGTAAATAAAGAACTTCACTGTAAAGCATAGTTTCGCAAAAAGTCCAGTGCGCAAGGCTTGGTAGTACATAGTAGCCTGAGCTGCAGATTTCTCTTGTACGCTGCTTTCTTGAAGAAAGCGATTCTCAACATAAAAAGGCGGTGTCTACAACTCGTCATGCTCATGCTGCGGCAACCCTCTCAACCCCGTTCTCAACTCCTCCTCCACCTGCGCCTGCTCCTGCTCCTGCTCCAATTCTTCGGCTCCTGCCCCAATCATCCTGTAGCTCATCATCCGTTGCAATCGAGATCTTCACCCGCGTTTCGTCAATCTTGGAGCATTGAACACCAGTAGCCTCTGCCAGCGATTAACCTCACGCCATATCTTCACTATTATCCAAATAATCCGTATCCCGAAATCGGATTTTCCTTTTCCGTATCGGGGTTGGGATTGAATGGAAATGTTGGCACCCTTGACCTTCCTGTACTGGATGACATAACGTACTAGCCTTTTCTTTTTCACACCGACGACCCTCGAAAATCGAAGTTCGTGTTCAAGATATAACGTCAGTCATCGACATCGCCCACTGCGGTTATTCATACCGGGACATCTATTAGTCTTAGTTTGCTCGGCGTTGGAGTCTGCCGGGCGTCGTAATGTCATCAGAGCCATTCGTCGCCAGCCTAAACCTCGTCCAATTTGCGAAGGACGCTGTACTGATCTGCTGGTCTTTTGAAACGCTGAACAACGATCCTGATAACGCTAAGGTAGGTGAATCGTACAGTTATCACGATAGTGCAACTTCTAGTCTAACAAGAAACAAGGCTCAAGCTGCTGCGGGAATCAACGCTGTAATTGTAGATAATGTTGCGTTGATTAGTTCTAGCTTTGTAAACCATAAGTAACTACACCTGCAGGATCACTACAGGTTCCGTATGCTACCTATTTCTGCAAGGGGCAGATCATCCTCGTCCTTTTATTGTGGCTTCTTCGTGCACCTATCGTCGTGTGTGACCGGTGAACCCACCCGGCCAAGACAAAAAAGGCAAAAACCGGTCAGCCATTTGCGGACGGGTTTCATACACGATTATTCGTTCAGCGCCCGTTGAGAACACCCTCAAATTGCACCTAGTACTAGTGTCATAACGTACGCCTGGATTAACAGAAGAGAACGTACGTAAGACCCAGCATCTTGAAGACTACGGGGCTTCTCGGTGGATAAAAACAGGATAACAAAGGTCGCGTCGTCCAAGTGTTTCCATCACGTCGAGGATTCAAGCCTTTGGGGCAGTAGATGCGGCGCGGGGGTTCATGACCCAATGCGCATCTGCATGTAAGCCAAGTCACATCGCATTTCTTCAGGCTGAAAGCTGAAAATTGGCCGGCAGCGACAAACTGCAGCTCATCGGGTAAACTATATTGCCTCGCCATGGAATGGTGGCTTGCCGATAACAATTCTTGGCATCTGACAGAGGTCGCGGGGCAGAAGTTCTTGACAGTCGGAAACGAATATTTAGATCTAGCTCATCAGGTTGATGTGGAACATTTCAAAATCATCCATATCTCCTATGCGAAACAAATATGTCATACACTATTACTATCCAGAACACAGAGGAGTCCCGACACGCAGACTCAGCATCGCATCACCATGTTGAAGATCAGTTTGCAAATCCATCATACGGCACCGGACGGAATCTTGATGCTACCTCCAGCTTTGACGTAGAAGATGATTTAGCTGACGAATTAATGGATGACGAAATCCTTTCTTTTGAGCAGAAGCTGATGAAAATGCAGCCATGGGGGCCACGAAGATTCATCGATGGGGGCGCGACTGGTGCGGAGCTCGAGTCCTTCTGGGATATATCGGAGGCTCTGGAACAAGAATCCGGCCACGTTGGACTGGAATCTATGTTAGTTTTTACTGGATCAAGATATGCTATCGAATGCGACACCGTTCTCAACTACATGCATGAACGATGGCAGAAGATAGGCCTGCTTGTTTTGGCAGTATTTCAAAGCTGTTTGAACTATCTAGGTATGCTGTTTGGAAGATAGTATAGCTTGTAGCTAACTGCTCTTAAGTCCAATTTCCCGAGTCAGAGCGTGGTCTACTGCCATTGCCTGTGGGCGATCACTTCAAGGAGGTGGAAGCAACGCCAGAAAGGTTTCGTGCCATAGTTCAAGGATCTCAGAAGACCATCTTGGAAATTGCGGCTGCAATTGCATGGTTGACCGCTGCCATTAGACGGAAAAAGCTCGACGGAATCACATTGTCCAGGGTGAGATTCGACACATCAGCGCCCACAGCGTACACTGAAGGTTCAAGAAAGATCCTAATGCGCCTGGAGCCTCTGAAAATTTGCCGGTGGTATCCTGATAGCTGCTGGAAAGATCTTGTGAAGAATATACTGATCGTAAACGACAACATGCTGCGTCAACGACCAGGACCCCCGGGACTCCGAATTCCATTCCAAGTTATGTTATCAATATCGCACGTCCGGCAGGGGATCGAGATAGAAGGTGTCACAGTTCTAGTCGGGTTTAACACCATCCTTGTACCTGTCCAGGAAGCAAATGCATTTGTAGTTTGGCACATTGTTGTTACAAAGGGCGCTGCTGATCCATTTGCCTTCTGGGACAACATACCGGACAAGGAAAAGAAGTTGTGGGTACGCCAGAGCGAAATCTGTAAGCTCGCAAGCAAGTGCACATATTTGAATGGGTTCTTGACGTCAAACATAACGCTCGGAACAATATCCAGAAGCCCGAACACGACTTGGACTCGTACAGAGAACTACCGCCGGCAACCAGAATTGTCTACCCTCACAGTTGGAGGGGTCTTTTCGCCCGCACCGCCTTACTTCTCGATTAATGGAACTGCCGCTTTTACCTTACCTCCAAATTCATTGATACCTCCGGCTTCTACAAAATTTGCTGAGATGCTTGAGGTAGCAAAAGGTCAGACTTGCTGCCTGTACGATCCTGCTGCGCGAAAGACCTGGCTGGTGCCCACGTTAAGCCTACTTTGGAGATGATACATCTGCGTGTCACTGAGAAAGGCATTTTGGATCCGAGTAATGTGCCGTTTGCCGAATATACTTCAGACGCAGATGAAGCCGCCTTCATTGCCCTTGCTCGAAGTGAAGATCTGGAACTCGGACGCGATCCAAAGAACCTCCCGGACAGTGCACTGGAAGCTGATTTCCACGCGAAAGGAATAGATCCCACGGAAATCTTTCTACTTTGGAGGCGCCTTAACACGCTCGGAGATCTATGGAAGGATATAAAACGTCATTGGCCTCTCAGTAAGCTACAGACCACCTTTACCGAAGAGAAACTTTTTGCAATTAGAATAATGTTTAGTTACGTTGATCAGTCTTCGAAGGAGTGCTTGGACTTGCTGGAAAGCCATGTTCGCGGATGCGACATCTCAATTACCAAAGGACGTATGCTCGCAGATCTTGCGCTATCCATGTGGATTCCATTGCACTTGGCAGCTTGCCAGAAGGCTGCAAAGAAAATATCGACCTTGGGGAGACCTTCTATTCAAGGATGGGAGCTGATGGACATTGTTAGAGGCGTTCCAGTTAGAGGAAGAAGTGTCACTTTACAGAATACGGCAGGACTCTGGCCCGAAATCATCGACTCTCTTCCAACCTTGTTCGCATGCGGTCTTGAGGAAGTGATTCGACCTCATTATGAAGGATCTTCGTGTACAGACTGCACAAAGATTCCGGGCGGATACGACGTTCTTATTTCTCAGTTTTCCAGCTTGAAACGCATCAGTTCCAGCTTGGGAGCAGCAAGCCAATACAACAAACAAGGGCCACTGCGTCTCGGTCAAGACTTGGAATTCCTGCCTCCTATTACCTCCACTCATAGGTGTCAGGGACGGCACTGTTGGGGTGCAAGACAGCAAAGGCTGTTTAGGAAGCCGAATATGTTCTCAAGACTTGTCAGCAAGCATGCACACAATACCTCGAGCACGTGTGAGGATATCAAGGATGAGCTTCCCATCGTCTTCAGCAATGGAGAAGCATTTGAACCGCCACCGCTCCAAGAGAAATCTCCGTTGGGGGCGGCATTCCTCAAGCGGCGGAGGGGAGCGGAATCTCCACCTCAGAAACAAAACGCTATTCCCTCTCATTATGCATCAGTTCACCCCGAAGTCCTGGGTGAAAGGAAAAATGAGGGGATACTTTTTAGTCATCAGGCTCTTTCGAAGAGCGGTGTATCTCACCTGACTGAGCGCCACCAGGCGAATGCCGGAGATGGATCGGAGCTTCCAAGGAAGCTAGAAGAGATCCAAGAGAAGTTCAATGTCCTTCGCCGCGAAATTGAGGAATTCAGATTTGACGATAATCAGTACTCAGTAATGAGGGAGCAGTTCCAGAGGTTGTTAAATGATTTTACCTGCTCAGTGGGCAATTACCATAGGAATACAGGTAGCCCAGAGAAAGTTATGAAAACGGCAAAGCACACTATAGTAAAAGACACTCTCTACGAGCCACCGGCATTTCAAGCAGAAAACGACGAGATTAATGTGTTGCAGAATAAGGTGCCTGGATAAGCTTTGCGCTCCAATATCTTACAATCGCCGCTTCAGCTCTCCTTGTTACCATCACTCGTCACGGTGTGTGATACTCAACAAGGGAGGCATACGAGACTTCATTGGGCTAATTTTATAATATAGCCGTTGTGAGAACGTTTATTCGCATCTCTTACACAAGTGCTGCGCCGCACCTTAACAACCTGCAAGCGGATCGGGTGAAACGGGTGCACACGATCCGGTAACTCCGATCCTACCAAGTACCACGCCTCCATCGTTCTTTACATCGACATACCAGGCATGAGCACCTCCCATGCCATGAGTGACACCCGGAACGGCGTAGGCAGCCAAAAAAGTACGTCTGCACTCTTCTAAACTGGCTGGTCGGCTCGTCTGACAGCCGACTACGTCCCTATGTGCAAACACAAGAGCACCGACTTTGCAGACGGCAGCTTTCTTGTCATCACATCTAGTAATACCTGTCAGTGCTGTTCAGATCGGAACGTGATGCCCTCTTACCCGTTCTTCACTAGCTTCTCGCAAAGCTTATCGAAATTCTTGTCCGAGAAAACTGGGGAGATGCTGTTGCAGGTTTCGCTGCATGGAAACGAGCTTGGCTCACCCAGAGAGGTCCTGTCAAGAGCTGTTAGCATATTCTTTTTTCATTGCAAAGGTATATGTAGTAGAGCTCACCAGCCAGCCATTGCTTTGCCGGCTGCGAAAAAGAAGAAAACCCAAGGAGAAGAGACCTTCATGATTGATACGATATGTTGAGTAATGAGATATTCTGAGAATTGTTGCAGATGAGTATGAACACAAAACCTCAAAACAGAGGGCTACAGACCTGTCATGTTATTTCCCAAGAACTAAAGGTCCCCATTTGCAAGAACGTCTCGGTGTCAAGAGATAGTTTTCATGGTTGCTCTTCTAAAGATATGCCGATCAGGTTCCGCTGAACCCTCCAAGAAATGTTGGTGACGCGACTGTAGCAAAGAGTCTCTCAGAGGATTCACCAGTCAATTGGTCATAACTATGTTCCAGGATCAACAAGCGGGAGATCAAAACTCGAAAAGAATTTTGAGCACATAGCCTCATTCTAGATGCCGACTACGGTGCCCTTTCCAATACAAAACGAGTCGATGTGCAGGATTTGAGGTAGGAGGCCCTATAATATTTCTTGGTTTATGCATCGCACAGGTCGTTCGAACACGACTCGCATTATGGTTATATGCGCTCAAGCGCATTCTAGTCGCGTGTTGATCTCTTGAATCAAGCCGAGATGCGCTTCTCGTGGCGAGGAACCCAATCTTGTGCGCCTGCTTCCGCTTGGATAAATCGATGAGTCTGGCAGTGGAGGGCATATAGTCTAAGCGCGAGGCTGTCATATGTACTACATTCCCGCCCCCACCCCTACACGCACAAGCGATACTGATGACGATCGGGATCTTACATACTCGGGCGGTGTTGGTAAGGGCGCCTCGATACGTGAGGCAACCTCACAGCTATCACTGAATTAACCAGAATTAGGTCCAACTGCTTGCCATAATAAAGCGGACCGGCATAGCGTAAAAGACGGCATCTGTGCATGCTCACTCCAGGATGACTGACAGCAATCACGTCAGCTCGGAATATTACCGGAGCATGAATTTGCTATCAATCACATCTTAGACTATTACGGCCGTATACCAGGCTGTCTCACGAATCATTGAGACATCATGGATTCAAGTGTTACCAGATACCAATGAGAAAAACCGCATTACACAGAGCGCACTCTGAAAGGGATTGTGTACAGACGGGATTGTATATATAATCTTGAGATGAATTTGAACTTTTTTTAAATCAATAGCTAATGCGAGAGCCATGGTCCCTTGGTGTAACACTCTATTCGCAGTCTATCTCTTTACTCGTCGCGCAGAACATCTGTTGATAAGAGCAGATCGCAGGTGTAGAACCCTCTCAGCAAAACATGGCCGCGGCCTCCGTATGCGCTGCTTCATCCACACCCAACATACTATTTACGTACGTAACTATATAGGCCATTGATATCTGTCAAATAGGCACCAGCTCTGAGCGTAAGGCAGCAGTAAATGTGAGAGATAACAAGAATTCTGTGATGACGGGACGGGTCGGGACGGAATTATGGTAACTCGCCGATCCGACATTCACCTAGTCCTCGTCTTACCACGGCAGGGATGTTTGCGCACGCGGTTTGAGTACAAATACGCGTGCGTGTGCGCATGAAAATAGTTGAGCGAAGTTTCTATTTATAGTGAAAAATATCTTTTCAAATCGTTGTACATCAAGTTCATATTGTTTGTTATTCATACTCGTTAGATAAAAGATAAAGACGACCACTGCGACTACTGCGGCAAATAGACTTCAACAAGTCCCAGAAGATAAGAGTCGAAGAATAAGGAATCATGGTTCATATAACGGTTCTTCTGGTTTCTCCTATCCAGTTCCTTGACCTGGGCCCCATCGACCTTTTCGCCATGCTCCGCCGTTCCTACTTCGAAGCCTGCAACCTGCCCTCCCCACTGTTAAACGTTGCGCTGCCCGATGAGGATTTCCAGATTTCCTACGTCGTTTCTCCTCCCCTTGAAGAGGGCGAAGGCGTGAACGCAGACAATGGCGAAGGGAATGCAGAGACTAAAAGGATTAACGCCGATGAATTACGTACATGCGATACAACTGCCTCTGTATCATTGGTCTCCACACATGCCTTGACCTCTCTAGCGGTCGCACCAGGCAAAGTCGATATCCTCCTGATCCCCGGTCCCCCGCCAGGTACACGACCCAGCGCTGCAACATGCAAGTGGGTACAAGCCCATGTGGAGGAGGGGAAGGTAGATCTACTTACCGTCTGCTCGGGAGTCTATGTAGCGGGATTTTCGGGGGTTCTAGAGGGAAAGAAGGCGACGGGGACAAGAGGAGTCATGGACGATTTGAAGAAGTCATTCCCGGGAACCGAGTGGTATGAGGACAGGAGGTGGATGATTGATAATGGGGGAAAGCTGTGGACAAGTGGTATGTTTTTTCTTCTGAAACTCTTTGTTTGTCTGAGTATTTTGTTGTCGCCCTAGGAACTTTCGTATCGCTAACTAGAAAAATAGGGGGTATCACGAACGGTATGGACATGGTAGCTGTGTATCTTCGCAAGAGGTGGCCAGGCGTGTTGAGCGATACGGTTTTGGCCATGGCTGACGTAGAAGTTCGACCACAACTTTACGGACAAAGCAAAGCAGGATGGATGGGTTATTTTGGTTGGTTGGTTGTCCGCGCCTGGGTAGGGGGATTTATGCCGAAAAAAGGGTCGGGCGCCTCGGGTACCCGTCATTGTTGTCACTGAAACAGATTCTATCCTTTACCCTACACTCTCTATTATCTTACAATGATCTTTTCACCAAGCCGTTATCTAGAGTGGCCTCAAACTTGTGGGCTTATTCTAGATTACAATCATTAGCCTGTACAGTACTACAATTTAGGAAAAATAAGTGATCAGCAATCTTTCAGGGAGATGTAGTAACTATGAGTTGATATGTCTGCATAATCGCCCAGTGTCTCAATGCCAGTTGTGAAGACACGCAGAGTCTGGAATCACAGGCGCGCACATTCTTGAATAGTGAAATCACTTCAGGAATGAATCCATGGAAGAAAAATCACCAATTCATTATTAGTCGGTAACTTTTGATAGATTTTAATGCTGTGAAACACCAGCAGGATACCAATTCCACTCATCTCACGTACACATAATTGTCTGTATTGATCATTCTGCCATCCAATACTAGCACAGTCGAACTTACAGTACTACTTCTGTTAGCTCTAGAACCGATTTTAATATATTCCATGTAAACTCAATAAGTCAATTCATCTTTCCTGTACTTCTAGTAGCATGACGGTCATTGTAAGGGTGGAGCTAATACTGCTGAGCCGTGCATTGTCCGAAAGCATTGATTTATCAGTGATAGGATCGAGTCATTGTATCAGCGGGTACGTACTCAAACCATGAAGAATATTTTGCACATCTGACTGTTAACGTAGTCTTCATTATTGCCAGCGTCAGCAATTCGCTTCCATACATTATGGTACTGGACGTTGGAACTTGGGTACCTCGAGTCCGGACATAGTGACTGCATAGTAAATGCGGGATACATACGTGAAGGCTACCGATCAGTAGGCTAGCTCAGCAGTGGTCTTTCAAAGTGGAAGTATTCTCGGTACGTGACGTGACTTCCTGACTTGACGTCCGGTCCTGGGGAAGGTGCGGAAGGTGCAAAAGACAGCACCCCACGTCCACAGAGACACCTGCTTTTTTATCCGAAGGCCCTTCAGATGCATTATATATATCATCTCAGGCTTCGTTATAGCATATAAAGCCTTCGAAAGCGGTGTGGCGGAGTGTGGTTAACGCGTGAGATTGACAGGTTGGCGGAGGAACCTTCATTTCTTATACGGTCATTAGTATGTCAGGTGGTGTAATCGGGGCCACAGGTACCTTGGGCCTCAAGGTCACGAAAGTCCCAGCCCCAATCTCAAGGACAAAGTACGGTGGAAATGGAATGAATAATGTCCTATCGTGTCATGACACGATTCCCCCCGATCTTGCAATCTGAATATGTACATATGTAAGTGTACCTAGGATGCATCAATTGATGTAGGTGAATGTCCTAGAAACGTAATCTAAATCCCGCACTATGCAAGATACACACCTTTTGAATAACTACATACGCAGGTATAATGAATTCGGAGCCGATTTAGATATTTAGCCTGATGGTATTGCGTTAGATCTGTACAGCGGAAGTGGTCTGGTTTTAGAGATTTCATGGCTTCGTAATTCAGTAAGCTTCGAGGATGTTCCGACGGGAATACTGTGCCTATGGCTGAGAGACTGATATCATCGAGATATAATTGATTATATATATCTCTGTAATGATTAGTTGCTGGAACGAATGTTCAGCGAAGGCGACCACGTACTTGGTAGCTTACATTTCGACCTCCTGCTATTGATTGTACCCAAAGTGGCTGAGTCAACTCCTCTTCCAGATTTAGCCCGAGACAATTTGCAACCTCCATTACAGTGCGTACATAACTAGCAAAACTCCATCTCTCAAACCCTACTAGTTGCTCCACACCAGCTCCTACCTATATAATCTCCTGCTTATTCATTAAAGCGTGCTATACAACCATGCTATACAAGTCCAAGACGGGCGCGCCCCCAAAATTCATCGATGAAGACCTTTGGAACTCCCGGATCCCAAGCCTCAAAGATTTCCAGGAAAGCAATTCGAGATCTGTTTTAGTGGCATTGGATATCGAAAATTCCAGCCGAACTATAAATGGACGGAAGAAACCTTGTGCGGATGTGAACGAAGTTGGAATAGCCGTCCTATTACCAAACAACGAACGCTTCCGATCATATGAGTGTGTTCATCAACTACATCATGAGGGCTGGGCCGACACGTATACTATCCAGATCTTGGAGCGACGGAAAATTTACAGACAGACTCTGGTCGGTCAGATCATCAAGAGTGAGCCAAAAGACGTTGCATCTACCATCGAGAGCATACTTTCCAAGTACGAAGGACCACTCGTACTTGTCGGATTCGATCTCCATCAAGAATTCAAATGGATAACTGAAAAGTGTTCGACGATTCTCTCCTACTTTGCGGCTTGGCTGGATGTACAAGACTTCGCGTGGCAGCGACACCACGAATTCGCACCGATGACTGCTACACACGGAAAACCAGGACTCACGCGCGTATTGAAATCAATGGGCTTGAATGATCGTCACTGGACAAAGAAAGGACACTACGCCATTAACGATGCATTAAGTTCTTTGCTGGTATTGTCTGGTCTCGCGTCAAACCCCACTCTGCTCTCGGTCATGTGTCCCAAGCCAAATGCTGATCGACAATTCGTCCGCCGCTTTCCCTATCTGCAGTTTAAATTGCCTAAGAACCATGGCTTTTCTATGGTGCGCATTGGTAGTATCAATGGAGGAAAACTTCCTCCTTGGTCACCTGATAGAGTCTCTGGCCATTTTTCGGCGTACGCTGATCTCAGGGCGGTTGGGCTCAACTGGCGAAAGGCGAATGGCGAAATATTGGGAGCCGCGCGCTTCTGGCAACTCGCATTCCGCAATATCGAGTCTGCGGAAAAGTTCGTTGCTGATGTCAACGCATCCACCCTAGATGGAATCAAACTTTCAGTAGTTAGAACTGATCTTCCACAGCCTCCAACCCGAAGAGAGGTCACTTTGATAGAATCGAGTTCGTCCGGTGAACTTGAAGTATCATAGTTTCTGATCATTGTTACCCTCTAGCCTACGCGCCGATCGTGTATCCCTCAAACGTACTCAAACTCCTGCTTAAAGCAATTCATCGCAAGTACGCCACTGATGTACCCGGAGTTGCACCCAAACAGTACCCCCCCAAATGCAGCAAACGCGCAAATCAGATACCCTCAAAGCGTGACAGGCGCTTCCAAGCGAGCGAGATCGTCGCCATGGTCCAAAGTCATGGTCCGCCAACGAGCCATTCTTGAATAATTCGGAAAGTTCTGAGTGGGGTGAAGGAATAAGCTGAAGCAAGGGAGGACTAATTGAAGTTTCCGACTCGGAATCGAATGGCAAGTATATATGTATCACCAACTAACGGAACCTTCTACCCTACAAACGGAAGCACACGATGCAGCGACGACAAACGACTCGCCGGATGCGTTCTGAATAGCGGTCGCATGAGCATCCATCGAGATGTCTTCAACTCGTGGGAAATAAAGATGAGGAGTAAGAATCTGGGGTTGAAACTGCCGGAGCGGGAAGATTGGAATGCCCCTGCTGGATCCGGGGGAGGTGCGTGGTTTAGCGAAATCTCGTCACTCAATTCCATAACGTGGGCTTTGGACACATGGAAGTTGGCCGAATTACACTACTTGAGATACCAGGGGAAAGACTATGTGGATAATGGCGCCCTGTATATAATGCGAAGGCGGACTCTACCCTACAGGCGTGGTTCACCAAGCACGTCGAGTTCAGTACACCATGAGTTACATGACCAATACCACAAAATCAGCCCACTAAACACATGTTAGCACATACCCATCCTTATATCTTGCTTCAGCTCATAAGATACGCATTGGGAAATGCTGTCAAGCGTGGGGCGCAAACGATTGGGACGAAGTATCTCCCACTTCCCTCATCACTATTAGTTATCGGAAATGCAGTAAAGCATTTGGCGGTGCGTTTCTATTCACTTATTTCGCGCGCAGTGTATCACAAATTATTTACCTGTATGCCACTAGCATCACCTCCATATTCAAGCTCCATATACCCAGCGCTCCGCATCTTTCGAAATAATACAACACACAGCAGCCTCCGCATTATCAAAAGCTTTATTTTCATTAGAGAGAGAAGGCGGTCTCAAAAAAGTTTTAGGGCCAATAAAGTAATGATTAACTGTTGCTATCATCCGATTTACCCCGTTAATAATCCACTGCCAGGTCAATTCGTGGTTGAGTTGCTGAATGAACTTGATACCATGGATCAGTGAGTGATTCTCGGTAGCATTTTGGCCGGTGATTTGGCAACCTGATTAACTCGCCTTTCTTGTAGTCATCTGTGACTTAATCGGGGGTTTTTACTTCAGCGTAGGCCTATTGGCTGCATGAATATCGCCAGTTGAGCTAATCACAGTTGACGCATGTAACAGCCCAACCTAGCTTAACAATCATCGATGGAACCAAAGTTCGGCTCAAGAAGCACCTATATAAGCAATACCAGTCTGCTCTATTGATGAACAGATTTCTCCAGACCTACACTCAAAAGCCCGAAGATATCCGCCTCCTCCTTACAACGTCGCATGTGCCAATGAAAAATTCACAGCTGGCACGAAACAAAATAAAAGTAGGACGCAGAAAAATAAATTTTCTGAAATCGAAACTACCATGGAAACCATCATATCAAGCCGAATCGAGCGCGAACGAATTGGAAGAGAAGATACAAGACAGCAGAAAGGATGTTCTCGATGATACCCAATCGCCTGCACAGTACCGCAACGAAGATTTTCCAGCCACTCCATACCCTAATTTGACCGAAATTGCCAAAGAAGACCAGTCCGAACGTGACAGGGTGTTCTACTGGATTGTTGTAGAGATCGTAGCCGTCACATTTAGGACAGACCTCCGAAGCCTCAGATGGGCTTTACTGAAGTTGGATCCGAAGTGGAAAGAGACAATAGCACCTGACGACCTATCATCAATGTCGACCACTGGAACGAGAACAATAGCAACAGAAGCTTGCTCTCTTGTTCAAAATCTCGAGCAGGAGATGTCACGCGGAAGATGGCTTCTGGTGCACCCGAGGGACAAACGTCTAATAAAAGCGATGGTGCTGGAGCCATGCGAAACATGCCATTTGAACTTGGAGTTTGTCCTGGAACTCTTGGGTAGATTCAAGCGGGAGCTTGGTAATGACTGCCGTAGGCCCAAAAGCACGATGTTGGGGTATTGGATGGCATCGTCACATACGACCGACAAAGGTGATATCATAGCATCCCATGGTTTGCTGATTGAAAGCTTGAATCTGGAAAAAGGGCTGAGCCAAGTACTAGAGGATTATCTCGCGGCGTTCCAGAAAGAGAGTGGGTTGGATGATCTGCGAACTTCGAAAGAATTGCAGGAAGAGTCGCTGGTATCAGGACCAACTTGCTGCTGGCCGCTAAGCGATGGGTATATAGATTTGGCCAGAGGATTGAGGGCTTTGGAAATGAGCCGCGTTATCCATGATCCATATGAGCCGAGTCGAACAAGACTGAGAGAAAAGAGAAACCTAGTAATTTCTGGGGGAAATGTCAGCGTCTCTTCAAATCTCTCGCAAGGTGCAGAATACCTGTCTCTGCTCGACGTCTAATGGGTGACCGGGGTTTGAGATTTTCGACAGTCCCCGAACGTTGGCCAATGCATCTGTCCTGTTTTTTGACAAGGTAGCAGCGGCCTAGAAATGAGTCGGGAGTGTTCGAAGCAATGAGGAGGAGGACCAACCTCGGCGTTGTTGGCGGCGGCTAAAACCACAAGTGCCGCAATACCCACGAACTTCACCTACGCGCGAGTTCGGCAAGGGCAGGGGACGCAAAAGGGTGAGACTCGGGAGTCGTATTGAGTACTCAGGTACCTAAATTCCTCACCAAATTCACAGACTTTGGAAGATTGGAAAGTAAATAAAGGGGCGAATTTTGATGTTTGAGGGGTCTTGACAAGTGTCAGTATTAGTAGAAGCTTGATCGCGATGAGCGAGTATTGTAACAGACAAGCATGGTCAGTAGATTCAGTGAAAAATTTACAAGTATTGGAGACACAACACGGTATTACTTTGGCTTGTCATTTCGAGAGTTCTTCCGGGAGCAAACTACGCCACTGGTATGAGATTACAAGAGAAAGTGATACTTTCATTCAATCCTTCGTAGCAGAGACCATGACCCGGACTCCCTTCGATTCGAACCGAACATGAGGAATGAAGTAATCGTGACCCATCTCCACGTCACTGATGTCAGTGTCAAAGAGTTCGTACTTGTAGCCACGGAACATCATGCCCAACACAAGATACAACTCTGTCCAAGCCAGCCTAAGACGAATTAGCAAGCCCTGTGGAAACAATACACTTCGAGAAAGAAATGGAAGACTTGGTAATAACTTACGAGATGCCTAGACAACTTCTTGTGCCCCTTCCAAAACTGACCATATACTTGTCCAACGGGGTCCCATCCGCCGTCTTCGCATCGCCCAGCCACCTCTCTGGTCGAAACTCCTTCGAGTTGGGGAAGAATTCTTCGTCGTGACTGAGATCCGGAATACTCATACTCAAGCAAGTCCTAGCAGGAATGACCCAGTCCTTGTAGATAACAGGCTCATTGTGCGTCCGTGGATTGCGGGCGCTCAGTCCATAGCTGAGGCGTGTACATTCCATGATACAGGCTTTGAGATATGGAAGCTGCTCGAGGACTTTCAGATCGATAGCTGAGCTGTTGGGGAACGCGGCAACGAGATCGGCATGAAGGCGTGCGTAGATGTGGGGTGTGTTGATGATATGGTAGGTCGCCACAACAAGAGCGTATGCGGTGGTTTCGACGCCTCCGCCCACTACAATGAGCGCTTCGTCTTCGAGTCGTCGCTGGGTTTTGTCCTCAGGTGGCAAATGCTTAGACTCAAGGATCTCGTGAAAGATTGTCTTAGGGGCATCATTGGTTTTGATGTCGGTGCCTTGCAGGGTTTGTGCAATGAGCTCCGCATTATGCTAGAATTTGAGAAAGAAATTAGTCGGAAGATGAAGGACGTGAGTGATGGGTGGGACTGACGCGTCTAAAGTCAATCAACGGTTTTGCCTCCGGTTGAAGCCACTCAACAATGTTATTGGGAATCTTGTTCATGAGCGGAAGAATGAAGGGCCATTGGCTTGCAACATGGCCGGTAGTACCCATGTTTTTGAATGCGGCGTGGAAGGAGGCGAACTGTGGACTCTTGAGCTGGCCCTGGTTAAAACCAAAGAAATAATCCATGATAATGTCGCCAGTTAGCGCTGGAAAAGCATCACTAAGATTGATAGGCTCCTTGCGGGCCTCGAACTCCTGCATTCTGGCCTCAAATGTGTCGACATGTCGGTGGATGATATGGATGAATTCCAGAATCGACCGTCTCGAGAATCTGGAAAGGTTAGCATGAGCTTTGGCTCGACGCTTGTGGCGGGTAAGGCGCATACGATGGGAGTAAGGCAGCCCTTCGGCGCTTATGCACGGCACCGTGTACGGTTGGTAGGATGCCCTCTTCGGAGCCGAATTTCTTGTTCCAACCTTCTTTGTCAAGATGGGCATTTCTTGGGTAAACAGTTTCGAAGAAGCGAGAGTCCCTAATGTGAATCTCGTTGGGAGTCACGCGAATGATGGGACCTTGAACTTGTATAAGCCGACACTGCAGTCAAGTGTCGAGTGTCGTATGAAGTCTTGCTTACCATATCTGTCGTGGAGTTGGGAGATCTTTCTGGAGAATTGCCCGCGTTGGATGATCTCGTAGTAAGCTTCGTACCAGGATGTAGCCGCGGCTAGGCGCGGACCGGGAAAGCTGCGCAGGGGATGGAAGAACAGACGATAGACGACTAGGCCCAGCCAATACAGAATGAAGGCACCCACAGCCGCAAAGACTGCAGGCAGGCGATGAGGGGGCGAAATCGGCTCTACCATGGTGGCATATGGTCCCTCTCTATCCCAAAAAGTGTAAGGGTATAACGACGAAGGTGGACTTGGGGCAGGGCCTTCCCCAGTAAATGTATAAAAGGTCGCGCGGGACGAGAGGATGCAAGCACGGGGCAATATCCACACTGGTTCGCCAATCTACCGCGGTTGTCTGTTTCCGTTGGACCATTTTGGAGTAGCGTTGGTGTTGTTGCACCCCCTAAGGCTAGCAGCCATATATGCGGAAGAGCGAAGCGGCTAGACGGGCCAGTTGTAGGATTCACGCACGACAATCGGTCGGAGAACCATGTGTGGTGGCCGGAGCGCCCGTATCCTGTTCACAGTGCTTTCTTTTGCTACCGAATCAAGAACACTTCCGCAGAACTCTGATGGGGGCGTAACAATCCGGTTAGCATGTAAAACGCTCGGCTTCGATAGGTTTCCCTACGTTCCAGAAACACATGGTATCAAATCAAAGATCGTTTGTAACTGTGAATGAATACCAATGATCTCCTGGTTGAAACACTGGTCGTTCGCAGAGATTGATTGATATGAGGCAACGAGCAAGTACATGTGTACACGCTTTGACTTCGCCGAGCTACATGTTCCAACATTGAGCAGCTGTCGCGTGTGATGGGCACCAAATCACGCTTGACGGGCTTCGAATAGAGAACTGATGGGAGCAGTAATCGTAAAGATGATCGTAGAATTTAAATAATCGATGACATTCTATGTAAGATGTTTGAATCGGAAAGATGAGATGGATGAAGGTACCTGGATTCGGCAAAGATGACCAAACAGGTTAGTTCGGTCTATAGCCAATCCTAGCTCGATGACGATGTGGGCCTGGCCGCTACCATCCGATGTTGTGTTTTTTTGTCTTTCCATCTTGTTGTTTTCTTCATCCCCTTCTTTTCTTCTCACCAGCCCCGGAGCGAGTCAATTGATCGCTCTTCTGGTACTCTTCCCCGGACCATTCCTCGCCTGTGACATTTTCTTGTCCCGCGAACCCGAGCCTTCGTCGCCATGTATTCCCCCACCATTTTCGCGCTCTCGCTGCTGGCCGCCTACGCGTCCGCCGAGTCTGAAGTGGTATGGCTCAAACCGCAGCAGACAGCCATCGTCAAGCTTGCAACACCAGGATATCCTCTCTGGGTCATGGACAGGGAGAAACCCAATGCTCCAATCCTCTACCACGCCAACGGCGAGTACTACTCCCAGGTAGACGACCCATCCGCCGTACTCCTCAACATTTCCATGTCTGCCAACAATCATACCCTCTACGTCAATGGGCAAGCCATTCTTCCAGTAGCAGACAGCAACAGACCACCACACATCACCGCCCACCAGGTGCACGCCGATACTTCCTCGAAGATCATTCGCACATATGCGAAATCAGGGTTGTTCAGGGGAGAGTTGAGCTGGGATGAGCTGCAGCATCGCGACTTTTTGGAGTTGGATTACGACCGATTGGTAGAGGCTGATCACGAGACGGGCCCATACTTCAGTCACAAGCCTACCCTACGATTCCGCATCATGGGGCTTGGCGCGTACACGACGAATGACGTTTTGAACGTGGGACAACAGAGTGTTTTGCACGTCACCCTCAACGACACCAACGGCAAGATCTCACGGGATCCGAAGCGTTCGTACGCCATCACCAACATCGAGATTAAGAGCGTCAAGGATTCGTATGTTGGCAAACACAAAGGCCCGGAAGAAGATGTGGACCAAGAATGTACGGTGAAATCATGGGCCTGCCCAGATTCTGGACTCTACACACTTATGGCCCCCTACTACCGATTCATTTGGCGCTCCAAGTTTGACCAATTCGGCCGAATTGGTTCGACCAGACACACCATGATGAAAAGGATCGGGCAAGTGCAGGATTTGGTGGGATCGAAGATGCTATGGCAATATCTTGTTGTGATGGGTGCAGGGCTGGTAGCATTTGTCTCGTGGAACGCATATCAGCAAAGAATGGGTACGGAGGGTGAGCGCAAGGCGCGCAGGGCTGCGCTGAGGTCGCTCGAGGCCAAGGCGGCGCGCAATCGTGGCGAGATTGTTTATGGCGATGATGACTCGGGCGATGAAGCGTGGATTGAGGAGCACTCCAAGGACGTAGTCATGGAGTTGACGGAGCAGGAAGCAAAGCAATTGAGCTACATAATACCGGATCAGTAGGCTTAGAAGAGTAGCACGTACGAAGCTTCTCTTGGTACATGTCTAAAATATCAATTCCAATCTATTTTGAAATTCCAGATAATGTATCCCGCCACTTCATCTTGAGCTATACAAAGCGTGAGGCGTAGTCTCACATAGCTGCCCGGCGGACTAGGATCTACTTGGCTGCTGTTGTTCAAGGATTATTCCAAGACCGGAGAGATAGCAAAGAAGACGGCGGACATGGGTGTTGAGATGCGGTGAGATGTGCCTCGGCTGATGATCGACATGACCCCTGGATGAGGCTGAGCTTGAGCTGGTGACGAGCGAGAGGCAATGGAAAATAAGCTTACCATGATGCTGCCTGGCGTCCGATACGATACATGGACAGCGAGGGATGGATTGATTGGAACGGGACAAGGCACGAGGTGTAGTCCACGTGCCATGGCAGCAGTCAGATAGCAGCTCGGTCAGGTTTGAACAGAGTCAAGACGCGGATTGAGGACTAGCAAGGGCACGGCAAGCTTCTGCACAGACATGATTTGTTTGGTGGATTCAAATGTTGGCATGAGCTCAAGGTTTTGTAGTCCTTGTGGTTGTTCTCGTGATCTGTCTTTTCACTTTGCCATTACCCAATCGCCGACAATGAGAATGAAGTCGATGCCATGATTAGTCACTTGTTGAGTCTCTTTCTCCTCTATCCACCACAAACTTCCTCGGCCTCCACCACCATTCCCCCCATTCACGCACCTATTCCCGAGCGGTTTTGCGGGGTAGCGAACTGCGCTGGATGTACTTGACCACCAACAGCGACTTGGCGTCGTCGATCTTATGGACGCTACATTAGTACCTCACCGAGTGCCCCTCCCTCGAAAAAGCCGCAGCAAGCCGCAACGCGACCCGAACAATCTACCCACATTACTGCCCAGCTCACCATGGCGAACAGCAACCTCCAAAACACTCCACCACAACCTGCTGCCAACCAACAACACACCCGGACATACCAGGCCTGCATTCCCTGCCGCCGCCGCAAAGTGCGCTGCGACCTAGGTCCCGTCGACAATCCTCACGATCCACCATGTGTGCGGTGTCGCCGTGAATCCAAAGAATGCTATTTTTCGGCCACAAGGCGCAAACGAAAAGGCCAGGACGGCGCCGACGACTACGATGAGCAGGACGACTACGAGCTGCGCAATGGCCGGAAGCGCCACAAGTCCTCTGATGCCAGTTCCCAACCAGCGTCCCTGCACCACCCGGCCACCACCAACCCCTCCGACTCCAGCAATGCCGCCTACATATCGCAGCCCCTCACTCCCGGCGGTTCTGTAGGCCGTTACGAACCATTGCGCCGCCCCACCACGGCCACCCAGCCCCAGAACGATGAGGAGGATCGCAAGATGGCTGATACGGCTACTGCTGTTATGCAGACAGGCGAAATCTACAGCGGCCACGATGCGTTGAATCTACTGTTTCAAGCAGCGGGGAGGGATCTGCAAGAACATCACCGTACTGGCAGTACATCGAGTGCCAACCGCCCCAGTATTGGCACTCCAGGCTCTCAGACCAATCTCGCCAGTCCCCAAGCCGTTACGGCGACACATGCCCGCAACCCTTCGCGCATTGTCGCAGAGCCAATCGTGGACCCCGCCATATCGCACCAGTCTCCCGGTCTGCCAGATCCCCCCAACGAGGCTTCGTTTAACGACGCTGTCAGAGCGTGGTCCAAGTTCCGTTTTGTGCGCGCTGGCTGGCTGACCGCAAAGGAGGCCGTGAGATACATCGACTATTTCTACACCTACCTGTCACCGCTGACGCCTATTGTTGTGCCCGACTACCGCGATCATGCCATGCACGCAAAGATGTTGAGAGAGGAGCCAATGCTGGTCATCACATTGCTCACCATAGCATCTCGGTTTAGGACTCCAGATACTCCCTCGCGTGCCGGTGCGGTGTCGCGCTCTTATCTGATCCACGACAAGTTTTGGAAGTACCTTCAGGGCATGATAGACCGTACCATATACGGCCAGGAGCAGTTTGGGGGTGGCTTCTGCGGCGCTGGCCAGCAACCTGGATCCGATGTGAATCCTCTCACCCGCAAAGGCTTGCGTACTTTAGGTACTGTGGAGAGCTTGATGCTGCTCACCGAGTGGCATCCACGGGCTCTTCATTTTCCTCCGGGTGATGATGACGATGAGCTGGTTCCAACAGACGATGTATTCGGTGGTGAGATGCCCGCGGAGCCTGGGGCACCCAATCTTGAAGGCGAGAGTGGTCAACGCATTGACAGTTGGCTTGAACCTTGCTGGAGGAGCGATCGTATGTGCTGGATGCTGTTGGGGAATGCCATGTCTTTGGCTTACGAAATCGGTGTCTTTGATGAAACGAGTGAACTCGAATTCGAGGAAGCCAACCAACACCTCTCCCATGCGACCGTCAAAGCCTACTTCAGACGGAAGAATCATCTCAAAAATCTGCTTGTCATATACGTCACACAGACTAGTGGCCGATTGGGTCTCACCTCCATGCTTCCAAAGACTTTGCGTGAGGATGAATTACAGTCCCAGCAGACTCCTCTTGAGCTGTTCAATGCTCGGAAAGCGCTCATCAGAGCTCCTCCTCTCCACCACAGCACGAGGTCGGATGGCCAGCGTCTTCCTCTGGAGTCGATTGCCACACAAGAGAGGCATGCCGTTCAGGATCTTGTCCTCGACTTCTGGGATCGCATTGCAAAGACAATGGAAATGGGCAACCTAAAGCTTTTCCCCAACCGCCGGAAAACACGGGAATTGCTGAAGTCGGGGAAATATGAAGAGGTGCTGAAGGGATTCCAAACTCCTATCACCGACTGGAAGCGAGGTTTCGATCAAGCTCCTCAAGGTATGACTTTGTCCTGGCAACCTACCAAGATCATACTAACAATCGCAAAGTTCCCGCGTTACTTCGCCACGTCCTCACAATCGAATATGAGTATACACGGGTCTACCTCAATTCTTTAGCTTTGCAAGCAGTAGTAGAACGCTGCACGCACAACACCCCGTTACAACCACATGCCCAACCAAATGGCATGGGACCGCAACCCAGTTCGCGTAACAGCGATTCCAACGGAGGTGCCATCCCGTTCAGCACCCTAGTCAGATGGTATGGCAACGATAGACACCACATCCGCGAAGTCGTCGATGCCTCACGGAATGTCCTCAAGGTAGTCGTCGACGATCTCTTCCCGCACCATCTTCGACACGCCCCAGTGCGCACCTTCTTCCGCATCGTTTCTGTGGCCATAATATGCCTCAAAACCTTTGCCCTCGGCGCCACCGAAGACGACGTAGCCATCACACTTGGACTCCTCGACCGCGCCGTCTACGCTCTGCGCACCTCCATTGTCGACGATGTACATGTAGGAAATCGTTTCGCCGATCTCGTGGACACGCTAACCCACCGCATCCGTGGACGCTTCGTACGTCTTGCAGTCAACGGTGGCGGCGCAAACTCTTCGGGCATCTCGCGCGCCGAATCCCCCTCTCCACCCCACACCCGCGGCCAAACCCCCATGATGCCACCACCCCCTCCACTGATGCCTCACCAGACCCAGCAACTCCAACCCCAGCACCAAACCCAAGGCTTCCCTTTCACCCAACCTACGGGTTCCTCCGTCCCCGGAAGCCCCAGCATCGGCATCACAGCCAGCGGCCGCGCAACACCGATACCTTCTCACCCCCTCTTCGGCATCTCCTCCGAACCCTACGACCCAAATTCAAACTCCATCTCCATCATGCCACCGCCAGGCTTCAACGCAAGCAATTACTCCTTCAATAACAATAACAACTCGAACAACTCGAACGATTCATCGTCAGGAAGCTGGCAGCACTGGAGTAACAGCGGCAATGTTAATGGCAATGGCAGTGGGAATGGTGGTGGTGGGTTCGATCAAGATTGGCTCGCGTTACCACTCGACCCGTTACTAGACCAGTGGGGCGCGGATATCAATCAGACGGCCATGGGACCTGATGTTGGCGGGTTGGATATGTTGGATATTTTGCTGAATATGGGCGGGCCGCCTGGCAGTGCTTAGGTTTTTCTCGCCTTCCCCCTCGCGTTCTTCGTGGGTGGTGGTGGAGCGAGGTGACTGTTTGCCAGTAGATTCGTTGTCATACATGTACTGTTCTTTTCAATATTTGTCTTTGACCTCTGGTCAGTGGAAGGGTTCACTGGGTGGGTTGTAATCTTGTTTTTTGCAATTTTTTTTTTTTTTTTTTTGCAATGGTTGGAAGCAATTCCTGGACTTTGGTTTATTCAAAGGGATTTATCTGTTCATCCTTTTCTACCAATAACTCAAACATCATTCACACACATGTTAAGCTGAATCTTTGATCGATTACCCGTGTTTCTATCCTGCTCTGTTCTGCTCTTAATCTGTGTTGTTGCCAGATGGCATTGATCCCTCGCCCAACTTAAACTATAAGCAAGTGCCACACGTCTATGATCTTCTTTTCCTTTTCCATGTAGATGTTTCCTCAGACCTGAAGGAGTGCAAAAGACGACGTCACCCGTTGTTGCAGTTGAATGAGTGGACATGGTTGATGTTCCTACATACCGAGATGCCTCAAAAGATCCCATTGCTTCTGATACAATTTTGACAGTGCACATCCAGGCAAGGTACATGTGGTAGGAGACCACCTCGATTTTGATAACAAAGGGGTTGGTAAGAACCATATCGATTATCATACAATGACAAAGACGGGACGATGAAAAAAATAGTACACATGTAACATTGGGTTATAACCCCGTACACACACAGATTTTACTAATACAAGAAGAATGAATCAGGAAAGACTCTACCGCCTGCCCAACTTCCACCTCGCAATCCTAGTCTGGATTTCGTCCCACGAGAAGTCCTTCCTCTTGAGGCCCTCCTGCTCGCCTTCTTGAAGAACAACAGTCGGTGCTCCACTACCTTCTCCAGAATTGTGTACGTCGCCGCCAAACACTTGTCTCGCGACGCGCCTCAGGTCGGCGATGGTAACAGCATCGATTTTGGCGCACATTTCCTTGACGCCGACCTTCCTCCCATGAACCTGGACCTGTCTACCCAGATCCTCAAGCTCCACCATGCGCGATTCAAGATTCATCAACAGTGAAGAGCGGAGTTGATTCTTGGCGCGCTGCACCTCGCCCTGTTTGAGCGCGGCGTAGCCTGTTTCTTGACCCAGCGCGTTGAGCTCGCGACACATGACTTCCAACATTTGGCTGACCTGCGCGGGGGCGCAGCTTGCGGCGATGCCAAAGAGGCCGGAGTCGGTGTACGAGTGGTTGAAGGAGACGCAGGATTCGACCCATCCGTGCTGGTTAAGCACGTTGGTGTATAGGCGCGAGTACATGCCCTTTCCAGGTCCGCCAGCGCTGAAGGAACCGCCACCTCCGAGAAGAGTTTGTAGGGTAGCAAGAGCGTAGATGTCTGGGGATGCAACGGGAAGAGCCTCGAAAGCGATGTGAATGTGGGATAGGCGCGGAAGGGCTGGGTTTAGAGGAGGCGGGATCGGAGGCAGGGTGAGAAAACCGCCAGTATAGTGGGACGGGATCGAAGTGTCGATTGGTGGGAAATCGAGGGATGCTGAGCTGTTCACAGAGGCGTTGGAAGCTGCAGACGTGGAGATGTTTTTGAAGAAGGGGATCTTGGAGAGGAGAGTGGATGTTTGCGGAGGTGCACCGGTGGGGGTCGGATGTGAGGCGGTGAATGTGGCTCTGGAGGCGTCCGAGGAAGCCGTCTGCCCTACGTCGATCAGAGACGGGCCGGCCGACTTCTCCATGTCGCCAAAGTATTGCTCTGCTAACCGGACAGCTTCAGTGTGTTCCACCCCAGCAAACGCGACAACCATGCGCTCAGGCTTGTAGAATTCCTTCCGGTAAGCCTCTATGACGGCGCGATTGATATGGGGTAGACGTTCCTTTGGGCACAGCAGCGGGTTTCCCAAGGTGTTATCCTTGTAGGCAGCCATGTGTACCAGTTCAGGCAAGATAAGTTCGGGCTTGGACCAGATTTCGCCAATCTCATAGTCGGCCGTCTCGAGTTGCTGCTGTACTTCCTCCTCAGTGACCAGGGGATCGCGGATGGTTTCTGCGAGAAGGCCGACAGTGGTTGGGACGGCCGAGTTGAAGGTGGCAGCCTGGTACATGAGCGATTCCCGCGAGGAGGCGCATTGTATATTGCCGCCTAATGAGTCAATCTTCTCCAGCACTTGGTCTCCGGATGTGGATGTAGTTGATTTGAAAGCTAAGCGGTCGGCGATGTGGCTCACACCTCGCAGCGCATCGTTTTCGTATCTCGAGCCGGCATCGACGTAGACACCGATACCGGAAAAGTGGCCGGGGAGAGCCTCGGTAGCAACGCGGATGCCATTGGGGAGAGTAGTGATGTGATCGAGCTCGACGGGATCCTGGGGGTGGAAGAGTTAGAATGGATTGATGGATGGCAGGATGGCAGGATGGGATGAAAAAGGGTTACAGACGAACCTTTTCTTCGGCGACGGCGGTGGCCAGGGCGCGTCTACCTGAGCATGATGTGGCAGACTTTGTGAGAGATGAAGAAGTCTGGGCAAGACCTCTTGATATGGGGCGGAGCGAGGCAGGCTTGAGCATATCCGAGGGCGGCGAAGTGAGGGAGTGCTTCACGACGATGTTTGGAACAATTGCACTGCGAGTAGATGCTTGACTGATGATGTCGAAAATTCCGGGCCGTAGAGTCTTGGCACCGCACTTTTCCGAAACGAGCCGGGTGGGCGGCAATGGGAGTCTTGTGGTAAGTAGTGTCGGCTGTCCTGGCAAGAAAGACCCCCGCCGCGCCGTCTTGCTGGTAGCCGTCACTCGGTCAGTCTGTGATTTGGATTCATTCCCGCAGATGCTGGGTGTGACGGATGCGCATAAACTTTTTCCATGACAGTTTTCTTTGCATGCAGTGGGACTGACAGACCGACAGCAGACAGACAGACGCGGAGGCGGAGGCGGAGTGTGGCAGCAGTTAGAGCCCCTTCAAACCGTTTGATCAGAGAAAAACCTCATACACAGGGACTCTGCAGCTCTTATGCCTTCAAAGCTACTACTACTACTGGACTGGCCCGTCTTCCTCTGCGGGAGGATTCGCTTCTTCTGTATACATACATACATACACACACACACACACATGCATACATGGATGCACACGAGGAATGGATCCGGCCATGGACTGACTGCATCATGAGACTGGCACCCAGTATATCATTGTGCACTGATAGGCAGATATTGCTCCGAGACAATAATCCCTCAGGCGGATGCCATGAGAGCAGAGGACGCAGGCCAGCTGACAGTGCCTCTATTGCGTGAATGAGCACGTCTTGTATTATTCAATATTATTGATTTGCTCGTGTTGGCTCTGCTTGCGCAGTCCTCTAATACTCTGGCCGCCCCCAACGAGCGTCGAAACAAGGCCATCCCAGCCATTCATGCTCCCTCTGGACCTCTTCCCCAGCACAATTCACCTGCTTCGCTTTCACCGGCCGCGGCAGCCAGGCGCGCCTTGCTTGGCCCCACTACCTACTTCTTGCTTGCTTGCTTCATAACATAACATAACACAACTACCTACCTAACCACTTCACTACTCCATGTTTACACCCTCAGCTCCGTCTCCCCCTCTCAGCCCTGCTCGCCTGTCTCACTCTACCCGTCTGGGAGCCGGCCTGACGTTCCTCAGGAACCATTCTCGCTGACACTGACACTCACTGCCCTCCACCCACGTGAGCTCACCCTTCACCGGCCGCGACCCCCAAAACCACCAAACGCCCGCGTGCCGCAACTCAAAGTCAAAAGTGCCAGTCTGCAACCACCACCAAACGTCAACCCACAACCTTCCTGCTTCCTGTTCTGACTCTCCTGCTTGCCCTCAACGCCGCCCCCGCCACCATAACACCACCCCATCAAACTCCAACATCAGCAACATCAACTCCAACCTCAACTCACACGAGCCTCTTCGGCTTCCTCCTCTCCCCTCCCTCCACCCTCAACCTACCCACCCCCCAAACTCCGCCTTTTTCTCCAAGAGCGCGCACCCAATCGATCTGGCCTCCACAATACAATGACGAGGTACCGAACCGAGTCCGCGACTCCGCAGTTGACAGTACGAAACCACTCCGGCCCCACACCCGCTGCATCGTCACCGCCCGCCAGCTCCAACATGCAATCGCAAGGTTCCGACGACAAGGGCGCCGACACCCTCAACAAGAACCTACCTTCGATTCGATTCATTACCCATAACGATCCCCGCGCCCCGCGACCCTCGCTGCAATTCCCCACCATCACCCGTACCCTGCCCGACGAAACCGTCACCCTTCGCGTGGGACGCTACTCTGAGCGAGATAATACTCCAGAGCCCCCATCCAACGCCCCCTCGGCCGCCCCCGTGGGTTTCAAATCAAAAGTTGTCAGCCGCAAGCACTGCGAGCTCTGGTGTAAGGATGGAAATTGGTTCATCAAGGACGTCAAGAGCTCGTCTGGAACGTTTTTGAACCACATCCGCCTTAGCCAGCCTAATGTCGAATCCAAGCCCTTTCGCCTCAAGGATGGTGACATCATTCAGTTGGGCATCGATTTCCGCGGCGGCGAGGAAATGATATTCCGCTGCGTCAAGATTAGGATAGAGTGCAACCGCGGATGGCAGCAGGCGCTGAATACATTCAAGTAAGTACCGTTACTACCACCCTAACCTACATTCACTGATCACCGCCGCAGCAAACAAACCCACCAGCGGCTGAGGAATCTCGGCAAATCGCGAAAGGATGGCGATAACGCCTCCATGCACTCCTCTGAGTGCTCCATCTGTCTCATGTCCATTGCAGTGAGTTTGCTCCCCCATTTTCCCCTCCGCTTCTGTGTAGCATCGCCTAACTAACATCTTGCAGCCGTGTCAATCGCTCTTCGTTGCACCGTGTTCGCACGTCTGGCATTACAAATGCATTCGACCCATATTAAACGGATCGACGTGGCCCAATTTCCTCTGTCCCAATTGTCGGGCCGTTGCAGATTTAGAAGCTGATGTGGAGGACATGGGCGAGTTTGAGACCTGGGACGATGATGCGCCTGCCAGCGGTGATGCCAAATCCAACGACCCGGATACGCAGGACCGTCAAGTGACACCCAAATCATCCACCCACCTCGCCCTCCCAGATATCTCCAATGGACAACAAAGCAGTCAGCCCGGCATCTCCGATATTGAAGCGGCAATCGCCAACATCCAACTCACGCCCGCCCCCACGACCGCCTCTGCAACAAACATTACCACAGCTTCCGCTGCCGTGCCATCGACCCCACAGCCACTGCAATCCCGCAATGCGTCGTCCCCCGCTGTAACGTCATCGGTAACCCAGCCCGTCTCCATCAATATCCTGAGTGCCAACGAGGCGGGTTTATCTCCACTGTACCACAACACGTCCAACGGTTTAAGTCCTGACCATGGCGGTGCCGAGTGTCCGATGACGCCTAGAAATGACGCGGGCCCATTTGTGTTGGATGGAAGCGGTAGCGCTGGACGGGCTGCGGCTCAGGGCATTCTGCGGGCTCGCGAGAACGGTGAATCAAATACTGGGCCCGATGGCGCTCCGTTGCTTCCTCCCATTAATGTGGACTGATGTCGAGATGCTGTACATTGAGAGCGTAATGCTCGAACATGAATGTTGTTGAGATGAATGAAGACGAGCTTCGATCATGGGGAAAAATATAGGTGGGATAGAAAGGAGTCTTGTTGTCTGTTTGTTGTTGTGGCAACACGGAGGCTTTATGCTGTATCGATCTTGCTTTGCCTTTTATATATCTACGGGTTCCTATCTGTCTGTTTGCTCGGTTTTCCTTTTTCTTCTTTCGTTGCATCTTTCAGGGCGTTTGATCTTTCTCGACTTCTCTTATCTCCTCTCCCTCGGCGATCAAACATTCGATGGATCAATCATGCACCGACCATCGTCTTCATATCCATTTGCTGAGCTCATGGAGATCGCTCCTGCCT
Organism: Periconia digitata; assembly: GCA_948474695.1. Lineage (NCBI taxonomy): Eukaryota > Fungi > Ascomycota > Dothideomycetes > Pleosporales > Periconiaceae > Periconia > Periconia digitata. Next base: position 1,938,079 of record CAOQHR010000002.1, read on the forward strand.
GACCTGTCCTTTCCTCGAAAAGCCGCAATGTGCTGTTTACCTCCCTGTTATCTACTTCATCGGTGGAACGTTACAAAAAAATATTGGGATTGGGGTTTCGGGGCGTGTTCAGGGCGCGCGCATTTTTCTTCTTTTCGGCCGGATGCGAATCAAATCTTTCCTTCCTTTCTATCTCTCCTTTCGACTTTCCTCTTTATCCTGGCGATAAGGTATTCTTATTGCGATACTCGAGCTTTGGCGAGTGATTATTTTCTCATACCAGCTTGATCCAGGGTTATTATGCCAAGCCATCTCTCTATCTGTCTATCCCTTCAACTAACCATTCAATTACCCATCCACGATATCGAATACAAACTGTCATGTCAATCTCTAGTCTTGCGTGGGAATGCGTACTTGAGAAACATGTAGTTGAAACAGGTTCCATCCCAGACGGACTATAGCCCAGCCAAAGCAGAACTCTTTTGCAGGGTCGTTGATGCAATAACATGTACGAAGCAGAACAAAAAAAACCCACAGCAATTGAACTCAAGCAATCAAAGAATTAAAGAGAAAATAACTCAATAGTAACAACATCCACAAGGAACAAGAAAAGATTAGAGTGCAAAAGTGCAAAAATTGAAGAGAAGAAAAATCGGTCCCTCCCAAGATTAAAGCTTCACCAATCCCAACCGCTCCCGCCGCTATCACTGATCCCACTGTCCCCAAGCCCATTCCCATAAGGATCCCCAGCACTCGCACCAAGCCCAAGTCCCACGCCAAAGCCAGCAGCGTTGGCAACAGCCGCCTGCGCAGCAACAGCATTCGCAACCGCAGGAGATGGCGACGACAAGGACGACGACGACGACATGTGCCAAGGCAACCCCCTCTGATTATTATTATTAACACTGATCCTCACCGGTGGCTGACCCCGGGCAAGACTGAGTGCGTTCTGCTGGGGTTGCTGGTGCCACGGGAGCATAGCCGTAGCAGCGTTATTCGGATTCGCCGCCGCCAACATCATAGCTGTCACTGCTGCCGCCTTCTGATGCTGTCCAGCACCAGTACCGTTCAAAAATCCGATCCCCGCAAGGTTCGAGGAAATCTGGAGATCCTGTCTCGCGCGCGCGACTTCGTATTTGAGCGCCGCGCTGCCGGCTAGGAGCTCCCCGAACCGATGTTTGTAGCCCAGCATGTCTGCCTCGAGTTTTGCTAGATTGGAGGGTTCGTAAGGGGAGGAAGTGGATGGAGGGGAAGCGCCGACGTCGACCCACTCGTCCGTATCGAGCGCGGCTTGAATGGTGGGAGTAGGATTGCTGCCGCGAACGAGGAACTTGCGCACCCACATCTTGACATCCTTGTCTGGTTCGGCAGTGCCGTCGTAGATGGCGGCGAGGAGGTCGACGGGGTCTTCAGAGGTGATGCTGTGGCGGTACATGCGTTCGAGGGCGACCGTCTTGAGGTCCTTGAAGCTCATCTTGTCGCCCATTTTGCCCATGTGGATGTCGGCGAGGAGGTAGGGTTGGGAGCCGTTGCTTGGTTTGATGATGGGTGGGCCACGGTCGCCTGTGCGGACAATGTGTTTTGGGTCGGGATCGTACGTGTCTGTGTGTAAGAGTTGGAGGAAGCGTTCAAAGGTTTCCCAGGGGACGTCTTTGTGTATCTTCATGTATCGGATTCCGGATTTCTTGAACGCACGGGCGACGCTGTAGTAGTTGTCTATGAAGTTCTGGGGCACGAGCACCGAGGATTCCTCGTTGAAGATGAATTCGCAGGAATCGGATGAAGGTTTGGTTTCGGCGCGGAGCATTTCTTCGAGCACGCGGGTCCGAATATTGAATACTGGGACTCGAGACTTTCGCAAGAATTTGGGCAAGTCGAAAAGCGGTTGGCACACCTCTCCATACCACTCCTCAATCTGGCTCGAGGCTAGAGAAATTACATCGGAACAACAGTAACTGCGGTACCATTTCTCGTCGGCCGTTTGACTTCGGCTGAATCTACGAGGTGGGCGAGGGCCAAAGTATTGCAATCGCTCGAAGGGATGTCCAAAGTCGAGAGATTGGAGTGGTCTTCCCTCTGCTGCAGAGATCTTTTTAATCGTTGTCATAATCTTTGCGAATGCCAGGCCATGGCCCAGGCGGCCGTAGTGAACTTCCTTCTCCTGTTCAGGCCCACATGCAATCAGGAAGTATGCATGAATCATATGGTGAATTAGTGTGGCGATGATATCCTGGGATCCCACATCTTTGAGCAGCCTGTGATTTAGGATGATTGACACGCGTCGAATCTCGGGATCCGGGCTGCATCCTTGAGAAAAGGTGGCGCCAGACACTTCATGACCAAGATCTTGTATGTCGACGTAGACTGCTTTCTTGAGATGGCCAGCAAACAGTGTCTGGTCCAATTTGTGGAACAAGTGAAAAGGAATGTCGTTGATATCACCTTCTCTTTCTAACCTCGCAGCTTTGAGACGGATTTTCTTCAGGGCCTCCGTTGCATCGGGCAATTCGCCTGCCCCCAGACGGTCAACCACGAAGGCGACTGCCCAACTAATGTTCCATCCGAGGTTTCGTGTGCATTTGAGTTGAGGGTTCCTCAGATCCAGGGAAGAAAGGGGCCGTGGTACATGTCCGGAAGGCTGACGGTAGTACAAGTCTGGCTCTGAATCGTAAGGGATCAATCGATTTTCGAGATAGCTTCCGACCGAGGTTCGGTCAAGACTCGACAAGTAGTTGGATGGGGGGTAGTTCATTAGGTATTGTGGACGAGGGTGTAGCTGTTGCCGAGGATGGAGCCATTCGTACGAGGACACAGAGTTTATACCCCGGGCCGTGGAGACATTGGGGTTTATATAAATTATGCGTCCATGTACATAGTAAGGGCTAGTGTTTGTTAGTAGCCAGCCAGAATGATATCCAATGTTACATTGCCACGTCTGTCTGTCACTCACAACGGCGATATAGTGGAACTATACCCGCGATGCTGTCACGAACCAGTCGAAGGAACCCATCCGGGGCGGAAAAGATTCCAAAATGAAGCTTGCAAGACTGGTATCACAATAAGGAACAAGAGAAAAGGCAGATGCACCAAAGAGAAGAGAGGCTGCGATGGATGCCGAGGAAATATTACGGGCCACCTGACAGTGGGAACGTGTTAGAATGATTTTCCCACGTACGACACACGTACAGCGCTGTCAGCATGAACACAAGATTGTAAACACCGAGTCCTATGAATCGGACAAGGGGGATGATGTAGGGGAAGAGGATATATATTTGCGGGCCAAAATAAACACCGAGACAGCCACCAAGCAACTACACAAGATGACGCGAGAATATACAAAAGTTACAATCGGCGGTGGACCAACTATGAGTCCAGAATGGGAACAATGCATGTTCTTTGAGCGAATCGACCTGCCAAGTGACAAAGCACATTCCGCTATTTTTTTCCCGATATTCCATTAGTTTTGGTGTTGCCTCTCTGTCAAAGGGCGTTCAACGTGGGACCTGCTAGGAATTCGAACTAATTATGCACGATACGATACATAACGATACGTGGTATGGCGATTAGCAATGGCGCGTGATACAAATCGTCGGACATCGTTACTGGGGAATATTGTTTAATAGTCGCGTCGAGGCGGGTAGCTCTCTCCTGGTCTGGCGCTAGAAGATCCAGCAGGATAGTTGTCTCCGGGCCTTCCACCAGGGTAATTGTCTCCGGGTCTCCCGTAGTTGTCGCCCGATCTTGGGTAGTCGGAACCACCACGTCCACTGCCGTCGCCGTAGTGCTTTCGCCTCAAAGCTGCGAGCCTCTTCTTCTTGGTGTGTGCGTTGATGTAAGTGCCGATGATGAAACCGACAATGTTGAAAAAGGGCACCCAAGTGTGCTCAGGTAGGAACTGCTGAGCAAAGGCCAGGGAGATGGGAGAAACGACCCAGCTGACCTTCATGACAGGCATGAATCCAGCCTTGACGGTCGCCTTGACCTGGTGGTAGGTACGGGCGCCTGCAATCAAGGCCATGGATACGAGGTACACGGAGTTTTGAATGGGGGATATCTGGGGTAGGAACAATCCATGTCAGCGGAAGCGCGTTTTGGCGATGGGTATGGAAAGAAAGACTCACGATCAAATTGCTGACGAGGATCTGAAGAATCTTGGCCTTCAAACTCTTGCGACCCTGGAAGATCTTCTGCAGGATGGAGATGAGGAAGTGACCCAAGGGCGCGCTGATGAAGGCGCCATAGAGAGCCATCTTGGGGACGCGCGAGGTAAAGTAATTGCCGCTCTTGCTGCGGTCGTGGGCAATCCACGAGGCGAGGAACTCCTGGAGACCCGAAAGAGTGCCCGAGGTGAGGATCTTGGTGCGCAGGGGGTTGGATTGGAGCTGCTTGAGGTAGGCCTGTGGTCGCACCGGAACATGTCAGTATCGTTGTTGTTGACGTTGGGTACAAGAGAGCAAAGTGATTGCGCGCGCGCTTACCGCAAGATAGCCACTGGGACCGCCACCCTTGGTAATGGCCTCGCCCACAGTCTTGAGGACATCGTCGCCGCCCTTTGTCGCTGCGTCGGCAACCGCCTCGGTGGTCCGGACCGTCTCCTTCTCGAACTTGACCGACATGGCGGCTGCTCTGTGGTGGTGGTGGAGGTGCGGCTGCTAGCTAGCGGTCGTGGTGGAGTGCGCGCGCGAGAACAGGAAGCTGGCGATGCTGGTGCGGAAAGGTGGGCGCTGGGTTGGAGGGTGGAGGGTGGAAGAGGGCGGGTTGTTGATGTGACGGGCGGTAGTTTGACTACTTGGGTTAGGTAAGTAGAGTAGAGGTGGATGGATGGGGCTGGGGGGGTGGGAACGGCGTGTTTGTTGTTTTCGGCGCCGACAGGACAAGCCAGGGCACGACAAGACACCTCGGGCCAGGCGCGACCGGGGGGGCCGCCACGACAACGCACCTCTCCAGCACTACACTGCTACATACATGTATACTAACATCAGCCGGCAGTTGATGCTGACGATAACATGTTCAATTGCAAATATCGTCAATCAGCTGTCTAGGAGATGATAATCGCTTCATCCCGTCGCATCCATCAGCTACACATCTGACCAATAGTGGGGACCACATGTTGTAGTGCGCCTCTCACGTCGGTATCCGCCGACGAGGGTTCAGCAAGACGGCATCGGCTGCCATCACCAACTGTCAAGGTGGTAAGCTAGTAGTGTTCGAGTTGTCTTCAGCTCTTGTAGTTCGTATTAATCGCATACATTTTTTATTCCAATGTATATATATTCAAGAAAATTTCACCAAGTCGCGTGCTTAAGTTGCTCAAGTCGTACTTGTACATTCATGCCTATCAACTCACAGCTTCTGAAGAAAAGTGAAATGACATTCCATATACCGCGAGAAGAGCCTCCAAGAGTCTGGGCCTGGTAACTTGCCTTGAGAATTCCCCATCTCGCACCCTCAGTGGGGATGGATTGTATGTATAGATGGACTACACAACACTGTCAATTCATTCGTCGTATCGACCTGCCTGCCCCTGTTCTTACCCCTTCTGTAAACCATCCCACATGCAGTTAGCCACTTCGGCCACCATGGACCAATCCCGCTGCCCAATTCATCTTGCGTCTTATACAACAGCACTCACTCTCTTATTCCCTTGCCTAGGTATATCCATCCTATACATGAAGTTCAAAAACCATCCGGCGACTATCCAGCGCCATTACACATACTTTGAAATCAACTTATCATCAATGCAAAGTGACAAATACTGTAACCAACCCAGCGTTGCTCTTTCCCTTCCCCACAACTCTCTCTTTCCCCACTAATCGTGCTAGCTCAAACCCCCACTCCAAACCATCCACCCCCCGCTGTCTACCTGACATATGTACTTTCATTCAGACCACCCCACCCCACAGCCCAGCAACAACAGGGACGTTCTATTTGAACAGCACCGCGATTTCGTTTATTCATAGACCAGGAACAGCCATCGCTTTGTGACCAAGGGGAAAAGATATCATCAAAGAAAATCGGAGAGCACAGAGAGATCTAGAACAACAATGTCCGGCCAAGAGGTCAGCAAAACCCGCTTCGACTCCGAGGCCGCTACCTGGGATGCCGATGAAAAGCATCTGGACGGCGTTGAGAAGGCCTTTGAGGCTATCAAGCAACATGTCCCTGCTTTTAGCGCTGAGGGCGGTGATGCAAAAGGTCGGTTTTCTCTTACATATTCATGCACTGTTTTCCATGAATATGTACATGTAGTGACGAGGTCTTGAGCCCCCAGCGACCGCACACAAATATGCACCCACATCTACGTATATCAAACCAAAACTAACTGCAATTCCCACAGACCTCGACGTCCTCGAAATCGGTTGCGGCACCGGCCTCCTCTCCTTCAAGCTCGCACCTCACGTGCGCTCTCTAATAGGCGTCGACACCTCTAGCGGCATGCTCGCAACTTTTTCCCAGAAGATCTCCGCCTTATCTACCACACCCAACCTCGCCGCCGTCAACGTCCTCGTTCAAGACCCAGACGACAAGCACTTGCAAGCCGCCGCCGCAGACCTAGCTGCTCGACGCCCTAACGGCGGGAACGAAATTAGCGCTAGCAATGGGAAGTATCGATTTGATCTCGTGGTTAGTCACCTCACGTTACATCATATTCCTGACATGGCGGCGTTGTGTGGCGTGTTGCATAAAGCGTTGCGCAAAGGTGGGTGTGTAGCGTTGACGGATTACGAGGACTTTGGCAATGAGGCGCGGGCCTTTCACCCCAAGGCAAAATGGGAAGGCGTGGAGAGACATGGAGTAAGGAAAGATGAGATTGAGATGGTGATGCGGGCGGTGGGGTTTGAAGACGTGAGGATTGAGACGCCGTTCGTTATGCAGAAGAAGGTTGAGGGCGAGGATGGAAGCGAGGTGGAGAGGGATTTCCCATTCTTGTTGTGTTTTGGACGGAAAGGGTGAGCGGGGAGGATTCACGGTCGAGGGATCATGGGAGGAGTTTGGGAGTTAAAGGTCCTTCATTAAGTCTGAGACGGCTTTTGCAGCGAAGCGTTTTCGCTCTGCTTCTGACATGCCCTCGCTCGTTTCTATGTTGTGTCTTAGTAAATCAATCCAGCAGACCCAAAGGTTGAGAAGTCCTGTATGGAATCAAACATACCTTTGATAGCAACCATACGCCGCATAAGCGACTCCAACTGCTCAACCTGATCAGCCTCAGCCTCATCATCATCCCCACCAGGGCCATCTTCCTCCTCAACTCCATTCACAGCCATCTTCAAGCCAAACATTTCCGACCCCATCTCCCTCTCCTCGGCATCAAGCCCCTCCCCAAACTCGTCGTCGTCGAAATCAAGCCCATCCCCTCCATCACCACCCTCCCACTCATGCGCTTTCAGCGCATCCTCCACCCTCTTCACCCCCATTTCCTCACCAAACTCATTCTTCCCTTTCGCCTCGCTATCCACATACTCAAACCCATACTCCATGCAAAATTCATCCCACTCCTCGGCGCTCTTCTCCAGATACGGCGTCGTGCTCTGCGGCATACCAACCGCCAGACAGATCTGATCTCCGCCGTAACCGCACGCCTTCTCAATCACATCGGCAATGGCTTTCAGCGTGTCCCTGATGGTGTCTTCGTCGGCCGTCGTGACGGGTTTGCGGAAACAGAATACCCAGGCTCCCAGGACGGTGATGACTTCGCGGGCTTCGGGCTTGATGAACTCGGTGCGCCATTCGCCTACGTTTGGGATCTCATCGATCCATATGGGGAGCTTGGCCGTGTAGTATTTGGTTTCGAGGTGCCATTCGTGCGAGAGGCCTGCGGTGGTGTTGGTTATGAGCTCGGGCGCGGAGCCTGTGAGGTCTGGTGGGGAGGATGTTGATTAGTATCGCATCGAGATGTAAGAGCTGTTGTAAAAAGGTACCTTTTAGTAGAGAGAGAACACCCGATTCTGGCGCTCCGAGCGCAAGAATGCGTCGTGGGTGCCGGATCTCCATGAGTTGTGGTGGTTGTTTGGTGGGATGCTGCGGAGGTTTCGGAGGTCTTGGCTTTTCGTGGTGTGGGGTAGTAGTGGCCTGCTTGTAAGCATCTCACGCAGCCACATGTATATAGGGAGGATGCGATGACGCGATTTTCAGGTTTTCATATTATTGTGCCAGAAAATATTTTAGAAAGGTGTTCAAGACCCTGCATGACGTAAAAGTGCAATGGTTTTGCAAGGAAACGCACACGCAGGCGGCAACAATGTCTGAATTTGATCTCAGTCTGATAATTCCAAATGGCAACGGCACCACCCTCCTCTGGAGCCTCGTACCTTTGCGCGCGCTGCTCATAGAATTCAATCATGGCATCCCGCAAGATTCCAGCCAGCCCAACTCTCCGACGTTATATGGCTGAGCGCTGTCTCGCAGCTTCTAGATCAAGGATCTTTCGTGTCGTAACTTCGTCTGCCACATCCATTGCTCAACGTCCAGGACCACCGCGGGTATTGCCCCTTGCTCTGTTCACCGTAGCACGACCACGCGCAAGACCGACACCTCTGCCCCTGGTACCGCGAGATCGGAACATGGGCGCGTTCCTATTCAAATGCATTAGCACGGCGAGCCTGGTAAGATCTATTGTTTTTACATACCTCAGCATGTCTGGCACAATGAAATAGCGGACGTGCGAGCCACGAATGTACACTTGGTCAAGATGCGACACACGACCGTCGCGGGCAGTCACGGTGATGTCTTTGAGCTGAACGTTCATGTTGTCCTCCGCTGCTTGGATTAGCTGATGTGGGCCATAACAGGTATTGAAGACCAACCTTCTATAAGTTTTCCTCGGTAGACCTCCCCAGATGATATCTCGAGGGTGATGGTGTGGCCCTGCATGAGGGTCAGCAATGCGATCGCATCTTTCTTCGAAACCTCGGGAAACCTACAGCGGCTTCATTGAGTAGCTTTATCGGGATACCGATTGTGCTCGTCATCGTGAAGAAATCGAATGTGTGAGCGGCACGACCTTGTAAGCGGTGGAGTAGAGTTATGGGCGCAAGGTGGTGCAACTTTGTGCAGTTGAAGTTATTCGGAAATGGAGCTTGGGCCTTTGCGCTAGTGCGCCTTAATAAGCAGCTTTCCATATACCACCCCCGGTTTTCAACGCCCATTCGCCCATCGTGAAGACGACCAGAGGGATACTCTGCATTTTACCAATGAATATCTCGGGGACTGTCAACATCTTTAGACTCTTCCGGGATCCAGCCCTGTGTCTTCCGCAACATACAGTATCGACATTCAACCATCTTCCTGTCCCACTATCAAAGGCGTTCCCTACAAAAAATGGGGAGAAAGAGGTCGACATTAGGGCGGTGATTCTAGACAAAGACAACTGTTTTGCTATTCCTCATACTAACGAGGTACACAAACCGTATCATGTAGGTCAATGTGAATATTTATTTTCTTCACGCTAGCCATGTCTGTGATGCTGTCTTTCCATCTCAACTTGTCTACTTACGACTGCTCATTGCATTCAAAGATATCCAGTGTTAATGACGTGCAGGACAAATTCCAAGAACTCCGTCGCGCCTACCCTGGCTCCAAGCTTCTGATAGTATCCAACACAGCTGGAACTAATGACGACAAGGATCAAGCGCAGGCAGCTGTGTTAGAGAAAAACACGGGCGTCAAGGTGCTCAAACACTCGACCAAGAAACCGGGTTGCAAAGATGAAGTGCTGTCCTATTTTGCTCGACAGCCCGATTCCGGAGTAACGTCAGCCTCTCAGATTGCTGTGGTTGGGGACCGACTCTTCACAGACGTTATGATGGCTAATCTGATGGGCGGTTATGGCTTCTGGGTCAAGGATGGCATCATTGAGAGGAAAAGTTTTGTGAGTCTTTTTCTGCATCCATCCCAAACCTAGCTTTCTAGATCACAGCACTACCCTGGTGATATTCGGTATTTTGGCACTGACTTTACTTGAAATGTAGTTCGCTCGAGTAGAGGATCGCCTCTCTGGGTTCTTGCTTAAGAGAGGTTACAGTCCCCCTGACCCAAGTGGCAACGCTTTCGAATGAATCTATATACCAGTGCGCAATAGCTTGGAGCCCAATGTAAGATAGCTGTAGGAAACTCAGGCGGAGAATGTAAAGAAATGTAATTTTAATCCCATGATCGCTCTAATGTCCATGTACATGTTCAAATACTATTACAATGGCCCTTTCTTACTCATGCGGTATTCCTCCAAGCATGAAGAAGGTTGGCACCGCCAGCAACTGCACCCAAAGCTCCGACACCCCAATCACTCAATATTCCCCTTTCTTCTTCAACGCTCCAATGCAGCGTCATAGGCATATATGCCAGATTGCTCGCCAAGTCCCTCCACCAAAGCACTGCACTCTTTCTCTTCTCCTCTTTCAACAGTTTAGCCTCCTTCTCACCATCCTCCAGCACACTCTTTTCACCCTCCAAATCCACAGACGACCTTGTTTCGGCGCGCTCGTAGTACTTCACAACGCCCAGTCGCGTGAGTTCCAGCAAAACAAAAGCAGCCCAGAAACGACTGCTCCAAATCCACCATGCACCCTCCCTCTTCCTCCCCTGCTCACCTGCCCACCCTTCTCCCGTCAGGACCCCTTTACTGGCCAAGTACGCCCCGTTCTCTAATAACTGAAACCCCACACAGCTCGCGATCGCACCCCACGTCACACCCCTCAGCAACGTTTCTTTCCGCCCCGCGTTTTGTGGCAGGGGCTCATTCCATGTACCCCGCGCCCACGTGTAAATTCCCAGCATACCCCATAACCGTACAAAGATACGGTAATCGCTAATCGCCCCCGCAAGAGCTTTCACGCTGGCGGTTGTTTGCGCCAGCAGCTGCGTGAGAGGGGGAGCGGGGAGGGTCGCAACGATAGTTTCGCCGGGGAGGAGGACCGGAGAGGCTTTTTCTGCGATGGAGGTCGCTATTGTAGAGAGGCGTCGCGCAAGAAGGCGGGAAAGAAGAGCGTGGAGGAGCGAGAGGGTGTAGCTGGTTGTGCAGAGTAGGTTGTCTGTTGTTGTTGGGTTGGACAGGAGTGATGAGAGACGGAGGATGGTTCGGTCGGTTTTGCGGAGAGAGACGGTTAGGTAGTGCAGTATCAAAGCGCGTAACTTTAGGAGGACATTCTTTTGGTTTGGCTGGGAGGGCGCAGAGGGTGGTGTGGATGATGATGCCGAGGGCGAGGATGAGATGGTGGGCTCGGAGGGGACCGTGGTGGTCGTCGGAGGCTCCTTGTTTTCTGCCATGGTATTTCCTCTTGTCGTGATACCGCGACCAGATATGTGAGAGAAAAAGGAGTTGTTGGTGGTGGTCTATGATTTGCGCATGCTCCATGCATTTTGTTTGGATGCCGCCATCCGCAGGTGCGCGTGGCCGAGGTTGCTGGCTAGTTCCGATCCAGGGTCCCAAAAGCCATCACATGCAGAACCCCCATCTGCCAGCGATCCGGAGCTGCAGTGCTGCATCGTCATTCTCGCTAAGTCGATGTTGAACATGGTGCACATCTAACCTGCTTTCATGTTTGAAGACTAATGTGTTGCTACTTGAGATCGGTCAGGAGTCGCTGCGACACCTCTTGACGTGCGGCAGACCCCTGTCGACCCCGCGTGCCAATTCCAGGCTTCTTGTTTATCTCCCACTCTTTCCCCATCTCCAACCTCTCTTAAGCTTCACCTCACGTTTCCTACTTTGTCTCTCTTCGAACCTCCTCCTTTCCCACAGGAGTCATTATTTCTTTTCCTTTGTAAACAGCCTGAGCGCGTTTACAGTCGCAATGCCGTCCACTCACACTCCAGCTCGCACCCCAACCTACCCTCTGGCTCACTCCTTTCGCAAGAAGCCCAGGCGTCTTCCCTTGGTGCTACGCTTCTCCCGCGGTTCAATCCACCACCTGCTTCTTGCACCTGTGATTCTACACTCCCTCTTCACAGCCTTAATCGTCTATCTTGACACCTACATCATTACCTCCTTGGGCCTTCCATCCACCATCATCCCTTCACTATCCATCGTTGTTGGTCTCATGCTCGTATTCCGAAACGGGACTTCTTACGACAGATTCTGGACTGGAAGAAATTGCTTAACCACCATAGGCACGTGCGTGCGAAACATTGCGAGAATCGCCCTCGTAAATTCCAAGAGCAAGGATGGGGACTTGACCGAGGAAGAAAGGAGAGATACGGAGAAGATCTTGAGAGTGCTCGTCGCTATTTTGTACGCCATAAAGCATAATCTACGTGCAGAGTTCAATATTCCGCCTGCTAGCTTGGCCTCTCTGCCCCCACCTTCTTCGCCGTTTGGACATAGCTCGCAGCCCGTGTCTAGAAGGCCGAGTTACGTCGATCATGATATGACTGACAGTCGAGCGTCTTGGCCACGAGAGGATCTGGATACGGAGCACGGCGTCGAAACAGCAAAGTCTGAATACACGAGCCTACTGCCTGAGGGCCTCATGGGATATGAAGACCAAGGTCTCGGTCTACCGTTGCAATTGAGCGTTCTGGTAGAAGGTTATGTTCGACGCGGCTTCGACAGAGGCTGGTTCCACGCTCCTCTAGCCTCCCAGATGACCGTCCAGGTAAACTCGCTGGTCGACGCATACGGACGTATGGAAACTATTCGCTCGACGCCCATCCCCGTTGCCCACCTGTGAGTCCTCTTGTCTCCCCGAACCTGTTCGTTATCCGTAAAATCGCTCTAACGTGGCAAACCTCAGAATCCACCAGAAACAAGTCCTAGCACTCTTCCTGATATTTCTGCCGCTTGGTGTTGTGGATGATTATGGCTGGTACTCCATCCCTATCGTGGCTATCGTTTCTTTCACACTGTACGGCATCGAAGGTATCGGTCAGCAGCTAGAAGACCCCTTTGGCTATGACAAGAATGACATCAAAATGGACGGTATTATCGAGGACGCCAGGAGAGAGATCCAGGTCCTATTGGATGAGTGGTCGGCTATGAGAGGGGGTTTGTCGGCGCGAGAAAGTGAGGGCAGAGGGTTGGGTGGGATGTTTGAGTGATAAGTGTGCCTTGGCAGTGCATTCGACAGAAACTCTACCACTCTGTATCATGATGTTTCCAATACCCATTCCCTTTAGCATCAGATGACAGCTTGGCGATGGTGATGGAAGGGGGTGTATTGATCCTAAATCCCTAGTACATTTGAATTCTATGCGGTTGATACGTGAATCTTATGACGCACGACCACCCCAAAACCACCCTGCAAAGCATACTTTTTATCTCCGCGATGATATCATGCTGACAATTCCGCAAAGTACAATTGCTACGCGTCGAGTTTGAATCGCGGCGTTTATATAATCTACGGAAACATGCAGCATTGGAGTCATCTTGCATTTCTTTCGCTCCGCCATGAGTTGACCTAGCACCCCACATACGCGGGGGGGATTGTATACGCTGCACGCGTGTAAATTACCGCTTTTGGAAGCCCTCCTCTGACCCACCAAGCCAAAATGATCGTGAGCTATCGATGATTTGGGTAGCTATCCGTCGAACATGACGCCAATAATCAACAAGTCAATTCATTCTCTTTAGCTATCAACGATACTTCCGACGTGTTGATTTATAATAGTACAGATTTCTTACATCGTAGCACTCCATCATTGTCGTCATTAGGCGTTTGGTGATTGTTTAGGTGGATGCAAGTAAGATTATGGTTAGCTTCTGCTTGCCCTCCCCCACAATATATTCTTGTGCAATCCCCACAATATTGAGCTTTCTTGTTTGTTCTACACAAAGTCTAGTCTCGGTCCGAATCAGTCACCTACTCCATTTTATTTTCATTTTTCTTATCATAAGCTTGGTGGGCGGGTATATATCACCTTCGATAATCTCCAGCACAATTTCCAAATAGTAGACGATAGGCGTTGAATTGGTGTCCAGAAACTCAGCTTCGTGCTCTTGCTCTTGTACTGTCAAGATTACACCTATACCGGCGCCAGACTTGACAACAACAACCATGAATCTCCCTGCGAAATTACAATGGCCACCGCGATACGTGACGGCCAGTATACTCTGCTCCTTCGGAGGCTTCATATTCGGGTACGCTTTACACCCCATCGGCCTTCACCACCATCTCTATCCACTAAACTATTTTCTAGAATGGACACATCCATCATTGGCCCCGTGACAGTGATGCCGCAGTATATCGCCAACTTCGGCGCCTTTTCATCCGCTATTCACGGCTTGATCGTTTCGTCCGTCCTTGTCACTGCCGCTACTTCATCCTTTTTTGCGGGTCGAATCGCCGATGCAGTGGGGAGGACGAAGTGTATTAGCTTGGGTGGCTTCGTATTTGCGCTCGGTGCAGCGATTCAAGCTGCTGCGGTGCATTTGGGTATGTTTGTTGCTGGGAGAGCTGTTGAAGGTGTTGGAGAGGGGATCTTTTTGGGCGCACTTGTTGTGTGAGTTTGGCCATTTTCCAAGTCCAATTCCCATGTGAGGGGTGAGAACTAATATTTCACAGGTATATATGCGAGATTGCGCCACCGCGGCAGAGAGGACCTCTTACGTCGAGTCCGCAGCTGATGACTACCATGGGTCTCATGTTGGGGTACTTTATCTGTTATGGATTGCGGACGCTTGACTCGTCACTGGCGTGGCGTCTGCCTTTTGCGATCCTGGCGGCGTTGGCATTTTCGTTTTCTTTCACGGCCTTCTTCTGGCTTCCAGAGTCTCCGAGGTGGCTTACTCTGCACGGGAAAGCGTCCGAGGCTACAAAAGCGTGGGAGACTCTCGAAGTGAACAGCGCAGACCGCGAGAAGATCACGCTGGAAGCAGGAGATCTAACTACAGGTAGCGCTGTGGAGCTTACATCGAAGAACCCCCAGCAAGATGAGATTCCACCTCCTACGACTTCTACTCCTGCTCCGAAGAAAAATCAACCGGGCTTTTTGGATGCCTTTGCACCCGACGTACGATTCAAAACATTGCTAGGCATCTTCATCATGGGGATGCAGCAAATGAGCGGCATCGACGGCATTCTCTACGTAAGTTCTCCCCCCACCTCAATGTTATCTAAATAAAAACATATTGGCTAACTCAACATAGTACGCCCCAATGCTCTTCCAACGCGCAGGCCTAACCTCCTCCAGCGCCTCCTTCCTCGCCTCAGGCGTCTCCGCAATCGTGATCTTCGCCGTCACCATCCCCGCGCTCATCTACTCAGACGGCTGGGGCCGCCGCCAAAGCATCATCTACGGCGGTCTCGGCATCAGCTTGCTCATGTTCCTCATGGGCAGTCTGTACGCCGGCAACGCCGTCCACGAGTCTTCAGGCGCAGGCCGTTGGATCGTCATTGTTTCCATCTACCTCTTCGCCGTCGTCTTCTCCATTTCGTGGGCCGTAGGTATCAAGATCTACGTTGCCGAGAGTCAGCCGCAGCGTACGCGCGCTAGCGCGACCAGTCTTGCCCATGGCAGTAATTGGGTCATGAATTTCTTGGTCGCGCTGACGACGCCCATGTTGCTGGAGAGAAGTAGCTTCGGCGCGTACTTTTTGTTTGGGGGGTGTACTTTTGCGACGGTTGTGGTTTGTTTCTTTTGGATGGAGGAGACGATGGGGAAGTCGTTAGATGAGGGTGCTGCGGGTGGTGATGGGGGAAGGGTTACGAGGATGGCAGAGTGAGGAACGAGTTCAATTTTGCTAATGTTGTATACGCATGTTCTTGAGATGTCCGGATTGAAGCGATTAAGGCGTTTGAAGTATTGTATGTGTAATGTAATCCGTCATGCTGGACTCGCGTTGGTAGTCTCTCAACTGCAAAGTTCATGAACGAGTGATTTTATGCAGAAAGGGAAATAACAGGCAGGAATCTCTTGCTAATTCCCCGAACTGGAATTATAGCGATGAACGACTGTTCTGAAACCGTTACAGGGGAGTTGGGGGTGCGCCTCTACATCTGTATGTAGGGATGGGGCACAGCATCCAATGTCAGGCTTACACGTCACGCGCAGATTTGTTTCGTAAACCCGCCCCATTGCTTCGATTCGTCAATCCTGCATCGTATAACGCTGACAGAAACCCCTTCTCCGGCGCTTCGACTTCATACCTATTGACTATCGTCTTTACATCGTGCTCGTCCTTGAATAACTGTATGGAAAGCAGACTTTCAATCATTAGTTTCCGAAATGGATCCTCTTTCGGGACTTTCTTTAGCATGCAATATCATGCAAGTCATCTCCTTCTCAGCCGAGACAATAAAACTTACCAGGCAACTATGTAACGGCAAACCACCCGACTCCGATGTCAAAGCGGCCGGCCAGTCTCTTATGACAGCCACTACAAGCATGAAGCAATCACTACAGCCGGGAACAACCGATGCAGCGCTTGTTCAGGTTGCTGAAGACCTTATCGCAGTAGCAAAGTCGTTAGATGAGCAGCTCGTAAAATTAACGCCCTCCAAAAATGCATCAAAATTACACAGTTTTGGAAAATCGCTTGCATACCAGATGAAGCGAAAGGGCGATGTGGACAAGCTTTTCCGTCAATTAGATAGGCTGCAAAGCCTTATGCAAACGGAACTGCTCATCAACTTGAGAGCTACTCTGAAGGAACAGCAGCTGAGCACGACGGAGCTGGGCAAAGACCTACAGAACTTTTATATTCAGATTCTCAATGGGTCAACTCGGGTAGAAGATTTGGTTGATCGCGAATCCGGACATATCAAAACTTTGGTCACACAAGAAGCCCAAACAACAAGAGACCATACCACAGATCATGCCCAGAAAACCCAGGCTCTAATCGTAGACATGGAACGAAACCGCATCAGCGACGCAGCTTATCAGCGATTCCTCCAGAGCTTCCGTTTCCCACAATTCAACGAAAGGCGCAACGCGATCCAAGTGGTACGTGGACATGGCGTGATGCGGCGCCTCATCACGCTAGAAATTTTCTGACACATGCTTCCTTGGATTGCACTGACTCTGTACCCCAAATTGTAGGCACATACCAAAACTTTTCAGTGGATATACCAGGAGTCAGGAACTGCCACCGAAGACAACTACGCTTTTCAAGGGAAAAATAATTTCCGCAAATGGCTCCGAGATGGCGCAGGCATCTACTGGATCAGCGGCAAGCCAGGGGCTGGAAAAAGCACATTGATGAAGTTTCTACTTGAAGATGAAAGAACAGGAGACATCATCAATGAAACCTCTTCAGAACCAATACTTACTGCAGCTTTCATTTGGAGCGCCGGGAGCGTCCAACAGAGAAGCTTTGCTGGCGTACTGGGTACTTTACTCCATGGAGCATTTGCCCAAGATGCAAAACTCTGTCGACGCGCCATGACAAGCAACAAGATTGTATTTGAAGCCAAAAGTGAATTCACCGACTGGTCATCCGAGGAGCTCAACGAATTGTTTATCTCTCTAGACAAAATTTCTTCGCGCTCTATATGCGTGTTCGTAGATGGACTGGACGAGATCGACCGCTCCGACCCAACAACAATTAGAAGCCTAATGAGCTGGCTAGATCGCATCAGTCTTCTCGAGCACTTCAAAATTTGCGTCTCGAGTCGTCCAGAACACATCTTCGAGTTGAAGCTTAGCCAATGTCCCCATCTACGGGTTCATGATCTCACCGCGCGCGATATCCGTGCCTATGTGTCCAGCAGTCTCGGTCAGCTCGATTGTGGATTCGAAATCCCAGAAGAAAAGTTCCAAGAACTGACCGGAGACATCATACGGCGTGCCCAGGGTGTCTTTTTGTGGGTTCGTTTGGTCGTCGAACACATTCGCACGGATCTGGACAACTTCCCAACGTGGCCTGCACTTGTCGAAAGAGTGGAAAGCCTCCCGCCAGATCTTGATCAAATGTATCAAGCGATGTGGGAGCGACAGAATGGGTCTCACACGTCTATTCATCGTGCGGAGGCAGCACTCTATCTGAATGTCTTGACGAGAGACAATCCGCGGCCATTCGTCGGTCCCAACCTCATAGAAATTTTCTTGGCAACCGACTTGAATATTCAAAAGAGCATTTTGGGTGGAGGGAGTCCCGTTTCTCTAGCTTTCTTGACCGAGGCCTGCTCTCGTCTTCAGCCCCGGGTGTTAGCTAGATGTGCTGGGCTTGTACACCTCCACCACTCGTCGCAGCCCCACGAGTATGACAAGCAAGCATCATACATGCTTTTCTATTGGACTCATATCCGTTTCATACACCGAAGTGCGAAAGACTTTCTCCTGGACACAGCCATAGGCCACAGTATTCTTAGCCACAATACGTTATCCGTTTGGGAGAACTTTCTGCGGCAAGTCAACTCTTTGCTGTGTGAGGGAGTGATCAGTAGAAACCTACATGAAGTCGAATTTGCCATAGGTTATATAGGGTCAGCTAGACAAGAGATTCGAGATCCTGTCTTGTATTCGGCGTTTTTTGAACTTCTGCTTGCAATACGCGTACGAAGGTGTAACTGGGATCACCCACAAACACCCCCGTGGATAGATCCGGGGATCAGCTCACTCGAGCGCGATAATTTAGCTTGGGTAATCAAGCTTAGCATTGCTCTCGTGGTGAACGGATTTGGCAAGCACGTCCTTAACTATATGCGGTAAGTTCTCTATCATAGAAAGTACACTACTACCTTGAGGCTTGTAGCGGTGCAAGACAGTATCGTGATAGCTCCAATGATATACAGCAAGACCCTAGCTTATACTCTACTGATATTTTACCATTTGCTTAGGTCGCTACCTCAAGATCAACGATTGAGTATGGCAAATAGCCTGGTGATACATATATCGGACAATACAGGCAACCGCGAAAAGGAAAAGACATTAGAATTCGTTATCGACTTACTGGAATTTTACCAAGAAGCACATCTGAGAAGAGATTTCAGTCCTTTCAAGAGCGCACCGATCGCATGGTATTTTTTCCACTTTACATTAGGATACCATTATCCTGATTCATCCAAACTTGACATATATACCAAGTTACTTCTCGAAAAGTGTGGCGACTTCGGGGATTATATCGATTCGCCTATCTTAACTGTGTCAGGAGCAGCGAGGAGTTCATTTTACATGCCCCGATATGCTGGTCGCATTCGAATGGCGGACGAAGATCATGAGGGAAAGTGGCTAGTACTGCTAGTGCAGACAAGCATACTCTCTTCATTCTTCCAGGAAGGATCAAGATTGCAGGAGGTCTACCAGAAAACCACTCATGCGAGTAGCCCGAAGATATCTGGCGGAAAACCAACATCTGAAAAGACAGTGATGATACTAGAGCTAATCAGGGATGATCAAGAATTGATCGTCGACTTTTGCTCGAAGACGATCGAGGATACCGTATTAAGGGTAAGCTGTCTAGACCCCATGGATCTGATCAGGGTCTAATCTTGCATCAACGCCAAATCATACTTCAAGGTACCGAGAAGTGCGGTACCATATCCTGCTAATTTATTGACTCGTGTTCAAAAAGGTTCCCGGTTCTTATCACTCTCTACTATCACAGTCTGGCTTCGAAAGAGAAGCGGCTGGACTAGAGCAACTTACCATTGTAGAACTTTACAATTCGTGTCAAGGAAAGAAGCTTGATAAGAATGAAACACTAGACTTTCTAGTTACAGAGGGGTACATCAAGCCTGAATTCAGGCATCACCCAGATCCGGTGTCGGTATTGATACCAGGGCAATATAAGCACCAACACAATCAAAGCGTAGATCTCGAAGATGTGAACTGGACATTTATACCCGAGTACGAAAACTTTCAGCGGGTAATAACCGAAGTCGTTCAGAAGGGGCGCGACAGTGGGTGCGCAAACGCTATCCCTCCATGCGAAGGAGGCACCAAGATCGACATCGATTGGCGAAAGCAAAAATTCATTTGACACACCCTTGCCTCCATCAAGAGCTCCGATACATACATTAAGAATATTAAGATCTCCGTGAGTCAGAAAATCCCCGCATTATAAACCGAACGCCATAACAGCCAGCTCCAAGTGCAATACAGCTTTACAACTCCGTGTACATGACTGACACAAACTTAGATGGTCCTCATTGTCCACGCACCTCAAGATCTGTTCAGACACCTACACGTCTTTGAATCGGACTTGCTTCTTCACATACTCGTACCCGCGATCTTCTCCCTTTCTCCTCACCTCCCCGTCATCCGGCCAGTATTTTCTCTCCGCCTCCCAGTAGCGACGCGTTTCGTAACCAGTTTCGGAGCGTAGTGGAGGAGCTGGTGGCGAAGTCTTCGCTGTCATCCTGTCTTGTGGACTGGTGTGGCGGGTGAGGTGGATGGTTCCCGATGGGGCTGACTTTTCGGTGAGGTGGTTATAGTATTTGGAAGATGCGGATGATGATGAGACAGTGGTAGAAGAAGATGGAGAGATGGAACGTTGCGAAGAGCGGTAAGAAGAGTAGGAGGATGGCTCGGGGGATGTTGTGTAGTATGTCGTTTTGATAACGTGGATGACCATTTTGCTTGCTTTTGATTCTTTCCGATTGGTGCTTCTTTGATACGATGTTGTTTTGAGGCTACGTGGGTGTTGATGATATAACTTTTCTTGACTTTCCCCTCGATATTTAGACAAGGTTGTTGGCGATGTAGTAGTTTTCCAAAACTCTTGTTTGCCTTTAGGGCCGCCTAGAGAGTTCGTATCCCCGTAGTCTGCAGACGCGACTTAAATTGCCAGTGAAACCAGATCCTTCTTTTCATAAGCCAGATAATGATAGTTTGTCGTATTTCGCCGATGAACCTTTATATTCTTGCCTCTCCTAACTCCGGTATTCAATAATAGACAGAAACTGCCAACCAAATTTCACGGCGCGCGCCCGCTTCTCTTCTTCTATTTATCTATCGGAGACTACAACCCAATCTTGGCGATCACCGGGTCAACTCCAAGATGGTAGCAGATCGGAGCCAACGGGTTGACGTGTTGAGGGATCGGTCCGGGTAGTGGGGCAAGGGAGACCCTGATTGTAGGCTAGCTGTCGTAAGATGTGGAGGCTTAACGGCGAGATTGGCGGTTCTGGAACGTTGGTTCTCGGAGGTTAGAAATACTCTTTGAACGTCACTTTGGGCCTATTCCTATTTTTGTATCGTTGCAAGATATCGTTTGTACTGATGATGTTGGGAATGGTCGTGCGTTAGTATTTGACAAGACAATCGCACAATAAATATGGCCGCGCTGCATTTCTGTAAGCTCTTCCATTGATCCGGACCCTGATTTCCAAGTCGCATGACGAGCGGGATGATGCTATCGCCAATATCTCGCAGCAAGGGTATCCAAGTTTTTGCGCGTCGGATTGTGAAGTAAAAAACCGGCTTGGCTTACGTTTTGGACCTGATAACCAAGCATGTACAATCGCAATCCTCCGTGATCCTAGGCGCACATCACAAATCAATATATAGACTCTTGCACGTTAGGAAAACTCGAAAACAACAGCAATAAAATGGATTTTTGTGAACCGGCAATTTTATAATATCACCCTGAATAGCTCAGAGTCGAGTCGGACTATGCACCATTCCTCTTCCAGAATCAGTCCAAGCAACACCATGGATGATGTGTGAAACTTTTCTCTATCATTTCCTTCCTTATGCCACAGGGGGATTCCTGCAAGAGATAGTCATTGGACAGCATCGGAACAGTATAGCAGAGTGGCGAGAGATAAATACCTGCAATTCGGCCCGCTCGTGGCCAATGACATCGCATCACTATAGACAATGATCGGATTGGCTACTTTCTTACCCTCCCATGCCTGTACCACCGCCTCACTAAACTGATCTCTTCAATGCTGATCACAGGGAATCTAAAGCCTGCTAGACTTCATCAAGCTCATCATCAACGGAATCCACGTATGATAATATTGCATTTTCAAATCAACAAAATTCATCAAGACTGCGATCTGGTTTAAAAAATATAAAAATAAAAAGGGCGGAGCTACATCTCCATGTCCATCGATAAGAAGTAGCAGATAAGATTTTACGTTCTTCTGTCAGAGAACTCTCCCCCTACCTATAAACCTTGAGTCTTTCAAAGCAGTAAACCAAAAGTTTATACTAGTCGCAGACCAGTAGGGATTGGCTAAGCAGTGTTAACATCACATCGCAAGCAGTGCGGCGCACAGGTAACGGCTTAATCACAATTATGCGATTCGGAACTGACGTCGAGCGCTCATGTAGATTTTTGACTGCTCTCATAATGACCTCAGGTGTCTCCAGAATGCGGTATAAAATCTCCGCTGTCTGCCTCTATTGTACTAACTAGGATATATGTACAACCCCACGAACCACTTTAAAACATATTATACACTACTGCATTCCACGAAAATGAAGCTAGTCACAGCCATGATCATGCTATCAGCCTCTGCGATCACTCTAGCAGCTCCGACCCCTCCCCAATCACTCGGCCTCACACCCACGCGAACCCTCCAGGCCCGTCAATGTGCAGCCGTAAGTTATCCACTCACTTCAAACGATTATGATCTGTACATTCCCCTGTATCAGATATAATCGTTATCCATGGCGTAAAACCATTCTCAAGTGTCGAATCATCTATGAATCAAGACAATTACTGACAATTCCTTTCATCTGTAGAGCGGTGAATCGTGTTTGGGACCCAACTTCTTTTGCTGCAATGGACAGTTATGCATCACTCCGCCTTTTACATGCTCATGTGAGTGATTCAATAAAGACATCTCTTTTCTTCTTCGTGGGAATATGACTCGTTCCGCTAATGCATTGATAGAGACTCTTCGTTCAGCGTCTCAGCAGCGCGTGAGCTTACTACTCACGATCCTCACCCGGTAGTCCATTAGTGACTAAGTCGTGAAATGTGGTATACCGGCAATAATACCTTTTGAGGGCGAGAAAGCCTTGTGTTTCAGTTATGGTGTCACGCAGTTTGCTACACTGGCTGTAGTTCATGAGATCAGGATGTCGAAGCGGGCGATTAACGTCAACGATATAGTATATCACCCGAGGCCATGAAAACTATATGAATGAACGATAATGAAAACAGGACTTGGAAAATTCTGTCCATATTTTTGTGATTTTTCGACTTGCATTGCAGATATTATTTGGTGAGGATGGCCACGGTGGACGCACTCCCAAAAACTGCACTCCCCAACCACCCACCCTATTAAATGCCCAAAACACTATTAGAACTTCCTTCTCCTCGTCGTCCACTTCACAAGTTTCAGACCATTCGCAAGCCCAGATTACAGGCATATCATATACACTCTCTCCCCTCACACACCGTACATCCCACAACACCATAACCCTCCTCAAGCTCTAGGTTCCTTCCCCCCAATCTCCCCACTATCCCTCGCAAACCCGCCCTTTTTATCTCCACCCCACTCAGCCCCACTATCCACATCCGCGCCCGCACTCCACCTCTTCAACACACCCAAATCCACATTCTCCAAAGCAGCGACATGTGTTCCTTCAAGCTTCACGCGCGGCACTCCACCTTCGTCACCCCCTCTTTCTAACTTGTCGGTAGCGGACTTCCATGTCCTGGTAGACAGACACGTCCGATCTCCCGCTTTCAGGGAAGCAGGGAGAGAAATGGATTGCGAGGAGGCGAAGGATAGGAAGGATGGGGTTAAGAGAGCGGCAATTGGTGTGCTGGGGTTGCAGTAGCCCGAAGCTGTGTGTTTGTGGAGGGGGGCTTGGAGGACTGTGTGTGTTGTTAGGGGGATACATGTTTTGGTTCGAGTTGGAGGAGGATGGGTGAGATGGGGAAGTGAATTCATTGAGGGATTGACTTGCCGTTCTTCTGCGTCACGTCCATGCCGCCTTGTTGGTTCTTGCCGGACATGCTGTTCTTTGTTTCTGTGAGTCCTGTCTCTTCTCTCTGTCGTTTGATTCTTAGATTAATTTATTTGTTTGTCGTCCTATGCGGGCTTCGCGCAAAGTATACGTACGTGCGTGCGATTGATCGTAGTAGAAACCGTTTAGATGAATGATTTTCCTATCCTCTTCTCAATGAGATGTTGCGCAGATGAATCGCTGTCCGCGTACGTCGTTCTATCCTTTGTTGCTCTTAAACACAGATTCCTCAATTGTAAAACAATAATATTTCGAAAAAGTCGATGGAGAATTGCAGACCTCAACCGAGAGAGAAGTAAGTAGGTAAAAACAATTATCATATCCCAGCCAGCCCATTGACAAAATATCCATCATTTTCCAGGTGTCGTCACATATCCACATGGCACTCGCGCTTCCTCCCCACAAAAAAAGAGAGGAATAGCGAGCAATGTAGCAGTCAACATGACATGAGTAAATTATTCATTCAAACTTGCTGACTGCACCTGTACAATACAAACAAATTGCATGGGAAAGACACCAAAAACAAAGGGTGGGTGGGTAAATTATTCAAAGTCCTGACGTCAACCATCGACAAGCAGCACTGCGAGGAATTAATGGACTAAGATAATGCTACTACAAATCAGTAAAGGCCATTCGTGCATTTTTCCTATAGTGCATTTCTTTCCTGCTCTTGTCCTTTCTGTAAAAAGAATCAATATTCTTGCTTTTCAGTGAGTAGAGTATTCCTGCCTGGAGCTCGAAGGCAGATTTACCATGTTTTATGATACCAAGTGTTTGTGCCGCATAGAAATGCGATAATTCACTACTGTGGTTCGTGAGCACCTAGGTAGGTTATGGAGTGCGAGGTGCACACCTTATTGCTGTTGTTCTCTGCTTTATTATCTACCCTGTTACTCTTCACACCTTCGAGAATTGATAGGTTACATCCACAAACACGGATAAGTGATCGGATAGATTCAATGAACCGAGTACACAATGGCGAATTAGACGTTACGCACAGAAAATCGCACGAATGAATGAAGTGGCAATAACTCGGCTTTCCCCCAATCTCCAGGGAGAGTGTGAAACTGGTAGATTGAAACCATGCTATGCTAATAAGGAAATATATAATACAGCCATGATCTGTCGCTGCTACTCGTGTTCTTTCGTCGCTAGAATACTGCTGAAGCTGATCGCTAGTCGCATGACGCTATAGAAAATCACTCTGTCCCTTGTTCTATCAATCACGCCTCGAGTTTTTCGCGAATCTCCGCTACCACGTTTTTGATGCGGGGCTCCTTGACTCTGCTTTCGGCGGTGGTGATGGCAGTGCCAAGCCGAAGAATATCCCGACCAGCTTCACAGAAATCACTGCCCAGGCTGAGCAACGTTCCAGTAGCAACTAGCGCGCGATAAACAGCCTCTGAATCTTTCGCTGAGAGCAAAATATTGTTGAGGTCGTCCAACAAGTGCAACGTTCGGTCGGCATTGCCCTGCTCTGTTAGGAAAACAGAGTAGTTGATGTATAACGTGGTCACAGCGATGACAAGGTTCCGATTCGGAGACGCAAGAAAGGGTTTGACGAAACCAAGTATCTGATCGAACTCGTCATCAGCAACAGCCCGGCCGACCTCAGTCTTGAAGAAGTTGTCAATGGCCCGAACCGCCATCATGGTGTTGTTTGGCGGTGAATCAGCCTCGAATGCACCGGAATTTCCTAGCCGCTGGAGGAGATCACGCTCCTTCAACAAAAAGGCTGTGTTGTATTGATCCGCGAATAGCAGGCGGAGAAGATCCAAAGCCGGAAGACGCTTGTCGGCCGGCCACTCTGTAGCGGCCTTGAGAATTAGATCTACCGCATCGGGCGGAACACTTTCATTGCCCTTTTGTAGGCGGTCTACAGCCTGTTTCAAGTGTTCAATGTCTGATGGGTTCAACGAGACGTCTTTGCGACCCTCTTTCACGAGCGCCTCGTTGTACTCTTGCAATTTCTTGAAAATGGGCAAGTGGTTTGCGGTTAGAATATCCAGATAACCCTTTTGCGGAAGGATTTTGGGTCTTGACGCAGGCGGTTGGGCGGGAGTCTCAGGAGCTGCATCCCCTGGACGATAGCGTGACTCGGAACCCCATGGATCCACACCTTGAGCAGGAGCTGATTGTCCCAAGGTCTGCCCTTGAGTGTTTTGGACAATGAAATTGGTAACTTGATCCAAGTAAGTGAGTGGTAACTTGTAGTCTTCACAGAACTTTCGCGCGACTTCGTAGGGGTTTTGCGACAGGTTATATGGCAGCTTGAGTGGAGGTTTCCCTTCCTCAATGTCGACATCGAAGACATAATCGTAATCTTTGCCGTTGTGTGAGATCTTGCGACCGCTGCTGCCGGCCTGGTCCACAACGGTGCCTATGCTCACCCACTCGCTTGCTGCCGTGGACCACTGGTACGCCGAAACATTACCGTTGGCCTCGCGGATCAGCTGAGTCTGGCCTTCCTTGGTACCCGACTTTTGGGTGAGGAACTCCGGACCAGGCAATTGTTCTTTGTTGATGCCCCCTATTTGTTGCTGTGGTATCGACGATTCTTTGATATCATCAGAGAACTGTGCGATAGCTGCAGGGGCGGCGTGGCGCGCAGGATCCCGCGAGAATACGCGCACGATCTTGTCACTTGCACCTGTGACGATGTCGCCATTTTCGGGACAAATCGCAACAGTCCACACCGAAATGGCGGGGTGGGTTATGGTCTGGATACATTGCTGGTTTTCCCATATCCTTGCTGTCCTGTCCTCTCCACAGCTGACCAAACGTCCATCCGGAGACGCAGCGAGGGAGTAGATGAAATTCTCGTGCCCTTGCAGTTCGTGAACTTGACGACCGTCCAGGGTCCATAAGCGTATAATGGCATCATTGCCTGCCGAAGCGAACTGTGCTCCCGAGGGATGATTGGCAGGGAGTCTGCATAGTGCTCGCACAACGTCGCCAGTTTTTATGGATTTGGTGAGCTGGCCCGTGGGTGAGAAGATGCGGATTTCTTTGTCAGCGCAACCTGTAGCGGTATACGGTTAGAGTGGCCAAAAGTGGTGGGGTGAAGAAGAAAGAAAATCAGGCAAGAGAAAGAGCGAAGTACCCGTTATTATGGAGGATGCGTCGTATGCAAGAACGGCCCACACGGAACCTTGGTGACCCTTCAGCAGCGTAGAATCTCCCCACTTGCCCACCGTCCAGATTCTGGCTTCCATGTCCCAACCACCGCTGATTATCAGCTTCCCGTCTTGACTAGCATCCAGAGCGCAGATGTTGTTTCCATGGCCAATCAACAGGGCATCGGCATCCTCACCCAGGGCTTTCGTAGGCTGGCGCACATCTATGATCTGGTCTTTGCCGCCAGAGACAATGAGGCCTTGAGGGAAGTCGGCTGTTGGGGGTACTACGGTCAGAGCATTGACGAATGCGGTGCCGTGTACCTTTATGGCGCTGTCGAAGTTGGGAGGGTTGGATGACTGGAGAGACCAGACCCTTACGGTGGAATCACGAGAGGCCGAGGCAACGGTGGATGGACTAGGGAAGATGACGCTGCGGACCTGTACAATTGATGGTTGAGGATTAGTAATGTTGAGGGCGGAATGGTAGCCGGTCACAGTATGGGGAGAGAGAGGGAGGGAAGGGATGTAACGTACGTCGTCTTCGTGGCCACGAAGGGAAGCCGACAGCTTGTATTCGGCCATGGTGAACGAAGCTGCGGGGAGGAAGAGGGAGAGGGAGGGAGTTGAGGGTGGGGGGATGTCGTGTCGCCCCAATCAGCCAGCTGTATGTGTAAAGCTCCTTGTGGGCGCGGGGAAGAGCGGGAAGGCGTTTGCAAACGATGGATAAGATGATAGAGAATGCTGTGTATAGGTATAGCGTACAGCTCCCTACATGCAGTACACGTAACTAAGTTTATGTGCGTAGGTTGTGTAAGTAAGTAAGTAACCAAGGCCTTATGTAAGGCAAAAGGTGGGGGAATGCACCTACCTATGAGGTGGTGAGAGAGAGGTTCGCGTCGGAGGCAGGTGGCTGCGTCACCGACCACCCCCGGTCTCGCTTACTCTTACCTGGTTGGCTGGCTGACTACAGAAGTACATATGTACCTACACACGTACATACCTAGGTACTTAAGTACATACATATGTATGTGTATATGTACCTACATGTAGGTACCTACTTAAGTACCTATTCATCTCGTCTCCCTTTGAACCATTCCATCCAGTAGATTTATTCAATGCGATCAATACACGATGATATTATGCATATGACACAGCTGGTATACCTACGTCTGTACACACAGCACTGGAGAGCATATCAATGTTGCAACAGCAAGACAAATCACCTAATCTTTGGAGTTTTTGTTTCTTCGAGGATTGTATGTAGAGAAAAGACATTAGTTGACTTGAATAGTTATTGTTTATGTAATGTACCTAGGTATATATACACACTCACTTACGCCCATGTGTACGGTGCATTGCATACATATGTCCTGTCTACCAACATTCAATATTTGCACATATGCACATCAATTGGCTGCAAACGCTGCCCGCTCAATTTCAAAGGTACATCGGTTGGCCTTTCAACTGCCGTGGATTTGTGTATCCATCCACACGCTTATCAATTCTACATATGTAGGTATCGGCATCCCGATTGTCTCTTCCCCCTTCTTCTCCGCCACCCCGCAGCCCCGTGTCTCAGGAAAACAAGCTTCCATCCACCTGTCTCGATCCAATCCATGATTGCTTATCTTGGATTGTTACATCCCCCCACAACAAAGCAAGCACATCAATGGCTTTTGATTGTACCCAGATGCCCCCGCGTGGCTGATACATCCTCCCCCATCCGTCCACTCCTGCAGCTGATTACGTGTGCTGTCATCAAGGGGCACATACGGATAGTAGCACTTGAGGCATGAGGGTATATATCACATACCACTGTGACGTCAGGTGGGCTATGACATCTTTTGAGTTGCTTGTCGGACGATTGATGTTGGTCTGGGTTTGCGTCATGTGACCTTCGTCATCGATCAATTCGACATCTGGAGTTTTGAATGTCCAACGATGGCTTCGCGCCAACAACATGCAAAATCTCACATCGCCATGTAGGATTGGCCGCATATCTGTGTGGATAGTTGCCACGGCAAAACACCGACACTGCAGTAGTCGCGGGTAAACCATCATGCCCCCGTCATGTTCTGGCATAAGCTGCAGCAGGCTTCACGTGAGTAGCGAGCGGGAGGCGTCGCTGGGTTCCAGATGTCGAGTTGTCAGTCTTCAATTTTTCCAGTTTCCTAAACGGCTACTGACCCCTTTTTTTTCTTTTCTTTGCTAATATAGTCTGCATCGTCGAACCATGGATCTCCTCTGTTTCTTTGTCCATCATTCATACGTGATGGCCGGTGTGAAACACTTCTGCCTCGTGTTCTCGCCGGGCTAGCTGCTCCAACTACCGGCAAGTACCTACTCACCACCGACTACGTCTTGTGCTGTACCATCGATGCGATGGTGAACTCGTCAGTCTCCAACAAAGCTCATCATTCGTAACGAGAGGGGTCGACAGCCAGCCATATCGTCATACTGCTCGTGTATCTTCGACGACCGAGAAAGGGCCGGCCCTGTCGTTCCCTTCGTCGCGTCCGCTGTTGGCCGCGTAAGAAGAGGGCAGGTCACGCCAAGTGGCATGACATGAAGCCTGATCATCGTCGTTGTTGCTGTGTACCAGAGGGAAGCATTCGCCTATCCTTCCGTGGTGATACACTGGTGCCCGTTGCCATGCCTCTGCCGCGCACCCGCATATGTGTGCATACGCATACTCACATTCACAACACACTGACACACACGTACTCCGCTCCCCAACAACGAGAGGGGAACTAATCGATTTTTTCTTTCTTCTGCCAGTTTGAAGCTTCCCGCCTCCTTCTCCACCACGGCGGACGGCATTCTGCATTCGCCGACGATTTAGAGTTTGGGCAGAATGCGTAAAATGACCTCGCAAGCTTGCGGGCTCGACCAGTCGTTAGTCGCCCTGCAGAGACTGACCCTCAGCGTAACGTGGAGAGTTGGTGGGTTGGGTTTCTTTGACCACGATTGCTCGCTGGTCAGACCCAGTGCGTGCCAGGCCATGGCGATGCAGGAATTCCGTTCCGCCAATGTCTCGCGTCAGAGGACCCCAACGAGTTAGTGAGGTCGGTGGGAGAGCTGTCAAGGGCGCCGCCCGCACCTCCAACATGTGCCAGTACAGCGCGCTACACATCCCACCCACCCCGTCTCGTCCATTCATGCCACTGATGGATTCATGGATGCATCATCCCTCCCTCCCAGTTGCGCGTCGGCTTGGCGCCCTGGACCATCCAGGCTGCCTTGTGGCAATCTTGTGCGCCAGCCCCGCGCCTCGTCGCGATTCACAAGCGTATCTGTAGTCTAGAAGCTCTAGCCCGACCGACGCAGAGACGCCTCTTTGAAATGTTCACTGGTCACGCAGGCAGAATCTACAAATACAAACACAAGTCCGCGACCCTGCTACCATATTTCCACCTTCTCCGGCATCAGCTGAAACACACCCATATAAACAACACATCTTCTCTACTTCTCCCCTCCTCAGCTTTCAGTCACCTGGCCGTCCATATATCATCCACCTCTCCCCCCTTCTCGAATCTCAAAACCAACCATTGTTCTCGCTATACCTCCTGTCCCCATCATCCCTCCCTGCTGCGTCTCTCCTCCAAGCTCGAGTTGAAGTCATGTCGGATTTCTCCACAATGGATTCACCCATGGTCGAACTCCTGTCTGCGCTGTCCTCGTATGTGCAAACTCCAATCCATTCCCATCAATCGCTAAGTAGCTGTCCCAGATTGTTTGAATCCGGCAAATATTCAGATCTGACAATTGCCTGCGGAAACAAAAGCTACCCAGTGCACCGCGCTCTCCTGGCTTCACGATCAAGCTTCTTCGACGGAGCCTGCCGAAACCCCTTCCAAGAGGCCCAGACGGGCATCATCGACCTCAGCGAAGACGACCCCGAAGCGGTCGAGTACATGGTCAACTGTAAGTTCTCCAGTACCGCCGCCCCCTTGAAGCTGCAGGCAGCGCTAATGGACCCTGACATTGATTAGATTTTTACCATCTCGACTACCTAACTAGCAAACCCTTATCGCGTCGGTCGTCGCAGCGATCTGCCCGGTCTGGTTCATTGACGTCGCCGCACAGTACGCGTCGCTCGACGCCAAAGAAGCTCAGTCTGGCCATGATTGAAGATCCGCTCATTGCCATGATGGGGTCCGCAGTCGGTACGTCAGACCCTCTGACACCCCCGGCGGATCAGCACGCCGAAAGTACCGACTTCTTCCACATGGATGCCTCCAAGATGCCCGATTCCCCCATGGCGGATCAGCTCGCGGAAGACCCATTCGATCTGGCCCCAACCAAGCCCGAGGTGGACGCGGAGAAGCCCCATCTCATCACACACGCCAAAGTCTATGCGATAGCCGAGAAGTAAGTGACCCAGCTTGCCTGTTTCACAGCGTCCCCCCTCCTTTTCTTTTTGCCCTGAACCCCCGACATTTGCATCTGTTACGCGTCATGCCCGCATCCCAACGTCGAAGCTCCATGCAGCCTTCTGCACTTTAGGTTGCGTATGCGTCGCTTGCACGGCAGCCACAAACCGCCGACACCGCGATCTACGCCAATCGTTCAACCCCCCATTGCAGTAGCTTCCCGCCACCCTTGCCCCTTCAATCTGTCCACCTCCTCCGTCATCCATTCTCCCTAGAAACATGTTTTGCTTTTTACCTGGCTTGAAACCATCTCACCTCCACTTCTCCGTCCCCATAAAACCATTCGGAATCCGAAACTAACATTCGCCCCCCCTTTCAACAGATATGGTGTCACAGGGCTGAAATCACTGGCCCAGAAGAAGTTCGCCCAGCAAATCGAGCTTCACCTTGACAGCGACGAGTTGCCCGAAGCATGCCAGGAAGCCTACGAATCCACCGTTGACACGGACCGAGGCCTGCGTAACATCGTCATCCAGGCCTTCCGCACCAACCCCGCCCTCTCCCTCCGCAAGGATGTCGAGATGGCGGTGAGAGAAACCCCCGGGCTGGCCTTTGAGCTGTTCAGAATGGCCAGCGGCCTACCTGTCACTTCGTTGGCATGATTCAAACCACGCAATCAAGCACTGCGGTGGCGCTGGTTGAGTAACTTCAACTGGCTACCCCACAATAACGTCGACTTGTATGCGCCTACTACACATATGCTACCCCTCACTTTCGGTCCATCTGTCAACATGCTCGGCGCCTATTATCTTCCGAAAGACGTAGTCTGCATTCATCTCCATACGAGCGATTGGTCGTGTAGTTCGAGATCCTGCCCGAGATTCCACCCTTTCCGCGCCTCCAATCTCCCCCTCTTCACCGGACCCCTCAAAAGAAACGCGTCGTGGGCTATCGGATGCAAGTCCACGGCAGTTCTCTCCACCCTATCTCCTGCGTCTTGCATCTTGCATCTCTAGCGCCGCAGCAAGCCGATACTGGCGCTTCGGCGGCCGGCCCTCCTTCTCAAAGGTCTCTCCGATTGGCTCCACCTCACACATGTCGCCATCAAACCACCACTTTTCCCAACATCTCCATCAACGACTCTCTGTGTCGTCGGCTGGAGCTACCGATGCATGCGTGCGGGCACTGCTGCAGCTCTACACTTCGCGGGGTGAAGTTTATCGAGTGGTTGAGACCCTTTTTCCTTGTCCTCATCTCATCTCATCTCTTTTTTTTTTCAAAACAAAACAACCACAAAACGGCTCTTGCATCTCACGACCATTGATTAGCGTTCCCCCTTTTTTTTTTATGTAGTCAAAGTTCTTTGGATGATACCACGAGTTTCCTATCTTGTTGCCCACTTTCCCGACTCTTTGGGACGGCGGATAGTATATGTCTTATGAACGACAAGGACGTCATGTAGAATAGAAATGAAACCACATTCATGACATTTCCTGTTACTACAATGCTTTTTACCTACTACTGATGCTTATACCTTACATCCCACTTGATTCACTTCAACTCGCGAACAGCATCAGAATATTCAATTTTAAATGAGTTGAATATTTCATCCGGTTCCTCACGCGATGAGATATATCTGCCAGTCAGGGCATCAAAAACTTGCAATTCGATGAGTGGGGGCGTACGCAGGGACGAAAGGGCCAGTATCCTTATGATCCTGGGATTCGCGGTCTGTGCTGCAAGAAGTTGGGCCTGTTTCTCCAGACCCGCGTTCCGTGCAAGGTAGTCGCCTGAGAAGGAAGCGCAGCAATCGGAATTGTATGGCACGCCGATTAGAGGTAACTTGCAGAATAGATTGAGGTTGATGATGACCTCGTTCAGATGGAGTTTGGTGATATGGTGTTGGGGTTTTAGGACTTCGGGGCATATACTGCGCATGCGCAGACGCAGGTATCGTAGCGTCCCCAGGAGCGCGGCGATGGTCGTACAAATATGATGATCGCTGCTAGGTTGCGGTAGAAGTTCAGCAGCGCATAGATCTAGATTTAGGCTAGTCAGGTTGGTGGTTGATAAGAAGGCGTGGATTGTGGAAAAGCGAAGGTAGGGAGTGAATCTTATCGGTGATAGCCCATGAAGGTGAAAGAGAGTTTCAATGCTTAGGATACGCAGTTTCCGTGATTGTTTCATTACGTTGGCGAGGTGAAGGAGATGGTTATTGAGTCCTGTGATGCAGGCTTCGCCCAATTCGGGATTCCAAGATGGGGGACGCCCGGTTCTGGTTTGCTGTAGTTCTGCGTTCGTCTGACTGTATAAGAACATAGAACTCCAGTCTCCATGGCCAAATATATCCAGGTTCAGGGTTTTAGTGCAGTCTTTGACGAGGGCTAGATTTGATTCCGCATAGGGAGAAGACATCAAGCGATGGACTGTCTCCTGAGTAATGGTGACTTCTTGGAAGCACGCGATACGGGCAACTTCGTACCACTGCCTACAGACCGTGAGGCGTGATAAATCGGAGAGAATATACGATGATCCAACGTAAACGAAGATCTGCAGTAGAATTTCGGTGGGAAGTTGAAGAAGTGACATATTGGGCCTCGAGTCTCCGGACTGACCGCTATGCTTTTCGTACTGTGTTATGCCAGATCTCATTGATCGCGACGGCCTAAGTCATATAAATGACATACGGGGCTGCACGAGCCAAGTCAAGGAGATGGTGCCGGCGAATCTGAGTTAAGAGTTGCTGCTGTAGGTGTAGATAGAAGAAATGATGATGTTGGCCTCTCAGCGAGCTCAGACGGATTTTCCCAACCGACCCCACGTGCCCACATTGACCGAGTCTCGATCCGGTATGGCGTCTCAGCCTGCCTCGATAGATATAAACCCACCACTATTCTGCCTCACCCAGGCTGTAAACCGACCTGACGCGCCTCGCCTGCTGTCTTCTGCTTGGCTTCCCCCAGACGTGTAACTGTTCCACCACGGTGTGCCTGGTATTAGGGGATTGAGCATCTTCCCTTCCCAAGATTTCTTTTTCCAGCGCTAGTCTTTGTATAAATGCTACCAATATCGAGCACATAGACCGCATCTAACACAATGGCAAAACCAAGTGAAGATTGGCCGGGCTTCGCAAGTCTCAGCCCGAGGTCGGAAAAGTATGAGCGAATCAAGATCATATTGTCTTCAGCAAACTTTGAGCATTTGAAGACGTGCGCGTTGGACGCGCGGCGCAGACAGCAAGTAGACCTGTCTCCTGATATCGACTGCCACATAAACCTGACCCAGTTCGCCACGGGATTTGATAACCTGGTTCTTGAGCTCTCGTTTTCTGACAACGCATATTGGATTGCTCGGATCCCCTATCGCACTGTCGACGACAGCACCAAGACCTCTTTGCTGAGCGAGATAGCCACCATGAACATCGTTCGCCAACGTACAAGTATACCCATACCTCGCATTTTTGGATTCGAGATATCTGCAGAACAGCCCTTTGGATACCCATATATTTTGATGGAGTGCCTCGGTGGTCGTCAACTTGATAATGGGTTGGCAAGCTCGATACCTCAACAGTATCACCCCAAAGCAGCCAAATAGTTAGCAAATGTATTTGCAGAACTCCAAGCCCTTACATTTAGCCGCATTGGCCGACTTTGGTTTGGAGAGACCGCGGATCAGCCGGTCGAAATAATACCCATGGAGTGGCATCATTCGCCCGGTCCTCTAGAAACATCGCTTGAGTATTTCTTCAATCAAAGACAGGGCGAAAACAGAGAAATCGTCGACTTGCACCCAGATGATTCAGATTGGCTTACGGCCTGTTGGGTGCTGAAAATAGCTCTAGCCCACACTGTCATCGAAGATAGAGTCCGAGGTCCCTTCCCGCTATGTCATCTTGACCTACATTTTGGCAATCTTCTATTCGATGATGAATACAATCTGACTGGAGTGATTGATTGGAGCAACGCACAGGCAGCTCCACTCGAACAATTGTCCGTATGTCCTGAACTAGTCATTTTCCCTGGGCTATCTCAGGAGAAAAATCAACCAATCGTGGACTTTAAGACGCTTGTGATACAGTTCTTAAAGGAAATGGAGAATGAGATATCTAAAGGGGTAGGAAAATCAACACCTTTAGATGAGCAGCAAGAGAATATGGAACAGAGTCAGCATCTTACCCGACTATCCACCTACATGGCCTCCGAAAGCGCTGAAGTCATGCATCGTCAGTACATGGCTCCACCGAAGGGGAGCCTATGGGCTTCTAAGAGGGTTGTGAAGCTCATTTATGGGGATAATATCTCATGGGAACAACTGAGAAAGGTATATGGTTGCATGCCGCTTCTCTAATGCTTTGCCCGTGCCCTTGGTAGCAGATCATGATCTCACGATCGTTGCTCTCTAAGAAGGAAAGGACGATATTGCAGACCCAGCAGGCAAAATAGAATAGAGAAAGACATGTAGGTATACCAAATGCTAAAGTGATTTAATCTCACTTCAGAGTTTGGACTCGACTATTCTTCAATGTGTTATATAATCATAGAAGAATGAGAGAGAAAACGCATAAACGACCAGAATGATGTAGAGGGAGTGAGAGGCGGTCGAAATTTCTACATAGATCTTACGTTTTTACATAGACCATCGTGAAATAATATCTTCACAACTCAAACCAAGCATGCTTCAGAGCCTCTTCAGCACCCACTCGCTCAGCAGGAACATACCTCAGCAAACGGCCCAACAAATCCGCCAAACACTCAACCTCGCTGCCCGAAATCCCCCTTTCAACTCCCCCAGGTCTATCCCGAAACATGTACACCAATCCCTCCTTGATCTCTTCTTGCAGCGACCTCGCCCAAGGTTTCTGCCACACGTTGGCATCTTTCTCCTCCTCCCCCTGCTTAGCAGCTAAAACATCAACAACCTTCCCCTCCTCATCCACATCATCAAAAAATATACTGCGTCGCGCCGTCCACGTTTCGGACCACCAGGGCTCTGGATATCGTCCCAGTATCATTGCGATCTTCCATAGGTTTTCGTCTGGGTCGTCGTCAAAGGTGTCGAAGAGGCGTCGCCCAGTGCGGATTTCGAAGATAGTGCAGCCTAGTGCCCATAGATCGCTTCCTATCCCGATCTTCTTCTCAATCGTGTATTCGGGGGCGCAGTAGATCTGGGGGATGCCGAGATGGGGAGGGGGGTCGTCCACCATGTAAGAGTTGCCAAAGTCTATTATGCATGCTTTGTCGGTGATGATAGGCTCGGCGGTGGAACTTTGAGCGATGTCTTCCCAGATTATGGGATATACCAGGTATTGTGGGGCCGACGGGAGGGTATGCGGTGTGTTTGAAGCAGTAGTTACGTTGGTTTTTTCTGGGATTCCTATCAGGTCGAAAAGTTCTGCTTCGCTGAGATGGTCGAGGTTTTGGATCCGTGTCAAGATGTTGGCAGGTCGGAAGTCTGAGAGATGATTGCTTTGTGGTGAGCTGAGTTTGAACTTGGGAAATATGCGAGAGAAAACCGAGGAAGTAGATGAGGAAGTCGGGGATAAAGAGAGGAAATATTCATACCTCCGTGACAGATTCCACGAGCATGGAGAGCACTCATCCCGCGAGTGACTTGAGCTGCAAGTTTCCTCAAAGTGTGTTCGAAATCCTCATCTTCGGCCTTGTTGAATAATCTCGATACCCGAGGACCAAGCAATGGATACACAAACGCCAGGTGTGTGCCGTTTGGCCCGTCGATGCTGAACTGGTCCAACGGAATACAAAAGAGCTCTGCAGCAACATCTTCTGCAATCCCCATAGCGATAAGTTTATTAACTCGCAGCTCAGAGCAGCTCGATTTAGACGCGGCTGCCATGATGACTTTCACGGCGAGGTAGCGTGGTCCGCTACTGGCCCTACTATCGTAGGTTTCGTCGCAGCAGAGCCATACGTTAGCATAACCACCGCTCCCAAGCTTATGGAGAATTTTGTATCTTTTGTTTAAAATGTCGCCCAGATGGAGTGGATGGTGGCCGTTGGGCTCGTAGTCGTATATCTTTTCGAGTCCAGTGGGAGGACCCTGGAGCATGAGGCCGTCGCCAGGGGGGCTGTCTCCATCTTCGCTGGCCAGTGGGTATTCTTCATCGTCCGTCCAAGGTTCTTCTGACATCCTGTTGGATAGTCACAATGATACTGTATATAGGGTCTGTTCGCGCTCAATCCGTACCGCCTTGTACAATATGAATGTGAATTCTCAGGTTAATCTGGTTGCTGCAAGGTAATGTTGCAATTGAGATTGAGAATGACAATTTCATAACGAAGACATTCGTCTTTTCGGAATTTGCCTCGACTATGGCGATATATCGGCGCAAAATCGCACTTAATCATTCCATCGGTTTATGGAGGAAATGCAGTTCGTTATGTATGCGAACGCCTACCCCCGCAGAGAATGGGGAAGGAACATCGTCGCGCGCGCTTACAGAAGATCTCTGACGCCTCTAACAACGCCTTGACTTGGCCGGTCTTCATAGCCGCTCTATATAGTTTTAAAAATCAATTGCACATCGACGAATCTAATCTCCGTGAAAACCGTCAACAATAATTCAGGATGTTAATCAGCCATCCCATACTCAACAACTAACCGCCTCACCTTCTCCACTCTCCTCTCCCTCTTCTCAAACTCAGCCCTAGAATGCAAAACACCGCGATTATCGTCCCAATCATCATATTCCCTCTTAAGAAATACGCTCACATCCACCCCTTCCTTGACCATCTCAAACACCGAGTAATCAAGCTCCTTCCAAACCCTCAACTGCTCCGCAAACCCATTATTCGGCGCAATCCTCCGCCTCGCCATTCTCGCAAGCGCAAGCGCATCATCGTAGGAGAGATTGAGCGCGCGCATGATGTACGCAACGATGATCGCGCCGCTACGCGATACGCCCATGACACAGTGGACTAGCACATTGGAAGATCGAGGGGCTTTTACTTCTCCGTGATTCTGTACACCGTTCAAAGGGTCTAGGCTACGATCCGCTGTATTCGAGGCTGCGAGTGCGTGTGCGATCCACGCACACAGGCCATCTAAACATACGAGCAGATCTTCCATGGGGTTGTCTTGAATGTCAATGTGCAAATGCGATATTCTTGTGTCGTTTGGATCAAAGGTCGGACAGTCGCGTTTGTCTGTGAGTGAGAGGATGTGTGTTATGTTGTATTTCTCGAGGATATCTGGAGATTGGGGGACGGTTATACTGATTTTTGATTTGAGTTGCCTGGTATGGAATGCGGTTGGGGGCTGTGTTAACATACTCTGATATATAGAGGCCTGGGATCTGCTCGATCGCGGCGATGGGACTGACTTCCATGATTGGCAAAGATTTTTGATGGGTAGGAATATGAGAAAAGAAAAATCACGATTGTTGCTATTTTGGAGGGAAAGTTGTGTGCAGCGATAAGTAGGTAGGAATTTTACATTCAAAGACTGTTTGTAGAGCGCTCGGTTGTGGCGGTGCAATCCGAAGCGCTGACATTGGCGCCTAAGCAACATCTGAGACAAATTAACAAATGCCATAGACCTAGACGTATACAGGGAGTAGAGGTAGGTATGCTTGAAATATTTTGTTTGACGACTCTCTCTGCATAAGTTGTATTGTACAGCATGACCAGTATATTTCGGGTATTCTAACATAACTACGCAAATGGAAATGCGATAACTGAAATAGATGCGAAGTTGAGAAAGGAAAACAAAGAACAATCCCTCTAGAACGAGAAGTTTAATTATCCTACCAAATCACGCATCACTGCACGGAGGGCAGGTAATTCAGTGGATACGGTGATAGATCTAGCGGTGCATGCACGAGATATCTGGCGGCGTGATTAGCAGATGCGGAGCAAGTGGCAAAACTCAAAGCAAATGGCAGTCGTCTTTGATCGAAAATCATGTATTCATTTCATATGTAATCAGTGCTCTCTTTGATCCTCAAAGTTCTTGACATATGCCGCAAACTTGATATTTAGGCGACGCGTGAGGTGAAGAGTTCGTCTGTCGGAGCCGCCGCCCGACCACGGACCTGGTTAATCTCCAGCTTCATCGCTAGGAAAACCGAGATGCAAGGGGGATGAGGAGTAGACAACGTCCTCTTCAACACCGCGTCGAGGCTTTTCTTCTTCATGTTGGGAAATGTGGAAAGAAAATTAAGATGCTATAACGTACCATGCCCGGTTTTGTTTTGTTCTTACGCCGAAGAGAGTGTTGTTATCGCTTTTGCAGAAGGCAGGAACAAAGAGAAGAGTTATTCGCTAGCAAAAGAAGAGTAGAGAGGAAAATCACTTCCTCTTAGAAGAAGACTTCATCAGACTCTTCTTAACGGCCTTGGGCATCTTCTCCTTGCGCTTCTCGCGCTTCTCCTCCTTGACAGCCTTCTTGTGTGCCGCTTTCTCATCCTTATCCATATGCTTCTTGCCCCTCGACGGGCCCTTCTCGAATCTCGACTCGTCTTCACCATCAGACGAGTTCTCCTCGTCGTCGCTCGCTGCATCTGAAGCATCAGATTCGTTTGCACCTACAGACGCGGTTTTGTCAGCGAGGAGGCCTTGGTAGATCAAGTCACCCCGCTTGCCAGAGTTGACGAGATCCGCATCACGCTCGATGTCGTAGACCTGTTCGAGGTTCTGGGGAATGTATTGCGTGCGGAAAACATCATCATCCGCGTTCTCGGCGCGCTGCTCGTCCTCGGTGAGGGCTTCTTGCCGCGAGAACATGGTTTGGATGTGGCTTGCGATGTCTGACATGTCGTTGCCGCCTTCAGCGCCGGTGATGAAGCCGAACACCTTACGTTCGCTGAGCACTTCCACGTTGTGGGAGCGGAAGAAGTCGGACACGTTCTTGATGTCCATGCGCAGGAACTCGAGGGATTTAGGGTGATCGTGTTCCACGGATTGAGACACATCGATCATGAACAGCTTCGACTCGTGGTACAGGAGGTTGTACTCGCTAAGATCGCCGTGGACGAGATGGCAGGTGTGGAACATGATGCGCATGTAAGACAGCAGTTGGATGTAGAGGTCCTTGTACTTTTGCTCCTCCTCTTCTGCACTCAGATCGTTGAACACGACATCACGAAGACGCGGAGCTGCCCAGCCCTTCTTGTCACCTAAGAACCCCATGACCAAGACATGTTCGCGGAGGTGTAGGGGTTCGGGGCATGGGATGCCGGCATTGTTGATACGCTTGAGATTGCGCAGTTCTTTCTCGGCCCATACGCGCACCATGGCCCGGTTGTTGCTCTTGTTGTAGCCGTGACGGAAGCGGAACTCGCCAGTCATGTACTTGTCCCGGTCCTTGAACGCAAGGATAGCTGTCTTGTAGATTTTGATAGCTCGGTGTATCGGCCGAGCGTCGTCCTCGGTCATAGTCATAGCGTGGTAGACGTTGGCTTCCTTTCCGGTCGAGATGACGCCATGAATCTCTGAAACAACATTGCGGTTGATGAGTTGTAGCAGGATCATGCGAGTCCGTGGATCCAGCACCTGGTCGCTAGTCGCTCGATCGCTCTTGTCCTTCTCTCGTCCGCCACCACCACCTCCTCCTTCCGAAATCTTGATTTTGCCTGCATGTTTAGCCAGTGCGGCAACTTGGTCATCGATAGAGGTCTTTGAGTTGGCTGAGGGCTTCTGTGTCTTCGGCTGGGCAGCGGTTTGGGGATTGTACACTTTGGTAGCGAAGGTTACGTTGGTGTCGTTGGTGTCTTCATCGTCGGAATCAAAAAGATCCTCGATATACTCTTCGTCGGGGGTTTCGTTTGTGGGGGCGTCTGAAGGCGCAAGTCGGTCGGTGGTCGACATCGTGAAGGTTGTGTATGTAGAGTGGAGGATTTGTGCTCCGCCTGCGATGTGTGGCGGGGTAATTTGTATGCTGAGGTTGTCGAAGTTTTTAGATTCCAGCTAGTAAGGTTATGTGTTGATAATGGTGGTCGGGGAGAATGAGTCGATCTGCTCAACTGTGTCAACAAGTAGAACAGTGAGAGCAATGTGAAGGAAGGTGGCGCATTGGGAAGAAATAATACATTGTTAAAAAAAAGTTCAGTGAGACCGAGTCCACGTCGCTAGCCCCCGGGCAAAATCGCGGGTTGCCCCGCGTTAGGCGAGGGCGGTGACTGGTTATCGATACAAGCCAACAACTAACCGTCCGAAGTACTGCACGTCGGATGCATCTTGATCGCTTTGCAAAGCAATATCCTGTACCAATTCTCCCCCATAAGAGTCACTGGGTATTAATTAATTGTTCACATGCGTCGTTTGACTCGCGTCAAAGCTCTCTCGACGGCATCCCGCCCCAACTGCGGTATGCTCCGCGTGCCCACTCCGTCTTCCTCGTCCTCCCCTCCCTCGCCTTCATGAGCACCATCGTGCTCCGCAACGTGCAAGATAGGGCGGACTTCATACCGCCGTGGGGGATCCTGTAAGCCGGGCCATATGTCGAGAGGCAGGAAATCGCCCTGGGTGAGTGCGAACTGTTCTCTCGCCCGTTCATCCTCGGCGTGCAATCGATCCAACTCTTTCTGGGCTTCTTCTGCCTTGCGCTTAGCCTTGTCGTGTCTTCGCCTGCGGGATGAAATCTCCACTAGCAGCTCAGCGTAGGCCTGGTCGAATCTCTCGTAGAAATCCCTCTGGCTCTCCCACTCTTCGATGCCGCTGAGGAAATTTGGGCGCGTGTCTTCCAGCCAATGGCCATGGAAGGATCGAGCAGTCAGAATGTGTGACTTGACCTCGGTCATCACCCTGGATATCATCTTGAGAATACTGCCTAGAGCCGAGTCTTCGTTGCGCAGCTGTGTAATGTGACTATCGACCTGGGAGAGCAGGAACGACATTTCCGACCCACGATCCCTAATTTCGGACACGACATCTTCGACCTCGATGGCATCTTTAGCAAGTACACTGAGCATTTCCT
Source organism: Periconia digitata (assembly GCA_948474695.1). Taxonomy (NCBI): domain Eukaryota; kingdom Fungi; phylum Ascomycota; class Dothideomycetes; order Pleosporales; family Periconiaceae; genus Periconia; species Periconia digitata. The sequence continues at coordinate 1,980,284 of CAOQHR010000002.1, forward strand.
GGCGCTCTTCCTCTGAGATGGGCTCCGGGGGCGGCGCATGCTGATCACCAGAAGGTACCGGTTCATCGCCCGTGGCCTTTGTTGCAGCTGCAGCACCCCCTTCAGTATGTCGCAGAGCAGTCACGCATAGATCGTAGTGTTGTACCAGAGACTGGAACGCCTGGGCGGCTTCCTTTGCGTGCCCCTCGAAATCGCGGTATAAGCTCGGTATAGGGCTCGGACTAGAGGCTGTGAGAGGAGTGTTGGGGACATTGTCAATCGACGAATGCAGGTTTTCGAGGGCGGTATCGAAGCTATCCTTGCTGTCTTCGAGAGAGGATCGAGCTTCGTTGTAGCGGTCTATGCAGGCGCGCAGCGAGTCTTTGAGATTGGTGACGGTGGAGCTGTCGATGAAGTCGAACAGGTGTTTTTGCGGAGCGTTAGGCGGCTGTAGAACCGACTCGATGGGGGTATCGCGTAGGACGGCCAAGGTAGACTGCAGACCGGCGAAGGAAGTATCCAAATCGTGCAGCAATTGCTTCGCGATGGTCAGTGTAACCAAACACAGGCCGACTGGAGCGGGGTGTGTTCATACCTTGAACTCGGTCTGGACGTCGGCTTCTATGACGTCTATGCCGCGGCGGATAGCTTCCAGATTCTCGACCTGGGTATCAACAATGTTACGAATGGAAGCGTTTTTGGCGGAAAGGATGGCATTTTCCTCGAGCAGGTCGCGGGCTGAGGTGACAATGTCGTTGGCTCGCCATAGGATGGTTTGTGTGTTGAGGGAGCGCTTCGAGGCAACGAAGTGGTTGACGAGGTCCGGGAGAGTCTGGGGTTTGTTGACATCGACGGAGCGGCGTGACGCGAGGCTGCTTGTAGAAGATGCGGGCGAAGGTGGAGAGGCCATATCGGAGAAGTGTGCTACAGGAGAAGATGGATAATAATGTAGTGATGGAGTTGATGGAAGTGGATGAGCTGGATCACATGGTGACCATGCATGACTGACTGACCTACTGAAAGGCTATGGATGTGGTGGGTTGGATCAAAGATGGGTTGGAAGTATGCAAAGCGCAGTCGTTGATTCACTCGTTCAATTCTTCATGATTTATTCTAGACGGGATGATTCGTCGACGATGGATGGCATCTTGAACGCCGGGAGCTCCCTTTGTCTGTTATCGATTGCGAGAGTTGAGGTACCTACCTGGAGCTCTAGGCACGCTAGTCCCGATATGGACAGCTGCTTAGTCAGGCGCATCTTCCCCACGGCTACGCATGCAACGTCATTCTTCTTATATGTATCCATGCATGCAGCATGCAGTATATACATACATATGTATATAGAGAGCTTCATATTTGTCAGACTGCTCGTTCATCTCTGCCTCAGTAACCCCTCTGATCTGAAAATTATCTGCAAACATGCTTCCGACGAGCCGTTTGTCTGGAATTCCAAGGGCGGCCGGTGGTGAGCGATTGCGTGATTGGCGACTGTGAAGCCATTGAATGGCGTGCTCTGCCTGCCTTTTCGTGCTCCGGTGGCGGCGGAGTGTCTGGCAACATTACCACCGCAGATGGACATTGCAAACATTGAGAAGAACGTCTTATCGGCCCTTTGGTCTCTCCTTTTTTTTCTTCTTCTTTTTTTTCTCTCCGTTTCTTCTGGCCAGTCATCGCACAGCTACTTGGCTATACCGATGAATAAGGAACTCCCCCACATTGGCGGTGGTGTCGGTTAGTTGGGTACTCGTCGCCGCCGATTCGCTGGTTCCGTCCCAAAGCTTTGCGCAAACAACGACAGCCTCAAATCAACTCGTTACTCTCACGCCCACACATAACTTTGAATACACGTTGAACACTTATTACACCACACGCCCGTGCGCTATTCGATACATATCTTCCGTGCGCCCTCGCCCTCTTTCGCCATTGATCTTGCACGACACCCGGCCTGCTGCCATCGGATCCACACCGCCATCCGCCCAGACGGCCAACCACTGCGATATTCCGAATGCCTTTGTAAGGACCCTGTAATCGCCTCCGCCAAACCCTCCCAGCACGCCATCCTCCCTCTGCATCTCGACACCTCTTCTCACCGCGCCGCGCAATCGTAGATGAGCGGCCCTTCGCCGGGACCTTCATAGGGACCCTTGCGTTTCTCTCCACCAAGCTCTCTCCTCTTCCTCCGCTCCTTCACCAAGCACCTAGCTAGCTATGGCGTCAGACATTCCCCCCCAGAGCCCGGACGCTGTCGCAACCCTCCGCAGCGAGCACGAATCCAACGATTACACCCAGGACCGCCCCCTATCCGCCCGGAGCCGCAGCCCAAAAAGGCGTCGTACTCATAACCACAGTCACACTGTCGACCCCGACCAAGACGATCCGCTTGTTAGGAAGAGCGCATCCAAAAAACTCGAAAAGATGATTGCCCCCTACCTCGCACACCATATCCCCTCACAGTACAACCCTCTCGGTGCCAATGAGATGGACGACCGCTCCAGCGCCAACACAAAGTTCTGCTACCGTCACCGCCCCGACATGCTGTGTCGAAAGCAAGCCGACGAGCCCACCATGGAGATGCTGCAAGAGGTACGTTCAACACACGTCTGCCCCACCTACCATTGATATATACTGACACCACATAGGAACTGGGCCATGAATCCCAAGCCGACCAGCAGAGCATCGCCAACGTTTGGTCGCTCTTCTCCGCCGCCCCTGCCCGCCAGCGCAATCTCATGCTACAAGGAATCCTGTCCGCCTGCTGCTTTCCTCAGCTCTCCTTCATCTCCTCCAATGTGCGCAACCTCATCAAGATCGACTTCCTCTCTGCCCTCCCTACTGAGCTCGGCTTCAAAATCCTCTGCTACCTCGACACCACCTCCCTCTGCAAAGCTGCCCAGGTCAGCCGCCGATGGCGACAGCTGGCCGACGACGACGTCGTGTGGCACAAAATGTGTGAGCAACACATTGACCGAAAATGCACAAAGTGCGGTTGGGGCCTCCCGCTTCTCGATCAGCGCAGGTTGCGGACCGAGAAGAGGCGCATCCAACTACGTGCATCCGGTCGCGGACTCAACGAGTGGTCTCCCGACGTCACCCCGATGCCGGAATCGTTCCAGCCAGAGCACAACCCGCCTTCTGCTTCACTTGTATCTCACACATCAGACTCTTCCAACTCAATCGCATCCAAACGCTCCGCTCCCGACTCGCTGTCTCCCGAGATCTCTGCCAAACGCCTTTGCCACGACTCTCCTCACGAACAGCAAGTCTCGGAATTTGACCAACCCAAGAAACGGCCCTGGAAGGATGTCTACAAAGATCGTTTCAAGGTGGGCACTAATTGGAAATACGGCCGCTACTCCACACAAATCTTGAAGGGGCATTCCAATGGTGTCATGTGCCTCCAGTTTGACGATCAGATTCTCATAACCGGGTCGTACGACGCAACCGTCAAAGTATGGGACCTAACCACTGGCAAGGAAATCCGAACTCTCCAAGGCCATACCGAGGGTATTCGCTGTCTACAATTTACCGACACTGTTCTAATCACAGGAAGCTTGGATGGCTCCGTCAAAGTATGGGATTGGAGGACGGGGGAGTGCAAGGCGACCATTCGCTCCCACGACCGTGTTCCCAACAGCGGCGTGATAGGAGTCCACATGGTAGACAACATCCTGGCAACTGCTTCGACTGACCATACCATCGTTGTTCACGATGTGCGCAGCCGCTCCAAGTATGCGCTTGTTGGCCACGAGGAGTGGGTCAACTGTGTCAAGTTGGACATACCTTCGCGGACACTTTTCTCGGCTTCGGATGACATGACGGTAAAACTCTGGGATCTTGATACCCAGCAATGCATCCGGACGTTTGAGGGGCATGTTGGCCAGGTTCAGCAGGTCCTTCCTCTCCCCCGGGACTTTGAGATTGACGAAGCGGATTTTGAAGATGCCACCAATGATTCGTCGGACACGTCGTCCAACACCTCGTCGCGTCACCATTCACCATTGGAGGCGGATGGCGCCGAACCCCTATTTCCCGACGACCCCGAGCGGCCGGCGCCGCCTTCTTACTTCATTACCGCCGCCTTGGACGGTACCGTCCGTCTCTGGCACGTTCCTACCGGCCGCACCATTCACTCCTTCTTTGGTCACATCGAAGGCGTGTGGAGCCTGGCCGTGGACAGCCTGCGTCTGGTCTCTGGTGCCGAGGACAAGATGATCAAGATCTGGGATCCCCGCACAGGCAAGAATGAGCGCACACTTACCGGGCATACCGGTCCCGTGAACTGTGTGGGTCTGAGCGACTCTCGTTTGATTAGCGGCAGTGAGGACGGGACGATCCGTGTGCACTGTTTCGTCGGCGAGGCATGAGTACGGGTTGAATCACTTGTCTTGCATGGGCAAATTCTCCCCATCTTGCAGTCTTCTTTTTTGCCTTCTTTCTTACCCTTCATCAACGATCGGCTGAATTTTCTTTCCGTGATCTAGGTGGGGTCTTTTTTTGTTCTTTAAATTTTGCTGGCTTCTTTTCCATCATTCTATTTTTGTCTAGTTTCATACCCTTTATGTTCATTTGTTTTTGGGCCGGCATTGTATTCTAGCGTCGGCGTTCTATAACGGAACTCTGGTGACTTGGCATGGCTTAAGGTGGCATCTCCTTTTCAACGGAGAAAGGATTGGTTTCTATTTTCCGGCTTTCTGTGATAGAAAAAATAAACTTCTTTTCCTCACTCAATACGTCCCTGCAACTTACACACTATACGAAGACACGATGCTTGATTGGTCACGTATGGCACGCTGTTTCCGTTGTTACTGGGGATGGGAAAAAAGAACAGAAGGAGGAGAGATGCGGACACAAGGGAGAACTGACGATAGCGATCCGATTGTCGCTTCAAGCTGGAATCTATTCTTCTTTGACCCATTTTAATTCGTGTCTATATGTCTGCTACCTATCTTGTTTCTGCCTATGCTTGCGTGAAATAAGCTATGGTGATCGATGAGATCTGGCACATGACAAAGTACGAACAACACTGCGATGATCTCAAGAAGGACTTGGGGATGAATCCCATCCTAGTAATACGACTATCATGAGCTTGTTAAAAGTAGCCTCAACCCCTTGCAGACGATGAGACGGAAATCTCCTCCCCTTGGTAAACATTTCCCATACTCCTTCATTCATAGCACCAGCCTCCCAACTACCGACGCAGTACTGGATAGACGCATTGATAAAGCAGCTCATATACTCATTCTCATGCACTGCCAGTTTACCACTCGAAGATTTCGCCAGTATTCTTATGTGAAGTAACGGAATCTGAACACGACAGCTTTCCCATATATACATGTAGTCAGCCACTTTCTGTCAAATCTCTAACATCTTAGTGAAAGCAGGTTTAGTTTGGCGTAAGCTTCATGAGCCGACCGTTAGCCCCATCCTCAATAACCCAGATGGCACCGTCCTTATCCTCACGAATCCCCCGCATCCGCTTGCCCATCGAGATACGTTGAGCTTCCTTCGCAGTATCCCCAGTAATAGTCGCACGAACAAGCCCCGTCGCACTAAGACTAGAAATAATAGCATTCCCCTTCCAATTAGGAAACAAGTCACCCTTGTAAATGATCAATCCAGCAGGAGAAATAACAGGGACCCAAAACGCCTTTGGAGCCGCGAAATCGGGACGCGTACTGTGCGAGGGGATCGTACGACCATCGTAGTGACGACCCTCGCTCACGAGCGGCCACCCGTAATTCGCGCCGGCCTTGATCAGGTTGAGCTCGTCGCCTCCCATGGGGCCCATCTCGACTTCCCAGAGACGGCCCTCGGCATCGAAGTCGATGCCCAGTGGGTTGCGGTGACCCAGCGAGTAGATCTGCGCCTGGACGGTGCCCTGGTCGGCGAAGGGGTTCCCCGCGAAAGCAGTGCCGTTGTCGTAGAGCTTGATCACCTTTCCGAGGTTCCCGGTCATGGATTGCGCGGGCGTCATCTGGTTGATTTCTCCCGACGAGATCCATAGCGCGCCATCGGAGCCAAAGAGGAGGCGGCAGGCGAATTGAAGTCCGCCAGACGCCTTCTGCGTGTGTCGCCAGATGACTTCGAGGCCGGACAGTGCGCCGCCGCCGTTGGCATCCAGCGTCAATTTGGCCCGCGCCACTGCGCCCCCGGCTCCGCCTGACCCGCTCTCGGCGTAGCTGAGATACACGATGCTGTTCTCGGCGTACTTGGGATGCAAGGCGACGTCGTGGAGGCCTCCCTGGCCGCCATAGGCAACAGTTGGGACACCGGTGATAGTGCCCTGAGTCTTTTTGGTAGGGTCGACGAGACGCAGGTTTCCTCGGCGTTCGGTGACCAAGACGCGGCTGTCAGGCAGGAAAGCAATAGCCCATGGCTCGGCATGGCTAGTGATGGCTGTAGACTTGAATGGCTGCTGCCGAGTCTCCAGGTGTTGTGACGGAACGCCCAAAACACCCGTTACACATGCTAGAGCGAATGTGAGGGAAAGTTGAAGATGCATCGTTTCCAGTGCGGCTTTTGCTTCCCAGTTTATCGATACCCTACATGATTGAGGGCCGAAGGGCTCATATATTATAGAAACTCTTGGACTCAAGCTGTGTGTCGTGCCAAGGCAAATAAGTTATTATATCCCTTGAAACAATCGTCATTGATGATATCTGTTCTGCTATCCAATTCGGGTGGGGTAGAGTGTATATAGTTAAGGAAAGCATAAGATTAGCTTAGAACCCCTGTCTTAGTAGAGTCCGGCACGTCGATTATACAAGCCTCGTGGTCAATCACAGCACCTCGTACATATGAAGCGATCAAACGCGGGGAATAGCCTGAGCTTGCTCCAGATCCCCCATCTCTCATACGGCAAACTTATATTATCTGCACAAGTGCCGTGATTATTTATTCTGCCCCACATTACAACTATCCCTCCGAAGGATCTTCCAAGGCTGTCCTGCATACTCTTAGCATACTAAATAGGGGCCAAGAATTTCCCTAACAAGCATATATAAATGATCACCGGAGCATGTTCCTTGCCATTGGTCTGAACGTGATTTCTTGACCGAACACCAATCATGATCATAGCACGATAATGCCATTTACCATTCCCCGTTGATCCGCAGGGTTCTGTCAAATGAATTTCGCAATTTTATGAAGCTATTGTCAAACTTATCAATGCATCATTGGTTGCCGGGTATCGTAATGAGGTCATGACATGCTTTGCCGCTATCATAATTATCACGAGAGTTCTGAGATCTTCATTAGTTTGCATATATTTGCCTGTATGACCTAAACAACCCATGAATCTGATGTTCTCGGAACGCTGGGACTTGGAGAGCTGATAATAATTCCGAGAAGAAATTGGCCAAGAAGAGTCGAATTCACCTGATCAGTGAACTATGAAACATGTGATGAAAGATAGGAATCTTCCTAGTTACTTTGGAATATTTCGAGCATATTAGTCTGACAACTGTCTCCCATGATTGTATGGTCTCAGGCCGAGAATCGTGATTTTCTTCAATATATATCAAGGTGCAAAAATTCTACATTTGACTTCAAAACTGCTTGCTCGTGGGGTGGACCATGGTAAGCTGCTTAGAAGTCCGATAGGCTTCAATAACAATTTCTCCCTGCACAATGAAATGACCGATCAAACCAACATATCCATCTTTTACTCGTTGGATTCGCCACACTCAATGTTCACGGTAGTACTGAAACCGTCACATCATGATGAGAGTATGTCTAGTCTCGTCTCAATCTTTGTCAGGCTGCAAGGCCTTGTTATTGCGCGTTACAGAGCTTCATTACCCCATTACTGCGAGGGCACTTATTTGACTTACGTAGTCCAATGTAAGCATACATACGGCCATGAAACTCCAGTCGGGATCCCAACATCATTCTAGTCCTAGACAGTCCTACGCGTCTTAAGCGCGCACGAATGCCCACCCGCCGCTTCCAACCTCACTCCCTCCCAATTCTCAAACAACCCCCTAATCCCCATCTCACTCCTCGGATTGACACTCGTAGTATTCCTCGGCGGCAAACCCTCCACGCTCAGCGCCAAAGCCGCCGCCGCCCTCGCCGCAGCCTTCGTATTAACTTCCAAGGCCTCCCAACTGATATTCTCAAACGTATCGCACGCGAGATGATAGCACGGGTCTGCGGGATCACCTCCACCAGTGTGGATCCCTGAACTTGGGATCCCGAGTTCCAGAAACCCAACGTAATCCGAGCCCGTCCCGAAGGAGCCAAAGTACGCTGGTTTACCTTTTGCGACGAGGTAGTCGAGCAGGATTTGCGCGCCGAATTTGTCACCTGGGTCATCTCTTGCGTAGACACCGTATACGGGGACGGGCGAGCCAATCATATCGTAATTATAATAGAACCGGATCTTATCAGCTTCGCTCGAAGAGAGTTGGGAAGTGTAGAACAGCGAGCCCACGAGTCCCGGTTCCTCGGCTCCCCAGAAGGCAAAACGAATTTTGTTCTTGATACCTTGGAGACCGCGGAGCGCTTTGAGGATTTCGATTTGCGCGGTTACGCCCGAACCGTCGTCGTTAATTCCTGGACCGGCTTGCACGGAGTCGAGATGGGCGCCCAGCATGATGACGTTGTTTGCGTCGCCTTCGATGGTTTCGGCGAAGACGTTCCAGGAGGAACGGGGTTCGAAGATGGAGTCTACGAGGAGAGTTACTGTTAGAGTTTCGTTGGCGGCGATGCGGGAAAGCCATGATAGGCCGACTGATTGGGACACGAGACCGACGGGGGCAAGGAGACCTATGTTCTCTGCGCTTAAGGTTGCGGCGTTGGGAGTGCTGTTTGTGTTGTGGAAGAGGATAACTCCTGTGGCTCCTAGGTTCTTTGCGATTTTGAGCTTGTCTGATATACTGCATACACCGCGTTTGACCAGGGCTAGTTGGCCGGTTACATTGAGACCGGTCCATTGGTCCTCGAAGCAACCCGAGCCTACATTATTTGTCAATAGATGATCATTTTAGCATAAGAGTTGTGCTCACATACCTCGTTCGTCGTCGACAGGAACTGCGACCAGCTCACCCGTTACACCATCTGGCAGCGGGGTAGCGTTGTTGTACATGAGAGACAATACATCCACGTCTTCGCCATCGGGTCCCGTCACAGATATATCTCGCGTCTCTTCATAAGTATGGTTGAAAGACTGTGTCCAGGTTTTGAGCTCTTTATCATGTTTGGTCGAAATCTGTGAGAGGACATAGTCTGACGATTGCGCATATCCCTCAGTTCCAAAAGCTCGATTGCCCCCGTTCTGCTTGCCGATTTTATCCAGTGCTCGTAGATGTTGTTTCAATCTGCATGAGTTAGGGAACGAACCCCGCGTTGGATGTATATGTGAAAGATGGGAAATACCCTGGCTGCCCGATTTTCTTCTCCAATTCGTCGGGGGTAAGCTTTGGCCGCGGCGAAGCGGCAGCGATGCCTTGCGCTGCATGAAGCAGCACCGCGAGAACTACAGCCTTGAGATACATTTCTTCACTGACGTGGTTACAGATAGACAGTCTCTCAGGGCAGAGAACATCGCCACCTTGATTGATGGTTGCCAAGTTGTGCCTATCATCATCTTAGCCTGAACAGGCAGGTAGCGATTCTCCAATTGCAGATAGACATGGGGTTGAACCAATAAAGTACAGTCCCTCGAATGACGAAAGCCACCTGCAAATAAACATGATTGTGATTAGATATTATCGATATTTCTAAGATCGCCTTTTGAACACCTTTTCTAAAAAAAATATAATCATCTCCCACTAAGCCCCTAGGAATTTACTCGCTCTTCTTGTGCTTGATAGGGTTGCCCTGCTCGTCCACAAGTCCCTTCGCACGCATCACCTTGAGAGCATCATGAATAGGATCCAAGGAGGGCTCTGGTGCCCTGTGCGAGCCGAAATAGGTATCGGCCCAGGTAAAGTACTGTCCGTAGTTGACGGTGAAGTACATGTGGTGCAAAGTGTGGTGGGCGGGACTGTTGATGAATTTTTCCGTCCAGTGGCCCGAGATCATATCTCCGTCGTGAATAAAGATTGTCCAGATCTGCACACCGACGAAGAGAACCAAGTACAAATACCTCTGCATTGGGCAGAGGAAAACGAAGACGCTGTTCAGGTGTTAGAGATGTCGTGAAGACGGGAGTGGCGAGATACTTACTGGTATGGCAGAGACTGCACGTACCCATCAAGCGGGTGGAAAGCAAGCGCAGCCCAAGGTGTGGGAACTGTTGGCGTTAGTATCGACATCCCAAAGTACAATCTTATCACGTGAGATCAAAAATGGTAACAGAAGACTTACCGATCCATTTGTGGTGAGGCTTGTGGATGTACTTGTACACACTGGGGTGATGTTCAAGGCGATGAATCCAGTAGATGGCGAAATCATTGAAAGCCATGTACAAAAGGGCCGAGATCACCAACCATGACCAGCCATAGTCGCTCGTGTTGGAGTAGAGTAAGCTTTTGCCACGAACCTCAGCCAGGAAAATCGGTAGGGTCAAAAGGTTGATGAAGGGGACGGCGAAGAGGGATGATTGGATTTCCTGGCGGACTTGGTTCTTCAAGAAACGCGGATGGTACTCGAGTCGACGATCAAAGACCAGATAGTACGACAGAGCGCTGAAAATAAGGTAGAGAGATGTCGCGCCAAGCTGAGTGATGAGAAGGATGGATGTGATCTGACGATAGATGTTGTCGCGCGACCATTGAGACGTAGGCGCTGTGCTGGCGGCCTGAAGGTCGGAGTACGTTGAGTTGCTCAGGCCGATGTCGGGAGAAGGCAAGGCCCAAGCATAGGCCTTGTCAAAAACCAAAGGGTCAAGAAACTCGAGCGCGACATCCATTGTTACTTGCTAGCTGGAAGTGGGTGTAGAAAGATGGAGGTGAGCGGCGAGGGGGCGAGAAAAATGTTCGCGGAAGTCGCCGTTGCAGGGCGGATATGTCGTATCCGTGTTCCGGCTTGGAATAGGTAAGAGCTGTAAGAGCAGACAAACTATATCACAAAAACTAAAAAAGAGCGACGAGATGTACCAATTGCAGTTAGCAGATGAGTACTTCTTTGTTTATGCGAGCACGAGGGTGGAAAAGAGCGTGTATAAGAGCAGAGGTAGAGATTTGACAGCGCCGGAATAATAGGGGCGACAGGCCAGATCCACATTAATTGAGGCGAAAGACCCTACGCTAGCCCCGAAAGGGCAATACCTAGGCAGAGCTTACTAACGTCCGAGAAAGGTAAACATCATCACACCTTCTGCCATTGACAACATTTTCGTGACATGGACATGTCTTCTTGCTATACAGGATGATAATCAAACTTGAAAATACAAGACAACAACTCGTTATGGAAGAGCCACCCCAACCCTCTCACACAGGTCTTGGCATCCGCCCTCCCTCTCACACCTCTCACTCCACAGAACTTCCGCCAGCACACTCTTTACTTCCTCCCACTCCCGAAGCCCCATCTCCCCTAGCAAGCTCTGAATCTGGGGCACATACAACTCCGCATCCGCTTGATTTACACTAATTACAGTCGAGCCACCCACCCATAGAACCCAAAGTAATATGCTCTTCTCTTCCCAGCTCAACGCTGCATATGACCGAACGGCTAGAAGCATGGTGAGCAGCAAGGACTTTAGCTGTGCTTGCAGACGTCGGATGGTGTTGGAACGGGTGGTCAAGTTGCGGAAGATGAGGGAGATGCAGATTTTCAGCGAAATGGTTGCTGCTTTGCGGAACAGTATCGATTCGTCGTGTGGTTGGTCAGATATATCGGCACCCTTATGAGGCTCCGGGGTTCGTGATTTGGGGGGTAAGGTGGAGATGAACGACGTGTAGGGGATTGAACCGGAAGAAGGATACGCATGTGAATTGGTGGCTGGGGTACAAAAACAGAGCACGTAGTGCTCGAATGCGATGCAGAGTTCCGTGAAATGCGTCATGTTCTGTATGCTCTGCGTGTTTTTCTCTTTGGTGGTACTGAGTAGGCTGAGTTGGTAGGCGACCAGGTTACGGCCTGTTGATAAAAGGGGGTTGAGACGGCAGGGCACGGAAGGGTCTTGATTTGGCGGTTCCGGTGCGGTGGGGAATGATGGCGATATTAAGATAGGCGTGAGTGGGTTTTCTGTAATGTCCGGAGCGGGAAAAGAAGGGCGTTGCCCAGATATGGTCGCGCGGACTAGATCTGCTCTGTAGATTTCGGCCACGCGTTAAAGATGCGTTAAGAGAAAGGAGATGTGACTGACATTTGTATAATCAATGCCAGTGACCCTCCCCAGCCAAGCGAGCGGATGCCCCCTCGGAGACCGATGAGGGTTTGGAGTGCAGTCATGTGTGGTTTATCGAGAGCATTTTGATCCGGGCCATTTATGTTCTATCGATTTTATCAAAATGTTAGCCCCGCAACATTAATTGACTTGGGACTAGATCATCGATATGTGGCATGATCTCGGGAGATGCCATCATAGCTCAACATCGGATCCCATGGTCCTATCACGAGTTCACGACAGCGATATCGAAGTACGAACTCACCCCCGTAGCGGCTAAAAATGCTACCATGCACACTAGCTCATCCCCCACCTTCTCCTTATTCACGACGTTAAGTCGCTCACTTACGATGTGGAGAGATTCACTATAGAATTCAGTTGTGTGCCTGCTCCATCCTTTTGTTCCGGTCAGATGATCATGGTGATATCCCGCGTGAAAGAGCATGCTGGCAGTTGCCCCTCTATCCTGCTGTACACTCTGTATGAAGACCTCATTGAAGGTTTGCAGGTTGCGACCATCGCCAAACGGAAGTAGAGCTGGAGTAATGACAGTCACGACTGCGAGTAGCTTGGTTAGTTGCCAAAGAGTGAATGATTAAGAAGGTGATGAGGATCCACGAACAATGATGAAGAAGTCGATAAGCATCTTTACTGGCGGGAAGAGCTGTGGTGGAGAAAGGGTCCAGCATATCTTCGATGCCTCTTGGCTCCAGTGTAACTTCCTGCGAAGGTCGAAAAGGGGCAGTGGTGACGAGCTCCAACTGCTGCTGATGCATATGCTTTTCTCGATTTGCCAGTCGCTCATTGCGCTTGAACTGCCGCATTGCGTTCTTGCGAACTTTTCTTCGTGATTCTGCGTCGCCGACCCTTCCATCGCTGGTGCACAATTGTATGAATTGCCATTGCCCTGCCATCCTGAGGTTGCAAAAGAACGTTGAGTTATCACAAGAGTGCTTCCAGCACAACAAATGAGAATAAAAACAAACAACCCCCCTGGTTTTTACTGCTTGGAGAAAAACGTCTCTTTGCACCAAAGTCGCCGATGAGTCAGCTCCATTCTTGACACTCGCCTACTTTCAGATTAATATATACGAAGTAGACGAGTCGACGAGTTACGAATGGACAGGCTACAGGATCTAAACCGCTTTCAGCCAGTGCTCTTCTTGGCCTGGTTTCCACGCACGGTTGATATTACCTCCGGTGGGGGCTAAAGTGAAAAATAGTGACTATCATTTAAGCATCTCAGCCTCCAATACTAAGCACTAAGCCCCGAGGACCTACTACTGATTTCCAGAAAAAGTCGAACGTCACGCACGTCAGACTCTCACCGGATTTGTTGGATTGTCCGCAATCGGATGGGTATCAATCCGAGTGAGTACAGTGGTAAGCGCACTTGTCTAATTCTCACCGGTCTGGGTGTCTTTCGTTGTGTTGTAGCTGCATTCGGGGAGTGCTTCTCTTGGACGTCTTTCTTATAGGAAATGGATAGAAAGCTGTTTAGAGAGAAATTCGTACTAATGTTTATCTATTGCTGTTTGTGGGTTATAGCTTGCGTATGTACATAACGAACTACCTTCGAGTCTTCCAATTTTGGAAGAATACGATTGAGCGAGTGGGACGATGTCATCACCATCTGCACCGCTGCTATGAATATTGAAGAGTTCTTGAAGAAGTATATATAACGTGGCCTGCAATCGTAAATAGTCTTCCCATCATCGAACAATTTTCGCTCTCCGACTACACAGTGATCTCACGCAAACCACAATCTTCGTCGTTAAGCACTTCGCCATTATCAATCAGCTATTGTTCTCCTCAAGCAACCTTGAATATGCATTCAAACACTCCATTAATTCTTTTCTCTTTCGCTCTAATCACTTCCTCGTACGTGTCTGCCTACATCCAAAACCCCAACTAACATCGACTTACTACCACTGTACCTCTACTAACGCCTAGACAACCCCTCGCAGAAACGCCTTACCCTACACGCCCCTTGCCCCACCAACACCATCACCTCCATCCTGCAAAGACCTGACGCTCTCCATCACCGCGAGCGCACTCAACTGGGACCTCCCTCCATATCCTGCCAACGCCACAGACGTAGCGACGCTAGGTCGATACCTAGGCCAGACAGTCCCCGCGTCCAATTTCAGCTCAAAGCCAAAGATTAAGGTTGACGGGACATGGGAGATTTCAGCGCGGTACTGTGAGCCGAGCATTAAAGTTAAAGAAAGAGAAGGGGAGGTAGTGCAGTTGCTACTTCATGGGTTCCTGTCAAACAAAGTATGTTTCACTTTTCACTATGGTGTTCTCCGGAATGGCTTGCATACCATGCAATCTCTTCATCTCGTACAAGTAATGGAGACTAACGAAGAGTTGCACAGCTATACTGGCATGGGCTAGACTACCCCAACCCAGACTACTCGACCCAGTACGACTATGCCGCACACGCAACTTCGCAAGGCTACGCAACGCTCAGCATCGATAACCTAGGCAACGGAGAATCTTCTCACCCTGATCCCCTGAAGATCGTTCAGTTCCCCCTCCAACAAGCCATTATCCGCACCATCATCTCGAGCTTACGCAACGGAACCCTGAATCCGGTCAACATTCCCGCGAAGTTCGAGAAAGTGGTTATGGTGGGCCATTCGTACGGCGCACTGCATACACGCGAACTCAGTATCGTGAACCCGAAAGGTGAAGACGGCGGAGCAGACGCGTATATTCTTACATCCACAGCGTTGAATCCATTGGGTCTGAGCGCGATTGTGAGTCAGGCTACCGCAGGGAGTGCGAGCGTCTTTGACACTGCGCCATCCTCGAAGGATTTACCGAATGGATATATGGCTGGAAAATTATCGGCATGGGAGACGTATTTGTATCCGTCTGTTGAGAGGGGGGAGGTTGATGAGAAGGTGATTGAGTTTGAAAAACGCGAGTTTGCGCATACGTTTACGGTTGGAGAGTTGGCGTCGCCGAAGTTGAATACGACGTCTGAGTTTGAGGGGCCTGTGTTGGTTATGACGGGCCGAAATGATGTGCTTGTTTGCAGTAATGGGACGATTGCTGGAGCAGCAATTGCGGATTGTGGAGTTGGAAAAGAAGGGATAATTGCGGCCATGGAGAAGGTGTATCCGCGTGCGAGATTTGGAGTATATGTGCCGGATAGGACCGGGCACATGCTGAACTTCGGGTATTCCGCTGCTGAGACATTTGGAGCGGCGCATATGTTTCTGGAGGAAAACAGATTGTGAGGATTTGGTAGTTGATGGAGTTGTGACGGTCATTTTGGACAGATAGCTTGAGTTCTGGATTTCAATGACGCTGGGGTATCGGAGGCGCAGGGAGTCAGTTGATGTTAATAGAATATCGTAACAATGGATCTCATGGTATAGAATAGCGGACAATAACACCAGAAAACACCAGAAATGCTGTCAGTGAATGCACCCAGAACGCCAGATAAGAGTGACGTCATTCCCATTTTGCTTTCCCAACCACGATCACCTCCTCCGACTCCGGTCGCCACTCGCCTGCTGCGCTGCCTGCTGAGCAGCCGCCTGGCCCAGCTCTTCTCTCAAAGCCTTTAGTCGCTGCTCGGTGTCCTCCTTTTTCTTCGACTCAGCCTCCAATTGCCCATCTACCTCGGCCATCTTCTTCTGCAGCATGTCGATGAGCCCGGCCTCTTGTTCTTGACTAAACGGCACGTCGTCGCCACCCTTCTCCGGCAACTGCGCGCTGCGCTCGCCGTTAGGGTATCCGCGCTTGGGCTTACCATTAGCGCCGATCCCCAACATGGCCGCCTTCTTCCCGCCCTTAGCAGACTGCGGCATGATGTAGTTCCATTGATCCTCAGCGGTGAGAGCCTCAAATAAAGCCTCAGTCGGTTCGTTAAACTGCACCACCTCGAGGAACTCGCTGCGCACACATCCCGTCTTCTCCTGTATCTCCTGTAAACTCGGATCGCCGTATTTTTCGAGCTGCAGAAAATGCTGGCGGTACTGCGCTTTCTCGCCGCTGATGGGCTGGAAGTGCAGGCGGATGTCGATGGAGAAGCCACCCCAACCCGTCTCGGTGACTTCAAAGGGGGGGTTCTCGCATGTCCGCAGTGGATTTTCGTATGTGCTGAAAATTTTGAATTGAACTTTATTGAGCCAGGTGGTAAGGGACGGGTCGCCTTCAGGCTGGCGCACATATACGGTCCAACGCTTAGTGTGGTCTTCGGGGACGCCTTTCGGTCGGTCGGGATGGCCTGGTGGCGGAAGGTTCCATGCTTCGGATCCAATGACTGCGAATGATAATTAGGGGGGTGGACGAGGAAGAGCGGCGGGGGGTTGTTTGGGCGGGCGCGTACTGATGTTTCGGCTTATGCGCTTGTTCTACACGTGTCGTTAGATGGTTGTGTAGCATGATCGCATGTAAAAAGGGGCTATTTCGTACTTTGACGCGCTTATTTGCCTGGGGCGCGGGCATATTGATTGTCGTTGGCGGCGTAGTGCAGCGGAAGAGAGTTGATGGAGGAAGAAGAACGCGGGGAACAAGAAAGTAAGAGTTGTAGAACCACCGCGGAGATGGCCCAAGCTCCCTCCCCCCTGTCGGCCAGCCTTATTGCAGGGTTCTTCGCTACCCACCGGTCGGTTCAAATGTTCGGCCAGCCAGCCATTCTTGAGATGACATCAACACTCTCTTATAGCTTCAATCACCCCATAACAATCCCCTTCTTGTATCCTCGGCTGGTGCCTTTGCCAACTCAACGCTCATTTTGTGCTCATTTTACACCTTCATAAGCATCAATGGCTTCAGCCGCGAAGAAAAAGCTTGTAGTCTGCGGCGGCAATGGCTTCCTCGGTGAGTTCATCTTTCCTTAATACACCCCTCACACCACCTCTTATTACCCACCCCCACCTTCAAATTCCTTCAAAATTGACTCTTTGCCCCCAAGGAAGCCGAATATGCAAGGCCGCCGCCCACCGTGGATGGGCAGTAACCTCCATCTCGCGCTCTGGCACCCCTCACTGGGGCAGCATAACCGCATCACCCGACCCGCCGTCCTGGTCATCCTCCGTAACATGGGCCAAAGGTGATATTCTCGCGCCCGGATCCTACAACTCGCATCTATCAGATGCTACGGCCGTCGTACATAGTATGGGTATTCTACTCGAAGCAGACTACAAAGCAGTCATCAGTGGTCGCGAATCCCCCGTCTCAGGGCTGCGTCGCGCCTTCAGCGCAACCAAGCAGGGCACGCGGAACCCACTCGAAAGACGAGGAGATGAAAATGAGGGGGGCGAGGAGAGGTTGAAGCCTCAGGAAAAGGATGGCCAGCTCACCTACGAAGTCATGAATCGCGATTCAGCACTCAGCCTCGCAAAGCAAGCACACACGCACCGTGTCCCGAATTACGTATACATCTCTGCGGCAGCCGGCGCGCCTATGCTACCTACCAGGTATATCTCTACGAAACGCGAGGCGGAGACGTTGCTGGAGAAGCACTTCCCGGATGTCCGGAGTATATTTATCCGTGCGCCATTCATGTACGATTCCTCGCGCACATTTACGCTGCCAATCGCCGCGGCAGGTGGGGTCGCGAGTCTTGTGAACTCGGCCGTTGGAGGAAGACTGACGTGGTTGATGGGTGCGGGCGGGATTAAACCACTCAAGGCGGATGTTGTTGCCGACGCTGTTGTTGAGGCGCTGGAGGATGAAGAAGTCAAGGGGGTTGTTGATCCGGCGAGTATCGAGAGATTGAGTGTGCGCGCATGGCGGAAGAATATGCTATGAATAAAATTTATCTTACTAATGTTTGGAGTAGAGGGAGATAATTGGCAGGTCTTCGGTGTATCACAGCTCTGTTTTGTAGTATATATATGTAGTTGTAACAGTTCCTAGTTCCATTTCAGTTGTACTGTACGTGGGATTGAAATAAGCTCCCAGGTATGAGCCTCCCCATATCTACCGCAACGACTCCCCCACCTGTAAGTAGGCCACTGGGCTTGTAGTCCCAATCTTTCACTCCATCAATAACCGCATCACTCATTTCGTCACTGTTGGTTAAACGAGCTTGGACATCCATGACGAATCAGAATGGAAACAATTCAATGCATAAATCAATTTGTTGGCTTTTGTCAAGTCGTAAAATTCGTCCGGACCTTCCAGTCTTACAATCTCGCTCAATCTGACATATCATAAAGAAAGATCAAAATAACTACAAGTGCGTGGGATCGTAGACGCGTGATAGGCATGAAAAGGTAGAGCAGCTGTATCTAGCTGGCTTCTATAATCAAATCACTTACGCCGATATGATATCATTCCTTCTTTCACGATGACAAATAATCTTTAACCATCCGTAGGTATAGTAGGCGGGTATCGCGCACCTTCTACCTTGACCTTGTTCAACGTGGCATCGATCTCAGCGAATTCTGCCTCGGTAATATCCACAATCTTTGAATTCTCCTCGATGCGGCTGACCAGTGTTGCTCCAGGAATTGGCACTATGGTCGGCATGTCAGATCTCTTCTGCAGCGCGATTATCCAGTTTAGCGCGAGCTGTGGCAACGAGCATCCTTTTTTGGAAGCGAGTGCCTCAATTTGCTTTGCCAGCTCTAGATTGACAGGGAAAGTTTCTGGCTGGAAGCGTGGGAAGTGGCGTAGGAAACTCTGCTCTGGGATGTCTGATACCGACTTGAATTGGCCGGTCAAAAGACCACGTGACATTGGAGAGTAGGCCACCAGAGGGATTTTCAGTTCGGCACATGTGGCAGCGATGCCATTATCCAACGGATCGGTTGAAAAGCTTTCTGGTGGGTCAGCAACATGTTTCTCGTAGGTAGTTTCTCAGTCAGCACTCACAGACTGAGTTCCGACTCAACAGCGACCACTTTTGTAAGTTTGGCAGCTTCGCGGATCGTGGAAGCTTTCACTTCAGAAAGTCCAATCCCCCCGATCTTCCCAGTCTGGACGTATTCCTTTTCCAACACGGAGAACGTGACGTCCATGGGTGTATTCGGATCGCGCCTCGCGCTTTCAAAAATGTCGATTTTCTTGCGTCCCTTGAGGAGCGCAATGCAGTTGTCAAGGGAAGCTCGCACGCCCTCGGGAGATCCATCGGGATGTCTCGCGTCGTGCCCCACGGCGCCTTTGATGCTCAGCACCACTTTGTCGGCATCTTCGGGGTATTTCTCAAAATACCGCTCGAGGAGAACGAGACTGTTGTACTCTGGTGGTCCGTAGAATTCGCCTCCATTCCAGAAGTTCATTCCATTCTTGAGCGCTGCTTTGAGTGCTTCGAAGGCTTTATCTTGCGAGATTGGGTCGGGACGCCACGTCAAACCTAGAATGGATGAGCAAGATAACAGTAATAATCATCGTCGATGAATCGTACCCATGAGGCCGTAGCCAATAGGGCCAATCTCTTTCCCTAAAATCGATGGCATTTTGTTTTATTGAACTTGGATAAGAAAGTTGAAGTGGGCTACTGGGGGATCCCGTTCATATCGAGCGGGTGGTGGCGGCTATTTTACGTTAGATAGCACGATTATGTCATAGATCAGGTAGATAGCTCTAAAAACTATCTGCCGAGTTGCTTCAAGCTAGCCAAGTTCGCTATGCATGGCAAACTAGACGTAGCATTCATACAACCTGTTCGGTTATATGGTTAGGTGGGAAAGCTGGGACACAATTTCGGTGATTGAGCAATTGCCCGACGACCTATAATCCAGACTATCTATATTCACTAGAATGATTATGTAAGCATGCCCAAGTGTAGCGTTCACCTTATCCTGTTCTCGACATCTTGCTTGTTATATAACATAGCAAGTAACATATAGCAGATTTCGAGTATGCAATCAGCTGTAAGAAAATTAAGACCTCCGCCTTAACTTTGTTTAGGGATCCGGCTCAGCTAAGGCAAGTAGCCACGCGTCATTATTATTTTTGACTCGACGTTTCAGAATATTTGATGGCTTCAGATCGCTATGAGCGTATTTTTTGCAGTGCATTTCGTGGAGACATTCCGATATCTGATGCGAAATCTCGCAAACATCTTCTTCAAGCATCATACCAAATTTTGACAAATATGCTTGCAGGTCACCGTTTTCAAAGTATTCCGTGGCGATGAATACCTAGGTATATAGTCTTTGGACTCGTACCATCCATAACTTTGGATGAAGAATGGCCTATGCTGTGGCTTTGTGACTCTCTCGCTCGCGTGACTGAGCAGAAACAGCTGACTTTCATCTGAGAATATCTCGCGATTGCCTCCAGCTCTCTGCTATAATCAACATCGTATGAGGCCCTCATGCTCTTCCCAATTTCCTTTTACAGCCTGAGCTTTTACGTCGCTTTTTCCATCCACCAAAGTCTCTCTGCAAACGATCCTATATGCGCCTTCGCCTAGTATTTCTCGAACTCGTCGCCATTTCTGACATGTCCGTCTTCGGCGATAACCATAGCGGTGGTCTGAAATTTCGATCGTATGGCGCGTTATGCCATTCGGGTACGTGTCTGGACCAATACGACGCAGATTTCGGCAACCCTGCCGAATTTGAAGATGAAGAAGGCATCCAGGTTGTTGTAAGATATATTGAACGGGTAGGTATTTAATTCGAAGATGAGATTCTAGAGCTTTATCTAAAAAAAAACTAGATCATTCGAAAACTTAAAGGCATATCTATCTAGTCGCAAAAAACTAGATAAATGAGAAGAGGTTTCGTGTGGAATGTAGTAGTTAGCAACTGGAGAACAGTATTAACGCAAATATCAGACAAATTGAAATATCCGCAATGAATTCCATTAGGCTGCACCCTGCGCTTCGCTCTTGACGCCCTCCTTTTTCTGTGCCGCATGGTATCGATGGCCAGCCAATCCGGCAGCTTCTTTCCTGTTTTCACCCTCTTGAACGGGCGCTTCGGCTGGATTCGCATAAAACCGCTGTCCCACTACTCCAGCGGGACTTCTAGCATTCTCACCATCTGTAGCTGGTACCTCGGCATCTGCGTCTGTGCCTGAACCGCTCTTCTGTCCCTTGCTCATCCGGTCGCTGTACCCAGCTGCTGGGCTCTGTGGTGCGTATCCTGAGCGACCACGGAGGGGTTTCCAGTGGAACAGACGAGGGATGAAGGGAGTACAGCCCACGACGATGATACTTGCAAGTTCGGCTTGGCTAAAGAAAGGGAAACAAGAGAACCTGTTAGCTTGATCGCGTGGCCTTGGAGATGGAAAGAGCGGGGTTGAGATGAACGAAACTTAACTTACCACACTATAGCGAGTTGCGTAAGCGGCCATGTGAAGTCTAAAGCTCTTGCGGTTTCGATGCGTAACCAAAGACCAACACATGCGATACCGATGGCGCTAATTTTGGTGATCTAAGTCATTATCTTGTTTTCTGTGATTTCTGCCGAATGGGCAATATGAAAGAAGGGACTCACATCAGACCCACACTAAACACGCCAAAAATCCTCACTTTGTGCTCAAACTTCATTTTCAGCCTCCAGATCGCGAATAGCGGAACCAGCAGAACCTCAAAATCCCAGTCGCAAGCTGCAGCTTCGTAGTCGCCACACACCTTCCTTCTACCGTGGGGTTCCAAATTTTCTCTCGTGGATAGCACTCAAAAGTATAGCTCATCAAAAACGCAAAGTATAACGCCGTGTTCCCAATGATCGACCCAACAATGATCCAATACACGCTACCCTTCTTATCCTTAGCAGTAAAAAGGCGCTTGAATTGCAGCAAGATGAAGATGCGGCCGAAGTACGCGCTGAGGGTCCAGCAAGAGAGGATGTAGTTGTAGTAGCGCATGACCGTGCCCAATGTGAGAAGAGAAATATCCCAGGCATGCCGCGCGCCTCCGATAGCAGAAGCGTAAACTACGAGCGTGGCTTGCGCGATCATCGCGAGGTAGGCAAGGTAGCATAGGGCGTCTTCGAGGCGGAATCTGCGGGTCATTGCGTTTACGATGATGCGGGTTAGGAGGAAAGGGAGAACTACGGCTTGAATGATGGCAGTGCCGGCTATGACGCCTGTCATGAGAGTGGGTGGATTTGCGAAATCGGAGACACTGCCTGGGGGTGGTGGGATTACGGGAATTTGGCTGAGGTCGTCCATGGTGGTGTGCTTGCGTTGGTCAAGTAGGCGATGTACAGCTACGATATGGATGTGGAAAAAGCCTCATGTCTTCTACTAGGAGGAGTACATAATTATTTAAGAGTATTGAACCCACGTTGCATTCCCAGATTCATGGTGTTGGGGGTGGCATCCTTTGTCTTTTGCTTCTTTGCCTTTGTTGCACTTCAACCGTGAACATTTTTGAGATGGACGTTTTCGGGCATGATTGTCACTTTCGCCTTCACAAAGACAAAAGCGGCGTCCAATGCACAGTAGTTCTACAGGACGCTATAGGAACGCTAGATGCGTCAATAAATCTTCGTTAGGTGTTATCAAGACAAAGGCTTAGTGATAATTTCCTCGTGTTCAGAATCAAGCATACTCTCAGCTACTCTTCTTGAATATCGCCTGAGAGGATGAAAGTGCACTGCACAGGACGTGCAGAAATCTCATGGGACGCTTTTTCGCGAACATTGCTGTAGCTATATAGCAGGACATAGCCAGAGATCTGCCCTTTACTTCGCAAAATGGTCGGGGAACAGTGACGAGCCAGGCTTGATTCAATAGATCGCCATGGCCACTAACTCAAAAGTGGTAAGCATGGGATTTACTTGTAACAAAAATCATGCCAAAGTATCTAGGCGGGTGGCCACGTGAAGCGTACTGGTGGATTTACTCTGCTGCCCGACTTCGAGTGCATATTTCAAGCATAAGTCGCCCTACTTGGCAGAAAGTACCAGGAAACTCATATGTCACAAAGTAGTGATGATTATGCGATAATACTGTTGTTCGATTCAAATCTTGAGATACGTACCTAGCTATGTAGTCTATATCCTAGGTCTATATTATTGTTCTTCCGGCAGGCAACAGAAAGTGCGGGAGGGGGTGTCTCACTTAGAGAACTCATATACCGCACCTCTTTTTGAAATGAGCGCGAATTTCCAGACACCTTCTCGCGTCATACACAAGTTAAGTGTCAACTGGCTGCTGCCGAGCGACAGAGCTTCTCCTCCGGATATGAGCCTCTTCTTCCCCGAAGTACTTCGCAAGTTCGGTTTCGACCTGGGTGCCGGAAAGCTTTGGCATCTCCTTTGCGCGTTTGACTGGACTGACTCCATCGGCCCATGCGCTGGCAAAAATGACGTCCATCTCTTCGAGACTTCGTCCCTTGGGTTCAGGGAAGAGGAAGTACACTGTAGGAATGATAGCGGCGTTCAAAACCGCGAAAATGATGTATGTTCTCCAGGTCAGATTGGTGAAGGCTGGAGGGGCGATCATGACGATGACGAACTGAGTCAAAGAGGTCAGCGTTAGAGCGTGAGCGGGCTGACTGGGTCATAATATCTTACGTTGGATAGCCAATTGGAGCAAGTAGACACTGCGTTGGCGTGGATTCTGGTGCGCAAGTTCGTCAATTCGGCTGGGAGCAGCCAGGACATGCCGAGCCATCCAATACCAAAGAAGGAGTTGAAAACAAACAACATTACAACAGCAGTAATGCCGTATCTGTCTTCGAGGACGGGTGCGCCGGTGACTTCATCGATGATGCCAGTAGAGACTACACCAGCGAGAATAGCCATAGCAGCGGACATGCCGGCAGCACCGAGGAACATCAGGCGGCGACGACCAAAGCGCTCAATGGCGGGAATGGCCAGAAGCGAAGCCATGAAGTATTCTGTTCCGTTACAAGCGGAGATGAGACGCGAGAGTTGAGCGTCGAAACCAAGAGAATTCTCAAAAATGTAGGTAGCGTAGTATGTCTGAGTAGTTGAATCAGCGAGGATGCAAATATGATCCGATGGGGAGGATACTCACGACCAAGTTGATACCGCAAAATTGTTGGCAGAATTGCGAAAGAGCACCTAGGAAGGTTCTTCGAAAGTTCTGAGACGGTCCGTTGGTAAATAGTTCGCGGTACTTGAACCCTCCACCTCTGTTCTGAATGTAGAGGGACTCTTGGATGTTATTTAATTCCTCTAATACAGCTGGATGATCCTTTTCCTCGCCGCGCAAACGAGAGAGAACATCGTGCGCTTCATCCGTACGGCCCTTCATGGCGAGCCACCGCGGAGAGTCTGGCAGGAACAGTAGACCGATCATGACGATGATAGTGAAGAAAGCCTGGAATGCGACTGGAAACCGCCACTGCACAGTGCCTTCAGCAAAGTAAAGAGCAAAGTCAATCCAATAAGCCTGTTATGCTATAAGTAGGTGGCGCAAGTCGTTAAATGAAGGAGGCTCGGTGGTCTGTCACTCACAATCATGACACCGCCAGAAATGACCGCGCCTGCTAAGATGATCATGACACCGCGTCTCTCTGGACGCGCGCATTCAGATTGCCAAGTTGGGATAGTTGAAGTGACCTGGGATGTTGTCAATGTCATGTTGTTCAGCGTGGGGCCGGGATACTGACCATTCCATTACCTACACCACCGACGATTCTGCCTACACAAAGAAGTGCATAGCCATTGGCGCTTGCTTGCATGATAGTTCCTATAATCATGACTAGAGAACCCCAGAAGGTAGAAGGCTTGCGCCCCCATTTTTCGCCGTAATACAGGATGACAACAGCGCCCAAGAAACACCCTATTTGATAGATAGCAACAGCAAAAGCCTGGAGGTTTGCATCTCCAGTGCACTGAGAGAGATCAGGACCATTTGTGTTGTCCCCATCGATCCAGCAGACAGGATTGGAAACCTCTCTGGGCGTCATCAAAGGGAAGGTCCGTTGCCAGGATGGAAGAGTAATCAGGGCACTCAATACACCTTGATCGTAGCCAAACATGAGAAAGCCATTGGAAGCGATGAAAGCGATGTAGAAGTTGAGCTTCCTGCCCGATAGCTTCCTCCCGCCAACTGACCATTCCGGAAGAGCTCCCATCCAATGACCCACTTTTCCCCAGAAGGTGGTGGGCGGAGGTGATTTTTCAGGAGCATAGCTTATTGCGGAAAGATTGGTTGGTGTGGAGATGTCAGAATCCTCATTCTCGCGCCTCTCGTCTGTAGGCTTCTCCGGCGCACCGGCTCTGTCGGGCAACTTCTCGTTTTCCGGCTGTGTCGACATCTTCATGGGTAGAACAAGGTGGAAAGTGATTTTCTGGGGATTGAGATTCCCCAGCTGCTATATAGTAAATACGGGGAAGGAGAAGGCATGTGGAATGGTCAACTGTCATCCGAAACAGTGGGCGCATTTATCTCGGATTGCCGCATATGGCAAGGCAAAGACTTCGCTGTCTCCGGTGACCCAATTGTTGTGACGTGCGCCAACGCCGAAGGTAGATTTCATTAAGAAAGCCATGGCGAGCCAAGTAGAGCATTTGGTGTTTACGCATCCCAAGTTGTCTAGGCTGCAAGATTGGCATTCCCGCAGAGCCGCGCAAAGTGGAGACAAGGTCGCGATGCCAAGTCATGAACAACAAGATTCAGTTGTTATCCGGGCTGCACGCGGTTGCTACTGCGACTCGAAGACCTGGTATTGAGTTCAGTGAGGTGTGGTCGCATAGATGTATCTTAGGCAAGCATCGCATCAGCGGACCCGCTTTCAAGAGTAAGGGTGGAGACAGCCAAGATAGAGAAACCTGAGCGCTTGAGTTGCGGTACCGGTGTAACTACTTTGTAAGTCAGACAATGAACTGTAACGGTATCAGGGTTCACATTAGTGTCGACGACGGAAATCAAGAGTGAGGCTGCGAATGAGCTGTTGCTTTTGAGGATGATGGAATGAATTCGAATGTGGAGTGATGGCACACTGATGTACTCACGAGTACGCATCGCCTGTCCTATGACCCGCATCTGAGATACATTGCACACTTCATTCAGTATCGAGTATGAGTTCTGGAACATTGAGAATGCAGATAATGAAGATAGTTGCGCTCTGTGTACAAAGAGACGAGTATCATCGTGGTTGTTGGTACCGGATCCGCTTGCCGTGCCCTGTCCATTTGCCAAGAGTTCCGTCCTATCATAATCTCACACACTACCTTAGTATCATTCCCTCAGCATTTTCATGTCTCCGTGACTTGTTGTTTGCCATGTACGTCCACTCAAGTCAGGGGACGGCCCACTTGTAGCTTCGTCCAAGACAGCGGAACTTCTTGCGATCAGCCAAGACCCCCACACGCCCGGAGACCTTCGGGGAGGTGGACTTGGCTCACCCGCCTCCCCACGTTCTCTCCCGTACCGCAAGCGGGTTTGCCACGATGAATTCAGCACCCTGATACTGCATAGCTTTCAGCTTATCCCAGGTTTGAGTCTGATCTGAGTAACCCGGGTGTGGGGCATACATGTGTTATCACGTGATCATCGTCATAAGTGTCAGCGTTGGAAAAGTCCCTGTTCAATGATGTCCTAGTGTTTTTCATGGTGAGAATCACTATCTTTTATTGATCAATATTTTGATAGGCACTAGCCAAGCGGCATAAAGAAACGGCAAATCTCAAACGTCAACACGCTAAAATTCGAACAACCAAGACAGTTGATACTCACAAGTAATAAGTGCAAACCCACTGCGTTGAACGAAATAGCGGAAAATGTTGTTCAATATCAACTATAAGCTACCATTGATCTTTCACTACTGAGGAGCACGGCGACCAATTTGTGCATTATTTGCCAAGCTTATATTATATCCTCATACTTCGTTACTCTCGTACATTACTCCTGACTACGCAAGCCGCAACACCCACGGGATTAGTCTGTATTTCCTTTCTCGGCTAACCATTTCTCGTTTCGTTCCAGAGAAGTTCTGGTGCTTTGCAAGCTTTTTTCGCAATCGCTGATCTTTTTCTCTATTTGCGTGACAGCACGTTTAGCCGCCTGAGGTATCGTGCTGGCAAAACTGCGCATGGATGGGATGATTCTCTCATAGTACTCGATAATTTCTTTGTCAGATCCAATCTGCGTCAGGGTGTCCCGTCGACCAAGAGATTTTATACCCGTTGCCTCCTCAAATGTTCTGCCTGGACACAGTCGCTGTGCATCAGCTTTCGACGCCTGAAAAGCTTTCTTGTATACTTCAACCTCCCGCAAGGCTCGGCGGTGTTGCGCTTTTGCGCTTCGCTCCGCATCAGTGCTCACTGATGTCGAACTAGGTGTGGAATTGTACTCTACAGCCTCGCGTTTGTGCTGGGTCACCACTCGCAGTTGCTCCAGTTCCCACAGGGGCAAGTCCGAAGCTTTCTGACAGACCCCCTCTGGACAAAGCTTCCTCGCCGTTTCTCTCGCCTCCTTCAGTTCTTTCCCATTCCTTTCAATTGATTCTTGTGCCTCCCAAATTTTTATGCGGGCAAGCCATTCGTCGTCTATAGTCTTCGCTTTGGCGATATCTTCGTGACACCTCTTCAAGTCATGCTCGGATCCTTTGATCCAGCCTTCAAGACACTCAACCTCCCTCAAGGGCTCTTCCGCACCATATCGGGCGTTATGCTGGGCATTTACACGTGCGTATTCCACCTCGAAGTTATCACCATCGAATCTGTCCGGCCAGCCGCACTTCAGGTACAAAGGTTTCAGTATCTTTGGCTCTAGCATCGCGGAATGCTCGCCTTGACCCGGAAATTCTTTCAGTTCATGATACCAGCGATCGATATCCTCCAACACTTCACGAGCGGGCCTGTGTCTCGCAGCATCCAAACTGTTCTTGTTGGTCAACTCCGCAAGTGCAGCCTCGCTACGCTCCCATTCCTCCAGCTCCTCGATTTGCTCAAAACCTTCTTCGTAGTCCATCTCTTCATCTTGATCCGCGACCATCCCTTCAATTTCTTGAGTGTCTACCATCTGATCATCGTTGTCATCCCAGAACTCGCTACTTCCGCAAGATGCATCGTCATCATCGCTCATAGCAGCTTCACCCGCGTCCTCGTCGGATTCATCAACCCAATCATCATCGCTAGACTCGCTCTCACCCCAATCGCTTTGCGCCTTGACGCTGTCGGCCTCAGTGTGCCATTTGCGGAAGGCAGGATCAGTCGTAGAACCTTCGATTTGATCGACGATCCAGATAACATGTCTTTTAGCGTCATACACCAGGAAATTGTAATGATTGCCACATTCGGACAGTGGCGTGTACCATGGGTACATGTATTTCCCATTTTCCTCATCAAACCCGCCCTCGGGGGACAGATAACGTGGATCTCTTCCTCGAGTAACATGTGTTTTGTTGAGTGGATTGAAAAACGTGCCTCCTTGGAAAAAGTCTTGTACATAAGTCTCGATTTGGTCGATGTAAGGTAAGATGCTGTAGAGATAGATGATGCAGGGACTGAGTTCGCATTCCTCGTAGGTGCGCAGTATCTCGTCCGATAGGGTATGGGGACCCTCGATTACGGCTTCCGCAGGTACATAGCGCATGTCAACAAGTGTCTTGTAGATTCGGAGTAGGAGATCGGCCACCTCGTCAAGGCGTTCTTTTTCCTCTGTGGACAAGCTGGCTGCTGCCAGTTCGGCGTTCATTTTGGGAGCCATGCTCTCGCGCCTCTGTGATATTAATTTTTAGATGAGAAAGACGATGAATGCGGCATTCGAGAAAAGTTCGTGGTGATGCAAGGCGCGGTATAGTGATCATAGGGGGGTGCCAGATGGAACTGGTGCCTGCTCGGCAAAAATATGGGGTTAGTTTGTCGTCGGTTACCTGGGCGATAATCTGGCGCTACAGCATCCACCACTGTAAGCCTTTCAGGAACAGTGTAATATAATCTAATATCGATATTTCCTCTGTCAGAAGTAACGCATTCTCCCCGAAAAGTTTGAATTTTAATCATCCGAGTGCCCGCTCGATGGCTTTACACCCGCCCCCTGTATTCACCATCTAGCGCGGTGATTACCTAACTGGGACTAACCGGTCTGTTCATACCGCATTGATCATCATACAAACGAGTTGCACTAAAAGAACAACCATCACTTGAACTAACTATCGCAGATTCACACATAAAGGCTATTACTCTATAAATGACACGATCAAGAAGCATTCGTGTTAGAAAAAGCAGTTCGAAACACTCTACCTGGATATGCTTACTATACCAAACACGACCCTTCCCAACAACCCACATCTTATGCTCTCCTAGAAAATCACCAACCGTAACACTCACACCACCACCTAATCTAATAGAACTTACAATCCACACCGGTCCAGAATCTACCACATCTACCACCTTTCTACCGGCCCCAAGTATCCAGCCATTGCGACTCACTCTCACGCTGCTGTAGAAATTCTGCGTCGCACGAGTGACCAGACGAAGATTGGTAACTAGCGGAGGTCTTTATCCTATTGTGGAAAAACTCATACATGCATATGTACGTAGGTAAAAGGTGGGCATATCAGTACTTTCTACACCGCTTTTGCTAGTCCACATCTGGAGATGACCATCTCAGCCGCCACACAGCCACAGCTACGATGACCTATAACATGGCAGTTCAGTAAATCGACTGTCTTTGAAGTATTTTCACCTACTTTCTACTTCATGCCCAAACTTTGATTTTGTCGCTTTGTTATTGTAGTCTTCGTCATGGAGAGCGATAACGAAATCAACGTAAACGATTTTGACTCTCGGCTTCTCGCAGCGATCGACGATAACGATATACATCAATTCAAAACCATATTAGACGAGTGCAATGAAGCCTACGATCAAAGTGATGCCGGAATACTCGAACATGCTATTGATTGCGGCTCCCTCGATATTGCAGAAGAGCTTTTTAGACGGGGTGCGAAATGGGGATGGCAAACCATGAACTCGCTCATCGTAAGCGCCGATGAGTACAATAAGTGGAACATACCCTTTATCGATCTCGCCCTTGAATATGGATGGGACATCAACGAGCATTACGAATTTGTGGGGAATGCTCTCGTGTGAGTCAAGTAGCAACTAGGTCTTGAATTCGCTTCTGATTTGATATCTCGCTCAACAGTTGTGCCCTAAGTACAGCAGGATGCAACATTGCAATCATATCACACCTGTTATCAAATGGCGCAGATCCGAACAACGGGAGCACGTATAATGGACAAAGCGCCATAGAGATAGCGAGCGGAGCCGTTGATTCCGAGAAGGTGGCATTGCTTCTAGCACATGGAGCAAGTGTGGAGGGTACCAAATCTCTCATAAATGCAGCTGGCAACGGAGATGTTGCGACGATGAAGTTATTGCTGAAGCACGGAGCAGACATTGATGGCCAACCTTATGAGAAGAACCAGGTACCCAAGTACATCAACGATGTGAGCTGGGGCTCGGCACTTCACTGCGCCGCAAAAGGAAATCATTGTGATGCAATTAAGTTGCTTTTGGAGATGGGAGCTACAAGGGATATCAAGAACATGTATGGACTTACACCGGTGGATGTCGCAAGCAGGAATGGATCTACCGACGCGGTACGAGTGCTGGAACACGGATAGTGGAATTTTCTTCGACACATCTGAAGGCTTGCCAACCTCGAAACACGGATAGTTCCCTTGAACGAGATAACGCCATTCTTTGGGATGAAGGGAACATTGAATGAATAATTTATCGACATGATAGTATTTCCTCTCTACAGTAACAGCGAATTAATACTGCTCTTCTTAGGCATTTGCAATCTTGCTGGTGATGACCATGGTTGAGAGAGACAAAATCGGCAGTGATCAGGAGGCATCCATACGGTTATGAAAGCTGAGTATTGTGATACGGAGAGGATGGGGGACCTCGCGATGATGAGAAACAGCTTTGATAGGGACGATGATACTCGGAAACTGGGGGATATGAAAATTAGGGAACATACGGCTAGGAATCCGTGATATTATTTGATAAGAGGGATTGCCTTGGGGATCGAGCTTTGTGGACTTTTGTCTCTGAGCATTATCACTCTGTTACTCTGGCAACAAGAATGCTGCCGTGGTATATTGGATACAATGATGCTTAAGACTATCATCTTTGAAAGGCCAAAAACCCCTCATACCTAGTCCTCCTTCTTCTCGAGAGATTTGCAGTGAATATGGAACATGCCCAATTTAACCAGTTCCTCAAACCCCCGCAGCAAATGAATACTCTCCTTGAATTCATTCGTCTCCCGAAACGCCATGTGCGCATCAATACTTGACCATCCTATCAACGCCGTAAACATAGTCCCCTTTTGGTCCTTCTCTTGATCCCGCAGGGGGAAGTCGTTTTCCAAGCCCCATCCGTAGCTGATGCCCTGAACTTCAGAGCAAGTGTTCAAACCCTTTTCTGTAAACTCCTGAAAGCGCGCTGAGTTTGCGTCTTTTGTGGATTGTGAAATGTTTGATGGGAAGTAAGCCACCATGACCTCTGTCACGGGTGAATGCAGGACTTTGGGTGGGAATGGCTTGACAACGATGTGTTTTGTGAATTCTCCGCTCTCCAGGATCTTGGGGTAGGGTTTAGTCAATTCTTGCCCGTGTCTGATTGATACACAAAGTTAGTCCGATTTATCAAGTACGAAGTAGAAAGAGAGGACTTGATTGATTACTCACGAGCGCGCGAACTTTTCGTGGTCTTCTACCGTGTCCCAATCGATGAAGCCCCATAGCTTGAGCGGATTCTCGACTTCTGTTCCCCAGAATATACGCGATGGACCACCTGGGGCAGTGATGACTGATTTGTAGATCCCTCGTAGGATTTGACCTGCTTCGGTGCTGTCGTCCATGACATCAAGTCCAGGCTTGACCACCATGCGTCCAACTTCGGTGATTGTCATTGCGTGCAAGTGATGTCGCTATCTTCAATGTGCAAGTTCTGTTGATGTAGACAGGCAACAGCTATGTCTTCAGATCCGTGTTCATTTGTGCAAGCCGAATTAGTTGAGGCAGCCGTTGTTCGTGTGCAGGCGATTACGTGTCACGGTGGATGCGTATTTTGCATCACGGATGCCGCATATTTCATCACCGATCCAACTTGTTCGGAAGAAACATTCGTAGATGGTTTCGCCAGAACTTCCCTGAGATGAATCATGAACATATTAGATTTGAGAAACAACGACAATTATAATGCTATTGATATCGTTTCCTTTCCTTCTCTAGACTCAGTCGCTCACATGGCCATTGTAACGCTGTTGATGCTTCTGCGCCCACCGCATCCTTGATCCTTCCGAGAGCATGCTCACTCCAACCTTGCAAAAACCATACATCTTCGAATGTTTCGAACAGAATGATGAAGTGAGCTAGCAATACCAATGCTCCGGGATGCGAAGATTTGAGCAAGGTCATAAACTCGAGGGGCACAAGAGACATCCACCGCAAAGCGACCCCAACCTCAAGCTTAGGCCGAGGGAGGTCCGGATGCAAGAAGTGCATATGCTTGTACACTGTTTCAAGGGAGGCGAGAGAGGAAATGCAGGTCAATAGACTGGCCTCGTCGTATCTGCAGATATCAGGAAGTATGGAAGATCGCAATTGGTGGAACCGAGCTTCTATGCTCTCTGGTAACCGATGCTCTTCCGGGTGCGTTAAGCGCTCGGTACTCAACATTTTCAGCGGACCGGTCAAGACAATCTGCCAGTGCTGGCCGAGAACCGCACCGATGCCCCGCGTAAGCATGAAATGATGCACGATATCATCGACAAAGAACGAATTCGATACATGGGCGTCTGATCGCCGTGCGATGGAAACCATAGATATAAGCGTCAAAAGGGCACACATGACGAACACGGCATTGCAGTTGTCAGCCGAGATGTTGCTCAATACCTCCCGGAATTGAGATGTAGCCAGAGTCTGGTGATGGCTGGATTGGGTCTCGTGTTTGATTCTGTCCAAAGGTCGAAGGTAAGAAAGGTGCATAGCAGATACCGCCAGGAGACCATGCATCAAAAACGGATGTGCAACTGCGAGTTCCGGAACCATAACACGCCAGAGATGTCGGTCGGCATCTCGATGAGATAGTGTATAAGACGTTGAGGACGTAAAGTGGCTGATCAAGAATAAATCTTCCGTCCACGTTAGGGGCCTTGGCGATGGTTGCTCCGACAGAACGAAGAGTGATAGAAAAGAGAAATCGTCCAGGGGTTCAAGGTGAGTGTGGGTCTGGGTATGATCACGTGCGATGCTCGGATGTCGGGACGGGATTGGGCGAGCACCTCCGACGATGGGGCTAGATTCAGGCACCCGAGTGTCAGAGACCAGGCTACATCTCTCGCCGCGTCTCTGACAGTGTCCACAAGGAGTCTTGATGTCACACTACTCGCAATCAGCTGTGTGTCAAGTTCATCGGTAGACGCATATGTGATAGCTGGGCGGAGTAGACAGTCGAATGTACAGGTATGCAATTACTTACCTTCACACGTCTTTGCTTACATCTCTCACAGCTATGGCGAGATTTGGAGTGAGTGATTCGAGAGGGCATGTGTACGCGCCAACATGTTACGCCGTGCGTGTAGGCAAACAAACAATTGGACGAGCAACATCAAGGCAAACTCGATGAGAGAGACTGAGACGGTCTAAGAATCATGATAACGGCGTAGTCCAATCGAGCTTGGCCTTCGTTCACCTTACTGGATGGGGTATAGTCTACGAATCATCGATGAAAGGACTTCTAGTCTAGTCCCATCGCTTACGCTTACGTGCGTCAGCGACATCAGGACGACTTTCGGATGATAAATACACCATGGCCGATACAAAAGGAGCCTGGACGCCCCCCGCGGCTACTTTTGCTGATTCTCCCAGCCGAAGATGACGTCCAAAATCTCCATCGCACTTTTCCTCGCGGTGCAATTCTTTGCCCCCGCCGAAGCCCAGCAGCGCTCTCGCCAGCGGCCTAGCTACCGAACATGCACCGACGGAGTGACTCCTCAATGTCCCGTTGAGGCAACGACATACGGATATTATCCCGAACTCGGTCCAAATGCGTTTTTCCTGGCACTTTTTGGTCTACTTTTCGTTTCATCCCTCAGTATTGGCATCTGGTCCAAAACATGGACCTATACACTCGCACTCGGTGGAGGAACACTTCTCGAAGCACTCGGATATCTCGGTCGTGTATTGATGCATAGCAATCCATGGAACAAATCAGGCTTTGAGATGCAAATCTGCTGTCTCGTTCTCGGTCCTTCCTTTGTCGCCGCCGCCATCTACCTTACTCTCAAGCATTTTGTCTTATACTGCGGTCCACAACACTCGTTCCTGAAAGCTCGTCTTTATCCCTGGCTTTTCGTTGGATGCGATTTTGCTTCCATCGTCATGCAAGCCATTGGTGGTGGAGTAGCAGCTGGAGGAGGTAGCTCCGATAATCTCGATATCGTCAACGTCGGCAACAACCTCATCCTCGCCGGTATCGCGTTCCAGGTCGCCACTATGAGTGTTTGTGGTGTCCTTGTTCTGAGCTACCTGTGGCGCTACCGCAAAGCCCGCGCCGAACGCCACGCCTCGCAGGAAAAGAGTGCTTTCGATCTGAGCAGGTCTCAGGGCACTGTTTCCAGGAAGCTCTATATCTTCGGGGGCATGCTTGTGGTTGCCTACGTTACCGTCCTTATTCGATGTATCTACCGGTTGCCCGAGATGGCTGGGGGTTGGGGCAACCCGCTAATGCGCAAGGAAAAGGAATTCCTTCTGCTAGATGGAATGTAAGTGTTGCCCTTGTCTCACAACCGCATTATGCAACTATACTGACATCTATTAGGATGCTTGCTATCGCATGTATTGGACTCACCGTGTTCCACCCCGCCTTTTTCTTCGCGCCCTTTGCTGAGTTCCGCAAGAGCAACCGTAAAACCGTCAGCGAAGGAGACGCTTCCAATTAGAGCCCCAATAGACTTAGAACTATAATCATTCAAGACCATGAAACAAGCGCTGTCAGCATTTTAGAATAGCTTCACAATATATGCATTTTACTTCTCATTGAGTACTGCCGACTCTCTTTACATGCGGCCTTGATTCCACCTAACTGTATTCTTCACCAACCCCAGATGAAATC
This sequence comes from Periconia digitata, assembly GCA_948474695.1. NCBI lineage: Eukaryota > Fungi > Ascomycota > Dothideomycetes > Pleosporales > Periconiaceae > Periconia > Periconia digitata. Next base: position 2,015,519 of record CAOQHR010000002.1, read on the forward strand.
CAGATCATACTCTTTGCGGATTCAATGTACGAAATTAACAAATGAATAGTTTGTTACAGTGCAGCCGCACTGAGAGTACATGCCTGCTGCGCAACAAGCTGTTTGGAGAGGTACATGCATAGGCATCGTCACGTAGCTCAGAATAATTGGGCCGAGGCTTCAGAATTCCTACCATCGATGGCCAACTACAACCAACAAAACCCAGTCTATTTCAACTCACTTGCTAGCTGGGCAATTCTGCACCCTCCTGATCCTGGTTCAATAACCACATTAGCTGCATCAGCACCATGAGCATGTGAACTATGCTGGCGGCGTAAACAACGGGTTTGTCGTGCAGTTGTTATATGCCTCACAAAATGCTAAGACAGCACCTAATAATGCTCTCGTGAAGCACCCATATGTCTGTAATGTCGAAACGCTTCAGCAGCCTGCGCTCGACGCAGGCTTGGCTCTACAGTGAAAGAGGTTCATGGGGGAGTTGAATCTGGCATTGAGGCCCCAACAATCAGCGTTCGCCATATGGAACCGCAGCTTCAGGACAACCTGGTCTCGTCTCCAGATTCCAATGGGATCACTTCCCACGTAATTCCGGGATTAAGTTTAGGCACATGATTGGCACCAGTGACGATAAAGTGGAACAGTATATCGTAAAGTTGATGAACGGAGTAGTCTATGATCTCTGACTGGAGTAAAAGAGCTTATCAGTCAACTAACACTACGGAAAAAATGTGAACTATATTCACGAGTGCTCCAGCTCCTAGGAAGATAGAGCGTCTTCCAGCCTATCAAACACATTCTGATTCGCAAAAGTAAAAGCTCCCACGTGGCAATGTAGACTTGCGGCATCTTCATCAGTCAAGATGACATAAGTGCCCAAGTCCCCCAGAGATTCCTTCACTCGGGCAGGCTGGCCTTCAAAGAACCGGTCGTTTGATGCCTCGCAAATGAGTACCGGTCGCTTGATCTTATCAGTAATACCCGCCAGCGTCATCAGCTTTGTGCGATTCAGAAAATCGGTAGGACTTTCGGCTGCAAAGCTATAGATTCCATGCTCGACCCCCCATCGCAGCGCAGTCGGCGCTTTGCCGCTTGCAAACAACTCTTCCACGAATTTGTTGACCTGATCATTTTCTCCGGCTTCGTAGAGTACTTTTGCAGCTGGTGGCAGCATATGGCAAAAAGCCGCTGATACATCGTCCACGCCGTCAACGGCGATGGTAGCGGCGATACGAGGCTCGAATGCAGCAGCTCGCACGGAAAGATAGCCACCCATAGACAAGCCGAACAAGGCCACACGTTTAGAATCGACTTCGGGCCGTGCGAAGAGGTGGTCGACTACAGGTGATACGACCCTCTCCCAATCATGGATAAAGCCCAGACCCTGGCGCTGGCGGACTGTTGGTTGACCCGGCCCTTCGTAGGTCATCACGTTGTATCCACGCTCGAGAGCTGCGAAGCCAAAAGCATGAAGTAGCTCTTCCTGGGAACCGTCAAACCCGTTACCAAGGATAATAGTTGGCTTTGGGGTCGTTGTAGCCCCTTGCGCCGCGGGGTAAAAGATGGCAGGAATGTCAAAGTCACTTCCTTTCAGGAGAAGGCGCTCGCCCGGTTGAGGTAAAAGCGCGATAGCTTTATTGAAGCATGTCATCTGCTGGTCCCAGAGAGGGCGAATGCGCGGATCGTTTGGTTGACCGTGAATAAAGAACTCAGCAGCACGGTAGTAAGTCGACACACGGAAGTAGGAATCACGGGCAGATATGGGATTCTTGTCGGTATTGATTGCGTCGGCTTGCTTGTTGATGCGAAGCGCGGTGTTCTTGAAAGCATCGTGGTAGGATTCGAAGTCACCGGGTTTGAGAAGGGCCGCGGTTTTCAAAATCTCTCCCACGTCTGCACCGCCATAACGTACAGATGAGAGGAGACGCAAAACTTCGAAGTCGAAGAATTCGTCAGAAGTGAGTGCGAAAGTACCGGACATTATCTTCCCCGTTGGTAATTCTGTATGAACGAAGTTATGAAGATTGCAAACCGGTGTGGTCGATTGATGGGCTCCAAGCTGGACACTGCGGTGGCAGATATTTATATTGAAACATGAAACTGGACTGCGGAGCGCTGTGGATTGTCCTTGTCGAATTGCCTGAAGAATGGTTAGACTCCGCGCATCATGTTTCCTGTTCTAGAAAATGTAAAATCGGGTCATTTGGCAATCGCAACTTTGCTTAGGCATAAGCCATATCAGAGGCGATTACGGATTGAATTGATCGTTCAGACTTCTCCACGTTCATCTTCTTACAATATAGGTTTGGAGCGGGTATCGAGCAGCATTTGCTTGTAACTAGCTTGGCGTATCATGTTTCCTATCTTGGACAGGCAAAGAGGAGCCAAAAATAGTCAGTTGAAGAGCGATTGGCCATTAGTTGCTTGTAGGTGGAAAGTGATCTTACAAATGTACTGCTCGGACTTAGTAAAGACCGAAAACCGGGTAAAAGTCGATTTCGCAAAATAATATGAGCCGACTCGCGCGCAGCGCATTGCCACACTCCAGTTGAATGAAAAATTATCATCAGCGCCGTCCCCAGGGATAATCTTCTGATTGTACAATTTTACAAAGCTTAACGATTATTTAGATGTTGATCCAAACTCTGACATCTCTCTAATTCGAGGAAACATAATGGTTGGCATCCCGGGGCGATCTAAAGCCTGCCTTACCTGCTTGAGGCGAAGAAAGGCAGTAAGCGAATACTTTTCCTACTCCTCATCTCTCGCAAGACCCGGTCAATGCTGCTTGCGAATGCATGTTGATCACGTATGTCGCTCCTTCCATACTTATTAGATTCGGTAGTGCGATCTACGGCGTCCCGGCTGCAAACAATGCCAGAGGCTCGGCCTCGAATGTAAATGGTTTAAGCATCAGACTATTTTCGTCGAGGCAAATGTCAGAACAACTCTCGACCCCAATGGAAAAAACCGCACTTTATTAATATCATCCACTTCGTCGAGCACCCCGCGTCAGCATTCTCTTCCAGAGGCTACACTCGGTCGACTTACACACTCGCTACAGCGCTCAACAACCCAAGCTCAACACATAAGCCTATTCCTGGAAGGCTATCTGCCAAAGAGCCAAAATGCCTTGTCCAATATTCCTAATTGCTCTACGGTAAGCTGGATTGTAACAGCTTGTGCAGAATCCAATCATGATGATAAGCATGTCATGTTTCGACTCGCTGTGATTGCCTGCTCTCTATGTATGCTTGGCTTTGAGCAAGGGAACGATGGAATCATAAGAGAAGGCCGTCTTACCTACGGTCGTGCAATACTGCAGTTGAAGGAGGGATTGAAAAACGTAAATGACACCAACAAGCTAGCTCTCGTTAAATCAGCAAGGATGCTAAGCCTCTTCGAAGTAAGCTCTAGTGTGGGCGTTAGAAATGCTCTCTATTCGCTAATGATATTTCATCAGATACTTTTTGGTTTGGAAAACCAGCTCGACAGCGCACAAGGACAGGCCTGGACTTTTCACAACCACGGCGAACTAAATCTACTACTCAGTGGCAATCCTCATATGTACAAAAGTGGTGAAGCGCATCAGGTATTTGCAGATGGCAGATTGCATCTCGTAAGACCAACGTTCAAATGATTGTCTTCGCTCTAACTATATGCGCAGGCTGCTGCAAATATCTACACAAGAAAGTCTTCAGTACTGATAGCAGAGCAGTGGAAAACAGTGCCTTGGCTGGGGCGATCCAAAACGCCGAAGGATCTTTTGTTGGATTTATTCATCGAAATACCAAGGCTCTTCGAAACATTAGACACACTTCGTACAAGAAGTCAGTATGACGACGAACAAGAGCTCATCCAGCCTCTAATGGCAGATTGTCGCCAACTTGGTAACGAACTTAAATCTTGGTACCTCAAAACGGGGTCGAAAACCGAGTCTCATGTCAGGAAGGCGATGGTTGAGAAAGACGGACGAGCATCTGTGGAACACCTGGCCAGCGCCCAACTCATCGTTTTATATTGGTGCTGCCTTCTTCTGTGTACTGAGCTGCAGCGAGCCCTTGCAGAACGCTATGAGTCATGCATAACTGCCGAGATCCTCAATACCAAGGACCTGCAGACCATATGCGGCAATATTTTGGAAGTGATAGCCATTTTTCTCAACCCCCACTCAGGATGGTTCGGAGCAAATCTTGCTGCATGCCCACTTCTTCTAGTTTATAATCAAATCGAACGAAAAGCACATATGGGGCTCATGGAAAAAGAAAGTTTTATGTTACGAAATATCCTAAATACCGCCAAAGGAAAGATACTGGGTGCATTTATTCGAAATGCAACGTGGTCTCGTGTAACGAAGCCTTCTGTGAGCCGTTACTTTGCTAATTAGAAGTGAGGACGGTAGCTGCATAGATAGAGAACTACGTAAACACCATGACCCTGTCCAAGCACATCGCACTTACATTTAATTGTACAAATGGTTCACGGGATTTCAATGGTTGAAGTGTTGATGGTCTAGTTCACAAGCAGCAAAAAGACTGTAATTCGAATGTAGACTACTCAATCTATATTGAAAACGAAGGATACAAAAGGGTTGGTGTGATACCAAAAGAAGGTTATGAATATAACAGGAAAAAATAAAGCAACTCAGAAGTGCATACATCCTCACAGATAACGACAGACACTAAGCTTTGTCGTATTCTTGGAACATTGCACCGCCGCAACAACACTCTCGCATTGCGATCTATCGAGCTGGTCACCTTTTAACCGCTGCCATTGCAAGGTATATCAGGTCCTCCAGAGCCCTTGATGACCGGCGAAAAACAGTTTTTCTGCCATATAGTCGTATGGCCGAAAGCCTTCCACTCGTAGCCGTCCGCATCAGGCTTCTCGTAGTACTCAAACGTCCAATCTACCACTCTACCAGTGCAGTGGCTCATTTGATCGCGAAGCTCTTTCCCGAAATCGTCTCCCAGGAACCCTGCACCGTAAATCCAGAATTCGTCTCTGATAGCTTGGTAGAAGGAATCACACTTTGCAGTCACAGCTTGCAAAGGCGACCCATCTTGATTGGCTTTACGTTGACAAGATCTTCCACTGTCGATACTGATCTTGAACAAGGTTTCGTCTTGGCTATTTTCGCCACCATACTTCCAGTTCATGGGGTTGTTGGCAGCGGGCGTGCATCCATTGACGATTTCGCCCATACGCGATGCGCAATCTTCCTTGGAAACTTTTTTGGTAGATGATATGCGCAGCTGCGCTCCATTGTAGGTATCAGTGGCGTATCCTTTCTCCAGATTTGCTATGTCCAAGCCCCCGACTTGGTCGCAGAAGTCGGCCACATGAGAGGCCATGGCGCTTTGAGCAATGTAGCAGCCTGGAGGGGCTTTTGGCTCTGAACTAGGACTGTAGCATACGAGTTTGCCTTTGGGCTGGTCTTTGGGCTGGTCTTTGGACTGGTCTTCGGGTTGGTCTTTGGATTGGTCTATGGACTGGTCTATGGACTGGTCTTCGGGCTGGTCTTTGGGCTGTGCAGGAACAGCTAAGGAGGCTGTGATAAAAAGAACAGCGAAAAAGAGCGTTCGGATTGTTAAAACGAATGGACGCATTTTGAAAATGCTGCTGCTTGCGATGCAGATGAGAGATGCGAGTGGTGGGTCATGGATCTATCATACTTATACCTGTACTGGCATATCTGGAAATGTCAATAACTTGCGATCTCTATCGATGTCACTATGCGCCCCCCTGTCAATCTAAAACCTGTACGAACGCGCCAATGATACGATTCTACCGCGTAACGATTTTCGATTCGAACCATAGAATATCCAGAGGGGAAAGGATTTAAGCTTTGAGCCCGGACATCACATAGATTGCTTGAACTCCGCGCAGCGGTGGTGGGCACAATTAGGGCGGATTCGACCCGCTAATGCACATGTCAGTTGCTTTGGAATCAGAATTATCGCTAGGAAGAGCCTAGTTTCAATCGTTTCTGCATTGATTTTACTGGATTTGGGGTTGTGGTTAGTGTGGGGGCGGCGTGAGAAGGACTGTACGCATCGGACTCAAGTCGCGTTGGGTTGCAACAGCCACACGTATCGTCTAGATCACTGCATCGACTACATATTCTAGAAGTTCATAGTCTTCACGAAAGAAGCACACCAGAATGGCCGCCTGTTCAATGAAAGACTGCAGACTGCAACTGCAGATAAAACCCGACCATTCCACACTGTCTTGTTGTCTGAAATGAATTTCGGCCGTTCCTGGGCTTATCCTGTCCTGATGCTGCTCAGCAATCAGATTATAGTTACACTAATTTTTTCCGACACGGCCAGTCAACTGAGGGCGTCGTATGCACGTACTATGAGTTGGGGGCCATGATCGCAAACTAATGCCGACGAAGACTGGAATACGATGGCAAGTAATGCCTACACGAAAATGTAGGGCTATGCCAAGGGGAAACAAACAAGCCTTTGCAGTGCCCTTTCATGTCAGAGCCAGCATATGGGCCGTTAGATCTCGCGCAAATCTGTCACAATTCCTCTCAAACTCGGCCACAGAACCGTTAATGATATCCCGGCTAACATGAATGCTGACGAATTCAGCGAAGTGCATACGTGCCCGGCGTTCCTGTTCTCTATCTCCTCGCTGCGCTTTGGTCTTATTCATGAAAGGAAGAGTAGAGAAGTAGTCCAAATCCTTAGTTTCGGTAGCGTCGTAGGGTGCGGGGGCGCTTGCAATAGTGCATGATTTCTCGGTCATGTATGTCTCAAATGGCACGAGTACCTCTTCGAATCCATACTGGCATCCTGCCGTATCGATAATCCATGCCTCATTACCAGAAAGTTTCACTTTTAACACTGTGTGCGGACAGTTGCTAGCATCCGGGCCCGGTACGAGTTTGGTGCGGGTTGTCGGCTTTCCAATCTGAACATCCAATATATTGATGGTGGAAGTTACGCCTGGTCTTGGTTACTACACATCTACGAAAGAGAATTGCAGTGGCTTTTTACCTTTGAGAAGCTTTCGTGTGAGTCGACCGAGAAGTGCCATAGCCGTTGTACATTGATTGTTTGCTAAGGCAGCCTCCCTGTGAGCATTATTCGAGGTGAGATGAGCGGGAAAGCGACCACGCCTGCACCGAGTGGTGGCTGGCCTCTGATTCTGATACAAACAAAGCACTCCGTCGTGAACTGCTATCCTTCGGAGATCAATGTCGTACCGAACCTCTCTGTACGTCAACAGAGCGACCTTGAGTATGACGGCGACCCGGAGTAATTTCTTGCGGCTTCCCAGGGTACGACAATGAGCCTTATGCACCGACCAATGTACCTTTTGACAGTCGCGGTTGCAGTATACAGTATCAACCCGTTCTTCCGGTGGGTATACTGGAGCGTCCAAGCATCCAGCGCATTTCATGGTTGCTTTGACCTCGCAGCTCGCACACTGGGCGTGACCTTGGGACTCCGTAGCAGGATCTAGGTAAACAGGACTCGCTCCACACTTAGGGCGATGAGCTTCAACGAGAGATATTCGGATGAAAGTCCACGCTTTAATCAGAGCCAGGCCCTAGTGATGCCAGAGTCATCTAGGAAATTTGCCGTTGATTGCGTTGCTGTTTGCTAGCGATGTTACACAAAACGAGGGGTTTGTCTGAGGGGTAACCTCAGACAAGCCTAGTACGACTCTACGAGCATTTGGGGCGTAATCTACCTGTTTCTACCGTTAAGGAAGAAGAGACATGCCAATCGACGATACAGACCAAGTGCAATTTGTTGCATGTCTCAGAAGTTCAGTACCTCATCAACGGGAGGAGGAGAAGGATTCAGTGCTAGCCAGCAGACCTATTGCCTGTTCTCCGAAAAATGAAAGAAACCCCCTAGTACAAGCGACAGAGTGGGATCGCATCGCCACTCTCCTATCTTTCCCTGACGCAACAACTATTCACTGCGTGCGCACCCTTATGATATTATTTGTCCGCTTGATCGTACGATTGCTGATCAGTGGTGTACATGAACGCACAGTATTGTTTCAGATCTTATCGATCGCCATAACCCTACTTCATTTCGGAGTATAAGACATGATTGAATCCTCGTATAAGTCCCGGGTAGGGTCTCGTTTGCTGTGAATTTGAGGTCATCGGCCTTTCAAAAGACGAAAACGAAGTCGAGTCCGGCTGGATTGCTGCGTTTTCGAGAGTCAGATATGCCGATGGGTGTGCGACGTGTGCATCTAGTGAACTATCATCGCATGACTGCTCTGACACGTGTCCGAATGCCGGTGAAGAAATCGGATGATACGGGAGATGCGACCATTCATTATCGTGCTGCGCTTGCATAGTGGTGCTATGGCTTCCATATGACGTATATGATGGAAAGTCAGAGCCCTCCCCTAGCGGAAAGCGAAGTGGTGGTTCCGATGCAAGATAAGAAGTGTCGAGAAGTATATCGGGTATCTGTTGATGGGCGCAAAAGTTTTGAGACTCCTCGGGTACTGGGAATCGTTGATTTTGATGGTTCAGTATGCTTTGATTTGATGCTGACGCATAATCAATTTGGCCACTGTCAACAACATTCCTATGGAATGTAGATTCTGATTCCGATTGTGACTGTGATAAGTCTGCAATTGATTTGCTGGGTGCGTATGCTTGAGCCTCGTTCTCTCCTGATACAGACGTCGAATTATGCCCCGAGGTCAGAGGCTGCGTAGTCGCGGATTTAGAGTTCCAACTTTCGTAAAGACTATCGAATGCTGCATGGTAGAAGGAACGATGGAACGATTGCAACTCTCCCAAGTGTGGTTGCAGATTCTCTGGCAACTGTGAGCGGAGAATCTCATCCCAAACAGACTGAACCTCTGAGTTGATGTGCTCTCTAAAAGCTCGCAGTTCTTTGGAGAGACTCGGGTCAAGGTATGGGCTGACTGGCAATGGATCACCGGGGAAGAGAATTTCGTAGATTGCGTTCCACTTCTGTAGCTCCGAATCTCTGGATAAAGAACGTTTTCCTATTTGTTTCCTTTGATTGGATGTCATACCTTGCCATTTCCTGGGGGGTCTCTTGGTACACTTCCCCTCCCGTATATGTTCATCGCGTATGTCTTCTTTTGAGAACGTGACAGTACATGTCGGACAGTATATAGGCAAGCTGTGGTAGCGGACCAAGTGTTGTTTAACACGCGAGGTATTCCTCAATTCATGCCCGTAGCACGTCTCGTAATGTCTCGGGTATCGCTTCACGAAGGGACAGGCCAAAAGCTGGGTCAATTTCGTACTGTTGTTCACTGGCCTGAGTGGTGGATTGCGCACTTCATCCTCATCGTCATCTTCTCCTTGGCCACCCTTCTTATTTCTACCATCATGTGGTCTCGTAGATCTTCTAGAACTGAGGTTTCGAGAGTTGTTTCCCGAAGGCGGCGAGGATGCTTGGCGTTTTCCACTTCTCCTCGATGTATTCGTGGATCCCGATCCTTCCTGTTCGGAAGCACATGACGAGCGCAAATAGAAAGATTCTACCAGCCGCTGGATACACTGCAACTGTAAGGAATAAAGAACATTCCCATCAGGAACCCAACTGGGGCTGGTTTCGAGATCTTGAAATTCGCTTTCGCAATCTATAACATCTTCCTCGGATTCCGGTGTCATGGGAACGCAGATGTCTTCAGATTGTGGGGGTGGTTCAACCGGCCTTCTTCCGTCTCTTATGTGTTGCGCTAATAGGCTGTGAATGGTGCGCTGTCTATTCCGTATGGATTCTCCAGATTCTAGCTGGCGGTTTTGGTTGTCCAGAAGCTGTTCTGAGGCTGTGGTATTTTCCGACGGGTCATGATTGCTAGGGAACTCCGCGCAATTCGAATTTGTTCCTTCGTTTTCGTTTATCATTGGCAAGTCATAATACAATGGAGGTACCGCCGACTGCCCATGGTAATACTCCTCTCGAGGTCTTTCACCCAACCAGCGCGCGACATGACTTGGTACGGCTGTAGCCCTGGCATCCTCCGAATCATCGGTCGTATGACCATTAGATTCAGATTGTGGCATGATTATGAAACTGATGCTGACCGAAACAAAGAAGAATGTAGTGGCTACTTAATACTGAGGACTGAGTTGATGAAGGGCTGTGGATGTTCCCCCGCAGTACACGTGCGCTTTTGTAGACTAATTAATTGCCAGGATGCTGCATATCCGTTAGAAGTGCTCAGCACCACTGGTACCGCCGCGCTTTTGTGTGGATTGTAGAGCACTAAAGTTGCAATGCTTGCGTGTAGGCAGCAAGAGTAGCCAGTAGATGTAGATGCCAGTTCAAAGTAAACGCAGGAGTCACCATGAGAAGAGCACCACAGACTGCAGATACGATACTGCATCCCTAGATACTGACCTGACCGGCCCCATAGAAGAAACACTTCGGTGTGGGCATATTGCAGATCAGCTGTCGTGACTTGAGCACAGCGGTGCTCAACACTGTCAGTGCGCTACCTAGCGTACACCCATATAGCGATGGTGGGTGCGCACCCATTTGGGTGATCTACTGAGAGTAAATGCCAGTGCTAGAGACTAGACTCGGATCAGTATCACGTCTCCCCACGCGACGTATGTATGTACCTGTTCTAAGGCTATTCGCCATGTTTACTATACTGCGTTATGCTAGATCTCATCGATCGCCATGTCCTCAAAGTCTTTGAAACTGCTTAGGGATACTGCCGCTTCAGTAATAGAAGTCATGCTATAGATGTCTCTCCCAAGTTTTATTTTCGAAACTTAGCGACCATCTTTTCCATATGCTTCAGCCAATCTGCACGGAATAATCATGGACGTTACCACCATTTTCACGTGATTCAGTGTTGCCTGATATCTTGAATGTGCCGGGTTCGGAGTCTTTGGATCAATTCTTCTACCTGCTCTCTTCATGCTCTGACGGATCCTATCAATCACGATAAACTCAATCGCATAAAGTAAGTCTTACTTTTTTTTTGCCCACACGTGTACAGGAAAATGTTCATGTGCTCTCGCGATATTTGTCATGACAGCATGTACATACACGTAGGCAAAACGAATCCGCCAGCCGACCAAAAATGAATCGCTTCCATTTTTTTTCACTAGTGCTTACAAACTGAATTTGGAATTGTTGTTCCTGCTTACGGAGCGTATGCTATGTTCCTGCGTTCCTGCTTACCTGATTAAAGTAGCATGGTATTAATTTGGAATTGTTGTTCTTGCTTACCCAGCCAAAGCAGTTTTGTATTGATTTGGCGTTTTCTTCTCTTAGCATCCGACCCAGGACTAGCTTATTGTGTTCCTAGCGTAGAGACCAATGGTCATAACTTGATATGAAACCTAGATAGGAACATCACTTTGCAGAGTGCCTTATCAACGGACCTAAATCGATATAGATGGCGCACAAAGATTGGCTGCTCTCCTTACTGCTAGCTCGAGAATCCCTTCACGCGTACTCCGGTCGCCACTAGTCTTTAAATGTTCAGTAATCGAGCCACTGCATGCATGAGAGCTCAAGGCTAAGGAAGATTGAAGATTTGGGGCGGATATATAAGAGAAGTCCCAGCAGGTCTAGAAACAGAGCCTAGGTTTCTACTGCCCAAACCCATATTCTATTCTTCTTGGCGAGCGACTTAACTGGTGGAAGATGCCATCCCTAACCCTCAAAGACGGCGTGAGTATTTTCTACAAAGACTGGGGCAACTCTACTGGCCAGTCGGTATTCTTTAGTCATGGCTGGCCTCTCAACTCAGACAACTGGGAGGCCCAGATGAGCTTCCTCGGCAACCAAGGCTACCGCGTAATTGCCCATGACCGCCGTGGCCACGGACGCTCAGATCAGCCCTGGAACGGAAACGATGTCGATACCTGGGCCGATGACATATCGCAGCTCTTCGAGCACCTCGACCTCTCGGATGCGACGCTTGTCGGACACAGCACTGGTGGTGGGGACTTGTTGCGCTTTGCCGCGAAATCCAAAGCAAACAGCGGAAATGGCACCTATGGATCGAACAGGACGAGTTGGGTAAAGAAGCTTGTGTTAATCAGCGCTATCGTACCACAGTTGCTGCAGGCTGATTGGAATCCCAGCGGCATTCCACTGGAGGGCTTGAACCAACAACGCGCGCTTCTAACTGAAAACCGCGCCCAATTCTTCTACGATGTGCCCGAAGGCCCATTTTTCGGGTTCAACCGGCCCAACGCCACCGTCAGCAAAGGCCTTATCCAGAGCTGGTATAACCAGGGCATGCAGGCATCCTTCAAGAGCGCATACGATACCATCGCATCATGGGAGACAGATTTTCGGCCAGACCTCAAGAGCTTGGACATTCCCGTTCTGGTGATTCACGGTGACGACGATCAGATTGTTCCGTTTGGCGTGGGTAATCAGACTGTCAACTTTTTGAAGAATGGGAGGTTGGAGGTGTACAAGGGAGGGCCACATGCCTTACCGAACATCGAAGCTGAAAAGATAAACAACGACCTTTTGTCCTTTTTGAAAGAGCCTTAGAGACGGCAGATGATAGAAGACATGTACGAGGAACTCTAGTGGCTTACAACAATACCTTTGGCAGCGCTCTAGTCGAGATGCAGATCGTTAGTCGGAGCGCCATATGTATGTACTTGAATGAGGCGTATCGTAAAGCAATATACAGCGCTATTATAGAGCAACTTAGACCTGGTACTACATGTTTGCGCAGCGGGAGCAAAACGTGCAGCGATAATGTTGAGTATATGCGGAAACCGTACCGATATTGATGCGCTTAGACGTAGGCTAAATGGAAACCTAGAAAAAAATAATCAATTTGCGTCACTCCAGGATGGGGTTACAACTATTTTATAGATCATGACTGATCATTCCTAATCTGCATCTGGAGGCGATACCGGGTGTGTCACGTGCCCTCAGCCGAAGCCTTTCCGTATATGAGCAAGCGCCTTGGCGTTGAAATGACTAATCTCGTGCGCGCCAACTGGCTTCGCTCACCCAACCTCCTCATCAACAACATCGTCCAACCGCCCTCCCCATCACCACACTTCGCCTTTGTCATCGCTGTTGTTTTTGCAGCCTTTGATAGCCTGTGGTCTCGCCCCTTTTCTTCTCTCATACTTTGCTCCCTCGCCCAACGCGCCACGTGCCTTTCGTTGGCCGCCGGGTGCCCATTTGTCTTTGCCTACCTTCGGCCTGTTCTCATTCCATCATCCTTGCGAATTTCACAAGGCCTCTGTCTCGCACTGCGCGGTCTCGTCGGCTTCATTGTCCCACGTGTCGGTGGTGCCGTAGGTGAAGGGGTGGTAATCAGACTGGCGTTGGCGGTGTAAACACGTTGGGGCTAGGTGGTCCACGAAATAAGTTGCTGGCTCCCGTTGGCATTGAGTGTGGCTGTATTTCATAGCCAACATCGATTGTTGTGGTTCGGTATCTTGTACCTGTTAATGTATTAGGGCAGTTAGCTAGTAGGAAATGATTGATTATGGCTTTAGTACCCAAAAGAGGCATCTCTGCACTGGTTTCCCCCACATTTGAAGCTGACAGAATAGCGTCGTGTCTGTTGTTCATTGCCCATTCGGAGGCCAACCATCAGGCCACCGTCTATCTCCAATTTTCCGTGTACATTCGTGGCATCGACCAAAAGCAGCCGTTCGAGCTCGTCTACGATGCCGACAATCTAGTGCCTGGCAAGACGCGCCTTGGTCCCGAAAACAAGGTACTTCCGTCCAGTCGGCTCGAGGAGATTGCGCGGGACGGTCGCTGTCGCCTGCACTCGTTGTCACTCAGTCTCAAACAACCCTGCGTCGTCAAATGTCCTCCCTGTTCCGACAGTATATCGCCCAAAGATGCTGCAGATCCTTGTTTCAGCCAGCTCGCGAATCTCGCAAAGCAAACCGAGGTACACATTCTGTTCGATTACAGCTGGGTACATGAGAGCAACAGGATACGATTTGAAAATTTGATCGGTCGCTTGGAAAAGTTTACCGGCACCCCGCGCGCGAACAAAGACACCGATCAGAGTCGCTTTGGAGATTGGACAGTGTTCACACCTGTACAAGAAGAAATCGAAGCACCGCCTTCCTACGCTGAAGCATCCCACAAACGTTCTCGGTCGCGCGGTTCATCGACAGCCAAATCACCACCTGAATACGTATCTCCGCCACCCAAACGTATTCTTCTCCCGCCCTTTCCTTCGCCAACCGAGCTTGCTACGCCCAGTCCCAAGCTTCCTGGTTCGCCGCCCGCTAGAGCCCCCGAATTCCAGCAAGCCGTCGAAGCCGAGGTGAAAAAAGTTCTCCCAGGCTTATTGGAGGCTGCGGTGGCAGATGTTGTCCGATCCCTCCTGCGCACCAGTCCCTCGTTAGCTTCTGTGTCTTCACCGTCCCCTCCCGCTTCTACCGTCGCCCCGTCGCCTCCACGGTTGGACCGAAAACCTCCGCGTGCACTCACCTCGCGCAATACCCTTCTTCTCTCACAGGCTAAACACCGTGTACAAACATTCATCGATAATACCGTCGATGATGTAACGTCAGCGCAAGCAATTGCAATCAACGAGCTTCGCGAAGAGGTCGATGATTATAACGTGGAAATCGCGCTCGCCAAGCAGGATTATATTATGGAGCTTGAAACATTGTACAATTCCAAGCTAGAAGAATTACGAGATATAGCAACGGATGTCATCACCGAAGTGGACGAGCACGTTGCTGACGTGTACTCTGACTTGCGGCACTGGACGAAGCGAGATCTACTGAGCGGCACTGGCAGGAAGATCGGCAGAGGTAGTGCCGAGAAGGTCAATGATGATAATGGTGGGTTAGCCACGAAAAGGCCTGTACGGGCTACTTCGTTCCCGTTATAGCATCTTCCTGAATCTAGCATATATCCAATTCACGGCTCGCTGGTGGGGACATGCAAGCTATGATAGCGAAATGACTATCTACGATGCTTCCAGAAGACTTTTGGTTCGATCGTGGATCCACGGGAACCATGTTCCACATTGAAGCCGCATGCAATATGCGATGATCAAATAATATACTTAGTGCCACATCAAAAACATAATCCGGTCTATCGCGGTATAAATCGAAGCTCTGGCCCTTCTTTCGCACCTGTGATATGGTCCTTCAACACAAACTGAACATGTCCCTGTACCATGGGCCTTTGACTTTTGCCAGCCACGCCACCAGCGGGATGCTCGGCCCTATGAAAATCAAACTGGTAAATGATATGGGACAAAGTCAATGTCATCTCATGATATGCAAAGCCTTTACCGATACACCCCCTGGGTCCACTAGAGAATGGATGGAAGGCACTTCGGGCGAGCGAAACTTGCTCCTTTCTGACCCCATTCTCGCCAGCGAGCCACCGCTCTGGATTGAAGCGGAACGGCTCGTCAAAGTAGCTGGCATTGTGGTGCAGACTGTAGATTCCAGTGCCAACATCGACACCTTGCGGCAGGTGTGTAGACCCGATTGTGATACCGCCGGGACCGACCTCTCGCCACAAGGCGCCGCCGACCGGTGGTGACATGCGAAGAGCTTCATCGATGCACGCCCGGAGATAAGTGCAGGAATTTAGCTGTGATCCTAGCTTGATTTCGTCGAGTGATGCGAATTTTCCACGGATTTCTTCGCAGACCCTTTTGTAGGGTCCTGGATTCTCACTGAGGTAAAAAAGCGTTGCTGCGAGCGTGGAAGACGATGTATCTGATCCTGTGAAATGGGTTAGCATACTGACTACAGTACTGTTCTTCAATTGTACATCCATGGCTTACCAGCGACGACAAGGGTAGCACACTCCGCTCGTATCTCAGACTTTGTCAGCGTCTTGCCATTATCTGGATCCTTGGCTGTCTCCAAGAACGAAAACACATCGCCTTTGTCCTGGGATACGGTCATCTTGGATCGATCCCGTAGCAAAGATGTGATGAATTTGAGAAAGGCGTTCCTTGCTTGGATGGAAGCAGGAAACAAATACCGGTCCAGCCTGGCGGTGGTGAGAGAGTACGCTTGGACGAGAGTGCCTACTCGGACATTCGAGTCTTGGATCGCTTGGGTTACATGTCGATATGTTGAGTTCTTCAGGGCTTCGTATTTCATGCCGAAAATCACTTCAGACATAATGTCAAATGTGAACCAATCACCTGTTTACAATGCTTTGATTAGCCTAGAGGAACTGTTTCTCTGCGGATATCTACTCACTTTGAAAAGACATATCAATCAATGAATCCCGAGCCGAATCATCCTTCGCAACTGAGCTTTTTCTCAGATTGTCGCACAAAGCTTGTATACAGCCTTTGACAGTACTCTCGTAGCCCAGCATCCGGGCATCCGAAAAAGCGAGACTGAGGACTCGTCGTCGTCGCGCATGGTCCTCCTTGTGGCGAATCGTAAGCGTGTTCGGCGCACTATGCACCAAAGCCTGATACGCCCTCGACTTAATCGTGTTCGCCCTGTGCGAGTGTACATCTGCCATAATCTTAAGTCTCTTTTCAAATTATGCATGTCGGTGCTCCATGGCTACAAACCTTGAGCCGCGGTATGCGTGTCGATCAGCAGACGATTTGGGCCATATCGTACTATGGGACCTGTGTGCGTGTTGATGTAAGTGTCATATAGGCTACGAAATGTGTGGTCAAGGATGTTGGCTTACCATATTTTTGGTGACATCGGTACATGTCGACATGTAAAGTCCCCTTCCACGCATAGTAGCCAGCATATAAGTCTGTGAATCGTCCAAGGAAGGGCCCGGGGTATCTGGCGAGTGGGTGGAAGACCAATGTTTTTAGGGTAACAGTTATAATCTTGAGGTAGTGTAAGCAAGGAGATGTAGATGAATTTGATAGCGACCGAGGTAAGAGGTTATCATACCAGAATTAGAGGAAGACCCGCCAACAAGCAGAATTTCGGATCGTCCGATAATGTGGCTAGTATGTCCATCGTTGCGGTATATCGATTGAAACCAACGCGCGAGGCTTTAGTGGGTGGAGCTAACGGATGGCAAGAGGAGCACTGGTGTTGACCACACTGCAGTTATTATCCTCCACCGGAATTCGGGGATCGTAAGAATAATGTTTTTTCCGGAGTATGAGGAGCACCTATACACATTAATTCTCTGATTTACTATATGAGCATCTATCAAATCGCATATGGTGTGCGGCCTAACCGGAATTGGTTTATGTTAGCGGATCGCTGTCTACAAGATCTCGGTGGGTACTGACGTGAGATATCGTCAGCAATCCACACATACTTGATACCAGTTAACACCACGTTCTATTATCGCATGCGAGAGCTTGTCATCTGTTGCATGCTGTACGTTTTTGCAACCTGTCTTCAATGAAGATTTATTGAACTTTTCGCAGCTTTGGTTGATTCTATTTCAAGACCTTCCTTTATTAGGTTTCATTTTGCAGTCAACAGCTTCAGAACCTCATTGGTTTACTACCCTGACAAACTCGATTATGTTTATCGCGCAAGATAGAGTGCCTGGCGTCGAAACCATTGCCGCTGGCTTGCTCTGTGTAGGAACTGGCGCATTGGTATGTCGAATAGCAGTCACATAAGAAGCAAATTAGCCCGCTAAATGACAAGTAGCTGGTTTTGATCGTCTACCGTCTATTTCTCCATCCTTATGCCAAGTACCCTGGACCTTTCCTAGCGAAATTGACAAGTTGGTACTCCATCTATCATGTGTACAAGGGGGATCTACACACGGATATCTACCGGTGCCACGAGAAATATGGTAGGTTGATCAGAGTCACACCCATACTAGCAATGAAGCAGGAAACGCCGTTGCTAATCACCAGGACAGGTGATCGGGTTCGTTACGGGCCGAACAGACTTCTGATCAACACAAGAGAGGGTTTCAAGGGTATGAGAACTTCGAGCTCCTACGTGTTTAACCTTTCGAATACTGGACTAATTCATGTAAAGGCATCAATGGGCACGGAAAAAATGTCAGCAAATCAAAAGGGCATCTGAAAATCTCACTTGTTCCAGGAGTGCATCCAACCTTGACGACGATGGACGATAAGGAGCACGGCAGACTCAGAAGACTTCATAACCAGGGACTCTCAGACGCGCACATTCGTACGATCGATTCGGAGCTTAGTCGACTGGCTTTGCTATTCGCTTCTAATCTTGGTAAGACTGAGGACATCTTCGATTCCAGTCTCGAAGCTGGCGAAAACCAATGGAGTGCTCCCAAGAATCTAGCTGAATGGAGTAAGTGACGAGTCCCACGCTGGTCTAGTTGAATATCGTCAAAATCGAGAGTAATAGCCTACTAAGCGCGCCTTTAGGTGACTTTTTCACGTTCGATGTAATGTCGCAATTGGTCTTCGGCACGTCCTACCACCTTCTTACCGATGCTGCCAATCACTGGATCATCGACGGTGTCCTTGGACAAATGCGACGCATCAGCTTTCTTGTAACACTGCCAGAACTTCAAGAGCTGCAGTTCCATCGTATATTATTTCCAGAAGCCCGCAAAAAAGCAATTCGCTTCTCCGGCAAGAGTCGAGAAATCCTGGAGGCGAGACGCGCACGTGACAAGACCGACGGTGATGGATTCAAGAACGATCTCTTCTCCAAGCTCTTAGCTGCAAAGGACCCTGAAACTGGCGCAAGTCTTTCTGAAGCCCAACTGTGGGCTGAAAGTAATTTGCTAATTATAGCGGGTAAGTGGTTTAGAGGCCTGCACTGCCTGCATTGTATGACTAACATCTCGTTTAGGATCTGATACCTCATCCACTGGTATCGCAGCGCTTTTCTTTTATTTATCTCGCAATCCCGAAGCCTATGCTAGAGTCGCCCGAGAAGTTCGCGAGACATTCACTTCCAATCAAGAGATAGCGCAAGGGCCAAAGCTATCGTCTTGCACCTACCTCCGTGCATGTGTACAAGAAGCTCTACGGCTCAATCCAGCTGTAAGTGGCGCCATGTGGAGAGTCGCCCGACCAGGCGGTCTAGACATCCCAGCCGAGAATCTCCACATCCCCGCAGGTTGCGAAGTAGGCACAGGCATCTTCTCCCTCAATCACAACCCAGCCTACTTCCCGGACCCATGGGCATACAAGCCAGAGCGCTGGATCGCAAGCGAGACCGGCGAAGAAGCAGTAGCCACTGCCAAATCTGCATTTGCTACGTTCTCTATTGGTCCACGGAATTGCGTCGGCAAGAACATTGCGTTGATCGAAATCACGCTGGCTGGGGCTGCTGTTTTGAGGCAGTACGATTTCCGTCCCGCAGAGTCATCGCTGGGAGAAGTAGGAGACGGTAAAGGGACTCAGAAGGGAGTGTATCAAACTCTCTGGGCGTTCACGAGTCTGAAGCATGGTCCTTACATCCAGTTTAGGCCTGTCGCAAAGAACGACGCTTAAGAACATCGTAACGTGAAATAGCATTTCAAATTGATGGCAAAATGCATTTAGTGGAAATTTCTGTTGGAATAGCCAGAGTAAGGGATGCTAGTGAAGAGGTAGCAAGAGGCTTAAGTTCAACCGTGCTGAACTAGTTTAGGTCGCAAAAGTTTATTGGCTAGGTAGTAAATGGGATCTACACCAGTGTATAAATCTTCACAGTCAAATCTCCACGTGTTGTATGGGACGTGATCCATGGCAGAATTCATGCGACACAAACTTCAGTAGATAAGAATCACGGTGAAAATTGCCCAAGTATTTTGAAGGAGAAACACTTTACTTACCAAGAACGTGAAATCCAATCCGATGCATCTTCAAGGCTTTCCGTTGTGTCTTGTAACCTCGGAGTCACAATTGTGATGCCCTCACAAGCTGCCCATACAAGGCGCGACCGACACATTACCAGCTCACAGAAGATTGTTGATATATTCAATAATAATTGGTTCAAATTTTGAAACATATCATGCTGGCTTGTAAGTACAATGGCGGGCACATGACTATCTATCCAATAAAACGAGTGTTTAACTAGCTGACAACATACAGTATTGAACCGATTTCCCACCACAAGATATTGAGAAATATGACAAGCGAATTTGAAGTTCTTCTGTGGAAAGGCAGAAAGGAAATCTAAAAACGAAAAACAAATTGCCCGCATTGAATCTCAATCACGGACCTTTGAACCTCATTAGAGGATCAAGTAACGCAGTAATCTCCTCATTCGACTCATATGGTGCCTGATCTTTGATGCACCTTGAAACCATGTCTTCATGAACCATTGCGTCCGAAAACGAAGAGCAGGCCAGCTGCCATCTTCTCTGTCTCTTCCTTGCATAATCTTCGAAAGCATATTTCGAGATTGAGGCGAGCAGGTAACGGGGGTGAACCATGAGCGCCTGGCAGCCCTTTTGACCAAAACCGAACGAGGTGATTGAGCATGCCTTGATACCACCATCCGAGCCGGGCTGCAAGGTGACATTGGGGAAGTACAAATAACCTCGTTCCCGTAATTTCGTGTCTATGTTGTCTGCATTCCTGTTTCCAGCGATGAGGCCAGAATCCATCATCTGCAGGCAACCGTTCAGCATCCATGCTCCTGCCGCACCCTTGGAATGTCCTGTCAGCCATTTCTGACTGACGCAAGGTAAGAGGTTTCCTTCTTTCCGACCAAGATGCTTCATCTGCTGTTCGATAACGAGTGTTTCATTTAAGTCATTGAGAACTGTAGATGTTCCATGAAGTGACGCAACAGAAATGTCATCGATACTTAAACCCCATGTTGCCAGAGAGCCGCGAATGGGAGATATCCGTCGCGCTTCGTCTTTCTGCCAGAGTTGGTGATTGATGTTGAATGTAGCATCTGTCAGCTGTTTTTGTGCTTCTGTTTCTATATCGGTGGTATTTTGACGGCGGTATTGAATGCGCTCCTCTTCAGTGAGATGTACGAACATATCAATCTCTGTTTCCATGAATGCAATGCTCTCATCTCGCCAGGATGCTATCTGGTTTCTTCGATGTTCGAGCTGCTTCCGCCGATGCTTGAGATCTAGCTTGCGATCTAACAGAGGTCGGGGGAGTTCTTTAACAGTGTTGTGTTGTTCGCGTGCATTCGTCAACACGCCCTTGCCCGGTGCTGGTACAGAACGGCTTGCCTTATCAGCCGACATACTTGTATGTGCAACGACGCCGTAAATTGGTAAGCCCATCTTTATAGCCAACTCTGCTGAGGTGACAATCTGGACGCCACATCCTTGGGATTCGACAAATCCGCTCCTACTAGATGCCATCGGCCTTGACATCTCTGGCGCGCTCCTTCCAGCAGCAAACTCGGCATCAGTATCGCAGGTGGCTTTCATACTCCCAAACTCATATGAAACATCTTCGACAAAATCTTCCACACCACCAACTATACACATTTTAGCTTTCTGTGCAACAATCAGATCATACGCGGCGTCAAGGGATTCCAGTGAGGTTGCACATGCGCCGACTGGTGTCCTAATTGGACCAGATGAAGAGGTTAAAAGCATATTAATCCAAGCGCCCGTGGTGTTGACAAAGGTTTCCTGAAGTACGTCGCTCTGAACTTGTTTATCCAGAAACCTATCTCGATGCATCCTTCTAAGCGAGGAAAGCCCACCCATACTTGAGCCAATGCAATTCCCAACCTCTGAGACATGTATGTGTTGGTACAGCTCATAAGGATCCAAGATTCCGGATGATAGAAATGCTTCAACGGTGCAGACTAGGGAAAACAACGTGACCGGATCTACTTGGTGGATAATATCATCAGATATGCCGTACCTCTTTGGCGACCAGCCAGTCGGAATCTGACCCGCGACTGTTCGATTGAAACGCGATGTCCGTGGAACCATGATAGTGGCGCCAGCCTTCAATTGCACATGGTACGTTCCAGTGTCATCAGTGGACACCACTGCCTTGTCGCCATGTTTCCGTACCAAGTTTTCTGCCGACTCTGCCGAAGCTTCGAAAGGTGGTAGGTCACGCTTGAGAACCAACTCTTGCAATGATTCTTTTAACTCGGGATCATAGCCGTTGTCGCAAATTTCGGGTTCAATCTTGCGGATACCGCTATGCTCCAGAATCCGGGACATGTACTGGTTGGGAATGTCGCTGTCTTTAACCGGGGTCTGCGTGGTAGCGTCGACCCAGCCAGCCACACTGTCATCATCCATCGGCGTAGCTGCTCGATGTTTTATCAGGCCCATTATCCAAGCCATCTCAATGCAGCCTTCCAGAGAGAGTGAGCCTTCCACTTCCATTTCCCATCGGGTACGACTGTTACCATGAGGGCCGAGCTCAGCGAAACCGGTAACGACGACGGTGCGACTCAGATCAATCATGTCCTCTAAATCTATCGACAAAGGAGCAAGTTCATTTTCGTAATCGGGTAGGACCGGGAAAAGATTGCGCATGTTGCTTTTCGCATCTATAGTCTTATCCAGCTTCGTAATCTTGATCTCTGTTTCAGGCTTAGGAAAGAATGAAGTTTCCAATTCCATCTCATCGTGGATAGCTTTTGTTGTACGAGAATATGCAGTCAAGTCCCCGCGGATAGCGGCAAGCCGCTCTTTGAAGTTTTTGACCGAATCGAGACCACCGCCTAGGTCCACAAATAATGGGGCGGATTGGCATTCTGCATTGAGACGACCACCCATCAAACACACGATAGTCGTTGCCATTTCGTCGGTAGCAAATGTCCGGACACCTAACGCTTCTACCGCCTGCGCAACCACATCGTTGTCATCCATGAGCCCGGTGCCTCTTGTCCAGCCAATGACCACGCCAAAAAGGCTCAGGTACTCCGCCCAATCTTCGGAATACCACTTGGCCATGAGGATTTCGAGTGATCTCTTGGATTCTGAATATAGCCCATCCCCTCCCATCAGACCATGATTTGGAGACAATGGGAGCATTACAGTAGCCGGGCGGGTTCTGATGTTTCTCTTCTTCTTACTCTTAGCGATAGCTCCTAGCAGTCGGACTAGGTTGGTAAGCATGAGGCGGTGGGCGAGCTCCGATTTGGAGTCAATATCTTCAGCACTACGACCATTTTCCGAGATGGCTGCGAATGGTACAATGTAATCGAGATCCCAAGCTGGATCGGACTCTAGATACTGGACTAGATTCTTGACGTCCCTATGACTTCCTTGGTTGAAGGGGAGTACCCGAAGAACTGAATCCCGTGATCCATATCTTCTGTAAACATCCTGGTACATGTGTGTGGTTTCAGCAGAATAGCTGCTTGTTGTCAATGTTATTCGGGCTCCACCTTCTAGTAGAAAGCGCAATATGTTGAACCCTATCGATCTTTTTCCGGCTCCGTTAAGTAGCACGTTCTTTCCAGCGAAAGATATGCCTGATCGTTTAACTGACTGGAGGTCAGAGGCGAGAATGAGACTGAGTTTCTCTGAGAAATTCGCAACTCCATTGCTGAACTCCCTTACAGTGTAGGGCATCGACAGTAGCTTGCTGACTTTGGACTTTTCGATGACTCGCGGTATTTCCCGGAAATGAATCTTGCCAACGTTATCAACCATGGTTAGGGGTGCCATGCATTTCGATCTATCAATGAATACGGGATCGCGGCCTTTCGAGATGAGGCAAGCTTGATGAATAAACTGTAGTGATTTGTGTAGTATCGCTTGATCTTTTGACCCGGTATCGATTCTTGATATCAGATACTCGATCTGCGAGATGGATCGGTCACAAGCTCTGTTGATGACGCGGAATGAAAGGTCTTCGATCAGGGTCGACTGGGTTTCTATATCTAGAGCACCCAGAAGTTGCTTTAGACGTACAATGTCTTGCGTGTTCCAGTTCCAGTAAGAGTCATACGTGCGCTCTTTCTTGACATCGAATTTGGCCAGGATGCCTTCACCATAAACCTCACCATGCTCGGATCTCCAGACATCCAGTTCATCGATGGCTTCTTTGGCTGCTTCATTTCGGAGATTCGGCTCACCGCTTGCGGGCGATGAATCTTGAACGTGAAAATTCAGCACTTCCCGAATATCTTTCACAAGAGTCGATGATTTTTCGGCCATCTTCCGCATTGCTTCCGAATCAACCACGACTGTTTGGTCATTTGTGGGCTCGGCCGCTGACATAGTTATTCCTTCTTGTTGGAAATAGTTGGAAACCCATACAGTAATGCGCTGGCGTGCCTCTACAGCTGAGAGGCGTGCACTTGGTGGATCGGCCAACATTGAAAGTAAGACGGCATCTTGCCGCATAGCACCTAGACCCCACTGATTTTCCAGAGTCTGACGAATGGTGGACTGGGCAAATTCAGGCGGAAATTTAGCAGAGATAAGTCTGCTCACCATTGACTCGGTCTGTTTACCAAGTCTTCCGGTATGATTGAGACTGAGTATACGAAAGAGTTCCTCTAGGGGTAAATCTTCTGGTCGTTCAGGTATCTTGCCCGCGAACTCGGCATTCAAGTCTCCCACAATCTCATTGGTAAGTGTTGAGCGACCTGAAGGCGTCATAAGTTGAGATTTGCTTAACGAGCGCACTATAACTTACCTGCCGCAAGACTGCTGATCGAAGCGGTTAATGGTATATCTTGGAAATCCTTCTTCAATTTTCCCGCGAGTATAGTAAGGACTATGTTTGATGTGGGCGTTTCAACATCTTTCACAGATTCTAGCGGCTGAGTTGAATTTGCGGTAGTTGCTGGGATCGGTGCTGGCATTGCTTGTGGTTTCGCGAGTTCAGTTGGTGGGATGGGCTGAGCATCGACCGGCGATGGCTGTTCGCTATTGGTTTGCTCTGGAAGCTCGCGGTAATAGATCTCATCCTGGTCATTCTGAGGTCCAAGAATGCGTCTCTGGATGCCTTGCGATTCATCATGCTCTTTGAAGCCCGCGCTCCACGTTCTCTTCATCATATTGGTGAGTACATTGGATGGCCCAACCTCCACGACGCGTTCAGCGCCCAGTTGGCCTAGAATGGCATTTTGCGTATCAATCCTGCGATCATAATTCAATCAGCAAGAGCGCAAGGCTAAATCTCGATCTTCGCTTTTTATCCTGGAATCTCGCCTATGCACCCAGTGTTGCGGTAGAGAAACGTACCACTTTACGGGAAATGTGAATTGATGTCTACCGCCAATTAGAACTATTCATGCACAGAACATACATATAGATACGTACGCGAGCAATTCTATGAGCAGAGTGTGCGTGAGTTCCCGTTCTAGATCAGGATGCATGATTTCTTGTCGAATACGGTGCAGAGCACCTATCACCGACGGTAACTTGGAAGGTTTTCAATGACTCGGGAGAGATGCAGGAGAAATTACTCAGACTCTCGCGCAGTCTTTTGGTTCAACGTAGGTCGGAAGACCTGGGCAAGATTTTGCCTCACGTAGTCATGTCTCTCACTATCACTGCTGAATCACTCGACGGCATAAATCACTCTCATTGGTTCACTGCTCATTTAAGACCGGGCTTAAACAAGCATTAGCGTACAGTGCTCAAGAAAAGCTTACTGGAACAATTTATGCACCCGCACTGTACGTAATCATTTGATGTTGTATTATTATGATTGACCAAATCACGTGCTAGGAACTGACCCAAGACAATCTCTGGTACATGCTGACGTGAGATGACGAGAGTTTCAAGGAGCAAACCAAATCCTTTGACATTGTTCTCTTTCGGTAAGCGAACATTTGTGCGATGGTGCTGCGCCTAATATGCCACCAATCAAGAGTATACTACTAAGAGGACAGGTATCCTAGGCTATCCCGTAATCGCCTTTAATATGAGGAAAATCGAGTTTCCAGGTGGCATGGTTTGCTATGCTAGCGCCGAGTTACTAGATCAAGTAGGTACCCCTAGTTCCCCAAATATCAACATATATGCGGTCATACGTATCGAGATCTCGAGAACAACAAGTAATGCTCACATAGATTGCTGCATTCAGCTATTGTAGTTAAATATGTGGCAATTTCAGGCGAATGACAAGTTTTAAGGTCCGATGACGGCAAAACTGTGTCGATAATGCTATCCAAGCCTCATCCTCATGCATTGTAGCTAAAACTCGATAATACAGTATTAATACAGAAGGAATGGAGAAGATCTTCTCTCCACCTAAGTATCTTATAAGAAGACACCGTGAAAGTCAGAGCTACTTTGGTAATCACGAGTGTTCGCTTTCTCCAAGCTCAAAACCTTACTCAATTCCGAACACTCTTTTCTCCTTGTTAAACGCCCACAGTTGAAAATCAATCAAGTGAAAATGGGGTCAATGCCAGCAACCAACGCAAGAATTCCGCCCCCAAATCCCGACTATCGTAGGTCATGTGTCCTGCCTGGCCGAGGTCCCGAATTGATGTGTTTCATTCTCTAGAATGGGATAAATACAGTACCAAGAGAAACAATGGTGAGCCAATTTCGCACAAGGATTATCTCGCTTATGGTTAAACTTCACCGCCATGATCGACGCATATCTGCGGGTTAGTTCTAACTAACGAAATAGTCAACGGACATTGTGAATGCAAATGGACGCCAGAGACGGGATGGTCCGAGCCTGAGTTTGTGACGAGCCCCTACCTACAGTTGCATGGGTTGGCACCGGGATTGCATTACGGTGAGCACATTGTCTACCACGCTAATGCGAAACGCATGGGCTCCACCTCTAAAACCAACTGCGAGTAGGCCAACATGTTTATGAGGGTTTACAAGCCCGACGGACGCAAGACAATAACATACTTATTTTCCGCCCCGAGGCAAATGCACAGCGCATGCAGCAAGGAGCCGAGGCCATTTCCATGCCCGCGGTGCCCGAAGAGCTTTTTCTCAAGGCTGTCCATTTGGCAGTGGCCCGCAATGCCGAATTCGTTCCACCTGCTGACTACACAGGAAGCTTGTATATTCGACCTCTTGAGTTTGGCTCAGGGTGCCAGATTGGGCTGGATCAGCCAGACGAGTACATGTTCTGCGTCTTCGTGCATCCCCAGGGCATTGACCTTTACGGCAACGGAACGCTGCGGGCGCTAGTATGCGAGGACTTTGATCGAGCAGCCACTCGAGGCACTGGTTCTTTTAAAGTTGGCGGTAACTACGCACCCGTCATGAAGTGGTCGAGGGAAGCGAAGAAGCCGGAAAACGGTGGCTGGGGTGTGCTTTTGCATGTCGACAGCAAGACGCAAACGTATATCGATGAGTTTAGTTCGTCAGGTTTCATTGCCCTCTCAACTGCACTAGATCCGGATACTCAGTGCGAACGC
Organism: Periconia digitata; assembly: GCA_948474695.1. Taxonomy (NCBI): domain Eukaryota; kingdom Fungi; phylum Ascomycota; class Dothideomycetes; order Pleosporales; family Periconiaceae; genus Periconia; species Periconia digitata. Next base: position 2,042,661 of record CAOQHR010000002.1, read on the forward strand.
ACAACGGTAGTGTTGGCGACTAGTCCCGCTGCCCTTGAAAGCATCACTGCGGTGACTGTGTCCGAATTGGCGTCGTCATTTGGATGGGAAGTTGTTAAGCGACAGGTAAGCCTACGGCTTTGGTTTCCCAAAACAAGACTAATGCGGCGATATAGGTAAGCCTAGATGAGCTCACGAACTTCAGCGAGGTGCTTGCAGTAGGTACAGCTGCCGGTTTGGTGTCAGTGTCGCTGATTCGGCACGAATCGACCGATCGTGATTTTAAATTCGTGGAGAATGGACCCGGTTATCAGAAGCTATCTAAGATGCTCAAGGATATTAAACATGGTAGAGTGTTGGATACTTTTGGGTGGTGCGCGCCTCTTCGCTACGAGGAGTTTGTGTCGACTAAAGAGGGTTGAGGTTGTCTAGTCTAAACCTACTCCATACAATGTGCAATGTAACTCAAGCCAACTTGCACTATCGCGCCAACTTTCTCACTGCCGATCAATCCATCAATCCCCACAGTTCCGACTTTACCATCAGCCTCTATAAGGAGACCCGCTTCTTGGAAGATGTGCTCGGGCGCCACGGTAATCCTTCCCGCCTTGAAGACATATTTCGACACCAACGTCGCAAATAATGTCCTGCGCAGTTGAACATCCGTCGCCAAGTTCTGAGGTCCACCTAGGAGGTCTGGATCTCCCCCAATCTTTGTCCCAGGCTTCGTGAAATACGTGACTACGTACATTGCTTTGTCTGTCCAAGCCAGGATGCGAGATGAAACGTCATAGCGCTGGTAGGGGCGAATCTCTCTTTGGAATTTGCATTGCACTCCGGCCAAAATGAACGCAGGCGATCCCATGTCGGCTAGCGATTGACTCAAGAGACCTGTTATGAGCTCGGCGCGGCTAATATCTGCATCGGAGAAAAAGGTGCTGTTAGATTTATGGATGTTGATATCCAAATCTAACGCCACTGCTGTGGATTGGAAAGTGCAATACTTGAAAAGAGTCGGCCGCGCGGCATGGGGCGGATTTGTCGGTGTCGAGTTAGGCGAATGCGCCGATGCGCTTTGAGAAGCCTTGTTTTTTGGCCCAGACCACTTGGCCTTCAACAATCGACATATAGATGGGGCGAGTCGAACTGTGTAGGCTAGCGGTAGGGATTTGGTATTGACTGCTACAAAACCGACGAATAGAGTTCCGGCAACCAGATAATATGATGGCATCTGTTGGATAATGCTGAAGGCCTGAGAAGACATAGCCTATATAGGTAATTGAAACGATTATCCTTCTAGATAAGCTTCGATAGAATTCGGAGACGTGTTGGTGGCAATGATTGTTTTGGTTAAGTTCGTAAATTTTGGTGCTTTCGTGCGAGTTGCCCGTCACTCAACCTGGGCTTTCTAAGACGAAGGTGTGATTTATCTATTTTCTGACCCGCTATAACCCCTGCGCCGTTCGACTAGAGGATTACTTACCTACATGACAATTACCATATGAAGTCATAATCCAGCATTTTCACGTAAGCATGCATACAACGTCTGCATGATGTGTGCGACGTGCGAGGTCTGAGCTGAAGAAAACGCTTACATGCTCCCTGTGTACTCTCTTCGAGCGGCCACAATAGCCCAAAGGCACGAAGAACTGAATACAAGTAACAGAACTTGTTCGCAAGCAGCTTAAAAGACTAGCAGTACTCCTCATCGAGTCCTGTATACTAGATACTACTGCATGCGCGAATACCCTGGTAGAAAGCTTCAAGGCAAACTCCAAAAGGAGGCAATGGAGCAGAAGGGGCAGGTAAGCAGGCACAGCACAGACTGCCGCCCACGGTAGAGGAGGACTAGTGCGTAGAATGGAGGAGTACTCCACAGGGCTTGAAACTGCTACAAGGTAACGTAGACTTGGCCTTCTCTGCTTTATATATCAAGTCTTCTTCGTATCTAAGCTTATCTACCGTGGCGCCATGCCATCTCCCCCCCACACCCCGCCTGCCATGGCCGATGTCAATGAGCGTCGTAAAGCCCAGAATAGAGCTGCCCAGAAGAAGTACCGTGAGTTGGAGGACGCCTGCAGAGACCCGTGAATATCATGAAACATCTGCTAATATACCTATTTATCGCAGGCACAAGACAAAAGCTGCGCATCGATCTCGCCAGAGCTATTCTATGCGAAAAGCCACACCAGCAGAATGATATAGCGACAGACGCCTTGGCAGCCACCCTCGAGCAGTATGGCTTGCCCTTTGATCTCGATGGCGGGAGTACCCGCAACACGGGTTCTACCGACTCGTCAACGACGACCGCCACCACCAACAACACCAACACAACAGCAGACGACATTCATTCCCTGGACCCGTCGCTTGGTCGCCTAGATTGGATGCACAGCAGCGGCGACTCCAATTCTTGCAATGGTGCAATGTCCTCATCAAACACGCCCCCACTGGCACTGTCGCCCAGTGACATTGACAATTTTATTCTGATGAGCCCTGCATCGCATCGCATGCCATCCTTGTCATCAGCGTCAGTCTCAGATTGGCCAGGGTCCGTCGTCGCCCACGACGAATGTACAGAAGAAAACACCAGCTACATCAACAGCAGCAGCAGTAGCACCGCCTCCACGACCATACTCGACGAAACTTCCAGTCCCTTATACACAGCCATTACATTGGGAAACATAGAAATGGCCCGCCTCCTCGTCCGCTCCGGCGCAAAGCTCGACTTGCCCGACCGAAATGGTGACACCTGGTTGCACCACTGTGTTCGGCGCGGCGATATTACGACGGCCAGTGCAATACTCGACCTAGGGGCGAATATCTTGCACACTACAGCTGGCGGAAGGACGCCGCTGCATCTGGCTGTCACAACAGGGAACGAGGCCATGGTTTCCATGCTCCTTGACTGGTGTATGAATGCAAAAGATCCGCCTGGTGCTGCTCTCCCAACTCCCCTCACTTCTGCTGCTAGTCCCAGTCCAGATCCCACTTCGACAGCATCGACTATGGTGCCCACGCACAGTAATGCCGTTCGAACGTTGTCAGGTCGCAGATCTAGTTTGTTAGCCCACATCATAGACGCCTGCGATGCCCACAATATGACGGCTCTGCATCTTTCCGTCAAGCTGCAGCGCATCGAGATTCTGAAGACCTTACTTGAGTACGGTGCGAATGTGATGTAACATGTTTCTAGCTAATCGTCTCTGGTCTTTTCGTTTAGCCTTTCCGCTCCTCACGTTTTCTTTGGTCTCTCGCTCATCTCTATGAAGATATCTGTGCAAACACTTGCTGAGATGATTTGATCTATTTTATTCACGGACTGAACGATTCAGGGCATTAGATACATCTCTCTTCGAGGGAGAAGAATTTAAATGAAGTAAAAACCTGGAATGAAATTAGAATCTTAAAACAATGTGTACATGGGTCAGTTAAGATGTATCTGACCATTAGAGAACTGGGGATACCGAACATTTGAATATGTGAACATCGAATGCACATGCTACAACTCCATCACGTGACATTTGTGACAACAAATGCTCCCACAATGCCCACTTCCAGTCACGCATGTGAACAGTAAAAAGTCCTACCAGCAGTAATATCTGCTCCATCTCATCTAGTCTATCTGGCTATAGGAATACGCGTGCGTATAACCTCCATTACTACTGGCCAGGACGCTACGCTGCACTGCGCTGCAATGCACTGTACTACACTCTGCAATTCTATAGACCCTGCCGATAACTCAAGTGCTGTAACGTAGAGTACCGCGTTTCATGTTGGCAGAACATCTGATCTGATGCAGGTGACACGTCTTTCAGGATCGGGATTCCCACAGGCACCCCCAGCGATTTTCTGTTCTCCCAAGTAATTCAATACATATTTTTATTCAATAATATATATATATTATCTTGTGGCAAAATTCGTTTGGTCTTTTTGGTTATCGCTTGTTATTTTGGTTTATTCATCGTTGTCACTCATAGCTGTGTGTAGGATCACCTAAGCTCCAACTCAAAATAAATAAATAAATATTATCATGTATGCCCATATGGAACTCCGTGCTACTCAATCAATGTTTCTCAATGTCCTTTCTTCCGACAATGTAGCTATGCGTGCCTTTTCTTTCAAGAAGAATTTATGTGTAATTTTCATTCAAAGTGTCTGTTCCCTCACAGCATCGGAAGTCTTGTTCGGAACTGATCGTCTATTTTTTCACGCTATAGATTGTATATAAAGTTCAACTAAAGACAGAAACCGAAGAAGTAAACATGTTTTTTAAGAAGATGACTATCATGATAAAGTCCAAAGGCAGTGAAGAGTTGAACGAAAAGACGGAATAAGAAAAGGGCAAGAGAAAAAGCTATGTACAAGCACAACGCAAGGGTTGTCTGCTTTTGGAGAAACCGGTGCTCAAGGCGGTAGTTGTTATGATGAGCTGTCCGGTTCCATCGCAGCAGCCATGGCTTCCAGTGTAGACTGCTCGAACATGGTTGATACACGGAGCAACCAATGGTGACGCTTGAGCTCGACGGCCAACCGCAGCGCTAGGAGTGAGTTGCCATTTAGATTTTCGAAGAAGTCGTCATTTCTGCTTAGCTGGATGTTTTCGTCCAGGTGTAGTGTTTTGGTCCACAGAGAGGCTAGTAGACGTTCGGTTGACGATAGTGCAGCGTCGCTGTCATCATTTGCCTCGGGAAAGATGGCTAGGGACTCAATGGCTGCGTTGCGTACGAGTTTTTGGAGACGGCTTCGATCAAGCTCGCCGGCCGTTGTCAGCGGGAATGTAGGCGTTGACGTGAAAAAGGTCGGGATGCTTGTGGGCGGTAGTAACGCTTGGAGTTTGGATCGGAGTGTTGTAGCGCCTTCTCCACTAATCCAGGATCTGGAGCTGCTAGCAATCACAATGGCTCCAAGTCGGGGTTCATCTCCCAGTGCTTGGGGAGCGTATAGATCTACTACAACGTCCGCGAAAATTGGTAGGTGATCTCGTATTGCTTTTTCGATATGTCTGACCTCAAATCTATGGCCATTGATTGTCTGCTTCTGTTCAGTCGTTGACTCAATGAGACTTAGCGACCCATCTACATTGGCTCTGAACTGCTGCAGCTTTGCGGTTCTGGGTTCCCTATCACCAGATTCGGAACGATAGGAATGCACAGGTTTAAGGGTTCCGATTGCCCCTCGAGGGATGCGCGCGGATATGTTGTGCGGATTGACGACGGAAATGTGTGTTCCAACTGCAGAGCTTACAAACTCTCCATGGTGGTCTTGCGAAGGGGATCCTACAAACGCGATAGTGCCCATATCTGCTACACCCCAGGCTAGGTAAAGCCCGACGAACCGACTCCATTGAGCTGTGTCCTGGCGTGTCGGAATGCCGCCGTACAAACATAGATGCCGCAAAGTCGGCAAATCATGTGGGTTTAGTGCTCTTGATACAGCCACCGGAATTGTAGCAACGTTGACGCGGCACGTCTCGATACTTTTAGTCAGACTGGCAATGCTGCCATCCAGCTCCGGAAAACAGAGGGTGCCACCGTGTGCAAGAGGGGCTAGTATGTCGACTAGCATTGTGGTGGACCATAGTTCGTTGTACATCAACGATCGGGTGTCCGTATCCATTGTCATCTGATTGCCCAACTTCGACAACTCAGCACATAACTCTCCATGAGTGGTAAAGCTGAGACCAGAAACTGGGTCTTCGGAGAGAGGCAGGAATCCAAAGGCATAGTCAGATGACGTGGGGGTTACGGGAGAGCGATAGGCCGGTTTCAGGAAAGCCGTATTAGGTGCCGGTAAAGTATCTGCGGCGACGACAACACATCGGCAATCAGACAGTTTGGAAAGAGACGAAGCATATGATGGCGAAACCACGACTGTAGATATCTTCGCTCGGTGTAGCAGTTCCGAAATCGCTCTGTTATCGGTGTTGGGACAGAAAGGGACTATATGACTTCCAGCCTTCCAGACGCCTAACATGGCGACAACGGCCCATGGAGATCTATCGAGAGCGATGCCGATAGCTTGATTAGACCGAATGCCTTGCCTAACTAATCGTTCAGCCAAGGAGTTGGAGTAATCTTCGAGCTGCATATATGTCATGTAATCTTGTGAGAACTCAATAGCTGGATGAAATGGGTTGTTATCGACGTGATCTCGTATGAGATGGTGTATATGTTTTTCGTTGCATGCGACGTTTCCCTTGGATTTACCATTGAATCCAGCTTGTGGGGGTCGCAGGCTCTCCGCATGGGATTCTGAGAATGGACTAAGATTGCCGACTTGTGTCGATGATGGCTTGTATAACATTTGTTCAAATAACGAGATGAAAGTCGACATGATGCTGTCGATGTGTGAGCTCTGCAGAATGATGGGATCATAAGCAAAGGTGACCATCATCTCTTTTCCACCATTCAGTACTGCGATATCGACGTCGAGAGCATTTGGTGACAAGCCTTCTGGATTCTCGTACACACGTGGAGAGTAGACGCCCGTTGTTTGAGCATCAAGATCATCAAATGTAACAGCTTGAAAGTTAAATAAGCTGTGCAATTTGCATGCTTTGTTGCAATCTTCATCAATCTGCGATATTCTTTCCCATCCAATGTGAGCATGCGGTATAGCTTCAAGGTGATTCTTCGTGCATTGGGCAAGGAAAGATGCAATGTCAAGACTGTAATCGATGTTGGTGCGGTAAGGAATGAAAGCTGCCGTTGGACCGGTCATATTCTCTATATCGGGAATGCTGGCAGCAGCGGGTGCTCGACCGGATAAGATACTTCTGAAGATAATATCAGTGCTTCCCGTAAAATGGCCCACGGTAAGTGCCCATGCTGCTTGCGCAATGGTAGGGACAGTAGCGCCTGACTGGCGAGTTAGGTGTGGAGATGGGAACGGCAGCCTTTGCTTTATTGACGACGAAGCCATAGGCATGTAGCTTGCGGCGACACCTGCGGGTTTTCCAGGGAACTCTGCTCCAGATGCACCTTTAAGCATCTTCTTCCAAAATGCGATGGCGTCCGCAGGATCCAATTCTGTTTGATATCTAACAAACTCTTTGAATGGTGTAGCTTTATCGTGGGTATCATCGTCATACTTGAATGAGGGACTGGAGAATAGCCTGGACCAGACAGGACTTAAAGACCACCCATCATAGAGGGCGTGGGACAAACTCAGAAGAACAGTTACTCTTTCACTCGTATCAAGGGGATTTCTCAGTGGAGAAGTTGGTTTCACGAGTCCAACACGAGCTAGCGGCTGGCCATACCCGTGATTGTTGTACACGTAGTTGGCGAATGTTTCAACATCTGGCATTTCTTCCCATGTCAGAGCACAGTGTTTTCTGACGACCTGCAAGGCGCCACTTTCTTGGCCTGGAACGATTCTGGTTCGCAAAAGCTCGAATCTCTGGAATGCTGATTCCCACGAGTTTTTGAGTCTCACTAGATCGGATGTGGGTATGTCCATATTGACAACCATGAGCCATGCATGAGGAATCCTCGCGGTCAAGGCCATGGAGCCCTCCTGCATGGGTGTAGCTGGATATATGTCTTCGACATTTTCGATTTCCAATCCATACATCGGTAGTGTGGAGTGAATCGCACTTTGTTTTTCGGTTTCGGAGATCAAATCGAATTGCGCTGATGGCGACACTTTGAAGGGCAGCTTAGTGGCGGATAATCGATTCTGTATTGGCTCGATTTCGTTTGCCATATCTGAAAGAAGAGGGTTTGAGAATATGGCAGCAAATGTGGTCTGGTAGCCATGGGACCGCGCTAAGCTGACTAGTTTGATTGCAGAGAGCGAGTTACCCCCAAAGGAGAAGAAGTCGCTGTCTACATTCAAAACATCTTTGTTCACCCCCAATAAAACCTCCCACCAGTCGCATAGCATCTTCTCGCTGGTATTTAGCGGACGAAGACTTTCCCCGTTTTCGTTATTTGGACTGTCGAAGTCTAGGGAGCTGAGACATGTTGCTACAAAACCACGATCCAGTTTGCCTCTTGCCGTGTTCGGGAGCCGATTGAGCGCAATGAATGTAGAGGGCACCATAAATGATGGGAGTACCGAGCGGAGACTGTGTTGCAGCTTGTTGGCTATGTTGTGGGGATAGTCAGAGCTCCCAGTTCGCAAAAACGAAAAGCGCACACCATCTAGCTCGTGCATGAATTCGATTTCCATGACAAGAAATGCGACCAATATTGGATCTGCTTTGGTTGAGCGTGGCTGATGGCGCATCGATGGTGGATCGCAGAGTTGGACAGTGCAATAGCGAAAGAGCGTGTCCGCGCTCATCGAATTCTGGATGTGATGCTGCACCTCACCCACATCAATGCGCTGACCACGAATCTTGGTTTGACCATCTCGTCGGCCAACGTACTCAAGAGTCCCATCTGACTCATATCGAACCTGGTCTCCCGTGCGATAGACTCGCTCTTCACGCGATGATCCAAGGGAACTTTCGAAAGACACGGTGATGAAAGAGCGCGATGTAGCCTCTTCCATGCCATGATAGCCACGGGCCAACTGGTGACCACTAAGACAAAGTTCACCCACTGCACCAATCGGTAAGAGGGTGTTTGATTCTGGACTCATCACCCACGTGTCCATGCCAACCCCCGTTCCAATGTTGGAACAGCTTTTCTGATTGGCATCCGCCACAACTTCTCTAACAATCGAATAGATGCATGCCTCAGTGGGACCATACGCGTTGTAAATGCGGCGTCCGGTCTGTGCCCAAGCATCGAGATCTGACTGTGAAGGACTCTCGCCGGCAAAAACCACAAGGTCCACGTTTGGGAATGTACTGCCATTCAACAGTCGCCCAACCGTTGGTGTCAACGCTAGTGCATTAACATCCATTTCGAGAATAGAGGCGGTTAAATCGTCCGTGCGAGCCTGCTCAGATGGGACGCAGACACAGCCTCCGGCGGCGAATGTAGTAAAAATCTCGAATAGACTGACGTCGAAGGTGAAATTACTGAATTGGAGCATCCGCGTATTCCGGTTCAATTTGAAATGATCTTGATGGAGGGCAATGGCACTCGACCAAGCTGCATGATCGATCTCCACTCCCTTAGGCTTGCCTGTGGTTCCAGATGTATAGAGTAAGAATGCGAGTTGCGCTGCAGGAGAACTATTGCTGTGGGTTTGATTCGAATGACTCGATTCAGGTGACGATTGTGGAAGGGAAGCTAAATCGACTGGTAAGATACAACGACCGACAAAAAAATCTGCGAGGAATTCGGAATGTCTCGGGGAGGTTAAGATGATCCCAGCCTTGGCTGTTTTCACGAGATCTTCTAGACGCGATGCCGGCTGGGTAGGGTCAAGAGGTACAAAAGCACAACCGGCTTTGAGTATTGCAAGCATCGATACCAGTGCAGCTGCTGACTTGTCGAAATGCAAACCGACAAAACGGGATTCTCCATTATAAGCCATTCGCTGGAGTATGTATTGCGCCAGAGTATTCGCACATTGGTCTAGCTGATGATACGTCAGAACTGCATCATGAGACGATACAGCCATCGTGGATGGTTGCTCATGAGCAGTCTGTTCCACGATCTGGTGCACAAATTTTGGCGAAATATACTGCTGTTGTCCCGGATTCAAGTTTAGAATGGCATCAATGTGACTGGGCGCAGTAACCATGAGGCTACCCAGGTCATTGGGTTCCAGGTCAGTAGCGGATTGACAGATGTTCTGTAGCATGTGGTCAAACTGTTGCATCGCGAAGGTAAGAGTCTTTTCATCAATGCATTCAGAATCAAAGGCAGCCTCGATATGGAGTGAACCTTCCTCAATGCCACATTCAAGAACAAGAGGATATGGATGGAAATTAGCTGCATCGATAGGTATGGGAACGATTTCAAGTTCACCGAGACGAGCGTTTTGTGTGGATGACCCTGGACTGATGACTAGTAAGGTGTTGAAATCGCAAGCCTCTCGCGCAGCAGGACTTAGGCTTTGGATCTTTTGCAGGCCAAGGTGCTGGTGAGGCAGAGCTGAGTTAATTACTCTTTGCAATGACCGCAAGTAATCACTCAACAGCACATCATGCTGGACTCTGATTTGTCTGGGCACTGTAGCGATGGTCGGTCCCACGAGTTCCTCGATATTAGGAAGTGCGATATCTCGACCGGATAATGTTACGCCATAGGACACCAATGTAGTATCGGAATACTTGGCTAGAGTCATGGCCCACACGGCATTGACCAGATCGGCTGGGGTGACGGAGAGATGTCGACAAGCCTCAACGCTGTAATTCAGTTGAAATGTTTTGCTCGAACTCGCAGATGGCTTGTGAGAATTCGCTTTGAATGGCCATTTGAGTCCACTTGCGTCTTGGTCAGCCAGATTGTTCTGCCAGTACTCTTCAGAGCTTCTTGTGTTCTTCAAATTCAGTTCTTTGATGAAAGACTGAAATGGTGGATTGGCTTGGGTTGCATCCAAAGTTCCCTGATATATTTCCAGTGCAGTGTTCCAAATAAGTTCCATTGACCAGCCATCATACGCGGCGTGGTGAATACTAATGATGAAGCAACCGGGGCTACCTGGTTCTCCGGAAACTGCACCCAGGCGTACCAGTGGAGACCCGTAGGAAAATTCCTGAGTCCGTTGTGCTGCCATCTGTTCGGCGGCTGAAGTTCCGGTGACGTAGTAGGCTGCCAAAGCCGGTCGTGCGACGACGATAAAGCTACCATGCGGTCTCAAGATAATTCGGCTCCTCATGATCGCGAAGCGCGCACTAGTCTCTTCCCATGCTAAAAGGAAACGGCGGATATCCAAATCATGAGGTAATTCGAATGCGGCATGTAGACAATATGCTTGATCTTTTGTATTTGAGGAGGATATTGCCATCAACGCTTCCTGCATAGGACTGCATGGGAAAACGTCCTCAATATCCTCGACGGATAGTGAGCATTCCGCCGAGATCTCTTGAAACGACTGCTCATCCAACTTGAAGTTGAAGTTATCTAGCAATGCAAAAGGCGTGTTGAAAGAGTCTTCGCTTATTGTCGACGCTCGAGATGAGACAAGCTCCGATGATGCGGAAGTAGAGATTGTGGTTGAGTTACTGGTCAAGAGATTTGCCATATCCATTAAACACGGATTGGTGAAGATCTGCGCGATAGAAATATCCATCCCAACACGTCGGCATTCGGCTTTGAGTCGCATAGCAATCAAAGAATTTCCCCCGAGATTGTAGAAATTACTTCTCTTGCTGACCACTTGAACACCTAGAACCTTTTCCCAGATTTGGCATAGGAGCATCTCTTCGTCCGTTTCAATATCTTCGCCATCGGTCGATATGGCAAGTGATGATGTGTACCCCACGAGCTGAGCACGCGTCAATTCTGAAGCAGCTACCTTGAGGGCACGTCTGTCGGTTTTGCCAGAGATCGACAACGGGATCCTGCCGATTGGAATATATGCTTGGGGAAGCATGTATTGTGGGAGCGATGACATTGCAGATTGTTTACGCAGTATCTTGGTGACCGCCGAATGTAACTTCTCGATCGAGTCTGCATCAACCTGAATGAGTGTCTCACTCCCGGGGGGTTCTTTTGACTTCTCTGGCTTAGATTTGACACAGACGAAACAGACCAGGATATCAGCTTCGCCGAGACTCGCTCGCTTCAACAAATCGACGAAGATGGGGCCGTCATCTTGGTCAAGACCTGAGCTTAGTACAGTTTCAATCTCCCCAGCTTCCACGCGTTGACCGTTAATTTTCATTTGGCTGTCTTTTCTTCCTATGAAGTTTATTGTTCCATCGGAATTGTATTGAACAAGATCGCCGGTTTTGTAGAGTTTGCTATCCGGTCGAATGTCTCGAAGCCAATCTGGACTATCAATAAACACTGCAGCTGTGATTTCGGGTCTTTTGAGATAGCCTCTGGCCAGTATGGGGCCTTCTATGAGCAGTTCGCCTATACTGCCCACTGGCCGAAGAACATTGTGATCATTTTCATCAACGATCCACGTAGCACACCGAAATCCACGTCCGATATTAGATGCGCCCGTTTCTAGAGTGACATTTGAGTGCGCTAAGCATGCTACGGTAGCTTCAGTAGGACCGTACATGTTGATCAATCGAAGACGACTAGCCCATGTGCTCACTTGCGGCACAGAAAGCGGTTCGCCTGCCAGGACGAGAGTTTTCAGAGTAGGAATCGATGAGGGGTCCAGCAGAGCAGCGAAGGATGGAGTGAACCCGGCATAAGTAGCTCTGCTCTGTGCCACAAATTTCGTGAGCTCGACTGGGCTACGGTCTTCTTCTTTCGGGATACAAATGCAGCCCCCAACTTCGATGGTAGCAAATATGTCGCCTATCGACGCATCGAAACTGTATGACGCGAATTGCAAGCACCTTGTATCCGGTCCTAGGAGCGTCATGCATGTGGCGGACGCAAGATCTTCCAACCCAGTGACAAATGCGCGGTGGGTAATCAGGGTACCTTTTGGAGTTCCTGTCGTACCAGAAGTGAAAACCGCGTACATGAGGTTATCCGGTTTCACTAATCCCGGTATCGAGACATTGTTTGGTTCCCGTAGTTCAGAACCGACTAGTGCATCATCGAGCCCGGGACCAACCTCGATCACAGAGACTGTCCTATCCTCGGCAGCTGCACGATGCTTGAAGCCACGAGAATCGGCTGTTAAAGGCGAGCATACCACGATAGAGGCTTCGAGTTCGGTCACAAGGTTCCACAACCGTGCTTCTGGGTGCGCCGGATCTAGAAGCACAAATGCCGCCCCTGCTTTGAGAATAGCCAGCATAGCAACGATTGTCCAAAGCGACTTCTCGAAACAGACAGGAATCAAATCTTCTGGGCCAACTCCATTCCGGGATAAGTGTAGACCAAGGCGAGTGGAAGCATCGTGAAGTTGTTTGTACGTCATGACTCCATCCCAGCTGTATATCGCCTCCCTGCTGGCATGAGTTGTTGCTCGTTCGACGAAGATCTCGTGCGCGCATTTTTCCAGAGGGGTAATCAGAGGGCCATTCCATTGAAGAAGTGAGGCAAAATCACGACGACTCGGCTTCAACATACCCCTGAGACTTTGGTGGGGATCGCGTACCAGTTCTGACAGAATGTGACTGAGCGAACCGGCCACATTTTTGACGTGTTCACTCTCAAAGGCCGGACTCAGGAAGTCAAAGTGCATCTCAATTTTCCCCTCTGGTTCATCTATGTCGACGAACAGGGACAAATCGAACTCGGTAGGGTCTTTCTCCACGATTGTTTCAAATATTAGATCATGACCATGATCAATCTGAGATTGGCGGGAAGGCCTGCTCGCAAACGAAACACCACTATTGAACAACAGGGAATTGCCCGGCAAGCTCATTGTGCTCTGGATCTCAGCGAGCGAAGTGCCTTGGTGAGCGATGGCCTCCGCGGAGGATTCATGAATATTTTTCATGAATTCAGGCAGAGTCGTGTTGAGATTCCGACCAAAGTTCACGTAACAGACCAGCATGGCAATGAAGGGGCCTACGGCCTCTTCTATCCCGTCGATTGGAGCATCACGCCCTGAAGCGAGGTATCCAAAAACAGCTTGATTCTCGCCAGTGTACAGTCGCAGCACAAGCGCCCATGCCAAATGGACTATAGTCGGTATGGTAACCTGCAAATCAGTTGCGACCCGCTGAAGTTCCGACAACTTTATTTCTAGAGGCACAAGCGCTTGGCATCTCTGTGACTTCTCAAGTTTAGACGATTCGCGAGCCATGCTTGTGTCGGACAAGTGGGGGAAAAGGCATGGTTTGGCACCATCCAGGTAGTCTTTCCAGTATGAAAGACTTCGATCCCGGCGGCCCGGTTGGCGAATGTAGTTAAGGAAATCAGCGAAAGTATTTCGCGGGCGATGCAAAGACACTGCGCGCTTGCTGTATGCGCTCGAAAGACTTTGTAATAACGGCATCTGAGACATACCATCAAAGACGATGTGATTGATCTGCAGCCTGACAAAGGTTCTCATATCGTTGGTTGAACAAATGAGGAACCTATGGGGGACCCTTTTGTCAGCGAAAAGACCTTCATCTTTGTAAGCCGTGTAACTACGCAACTGCTCCAATGCGTCTTCGGAGTTCTCTGCTTTGAGAAGAACGGAACATGGGATATGTTCCTTGAGAACGATCTGGTAAACCATATCTGAACCCGTAGCACTTTCAGATTCCAAGAAAATCGTTCGGAGTGTAGAATGGGCAGCCACCGTTTCATGCCATGCTGATAGGAGCTGCTTTGAGTCGATAGGTTGTCGCACTCCTTCGGTATGTGCTGCCGAAACTTCCCACGTGAAGTCGACCTCATAGGCGTCAAGATTGGCGAGCTTCAACTGGCTCAAGGCCAAAGAATCTTGCATCGGAGAGCCATCCAAGATTGTTTCAACATCACTGAGGTTCTCAACACTCGGGATGGCCAATGTCGCTTGGGTCATGGAATCAATCTCTGAATAATCCATGGTACTGCGTTCTCCGACGTCGTCAAGAGTCAACTCCTCATTTGCATTGAGCATTGAGCCCACGACGTCATGTATAACTGATGGCAGAACATGCTCTAACCACGATGATATCCGAGTCTGGTGTTTGGCTTTTGAGTTCCAAGCCCCTGTCAGATGTAATATGCCGTCAGAAAGTACAGCAGCCGATAATTCGAACAAACAAAACCTCTGGAGGTCAAGGCCCATGTCATCCAATTCCTCGCCCGCTGTCCACGATTCGGGTTTGAGAATAGCATCTTTCTTTTCTAAGGATTGGTAGCGACCTTCGTAGTTGAAAAGAATTTCAGCTGGCAGATGATTCTTATAAGCGGATCGTCCTTCTTGGGTCAAATACTTCGACGAAAAGTACTGGAATCCTTTGTCAGGCATTGCTCTTCTCCAGTCTTTCACGCGACGAACTACGTCCAAATGAAATTCGCTATTCACGTTCTCCAGAAGAATTGGCGAGACAACCGTGAACCATCCAACGGTCTGCGATATATCGATCTGATCATTCCATGGCTCTCTTCCATGAGATTCGTTGAAGACTGCAGGAAACCCGTGTTCCGGAAATACCTTGCTGAATGATATAAAGATACTTGCTAATAAAACATCCACGGGCTCTGTACGTAGTGCACTATGGCAATCATGAAGGAGCTTGGATGTAAGTGTCGGATCGAGACAGGCCCGGACTTCTCGAACGTCATTGTAAACATTCTGAGATGGCGAGATCCCCCAAAATGAAAAGTCTACATCAGGCACCAATAGGCCGTATGGAAGTGTCTGTGTGGGACTAAGCCGCTGGCTGTACTGCCTTTGCAACTCAGCCCAAGCAAAGAAGGGAATTGATTGCGACTGGTTTTGTAGGGCCGACGGAACTGCCTCGCTGTTTTGAATGAGAAAAGCGATCGACTGTTCCAACTCTTCCACGATAACTCTCCAGGAAACCAAGTCGATGACTATATGGTGAGCAACAATGAACAGCAAAGATCCTTTTTCAGCTGGACCTTTGAACAACTGGGCACGCACAATTGGGCCATTAAAGAGATTCAGAGATCTTCGCGCTTCAAGCATTCTTCGTTTTTGATCTTTTCTCGATAAATCCTCTGATACGATCTCCAACTTGAACCCAGCGTCTGGTGCAGGAGCAATATGCTGCATCCATTCGCCATCGGGGGAGGGACGAAATCGCGCACGCAGCATTGGGTGTCGCTCGATGACATCTGCAAGTGCTCGTTCGATGATTTCCGGTTGTACAGCCACCGTCAAGCGCAGTAGAACATTTTGATTGTAGTGGTGCCATGCCGATGATGATAGGGCTGTCTCTACGAAAAATTGTTGCATAGGCGAGAGATGGAAAGGTTGCTGTGTCTCGACAAGCGGGATCTCTAACTGGGATGATGTTCGCTCGTTAATTTGGCCGGCAACGTCCAAAAGCGATTGAGATGTCAGTATGAGTTTGACGGAGAGAAATCCAGCCCCAGCCCTTCTAGTTGCGGCAGAAAGCTGCATGGCTGTGATGGAGTCGCCTCCAAGCTTCGTGAACGAATGGGTCATGATGACTTTACTCTTTGGCAGATTCAGCACATGACTGCAAATGTCCTGAAGGAGCTTTTGCTCTTCGTTGAGGGATATATCCTCCTGTTCTTGTGAGTCGTCTTCCATTCGCGTGAGGTGAAGTAATTGTTCTTGCGAGAGAGCTTCAACCTTGTTCAAGAGAAGTTTCCTATCGAGCTTCGACGACGTTGAGTACGGGAACTTGTCCATCCCCAGCCAGTGCGATGGAACCATAAACTGAGGAAGACTTTCACTAAGCATTTTACGGTTGGCCTCGATCCATTCAGTGTCGAGAGTTGTAAAATCATAGATATTTGTATCTGGCGTTTGTTTTGTTTGGAGGATCGCCGTCAAGCGCTTAGCTAGAGGGCCTGTTTTTGGAAGCACCACGACCGCTTTGCATAGTTTGATATGCGCCTCAATATCACTGAGTTCTACTCGCTGCCCACCAATCTTGACTTGTGAGTCTGCTCTACCGATTACCTCAATAGAGCCGTCGACAAATTGCCGTGCTAAGTCGCCTGTTCGATAGAACCTCCGTGGTAACGATTCGTCTGGTGTTGGGTTGGGGCAAAAGTCCACGTTGTCCAGGAAACTAGCGGCAGTTCGTTTCGGATCATTCAGATAGCCATCTGCAACTTGCGGACCCTCAGATATAAGTTCACCAATAGCGCCGACAGGCATGAGACGATGATACTCCATGTTGGCAATCCAGGCACGAGTATTTCTTGGGCGAGTGGTATTATATGCGGCGCCTTTGCATATACGCCCGACACTCGTGAGGAGAACATTTTCGGCCGGCCCATAGACATTATAAACTTCTACACCGCAATCTATCCAGCCAGCGATATCCGACTCTTTTACTAGCTCGCCAGCTAGTAGCAGCTTCTTGATCGTGGAAGAGCAAACAGCCGAGTCGAGGAACCGGGCTACTGTTGGCGTCAGGTTTGCCCATGTTGGGCGTGCGCGTTGAATAAACTCCTGCAAGTTTCCCATGCGCTCTTCCTCCGATGGCAAGCATAGAGTTGAGCCATGCAGTAGGGCGGTAAATATATCCGCGTAGGAAATGTCGAAGGTGAACGACGCAAACTGCAGCACGCGATCCGTAGGCTTTGCGTTGCCAACTCTCCCATATTCCCAGGCCCCAGTGCAGACTGCAGCATGCGAGGCGATGATACCTTTGGGAACTCCAGTACTTCCGGACGTGAATAAGCATATTGCAGGATTTTGGGGTTGTGGTGCAACACTCTCAATGTGCTTGGGTGTATTTTGGTCTTCGGCATTGGGTCGAGTAGCTTGGATGATCTGGAGTTCTGGTGAAGACTCGTGCAGTAATACCGCAAGATCATCTTCGGCCACCACTGCATGACTGGCCTTTGAGACTTCAATGATTTCTCGTATGCGGGATGCTGGAAATCTAGGGTCAAGAGGCACGAACGCTGCACCTGCCTTGAGAACAGCTAACATCGAGGCCACGGACCAGCGAGATTTATGAAAGCAAACTAGAACCCAGGATCCGACACCAACCCCGCGGGAACGCAGTTCCCTAGATATGTCGGTAGAAACATGATCGAGCTCTCTGTATGTCCATCGGCCATCCCAAGCATCGATGGCCTCAGCGCCCGGTTGGGAGTCGACCACTTTCGCGAATTCGACATGAAGCAGTGATTTCTTGGTGTTAAAAGCTGTCTTGTTCCATTCTAAGATGCTTTGTAAATCCTGCTGGCTGATATTGAGGTCCTTGAAAAGCGTGGGTGTTTCCGTTTCCAGAATGGCAGCCAGCGTTGAGGCAAAGGTTGTGCCAAAATTGTTTGCCTCGGGATCCGACATAAAATTGCGACGGAAGATCAGTGTGTAGGTGGACGGCTTGACAAGCATGGCAAAATCGATGCCTTGCCACATATATTTTTGAGGGCCGCCATGCTCCTCGATTGTAGTTTGTTCGGCAGGGACGTGGTCATCGTCACGCGTGTATATGATGGCCGTGTTGACGCGACTCTGTTCATTCGAACGCGGCTCGATGGCATCGCTACGAAGACTGGTTGGAACAGCCTGCACCTCAGTTGTCTCCAGTATCTCGCACGATCGGCCCTCAGTCTCCCCATCGGCGGATCTGACGTGGAAGCTGATGTGCGATAAGTTGGTGTACAAGCAGAGTGTTGCAGCCCATGCAGCTTCGACAGTGGCCGGCGACAGCGAACCCGCCGTGGTTGGCGCGTTTAGCTTTAGCGCCTCGCTTGCGACGGCCCGGGAAGCTTCCTCTCTTCCAGGAAACGCGGGCAGCTTGCAAACCACCGCGTTGTCCGACATCGACGGCGAAGTTCGAGTCATGATTTCCGTGTTGAATCTCTGTCAATGGGTTACTTATGGCCTGAGATACTGGATGATGACGACCGTTGCGCTGGGGGCCATCAACTTACTACCAGTTTAACTAGCAAGCCACGCAGGACAGTTTAACACTCCAGGTTGAGACGATAAGGTAGGAAATGGGGTTTGCAAAGAGATATCACAATACAACAGAGGATTCAGTTTCACGCTGTAGCCAGCAGCTTTTCTCGGGATCAAAGTTACTGTTACAACAGAGGAGAGTGGAATACCCGCGCAGTGGCTATACCGCATAAGCTTAAACAACTTTTCACAATTGATCTCCAAGGGGCGACGCACACCCCCAAAAGCGAAATATCATCCAGCAGATTATGATCGACTACCGTCTAAATGCATGACATGATTGCCAGCCTTCCCCAAGAGTCGCACCAAAGGCATTGTGTGTAATCGTGTTCAACATCACCCATGCCACGCTGATTACTCATCCTCGCATGACCTCAGCATGAGGCGAGACTACGTTGTTTTCCACACAATGTGCAAGATGGTATGATTCACCTACGCCGCCTTCAATCGACCAGAACTGGCTCTGGGGAAGCTCTGAGGAATGCTCTGCTGCCACTACCTCGAAAACACCTCCCCTATGCATTGATTCTTCCACGTCTTTTGCAACTTTTTACTCATGGCTGAAGCGAACATGCCAGCTCCAGTCGACAACATGAGGCCCGAGGAGAGTGTAGGGTCGCCATCTTCATCTCCTGGCTCAGACGCAAAACCCACCACGTTAACCACAATGGAATGCGTCTTGACAATCGGGTCGATCGGCCTGGTGGTTCTCATGGGTTCTCTTGTAAGAGTTCGATTGTATATTCATTTCTAGCATTCATTGACTCCGTTGGTCATGCGTAGGATTCTACCATTGTAGCTACCATCAATCCAACCCTGGTAGCTGAATTCGAATCAGGTGGGGACATTGGATGGTATGGCGCCGTCTTCCTCCTCGTGGTTGGCGCTACCTTGCCATTCTTTGGCAAGCTAATTACCATTTTCATGCCGAGAAATATTTTCTTGATATCTCTGACAATCTTGGAAATTGGGTGCTTGATGTGCGCTCTTGCTCGAAATTCGCCAACTTTCATTGTGGGGCGAGCGATTGCTGGACTCGGATGCGCAGGGATTCTTTCCGGCGGTTTGACGTAGGTTTCTATCAAAGACTCTGTATCATGAGCTTCTGGTTGACCCAATTTCTAGGATCACTGCGCTGATTACGCCCCTGCGATACAGAGCCATGTTCATCAGCATTATTGGCGGCTTAGAAGGTGTTTCCAGTATCATAGGACCTGTTATCGGTGGTGTCATCACGAACACCATTGGATGGCGATGGGGATTCTGGATCAACCTTCCTTTTGGCGTTGTTCTATTCGGAATCTTGCTCTATGCGTTTCGGAAGCCCATCCGGACATCAGACAATGACGCCAATGCATCTAAATCACCACTTGAAAAAATTCGACAGTTGGACTTTACTGGAGGCTGTGTTATCATAGGCTCAATCACGTGTTTGCTATTGGCCTTGCAATGGGGAGGCGCTAAATATCCCTGGGGAAATGGTCGGATTATCGCGCTGTTTGTCGTTTTCTTCGTATCTTTTGTCTTTTTCGCATTTTGGGAGACCAGGCTGGGCGATGCAGCTTTGTTTCCCACGCGCTTGTTGAGAAGGAAAGCCTTTGTGGCATCCCTATGGTTTGGATTTTGCATCTCCAGTGGCATGTGGATCATCCTCTATTATGTGAGTCGCCCACTTAAGATACTCCGCAGATGGAAAGAAACATAGAGCTGACAGTGACTAGCTTCCAGTATGGTTCCAGGCAATCATGGGAGTGACGGCTGAGGGATCTGGAATTCGTATCTTACCGATGGTGATATCTGACGTTGTGATCGCGACCGCAGCAGCAGCGATGGTTCCAGTTGTCGGCTATTTACCTCCATTCGTCATTGCGGCTACAACACTGTCCTCCATTGGTGCTGGTCTCTTGTCCTCGTTTCACCCAAATATCTCCAGGGCTCAATGGATAGGATATCAAGCGATATTAGGTGCGGGCTACGGTATCGGCATTCAACAATCTATCGTCAACGCGCAAGCATCCGTGGAAGTCAGTGATATTGCCTACGGGACATCAGCCGTGCTCTTGGGTAATATAATCGGGGGCTCCATTTTTATCAGCATTGCGCAAGCCGTTTTTCTCGGAGAGGTTCTCAAGTTGGAAGGCCGTTTTCCTGGTGTATCGCGTGATACATTGGTTAATGACTTTCGCTCGCTGCGCGAGATTATCTCGGACCAAAACCTGGCGACAGCATTGGACGTTTACAACTCGGGCTTGAAAAAAGTGTTTCTCATGGCGGCAGTGTTGTGCACATTTTCTGTACTCGCCTGGCCCTTCATTCCATGGCGTCCACTCAAATCTGAGAAGGAAAAGGAAGTTGTCGTAGAAAGTATCACAGGAAATGTATCAGACAACGTGAATGATGGTTCGGCAAACTTGACGAACACAAAGGAACAGAGTCAAGATGTCAATCGTGAGAAGCCTGATACAAGCTAGAGCAAAACTAACATGAGAGTCGGGCATAGAAGCAGAACCGATTGGATCTATCTTGTACCTTATCGTATACTATCATATAGAGACTAAGTAGGGGGTCCAGATTGGCCAGTCGTTCATGTATATTCTTTCGAACCGAACTGGAGATATAGAACTATGTTGTCGCATTTCTGGAATTTCCGCGGTGCTTTCAAAATGACATCAGTTGCAAGAGGTAACATACAGGGCATACTCACATGAGGCCACGCGACTTGCATCAGCTTCTGATGCTCCAATAATATTTCTAGCAAATTTTTATCTCAAATCAAAGAAACATGATACGTCAGGAGTGTGAGTGCTGTATTTGACAGCTCGTGGGGATGGCGATACACCCCGAGCACGTGGCGCTTATGCGATCACGTGATGATCTTCATTTAAACGTCCGAGTATTTAAAGGCATACATGCACCTAGCAATGGCTGTGTGCGGCACATTTTTTCTCTCTATTCTAACTGGGATCTCAATTTAGTGGGCACAATCAGACGTTGCATAACCTTCTTGAACAGCCTGGATCATAATTTCGCGCATACCTCTCCGCAGTCTCTCCTCTACACTGCTCCTGCTACTCCTCGTCAACAAAAAATGTCAGGCGCCACAGAAAACACGGTGTATGTTGTCACCGGCTCCAATCGAAACATTGGGCTCGGCATCGTGAAAACACTACTTGCCCGTCCCCAACACACGGTAGTTGCTACGGTTCGTAGCGAGGAAGCCAAAACCTCACTGGAAGACGAGGCCAAAAGCGTTCCGAAAGGGACAGGCAGCAAGCTTGAAATCATAAAATACGACTTCTCTACAGCCGTTCCTCCGGACCAAGTCAAAAGCACATTTGCGAAGTTGAACATTGGGCACATTGACGTTCTAGTGCTCAACGCAGGCGGGGCGCTGCCACTGGTCCAGCCGAGCAAAACCAAAGCCGAAGACATGCGGGCAGCTTTTGAGGTCAACTCTATCGCGCCTCTGCTCGTCTTTCAAGGACTGAAATCATATCTGCTGCAGTCCAAATCGACTCCGAAAGTCATTTCGGTCACCTCTGCGGTCGGGAGCATTGGCGGCATGGATCCATTTGGTGGCGGCGGCTACGGCCCAAGCCGAGCGGCACAGAACTGGGTGGCGCGCTCCATCCATCTCGAGTTCAACGGCACAAAGGGCGACACACGTCTCATTTGCATTGCTTTGCATCCAGGATGGGTACAAACAGAAACTGGGCAGTTTGCTGTCGATCAATGGCAGTCCGCGTTCAAGGCCATCGACTACAAGATCGAGATGCCCCCGACCAAACTTGAGGACAGCGTTTCCGGCATCATCAAAGTCATTGACGACGCTACGGCGGAGCATTCAGGGAAATTCCTTACTTTCGAAGGCAAGACTTTACCGTGGTGAATTATTGCCTGTACATTGGAAAGGGCCGATGTTCTCCAGCCTTATTTGGGCGCTGAACACGACATGATTTTCACCAAAACACAAATGTTCCTTTGCATCACAGTTGTCACAGTACTACACCCCAATGCATCTATATTGCTCTACCACCAAAACCTCCCATATTCTTATCACATAGAATATTCAAGTTGACAGCCGATCTGTAAAAAACGTTTATGGTGAAATGAAAGGCTGTGAGTGGTCTGTTCGTGATGGCCATGTACCGGGCCATGTTGAACTGCCGCACACTTGCATCTCCAGCTGCATGCTCGTTATTTCTCACCGTAAAATTCGCAACGCAAATCTCGCAGCATTGTTTAAGATATTTGACATAATCAGCGCATTAGATGCGCATACACTAACAGACAGTACCGAAACACGATGAGCCACTTCCGAGACTGAGAACAACAAAAGCACAGGTCACATGATGTTGCTCACCACATCTCACCACATCTCACCACACTTTGCGTCATAGTACCAGTGACCCATGTAAACCCTGCTTTTCAACTACATTGAGTTGTGACAATCAATTCAGCCCCACATCATCTGGAATACATTACTGCATTTCATGCATATCATGCCGAGGCTGCAGCGATTGATCAGCTACAGCGCGTAACGCAAGATGATACCGAGATAGGCGGTTGGTAAATGCATTTTGAGTTATGCTGAACGAGTGTAACTGGCTTGACACTCAGTCCAAGAATATATGCGTAAACTGCAGCGCGACGCATCGACAATCCTTTCCATGCAGCTATTGTTAGATCGAAATGACTAGCATTTTTTCTCTGAAGGGCAAAAACGCCGCCATCACAGGTGCCGGAGGGTGCGTTGTCCCTCCTTTCCAAATGCTTTAACGGGAACATGCGACAACGAAGTCGTGTTTCGCGAGAACACGGAAAATGAAGTATCCTTGACTGAAAACGCGGCACAGGACCATCGGTACTCATATCGCCATCAGCTTTGCTGAAGCCGGTGCGAGTACAATTTTACTCTCTGATGTTTCTACCGAAGCGCTAGACCGGCTTCGGGGAACCTTGGATTCCACTCCATCATGTGCAGCGACGCGATTCTTATTCCAAGCTTGTGACGTTTCCAATGACGAGCAAGTGGCCGGATTGCTAGCCAAACTTGACGAGCATGGAGGGCTAGATATCATGGTCAACAACGCCGGCGTCTTCCCCACTGATATCGACGGAGACGCTGTTACGGTGACGGCTCGCGCATGGGAGTTAACACACCAAGTCAATGTCCTGGGCACCTGGCTTGGTTGCAAGCACGCGATCCTCAGCATGCGACGATTCGGCAAGGAAAACGGCAGCGTGATCAATCTGAGTTCTGTGGCAGGCCTCATTGGCAGCGCCACGTCGCAGCTAGCATATACTGCCAGCAAAGGAGCAGTCATCGCTATGACCAGAGAGTTGGGTATTGTCCACGCACGGGAAGGTTTCCGTTTCAACTCGCTCTGCCCCGGGCCCTTAGATAGCCCCATGTTACAAAATTTCCTGGAAGGCGAAGACGATAGCAAAGGTTCTTCTGCTAGCTCGCCCGCGCCTGCAAAGGGCCAAACAGCCCGAAGATTGCGCAGGGAAGTTCATCTCCCACAGGGACGCTGGGGGACACCACTGGAGGTTTCCAGCGCTGCAGTCTTTTTGGCTAGCGACGCGAGCTCTTTTGTCAACTCTACCGAGCTGGTGGTCGATGGTGGACTAACGAAAGCAAGTCTATTATCTCAGTATGTACTGATGAAATCGCTAACGTTTATCAGGCATTCGTAACTCCGGAAGGAAATCCACATCACAGTCGTCTTTCGAAACCGCAAACAGAAGCGAAACCATAGTTTTAGTATTGATGGCACAAGCAAATTTCTATACATGAATAATTGCTTTTTTTTTTTTTTTTGAGTGGGAGTATAGGTGACCCTACACACAGCGATGGGTTACGGCGATAAATAAACCAAAAAAAAGAAACCGAGCGATAACTAAAAATTCAATCGAATGATGCCTATGAATAATTACAAAGGGCCTTTGTGTCATTTCACTCAAACTTTGGAATTATGCGACAGGATTTAATGAATGTTCCTGACTTGAATACAAATGCAAGCTTTGCTGAGGATGGACACGGTGACTGGAA
Source organism: Periconia digitata (assembly GCA_948474695.1). Lineage (NCBI taxonomy): Eukaryota > Fungi > Ascomycota > Dothideomycetes > Pleosporales > Periconiaceae > Periconia > Periconia digitata. The sequence goes on from CAOQHR010000002.1 coordinate 2,067,184, forward strand.
AAGAAGACTTCACATGTACTTTTCTTGTTGTCACTTACGAGAGCAAGGTCTTGATTTACATTCACAATACAAGTATTCAACTAGAACCTTCTCCTATTGTGTTGAAAATATTTCTCATAGTATTCTATAACTAGCGGCTAAGACTATGATCAACTTAGAACAATACCAGAGTAATTGTTACTTTTATAAAAGCGTTTTAAACTATATGCTTACCGTTCAAGCATGGCATTTCTCTGCGACACGAGAATCTTTCCCACTGCTATATTTCCTGCATAGACATGATTAGATTATTGCTAGAATTCATCCTACTAGTTTCGAAGAAAGACTAGTGACATGACTGCATTCTATCGGGATATAATAGACGACTACAGTGTCTTTACACCTGTGCTGTGTCGGATCCCTTTAATCGTGATCTTGCATCATCAAATAAAAGAATAGATGCGAAAGAAGATAAAAACACGGAGAGCAATGTGTATTTTTTGGCCACAGTCAAGGTAAACGAATCGACTATTCTATAGATGTGACCAGGTTTAAGTGCTTTTACACAACGTTCCGTCGTCCTTAACCACCCAATTGTCGCTCCCAACACACGTGATACAGTAGAAGAGACCGTCTGGGTCGTATTTTTCCTTGATTGGGCTAAGACGATCATAATGAACGCCATAGAAATCTTCTTTCCAATTCACACTTCCCCAGTCGGCCTCATTCATGTACGTTCCAAGCGAGGGTGTAAGATCGCGGTAGACAGTTTCGACCTTTGATCGAATGTAAGAGAACGGCTCGATGTTGTTCTTGTAGCTGAAATCGACCACGTCGCGCTCGAAGATGTCGAGGACAATGGAGTTATACCAGCCGGGCTGGATTGCAGAATCGTTGAAGTGCAGTTTGGGCGTGGTCTCAAGGCCGTGGTGTACAATTGTGTGATAGACAGCCTTGCCTGGCTCGCCTCCCATGATTTCTATGGCTGTGCGCAGCCGCTCCTTGTCGCCGCTTAGCGCATGTGAATCGATAAATCGAGATGAGAGAGCCGATATTCCACCCACAAAAACGTTGTTTCCCCACTTGTTGGCAAAGTATTCGCCGGAGTCGACGAAGCTGGATTTGGTGAGGTTGACTTGAATGCCAAATTCGGTGGAGTTGTAAGAGAGTACTATGTCTTCGAAAGATTGGAAAAGCTTCTGTGCCTCTTCATCTGTTTTACCGGTGATTGTAAAGGCTTCGTACCAGACGTTGGTGAACTTGTGTTCGTGCAGGCCGTTGGCTGAATTCGCAACCCAGTTTCCGTACCCGGCGAATCCCTTCTCAGAAAGACTGGGGTATGAGGAATACACATCAGTCATGGCATCTAAGAATTTGCTGACTGTGCCATTGCCTTGGGCACCCATCACAATGTAGAACAGGTTGAGTTTTCGATTCGGATACGTCTTGACAGTCATCTGTGTCACGATACCGTAAGTACCGGGACCCCCACCGCGGATAGCGTAGAAAAGATCCTGGTTGATATATGGGCTGGCCTCGACTTCCTCGCCGGATGCAAGAATGACCTTTGCAGAGAGCACCTGGTCGCCACCCATACCGAAATCGCGAGTGTTGGGGCTGTGGCCTCCTCCCTGCGTCCAGCCACCGGTGGAGCAAGGCCCCTGTGTAAGTGTTAGTCTTTCGTAGTACTTTCCGAGCTTTGAGCTGGTAGATACGAACGTTTGCGTTGCCCCCGACAACCATGATGCCTTTCTCCCAAGCTGTGGGGTAGATGTCGGACCAGGGGTATGCGCCGTTAATTGTGAGGCTGGTACCATTCCAATTTTGTGCTGGCTGTCCATCCGAGATGGATGCTGGTTCGTTGAAGGTGAAGCCGCTTCTGAAGTGATGTAGCCAAATCAACAGACCGTAAAAGCCCTTTGATCTACTCTTGCTTAGTCGGTTGATAGCCTAATCGCGCAGATGCGACTTACCTTTGAACAAAGTCATGGCCTGAAGATTTGATGACGAGCCGAATATTCTTTTCCTTTGCAAAGCGAATGCCATCTTTGATGTCCGCTTCTGTCGTTGCGTTGATAGCGTACACAGGTGAATTACCAAGCTGACACTGACTGGCCGGGGCATCGGTAACCATTGGAGGTGGACATGTCTCGTTCAGTGGATAGTCATATCCGACAGGATGCTGCGCCTCGAATTTCGGGTCGTAGAACAGCGTGTCGTTGAGCTGTGCGCATTGTGCCGCATCGTAGTTGGGTCCGACGTAGCAAGGAAGCATAACAGGTGCTGTTTTGATCAGTTTGCCACTGATGGTCTGATTGAATTCCGACCATTCATTCTCGGTCGGCCAGCATGCTTGGTTGGGGGTCTGACTGGTTGGTGAGTGATGCGGTCTTGGATCGAGGAGACGTTTTGCCGCGTTGGGAACTAACACATTTACACTGGCATGCTGCTAGCGGCACTAATGCCAGGAACAAGATATAACTTGTCCGCCAAAGCCCTGCTACAATCATGCTGATAATTGGTAATCGACTCTCCACGTCTATCGATAAGTAGCCCTTGAAGAAAACAGACAACTGCGAGCCTCGACATGAAACCAATCAATCAGGGTGACTTTCGCCGTGCGCTGCAGTGATGTTCTAGCATTGGTTTTTCTGCAGATATATGGCTTGCAATTATGAACGTAGTGTGCTCTTGTTAGCATGATGCAAGCCGTAATAGATGACGTGAGCATGGCTATCGACAGAAAATGCTCACGGAGGAGCCTAAAGGAAATTATTTCTTGGGATCTACCTGCTCTTAGGGAACTGTAGAACGAGGGTAAGAACACCAAGATAGCTTCTTGTCAAGATTGACTGAAACTTACTCGATGTATGATGCATAACCTTAACCGTACGCATGGAGGCTCGGTTCCCTTAACCAGGTTTTTGTTCATCGATGTGGGGCCGCTCACGCGACGAATGAACCAATCATCTCACCGTAGATCTTGGGCGTACTTGAACATTCCATGTTCACACTTGTGTGATTTGATGCCATTCCGATCAATGAGATCCAACACAACTCAATTGCTAACATAGCAACGCTTCTTGACAGAAAATTTCGATCGGGAATTATGATTGACCCAACAAATTCTCTGTCTTAGTTCAAGTGAACCATATTGTCCGTAGACTAACTAGCCATGTTTGCGGGAGGCTTCTCCAGCCGAGAATAATGGTTTTTACCCGTCCAGCTTTCCCTGGCATGTGATCCAGGCTACTACCCGAATTAGGCCACGCAGTATACTCGGTGAAGATATAGATCGCGACCTAATTGCTCGCATGAAACTTTCGGTTTATTTTCGCAAATTTTTTGGATGAAAACAGGGTATCGATACAGCGTGAGAGATAGCGTCTGGAACGCCCTTGAATGATGGTTGTTTGCTCGCGTGGAGACGGCGAGTCATGTGTGTACTGAATTTTGCCGTTGGAACACAAAACGATACGTTGAACACGGCTTATGAGTGGCGGGACTTGTGAGGGCACTTGAGCTGAGAGCTCTTCCACATGCTTGGCCAACTCGCGGAGGTATATTTGAGTGAATATACCGTAATGAGGGTAGAGCCTGCTGTATCTCTCATTACGAACGGGTATCTCTTCCTCGGAGTACAATGGACCGGGGTGCTCGAGATTGACATTGATACGTAATTCCTGCACATGTATCTTTCGATCGGTCGCGGGAGGTTTATGAATTGGTGATGGGCCTAGAACCAAAACGCGGTTGAGAAAGCCCAAGGGCGCGAATGGCGTATTAGGGACTAGCCCTTGGCCGGCCGAATCATCACTCAGCGCAAAGAGGAGCTCCACGTCCAGCCTGTCAATGATCGTCTTAAAGCGAGGGAATATAAAGGTCCAGGAGGGCCAGACCCATTCCTCGTCGATGAAAGCAAGGTGAACAGTAGTGACTAAATCATTGCGATCTATGCTGTCCATATCTTCACACCGCAGCTGTTTGTTAACCATGAAGATAGAGCGCGATGGAGATGTGTACGAGGCCAGAGATACAGGCTGGGACTCCTCAGACGTGCTATCGTCGTAAAGCTGAGACCTGAAATTCCTGCAGATGCGTGTAGTGTCGGCGGGGTGTGCGATTCGGGTTGCGACTACTTCGTCGATGATTTTGTCGCGGATTTCGCGAGGTAATCCCAGCAGAGAAAGCATATCCGAGAATTCTCATACGCATCACTTCTGTCACTCTCTCACCGTCAGTTGCAACAACAACTAGATATTCACTGGGTGCGGTCCTTGACTCCTTATAGCGGGGGTGTCTTGGCGTTGTACTATTGAGGACTAGCTCATCGTGTCTCAGCCTGATCCGTTATACGATCTTTGACTATTGTTGAAAATCAACATCAAGCCTGGTCAGAATCTACACGTTAACAGCAGTCCAGTCGCAGCGGGCGACGCTCTAAACGCCATGGGAATCAAGGGTTGCTGGACATGCAGAGGTAGAACAACAGTTCTGCATCATTATACACCGATAGGCTGACATATACGAAGAACGCAAAGTTCGATGTGATTTACAGCAGCCGGCGTGTGGCAACTGCACGAAAGGGCAGCGAGTTTGCCAGGGCTACGGTATGCAGCTGTCCTGGCCGCGCGCTGGCGATCAGAAAAGAGCAGTCGTTCTCCGAGATAAACACCACACGGTGAAAATAATCCACGCAAACGTAAGAAGATTCCTGAATGTATCTGGTTGGGATGTTGCATTATCAGAGGAATTGGGGAACGGGAGATTGCCAGGTAAGTATCGTGTTCAACGCCTAAACTATGAGCCCGAAGCTCATATCTATGGACACCATCTTTAGCTACTTACTTTCGTACAATGAGGCTACCAGGGCCGAGTTACTTGTCGCCCATCGTTGTGAATAGGGAAGAGTCCCACCTCCTAGGCTTCTGTAAGTATGGCAGTCAGTAAAATCGAGCGGCAATACTCACCGAATCGTTCTAGTCAACGAATCAAGGTCATTGGTGCTAGGACCCACCGACGAGGAAGGATTAGCCAAATTCATCTTGCGGATCGCATTCTCAAGCATGTCCGATTCGACCAATCCGGTTTTGCAGGGTGTGTTCGCGCTTGCATCGTTACAGATCAACGGCAACACGAAGAGCTATCGCTACAAACAACAAACCATATCAGCTATCAAAGATTCGATCGACTGGCTTGACGAACGGACGTTGCTCCAAAATCTAATGGCAACGATGCTTCTTTACCACTATGAGGTGATTCTATTCGAGCTGTTTGCCCCTAATTTGCTAATTAAGTTATATCAGCTATCTCTCGAGTCCGATTCAAAAGGTACTTGGGTGACTTACCTATGTGCAGTGAAGAATATCATCAATACATCTCCCTCAGTCCAGAAACTAGTCCGAGAAGAGTACTCGGTTTTTCTGGACTGGATATTCTATCATGAAACTCTCGCCGAGTTTACGGTTAGACACTGGAAAGTTCCATATGAAGGGTGCGGCTTTGCACCCACTGCTAGATCAATCAAGACGGCTGTCGGTGCCAGCCAGTCGCAGGTATTCTAAATAACAATCTTCCATACTTCCAGCTACTCTAACAGCCTCGCAGATGGAAGACAGTATCGGCTGTCCAACGGAAGTGCTACAACTTGTAACGGACACGTGTAGGCAAGCCATAGTCACTCGTTCCCCTAGAATGAATCATACATATGCTGCGCTGGAGCGAACAAAGACACTCGAAAAGAAGATCTCGATAGAGATCGGGGACTATGGGCCCATACCCATACAATCAAGGGCGTTCATCAACCGCAATACCATGGTATCTGACCTTCACCGGCTCGCGAGTTTGATCTACGTCAACCGCGCGGTCCACAATGTCTCCGAGACCGACTTCCGCCATAAAAGGTTAGTGCGTGAAGGCATATTGCTTTTGACAGAGATGGTCACTTGCCAGAGTGCGTGGCCTCTGTTCATCATTGCATGCGAAGCCGTTGACGATGATCAACGGCTTGCCATCTTGAACGTCTTTGAACAGAGTAGGCATGATCAAAGACGGAGGTCGCGCCACATCAATCTGATTCAGCATCTGGTAGAGGCTGTCTGGAACCAACATGACCTAAATGTCGAGGGTGAAGTGGATTATATGACGATATTCGATGCGGTGGTGGGTGGCCTGCCTTTCATTCCGCCTTTTGCCTGAGTGGGGTAGACCGCTCGAAATAATCCTCTGGTGGAAAGACATCATACAGCACAATGATTGCTATCGCCAAAATCAGAGAGAATCAACTATATAGAAAAACTGCATTCGAAAACCTTCAAATTGCAGAGCTCATAATGTCCGTCTATATGCATAACCTCTAACCCCATCCCCCTAGAAATTCCGCTTCAATCACTCACTCCATCCGACTACTAGAACCATTGATCATGATTCCCATGATGGGTCAAGAATTTCCCACTTTCTGCCGCACTCAAGTTGCCAATTACCCGAAGCTGGTCTGCAACAGACTCTTCTACTGGCCTGGGTCCCTCGACATTGGGGTCAACCTTGTGAAACGCACCGATTATCCACTTGCGCACATCTGGGTCTCCAGTGACTGCTTTAGCTGCTTCGATGTCAATCATCTGCATCGACAAAATTTCACGTGGCATTAACTTACCTGCGTCTGTGTTAACCCACCCTGGGCTCAGAGATAATGTCTTGATTCCTTCCTGGGCTAGCTCGGCTCCGATTTTCGTCATGACTAGATTCATGCCGGCCTTGCTGACAGAGTAGCCAATCTGAGCAGTGAGTCCAGTGATCCGATTGAACTCAATATCTCCGCTTTGGCTGGATATGAAGACTATCTTCTTCTCGTGTCCTTTGCGGATGAGATCCACCAGAGAGTCGATTACGTATATATTGCTGATGATGTTTGCTTTGACCTATGAAGCTGTCAGTCCTCGACTCATGAGCCAAACAGTGGTGGAAGGACTCTACATTCTCGTAAAACTCATTTTCTAGTGCTTCTTCTTTGCCGCGACTGCTGCACATTAGCTATAGTTTCTGAGTTGCATCGGTCGCAGATACTGACAAATCACTAGGCGATAACGCGAAAGTATCCGGCCCGGGAGAGCTAGCGTTGAGAATGACAACATCGAGGGAACCGTTGGTACTCTTCGAGATCTCCGCAGCTGTTTCTTTCAACTTCTCCGGTCGGGATATATCTGTCTCAATGATGTGGATGTTCTTGCGATCTGCGGCAAGATCTTCAAGCGCACCAGCGGTTGTACGGCTCCGAATGAGGGCAAATACTTCATTGTTCGAATCGGCAGACTAAGATAGCAAGTTTAGTATCAAAGCTTCGCAAGAATCCCGTGGTTGACAATTGGCTTACGAGGTTGTTGACATATTCAAGCTGTAATGAGGTCTTGTTAGCACGCGCGCTTATATGTGGGGCTCATATTGTGAAGCTTACGCCAATGCCTCGCGTAGCCCCAGTAATCGCCCAAGAAACCATGATTATATATCCGAAAAGAGGAAGCTGGGGGAAACGGTCAATCGTAGATATGATTATAGTGATGGAACGTTTATGCTCGGACTGCAAAATTCAAAGCGATAATTGTGTTGAGTGTGGATGCACTAGTGTTTGACTGCGAAGTTGTGGGAGTGTAGTGCTGTAAAGGAACAGCCGTCGCGTCTTCTTAAGCTCTTCATTTTGCTCTTCATTTTGCGGCTTAGAATCTTCTATCGAAGTATATTCCAAAATGTGGAGTGCATTCTCGTGAATGATGGTTGGAAAGTATTTCCGAGCCACTTTGGTGTTTTGTAATCGGCTCTAGTGCTATTCGTCATCAACTCGTACGGCCTAAGCCAAAAGCGGATGGCTATACGATCGAATTAATGTACTTGGTCAACTTTCTCCGAATGCCATAGAAATCCCCGCAGTTCCTTCGCAGCAGCCAGGAATTATTACACAGCAATCTTGGTAGAGGCAGATAATTGTGCGGCAAGTTATATGGTTTGTCAGTAGTCGCAATCATCGCACATGGATGCGGCACGAAGAGTTTGGAGCAATCAACACTATGCAGACTCACTTCAGGCACACAAATGGAACTGGCACATTTCAAAGCAGTATCCTATATTTGAAATTGAGATTGGATAACGCAAAAATGAAGCTGAATGGCGAGGAAGGCTTTGTGTTTTTCAATTGTGAATTTGTCACAGAATTGAGAGATGCGTACGCTTCGAGGCTTTGAGCAGAATTCATTGCGTCAATATCGTTGTGAATTATCAGTAGCCGAGTTGATTCCATCAAGCTGTTCAAACTGAACTAGTCACGTCCAACAATGAAGCTGGCTATCTGCTCCGCCATAGCATACAATGTAGCTTGAGGGTGTCCCCCCAAAGGAAGAGGCAGCACACTTGCATCCGCTATTCGTAGACCTTCGACGCCGAAGACTTTTCCTTCTGCATCAACTACCTTCCCCATAGCGGCTGTACCACCAGAGTGATGATGCTGCATGCCCGATCTCTCGATGCGCTCTTGCAATACTCCATCGCTGACGTCCAAAGTGAGTGGTACCAGTCCATCTAAGCCCGGCCCTGAAGGAGGGGTCTCACTTTCCACGTATTCACTAAGGCTTTTTGTTCCGAGGACCATTTTAAGGGTTCGACGCGCATGATACTTGAGCACGTCACGATCGAGTGCAGTAGAGAGGTAGTTTGGCTGGATTTTTGGGGGATCATTGGGTGAGGAAGAGCTGAGCGATACAGTACCGCGCGAGGTAGGCAGAAGGAGCATGGTTGATGTGGCAATGTGAGACCCATCAAAAGGGATACCGGGGATACCAGGAGGGACGTAGACAGTTAGCACTTCGGCTAAATTTCTGTTCGCAAATTTTGAATCCGATGGATACTGCTGGATGACCTCTTTGGGAATTGGTTCGTTTGCTACCCAGTCGTAAGGTAACCCTTTGAAAAGCGACGGGGTTGTCCATCCCGGACTTCCAAGGGCCAGATTCTGAGATGGATCTCGAAGCTTGAAGGCCATGTAAACTGCGAAATGATCGAAGAGATTTTGGCCGACATCCGGGGAATGGTGAAGTAGCGGGATTTCATTCTTAGAGAGAAGATCTCGAGGTCCAATTCCTGACAGCAAAAGCAGCTGGGGAGTTCGATATGCACCGGCGCAGATGATGACTTCTTTGTTTGCTATGAGCTGACGGCCATCATCAAGCTGTACACCATGCGCTTTTCTGTCTTCGAAGAGAATCCGATCGACTTTTGTACTAGTAAGCAAAACAACTTTGTCGAGAGGATAAGCCTGATAAGAAGGTTGTCGAACCCCATCAGGACGAATATTCTCCTTCAGTTCTGCCAAGCCCGTCATCGAACCATTCTCTCCCGTTGTTCGCTCCAAGCCTAGTTCCTTCCAAGCACCCGCTACTGGCTCCCTCAACGGATACTTCCGTTCAACATCTTCCGAAATAGCGGAAACCTTGAATTGGCGTTCTGTTTTCTCCAGCCATGGCTTTAGCCCTTTGTATGACCATCTCTCATCTCCAATAGACTCGCCCCAATCATCGTAGTCTTTCGCATCGGCGACCAGCCAGCCGGCATAATTCAACATACTGCCGCCACCAAGCATCTTGCCAGCCGGTAGAGTGTGTACTCGCGAAGCCGTATCAGTAACAGGCTCGCTCTGGTAGGAGTAGTCGAGCTTGCCGCCCATAAGTGACAAACCAGCAAGTACTGTGTCGGTTGCTGGCTCACCAGTTGGATCCGGCCCAGCTTCAACAAGAACGACAGAGGGCGCAGAAGAAGAACTCGCCAACCGCGAGGCGATGGCACAGCCCGTCAGCCCACCCCCAACAATGATGTAGTCTGCAACAGTGGAGGCCATGATGCAATCACAAACAATACAGTAGCTGATTGAAAAATAACCAAAGGAACAGTCTCCAAACCTGGGAGCCTATGTAGGTATTTATCCTGGCTCCGCCGTACGCATGCAGGTCATTAGCAGCAAAGATTGCGTGGAGTCGCACAGTACGCATACCGCTCTAGGCTTGTTTAGGCAGGTGCTGTAAGTAAGATATTGACAAGAATTTATTGGACTCGATTGAATAGTCATGATTCGTCCCATGTTTGATGCGGTGCAGGTACTTTCAGTGTTGTAAAAAATCTCAACGATTGGCCCGTAAGCTCTACAAGCATCCGTACCGCACCGACAGGCGAGGACTGCGTGCAACAGGATTACGAAGCAAACTTTCCACATACATATGTGTATACATATGTACGGATACAGGGAAATTGCGCTAAATCATGTGACTGAAGGGCATGCGATCGCAAACATAGGGCAATTTCCCTTCTGTCTTTCATGCAGCAGCTCTCACTCCAGAGCAAGTCAAAATGGCATTTCAGTCTCTCCGGTCAACAATTCGAGTGCCACGCATCCGACCTCGTTTGACAACTACGTCCCAGAGGTCAAATAGCGGATCAGCTGAAAGCGTCTGGAAGCTTCAAAATGTCGAAGCAGCTTACTGGAACGACTACATAGCCACTCGACCAAAATACGACGCAGCAATTTTCGATCCCATCTTCAAGTACCATGCGATCAAGAATCAAAATTTCGATCATGCGCTTGATGTTGGTACAGGCGCTGGATCTGCGCTGAATCTATTGACTTCTCGTTTCCAACGCGTGGTTGCGAGTGACAACGACACCATCAGCCTCGGTTTCGCAAAAGAGAGATATCGACATATCCCATCCAGCCAACTGTCATGGACAGTTTCCAAAGCTGAAGATCTCACGCAAAATCATCAGCCTTCTTCGTTTGATATGATAACATGCGCCTTGACATTTCCATTGCTCGACACACACAAAACGCTCGATTGCTTTCACAGTCTACTACGCCCAGAGGGTACGCTCGCCATCTGGTTCTATGGTCCACCAATCTTCGTCCGGTCAGCCCACGCGGAAAAGTGTCAGGCCACATTATACGCAGCGCTCGACCATGCGTTCAAGCCAATCGTGACAGGTGGAGGTGAACAAGCACGTGCAAACTGGAAACACGCAGCCGACGGTATGGCGAGCTGGCTGGATTACATTCCATTTTCGACAAAGCAATGGAACAATGTACTGCGTCACAAGTGGAATAATTCCAAGGCTCGTTTAGCTTTCTTCGGTCCAGACGCCTGCGACTTTGAAGTTGAGCCCGAGAATGCTATCGGCCGAACCGATACTGTCGTTGCAGAGCAAATCCCTGACTTCTGGAAGGTTGAGTGGGACATTGGCATGCTGAAGAAGTTCATTCTGGCAATATTCCCGAAACCCGACCATATGCAAAGTGCAGATGCAACAATGGAGGCCCACTTTCAAACTCTGGAGGATGCGATGGGTGGCAAGAATACGAAGTCAGTCCTGACATGGCCTGTGGTTCTGGTACTTGCACGGAAGAACTCCCAATAACATGTGCGCGATGAGGGCATGGAATCAGCTCAAGTGCAAGTGTATCTAGTCAGCTCATCCGATGTTGTCGAGGTTCTATTCCCCTCTTAGTTACGACCGCAAGTATCTCTTCGGCCTCTCGCCTCTTGTTATCAAAATGAGTATACATTCGAGGTCTTGGGTGCAATTGTATCGAGTTAGCTTGACCGACTTTGTCAAGTCGCCAATTCTCTCCCGCAGTCTCTCATCTCGCGTTATCAAAATGGGGATGTGTTCGAGGTCTCACGCGGCTAGAATACGATTATTCCTTGTCGTTTCGTCACTTTAGAAGCAGGGTCGGAAGATCCAACTGAATTGTGGCGCTATTGGTTATCTCGCTAGCACGCGCATCTTGAACATCCCGTTCCCCTTGACATGAAAGTACTCAATAACCGTACCAATGCAGTAGAAGTATCTGTGCTTACCTCGCAACCTTGCATGTAAGCTTAAATGACTAGCTTGCAGGTAATCTCGCTCGCGACATGAATGCGTTGGCAGATGTGACAGGCGACATGTGCAGGCCTGTTAGACTTCTGTCGGATTCCGGTTAATTTTCACCGTTCCCGAGCTCGGCTCCGTCAGCCTTCGACCCCTGGTTGAGATACCCCCTCACGAAAGACTATCGCATGATACATGCGCCGCATCGGTAATTCTGCATGTAGTCCTTCCGTACGAGGATACGGCCGAGGGCGTCAAGTCTTAGGGCTGACAACCAACGGTCTGACATTGATGTCTACCACGACTAGATGTCACAAACTCTCTGGTATGGCTTCCGCTCATGTCAAAAATTTGAATGGAATTACATTCAGTATGATATGAGAAGTAGTTATAATCGATATTTTTCTTGACGTTCAGACGAGTAACGATGATTTGGGGCACCAGTATTCGACCAATCATCTGGAGACAGTGACATGAAGAGTGGAATGAATGCAGCGACTGTTCGCGCAGTCTTACCTGTGTGAACAGACTTGCATTAGGTTGATGTCTGGATTTGACTGCCCGGGATCATCATACTTACCTTGCTACGTTGCAACGGCTGATCCATTTGAACTGCAATGTTCGAGGTCACGCATGCAAGTATCAGAGCATGCATAGAGCATGCAAGGTTCCTGTTCTGGCTTCTCACTGCCACCGGCCTAGCCTAAGGACTTGGGTCTGCAATGTGTGCGAAGACTATCATCTCCTCATAGCGGGGTAGATGAATCTGATGTTTCTCCTGGGTCCTCCTCACTGCTCACCAGTCTGGACAAGATGAACAAGACAAAGTACTCGCAGCTTCGAAATTCTGAGGATTGGGGGACCGAGGGAGGTGTTTCTTCTAGTGACAGTCAAGACCTCAAGCCACCGAGATTCACGAGGCGACTACAGCACACCATATTGTATTCGCTGTTAATCACAACCAACATTGTGTTTTTGAGTCTCTGGCTCACGGCCAAAGAGAAGAATGGCACAGATTACAGCAGTTGTGTCAGACCTCAATTGACCTTCTGTAAGTCTCGCAGTCTTTTGGGATTGCAACGTGAATATTGATGTGAGAATAAAGCACCTGCTACCGAAGCGATTCGCTACGAAAAGAAACGTTTATGGCGGGACATTGATGGCCCAAACCCATTCACAGGCGTGCCTCGTCCGGAGCTGGATAAGGCCTGGCACGATCTTCTTGAACGTACGCATTTCATCACCGCATACTCGTCTACAATCTGACTGAAAGCTCCGCAGCCATGACCATCAAGGTTACCGCGGAGGAATTGGAGAAGTTCTCTGAAGGCGACACATCAATCGCTCTGAGAGATGGCTCAGGATACATAGCTGAAATGGCTGCCTATCACGAACTTCACTGCAACGTATGTTCTCTTGGTAGCAATGAGCATTGTCAAATCTAATGGCTCCAGAAACGTATCCGCCGATATATTTTCTTCGACTATTACTACCATAATCTTACTGAGGAAGAACAAAGGACGGAAGATACCCATATCGGTGAGTTCAAGTTGCGCATTACTTCACTCTTCCAATATACACGCATGTCAACGAATAGCAACATCGACTGACAAACCCCAGATCACTGTCTGGAGTACTGGCGCGAGTCTGTCATGTGCAGGGGAGATACCACCATGGGAACGTTCTACTGGCGTGAGAGTGATGGATATCCGACTTCAAGGGTATACACGGATAACGAATGTGTGGACTGGACAGCATTTGATACGTGGTCGAGGAAGAGGATGGTAGATATGAGTGATCGCTCTATCCTTGAAGATTCGCCATTCGGAAACTAGTAAATTTCAATCAAATATATGATGTACTTCATGTCTTTTGACAGTCTTTGAGAATCTGGTCTACAGTTTGTGAGGGGAGATTTCAATATTATGCACTCTTAGTATCATACTTCTGCCAACTGATTCCGGTTCCTCTGTGGCTTATGGACATCATTATAAAATTCGGTGTCAAAAGAATATTTTTATTATATACATCGTTCTACGTTACAATCCCAGTATCGCTTGAATTGGCATATTTCTCAGCAAAATCTTTGACCTGTGAGTAGTCTCTGCAGGTTTTCGTCTGATTCCAGCCATTTGTTGTATGCTTTACTGGATCCAATACCTCCAAGTTGGTGTCTGCATGGCACATCAGTGCCTGTCTTATATAATCGAAGCAATGTCGTATGTGGAATGGAGCTGTCCGTGTGCCAGTTGTATTGTCAAAATCGGGCACCTCGTCCAAGTCCATTGCGGCGCTCGCTAGAGCGTCGTAATAAGCTATATAGATGGCATGCTTGGTGGAGGTCAGTGATTGTCGAGGACATATGAAAGGAACTATGGAGTATAAAGCTTACGAGGCAGTGAATCTGATGGAATACTGCAATATTGGAAACATCTGGTGCAAGCTGAGGATGCGTGATGAAGCCGCGGCCAACTGGGATGATGGATCCCCAGGCAGCTTCGGCCTCATCATCTGGCTTTTGGGTAAAGGTAAGGTTGTGATGCCACTTCTGATGTGTAGATCCAGGAGGAACTTTTCTCGTTAGCGAAAGAAACAACTTGTTTGGAATTGTAGTGTATCTACCTAAGAGGCCATTGCGAGCCTGTGCTGGAATCTGCTGTCTACCTATCCAGTAGCCAGCTGTGACTGCTAAGATGAACGACAATGCCAAAATCGCCCACCGACTATAGCTGCTGACGGTCTTTGGTATATCTCTATAGGTATAACTCAACGGCAGAAGCGTCTCGTTCTCTTCATTCTCCTCGTTGTTTTCGGGCTTCATCATGCTGCTTTGATGGAACGCAGGCTGTAATCCATTCACTACTGAAAGTTTGGGCGCCTCAATTCAAGGGTATCCGGAAGGAAATGTTGACTCCAAGCTTCTACGGCTTGTTCTGGCATAGTGACCTGTCGACGTGGCGCTCACTTTTTCAACTCTATAGTCTGCATGTACTAGGTATCGTACGGACACCGAAAGCAGGTCATGTGTTCCATTACATTTCACTCATAAGGCCAACTCTTGCTGCAAAATACGCATGCAGCAGGCATGATCATTGGGTTACTGCATCTGCCTCTAAACATCACACCGCCCGCTTCATACGAAATGAGGCAGGTCAAATTGAAGTGCTTTCCAATCTATAGCAAGTATACAGAGGCATGTATGGTCAGACCGAATGCCCCCGCTTTTATGTGCAGGTAATAAATGCAAATCAGCTTCAACAGACATTAGTTTGTGAACTAGAGCTCTGGGAAAGTACAAGGCGCATGTAGGACCTTGTCTGCATGGATTGGCATTGCAGCAGTGAATCAGATGGGGATGCACATGCAACGATCAAGACTGAGCGGAGGAGATGAGAAGGCCATGAACAGCGCGAACCATACTCGGTCTTGGTACCGCTGACTGCTATCACTCCAGAACATATAGATTATCAGAAGCCCCTGACTCGAGCCCATCAAGCCGTCCGGTTGTGCACTCCAGTGAACACATTGTCTTCCTAACTTCAACGATGCGTTTCATCTACGTTTCCCTCCTTTTGGGCTCGGCCCTTGCTATTCCTTTGAACTCGGGTATGTAGTTATCACTGTACCCTTGAGCACTGGTAGATTATGGCTATTCCAGACTGACTCGTAGAATGCTCAGCGGCCCCCGGCGCAGTCAAAGTCCGCGAAGCTGATGCAGACGATAACGTTCGAAATTCATGGTCTGCGCGCGGACAGCTCTCGCCAAAAGACGCCGACGATAACGTGCGCAACTCGTGGTCCGCGCGTACCCAGTTGACCAAAGACGCTGACGACAACGTTCGCAACTCGTGGTCAGCCCGTGGACAGGTCTCACGTGATGCGGACGATAACGTGCGCAACTCGTGGTCTGCGCGTGGGCAGCTTACACCCAAGGACGCCGACGATGAGGTGCGCAACTCTTGGTCGGCTAGACCTCGTCAGTAACCAGTTCTTCGAGGGACATATCGAGATACCTTGCAAAGCTTGCTTGTGAGCGCTACGACTACTTTGCGTTGGTGGGCACCGCTCGGCACGGCACGGCACGGATAAATCGCCACTACCTTCAAGTAGCTAGTTACGCAGTAGCTTCTTCACTCAATCCAAACCTTAGCAAGACCACAATGATACCATGCAACACGGATTTCTTCATTCACAGGACGCTGCATTTCTTACATTCTTCATTTCAATTGATCCTCATAGCTTTCCGGCGTCGGCGCCGATTCGGGTCTCTGTTCGTGATGCGTAAGCCCGTCACGCATGGCCATCACTTCCGCTTTCGACCATAGCTAACTGACTTTATTACGTAGCACCTCTGATTGGCTGTGCTTGTCGTATTTCAAGTCGAATGTAGTCTTATGCATGCGTAGCACCCACTTCCTGATTACCTCGGATGTTTTTTCCTGTATGTCTCGGTAATGTCAGGCAAGCAACGATCGAGATTTGATCATCATTCTGGTTCTGGCCCGGGCTCCCGGATCGTGCAATTGGTGTCTGGCGACGCCGCACTCCCATCGGTTGCAGGCCCCCCAGCACAAACTCAAATCAGCTTTCACTCCGCACTCCGCAGACCAACATGCTCTTTTTGAAGTTAGACCACCCAGTCAAGCATAATCCCACAGATTCTCACTTTCATCTCACACTGCTCGAGTCCGAGTCCGATATCTCAGTCCGCGTGTGCTCTTGATACAACGTGAATTGGTGCAATTCATTCCAGTCATTTGGTCAGTACTTGATAAGGGTCGAGGTCATTGCGTGATGATAAGACACGAACAGTCCAGCCAGTACACGTTAGCCGCTGACCATCTTTTGGGTGGGCTTGAACGGCGTAGTCTTATTCGGCTCAACTAAGTCACCGTAGGACAATTTTAGAGGATTCGTCCGCTCTCGACCCTTGACAGATGAACTCCTTCTCATGCTCTAACCACATTCCCCTCCTTCTCCAACGCCCCTCCCTGTCATCGATATCATGTCCATGTCCGATGCTCATAGGTAGTCCTTTACGTGATACGAGGCCGTGACCCAACAAGTGTTGCAGACTCCGAGGGGCAATCTTGGCACTTAATTAGAGGTTGCTGCATATCATGCATATCATCGCTATGTGAGCTTCGTACATCGTGCGCTGAAAATCAATTCTCCACTTTGACAATTTGAACACTTTTTTTTGGGGGGGATCGCAATCATGGTGGCCATGAATCAAGACTACAGCCAGGGGCTGATGATTGGACTTGGTGTCGTCTTCATGATCATCCCCGTGGCTTTTGTTTGCTTTCGAGTGTGGGCGAAATTTCTAGGTGCGCGCAGGCTAGGTTGGGAAGACTACTTGTGCTTCGCAGCTTTGGTATGTCTGTGAGACTTGTACTTTCTTCCGCGTACTAATGGCGCCCAGGCTGTGGCACTCACATGTTCGATACTTCAAGTCGTTGGTAAGGTCCATGTCCAGATAGCCGGTACCTCTCTCGCTGACGAAGTCGTGCAGCGGCTGTTCACGGTAGTCTTGGACAACATCAAAATGTCGATGAGAAAGGAATGCCAATACTGGACGATCCCGAGTTTCTGGTCTATGAACGAGTAAGTTGAAGCCATGAGTCGCGCATGCTACTACCATCACAACCACAAACTAACAACCCCCCGAAGACAAAGTTCGCCGTAAACATTCTTAGCGTTGTCAGTCTAGGATTGATCAAAGCCTCCATTCTTCTCTTCTACAAGAACATATTCAGCACGCGCGCATTCAAATGGGCCGTGTGGGTCATGATGTTCCTTGTCGTGGGATGGACTGTGGCATACTCCTTCGCAAACCTCTTCACCTGCTACCCAGTCACCCCTCTGATTGAGCCGTTCTACGGCAACAAATGCATTTCTGGCGTTATAGACATGTGGCTCTCTGTTGTATACACAGATCTCATCATTGACGTGGGCATCCTTATTATGCCGATTCCTATGGTGGTGCGACTCCAGCTGCCCTGGCAACAGAAACTTGGAATCATGGGCATGTTTCTTCTTGGCTCATCGTAGGTTTTTCACACCCACTACAAAGATTTTGTTTCGCTGACTGAACTTCCTCCAGGGTGATTGCGATCAGTGCGACTAGATTGGTCGTGTTGATAAAAATCTCAGAGGAATTCGCGGTCCACTTCAATGACGCTACTTGTATGAGAACCTGCAGATCGATGGTCTACCGAGTACTGTACTGACTCTTACTAGATTATACCTCCCCTGTATTTTTCTGGACCAACATTGAGCTTTCTCTTGCCGTCGTTTCGTCGTGTCTACCCACTCTCCGTCCAATCTGGACGCATTTCCGTCCATCGAAACCCTCAACAAATCTCGGAAACACAGACTATGAGCTTGGAAATAGAAGGTCAAAGAAGTTTGCCTCTGAACAATGGACAGAGATTGATGATGCGGATGCTTTGGTTCCCGGTGTGGACACCTCCATTCAAGCAACGGATGCACCGCATCATAGCGGCAATGAGATTGCGGAGCGAACTGCCACTCCCCCGGGCCCAAGAGGTGGCATATCGGTTCACACAAGTGTGGAAACGAAAAGCGTGCGAAATATCATATGAGACCCGCGTGAGCCGTTTGATGCAACTCATTCGCCTTTTCAGGGTAATAGCCTCTAAAACGGCATGGAAACGAGTATGATACGCTTTATGATGGCTAGATATAGACTACTATAGTACTTCAAGATTTCCCTCGCGATAATATGGAAGGCGTCTTGCCACTTATGATTTGTTTAGCAATGACTGCATCGGATATCTCACTACAATTGTCACAGATATTCCAAAAGTAATTGGATCCGAATCTCATATCTGAAGAATTCTGTCCCTAGAAAGTTTGCTGATCTCTTATTATGATCAGGATATTGAGAAGGCTATGCCCCTAGGAGAATCGCGTGAAAAGGCTTCTAGAGCTGGTTCTCAGCTTAACTTGTAAGCAATATGCTATTTTCAGTTGGAGGAAGTGGGTAGAGCTTACGATAGTCGGCCATCCTGAGCCAGCGAGGCCTTGATACACGAACGTGTCCGAGTGAGAGTGCGGCTGACGATCCCTCTATTCGTAAACAATGCTTAATTGTCATGAATTGGTTGTTCGTGATGGTTCTCTAGACCTTGCCACAACGATATTCCTCGTATAGGTAGCATTGGTGTATTATGCATAGCGGGCGGCTGGAATACACGAGTCATCGATAGCTCGTGTTGCCGTCTCCACATGTCTCCCCTGCGCGGACAATCTGCCCAACATAACAATGCATGACGGACTCTCGTTATTGGTGGCTGACGGCAGCCCTAGCTTTCCGGCCTTCTCTCTTCTGACCACTCTCGAGGAGATGTTGCCGTGACATCCCTGTCCCTGTGCCGCCCACCACGTGGCTTTGCGATGTTTACATGGAACGCATGATTACCTATATAATCATTGCCCGATGGCGAAAGCGTGACCGCTCATCACCCTTTCACCTCTTCAGTTGTTGATTTTCTTTGGCACACCAAATGGCATTCCTTCGGCTTTTGGTTTTAGTGGTGTTCGCGTGCTTGTGCCAAGCTGCACTCACAGCGGCGCAGGTCCTCCAGAAGCTGCAGGCTGAATTGAAGCCTAAACTCTCAGTCGGCGCGAGTATTTCCTTTAATGATGCGGATGCGAATCGCTGGAGTTGGTATGCGGCGCCAGACCCTGCCGTCATTGTGAATGTGAAAAGCGAGATCGATGTGCAGCTTACGGTAAGCTTCACAGGCGAGAGCTTCATGAAACCAGAGCGGGCTAACATTTATTGTTAAAACAGGTTGCATTTTGCAGCACATTCGGCATTCCTTTCCTCGCTCAAAATGGCGGCACCGGCTGGTCAACTACCTTCAAGATGAACAACAACGGCGTTATCATTAATATGGCCGGACTGAACCAAGTGACTTTCAATGCGGAAAAGACTCAAGCAACAATTGGAGGCGGAGTGTCCATCAATTCGACTATCCAAGCTGCGGATGCGGCCGGAGCACTTGTGCTCACGGGGAACTGTAACTGCGTCGGAACATTAGGCGCCTACTTAGGTGGCGGTTATGGAAACTTGATGGGATTGAAAGGCATGGGCGTTGACCAGATAATTTCTGCGCGTCTCGTCACAGCTGATGGCAAAATCCAGACCGTCACTGCATCCGACCCTGACCTTTTTTGGGCCATTCGTGGTGCTGGTCCTAACATGGGTATTGTGACCTCCGCGGTAGTCAAATCGTATGGCACCTCATCGAGATTGTGAAGTTGGAGCAATTGTTAACCTTCATCATCAGAACTCCCGCTTCTGCGGCAGACCGTTCCGCTTGGACCGGAGCGCTCATTTTCAGTCCCGACAAGCTTGAGCAAATTGTTCAAGCCATTGGAAACCTCCACCTCAAACCTGAGATGAACATCTTCATGTACTTTATCTCCAGCGGCGCGCCAGCCAACACGCCCGTGGTTCTGTTGACGCCCTACCTTTACAAGGGAGATGCTGCCGCTGGCAAAGTGGCTTTTGCAAGCCTGTACGCTATCGGTCCAATTCAGGACGCTACAGCCGTAGTACCATACACCGAGTGGAACACTGGCGCTGACGGTTTCTGCACGCGTGGTGGACGCAAACCATCCTTCAGCGCAGGATTCCAGACGATGGAACCAAGCGCCTGGCGCCAAATCTGGGACAAATACGTGGTGTTTCAGAAGAAACCTGGTGCAGAGAACAGTGTCGTTCTTCTCGAGGCGTACTCTCTGGACAAGGCGCGCTCAATTCCCTCTTCATCCACTTCCTTTCCCCACCGTGGTGTCAACTTCAACGCTGTAGCTATTCCATGGTACTATGATGCATCTTATGATACCGAAGCTATCAATTTTGGAAAGGCGGCGAGGGATCTTTGGAGGTCTAACGATGGACTTACAAAAGATGCTGTGTAAGTTGGACCCTAACTCGAATATGTCAATCAGCTTGAGCTAATGCTTGTCAGATACATCAACTTTGCGAATGGAGATGACGAGCTTTCAGTCGTGTATGGGGACAGCTTATCCCGATTGCGCACGATCAAAAAGCAGGTGGATCCGAAGGACAGGTTCAACCAATGGTTCAATATTCCTGTCTAGCAGTTTGATATCGACGAAAAGACGTAATGAACCGAGGAAATAGATGAGCCATGATGCCTTTTAGACTATTGTCGCAACTAGCTAATAATGATAATCACTTTCATATTGAATGGTGGCTTTCTACAACTAAGGTAGTCGACGCACTCATGATCACCTTTTATCATCATTCGAGACACCAAAGGAAATGGACCAGTTCGATTGCACGCCATTTTGGATATTCGCCTAAGCTGCAAGTGTTTGCTTGCTTTCAGGACATATCAAAGACATCGAAATGAATTGCATTATTGCTTGAGAATAGGGAGGCACAACATGCCTCACATTTGATTGGCTAACTATCTATACATTCTTCCGTGATCAGGTGTAGCATGATGATGAATCATCCTTCCCTCAGCAACGCTTCCCAAGCTTCTCGCTTGTATCTCAACTGTAAACTTCCATGTGTGTCTTCAGATTCATGGTACTTTGCCCTCTTGCCCAGTAGGCGCGCCAGTTGTCTTCCGTGGTTGATTGGCGTCGTGCCATCCAAAGTCCCATACCACAAGTGGAAAGGCAGATCTTTCCTGATATCCTGTATCCGAAAGCCATATTGCTTTGCAATCAACTGTCCGTCGAGCCCAGGGTACGTGAAGCTCTGGGAAAACGCTTCTCGGCAAGACTGTATAGCTCTTAATGCTCCACCAGCATCGTCTATCGTCGCATCGCGTTCGACTTCCTCGGCGGCATTTCTTGGTTTGTGTGCAACGACTTGTTCCAGCAACATTTCCAGGCGGGCCTCGTCTGTGAGATCAATTCGCCCGACAGGACTACTTTGGAAGATGAGGCGAATAGCAGTAGGAATCAGAGGGCTCACTAGAGCTAGGATGACTCTAGCCACATAGCCCCTAAAGCTGGTATCGATTTCCAATGGCCCAAAACCACACATTATCGACACGGCCAGAAGTTTTTCGGGCGGCAACGCTTTTGCGCAAGCAAGTGCATATGGGCCTCCAGCAGATACCCCCTACGAGTCGTCAGCTGTATGAATCGGAAGACTTCATGGCTGATTGCCACATGCCATTATACGGAAATTATCTAATCTTAGGTGATCCGCAACGGCCTCAACATCTGTTGCATGATCAAGTAATTTTCGATTCGACTGAGGGGTACTCCATCCAATGCCAGGTCTGTCAATGCCAATGACTCGTGCGCCTAGCTCTTTCGCTACATCATCAAAGTGCGCTGCGTCGAGGCGCGAGCCAGGCATTCCGTGCAAGAAAATAACGGGCCTGCCAGTCGGTGATCCATATTGGGAGAACCCGAGTTTGCGCCCGTCTGGAAGGATCAAGATATCTGAATGATTTGTATAAGGTGTCGAAAGGGCATCCCTGGGGTATGGTGGTGATCCTGGTGGGTTCGAGAGTGCCACGGGACCATGAATGATCCAATCAAAGAGCGACGCGAGATATGAAAGGGGAGACATGGAGAGAATGTGTACAATCAAGAGTAATGTGTTGTAAGTCAGAGTAAATTCCAGAGTATTGAGAACGCCACGGTGATTTCCGCTTACGTGAGCCACAGGATTTGAGTAATTCCCAAGCAACAAGCAGCATGGCCAATCATAGTACGGCACTGCACCTAGATTATGTGATGCTTCGATCACAATTTTGGTCCGGTTTCTCATGCGCTTCTTTTCGTTATGCTATTTGCATGAATTATAGTATGATGAAGTGTGCATTTATATCGTAATGTTGAACACAAGTGATCACGAAGTACCATTTTAATTAGTCGGTCGGCACGCCAAAAACAACGCCACTTGCTGGTCGCAGTTCAGTGCGAGTCAAGCAAGACATATAAAGATGAAATCTTTAGGTAAAGTATCGCAAACTATTAATTGCGGTCTGAATCCTCATACACAGACTTAAACTATCCAAATTCGAGAAATAGATGTAGTTAAGCAGATGCAAGTAATCACTGACGACGTTGCCATACTAGCAAAGCTATGTTGGTGATCAAACAGCTGTATAGTGGAAATTCACCAGACGCCGGACCTTCATTGCCACTGGACTGATTTTCGGCAGCACTCGCAGCTCCGGTGCCATTAGGCCCGGTAGAGGATGGAGAGGGAGAGGGAGATGTTTGCGATGAAGAAGGCGAAGGCGATGAAGACGATGGGGGTTTAGGGCACGCGTTATTATACACGAACTGCTCGGGCTGGCCACTGCAAAGAGATGCAGATTGAGCATCGAAGGTGCCGTTAGGATAGATCCAGCAATTGCCTGACGCAAAGGGGGAGTTGCTTGGGTTTCCTGGATTGAAAACTGCATAGCTGCACGCCTCTGCTTTTGCGCAATAGCTCAAGCAGCTCGATGCACCATCGCTAGCAAGGCATCCTTCAAAGCAATCACCAGGCGCCGGGTAGCCGCATACCGAGGCCAAAGCAGAGGGTGATGAGGTGGCAGTACAGGCGCCAGATGTTGGAGTTCCGCCAGCGCATGCTGGCTTGCTGTCAACAAACAAGCTGGGATTGCCGCAGTTGGTGCTACCGGCCTTTTCATCGAAGTCTTTTCCCGGATATAGCCAACACGTGCCTGTACCTGTATTGGGGTTTCCGGCAACGAATATGCTAAAGCTGCATGGTTGGTGCGCGTTGCAGTAACTCCAACAGGAAGCCCGGCTCTCCGAGGCTACGGCGAATTCTGGTCCTGGTTCTGGATAGTCGCATAGTTTGGTGATGGGCGAAGCTGTGCAGCTTGGTGTCGCGGAGGTAGTAGCCGTGGGTGAAGTGTGAGTCGTGGTGGCTTGTGCAAGACAAATAGCAGGCAGTAGGGCTGTGGCAGCCCGTAAGGAAGTGACTCTCATCGTCAATTGGTTGCAGGCAGCGCGAATTGGAGAGAAGTTGGACGGTACAATCCTTTTTAAGGGGAAATCCTCTCGAGGAATAGGTCTGTCTAATTATAGATTTGTCTAAGCTTCAAGTGCCTAGTCTATGGGTCGGCCTCAGGAGGACTGTGGAGGACTGCGCCAAGGCTAAAATCATGAAGCGAATACACCATCCATACAAATCCATACATAGCTTTTCTATAATTTGCCCCTGGCGCAGTCCTCCGCAGCCTTTGCTACAGTCCTCCTATCTACCTGCTTTGAGTTAGCGCACTTCGTCTCCGTACATAGTTGTATACCGTAGAGTCGCGCAAATAACAGGCACACAGTGATCCTTGGTAAATCACGACTTGTCGGCTCATTGTTCATTTTCTTGCGCAGTAGCGCAATCCGTGGTGTTAAGAATCAACGATTTTCAAGTGTATGGCGCCAGTACTAAGTCTATCATGGGATCGTCACATCTTCTATGCGGCACAAACATTTGGTATTGATAAATCATACGATAAATCTGCCTTCGAGTTTCAGGCAGAATACATGTTCCGTAGTTATCACGAAACTGATGAGCCATCAGTTCTCCGTCACATTCTTCAGCAACCACTGCTGTCCAGCCCATTGCTCTCTGACAACTGGTCCAATCTGTTCAGGGGGCAACACAAATCCACCCTCACCGGCGCTCTGGGGACTCAACTCGAGCGTCCAAGAGTGATTCGCGCCAAACACACGGTAATGAATATCCCTCGAGTTGCCCGCCGCGAAGTAGATGAGTTGACATCCAGGACCAAACTCATACACGCTCCCCCGCTCACTCGCCGCTTCAATCGCGCTCGCAGTCCCGTTTGCCACTTCCAGCATACGCGGTAGAGATTCGGGATAAGAGTCGCACGTGTACCCGTACGGTGTGGCAACCTGTTGACCGTAGCTGTGCCAGTCGATGAAAGAGCGTATACCAAACTCGGTTTCTGAGAGGCGTTGCGACAAGCTACTCAACGCTTTGTTTTCGGGGGTGTCGCCCGGTGCAAGACCGCGAAAGGTCTGGCCGCAGGGCCCTGCTGGTGCAGCGCCTTCGGGATCTTCTGCGTCCCATTGAAATTTCCAGTTTCGGTTCCCGTCTGTTCCGATGCATGTTGTGTTTGCTCGTGGCTGGCGATTTTTTCGCCAAAGGCGGTCGGTAGTTTGAGTGTATACGAATCCTGTTTCATCGTTAGCTCTCTGTCTCTGGGGGGGGAGGGGTTTGTGGGCATTTACCATCTGGATTGTGGAATGGAACCAGATAAAAGTCGTAGTTGTTGAGATATGAGACCACGTCCGCATCGTCTTTCAGATACCCATCAACTAACTGGTATGCCAGATATTCAATCACCGCAGTGCTAATCCACTCCCGTGCATGAACCGTGGCGTGCCAAAGAATAACCGGCTTCTCTTGCGCTTTTGCGTCCGCAGTTCTATCTGTGACTCGGTCCCCAAATAGGTGGTACGCCCAGATTGTGCGATTCTCATAGCTCTGTCCAATGGAGAACTTTTCCGAGTGCGCTTGACCAATCGCAGAAACCAAGTCATCCCAGTATTGCAGGTGATCTGCATACGCGTGGTACGCATCAAA
Source organism: Periconia digitata (assembly GCA_948474695.1). Lineage (NCBI taxonomy): Eukaryota > Fungi > Ascomycota > Dothideomycetes > Pleosporales > Periconiaceae > Periconia > Periconia digitata. Next base: position 2,092,664 of record CAOQHR010000002.1, read on the forward strand.
CCAGGAGATATCTGGCAGGTTGCCAGTCCCAGTTTCTCCCCGTTTGTACATTGAGGGTTTATTCGATAGGCGAATCGTGTTGCCCAGATCGTCGTCTAGCAGGCGACTATTCAACCCCCAAGAATTGAATGTTGCAATTTCATCGCGAGGTATAACCACGTGGAAATCGTTTCGTGAGAATTGGCTAGGGTACTCCTCAAACCGCTTCACGAGGTTGCGTGCGTCTTGGCGAGACGAGGGCGTGATGCTGTACACGTGATGACCATTGTAGTTCACGCTCGCCTCTCGCACAGTCGGTTCAGAACGAAGTAACGACGAAGCCGATATGAGTGGCGCAGCCGAGAGAAACACGATGAACCTCATGATTTCAGACAAATGTGTTATGTGAATTGCTCGAGCACATTACAGCAATTTATAACCATTAAGAATTGACTCCCACGCATCCACTATCTGCAGCTTCGAGTCTTTATCTAGAAATTCGACCGCAATCCCCTGCATTTCCCATGTCGATAAGTTCTTAGCAGAGGGGTAATTACGTCGAGATCGTGCTGTTAGTCTTGGCAATGAAACCATTTCCGGAAGGTCTGAAAGTCCAGCTTGATGATTGTGGAATCTCGGCAGAAATGACGCTTAGCGTTCTGGACTCGTATAGAGATCTCATATCATAATAGACTTGGTATGAAATCCTGAATTCCCATAGCTTGTTAATTTACTCTGCTAAACTATAGGAGTGGGTGTACCTCTATAATGGATATATACAGCGAGGGCGACGAGCGTACCATGGTTCTTTAACACACTCAACACTACAGATAACTTATATATGTACAGTGGGGTGTCGCATCAGGATGTTACAACTCAGGAGGTTAGGTATACTATCTATTATTAATAAATAGTAGGCTCTAGTAGATTTTTAGCAGCTCTTGTATTTGCGAGGAAAGTTATAGTACACTATGCTCCTGTTATGTAACATCCTAATGCGACATCCCCCTGTACATCTCTACTGGATCGTTGGGACGTTGTATTAGTCACTACGTCAAATGCGCAGTCAATCACGGGTGTATGGAAAAGCCTCGATCTTCTGAGCCCCATTCTCCTCCAGCCATTCAATGCCCTCTTCGTCCCCGTTGAAGACGTATTGAACGGCTTTTCTTCTTCTTCCATCAATGCCTACATGGAGCACGTGTGATTCGTCCACTTCTTCCCAGGAGCCAAGCTTGAAATACTCAGAGTTGGGCTTTGTGGAAATAGTACCGTTGTCAGGATCGGTTTCGCGAATAGGGTCGGCATCGGAGTCTCGGGGCCAGTTCGTCCATTTGCCCCAGATCTCATCGGCCTTCTCTGAGCTAAGTCCGATATAGATCAGAGTTGCGTGGGAGATCAGAACGTCAGGAATAGTGACGAACGCGTCTGATTGGTGGTATGGCGAGGATTCGGGAGTATTATCACTCATGATGATAGGTTGTGAGTGAGGTGAGTGAGGTGAGTGAGGTGAGTGAGGTGAGTGAGGTGAGTGAGGTGAGTGAGGTGAGTGAGGTGAGTGAGGTGAGTGAGGTGAGTGAGGTGAGTGAGGTGAGTGAGGTGAGTGAGGTGATTGTTTTGGGGAATTTGGAAGTGAAGGGTGGGTTCGAAGGGCCGCCGTGAAGTACTTATATAGTCTTCATCTTCTCTTACCCTTTTGTAGTTAGCGTCTGCAAATGTGGAAACCACGGTCCAGAACAGCAATCAGCCACACAGCTCGTCGGTATTTGCAAGTTGTCGCACTGATAAGTTGGAAAAACAAAATCATATTTCGACACGAACGGACGGGTGACTAGTTTACAATATCCAATCAAAGAAATCTGATACAAGAAAGCGTGCGCGACAGGTAACGATCGCGATAACGAATGATCTCATGAGTTCGGTGTTTCTATACCACTAGATTCACTCTGCACAACTCTATTTCAAATAACTTGGCTGTTTAGGTATTAAAATAGAAAGACCTTTCCAGCCGCTCACAAGCCTTGTGAATATCCACAGGTTTTGCACTTGTAGTACACCGGCGGTCGAACTGTGAGGCCCAAATCTGGTTCACATCATCGTTACATCGAGATATTTCTCAAATTGGACGTGTTTTCGACGTTAGAGTGTTGACACGAAGCGAACGCGAGTATTCCGGGTCATACCAGAAGTCTATATAGCTTTTCAATGTATTCGAAAAAAAACTTCAATTATTGACCCATTATTTCTGGAAGCAAATTATTCCGGGAAAACTGGATGAATGAGACCAAATAATAATAAATCTACAAAATAGGAAAAACGGTAGCACAAGCCTCAAACCAACGTTCCCCACCCTCCAGCTGTTTTACCACAGACATCATTGAACTTGGCTATGAACATGGCAGTGTCATAGTGTGGTTCTGGGTCCCCTTTGTGAACTTCAGCCATATATTCCCTACTGCCATTGGCACACTTCATGAGCGACCTCGCTGTCTCAACCCAGGCGGGCATCCACGCCAAACCGCCCCAATCGATGATATAAATCTCCGGATCTTCTGGGTCTCCACCTTCTGGTACATCCTTCATCATGACGTTGTGGAGTTGAAGATCACCATGCGTTAACACGGGATTCTGTCCGCCGGCACGCGCCATGATGGGCTTGAAGTATTCAACGTACGGACTAACGTTCGGGGTGAACGTCGTACTTGTTCCTTCGTCGTTCAAGCTGTCCAGGGTCGCATTTTCCAAGCAGCATTCGAACCAGAAATCAGTGAATTCTTGGTATGAGTTGAAAGGTCCGTACCAGACATCGTCGGAAGCGTATTTTGACAGCCAGAGGTTGGTCTTACAGCTGATGGGCTGGTGGTAGACACGACCGTAGTAACGAGGCTCAGGTGGAACGACAGATCTCAAGAGTTGTAGTTGCTCGCGTAGCTTACGATATACATTGGTTTTGGTCTTAGGGGATAATGGCGGGTTTTCACCTGTCCAGCAAGTACGTCCTTTAATGTATTCTGTAACGATGAATGAACCCGTCCATTCATTATCTATCAATTCTTGGTAAGCCGCGAACACTTTCGGAATCTTGAGTTCGGGACAATTTTTCTCAAGAAATAGCATGTTCTCTGCCTCCTGTACTTTTCTCATCAGTAAATGCAGTTTTTTTTTTTTTTCGTTCTGATGGATAAGGAAATCACCTGGAGTATTTCGGGGGAACCAGCGTATTTGACCACGTAATCACGCACCCGCACCACTGGTAGGCCCCCATCGGAATTGAAATTCTCGTTGTTTTTGTCCATAATCTCTTCCGTTGTAGGCAATGGGGATGGGAGGTCGGATCTATAGTAGGGGAAATCGGTTGCGACCCAAGAATGAAGAGGCTCGTGACCAGGACCATTCCTCGTGAAAGCTCTCACCATTTTTCTGAATACATCTCCGTGGTTGGTGGAACCCCAAATACGAATCGCCGATTCTTGAAGATCAATCATGATGGGGAAAGCCAAAGATGATGTGAATTGCTGGACTAGTCAAGCAAGATATCTCCAACCGTCAAGCAGCGGTAAGAAAAGACGAATTCGAGATAGTCCAATATGGGTAGGAATAGTTGTTTAAATTATGCTTCCGTTCCACTCTTTGTTGGTGATACGCAGCTCGCTCTCCTCTCCCGTTTTCAGATTTGCTCGGGTTAAGAACAAAGGAAAAGACTTGATCGAATATATCCTTTGTACATGCTATGGGCCCCATCGTCATCCAGTCCTTTGTACATAGTACCAAAGCATCCCCAAGATTCTTCGAGACTCTAAAAATACACAGTGTAGAATACACAATATAGCCGAATAACAAACAACTAAACCCCCATGTCATCGAAGTCCAGCAGCCCAATGACTAAAAAAAATGAAAAAACAAACGATCAAATCCGCAGACAAGCGAAAGGATCATATGCACCTCTCTTCAGACCATATTTTCTCTTTTTTTCTAGGAAGACACAGTAATTTCGGTGGCGATTTTTAGATACAATGGAGAAGGCCTAAACGATGAAGATCTCCCCAGCCATTCCAGAGCGCGGCGAACTGAAAACAAAGAGCATTTCAACAAAGTCCAAGGTTTGTTCTTACCCGGAAATAGAGCTAGGAAACTGGTAAACGCAATCCTGGAAACGGTCATCTGCTTTCAGGCGTTCCATCCAGTCCATAAAACAATCTCTTTCATTCATGGGGGCGGCAGAAATCGGGAAGTTGGAACAGATCTTCATTAGCTCGTCAAGGCGCCCACAGCTCACATAACCTAGATTAATCTGGGTACTTTTCTTTTCCGATATACTAGGTCGCGAATTCAGTTGCTTCGATGTGTTTGTGTTGTTTGCTGTGCTTGGGTCGGAATCGTTGGACGTTGTATTCTGGGACGGTGTGATTTGGGATCGTGCCGCGATAGTCGATACCTCATTCTGTTCGTTCGGGATGCTCGAGACCCAAAACCGCCAGCATTCATCGTTGCCAACTGGTTGGTTTTTAGGCCGGAGATTGTGTCCGCTAAGACGTATATACAACGCCGATATCGGTTCAGGGCTTGATCCCAGGTGGAACACGCTGGTGAAAACTTCATATGATTTCTCTGCTTGGCGCGGCGCTAACTGAGATCCCGGCATGTTGTAGATATTTGAAGTTGCGGATGGATTGTCAAGTGATGTCGTCATGAGTGGTAGCGGTTGATCTGAATGGAGGTAATCGAGTGATGGTGGCTTACAAGTTTGATTGAGCAACGTTCTCTATATACATACCAAGGAGCACCTGCCTGATACTTGAACTAAGATTGTACAGAGGTAAAACAAAAAAGAAATCGCAAAGGTTTGCGCCTGGATCGTGCTTGAGACAAGGGCAAATCCTTTGTTTGACGTTCAGTTGTCAGTGGTGGAAAGTCACGGAACCAAACATCTCATGAAAAGACAGAGATGATATCAACATGACAAGACATCCCATGAACACTTGAGTTACTCAAACGAAGCACTAATTGTATGACTATAGGCAGCGCCAGAAAATACTCCTCCTTCGTATCGTTTATCTATTGCTAGTCTTCGAGAGGGGGACTAGAGTGAACAAGTAGCTAAGGTGACTCTTGATTTATAAACATAGGGGGATATTTAATGTATACCTGCTAGAAGTATATGCAATTACTTACAAATTCCGCAAGGCGATGCTCTAGCACTTTAATAGTATATGGTGCAACTTGAAAGAAATCGGATGTCTCTACCTCAAGAACTTTGGGATTGAATCATGGTATCAACGCCCATCAGTGAAACACATGGCACGCAAAACACATATATAAGTAATTCTAAGAGGAGAAGGAAACCCTGTCTTGAAATGAAACTCTCTCTTTCTCGTTGTTTTCAAGTACGCTATACTTTTTCGGCGTTAATAACAAAGTAAGAATCCCTGCTATGTTGGGAAGAAAAAGCGGTGGGCTGCATAAGCAAAAAACAAACGACACGGGACTAACATGCACAAAAGAAAAAATCCTAGCGATTATGCGTTCGTTGTTCTGAGAATACTAAGTTCCATTGAGTTTGTTTGTCTCTGTGACTGTAGCGCACGTGTGTTTAGTAGATAGTACGTATCACACACTCCACTTCTGGTACATAAAAGTACCCTTAACATAACACTATTACACACACACACACACACACATATATATATATATATATATATATATATATATATATCTGTCAGTCCTAATGTGTGCTTCAGTGGCAATGTATACATATACTGTAAGCCCGCTACCCTGCAATAACGCAAAGCAGTTACTCTTCTTTATAGCAAACAATCCTAAGAACTCAGCACCAGAAGAAAACACTCTCCAAGTACTTGTTTGTCAATTAACACAACACAAAACTGCGCTGCATGGATAACAACACAAAGCGAGAATTATCCACTATAGCAAAGACCAGGAAAGAGGATCAAGGAGGGACAAATGCAAAGTGTTACTATATACACAACACGAGATTAATCCGTATTAGTTATGCTGATGCGCTATTTAATAGCACGCGAAGAAATTGTCAGCGGATAATCTATCCTGTAGTACAACAATACGTGTTAAGACAATTGTATGCGGTGCAATGAGTATCTTGAGAGGTAAGGCGTATACATGGGAAGAAGATTACTGCGCGATAACGACAGAGCATTGCCCTTTGTAGGCGGGGTGCGTAGGACGAGGAACAGGAAGTTGCACTGCAATATTCAGATCGCATGTGGGTAAGAGAAAAGATGATATGCCATTCTAAATAAAGTATGAGGTTTGTTTGTTTACCATGGAACAATCCGGGAAATCCAAAATAAACCCAAAATTACACCGTGATTTGATCGCTTTGGGAAAGTCGTAAATGAGGCGCGGGAACAAGATAGCCCACACCGGGATGAGAAAAGAAAACCACCTGATTTCATTCAACGACTCCTCTCCACCTTAACATACCCTCCCCATCCAGACACACATTTTTGTTCATACAAGATCACGCACACGTGAGCAATACAATCAGGGGAATAAAAGCCAAACGTCCTAACGATAATACAAATTTCGGCCGTACGAGTGTCGATGTGGAGTTTTTGTATACCAGGGAAAGGCGAGATTAATGACATCCAAAACGCCAACGACCGGGCATGGCAACAAGATCAAATGCTCCACACTGGTCAACGCCCACGAGTGGCTTCTGACACGACACACCCAATTGTTGCGAAAGCCGACAAGACTTCTATCTCCTGCGGACACAGAAGAAGATACCGCTGCGACCCAAGAACCACAGGCAACCGATGAAACGAACGATACCGAGGATAGCCGTGGACACCAGTAGGAACGTGAAGAAGTAGCTGCTACGGCTGGTAGCGGTGGACTATCATAGTGTTAGTAGGCGGTCTATAGCGTTGGGACGTATTCATCACTTACAGAGAAACCAAAAGAGGACAAGTTATCCACGCTGACTACAAGGGCCAAAAGAGCGTTCATACCGATCCACGCGGTTGTCAAATGAGTACGGAAAGACTTATACGAATCTTCCAAGGTCTTCTCATCATTCTCGACAGGAGGGACGTAGGGTGCAAGAGCTCGCTTCACGGTAGCCTCGAACTGACTGTCAATGTCGGCTTGCGGTAGATCTGGCTCTTCAATGACTGTCGTCTTTCCGTCTTTACCCTTCTCGGTTTTGGCAGAAGGCAAGACATCGGCCTTGTCGGAACCCTTAGTACCCCAGGAAACATCGTGCCAGTTAGAGAACGAGTAGACGTTGAGGATGTTGACATAGGATGACATGACAAGAAGGTACTGGGGGAATGAGGTGAACATGTGCCACGGGTCCAAGTAGAGGAATGAAGCGACATAGTAGAGACCAAAGGTGGAAGCCAAGGCGAGAACAATGATACCAATACCGGCCGGGTTGGTAAACGACGTGAAGAAGGTCTCGACGCTGTCGGTTTTGATCTCAGAGTCGGTGCCCATGTTACTGAAAGCGAGGTACACCAGGTACATGGAGAGAACGACAATGTAGGCTTGAATGATACCGAAGACCACAAAGGACGTGAGGTATGACCACTTGGAACCCTTGGGACGGTTACCGAAGGCGAGAATGAACTGCAGTCCGACGAAGGCGAGGTAGATGTACGTGAGCAGAGAATTGACAATTGGGGTGACCTTGTTACCGAACGGCCAGGCATCACGCTTGGGCTCTCCGGGTTTTGAGGGAGTGCCGACCAGTTGCATAATAATGGATGTAGTCAGGTAGAAAGAAGCCAGGGAGAACCAGGAGAGAATGGTCTGGAAGATGTTGTAGAAGAGCTGAATGTGGAAGAAGAACATGCGAATGATGTTGTGACCACTCTTGTACATGCGACCGAAGTGGAGCAGCGAGTAGATACCGGCAGCGAAAGAACCATTGAGCCAACGACGACGCTGACCGATGAATTCGGCAGCACCTTCGGGCACATCAGTCTCACCCTTGGAGGCTTTGACGTATGTGAGATGCCACTTGGAACCGGCCTTGGCGACAAGCTCGAAACACAGGATACGATCTTCAGCCAAGAACATGTTCTTCTTGAAAATGTTCATGCCCTCGATACCCTTCTTTCCGAGGATCTTGGCAAGCGTGTGGTCACCGTGGAAGTATTGCTCCAGAGGTCGACCCATGATGGCTCGGTAACGGTAAGCCGAGAAAGCACCAGGTAGCACAGAGACGTAACCGAACGAGGATTCAAGGGGTTTGTCAAGAATGTTACTGATCTTGTACTCGAAATTCTGGGCAGCAACAAGCGGGTTGATCAAGTTTTTCCAACCTTTCCCAAGCATAGCATGAATCTCACCGCAAGCACCACCAAGATCCTTGTCGTTGTAAAAAGCCTCCCAAAGCGCCAGGAGCGACTTGGGGCCGGGTTTGGTACCGGCATCAAGTAGAATGCAGACTTCGGGGTTGAGGATTCGGCCAATGGCAGTGAAAAGCCAGCGATGGGAGTTGATCTTCTTGCTGTTCTTCTGCTTCAGGCAGAAAATCATCTGGACAGGGGGAAGTGTGCTTGCGCTGTCGTCATGCGGGCGGATGAGCTGCTGGTTGGGGGTGACAGACAATTGCGTAGTGTACTCAAAGATGTGAGCCTCAGTGGGCTTACCATCGATATCCTTCTTCATGATGCCATCCTGGTAGATTCCGACGGTGGCAAGCAGATCAAGTGTGCCCTTGTCACAGGGGTCGATACCGTCGAAAACCAGGCAGACAACAATCTTCTGCCAGGCTGGGCCTCCCTTGTTCCAGAACTCAGATTTCTTGAGGTTCACAATGTCACGGATGTTTTGCATGACACCGTGGAGGGTACGCGCAGTAAGAACCTTGTCTTCGTTGTAGTAGGTGATGGCAATGAGCAATTCAGTGTGGCGATTGTACATGGCTGGACGCAGATTGTAGCCATTCTTCAGAGTGAAGTCGTTGGGGTCGCAAGTCGCAGCAGTGTCTGTCAAAAGTCAGCAGGTCTCAGATATGGCGGACCACCGGCAGGGTGGACAAATACAAAGAGCCCAGACATACATCGCATATGTGTGAACTCCTCACTTCCACTCTCCAAATCGTTGCGGTACTTGGCCTGGATAGCGTTCTGGATGGCACTGGGTACGGGGTAGTCGGCACTAAGAACGGAGCCCTGGACGAGCTTCACCTTACGCGTCATTCCGCGCTTGAGACCGCCACCAGTAGCGGCACCTCCGCCAGGTTGCTGTCGGGCCTTCCATGCCTCGGTAGAGCTGGTTTCGCTGCGAGAGTATGGCGATGGCACGCGCTGAGGAGCGCCATAGTCGGTTGCCGGGTCGTAACCGCCAGTGGCGGAGTAAACATCAGAGCCAGAGCTCGATTGAGCAGGATATTGGGCTTGGTGTGTTTGGGGAGCGTACGACTCAGTCAAACTGTATGTCGAAGCCGGGCGCATATCGGGGCCTTGACCGTAGACGCCGTGGTGGTCGTCGAATGGACCCTGGTGGGTGCCAGCGGCGTTGGAATGGAGAAGCGACTGGTTGACCTCTTCGTGTTGCCGGTTGTCATAGGGGTGCTGAAGCGGAGAGTCAGTACAAGCAAGGCAAGTATGATGAATACACGAAGGTGAGGTACTCACTGCAGCGTGGGGAGCGCCATATTCGGGAGCGCCGTGGCCCCCAGGAGGCGGGTTGTAGGCCATGGTGGTGGTCTACTTCACTTATCTATTTCCAAGGGGGTGGTTTGTTTAGGTGCAGCCGACCAAGCAGGATGTAGGCACTAGACGGGATGCTAGGCCTTTGCAAAGCGACAGACTGGGAAAGAAAAGGTTGGTGAAGGGGAGAATGAAGTAAGGGAAGAGAGACAGCAGCTGGGGCTGATGGTGTTGATAAAAGAAGGAGAAAGTGCAAAGAAGAGGAGGGCAGGGCAGGGCAGGCTGACCAGGCGAGCTGAGAGGCCGCAGCGATCCCCAAACGGTTTAGCGGCGAAGGGCTAGCTTGGCCTTGCGGGGGGGTTCGATAGAGAGGAAATGAGGTAAGTTTGCGCGGAAATGTGGATTTGGATGAGGTAAGCGTCGAGCGGGCGCGGGCATTGGCCGGGCTGCGTGTATTGACGGTGAAATGGTGCATCGGGCGCAGAGCGGGTGATTGGCTGCTGGCATCCGATTTCCCTGTTTCAGGCGCGACTCCTTTGTCAAATGACAAGAAAGAGACATTTTCTACGTGAGACGTCGTCTCTGGATTCACTTCATTCTTGATCGCGTGAAGAATGCAACAGCGGGTTGTATGGCTCCAAGGCACGTTGCGTCACCCGTCCACACGTTTCCCCCAAGATAGGGGTTACATCCGTTCCATTCACCACCTCCAACACACAAACACATATGGACCTGGCTATGCACACTTCGCTAAGTATACATTCAAATTCCCGATTCACTGTGGCGCGGTACCGTCAATATCAATTTTTCCCCCTTCCTTCAACTCTCCCTGGCCGCTGGTTGTCGGGGACCACAGCGGCCGGGGGGCGTAGTCAACTGGCTGGCTGGCTGGTGCCGTCGGTGGTAATACATTAGGTGCGGTGCAGTTGGATAGACACAGACAACAGCAGGCTAGGTGCTCAGATAGTTTGCATAAATGCGCCTAAATATAGCTGCCTCTCCTCTCCCTCACTGATCCTTCCACCCGCCAGCCAGTCAGTCAGATCCATTCCGAATCCTTTTCCCTCATCAGTCAGCGAGCGACATCGTTGCTGACTACATGCGCCAAACCCTTTCTGCCACTAGCGCTGCCACCACCCTTCAGCCTCACCCGCCAGACACAGACAGTCGTGCACCAAACAGGCAAAGGGGAAAAAAACAATTCTCCATCGCTATCGTCAACCGCAACCACAAGCAAACAAATGTGACCGTGCGAGACAGACTGTGACACTATGGGCGACCTTCTGTTCTCCTCTGCTCGCATCTCCATCTCCAACATCTCCTGAATCCGAAACCTTGGATCATGTCGGTCGGCCGTTAACCACACATGCCACGCAATCAAATCATTCGTCGCCTCTGCTTCATCTCCTTTTCCCCGGACAATCGGCTGCTTTCATTCTCGCGACGAGAAATTTTTGTTTCAGCCGGGCAGGCCCCCGGCGCCGCGTATCCCTCGCAGCAAATGAGAGTGAGGCTGCCATTCCTCTCCCTGTGCCGATCTTCAGCCTGTCGTCGTGTGCAGTTCCTCTCTTTTCTCTTGCGCCTATGTTGAACATGGAAAAACTGGCTGCATCTGCCATCGGTTCCGGAGAGCATAAATCCCCGGTGCCATCCCCTGTGCTGAGACATTCAGACGAAAGATATATTCCCCCATGGTCAAAGAATGCGGTGTGCCCTTTGGAGAGAACTGTGCCTCTATTCCACATAACTAGCTAGTTGTTGTTGTTGTTGTGCAACCACCTGTCCATGTTGAACAGCACACACAACGAACCTGACAAGTTTCTCGTATAATCCCCCCGATGGAGTCAGGCCCACCGTCCAAACCATGTGGCCCCCTATTATAACCACCTAATTAGAAGAATGGGCTTGTATCGTCTGCCTATAGTATGCCCGTTAGCTGATCCCGTCAGACCCTTTAAAATGGTTATGCGCCACACCCACCACGCCCGATTCGCATCCATCTCCACTTCCGATTCATGCAATGCATCTGCTCTCATGTGGATCCGTGTATCTCTGTCGGTTCCAGTCATTGTTGTTTACCTCTAATGGAAAGTATCGTTGACTCTCCTTTACAAACTTTGGGTGCACCGTTGTCTCTTCGCAGCGCACGGAACGCCACTTCCCGCTATGCATGACTATGTACATAACATGATATCGATGATGGTGAACGGTCAACATCCCACGTTTGCTCTCAAAACTTCAAATTAACAGTACCCTGTTGCTGCTTGCTATTTACTTACCTACCAACCAACCGACCTCTCCTCACCTATTGAAGCCATCAAAACTAGAATTACAATAATCAGCCAGCCTCAGCGCACCGGCTGTCTACTTACGTGTGCATTCACCCTTGCTGACAGGCAGGATCCGCTTTCCAACTACACCGTTGTCCGAAGCAGTCGGTAATCAAGCTTGGCTTGACTTCCCGCACGACTCCTCCCCTTCCAACATGTCACCAGCCACACCTTCCAGAACACTGCCCAAATCGAGGTCCCATCGATTCCGCAATCAACAGCAAATTGGGGAGGCCCTAGATGCCAGCAAATACCAAGGTCCACCCAGCACATGCCCTGATCCTCCAGACAACACCTCAACTTTTCAACATCCCCAACACGTGATTCCCCCGCCAACTTATGACGAGATCGATCATCTGGTCGTTGTTTGTTGCCACGCCATATATCACCCGGACGCTTCCGTTCCGAGCTTCCCTTTACACAGTCCGCATGATGAACGCAACTGGCATCTTGCACCCTTCCAAAAATCCAGCGAGGAATCGGGTAAGCCCGGCGAGCATGAGACTTTTGTTGCGCATGTACTGGCCGGCTGTGACGCATTGCAAAGCGCAGCACTTGCGGGCCGCGCCGTATTGGTCTTGAGCGGCGGTGCCACGAAGTCGACACTTACTCTCAGCGAAGCTCGCTCGTATTATCACGCTGCACTTGCCCATGAGCTTGCTCAAGGCAATCCAGGAGGTGGACAAGCACACGCGCTTTTCGCCAGAGGCCGCTTGCTGTTGGAAGAGCATGCGACCGACTCTCTGCAGAATTTATTGTTTAGCATTCTACTGTTTCGACGCACCACAGGTAGATATCCCAAACAGATTCGGGTCATTACGCATGCATTCAAGGCTAAACGATTTTTAAACCTGCATGGTCCTGCGATCAACTGGCCGTCAACTCGGTTGCAAGTGCAGGGAATCGATCCCGTCATGTCTGAAGCTGATCATGAGGAGACTATTCGAGGTGAAGAACGATATGGGTTTGCACCTTGGCAGCAGGACCCCTTGGGAATCGGCGAGGGTTTGCATAGCAAGAGAAAGTCGCGTGGGTGGGATGACGCGGTAGCATCTCAACTGACCCAGGGTCTGGAATCAACCGTGAGAGCCCTTGTGGTGGATGGTGTGGTTTCAAAACTTCTTCCTTGGGCGCAGCAAACAGAACTCGAGACGTAATCGCGCTGGACCGTTCTACGCGGCCTTGTCTAGAGGATGGTCTTCGCTATTTTCGTGATCACATCCTCCCACACAGCACCACATCCTCCCCCAGCGGAACCCACTTCACATCCTTTAGTCTCCCTACTGCCAACTTGGTGCCCTGCTCGTCCCGCCTTTCATCTGGAATCACGGCTACGCCTCCTTTCCCTAGCCAGGTGGGTGCTAGGGTGATGATTACCGTATCAACAAGATGAGCGGTTTTGGGTGAAAGTAGAGAATTAATAACATGGCCGCCGCCCTCGATCATCACACTCTTGAGCCCCTTCTCTGCGAGGACCCTCAGGATGTCGTCCCACTCCAGCACATCTCCACCCCCAATCCTGACAAATTGTCCACCGACATCTTCCAAAATATGATTTCTCTCATGTCCTACTTCACCCAGGGTAAACACCCACGGTGCCTTTCCCCGCCCTTCCGCGGCCAGCTTGACAACTTTACTCTCATGGTTGACATCCCATCTTCCCCTCGGATCTAATACTATAGGTCTCGGTTGCCCTTCCAGCCCTTTCCCTCCATACCCACCCACCCCCTCAATTCGACAGTTCAAGCTCGGATCGTCGGCAATGGCAGTTCCGCACCCGATGAGAATAGCATCGTGTCTAGAGCGGAGATGATGCGTCATTGCTTTCGACTCCGGACCAGATAGGGCGGTCTGAACGCCAGGGGAGAGAGCGAGAGAGGAGTCGAGGGAGGTTGCGTAGGTCAATGTGACAAAAGGTTTGGTAGGCGTTGACTGGGATGATGTAGATGACGGTGGGATATAAAGGTCTATCGATGAGGATTTGTCGGGGGGGAATACAAGTGCTTCGCGAGGTTTGGTCATGTTGGCCATGCCGACTTTTGTTGACTCGAATTGTTAAGTGCTGCAAGTAGCTTATGGTTCGATTCCCTTGATCCCGAATACGGAACCACAGTTGGATGATGGAAGAAGTGACTGCTTAAGTATGGAACGGATCGCGGCGACCAATCAGCAAGCGACAACCCCCGCGCGCGCTGACTCATCGGAATCCCACCCAGGCAGCGATGCGGCAAAACCCCGGCCGTCAGTTGCCCCACGGCATGATTGATGCCCGTCACTCACTGCTGGCACAAACCTGGTTGGACTTTCTCCATAGACAATCCCCTCGACATTCTCCTACTTTCACGTATATATCTGGTGCTAGAATCGGATCTCTTATATATCGACTACCGCATTCTCTCAAATATCACCAGCTACAGCGTGCAACTCATCTTTCAGCCCACACCGGCCCGACTGCGACCTTGAATCTTACGAATACCGCCACGATGATGAAAATATGGTCCATGGTACGCATATTATCTACAGGATCTCTTCCGTTGTGGATACGGACACTGACAGCCACACAGAAGAAGCAGCAGCAGCAAGATGAGGCTGCGGCGGCGGCGACTAACAAGAAGAAGAAAGTCACGCCTGCACAGCTGCGGGCACAAAAAGGTCCGCGACACTATTTCATTCTGCATGTGACCCCAGTTCTCACGCATATCCCATAGATCTCGAAGAGCTTTCACTGGGCACGACCATGAAGACGCATTTCCCGAACCCCGACGATATCCTCAACTTCAAGCTTACGATCGATCCGGATGAGGGCATGTACAAGGGTGGACGTTTCGAATTTGACTTCAAGATCAACCAAAACTTCCCACACGACCCGCCCAAGGTCAAGTGCACGCAGAAGATCTATCACCCGAACATCGATCTTGAGGGGAATGTGTGCCTGAATATTCTGCGAGAGGACTGGAAACCTGTGCTGAATCTGAACGCCGTGGTTGTTGGATTACAGGTTTGTGCTCAAAGACATGCAAAGTAATAGTGAGGTTGTGTTGATAAGCGGACAGTTTCTCTTTCTCGAACCCAACGCAAGCGACCCACTGAACAAGGAAGCCGCTGAGGATCTCAAGCTCAACAGGGAGGGCTTCAAGCGCAATGTGAGATCGTCAATAGGTGGCGGTACCGTGAAGGGACAGAGTTTCGACCGAGTTCTCAAGTGAGGGGATGAAACGACAAGGTTGGGGCGCGAACGGTCGCATGTACTGGCAAAGCGAATACGGGCCACGAAGTAGGACGAGAAGCGATTGTACGTGCACATACGTACAGGAAGCATGAAGGGTGTGGAATCGGCGCTTTTGCGAGTGAGCATTTGAGAATACGGCGTATACAGGAGCGTGGAGTTGGCATATACAAGGTTGCTTTGCACCCCTCGGTCAGGTACTATAACTTTTACATAGCTGCCTTCATACATTACATAGACGGGAGGACGACGTTTGGAATCAATGAATCAGTCTACCAATGCACGAGAGGAAGTCCAGTTTGGGCTGCAAATAAGCTTTATATCTTTTCTCAAGTGGCACGAGAAGTGGTATGAAACCAGGGCGAAGCAAGACGGTGACCGAGGTAGTAGCGCTTAGGTTTAATTGTACATATGTATGTAGTGATTGACGATGGATATGTGTGTCACGGACTTTTATAAGATCGGTAACATGCATGATGATGTACAATCATTGTGGATAAGGATAAACTGCTTCTTTACCAAACAGAGTACCTGGAGCAGTACTATAGCTATGACTCCGCCCTTCGGCGGCCAGGTCGGTCTGGAGCCACTCGTCGGAGACGCAAACTTCTCCCCGACAGCGCAGGCAAAGCGCCCTGTGATTGGTCCGATGACATCAACAGCCCGATGTTCGGCCGCCCGAGCTCCCATGGAAAATGGCGCCCCAGATTTCCTAGAACCACACCGAACTCATTCGCACGCTTTAAATATCACCCTTCCCCCACGTATCCCAATTCCTGTTCTTCAGAATCCAAATACCTCATCCTTCCATTTCCTCCCCTCCCTTTCTCCCTTACGCACTTTCACATCTTAGCACAATGGCTTCTCGTCCTGCTGCCCGCGCCCTTCGCCAGGCTTCCCGCCAATTGGCCGTGAACCCTGCGCAGAAGCGTGGCTTCGTTTCTGCCATCAACCGCTCCTCTGCTCGCGCTGCTGTAGCTGCTGCCCCCAAGGCTGCTGTCGCCGCTCCGTTCCAGCAGCAGACCCGTGGTGTCAAGACGATCGACTTTGCTGGCACCAAGGAGGTTGTTTATGAACGTGAAGATTACCCCAAGGAGAAGCTTCACGTAAGTCGATACTGCATCCTCAATGGCATTGGCGACATCAATTGCATCTACTGCCTTGCCAATTGCTCTCTCAGGTAATCAGAACTAACATTCTCTGCAGGAGTTCTTCAAGAACGACACCCTTGCCCTCATCGGTTACGGTTCCCAGGGCCACGGCCAAGGCCTCAACCTTCGCGACAACGGCCTCAACGTCATCGTTGGTGTGCGGAAGAACGGTGCCTCTTGGAAGGAGGCCGAGCAGGATGGCTGGGTGCCTGGCAAGAACCTGTTCGACATTGACGAGGCCATCAACAAGTCCACCTACGTCATGAACTTGCTTTCCGATGCTGCCCAGTCTGAGACCTGGCCCACCATCAAGCCTCTTCTCACTAAGGGCAAGACCCTCTACTTCTCTCACGGTTTCTCCCCCGTCTTCAAGGACCTCACCAAGGTCGATGTGCCCAAGGACATTGACGTCATTCTCGTCGCTCCCAAGGGTTCGGGCCGTACCGTGCGCAGTCTTTTCCGTGAGGGTCGCGGCATCAACTCCTCTGTCGCCGTCTTCCAAGACATCAGTGGCCAGGCCAAAGAGAAGGCCATCCACCTTGGTGTCGCCGTCGGCTCCGGCTACCTCTACGAGACCACCTTTGAGAAGGAGGTCTACTCTGATCTCTACGGCGAGCGCGGTTGCTTGATGGGTGGCATCCACGGCATGTTCCTTGCTCAATACGAAGTCCTCCGTGAGCGTGGCCACACTCCCTCAGAGGCTTTCAACGAGACCGTCGAGGAAGCTACCCAGTCTCTATACCCTTTGATTGGTGCCCACGGCATGGACTACATGTACGCCGCGTGCTCCACCACCGCTCGTCGTGGTGCCATTGACTGGAGCAAGCGTTTCAAGGAGACGCTCAAGCCCGTCTTCAACGACCTCTACGACTCTGTCCGTGACGGAAGCGAGACCAAGCGCTCCCTCGAGTACAACTCTCAGCCTGACTACCGCGAGAAGTACAAGCAGGAGTTGGCTGAGATTGATGATCTCGAGATCTGGCGCGCCGGAAAGGCTGTTCGCAGCCTCCGCCCTGAGAACCAGAAGTAAACTCGTTCATCGATCGGCGTGAGTGGGCTACGAAAAATGGGATGTTATTTGTATTTGTCTGTTTGTCTGCATGTTTTTCTTACGAATCGTCTGGGCAAGGTGGGGCTCTCGGCGTTGGAGTTTAAATAGTTCGCATATTGCATGTACAGAGTTCCTCTTGTTCTGAAGTGGCACGTGTCTTGTGCTACCATTACTTCAAATGTTTTTTTTTTTCTTTTGGATGGAAGTTACGGTAGGAAAAAAAAGTCCGCCTTACTATTACACATGGGAAAGGAGAAAAATAATTCAACCTTTGCTTCCACAAATTCACATTGCCCTTTCCGAAACCATGTGACTTATCTTTTCGCTGTTTGTATTCAAACAAATGCTCCCAAGTACTCTCAAAATCGATTCACGCCTTTGACTGGTACGTCCGAGACCATTCCATCCAGGCCTCGTTGTTTCTCTCATCTTGTCAAACACCAGCATGGCAACCCATCCCATTCTCATGTCTGTCTTTTGTTTATTTGGTCGATTCACACAATTCACTCAGAACAGCCTAGGTGTGCACCTATCATCTCATATATCACTCACCTAAGCACCTACTCGAATACATGGGGGTATGTGTGTAACTTTAATTCCTGCCCAATTGTCAGCAAGCATTCAGCATGATCTCCCTATATCAGGTGAACCCATGATTCGAAAACAAAGTGATTAATTGAGGCAAGGGAAACCACGTTGTGTGGATGGGGAAAAAGTCTGAGTAGTGAATTTGTGTATTGTTTTCTGTCGCTCTCTTTCTCTCTCTCTCTCGATATCTCTGCATCGCTCATGGATCGTTTTGGCTCGGAATTCTGTTCTCAATTCCCCCTGCCCTCTTCCCCTCTCTCCCTTTCTCGTTTTTTGCTTCTTTCCTGGGTTCGACGGCTCACTCATCGCCGTGTCGTTTTGTTCGTACATGCTTGACGATATACCGATGCATGGAATACGGGCAGCCCGAGTCTCCTTTTCCTTCCCTTCCACCTCTCACCAATGTACCAACTGCTCCTCCCCCCTTCACCCCCAAGAAATATCCCCACGCCCAACCTAAATCAAGTGCTTACTCCTGAAATACGCCCTCAAATACACAACCTGCCACACGCCCAATCCAACAAGCATACCCATGGTAACAAGCGCAAACCACATGACCCTCTCGTTGGTGCTCTCATTCGTATCCCGCAGCTTCTGCTCGCGAGTGCGCAGGTAATCCATTTCCGAGACGATTTCGCCCACGACTTCTTCGATGCGACGGAGTTCCGCTTCGACGGGTTTCAGCTTCTCGCCGGCTTGGATGGCGGACCAGTCTTTTGCGTCGGCACCGATATCGATGTCGAGCTCGACGTGGCGGGTTGGGTTTGTGGAGGATTGGACTTCTGTTGTTTCCAGGGCGGGGAGTGGTTAGTTATGGGTGATGAAGGAGGGAGGGGGAGAGAAGAGAGTGGAAGGCATACTTCCGCTTATGACGCTTTCAAAGCATACGTCGAAGGCGGAGTCGGCGTGCGAGGTGAAGGCATAGCGGTTCTCGCCGTAGACGTCTTTGGGTCGGTGGTAGTCGTTACCCATGGCATCGCGGATCTGTATATTGCAGACAGCATGATCAGCGATTATTCCACATCTTCCCTCGAAAAATAGCCCTGTGTCTTTCATTTGTCCATCCCTTCTCCCAGTCCAAGATCGATTCGCGCTGAATCTTTATATCACACCCGCCCATCTACCAATTGCTTTCCCCGATGCGAGAGAGTAAGATAGAAGATGAACGTACGTGCATGTTCACAGTTTGCCCATCGCCCCGGTAGCCATCCATAATGACCGACACCACGACCAGCTGTTCTCTTGCGACAAAGTTGCGGATGCAGCGCTCATGCCTGGCGGCCTCATGCTCGTGCACAGCGTGGAGATCGAATTTGAGGGCCGAAGCCAGCGGGACGGAGAGGAAAAGGAGCACGCAGCTCAGCAATCGCGTTATTCGGTCCATTGCGGCGGGATGTGTGGTTTTGCTTCGTGAAGGAGAGACAGCTTACACAGGCGTTCGATGGGCTGTCGATAGATTAACAGAAGGCCAGTTGGTCCGAATGATGATGCGCTAGGCTAATTATGGGTTAGAGCGTTTTAACGGGGAAGTAGGAGGGTGTAGTAGCGCGTGGGGTTGAATCTTCCACTCTTCCACCACCAATACATTTGTCTGTATATGCACTTGTTTGACTTTAAATTCGCTTTGACTATATTTTACTGATCAAAAGACTCTTCCCAGCTTGTGCGCTATACTAGAGCAAGCGGTTTCGTTACCGCGGAATTATTGCGTATGTGATCATCCAGAACGCCAAACCGTAAAAATTCCATATTGCGACGAATGAAAGAACAAAATCGTTAGACAATGCGTTGCCAAGAAAGAATCTCGCTTTTCCCTAGTATCGAAAACGCCGTTTGCAGATGCATCGCTCTTTAGACTCGCTCGTTGAACTCGCACGTGGGGGCATACACATCAGCTTTTGTTGATCGGATTACCACGCTGTCGTCCCTCCATCAACCTTCAAGTCGTGTCCGGTCTAGTCCGTAAGTATTAGTTCTTGCGTAAACCGTGTGAAAGAGATAGCGTTCGGCGTAGTGCTGGTACTTAAGGGCATGGTGCTTCAAAGGAAGGGTTTCGATTGAATGGCCCACGAGGGGATAGTTCTTAGGAAAATGGCTGAGAATGCGGTTGTAAGGAGTGTCTACTTACCATATAGCTGCTAGCGCGGCTCAAGAGGAACAGTCCGACGGCCTTGTATTCCTCGGGAGTGCTGAGCCTACCTAGCATGCTGTTGTTTTCCCATTCCTCTCGATCCGCCTCGCCTCTACGGAAGTTCTCCTCGACCATTGGCGTCACTATATGGCCCGGGCTCAACGAATTGACGCGAATGCCACCAGATCCATCTTCGTTGATACGTCCCCACTCCATGGCTAGATTTCGTGTAAGCTGCACCACGGCCGCCTTAGAAGAGTTGTAGACGGGAGCGATGAAGCCTCTATTAGCAATCGTGCCGCTCATAGAAGCAACCAAGCACATGGACCCTTGGATCTTGTACTTGTACATCTGTCGTGCGCAGGCGCGTGCAGAGAGGAAGACACCAGTGTAGTTAGTTGCCAACATTCTTGCGATATCGGTCGAGGGGTAATCTAGCGCCGAAGTGCATTGCTGCATGCCGGCAGCTATGATGGAGCGACATCAGCGAAACGCTATGCTATATTCTTAGGCTTACTCACCGGCAATCAAACCATCTAGACGCTGGTTCTGGTCCGCGATGCTGGCGATAATCTCCTCCAGCTGTTCGTCATGAGTGACATCGACCTGGTGATACTCCAACGAGCCACCGAACTCGGGACAGATGCGCGATTTGGCTTCTTTGAAGGCATTGTCGGGTTTCGGAAGCCGGTCGAAACAGTGAACCTTTCCGCCAGCTTCGACCAGACCCTCAGCCATACACAAGCCAAGTCCGCGTGCGCCGCCTTTGATAGTTTTAGCTTGCGGTGTATAATGAAGAGCCATTCGCTGTACCTGTCACAACGAAAACCTTGCCACCAACATCAAATTGGCCAAAGTTCTGCTTTCCGACATTCTCTGTCCTACTATATGGCGCGCGGGGTGTCGAGTGCTCGAAGCGGCGTTGGTGGGTGTTGAGCATCGAGAAGAGGGGTCGTGGACGCAAGGCGGGTGCTTTCGCAAGCTGGCGCGCGAGCGATCCGGCAGGTAGTGCCGTCATTATTGCGGTCTGTATTTTTTGGAGAGATTTCAGGACCTTGTGTGAGTAAGTTAAAAGTGCGGGTGAGAAGAAAGAAGAATTCGTGGACAAAGAGGTTGCATAAGGTCCATTCTTCATCTGACGACTTTTTTATACCTGCCACCGCACCCGGGCAACATATGATGTAACCAACACAAGGAAAAAAAAGTCGAGACCCGCCTACTACAATCTCACGATGTGCCTGCGTATGCAGACTCGCAATTCTTGGGCGACTAGCGAATTCGACCAGCATGTAGCGCTTCGCTCAGCATTTTCTAGCAGCCATTAATACGCCGCGAGTCCTGCTCTACGTCACGCGCCCTGAAGATCACCAGGCCCAAGAAGCGGGCGGTGCTTGGTCAATTGACCACAGCAACGATATAATCTCACGATGGCGTCGTTGTGGTTGTATAATCATAGTGACCAGACCACCAGCGCTAGCCGTTGTTCCGCATTTGGCGCTGCAGGGAAGCGGGGGCGGGGACCCACACATGTCCAGTCACACAGGGCTGAAGCATCCTCGTCATTGGTTCTCGTCGGAGCACCCCCACGTTCTCATCCCCCACAAGATCTTCCAAAGACATCATGTTTATATCAGAGGCGTTGTTCTCCCCTCGATATCGCTTTGACCTTCTGCCTCCTCAGGCCCTAGCTAACGGATCATGGCATTCTTGGTTTCCCATGGAATAGGACCCCTGTTTTCTATGACCACTTTCCCATGTCTGTTCGCGCGTGTGATCGAATTGTTTTTTTTTCTTCGGGGGTTCGGACGCATGCGCCGTTTTGCCATCCTCCGATCTGCTTCTTGTTTTGTTGGGCAAGGGGAATTACGCAAGTCAGCAGAAGGTTTAGACTGTGCTACCCCTGGTGTTGTGTGGCGAGTGAAGCTAGCAGTCAACCCAGTAGATGATAACTTGACACGTCATATTTCTTGTGCTCTGAAGGCTTCTTGGACGCTCCGGCTGGCAGAGATTGTGGTCCATCGTGTGATGTGTTCGACCAATCCTTTATTGTACTGATCTCATTAGTCGGTGTGATGAGTAAAGTACCATTCCGATATTCTGGGAAGACCTTGTGCCCAACAGGGAGAGATGTGTTCTCAAAGTAAGCAGAGCAAGACCTATCGTACGAGCTTAGTCATTTGCACGCATATAAAGACATGCTTATGTGAATCCATCTATTCTTTTGCTCCTTTGAACGAGTGAAAAAAGAAAGCGCAAGAGTGAGCCGGTTGTTAATCGTTATTCATCATTCCGAAATACTGACTGTTGGTTCCCGGGTGCTATTCGTGAAGAAGCATGACTGGATCAGACTGGAATCTCACAAAGGGAACGCAGCACACGACATGGCGCAGGACGCTGCCCGATGACCCTATCTGTGTTTGTGTTGAGGGAATGGAGTGTTGCAAACTAATTCACAGCCCGCGATACATCAACATACGCACCTGCCATGAGCAAATCTGCCGAAGTTCATCGACGAGAGCCATGTCATATGAGGGCGAGAACGCATGATCGAAAGTCAGTACCACTCGGGAGCGGTATATATATCTGTGTCCACCGATGAAAATACAATTGAAGACTAACCTTTCTGCAGCTCGGGTTTCTACTATTTCTATGATCATAATTCCCCTGTCGGCCAGTAGTTCTAAAATGTGACAATTTCGAATAGAAGCCAACAAACCAAATCGCTTGATTCATATTCTATTAGTCTCAAGTTGAGCTTGCGATCGACACAGCTATACACAAAATTTATTGGGATTTGGAAGTCGAAAGATGAACATAGTCAGCAATTTTGCCAAATCGAATGGATGAGACAATTCTGATTCCCCAAGATGGGAAGCGTTTTCCGTCTATACCGCACTTTTGGCAGAAATTCCATCCGTCGCAGTTGATACCAAAGGATGCGACGGCGGACTGCGGGAGTCAAACCAAGTATATATGAGCCCATGAGCACAGTATATTGATTTACAACGGCAACAGATTGATGCATACAACTAATTTTCGAATCTTCAGGCAACTTTTGAGACTACGCTCATCGTGCATAGTGATATGTACGGTTTCAGTCTCTACGTCTCTGGAAAACCTATCCTATGATGTCTCCGCAATCTTGCGTCCCTTTTTGGCATTCCAGTTTTCAACACTTAGACACGTCAGGCGCATCTTATACCTATTCGTTAGCGTGCTGGTGCTGTGCACGTGCACGTATCGTCCGTTCAATCCAAATGTTGTTTGTTTATCTGTTTGCTCACCAGGCTTTCGCACGCCACGTGACTGGTCTCTAAATGCTTGGCAGTTCTTCAGCATCAAGAGCTCACAGACAACCGATTGACTACTGCTTTCACTCTGCACTACTTTACCTCTCAGCTTGGCATACCCAAAACAACGCAGTGCATCACTGCTTGCCCAGCCGACCCCTTCGCATTGCCAAACCATCAACGTCTTCGACTCGAGATTTCTCAAGATGGCCGATGAAGCTCCTCAAAACCCTCGTACCTCCGTTGGAGATACGCCCCGCCCATTACAGCCCGAGTTCAATTCCAATGATTCAGAAGTGAAACATTCGGAATTTTTTCTCGCGAACCCCAACCTCCCCCGTGAGGTAATGTTCGCAGCATTAAGGGAGGCAGGAGAGTCTGCCATGTTTACCTCCTGCCTCCGGTGCCTCAAGAAAGCGGACGATTCTCACCGACGGAAATGGCTTCTATGCGATCGGATCTGCCCATTCCACGGCTATGCGGCCCATCTTGGTCGGCCATGTGATATCGTTGCCAATAAAGCTCAACCCGGGTTTTAGGAATCACGTTCAACTTATACGACCTCTAACATTAAGTCGATGATTGGCAAAGATCGTGAGGCGCTTCGAGGTCCTGCTTCTGATCGAACCAATGCTCGGACGCAATACTCGCCTCCTTATTGGGATTATCGTGACCATATTGATTCCTTCCATCCCACAGGCTCTACGTACAAGCCTTCCTATGCCACCCTCCCGCCTAGGCAACCCGGAATAAAAAACGAACCTTTCGGCAATGACAACTTGGGAGCTACCAACTTCGCTGAGCACATAACCTATGGCCTCACTCCATCCATTACCGGCAGTCCCCAGGGCAAAATGAATCGACCAACGTACAAGGATTCAGGAACAAATATGAGAATTCCAAAGTACAGAAACGCAGGTACCAGTATGGAGGTTCCCAGCTACGAAGACGCAGCAACGGACACATCAACACCAACCTACAGAAACGCCTCGACGAATACTTCAGAAGTTGATCAATCTATCCCCGCCATAAGCTTGAGTGCGAAGATCCAAGACCTCTCAGCACGCGCACAGTCCATGGATCTTGACACCTATCTTAGAGAGATTAAATGGATCACTGGAAAACTGGAAAAAGCCTTGCTACTAAAAGAGATGAGTGAGATTCAGGAGAACATCAACAAGCTCGCAGGTTGCCGTCTTTTCATGGAACATGCAGAGTTTATGGAGGATATGAACACGCTGTCGGTGCGTTACCAGGAGCTTGTTGCGTACCACAAGGACGCTGTGCAGGATTCTGCAGGCCAAAAGGCTGCTGATGGAATGACAAGGTAGTAAATCCCCCCCAAAGCACCCAATGCCACTCCCCTTTCCCTTATACAAATCACAACTTCATCTGTTTTCTTTCTCTCCTTTGGACGGTCTGAAAAGTGCACTCATGCATTGAAGGCAAGTCCTTGTATCCCATAAATGATTACCAGATTACTGTCGCGAGGTTAATGGTGGGTGTATATCGGTCGGTTTGCTTCTGGTCTGCTTGTCGTTAAGGATATACCCATGTTCTAGCTTTGCACTTGTCCGAAAAACATTGCAAGCCTTTTCTTTCTTTCATCTGCTATTGAGGGCACATCATTGACCCTTGATTCCCTTCACTTGCGATGAACATTACGTCCGTCGCCTTTGCATTATATCTAGCATCGAGGGGAAACGATCACGAGGTAGTCACTGGCTCCTGTCAATTAGGTAGTCAATCAATCCTTTATGAAATCAGTCTGCATATGACTTCTTATCAATGCATTACCGAGGGAGTCTGCGTAGGGCTTGAGGCACTCTCGAGCCCATTATCGACGCTCCATCAAAGCTTACATATGTACCCGACGGGGAGCATTTAACAAAACAATTCTGCCGTTCATATATAATGCTACGATCTACCAGCTGTACACTCCGTTCCAGATATATTTTCTATATCCCCATGCCTCAAACAGCAGAATCTCTTATCCAAATCTCTTTCAGGGCATAGGAGTGAGAATCCGTCTCGCTGTCAAACTGCTCATACTCTTTGCTGTTCGGTGACTTCGAATCAGTGTAGGATGACCATTTCGATCGGATGCCGCTGAAGAAAATCCCAAACCTCTCGTTCGTGAAAAGCCCGCGGACGGCTGGTAGGCACGCAGCAATGATTCCTACGTTGGCTTCAACCACGAACCAGAAGAGCAGCGATGTTGTGATTACTACGTTCCCATTAGCGTGGAAGCATTTGAGAATGAATGGCGCTATTTGGTTGATACTCACGTTCGCCATCAAGACTTGGGTCGAATCCCACTTCTCTTGACCAGACTGACCATATCAGACGAATCAGAGATGCGATGGAGGCACTAAAAATGTCAATATATGCTCATCAATTGTGGTTGCTTCAGATATTCACTCACAAGATTCCGAGCAGGAATATGGAAGTGACAGCAAGCTTCTTCTGAACCGAGAGTTGCAACTTCCAAACCTGAAAAATCGGTTAGAAGCAGAAAATCATTCGACGTGTGCGCTATTGCAGTACTCACGAAAGGGATGGGGATAAGAATAATGAGCGCATCGGTAATGAAATCCGATATCGAGAAAATATATGCCAGAAGAGGTGCATCGATGCATTTCTCCGCCACCTCTGCTGGAGGGCCAAATGCTGCATTGAAGTCGCCTTTACACATCCATATAAAAGCAAGATCGAAAGTTATAGCCCAGAGAGCGACGAATACCATGGATATTGTTACGATCAGGTTCCTCGCATCTCTCGCGTTGCTTTTCTCGATCACGAATAGCCTTCTGTAAAAAGCTAGGACGCTGATCTTGATGAGGCCAAGTAATGGCACTACTATGCAAATAAATGAGTATTCCAGCTTCGCGGTCAGTGATAGCAGATCGACTATCTGTGCTATCGCGGAGCGGTCGGAACCACGGGGTTTTAGTCCTTGAGTTTGGAGTTGCATGAGTGGAGATGGGTATCCAAGCGCTTGAGTAGCTACACCGTGTCCAACAATCGCCAACAGCCCAATGATCATGACCTTGCAGTATATTAGCTTTTCAGTTCTCAAAAATTGGCTAGAAGATACATGAACATACAATGCATGGTACCATGAGCCAGTCGTCGATGAATATGGCCTGCTTCACTCTGAGCCTATTGTAGAATCGTAATGCCACCACTACCAGGGAGGCAGCTGTGAGCGTAGTGGTAATGCCTATGAATGCTGCAGCATCTGGTGTCTTCATGAGCATCTTCATAATGGAAGTGAACGAATGCTGGCAAACGATGTATGGAGGAAGGTGGGATTGAAACAATGCTAACCCTACAGCTATGGATGGGGCAATGATTCATTGATATCATGAACAGTGTTTGCGTAAAGAAATCTAGAATACTCAACCCACGAAACAATTTTGCCAGGTGAATCGTGCGTTGCATACACGACGATTATGTGGGTTGTCGGCTGTGTAACTCGTTGGTGAGTTGCAATTTGGCCCCCTGAGGCTTGCGCTGACTGTTGAATTCAGCTGCGCTTATATGTTCGTTCTGTCTCCACCCCATTGCCAGGTTATGAATACACCTCGTTTTGGCAAGGCTTTATTCGATTGTTCATGATTTACCTAAAACAGTAGATCGTGGCCGCGGATAATCTCCAAGCATTTTAGCGAGCGCAGTCATCAAAACCAACAAAATCATCGATCGGTGCAACACGATTCCTACAGTCATCATCTTGTGCTAAATTTGTTTGTGGTAGAACTTGAGCTTTTCTAGATCCGGTAATAAGATTCGGATTCCAGCAAAACCTCAATTATCGGTAGATCCTAAGCGTTCGTCCTTTGGTGGCCTTATTTCTGTGTTAATTGGGTGTCCCGGATTCACTCAAGCTTCTACATTTCGGCTTTGATGATGCTTGATTGCTATCCTAAAAACTTTGGTGGTGTATCATCAAGGCTAGAGAACGCAAACATGTGGTATTTTGATCTTTAGTGTTCCAACAGTTCTGTCTGAGTTCAAGCCTGTATATTTATTTTTGTATTTATCAAGGACTAAAACTCCACATACTCCGGTACATTTACTAGATCGTGGTATACAACGAGCCGCTTCTTTGACATCTTGCTTTTCTGGGGCACCTTTCGATTGTGATCACCAAGCAAACAATATTCTCATTCCGACCCGCTGATTAGATATTTCCGCCAGCTTTGACGTTCTATCTTCTTCTGTAATTTCGTTAGGTCTTTGCAAAATAAGTTATCTCAAATGTCGCATTATGCGTGGTCCGGTATGTCGTGTGTCATTGAAAAGTAGGGGAGCGTCTACTCACCCTCGTGCCTCAAGTTTCCAACCACAGAAGCCGATCGGGTGGTGATGCCTCTCGTGAGACAAGCGACGGTGCATTGCGGAACTGGGGCAGCGGAAACTGAATAAAATGTGGCAATGATAGCCATGATGACATTACCGATACGCATTGTTGTAGTAAGGAAATTGAATGAAGGAATTGTAGACGTAGACGAAAGGTCCTGCAAAAATGAGAGATATGACCTGAACGAGACCGCGGTAACCAGACTACCTTATCGAGAGTAGAATCAATACTTATACTGAGACGCTACTGGTATGTACGAGACACCCTTTGAGGACGGATTTGGAATCCACCAGCCCGGTCATGCAGACAACAACCTTGTTCTCGCGTGGCTGCTGACTAGACGATTTTGTACATGCGCGCTCTATGCCAAGCACGTTTCAGATGTAAGAAGTTTCTTAAAATATGGACTTTCATTTTCATTTCGGCCTGGAGACGCCGCTGTCCAATAGTTTTGTTGTTTGCGCGAGTCCCGCATCAACGGCATCGATGCAACGGACATTGACTTGAGCAAAAAAACAGGTTTTTTCTTGCATGTCACACTGGATACATGCGATCACGATATCCATCGTATCCGGATATGAGACTATGTGGTTAAATTTCTCTATGAAGCTTGGGTCAAACCGATGCGTGAGTCTCGATGGATGGCTGCCCTTCTCAGCCCGGTAATCAAGCGGGCTCCATTTCGATATGGACCATTCCTAGAAACTCCATATACACCTTGCTCCCAATATTCTATCCTTGAAATTGCGGTCCCGATTTCTTACTATTTTGCAAAAGCCTACCGCCTAAGCAGAGAAGACATGGAGACGAATCCTTGGACAATAGAAGAATCTCGAAGTCGTAGTACGAAGTCACACATCAGTTGCCGCTTTTGGGGAGTATGCTACCTGGTTTTGATACATTCTTTGCTTATCGCATCTTTGTTCGCTCAACTTCGTCCTTTCAAATGGTTTCATCCAGTCGTCCCAGAAGTCTGCGTTTCAAATGAACCTCCTCATAACACGGGCTATTACGCTAGTGTTGAAGGTGTGCCAATCTCAGATTTATACACTTTCAACCAAACAACACGTTCTGCTCGTACCATGAAGCACTCAAAACATAGCGAATACTCAGGGCTGCCCAATGCCGATAATGAAGCTGCATGGCACCAACTATTACTACGTAAGCTTCACCTGAATTGAGTCAAGCGAAGTACTAAATCTTGTCAGCTATGTACTTCAATGCATCGAACCAGGAGGTTCAATCTGTGGGTATCAGTCCCATGGATATGATTAAATATGACGATGGAGGTTATCTATCTTCATTAGGCATCTATCATGACCTGCATTGCCTGGTAATTACCTTTCGCAATCGATTCAATGTACGCGGCTGAAACATCTTAGAGTAAACTTCGAAAAAATCTATACGGCGAGATTCAATTAAACACAACAGAAGAGAATGGGTTCGAGATGAGAACTCACTTAGGTAATACTGAAGCAATCCTTCATCATGATTCCAAACGGGCTAACACGAACTTTAGATCATTGTATCGATATGCTCCGGGCCTCAGTTATGTGCTCGCCTGATCTCAGCCTTTATATATTTTCTCGGCCAGAGGATAAAGACTCGAAGTTTCTGGACTCAAGCTCAACTTCACGGCAACAATGCATTGACTGGGATGCGCTAGACACTTGGAGTCGAGAAAGGGCAAATAATCCCCAAATGCCACTCATAGCATCCTAACAAAAAAGCTGGTAAAATACTTCGGGTGGGATGCTTTGACTGTCACTTTCAAGCTGTATCAATTTATCGCGACGCTTCCACGCCGTCAAGTAACTATCAAAATTTCGCCACAGAATTACACAACCGAGCGCCACTACCGGCAGAGACGTTCACACTACCAGCTCGTGGCTGTACTTGTAATCCAGCTTGTGCTACAAGCGCCATAGCAAGTATACCTGCAGAATCTAGACATAGTGATAGTATTTGTTGGTGTCGTAGTTGGACAACCTATGATCGACGTCGGAGGCACTGTCGTCGTGCTCAAAGCAATGCAGTCGTACGGGCATCCAAGCAAATCCTCCGGGCAGTGATCTGGGGACGTCACAGTCTTCGTTGGGCAGGGCCGGGTACTTTTCGTAATTGGACCGGCTGGCTCAGATGATGTCAACGAGGTTATAGTCATCCAGCTTGTTGTTGTAGGGGGCGACTGTGATGTTGCTTTCCTGCAGATGCCACCTAAATCGGGGATCTGAGGGTCCGTCAAAACACACCGGAGGCCCGTATCGCAGATAGCGCCAGCCGGGTTTCCGATCGGTACAAAGGCACCACATTTGTCGCCTTCCTTACCAATTATCAAGGTCGGTTTGGGGGTTGGGGTATGCGATACCGTCACCGAGCTCGGTAGGCAGATGCCGCCTTTATCTGGGACTCGTGGATCGTCGAGTACGCATGTTAATCCGGCGCCGCACAGGGGATCGCGAGGTATCCTGAAGCGACCACATGCGTCACCCTCTTTTCCGATGGCCGAAGATGTGACCGAACTTGGGATTGGCGTGGGTGAGTTAGAGGCCGCAGACAAGGTAGATGTCAAAGATAGACTTGGGGTGGGCCGAGCACATGTGTAGCGGGCTGTAGAGGTGTAGATAGAAGTGGGACAGCCTTTAGGACACTGTGTGCTGCAAGGTATATAGGATGTAATTGTCGGGGTTTCTGAGCAGCGGCTGTTGTGACCGGGGATGACAGTTGTTCTGGTGAATGGATTAGCTGCAAGCTGAGATTTTATCTCTGGCGTAAGTGTGGTGAAGTGATGAACGGACAATGTCATTGAGTCTCGGGTCCATTGGAAAAGCTGAAGATTTAGCAACAAGAGATAAACATACTCTACTTTTATACACGGTTGGCATGGTTGTGGAACACCGCAACCTGTTAGTGAAGAAGTTATTGTTGCTGTGAAGCAGTCGCATGCCCTTGAAGTCGATGTAGTCAGCTGAGCAGCAGTTAGCCAGCTGCCAAGGTGTCAGTTACCCTCCTAATTCTAAGGTATAGAGTACTTGCCTTGCATCCAACACTAAAAGTGCAATAATTCTGGCGAATCGACCCATGGTGACTGGCAATTTTTCCTTTGTCGCTATCAGATAAAGATTAGAAGGAAGTTCAAGTTCGTGGAGGGGAACATCTGCCATATATCTGTCCACAACCACAATGCATACATGTCATATTCTTTGGTAAAAATAGATTCAATAAAGTTGATCGCTCATAGTCGCAATTTTTAATAGTATTTACCCCGGATTTTCGCTTACGTGCATAGCCTAGAACACTGGGCGGGCCGTTGGAGCGGAGGGATGATTTGTCGGCAGAATTCACTGTGAAGTTTTCTCCCGAAAGGTAAGCTTTATGGAGGTTTAGAAAATTAAAAGTGATGCTGAAGGACGTGAAGCGAAAAGGGACAGAATGATCAAAAGCCAAGAGTGGGCTTTACAAGTCGTTCTTTTCGCATGCACCTGCTCATTGAGTCTTGGGCCAAAAGGTTTTGGGTCAGGCATACGAAGCTCGGCAATATAAATCAATAGAACAACACGATATTTAGCGAGATGTAGCAAATAGTTTTTGTTTTTTTCGCATTAGTCGTATCCACCACAGACGCATAGAACGGTACAGCGGAGATGGTGAGCTACAGCTTATTTTCTATCACGAGAAACAGTTCGAGATTCTACTGCGACCCAGCAACTTGGAAGTCAAGACTCACATTCAGAGCAAGCTCACCGTCGTTAGCCTGTACCTCACAATTGATCTTAACCCAGCCAAATTGTAATTGCTTTCTCCCAAAAGTCAAGTCATGTTTCCGGTTCTTCAAGCTACCTGTCCGAGGACCAATCTCGGCTATCTTAAATAGGTCCTTTTTGAGAGAAGCATCAATCATATCGCCTTGATTATCCTCGAAGGCCACCCATGCGACGCCTCTCTCGGTGAACCCGCACGCGACCACAACTGTCCCCATAACATTCGTCTGCGTAAGAATCTGATATCTGAGAAATCCAGTGAAACTTCGAAGTCCGCGCGTAACGAATACTTGATTTCGCGCATACCACAGTTCCTTCGGCTCCGCCTCTAGTAGCGTTGCCGAAGCGACGTGCTTGTTTCTGTCCAAGATTTTGAAGTTGATAGTGCCTATCTTATCGACAGCTGTAGACTTCTCCGCCACCGGTCCAATTCTTGCAACAGCTTTCTTTGATACGAATATACTGTTTCCGCCCAAGGAAGGAGTATCTAGGCGTAGGTTGGCTAAGATATGAGGTTCCGCTCGAACATAGACACTGGCGCCAATGTCTGTAAGAATGATCCCGAGCTGTGGCTTCATTGCCCCTTCGGATCGACATCGGAGTGGCATCACAAGATATTCCGAATTTTTCCTTGGATGCAAAAATGTCTGGATCCGCAGGCCCTTGTTCGAAATCACATAGTCCGGATTGAACTTTACATCGTGATCAAGTATCAGATTTTGCGCATCGTAGAACTCAGAGGGACTGTTTGCAAAGATACCTCGGAGTGTTCTGGAATCTTCATCGCGCGACTTCCATGCGAAGATGCTTAGGTCGTTGTTGTCGCGGATGATCTCTTCTTGGAGCCGAACAAAGGCTTTCTGTGCCCCTTCGCCGTACAGAAGAGGCATGTTGACATCGAATAGTCCAATCAAACAGTAAGCTATGTCCTCGGGCTTTTTGGTAAATCGGTTTGTCGCCCAAGACATGCGCTTGGCGATTGGGATGGCATCTAACAAATCTCGAACCTGGATGTTCGGGGGTGGCGAAAGGACCTCTGGACTGATGTGGGTAATGTGTACCAGCTCATTATGCAAGGTTTCTCTTGTACCAAAGAACTGCCAGGAGACATCATAGAACCTGACCTTCTTTGCAGCCACTAATTCCTGTAAGGTCCATCCCCGGGAAAACCAGCGGGCGCTACTCAACATGCTGGTGCCACTAACGCTCGAATGAAAATCGAAAAGGTAGACGAGACAGGTATCAGCATCGCTGTACCACTGGAACATGGAGTTGATAGACTCCGTCAATTCGGCACTGCTCGTCTTATCGATGCAACAAGAGTCAATCCAAACATATCTATATCCGAGCTGCTGAGCTTCCAGACATGTTCTCTGGACTTTTCCCCAACCTTTCCTTGAGGTGCGCAAGGCATCGTCCGCAAAGTCTTGGAATGTTATTTCTTCATCCTGCCATGTGTGGGACAGTATGGCGAAAGGTTCTTCAGGGGGTGTCATGAATTCCTCCATCCGAAAAGGACTCTTACAACAGTCGATGAGTCTCATTCTCTTCTGCTGAATTCAATACTTCCGAGTGAAATCTGAGGGCGGAGCAAACCACCGCGAACAAGAGTGTCTGTGCTGTGGTCCCCCGCAAGGTCATCCCCACCCCGCATATCGCTTACTGGCTGTACCCTAGCACATGGGCACATCGTTAGTCTATGGTTAGTCTACAAATGAGTGACAACCACATACGCAAACAAGTCAAAACATCAATCTACATCTAGATTGACTGCTTCAAACATATAGAAGAGCTTGCTGACAAAGGGAAAAAAAAGATCGCCCCATTTGAAACTCTATTTCGATGGCGAAGCGATTAACTGGGTACCACGAGAACTTGCATGGTCATACCTTTGATGATTGCGCAAGGGAAGCAACAACAGTGATCTTTTACTTCCATTATGTTATATTGCCACCTCGGGGGTTGCAAGTTCTCAAACATGTTTGAATCCTAATATCGTCTTACTGGCGTTGTAACGAGTCTATTGGCTGCGATGCTTCTACATCACCAAGTGCAGTTAACAACAGCTTCGATCAATGGTCTATTCAGTAGTCCCGACTATCGAGACACACAAGTACGTCCATTCTAAGCATTCTATCTAGTTGAGTAAGATGAGACACAACATTCAATACATCTATCCGATTGACTGCATATTTGTTCGCTCAGAAAGGTATGATATCCAGACCCGGCACTCACTCCCTCCAACTTGAACAGCAGCATCAACGACTACTCGACACGATACAAAGGGAAACCGGACCAACAAAATAACCCATCCGATTGAACGTTCACACAGCTGCTATTTGTATTTTGCTCGCAGCCGCCTTGATTGTCTGTTTGTGGATAATTTTACTTAGACACTAGCGCGCTGATTTGCATTCACTGTTGCAAACACCTTCAAATGTCCTTATTGGTCAATCACGATAAGAGCCATGTATCGCTGTTTGCGCTCTCATTTAGTACAGTGAATGAGGTAATTAGCGCGGGAACGTCTTTATAAATACCCCCCTTAGACTGGTCGCAGAGAACCTATACCTCGACCCGACCACTACAACATTCGCGTCAAAAACCTATTGAAACCACAATGATTTATCACCAGAGACACTCACTGTGGAAGCGACTTCGCGAAGTGACTCGCGATCGTTCCCAAGAAGGTCACCCCCAGGCGTTCACCCTCATGTTCTGCCCATTCCCAGAAGACAAAGCGCGGACTCGACCAGACGAGTACGTGTACAGCCTCACCAAATTCGGACCTTCCAACGATGCTGTACTCCACACTATATTTCGTGCAATTGGATAACTCAATGAGACCAATATGTACGTCGCGGCTCATAGTCTTCGCGTTACCAATATGACGTCCTCTCGCCTCTGGCCACCGCACGACAAAAACCCGACAGTCAAATTATACGCGTTCAAGCAGAGCACCCACGAAGTTCCGCATACCTTTCCAGTCCGCCTGCTTCCGGGTACAAAGATACTTGCTGTAGGCCACATTCAAGTCCGGGTTCCTGGACTTGGATGGCGGATG
Organism: Periconia digitata; assembly: GCA_948474695.1. Taxonomy (NCBI): domain Eukaryota; kingdom Fungi; phylum Ascomycota; class Dothideomycetes; order Pleosporales; family Periconiaceae; genus Periconia; species Periconia digitata. The sequence goes on from CAOQHR010000002.1 coordinate 2,127,242, forward strand.
CTGGAAGAGTGGCTCATTGACTGGGCCATGGCAGAATACGAACGCGGAACGTGCGATATGACGTATGACGAACGTCGGGCTTTTTACAAGCATCCGGTTGCCGGACTCAAAGCACAGGGAAAATGGTGGGCCAAGAACAGGAAGCACTTTCCTGTAATGACACTCCCGGCCGAGATCCGTTCAATCGTTTGGAGGCATGCGCTGGGCTCAAATATATCACCCTTCAAAACAAGCGATCGACACGGTAATTCTCAGCTGTCCATCATGGATACATGGAAAGATGATATCGAAAGCTTCGACGATTTTCAGAGAAAGCTGGCCCGCGGTTCAATCAATCACAATCTTCTACTCGTCTCCAAAGCGGTCAACAAAGAGGCCTTTTTGGCGGCGCGGATGGCAACCAAGCACTTCACGGATTGCCACGTCTTGGGTGATTTGATCCGAAATTTGGCGCCACAGCAGATGAACTGGCTCGGCAAGATCCATCTGGATATGGACTTGACAGTTTTCTTCGATTTCTTCGGGGTCACTGTTGAGCCTTTTCTCCAGTTCACCACTGTCCATGATGGTATTTCCGGATCTGCTGTGCTCAAGCGCCTTCCTGCGCTAAGAGTATTGGAGTTGAATGTCCAATCCCCGTGGGTGGTCTTCTCACGAGATCGGAGACGGGAACCATCTAGATTCGCGGAAAGAAACCCGTGGCGGAAGTTTAGGAGCGAGAGCGGGATGACTTACGATGAAGTCGACGTGGAGCCATGTTTCAAGGTCGTCGTGGACTGGATGTTACTGGCAGCATTCCCATTCATCCAACAAATCCCCAAGATCGTACTACTTGGAGCGGTCAAGACTTGCCTACGAGAGAAATGGCGTGCCATTCTAGCACAAGCCAAGCGAGAGAAGCATCTGGATGAAGCCGACCGCAGCTTCAGCTACGAAATGGAAGTCCAGAGGTTGATGTTGAATCCGCCGAGCATCCTCAATGTGCCTGAATGTCACTGCCCGGCTTCGTGCAAGGACAGCTTACGACCAAGGGATCTTCTGGAATTTGACAGCGATGATGCGTACGTCAAGGATGAGGTGCATTAACCCCCATTCCGAACGTTATTGTCGTGGTTTGATTGATTAACAACACCTTGGTTTGCGGCGTGAAGAGTGGCTAAAGGTTTGGTTTGAGGCGTGCTTCTCAACGTAAAGCGAAAAGTACATCTCAATAATTAGAAAACTTGAAAAGTTCGTGTCAATAGTAGAGCTTAGTGCCAGAGTTTATATAGTTTTTGATGAAAATGGTACGACTCTAGAATCGCGGAAATGAAACTGTGACCTGCTGAAAGACCATTTCTTAAATAGCATAAGAAAAACTATATTGTGTCTTTGCTTCGATCCTCTAGGCATACTTTCGGAGATTGTACATTAGATGCCAACCAATATCGATCTCTATTCAATTTACTACATTCATATATAGGGCGCGCCGTAATGAGATACGAAATGATTATGGACTCTTCGGACTGAAAGATCAAGATGATGAAGGCTTTGAGTGGCATCTCCGAGTTCTTTATATGGATGTAGATGAATGACAAATGCAGACCGAGAGCACGTCATATAATTGTCCACCGATAGAGTGCTGTGAGTGGGAACAAACTACAAATAGCAAGCTTTGCCTTTTACCTTGAAAACGCCTTACACACAATCTCTTCATAGCGAAAGAGCTCAACGTCAGATGTACATAAGACAAGAATTTAAATGTCCAAAAGTATCAATCAGAAGATGAGCCACGTGTGGCCAGTGTTGTTACATCCATTACTGAGAGGCCCCAGCCTAAGATAGGGTGTTAACTGTTCTTTCTACTTCAATACCTTGTTAAATAGCATCTGAATATAGTTTTAAAAGGCTGCTAATAGGATCTAGACATAACATGAAGCCTTAAATGAGTGTTGATAGCTGATCTTAGGGTGGGTTTGCCCTTGTAATGTTTAGATCTCTAACAGAACACTTCCATCATGGACTGCCATCGCAAACAAGATGATCAAACATAATCGACCCAGAACCCTCCCAAGTCTTGACTACCACCATCCAATCTGACTCTCTCCCCTTTGGTCCTCCCTACAGCATCAGCACTTGCCCCAAACACAACATCCCCAAAGCAGAACCCTTTCCCCCCACATTTCTCCTTTTCTACCTCGGTACCCGCCGGCTTCAATACAATCCTCGCGCCTTCGCTTTCCCCGTTTTTAATACCCCCGCCATATCGCACCCTCGCAATTTGAAACTCGCACGCATCCGCCCCTGCACCATCACTTTTATCATGCTCATCCCCAAAAAGTTCCCGATAAACACCCCTCATGTCCTCGAACAACTCTTTCTCCCCTACTAATATGGTGAGCTCTTTAACATGAGTTACACCACTAGCATGTCGAATCGCTGCTCCTTCATCACCGGACTCGCCATCAACAATCGGAACCCTAGCCCCTCTCTCCCCAACATCATGGCACCAAAACGGCACCACTCCCCTCAACTTCTGTCCACCATTCTCGCCCTTGGGAAACGTGACATGCCATTTAACTTCAATGCCATCGGGTCGAAGCCGGGATCCTGGGATGGGAGGGGCGTATCGCTCTCGTGCGCTTCCGGTAGAAATGTGCGCGAAATTTTGTTCGGCTGTCGCAACTGAAGAGGGCGTAGTGAGACACCAATCTACCCACCCAACTCTTTTCCTTGCCTGTGCGGCTGGAGAGAAAGCCCACCAGTGCTTTTCGAGTTTTTCCTCTTGAGCTTTGGCTTCGTCGTCTGAAGGTGGAACGAAGCAGATGAGCTCGATGTAGCAGCCATCGGCGAGAAGGATCAGGGTATTCGCGGTTAGGCCGTCGGCATGGGTACCACCGGGCGTAAGGGTGAAGTTTGAGGATAGAAAGGAGGGTATCTGAGGAGTTGAGGGTGAGGAGAGTTGAGAGGGGGGAAGGAAGAGGATCAGGTGGTCTAGGGAGGGGTGAGGTGACATCTTGCGTGTAATATCTTCCGCTCTTGAAATTGATTTCTTGTGGATGGAAGAAAATGTGAATGTTTGGACTAGTTGTTCCAGAAAGCTTGATTGATGTGGTAACCTGTTTGGTATTAAGAATATCGTAAATCAAATCAGAACGTGATGAGGTCGAAATAAATAAATGAATGGACGACAGAAAGAAGATTTTCCGAGTGCTGATGGTCGAGGATAGTTGCGTCCCTGGGCGATGCTGCGATGTTGAAAGGGTAGTGGGGATGAGGGGTAGCTGCTATCGTGATGACTCGACGAGGGGTTCAATGTTTGACTAAGGTGTGCACACGCTGCACAAGTCAAATAGTATTTAGAGATCTCAAAATGACATTAGTCGCAAATCGGAGCAACGTGAAGCCACACAATATATAGCATCGATAAGATGAACCCCACTCAGTGACTTGACTCAAATGTACACAAAGCATGGGCATCAACAATAAGAGTACATCAATATACGTGCTATGTATCGCACATTGCTTCTATCAAACAGTCTTTACATAAATCGAGCGATGTGTAAAATATGACTCATTCCATTTCGCTAACGTGAAAACTTGTGCTACCCAACGGTACTTATGCAGACAATGAGCAGACAAGCAAAAAAATGCGTAAACTCAATTCGTCAACGACACACAATTGTGCCCGGATCAAGTAGGCTGCGCCGAAGACGCTGCATCCTCATCCGTGTTGACCTCCCCGATCACGCTCTTCAGAATCTCAGGTAGGATCTGTGCGGCGTCTCCCTGAAAGAACCAATCACCGTCACGCATCCCACTCGCAGGTTCATCATTCCTGTCCATGTTGACAACGGCAACCCTGGCCCCCTTTGCCCTGGCCGAATCAACGTATGCAGCCGCTGGGTACACCTTAGCACTGGTGCCAATCACCATGATCAGGTCAATCTTCTCGCTGTCGGCCATCCAACTGGTGATGTCGCCAATGACCTGCTTGGGTAGTGCCTCGCCGAACCACACGACGCCGGGCCTAAGCAAGCCATGTTGGCATCGGGGACATTTGGGAAGGTGCGAGTGATCGAGCTCCGGAATAGATACTCGCTCGTCTGAGATGTCGAGCTCGCGGTTGGCTAGGGCTTCGGTAGTGGTTGGGTCGGAGCCATTCTGGGTGGGTAATGCGAGGGCGGGCACGATAGGGTCGGTGTAGTTGTTAGATTCGAAGTAATTGCAGAAGAAGTCGGAGCACTTGACATTGAAGAGAGATCCGTGTAGCAATTTGAGTTTGTCTTCGGGGTGGTTGGCCCGCGGTGAAAGACCGTCTACATTTTGACTCAAGGTCATGAATCCGTCCTTTCGGCGAGCCAACTCGGCCAGGGCATAGTGAGCCGGGTTTGGCTTCGCTTGAAGGGCCATGTGTCTTCGGTAGCTGTAGAATTGCCATACCAGACCGGGGTTTTGGGAGAAAGCTTGTGGGGTGGCGAGGTCTGTGGCATCGTGAGTCCTCCATAGACCGCCAGCGCCTCGGAAAGTGGGAAGGCCAGACGAAGCAGAGAGACCGGCACCGAGAAGGGCTATAACTCTAGTTGAAGAGTTCAGGCACGCTTGAAAGGACTCAAGATCAGCCTGGGGCACAACGGAGGCTCTCGCGGTGTGAAGAGCCATTGTCGCGGTGTTGAACTGTAGATGGTTGTGCGCGGTAATGATATCAATTACTGTGGTGAATGTGTGGATCTGTTCATACGTTCGAGCCGTGTACTTATAGCTGAAGTCTGTCTCGCAAGAAAAGCCGAATCTGGTGAGTGTTTAGGTGACAGCTAGGCAGTCAGGCAGCAACTTGCAGGTCGATGCCTGTCGCAGTCTCTTGCCCCCAAGTAGTAGTCACGTCGTAAGAACTAGTCGTATAGAGTAAACGGGGTAGCTACAGGAAAGAAGCTAGCGGTGCCAGATATCAGAAGTACATTTAGGTGATGGTCAAGAGCGTTTTGTAAACATTTAATGATGTCGTCAACCCGGATTTATGTTGAACCGGGCAGTGACAAGTAGATAGATTAGTGGTGCAGCAACTGCAGGAACCACACAGGGAAACAGCTGTCCAGCAGTCTCCAGGGCCTTTATTCTTTCTCTGTAATGATCGAAGAAATTTCCTCCAGCTGAGCAATATTCGAGAGTAGGCATGTTGGTGATAGATGGGGAGGGGAGGACAAGCAGGGGTTGTTATCGATAAGAGGCGGAGACAATCTTAGACGAGTGTTTGTCCTCAGTTTCCATCTCATCATCATTTGTTCATCGTCATTCGCTCTTTTGAATTGGGTACTTGGCTATTAATATGCCTCCTCCCCTACGATCCCTCCGCTCTCTGACGCGACCAGCCTGGAAGTGGCAGCGACCCATATGTAACAATACCCGAAGAACTTTATCGTCCATCTCGGCGGCTGAGTTGCAGTTCGGTCAACCTTTGCACGAGACACATCCTCATCTGCTGCAAGCTGGTGAGAGTATGTATTCCAATGTACCTCCACATCGAAGGGAATGTCATTGATGCGATACGACAGTCACTCCGGGAATCACCGCTCAAGAATACTACGACCGCCGCGTCAAGCTCGCCCAAGCCCTCCCTGCCCGGTCCGTCGCGATCCTCGCCGCTGCCGATGTCAAGTACCGCTCCGGCGCCGTCTTCTACAAATTCCACCAGGATTCAGATTTTCTCTATCTGACCGGTATGTTCCTCGTTTTTTTTTTCATAGCAGCGATAAAATCATTGGCTAAGCAAGGAGGGGATTGTGCGCAACAGGATTCAATGAGCCCGATGCTCTCGCCATAATAGGTACGAACCAGCCAACCCATACCCCTCACTCCATACCACAACCTCAATTGATAGAAGTCCCCCTCAGAAAAGATCGACGATCATGAACCCATCTTCCACCTTTACGTACGACCCAAAGATGCCCATGCCGAGCTATGGGAGGGCGCGCGTTCAGGCGTCCAAGCCGCATCCGACGTCTTCAACGCAGACGTACCCGGCGACATCGACCAACTCCCAACCGCCCTCGAAGCCGTTCTAAAGCGTGCTGAGCACGTCTATACCGATCTCCCCGGCTCTCGCGTTCCCAAAAACACGCTCTCTCGCTACCTCTCCGGCATCGAGAACCCCAACCAAGCTGGTGGCATCGCATCCCTACTTCGCACCGCCCACGCACAACCCCCGAACCCGCTCCGCCCCCTTCTCAACGATCTCCGCGTCCTCAAAACCCCCGCCGAAATCAAAAACATGCGTCGCGCGGGCCAATTATCAGGTCGCGCCATCACAGACGCTATGCGCCGCTCCTTTACATCCGAAGCAGAGCTCGACGCTTACCTCTGTAACCGCTTCACGCAACACACTACAGACCCCAACCTCCAAGGTCCCGCATACGTCCCCGTAGTCGCAGGCGGCAGCAACGCAAATACCATCCACTACGTTACAAACGATAAACCGCTCGACCCATCGTCCCTCGTCCTCGTAGACGCAGGAGCGCAATACGCGCACTACATCGCCGATATATCACGGACATGGCCCGTTTCAGGACGCTTCACACCCGCTCAACGCGATCTTTACAAGTTGCTGCTAGATGTACAGAGGAGCTGCGTCTCGCTATGCTCAACCACTTCCAACCTCTCCCTCGACCAGCTCCACCGCATCGCTTCGCGTACCCTGGCATCTGGCCTCGAGGATCTAGGCTTCGATATGAAATCCCACTCCGATGCCATTTCTACACTCTTCCCGCATCATGTCGGACACTACGTGGGAATGGATGTCCATGATTGTCCTGGATTGAGTCGACGGAGACCCTTTGAAGAGGGCATGTGTGTTACAGTTGAGCCGGGGATATACGTACCGGAGGGTGATGAGAGGTGGCCGGCTTGGGCGAGGGGGATTGGGATGAGGATTGAGGATTGTGTTTGCGTGGGAGGTGAGGAAGGAGGGAACATTGTGCTTACGACTGAGGCGGTCAAGGAGATTGTTGATATTGAAGCTTTGAAAGATGTTTGAGTACGAGGGAGAGTGCGCGTGAAGGGTTTGGTGTATGAGTTGATGTAATTTTAGGATAAGTGGGTGGGATTGTACTAGTAAAATCATCTCGAATATCGGAATAAAGATGGGTATGCCATTGCATATTGTAAGTTGAAGTTTGGATGATACTACATACAACGATAGGTTTATGACAATAAATGAACCAAAAAGAAACAGGCGATTGCCAAAAGGTGTATGTAATTAATGTGCAGCATATATAGATCAGAACGGGCGGGTGATTTGCAACAGGCGTCTGGTGAGTCAACTCGATGGCCAGCAAATAAAAGGCTAACTCGTGCATTCAGAGATGAAATAAGAAGATAAAGAAAATGGCCCAATGTGCAATCTCAGTTACGATGATGGAGATCAAAAGAACATAGAATTGATTTCAACCAAACCCCCTAATTCAAGTCATGCTAAACTCCACCCCACTCCACCCCGTTGCTTGAATACTAGAATTATCCTTCCATTCTTGAACCAAATGCTGGGAAAGATTAATTGATCCAGGGTGAGCAAGCAAGCTAACGATCGACAGCATCTTGGCCACTTGCACATCATTTCCACGCAAAAACAAAAAATAGACAGTGCTCACTGACCAAGGTAGAATGATAGAAAAGAGGAGATTTCCCCGGGAACCCTGGATTCCATCAATATCGATATAAGAAAAAACAAAAGAGGAAAAGGTATATCAATGAACTGAGCCCAACCATAGGCCAAAAGTGCCGTATCGAGTTTCCCCTAACTACGCCTAGTCCGTGTTTTGCTTGCTCTGTAAATGCAGTCATATAGTCGTGTGGTTTCATCGTACCAAGCCCAAACTACGCCTTTACTTGGTCTTTGGGCAGACGCTGGAGGGCTGCCTCTACGTCCTTGTGGTCCACAACGACTCCGCTCTCGGAGCAGCGAGCCTTTGCGCGCAGTTCGGAACATAGGTTGTCTATGTCGATAGTGCCATCCTTGAAGTCGGTTCGGTTGGCCAGTTTGTCCCTGCAAAGAAAGTTAGTGACGAGGTCTGAGTAAGCATAGTCCAACCAATATAAGACTAACCAAATCTTGTGGCAGTTGAGCATCTGCGAGACGTCCTCGCCAGGAACCACCTCATCTTCTCCTTCTTGCAAACGCTCAATCTCCTCGAGCGGGTTGGACTTCGGCACAGCGGGAGTGTCACCGAAGTGGAAGGGGCTACCAAAGTCGGCCATTGGGAATGCATCGTTGAAGAAGCCGTTGGTGAACTCGCCGTCACCTACGATGGCAGCTTGGGACTCGCGATACTCGCCGAACAGGGTTGGATCAAATCCACCGCCATTCTGGTTGGCGAAAAAGTCGAAGGAGTTCAATGTGCTGAAATCGGTAGCAGGAGTTGGGAGGGTACCTGCAGGGGTTGATTTGTCGTCAGACTTGGACACGGATAGGGCGCGGGGGATGGGGTCGCGCGGGTTGCCGCAGGCCATGTTTAGCTTTTCGCAGAAGGTAACCTCACCTTCCGAATTTCCATGACAGACATAACCATCAGCGATGGTGTCTGGGTTCTTGGGCGAAGCGTGGCTAGGCTCTGGCGACGTATCACACGACGAGGTGGGGCCCGCCGAGTTGGAAGATGCCGGCGAGTCGACTGAATGCGTCGACGAGTTGCTGTTGAAGTGGAACACACGGCTCTGAGCAGGCGATGCGTCAGTGGTAGTGGATCCGTTGTTGAAGTTGTAGAAGCCACCCGTGCTACCAGAGCGCTGAACATTGCCGTTGGTAGTTGAGGCTGGACTGGCGCCAGCAGAGTTGGTTGCACTCTTTGGGCTCAGGCTTCGGCCAGTGCTGTTCTGGCGAGTCTGCGTAGCAGTCGAAGGTGTACTGGCAGTCGGGACTGACGACTTCTTCTGGGAAAGAGGCCCATTGTCGAGGATATGTGAACCGGGAAGACCGCCGAAGCGAGGGAATTCGAACTGGAAATTGCTAGCATTGGCACCTCCATTGGTTAGCAGAGAGCTGAATCCGCCCATCAACGATGAGGAACGGTTGGCGCCGGCACCGGCACCAGCGCTGTTGAGCGAGAGACGCTTGCGGTACTCGCGCAGCTCGACCTGGAGACGCTGCACTTGAGCACGGAGAAGGCCGTTCTCGTGGTTGGTAGCGTCGGACGCCTTTTCGAGCTCAGCGACCTTGGTCTCGAGATCCTTGAGGTGCTTCTCTTTGCGCTCGCGGAAAGCACGCTGGGCAGCGCGATTCTGGGCCTTGCGTTTCTAGTAGCAGGTGAGTATTAAGCCACGAGACACATAGACGAGCTGGTGACGAAACAAATTCAACGTACAGTTGTGGGCTCGGACGTGAGAGGCTTCCTGCCAGGCTTCTTAGCCTGCTTGTCCTCACCCTCTCTCCGCTTGCCACCGCCGTCTGGGTCCTCGACATCGTCGTCGGGGCTCTTGCGCTTCTCCGAAGTCTCATCCGACTTCTCCGGGCTGTCGCCAGGAAGGGCGCCAATCATCAAGTCTGCGTCGTCGGCATTGTCGAAATCAAAATTGTCGCCGTCGAGGTAGTCAACAAAGGGACTCTCCTCGATACTGTTATTGCTATTGAAGTTTGTGCCAATGTCCTGTTGGGGAGAAGCAAAGAAGGCGGCAGGGTCGAGGTTGTCCATGGGGTACTGGAAATTCTGGGCGCCCTGGCGATTGCCCGTGGGGGCGTCGAGAGCGGCCAACATGTCGGCCGGGTTCTGGTTGTTGGAGGCAAGAGCGGCGAGCAAGAGGTCCTGCTGATTTGGATCGAGGTAGTAGGCAGCGCCGTTGTTCTGGAAGTCGTTTGTGGTGGACGGGCCCGCCATTGTTGCTTTCTTGTGCTGAGGATGAGCGGATAGTGCGGGGTTGAAAGGGTCTGGTTGGGGCTACCGCTTCAAATGCCAGCTGAGAGGCGGGGTCTGGGTTTTGAGGAGGGAGGAGACCACGTTTGGCCAATTCCAGCCGGGTGCAGAGATGTGGTGGCAGTCGCAGTAGGTGGTGAATGTGTACCTGAGGTAGGCAGGGGGAGTAGGTGGGTCTGTGAAGGAAAGTTGTTGGTCCAGGAGGAAGAGTTGGCGATCTGGAGGTTTGGGGGTCAGCGCCTTGGCTTCGCGACAATCAGCCGAACGACGGGCGAAGCGCAGATTTGCCACTCCACTTGGCTCCGGAAAGACGACGACGACGACGAGCGGAGTGCTGATGGAGGGAATGAGGCAAAGGAAGAGAAAATCAATGTGCAGCAATGAGATGACGAGGACAGGAACAAGACGATTGGTGAATAGAATATGACTACCTATACAGATACAGCTCTCACATACGTGGGTGGTGGTGCGATGCTCGTACAATGGGTGGATCGGGTGAATGAATGAACGAACGAATGAGAGAGTGGATAGAGAGACTGGATAGCCGTACCTGTTCCCGTTTCTCCCAGACTACACCTCGCTCCAGTTCTGTCTATTGAAGGAGAGAATGACGTGCGCGTGGGGGAGTAACGCAGAGGATATTCTGAGGCAGAAATGGTGTAGGAGGCAGGCAACAAGCAGCAGAGGCAAAAAGTAGAACAAAGCAGACCAGGGCCTAGTCGGCTACCTAGCCGGTTTTCTGACGGGGAGTTTTTTTTTTTTTCTTCTGGTCAGTCAGTGAGCCCTTTGACGGTTCAAGCTGGCGCAGGGTCAAGTCAGGACAGTCAGGCAGTGAAAAGGGCGGCGCGCAGGGTGCGAGAGCCTGGGGTGAGGCTTCGAGTGGTGGACACTAGTAGAGCTGCTTATCAATACACATCCCAATCGGGTCTGGAACGTGGACGAAGCCTGTCGAAGGCGAACATGACGGAGGGGAACGAGCCGCATGCATCCACCCCATGATCCCTGCTTTACATCCTACACAGTACACCCCGTCCAAATGTAACAGGTCGGTCATGGATCGACAGAAGCCATGTTGGAATGGCGACTCAATGACTGTCGATCTGTCTTCTTTTTTTTACCGCAAGACATTGATGGAAGGCAGACGTTTGTACGGGCGGAAGTGTGAGATGAATTCGTCCGATGACGGATGAATCAAAGGCGTCAGCCGATGACGCAAATATCTTACCCCGGCACGCCTGGGAACTGTTAAAGCACCTATCCTCGAGTGCGCTGCCTTGGATGATATGTCTTAATCAATCAATCAATCAATCAGCAGTGTGCATGTAGTCGACAGGGAATGCCATCTTCATCGGAGATTGTACACGGTACACAGCGGGTCCCCATAGGATTACAAGCGACCACTCCGCCCCTGCATACACGGCTGTGTTTTGTCTCGCCCTGTTTGCCCATACCTACATATGTACGCATGTCTTGGTCGTGCAGCATGACCAAATAGCACTCGACATGGTGCAACAGCCAAGATAAGCGTGAGACTTCCCTCCAAGTCGCGTAGACGAATGGGACTGGGACGGATAGAGCATCTATAGGTACAGCATTTGGCTTTCTTGAGCCTACAAAAACCATGCAAGACCCGACCCAATAGGTATATATGCGTCCGCTGTGATATGTTAGTACTGGCATCAGCGTTCAATGTGCATGAGTGGGTTTTTCGGATATAAGAGCACGATTACTCCGGGTATACCATTACAATGTCAGCCCATCCACTCACAGCCCCGAAAATGCGGCAGGAGTGAGAGAGTAAGTTCAAGCTGGTACGCAGCATCTTCTAACAAATTCACCAAAACCTAGATGCATTCAAAATGTTCATCCGAGAAGCACATATACTCACAGCATGTTGGTAATGGCGCTAGTCCGCTTTAGGAAAGGTCGCTCTAGCTAGGCACGACTTTATCGCGGCGCATCGCGACAAACAACCTCGCTACCAACAGCACATCATCAGCAACGACATTCCCCGCAACCATGAGTGCCGACATCCAGCAGGTCAAGAACCGCATAGGTGTGGTCAAGAACCAAGTTAAGGACCAGGAGGGTCAGCTCGCTGAGTGGGAAGAGCAGGTGAGTAGCCTAACCCCACTCCCGTTTACGGCGGCGCTTGCTAACTCGGGGACTGCAGCTCGTAAACCTCAAGAATATCGTCAAGTGTGGTGGATACAAACCGCCAGACGATATTGATCTCCAGGGAGAGATCCAGAACAGCATCGACGAAATCAAAGTCATCCTTGAGCCATTATATGCTGAGTTGAAAGACTTGCATGCCAAACTTCCCGCGCCACCTGGCGCCAGCGCCCCCAAGTTCGATGTCGAAAAGCACCCTGTGTTGAAGAAGATGGTCGAGAAAACCGATGCCGAACCAGATACCCCCGTCAACTTCAACACCGGCGATGTTGTGGAGGCGCAGTGGCGGGATAAGCAATGGTACAAAGCCAAGATCCAGCAGATTCTAGGCTCCAGATCTGCTCCCAAGTACCTCGTCAAGTTCATTGAGTATGACGACTCTATGACCGTGGACCGCGAAAACGTCCGCGCAATCCCCATCAAGCGAAAGCGAGAGCCCGAGCCTCCCGCCCAGCCCGCCGCTCCAGTCACGTCTACTCCGCAAGTCATCTCTGGTCCTGTCAGTCTCAATCCCGAGGTAAAGAAGGCCAAGGTAGAGCTTCCAGTCGCCGACGACGCTCCCATGCCTAGGCGCCACAACATCCCCAACCGCAAGACTCTGGATAAGACGGTCAACAGCTGGAAGACTTGGAATTCCAAGGGCGTCGGCAAGAAGATTGCGCAGAAGGACTCCATGTTCCGATCGTCCACCAATGTTGGCAGTCGTGTGGGATTCACGGGCTCAGGCAATGGCATGACCGAATCTCAGAAGCGAGTTCGCTACAACGCCAAGGCTGACATGGACGCCGATGAAGCCGCTGAAAAGGCTCTCAAGGCTGCCAAGAAGGCTGCTTCCCAGCCGCCTCCCCAATCTTCGTACACCAAGCGAGAACGCTTCTGAGGCTTCGCATCTCGGTATGTATGGCAAATGAGAGAAGGTTCTTGCGCTAATCGACACAGACAACCGGCCGATTTGGTCTGTTTCTCAACACTGGTTCGCCCGTTTCACGTAGGGCTTTACGATTTCCTTTTCTGTGTTGCATATGCGGCGTTCGGTTTGCATCGGTATGAAACCACAATCCAAGTCTCCTCTGCGGCCTTGCACTAAACATGGTGGACGGAGCAGGAAAGGCGCTCGATACCCAACTCGACCATTCTCTGTTTTATGCGGTTCTCGTCAGCTATCAAGCCAGCTTCTTTCAAGGTAAGAAGAAAACATCACTTTTCCCTTTGCGTGACCTGTGGCTGCCAACCACGGGTCTTTTGTTTTATCGCCATGGATTCGTTCGATGGAGGACAACAAAGTGGTGAATCGCTTATGTGCGCAAAGTGGATGGTGGAGATGATGGGCTAGACACACGGGCAAAGGAATGGTCACGAGAGAATTACATGTTATTCTGAAAATTACATACGCGTGCATGGTTGTTGCCGTTGAGTGATGTCTTTGTCGTATCCGCACGTATGAAAGCGGAGGTAGCAGATGCCCCGCCAATCACGTTGCCCGCAGACCGGGGTCTTTGAGCTCCGCCCACTAGGACGACTGCAACGTCCCGTCCCGCCTTTCGCATCGATTCTTACACAGATAGATACTTGCCATCACCATTCGACCCCGACCTCGACCTGAGCCTCCATGCGCTGCGAGACATGAAACGAATTGCTAAGGCATGCCAGCTTGGTCCATTCAAACGGTGAAGGTGCCTTCATCATGGAGGCTGATTGGGATGAGGTAATAATCCTACAACTTCACTCACCCCTCTGCGCATTATGCAATGCACGCCTACCTACACATACCCCCGATCAGCCTGGCAGCGTGTACTTTGAAAACTCCTCTTTCCTTCTCGTATAGACTGTCGCCTTCACGGGTCTGGCAAACGCAGACCATATATGTTTTCGACAAACATTGAGAATAACAACGTATCCATAGCTTGCCATCGTCCAGCTCCCGCCACCCGGGCTACACCTCCCTGCCACCCCGGTAGCAACCCTCGCCTTTGACACTTCCCAGGAACTTCTCTGGACTGGTAATGACTATGTAGGTTCCGCTTATATACATATCTACTGTTCAAACAACCAGCTTAACACGTACAGGGGAGAGTCACATCCTTCTACGGACCCTCGCTCGAACGCTACACGTCATATCGCGCACACGGCGCCTCGGAAGGCGCTGTCAAGCAGATACTCTTTACCGATAAAGGCATCATCTCTGTCTCTAAACAAAGCGTTCACTATTCTCTGCGGCGAGGTATTACACAATGGCATCTTACGTACGTCGTACAATAGCACGTCGAGGCCTTGATAGTGCTAATCGCTGTCAGAAACTCCGAGTTCAAGGAATTGCGCTGCGTAAACTTCACCTCCAAAGGCACGCGTGAGATACTAGTAGCAGGATGTCAAGACGAGATGTTCAAGATCGACGTCGAAAAGGGCGTGGTGACGGACACCGTGAGCTTTCTCTCAACCTGAATCCCCCAGACCACCTCGCTGATTATACTACCGCCAATCCGTAGTTGGATGCTGAAGCTCAGTACACTATCATGAAGAGGGCCGGCCAATATTTGTGCGCTGCTACTAAGAATGGAGGCATTCACGTCTTGGACTCTGGCACTCTCTCTGTTATCAAGATGTTCGAGGGCCACACCGGTAGCATAAGCGATATGGACGCTAAGGGCGACTTTCTCGCGACCTGCGGCTGGTCTCCGAGGCAGCAGTTTGGCTTTATGCTAGACCCCTTCACCAATGTCTTCTCACTCAAAACTCTCAAACAACTTCCGCCCATTCCCTTCCATACTGGCGCCGCCTTCGTGCGTATGCATCCTCGTATGTCCACCACTGCCATTATCGCATCCCAGAATGGGCAGATGCAAGTTATAGACCTCATGAATCCAGACTCGGCCAACCTCCGCCAGATCAATCTGTATGATTCATACCTGACCGGGTTTGAAATGGCTCCCTCTGGAGAAGCCTTTGCTCTGGCCGATTCCAATTGCAACATTCATCTGTGGGGTTCGCCCTCCAAAGTACATTTCCCAGAGTACAGTAACCCCACAGAATTTTCTGACGCTCTCGTGGCGCTTCCGACTATGGACTGGTCACTGGACACGTAAGCATCATGACATCTTATCAATTCAACAAGCTAACTTGTACAAGTCCCCTCAGTACTGTAGGCATGCCGTTCTACAAGGAGCAGCTTCTTTCGGGCTGGCCGAGCCATATGGTCTTTGCTGTCGGTGCACCGCCTCCGAAGATAGATAATGCCATATTGAACAGCATGACCCGGACCGATGTTGGTTTCTTTGCAAAGAATCCTCGCACAAAGCGCAGATATCAGGTTGAAAACACACGCCAGACAGATCGCACAAGCGATTCCTTGACCGCTCCTAAATTCCTGAGTGAAAAGGCACGCGCTGCACAATCTTCGAGCGAGACGGATACGAAAATGGCCGAGACAATGGAAACGCTGACCGATCTGCATCTGGACCACGTGACTAGAAAAGACGTACCGGCCATGTATGGCAACGTTGAGATCAAATACAGTAAATTCGGTGTCGACGACTTTGATTTTGCCTACTACAACTCGACCCAGTATTCAGGCTTGGAAACACACATCTCCAATTCATACGCCAATCCGCTGCTGCAGCTCTTCCGTTTCACACCCATGATTCGCAACCTAGCGCTCCGACACACTGCTTCACCGTGTTTGTTCGAATCCTGTCTTCTATGTGAACTTGGATTCCTTATCGACATGCTGGAGAAAGCTGCTGGTCTCAACTGTCAAGCCTCCAACTTCCTGAAAACGTTTAGCGGGCTTTCGAATGCAGTGTCGCTCAACCTTCTCGAAGAATTCGCACCCAATGTCGCGCTGACAACGATGATTCAAGCCTTTGGACGCTTTCTTCTTGATAAAATTTCCGAGGAGTTTCGTCAAATGCTGCCTAACCATAGCGGACCGTCTATGATGGACGAGGTATTGGAAACGCAAGCGAGAGCTAGTATGAGGTGTGCACAGTGCCACAACGAGACAATACGGGGTGGACGAACATTTGTTAATGAACTTGTATATCCTGCAAAGCACGCAATCAAGAGTTCGCGAGGACCGAGGCCCACGTTTTCTCAGATCCTCAAAGCGAGTGTCGAGCGCCAGGACCAGACTAGAGGCTGGTGCAACAAGTGCAATAGATACCAACAAATGGTGCAGAGGAAGACGATACAGTCCATTCCTGGTGTTCTCGTTCTCAATGCCGCCATCCAGACCCATGAGGCAAAACTTCTGTGGTCCATCCCTAATTGGTTACCACAAGAGATTGGTATCATAGTAGATCAAGGCCAATTCTATTGCTTTGAAGGGCAGGATCTGAAACTCCACCTGCAGCGGGGCGTGTTTAATATTATGGTGTACGAGCTCATCGGTATTGTAGCGGACATTAATAGTGGCGAGCATCAAAAGCCCCACCTCGTTGCCACCATCAACACAACGCCATCCTCGCGCAATTCAGAGACCGAAGACAAATGGCATCTATTCAACGATTTCCTGGTTAGACCTATACCAAAAGAGGAAGCGCTGCGATTCGAACCGAGCTGGAAACTTCCGTCGATCCTCACTTTCCAGTCGAAGGCTGCACGGCACCGAATTGACGACTCCTGGAAAGACAATCTCGATACATCGATCTTGTACAGGTGGTGGTCTTCTAACCCTGCTCCTCCAGATGAAAAGTTCAAGCTACTGGACGCAACTATTGAGACCCCACGCCCCGGCTACCCTGTAGCGATCGATGCTGAGTTCATCCGCCTGCAATCCGAGGAAATTGAGATGAAAGCAGATGGCACGCGCGAGACGATCCGTCCAGACCGCAAAGGCCTTGCTCGAGTATCCGTGTGTCGTGGCGAAGGTGAACAAGCAGGACTTCCCTTCATCGATGACTACATTGCCGTCGCAGAGCATGTAGTCGACTACCTCACAGCGTGGTCTGGCATCTCCCCGGGTGATCTCAACCGCGAGACCTCGCGTCACGCGCTCGTCTCGCTCAAACATGCCTACAAGAAACTATGGCTCCTCCTCAACCTCGGCTGCGTCTTTGTAGGCCACTCCCTTGCCAACGACTTCCGAACCATCAATATGCACGTCCCCCGTAAACAAGTCGTCGATACCGTTGATCTTTTCTTCAAGCCCTCTCTCCACCGCAAACTCAATCTGAAGTTTCTAGCATGGTGCGTCCTCAAAGAGAAGATTCAACAAGACACACACGATTCCATTGAGGACGCAACTACTGCGCTGAAGCTGTGGCGCAAGTACGAGGAATTTTCAGATGCGGGTGTGCTGGAGCAAATGCTCGATGATATCTATGCGACGGGGAGTCAAGTGAGGTTTCGTGCGCCCGGTAGCGAGACCAAAGCACAGCCATCGACCTCATCGCATCAGCAAAAGGCTAGCGGTGGTGGCGGTGGGGATAGGGACACGCCTGAGCCCGGGGAAGGTGGAAGTGGTGGTGTGTTGACTACGCCACGCAAAGGCAATGCGTTTGGAAGGGTTGGGTTTAGGAGTCCTATGAGGTAATTGGCACGTGTATTTCTTTTCGAGATGGTGGTGGTCACCTTGTTGATGGTCTGTCGAAGTCTCTGGGAGGGTGAATATTTGTTGCGATTATTTCTTTATATGTTGTTGCTGTTCTTTATTACTAGTTGTGTTACATTCTCTCTTTCTGCAGGTCAACGTGTAGAGAGATAGTGGGAGGGAAAAGGAGTAAATAAACCATATTATGTTTCTTTGTACCTCTATTTGTGTTGTTTTGTTAAGAGGTTGGCGGTTTCTGCAATTTTAGTATTATCTTGTCTCTTGTTACAATTTTGTTTTTGCTTGCCTGCAGTAAGAAAGAGCGCAGGAATAGTTAATTAAAAAAAAAAAAAAAAAAAAAAAAAAAAAAACTTGGGTAATAAGATCAAGTTACATCCTAACTTCCGTGATATAGTATGTACAGCGGTTCTAACCTATAGTGAAAGCTGAGCAAACGACTCCAGTAGATCAACAATCCCCTCATAACCCTTCTCCACCGCCACTGAAAGCGGTGTCATTCCATAGAAATAATCCGCCTCGTTGGTGTTAGCTCTGCCAGTATCCAACAGCAATTCGACGATCTTCTTATGCCCAAGAGCTACCGCCTGACTCAGGGCTCCTCTCCCAAGGTTATCCTTCTCATTGATATCCACGTCTCCACTCTCCAGCAAGAGTCCTACGAGTGCTTCGTCCCCATGTGTTGCTGCTACAAACAATGGCGTTTCTCCAACAAAGTCCTTTGCGTTGACGTCGATTCCGCCTGTGTCTAGTAGCAATCTTAGAACTCCTTCGTGGCCCCAGAATACTGCTACGGAGAGTAGTGATCTTCCGTATGAATCCCTTTCTTGGATATCGGCCCTGCGTGTTTCTACCAACGCCCTGGCTATCCCTTCCAATCCCTGGCGAACTGCAATTGATAGCGGGGTATTTCCATCATGGTCTTTGGTGTTGACATCAACTCTCCCAGTCTGTAGTAGTAGTCTGAGTATGCCCTCGTCTCCCATAGCTACTGCGATAAAGAGCGGCGTATCTCCTGCCGCGTCCTCGACGCTAAAGTCCACTTTCCCGGTCCTAAGCAGCAACTTGACCAGTTCTTCATCCCTGTCCAAGATTGCTTTCATAAATGGTGTTCTTCCCCGCCAATCTAAAATATTGATGTCAATAGTATCTTCTTCTAACAGTAGTCGAGTGATTTCCTTGTAACCTTTTGACAGAGCCGTGGACAAGGGCGTATCCCCTGACCGCCTCCTGCGATTAACATCAATCATCCCCGAGTTGAGCAACAACTTGACCAACTTCTCATCTTTCTTCGCTATTGCCTTGAAAATTGGTGTGTCTCCCTTATGATCCTCGCAATTCGCATCAAACTCCCTCGATTGCACGAATATGACGACCGCTACTTCAAAATCGTACTCAATAAGGTATGACAGCACGTTTCCTCCTTTCCAAAATTTGAACCCGGTCTTGATGAAACGATGACCCCAGTTTTCGATAGTGATGTAGCTGTATAGGGCCTCGGGGTCAATATTGGCGGAGCGGCTTATTACAAAGCTTTCTAGCATGGCTTCGATGGCTTCACCGTTTCCTGCTGCCATTGCTGCGAGGAGAGGGCATCCGCAGCGCTCGTTTTCGATTTTGAAACAGGATGTGGTAGATTCGTGATTTTTTATCAGATGGGGTAGGTTGTGCTCCGCTAGAATGTATAGCAAGCTGGCATTCAGCGAGTATTTGCTAGTTGGGGTTGGTTCGATTAAATTGTGCAACGAGATCCATTCTGCGAGATTGAAGTTGTTGAGGAAAGCTGTCTGAGAAAGTCCCATTGCTTCAGCTGTGTCAGCGTGAGATATGAGTCGTTGGACGGCGTATCCGAGCAAGGGATATCTGGCCTCGATCTGGTTTCGAGATACCGCGGCGTCCGGCATACTCTCGCAATATTGACGAACAGCGGATATACTGACGGTCAAGTAGTTGAGGCAGCACTGTTTGAGCTTTTCGTGACTCTGACCTTCAAGGTTCTCTTTCAACTCGGGCCAGATGTGACCGAGTCCATTTGCTTCCAGAAAGAAGTCACGTACCGACTCGTGAATGAATTGAACGTGGTGGAATTCGGATCTTGTGATCTTGATCAGTCCCTTGGAGTTATTGAGCAGAAATCTCTCTATATCTTCCATGGCCATTTCTTCTCGGTCCCATGCTGATGTTTCGCTTAGATCGATCCCAGCAAAGATCGCAAAGTACAACTGCTCGGGACTCAGCGACTGCTTTGCGAAAAGCGTCCACTGAATACAAAGCAAGAGCTCGGTTCGGCTATCCATATCCCGGCTCAACATGTCCAAAAACAATGTGTGAAGATCTTGGGGTATAACTCTAAGCCTCTGGCGAAGTGCATGCATCCGGCCTTGATCGTACTCTGTATTGAGTATTCGCGTGACGAGAACGACCCACATGAAGATCCCAGAAGCCTTTTCTTGAATGTGACTTCGGACTTCCTGCGCGGTGTTGCTATTTCCTATCCTTAACTCCGACTCCAAATAGCTGGCAATATCTTGTCTGTGCTCGTCGTGATCGTGCAGAATCAGATGTAGTCCCTTGTTGATTGTGATATGGGGGTACAGCCTGCTAGCAAAACAGATTCGCAAACGAATGCCAGCAGACATAGCTAGTCCACCTATCCTCTGAAAGAATGAAACCATGTTTCGTATTTCATGCTGTTCTTCGCATTCGTCTAAAGCGTCGATGAATAGGATGATGGGAGACTTTCCTACGTTGAGGATAACATCCTCAAGAAGCGCTTCTAGTGCCTCAATGGTCCACTGGTGTTTCGCACCAGCTGTCACAGCAGTGACACCTAATGAGAGGAGAAGCTCTTGGCTCGCAGGACGCCGTTGGAAGAGTTGAATAAGTAGTGATCTGTATGCCCCTATAGTAGATTTCTCGAGGCTTTCGCCACGTCCGTGGAAAAAGAATGAAATAATGATCCAGCCATCCATTGTTTTTCTCGCATGCGTGAGGGCGTATTTAATTAGTGTTGATTTTCCTGCTCCAGGCTTTCCCTTAATCCACAGGAATCCATTGTGATCTCTTGATTTTTCAGGGTCCAACCACTCCAAGTACTCCGATTTTTCCAGCAGCCATCTGCATGTTTTTGCGTGGGCATTTCCGATGTTCATTTCCCTGGAATCGATTTTGTCAAACATCAAAGATTGTAGAAGGTCTCTTTTTTGCTCTTTTCTCCCCTCATCCACAGATTCTTGGTTCAGGTGGCTCGCAACGACTACAGGGAATTGTTAGATTGTATTCCGCCTTGATAGAGATTACGTACGTACGCGCATCATTGTCTTGTCTGACACAGTCAGTGCTGTTACGATCACATGTGATAAGAAAATGTACAGCAGTTGACCTACTCCATAAAGTCCTGTAGAGAACGGTTTGTTTCTGTCTTTCGACGTTTGCTCGAAAAGCTTTCGCCGGTCTCAGAAGGTGCATCCCGCATGATATCGTCCGCTGTGTACATTCTCTTCGCCTTGGCCGTGGGAATGGCCGATAGCATTTCCTTGGCATAGGAAGCCGCTGTACCTGCCGCATAAGGTTGCCATTTCTTATTCTTGTGTGAATCTGCGTAATCACAGATACCCCGAATAACAAGACAGGGAAAAGTATCCATGAGGCCCGCTGCTTCCATCTCAAAACACAGTACCCCTCCAAGGCTGTGGCTCGCTTTATCCCTTTTAATAGCTCTTTTAATTACTCTGTTTCCAGATGCAATTGTCCCATAGTGCACTTCTATCAACTCTCCGTCTAAGCGCTTGGCTCGATCTTCTTGTTCATTGGGGTCACAGTTTTCGCACGAGTCTGCATCCCCATGGTCATAGGTCGCCTTGAATAGCACATCCGGGCCCGCTCTTTGGCGACGGAAAATAGGCAACCGCTCAAGCTTGGAAACGTACTCAAGTAACCGGCTTTCGCAAATATCATGATTCGCTTTGACCGTCTGTATCGCGCTGAGCAGTATTTGCGGGGGGGAGTTCAAAGATCCAGTCCGCTCGAATCCACCTGTTGTAGTTTTGCCTTTGTCGTACTGGACCACACCACCGAATGTCCGGTATGGTTCGCTCACTACTACGTCTCCAAGTCTGATATCTGCTTTCGGACTTGGAACGCCTCCTCCAATGCCAACCATCAGACCGAATCGAATTCCTTTGAACGATGCCTGCATTTGCGTCGCTACTGTTGCTGCTGGGTTGTTCCCAATTCTCCCTGCCGGAAGACAAACAATGACAACATTGTGCCCAGCCATAGACCCTGTACAATATACGTTTCCATCGTCTTCAATATCATCGATTGGAGCCTCGTGTCTTTCATCCAGAAGCGCTTTCGCCGCCGCCAGTTCGATTGAAAGCGCACATACCCATCCTACTGTATAGTCTTCCCGGCGCAACCGTTGCGGCATTTGCGAGCGTTTCGAGAAAAGTAAGTTGGAGGCCGGTCATCGGGTTCAGCGTGAGATTGTGTGGTTCGTGAAAGTAGCAACGGCGTTCTCGTAGACATGGCTCGTTCTGATGGGAGATGCGTATATCAGATCATGTCTTTGAAAGCGCAGCTCCAAAGGTTATTAGTTGCAAAAGAAAGCGCAATGATGTCTGTGACTGCGGGGTGTGATGTTGATGGGCGGTAAGTGGTAGAAGGCTGGGCGCTGGTGTTCTAGCGAGGGGGCCAGGAAAAATGATGTTCTGAAATACGGCAGGCATCCTGCACTGCCGCTTCTCAAAGAAGCCAATCACGAGGTATAGCTGTACAGTAAGATCTTCGCTCAATGAGAATCCGCAATCCGGTGAATGGGAGGCGCAACTTCCAGGTTGAGTATCAGCCTCACGTAAACCCGCATCAACGAATCTCTATTTACAAGGAACCATTTAATTGGGTTTCTGATTTACCAGTACCCCACTATCTATAATGTCAAGTCCTCTCATTCTCTTGCTCCTCTATTCTCATCTTGCCACCTAGACTGAAGATGGAACGTGTCAGCATAATCAAACATGTCTGTTCCACAGATCTCATCATCCTTGAAACAAGTGTAAGGGCACTCGCATACTGGCGGCCTATCGTATTGTTAGTTTAGCCATGCTGAATTGGGTCAAGAACTGGAATACGTACAAGGACTGCGCTGGGGAATCAAAGATATCCCTCAAAGTACTTTGATGGTCATACTCGATCGTTTTGTAGGGTCGATTTCTCTCAAAAAGGATAGTATCCCACTTCTTCTTTGTGGAATCTTTGATACATCCCAGTAGTTTGATTGAGGGTATCTCCTTCATATACGAGTACATGAAGGTGAGAAGCCAGTCCATCATGACTCTCCAGCAGGGGTACTTTCGCATCCATGAAAATCGTTGCTGGTTCGCCTTATCGAAAAGACAATGTCTCCGTATAAACTTGGTCCAAGGTGTCTCCGCATTTTCTGCATACGGGTCCGGCAAATCCAGTTCCAGAGTTTTGACAGACTTTATCCCGTCAATCATTCCATATGCATAAGTATGCTTCAGGGCTCCATCCTCATTCAGTTTAACCCCGGAAAACGTCATGAACTGGCAAAGAGTAAAGGAAAATCGGATTTTTGTGAGCCAGTCCTTCACAGGTGGTGGGACAGCAAACTGTACGACTTCTATAGAAGTCGATGGATCGTTGAAGTGTTTTAAAGACGCTTTCCATGCTACCCACAATGCTTCTTCCCGGATTATCTTGCTGACTTTAAATATAGCATAATTCGGTGTGGGGATAGATTCGATCAGATACTGGTCGGTCTCGGTGAGTCTGGTGCCATCCCGACGTTTTTGGAGCGAGAGGGCTGTAGCCGGCGAAGCGTTGGAATTCTTGGAACCTAGCACGACGTGTAGTTGCTTGCCGTTTTGCGGTTCTATTGCATCTAGCATGATACGCTCCCCACATACATATTTCAAGATCTCTCTGCGGAGCTCTCCGGGAAGTTGCATAATGGGGAAGACATGCTGTCTGTCACTGTATCAAAGTCAGCGTTGTTGTTTTTCACATGCTATATCTACTGCACACCTATCTGGCTCGTTCTCATGGTATTGCATCTTGCAAGATCGGCTGTTAGACATCGTGTGCAGCTTTTGTTAGGATTCTTGCGATTTGAATGTCAAAGTCGATATTGTTGTTGACCAGGATGAAAATCCGTGGACCGGTTGGAAGTAAAAATTATCTTGATTATCGATCAATTCAACAATTTGATTAGTGTCTGATAAGAGACGTAATCATCGCAAGATGATACGATGCCATTCCATGCAAAGTACTACATGATATCATGACGCCGAATTCTGGACTGTAAGCCAATCTAGTTTAAGTGTCGAGGTCAGCCATAGTCGTCAATGATGCATAGAACAAGATTCATTCAAGAATGCCATGATGAATGTATCAAATTTTTGGGGAGTTTCTCTATTTTTTGAATTGGGGGGCCTCTGATTTGTTTCTTAGTATTCACTGGTTCGTTACGAAAACCATGGTCCAATCAGAGCAATATCAAATCATCGTCGCATTTACAGAGCAACATACACTTGGATGGCCTGCGTATTCAAAACATGAGTAAATCAGCAAAAAAATAAAGAAGTAAGAGTGTGTGCTGTTAGTAAAGACACCTGTTGTTCAAAACAACAAGTACCGCGTACAACTTCGACACAAATCCCCTTCCCAACTACGTCAAACGAAACATAACTCCATTATGCTCTATATCTATCCTGATCCCGCGTCTCATGATTAATAACCTTCTAACAAGGGCCAAGTCTGAATAAGGATCTGGATTCCGGCACAGGCTTCGGTCATAATCGGGATAAAGATTCGAAGGCCAATCCACGTTTGATTCCTTAGATGAGCGTGATAAGCTGAAAGTTGCAGTAACTTCAGTCTTCGTACTATGTTCTCACTCTTCTAAAGTCACCCGAAGTTTATGATGATACGATTGCTACAAGAAAATCGTGGAGGACTGTTGGGTGTATTTGGTAAAGTGGGTGGAACTGATGAGCATACACATCGATACCTCAAATACCTGATCGCATTTTCTTTCCATATTCAAAAGACTTTTTTTCAATAGCGTTCCCCAAAGAAATCATGAATACAACCCTCGCAAGAGTTCTAAGACCACAAAAGCGACAATGCCGACCACAAATGTGCGACACCAATCAAAGTTCAGCCGACCGCGCTAACTCCGTACCTCGGCAACTCCACTGCGAACGACGTCTCAAGATCGGCCCAGCAACTGCAGTCAGTATATTCATTCTCAGACAATTGTCTTTTCTCTGCTATAATAAAGCTCCTGATACTTAAGCTACCAGCGCCTCTCTGCACTTACACAGCTTGCAAGCGCAGACATTCAGAGGAATTAAGACAGCGAACGAATAAGTAAGCACGCATGTGAAGATGAATGATAGACCTCGAAACGAACGGGATACGATTCGAGGGTGCTACGTATGAACATACCTAGCTGACGACTGCATATAGCAATAACTCTTCAATTCTTTAGAGCTCTAGCAGGAATTTAGAAAGAAGAAACTATCCCAAAGACCCTACCAGACAGCTCAACAATACCGCAATCAGGCCCTCGCAAAACGTTCCATCTTACCAATAACAATAAGTCCCGTTCAAGATGTCACCATCCAACAACCAAGCAGAAGAGAAATGGGAGTACGAGTACTTCAACATTACGTTCCCGGCGGAGTATGTGGCGCACGTTGAAATCAATCGGCCAGAGAAGTTGAATGCGTTTATTGAAAAGTGAGTTATCGACCTACCCTGTTCCTCCTTTCCTTTCGCTTTCCTTCTTGCACCTTCACCACAGTGTCGAAGCTCTCTAGCTAGAGGAATGAACATGTGTGTGAGTGAGAGGCAGAAGAAGTGGATGAACGTAAAAAACAAAGTGTTACATTCTATATCAACACATCGTGAAACATTCCACAAATTCCTTCTCCTCACCCATAAGCAAAGACACAGAGAACTAATATCTGTCTTCCAGGATGTGGCTGAATCTCTCCTTAATCTTCAACCGCCTCTCCCACTCTCCCTCTGTCCGCGCAATTGTCCTCTCCGGCGCCGGCGATCGCGCCTTCACAACAGGTCTCGACGTAAAAGCCGCCTCGCAGGGTCTTCTTGCATCCCCTTCTTCAGGAAAACAGCAAGAAGACGTTGCCCGCAAAGCGAACAACCTCCGAAGACATATTCTAGAATTCCAGGACTGCATTACGGCGGTGGAGAAGTGCGAGAAACCCGTTATTGTGGTATATCATGGGATTTCGTATGGATTGGCTGTGGATTTGGGATGTGCTTGTACGTTCTCCTTTCTGTGTTTCTCTTCTCCATCGTTTCTCTTCACTCTCTCTTTCTATACTTCTATTTCTGTCTCTCGACATTACCAAGCCTCCAAATCTACGCACCCATGAACAAAAGTCATGAGCTAATTGTTCGATGTTTACATAAAGGCGACATCCGCCTCTCAACAACCACAACAACCTTTGCCGTAAAAGAAGTAGACATCGGCATAGCAGCAGACATAGGCACCCTGTCGCGCCTGCCCAAACTAGTCTCCTCGTTCTCCTTCGCCAAGGAAATCGCGCTTACAGCGCGCCCCTTCGACTCCGCAGAAGCCCTGCAGCACGGGTTCGTGTCGCACGTTTTACCATCCAAAGCTGAGGCCGTGGCCAAGGGATTGCAGCTCGCGGGGTTGATGGCGGAGAAGAGCCCCGTTGCAGTGGTCGGCACGAAGGAGCTGTTGAATTATAGTCGCGATAGGAGCGTTGAGGAAGGACTGAGGTATACGGCTATTTGGAACATGTCAATGGTCCAGAGTTCGGACGTCGGGGAGGCACTTTTGGGAGGGTTGGAGAAGAGGAAGAGTGTGTTTAGTAAGCTTTAGGCTGGTGGATTGTATTTGTTAGACTCTTCTTTGGGGGGGGGGGGATTAGTTAGACAAAAGATCATTGGAATAAATCTAAATGTTCTGCCTGTCTTTTTATTTTCGCAATGTCGATTGAGGCGAGATCAATGATGATGACGGCCATGTGGAGTACTCTAAAATTTGGGTGTGAATGAAGGTGGTTCGAGGTTGAAGAGGGTGATGGACCCTGAAATGGGAAGCCTTCCGTGTGTTGAGGATGAATGTTAGTTCAAGGTCAGGCTCGAATATATGTTGTCAGCTAATCGAACCAAGCGCGAGCAGAGATTTTCCAAGGGCACACCGTATATCATGAGCAGAAGTGGATTGAACGAATTTTTTCATTGACTCTGAGCGCCTGGAAGTGCTAATACCGATCCCGCGAGGTATCGACCACGCATTCCCCAAAAACCCCTCCATCACGTCGTGTTCCCATGCATTGGCATTGCTACAGATTGTGGAAATCATGATTCATCCCCAGATTTTAGAGCGCGCGTAACCTCCAATCAATGTAGTGATTGGAAGGGACGCAGCATGAAATTTACACGATCATTCGCCAGCCCAACCAAACATTGAAAAATGAGAATTTCATCTATGCTCTCGCCATGACGCCCCAGGCACGGATCTTGTTGTCCGTGTAACCGGCAAACAGGGTCTGGCCGTCGGCGCTCCAGGCCAACGAAACACACTCTGGCTCCCGGCTCTTCTTGCCAACCTCCATGTACTCAGGCTTGAGCTCGTCAACCTTGCTCTTCTTCTCCAAATCAAAGATGATGATGCTGGAGGAAGTGGCAGCGCACAGCCAGTAACGGTTGGGCGAGAAGACGAGGGCGTGGATCTCGTCACCGGCGGTGAGAGAGTAGAGGTGCTTGGACTCGTTCAAGTCCCAGAGCATGGTGGTTCCGTCCTTACCACCAGATGCGCAGAGCGAACCATCGGGCGAGATGGTGACGGTGTTGATGTAGCCGGTGTGACCAATGTGGTCGGTCTGGATGCGGCAGGAGGCGAGTTCCCAAACCTGATTTTGTTAGCTTCTTGCTGGAGGAAATCTTGTATCCGCAAAAACAACAAAAAAGCCGGGTCAGGAAAAGGTGATTGTTTGTCTCATTGCCTTGCGGCTCTGAAGTAGCAAATACATAAGGTTATACCAAATCATCACGATGGCAGTAAATAAAGATGTGCAGGGGATTGTGGAGGGGTGGTTGATAGCTCTACGCACCTTGACGAGCTTGTCCCAGCCAGCGCTGACGATGACGGGGTTCTGGGGGTTGGGGCTGAAGCGCACGCATGACACCCACTCGGTGTGGCCCTTGTCGGTGATGGTGTACTTGCAGTCACCAAGAGTGTTCCAGAGCTTGATGGTGCGGTCGCGAGATCCGGAGACGATCTGGCGGTTGTCGGCGGAGAAAGAGACGGAGAGGACGTCGTTGGTGTGGCCGACAAAGCGGCGGGTGGTCACACCAGTGGAGAGCTCCCACAAACGGAGGGTCTTGTCCCACGAGGAGGAGAGAGCGTAGGCACCGTCGGAGGAGATGACCTGTTTCCCAAATTGTCAGCCCAAGCCGCTCTCCCGAAAGATAGTCCTTCTTTGTCTTCGTCTACTTCTACTTCTTATATTTCTGTGGGGGTAATTGACATACGCAGTCGGAGACAATGTGAGAGTGACCGTGCAGACTGCGCTTGGGGTAGCCGTAGGCGGTCTCGTCGCGAGTGAGGTTCCAGATGATCAACGTCTTATCGCGGGAAGCCGAGAGAAGCATGTTAGGGCTAGAATCGCGTCAGCATTGTGAATGCGAGGCTTCAATTCCTTGTAGAATTTCCTGCATCCTGCTGGTCATGGACTGCAACGAGGGGAAAACGTACTTCTCAAGGGAGGTTGCGAGGGAGGTGACCCATCCAGAGTGGCCCTCAAGGGTACCACGGAGAACCAACTGCTCGGCCATGATTGTGAAGAGTGGCTGAAGCTGAGGAGTTGACAGTGGGCGCACTCGAGTGGTGAAGTTATCGCAAGGTCGAAAGTTGGTCGCCGTTGATGAAGTGAGCAAAGCAAGAGTGCGGTTCCAAAATTCGGTCGCTTAGCGAGCCCCATCCGGCAAAGCGTTCCATCTCTTGGCACCCTCCTAGGCCAATGATCCTAGCCGCGCCATTTCGGAAGACCCAGCTGCAAACATTGCAAAAGCCAGCCAGGTCCCACTCCCGCCTTGTAGTATATTTCCGTATTGCCAAATGGCTTCTCGATTCAAATTGACTTTAGAAATCAGCTCGCAACAACTATCCTAAACCCGTCGTCTAACACCGCATACCGGGTATCTCCGTTCAATTGCATATTGGTTTTGCACTTGAAATCAAGTTATGACGTTCAAGGATCGCATAGGTTCACACAGAACATAGAACATAAGTAGTTGTAGAAATCACCATGAATGCATATCATCAACACCCTATCCATATTCTGCTCCATACCATTCAATCACTAGCAAAATGACATCGCAAGCCACAAAGATTCTCCTCATTGGCGGTGGTGCACTGGGATCTGCCTTCATACCCTACTTGTCCAAGATCCCCAACTCAACCCTCACATTGGGTGTTCGGAACCCTTCTGCCTATGCCAGCATTGCCGGGCCAGGAGTAACACTACAAGCCCTTGATACAAAAAGTCCCCCTGAAGATCTCGTCCCAATCTACGCTGACTTCGACATCATCATCTCGGCCGCTGGCTTCGGCCCCGGTCCTGATGGTGTGACCCAGCTCGTACGGGATGTACTCCAAGCTGGAAAGATACGCCAGGCATCCGGGAAATCAAAACTATGGTTTTTCCCCTGGCAGTGGGGGGTCGACTACGATATTGCTGGCGATCTTGACGGTGCACATACTACATTCAAGGCACAAGTAGAGGTTCGGAGAATTCTGAGAGCGGGCGCGGATGCATCCCACGTTAAGTGGACGATTGTATCCACCGGCATTTTCTTAGGCGTCTTATTTGATCCGGGCTTTGGAACGTTTGAGAAACGAGACACTGGCATCAAGATCCGAGCGCTCAATGATTGGGACCACAAAGTCACTGTTACTCATACCGAAGACATTGGCAAGATATTGCCGCCCATTCTGGCGGGACAATGTGACGCTGAGAACAAAGTCCTTTACATTGCTGGCGATACCATCAGCTACAGGCAGTTTGCGGATATCGTCGAACGTGTCACAGGCAAGCAAGTAGAGCGAGAAGCATGGTCGATTCCACATTTGCAACAAGAGATGGAAAAAGACCCCGACGACATGAACAAGCAGTATCGCCGCGTATTCGCAGGACCTGGCGTTTGGTGGGACAAAGAACTCACTCTAGATAAGAGACTTGGAGTTCAACTCAGGGATGCGGAGACATGTGTAAAGGAGCTACTATGAGCTTCAAGTCCAAACTTTTGTTGCTGGCTTTAGTGCCGAACACGTGCACTTCTAACGCTATTCTACGAAGGCACAGTGAGAAGGTGGTCAAGTGAAGCAGAGATATAACGTACAATAGTAAAGTTTTCTTCTATTCATCGTAATCCAGCTCTTTCCTTCTACACACTTGAGCCATGGTTGATCAGGATTACGTTCTCTCCGCGACCCCGCATTTCTTGTCCTGTGACACGCGCCATAATTGGCTGACTGGCTGACCCTGAGCCTTATCGTCTGCCCAAACTAGGACTTCTCTTCCTCTTTTTATTCTTCCCTGACTCACCCAGCGTCTGTCCCTAATAGCCGCCAGGGGGACCAGGAGGAGGCCCACCAGGAGGGCCATTGTTGGGCGGGAAAGGAGGTGGGAATCGACCTGGAGGCATTGCGCCCATAGGCGGTGGAGGAAATGGCATGCCACCAGGCGGGGAGCCAGCTTGCCCTGGAGGGGGAAACGGGAATGGCATGCCGTTTGGAGGAGGGAATGGCATATTGGGAGGCATATTGGGAGGGGGCATGCCGTGTGGCATGTTCGGCGGAGCCTGCATATTCGGTGGTGGGAAAGGCATATTCGATGGCATAGGAGGCATGTTTGGAGCTATATGCGAAGTTTAGCACAAAGATCGGTTGACGCGGAACGTCCCAACTTACGTCCTCCACGACCCATAAATGGTGGTGGGGGCATCCCAGGCATTCCGGCCATGCCAGGCATCGGGGGCATTCCTGATTAAATTAGTTTATCAGAGGCAATAGGAACTCCTCACTGTCGTACCTGGTGGAGGGAAAGCACCCGGCGGTGGCCCGAAACCCCCCATTGGTCCTTGATTCATAGGATTTGCCTGACCCTCCGCATTGTAAGCATCCGTAATACTATTGATCACGATCTGTGTCTGTTCGCTAGATATCTCTGTCGTCGCTGTCAGTCAATTCCTGTACCAATGCCGCGAGAACGTCTTGTGCAAAACTGTAAACAATCATAAAAGCAAATAAATGCAATGTACAAATTGCAGCTCAACAACAACAACGAACCACTCCATAATGCCATTAACTGGCTTCGTATTGAGGGATCAGAGGCGACCTCACGTTCGTAGTACTGCTGCACGTTGCGCAGATGATTTCGTCCCGCGTTGTGGGCTTTCCGGACGCTCATCGAGTCGTGCGTGAGGTACACATCGCAATAGTCGCCTTGCGCGCTGTTAGTTGGACGGATAGCATTCGGAAGCTGTAGAACCTACAGAAGAGTGAGGTAAAGTTAGCTTGACACTAGGTGATAGGAGAGGGATGTACTTATATTTGGGCATTGCAATAGTCGCGCAAGTGCAGTATGAGATATTTTAGATGGCGAGCCCGGTTCAGCTGTTCGACGTAGTTCTTGTCGGCGTTGCAGTCGCATGAAGTTGCGGAAGAGCAAGTCGCGCCGGCCCGTCTTTTACCCGGCAGGTTGTCATCTCACGTGACCCAAATCGCATCCGGACTTTCAAAAGCACGCGAGGTGAATGTCTACATTGAATATCGATCAATAATACTTCGATTTATCAGTATTCCAATACTGATTCTCTAGTAATACAACATCTCTTGGGCAGCTATTCCGCAAGAGATTATTCAATCGATCACTTCTTCCACATGTGAATTTGACATCAATATCGAACACTTGAACCCAACAATGCATTCAAGTACGTCCAAAGGCCCTTGAACTACTTTTTATATCCAAAGCTACGTATCAAGATACATAACTGTGATTCGCAAGAAGTGATATCTAAACCTAATAAAAATGGAAGCACACAAAAAAGATAAAGATGTGACACCTAAATCCCACTTCGCTCGCTCACTTGCCCTACCAAGTCCGCACAAAGAAGAAAAGAAATAAGAAATGGAAGGAAACAGGAAAACGGCCACAGTTCCACGACCGAGAAGACACATCATCTTGGCCCAAAAGGCCTGGGTCCCAAAATCTGTCTCTTCCCCCCAATCCCGATTCCGCTACCCACCTTATTCTGACTATCACCGCCCATGTACCCATATTGATTGACATCCCACGACTGTCCCTCAGAAGTTCCCGCGTTGGGATCTTTGGGCGCATTTTTCATAGCGCGCTGAGTTTCCTCCCATTCACGCTGGCGCTCACGCTCGCGCTCCATCTCACGTTCGAGAAGCGAGCGGGTTGCGACGCCGAGAGCTTTGGTTTTTGTTTGGGAGGCTTTGCGGCGCGCGTCTTCGGCTGCATGCTCCGAGGTCGATGTGAGTTCCTGTGGGATGTGTTTCGTGGGCTTGGGAGCGATGGGTGGAGGGGTTTTGGATGGGAAGTAGCCGGATGAAGGTTCTGCGCGGTATTGTTTCGCGTATGCGGATGGATCTGGGAGAGGTCTAGACGTAGGGCTCGGGAGTGGTCGCGGTGTAGTTGGGTCGGGTAGAGGTCGTGGTGTGGTGGGCTCTGGTAGCGGTCTTGGGGGTAGCATTTGTGTCTCTGTCCATTGCTTCCGCAGATATTCACGGTCATCGGCTTGCGCCCACGATGCAGTGCTATCTTGTGGGGAGGGAGCGCGTGGTGGAGGCTGAGGGCGAGAACGACTCTTAGATCTTTCTCGAGTGCGACTCTTAGATCGTGACCGCATCTTCCGGCGCTCATCATCTCGCGATCGTTCTTCACGCTCCTGTTGGTATCGTCGCTCACGCTCTTTCGCTTCTTCAAGCTGGCGCTCCAGTTCTTGGATTCTATCCTGTTCCGCATTCTGTTCTGCCGGTACGTGTTGACTGTTTCGTCGACTCCGGGGCTTGCTCGCCTGCTCTGCCTGGTACTGGCTCAGGTATTGGCCCTTCAATCTGGCGTCGCTTCCGGAACGTTTACGCCGGGTCTCTTGCTCGAATCGTTCTTGTGCCTCTTGTTCTTCTCTTTGCCGCTGCTCCTCTTCTAATTGCCACTGCCTCTCCTGCTCTTCCCACTCACGCTTCTGCTGGTCGATGCGGTGCTGCTTGGCTTCCCGCTGTTTCCGTGATTCTTCCTCCCACATGCGCTCTTCCTCAACCGCACGCTCGACACGGCGTTTCTCTTCTGCTTCTTCTGCCATAATCCGCAGGCGCTCGTCCTCTGCTTCCTTTTCTTTTCGCTTCCGCTCTTTTTCCGCTAAACTTGGCACATTGGGACCAGCACTAGTGATCTGCCGCCGCGCACCGAAAGCGATGCCTTGGTTGCCCTGACTGGCACCACCCATGTATCCATACTGATGAATATTCCACGCCGGTGAGGTGACGCCATGGTCTGTTTTCTTGCTCCAACTGCTCACGTTGCTTGGAGGCGATTTGGGTATCCCGTTTGAAGCTTTGGAGGAATTGGATCCGCCCGTCAGATGTGGACTTAGCGCCCGGTCGGCCTGTGGTCGAGACAGCGGATTAAAAGTACTCGAACCGCTCGTATTACTGGTCGTGCTACCCCTACTACGCCCAAACCCAGACGATGACAGCGATGATCCGTTTGAGAAACCTCCTGCGCCTGCACCCGCCCCCGTCGTACTGGGGCTCAGCGGTCCGCCACCTCTACGGGGACCGATCGTGGTCGGGAAGTGAGAAGGATTCACGCTGTTGGCGACTCTGCTGAAGGCATTCAAGCATTGAAGGACCTGGGCGGGATCTTTCGCTTCGTACAAGTCGACGGTCAGGAATCGGTCGTGGGAGGGCATGCTCAAGGGCGCGACTTCGCAGGCGCGGAGGAAATGTGATATGTTTTCCATCTGTATGAAAGGCATGGGGGACTTCTTGAACTTGACGCCAGGGTTGGGAACTGCCAGATTGACAAGCCTGTGACTTGATTAGCGTCGCGCTTGCTATATGTATACAAAGGGAAGTTCGCGTACTTGCACAACACCGTCCCATCCTTCAGAGCATCAAGCAGATCTCCAGCAGGCAGCCGCTCGCCCAGAATCTCCTCTATCCACGCTCGCGCCTCGTTCGCAGCCTGAGGTGTGTATCTGCCCATGCGCAGTCTCTTCATGTCCTGGTCCAACGACGTCACGGAAGCCATGTTTGCGGTGGGCCGTTGTGATGTTGTTGTTGGGTGTCAGCAGTTGAACGGCGGACTGCCGGCGATTGAGGGGATCCCGCCAAAATAGAGTTCGAACGTGACCCAGAGGAGGTGGTTATTTGGGTAGAAGTAGTGTATTCGCTTGTACAATAAAGAGAAAATATCTAGAAGGAAGGGGTGAAGAGTCAGAGTCGAAGATGCATGCCAGCGTGCAAGAGAGTTGGCGGCGGGCGGCGGGGAATGGGAAACGAAAGATGATGTGGCTTGCGTACCCCAGCCACTTTCAACACCGGATTGTCGTCATTGGACAGGGAACCTTCACGATTTCGCTTCGCCTCTTCTCACGTCTATCTACCTTGCTACTTTTCTCCCGGAGTAAACCTCTAGAACCATAACACAAAACAAAACAAATAAACAAACAAACACACGCCCATATAATGACGGGCAGTCCCGGCCTGGTCCGGAGATTATGGTTCCAATGGCGAACAATGAAGCTGCCGTGGCGGAAGCGCTGGCTTGTGGGTATGTATGTCCAATCCTCACATGCCGCTCTCCTCCGACGGGGCCATCCCTACTAAACACAACATCAATTGATTTGATGAATGTTACCACTCTATCCGCCCTCGACTCCATCTTGCTGACCATGCAAAGGCTACGACCTACAGGGTAACACATACTGGGAATTCAAAGACAACCTCAACTCGAACCGTTTCCGCCGAATCGTAGAATATACACGCTCCACACACTACGGCGACGTCAACGTCCCTCGTTCGTGCCCCCTCCCATAGAACCCCTTCATATGAAGATTTTGGCTAAGATGTAAACAAAAAGCACAATGGATGCAATGGCTCCGCCACACACGCTTCGAACCCCCAACCATAGCCGACCAACACGCTGAAATCCAACGACAAGAGCGCATGAAGATCCTCGCTGCGCAGGCAGATGCTAGATGGGCTGCGAAACCTTCTGCGCTTGATGCGGCGCCGGAGACGCAACAGCCAGTTCAAATGTTGCAGTCGCAAGATGCGGCGTCCGGGATACGGCAGATGAATGTGGGACAGGAACGACGGGACATGGAGGCTGAGGCTGCGAGGGAAGAGGCGCAACAGGAGAGAAAGAGAGTCGAAGAAGAAGAGAGAGAACGACAGATTAAAAGCAGGAAAAAGATGAAGGGTGAAGCGAAAGATTCCCCGTGGAAACAGGCGCCGAAGAATAATCCGGGTGAGGAGTGGCAGCCTGCGCCGTGGTCTCCCTCAGGACCTGCGAGACGGAAGTAGAGGTTTTAGGGCGGAATTCCTGTCCGGAAATCTTCCTGGGGTATTGTATGATTGAATGTATCAAGTACGTTGTATAAAAATTATTAGTGGCAATCGAGATCTGTTCTCCGTTACGACTTTTCGTGGATGATGGTTCTTGTCCCCGTATATATTAGATCCAGTTAAACGAATTGAATCATGAGAAATTTGATTGTGTAGCCATGTACGTGTTGTTGCAAGCCGGAGATGTCTTCAAACAAGAGGTTTTCAAGTTTTGCTACCTTTTCAACGTTTTTCCAGACATAGGAGGCTTTTTGAGGGCGCATCGTATCACATACTTTTGAATGCAATTTTTACTATGGGGAGTTTCGGGGTGGGGGATTGTTGTTTTTCATCTCAGTTATGTGTTTCCAAGTTGCCCAAGTCAGGCATTCTTTCATCAGTCCATCTGATTATTTCTTTTCTTTGGGGGGCCAATCCATCATATTCAGCATCCCCTTTCCACTCCATCCACCCATTAAAGAACATTGACTCAATGAAATTCGGATTCGCATCCTCCACACCAGGAAATTGCAGTCCCCCCAAAGTACACGCCCAATATAAGTTGGATCTGTACGATCGCAACCACTCCAATGCCCATAGCACCAAGAATAAGCATCTCCCGTAACCCACTCAACCCACAGATGGAGCAGCGGGCTTCCTGTCGCCAGTTAGACCCTTCTCCTCTAGCATCTTGGACCAGTAAGCCAAGAATGCAGCCGAGTTGATCTTGTCCAAAACCGCTTCCCTGTTCTTGAGGTCCTCCGACGAATCTTCATCTATCTGGGCTGCCCCCAAGAAAAGAGGGCTGACTTCATATCGGCAATATCCACACATTGCTTCGACATGAAGAGGAAGCAATGGCTCCCCATCCTGACGAATGACGAACATACTCCCCACGCGACTCTGGTATTGCATAGGCGCGAGGCCGAAGCCCATGGTCCTGGTTGGATGATCGAATTTGGCTTTCGGATCGCAACTCAGATGTAAGAAAGTACCGTCTGGGTTGTTAAGGGGATCTTCAGTTTCTCCTTCAGGGCCGTCACGACGTGTCAATTTTGAATCTGGTGGAATGCGAAGGGTGGCCATTGGAATGCCAGCGCGCTGAGCAACCTAAACGGAAGAGATACAAAGTCAGCGTCGTACACAAGGAGAGAGGCAGCTAAGTGTCAAAGCTGAAAGAAGGTCCCACATGGTAGGATATGATAAAACCATAACGTGATATCTAAGTGTGCTGTGAATGCTGGAAAACATACCTCAGAATTGACATATGGATGGAGCAAAGTGTGATTTTGACAAAGCTCGATGGGCTCGAAGTGCGGCTTATGGTGTAACTTCATATCGCCTGTGCAGTTGATTCGAACACCTTGAACCATCGGTTCACTTGGAAAGCTGGGGAAAGAGAAGGGTACCACGACTGGTTCAAATCCACGGTAGGTGAGGAAGAAATGGGCGATTTGACGAAAGTCGGTCAGATCGATGTCTCTGCAAGCATCCGACTCAGGATCTGATCCCTTTCGACCCACCGCTAAGAACGGACCACGCCATTGATAACGATTCTGTTTCTTCCTACGAGTAATTGCTTCGATGCTCTTGTTTGGCTTTGACCCATCAGTAAGAAAACCGTCGCGATAGTAGATCTGCGACGTGTTGACCATCGTGTGTCTACCGAATCCTCCAAGATAAGTCTTGAGATCAGGGAGCTGGAAGTGTAAACCGCAGTCTTCACCCCACTCGCATTCAAGCCATACGACCTTCGGCTTTGTTTCATCGACCGGAAAGAACACAGCCTGAACAAACTCCTTACTCGGCTTGCCATTCTGATCGAACTCTGCACTCGGCCTGCTCTCCATATCAAACTCCGCAAAAGCGCCACAAAGCAACTTATGCGTAGCCCAATCCTTGGCCTGGCAGTCTTTGCCGCAATACCAAGCGCTCTTGCAGCGCGTACAACGCAAGGCATCAGCCTTGTTGCACACTGTGCACGGCGCTCCCGCCATCGTCGAGACCTTGTCGCAGAGCCGTAGGTGTATGGTGTGCTCAGAGCAAAAGTAGGTTATGAAAAGAAGCTTTGGAAGATATGTGGTGAGGGTGAGGGCGAGATTGGAGGATGGAAGAAGGAAGAAGGTAGTTTAAGTGAGTCGGAAGGTTCTCGAAGTGGGAGCGCGACTGGCTCGCGGCTTTGTCACGTGAGTGTAGTTTGTTGTGTGCTGTCTGGTCCTTTAGGCAGACACGCAATCAAGTCTGAAGGGGAGAGAGCGAGCTCAGGCTTGAGTTTGAACAGAAAACGGGGTGAATACGATGCATTTTTCCATTAGATTATCGAACGGTGTTATATACCATCTATATATCGTTCTCTGAATGTATAGTGATCAGCAGTCAGTAAGGCAAGATCTTCCTCCGAGGTATATCGAGATATGTAGGAATAAAGAGATGAAGAAAGAGAAAGAAGAGCATGTAAAAAAGATGACAAAACGTCAAAAAGTATCTATCAGCGAAATGATCAACATCTCCCTATTCATAATTAATCATCCGCTTCGATAGCCTCCACGTAGACCGCCCGACCTTTCCCCTTGACATCTCCCTTAGGAACCCCTTGAGGATCGATCGGCGGGTCAACATCGTAGCTCTGCGTAGGGATGTCAGGTAACTCGGGCCTGAGCTCGCGCAAGTATCTCCGCTTCTTCCACAGAAAGCGATAGTACTCTGTGAGAACGGGGAAGCGCTCCTCAGTCCAGCCGTCCCATCCGGTAGATAAAATCTCATCGAGCGTAGCCCACGCGACGCAATCGCCCATACTGAAACGGCGACCGGCGGCGTACGGTCCGGGGCCAAACCCCATGCGGTCCTCGAGGGTGTCAAGGAGAGCCGCAAAGTCGGCACCGTACGTGGGGACAGCGCGGTGGGCCCAGTACTTGAGGAGAGTGGTGATGAGGATAACGAGGTCGGAGCCTTCAGCTGAGCATGGCTTACCGCGCGGGTCCGTGTCAAGCGAGTAGTAGCGGTCGAGATATACGAGGATGGGAGCGTGGATGGAGACTTCGGTGTGGTTTATGTCGTTGTCGCGGAATTGGACTTGGCGGTCGACTTCAAAGTCGAGCGGGAGATCTGGCAGTTCGCAAAGCGTATAGGGGACTTTGGCTTCGGCGAGGAAGATGCGCACAATGGCTCCTTCGACGGTGTGCTGGTTTGTGAAGAGAATCGGGAGGTCTTTGGGTGGAGGCAAATGCAGGTGCAACACGTCGGAGCCGTCGCCGTACCACTTTTCCCAGTCAAAGTCAGCATCCTGATTTTCTCGCCCAAAAGCCATAATCAGCTGTTCTGTTTCTTCTTCGTCGTCATTGACTACATCACGTGCTTCACGTTGGTCTTTGGAGGTTGCCCCCTGGCCCCATATTGTGCTGCTCTGTGAATCTAGATAGGTGCCAATATTGCGGAAAGTGAGGGATATCCGCATTCCAGAGTGCGATGTTTCCTCTACACTACGCTCTGAGATGGCGCGCTTATCCGCCATGATGCCATGAACCCATTTCTCATTAGACTTCAAGCCGAGAACGAACATGGAGTTGTGGGGCAAAGCAACACGCTGTGTTTCGCGCTCGTTAGTGGCGGTAGTACTGGATGTCTCTTCGCTCTCGTTACCGGCTTTCGCGGCCTTCTTCGTGCGCAGGCGCATGGTGCGTTGGGCTCCGAAGCTGACATTAACAATGGACGATCCCTTGACAATATCAAGAGTCTTGTCTGAATGCTCAGAAATGAAGTCCTCGCCGGAGCGATATAGCTGGATAAGGACGTGATTTAAAGGATGACCAACGAGCTTCTCGGCGCGCTTTCGTATCGTATGCACTTTTGGTGAGAAATGTAAGAGTGGCAGAGTTTGATCCGCAGGGTGCCGATATACAGGCATCGATCCGTCCGCGCCAAATTCACCCTGGCAACAGACCAGCCGCGGCACCTCGCCGGTCTGATGTATCATTTTCTGCCATCGTACTTCATTATAGAGCTGGGTGAAGACCAGGTCTTTCAAAGGTTTTGAGCGATTGGAAGGGTGGTAGAAGTCGTGAGGAAAGAAGTCGTGGATAATGCGCGAGTCGCCCTCTGCGATGGTGTCCCCTGGTCCTAGAGTTGGAAGTGTTGCAAGTGACTGAACTTTCGAGTTTCGTATAGGTTTCATCTTTTCTGTGGAAACGGTGCTCGACGGCACTGCGGCGGTCTTTGGGGGTGACGAAGTTGGCTGCGCTGCTGCCTGTTCTTTGATTTCGGATCTTGATGATCGGGACAAGGCCAGCCGCACACGGGAGGTGGACGACTTGTCTTTGTTTTCGCTCCGCAAAGCGGACAGTACGGGCTGAGAAGCCGAAGACTTGAGTGAACGATCCCCTTTGGTGGGCGTTTCGCGCAGCTTGTCGCTACTTCCCGCTTTTGTGATGGAGGCGGGAAGTAGCCTGTCCGCGGACGACGATCCTTTCGGCGACTTGACCGGTGTCTCGGGCGCTTTTTCGGCGGCTGTGGAATGGCGCGGGCTGTGGTCACTCTTGATGTCTGCAGTCTTCTTGCTGGAGGTTGTTTTGGATTTCTTCTCGCCTTCCTTTTTGGGCTTGTCGGTGCGCGAGCGCATGCGTATTTTGGACTTTACCAGGCTGTTTCTTGCTGCAGCAGGTTTGCTTCCTTCGGCGCCAGGTACTTTTGCACCACGCACAAGTTTTTCGGCGAATCGTTCGTCCTCGCCGTTATCGTCGTCGACGACATCGAGTTGCGACCGGCTGTTGGTAATGTCGCTGCTCTCGGTAGCCGAAGTGGATGGCTTCCGCTGACGGCCACTGAGGGGTAGGGTGGGGGGAGCGTTGGGGTCGGATAACCGCAACTTGTCTACTAGACTCTGCAACTTTTGCTCTTCCTGCGAGACAAAATCCCCGGATAAATCATCATCCCCTTCAGCCGCTTCCGCTTGCTCTTCGTTTTCGTCGTCGTCGTCCTCCTCTCTGGGATTTAGTACCTCGGCACTTGTGATAATGTTGGCATCGAAAAACTCTTCCATGCGTTTCAAGGCAAGGCGGTGCCGAGACCGTTTTCGGTAACCAAGGCAATCTTCTACCACATTAATCGTGATCCCGTGACGGGCTGCATCGACCACTGTAGCCAAGACCGACACATTTGAAATGCAGCCGCATATGTAGAGCTCCGTAACGAGACGGGCCCGCAGGATCAAAAGCAGCGACGTTTCTTGGAAAGCCGAGTAATGGCTTGTGGTCACAACGGCGTCCGACTTTTGGATTTCAGACTTTATTTGGTCGGCCCAATCGGCGCCAGTAGTGTCGAGAGAACATATCGGGCCAGACGGGGCGGACTGGCGAAGAAATAATTCTTCATCTTGGTCGGGGTGGGCGCCGGCTTCTGTGGCCTCGGCGACATGTTGGAGTTCCTCGCGCTGCGCCGTACGTCTTCTCACTCGTTTTAGAAGGTCGAGTGCCCGGTTTCTGTGCTTTGCGGATCTTGACTGGATGGGCAAGGGAAGATCCTTCGGCAGATCGTCCTCATCATCCGTGCTGCTCTCAGCTCCATCTATCAAACCTCCGACCAAGGCATCGCCCTCTCCGCCAGCAGAGTCGTGGGCAAGTCGATCGGCTTCATAGATGGTTTTGACCCATATGACGTTGGGCATGGGATCGCGAAAGGCGGGTATTATGGATTGAATGCGATCGATGAATCCTGTGCGGAGGTTGACAGGAAGCTTCCCTTCGGGCTGCACAAAGTCGTTTTGGAGTCCAATGATGAGGAGGGCCTTGTGGGTCTGGAATTGGGGTTGGTTCTGTGTCACGAGCTCCAGGAGGGATAACATTTTGTCGTTGTCAGAGAGAATGGGGCGAAAGTAGTGAATGTATTGCAATTGCACCCCCACCTCTCACGGAGGAGAGGAAACGTGATTGGGTCGAAGGCGAGGAGCAGAAAACATGGAAGGGCGGTGAGAGTTGGGATGGCGGGTAAACAGCAGGAAGGGAGGATGTCGGGGGCTTGCAGGAGAGGACGAGGAAAGAAGAGAAGAAAAAAACGAGGAGACGAGGAAATATCATGCAAGCAAGGCCAGCGAGGACGAAGTGTGGAGAGACGATAGCTGGGGGTCG
Organism: Periconia digitata; assembly: GCA_948474695.1. Classification (NCBI taxonomy): domain Eukaryota; kingdom Fungi; phylum Ascomycota; class Dothideomycetes; order Pleosporales; family Periconiaceae; genus Periconia; species Periconia digitata. Next base: position 2,168,621 of record CAOQHR010000002.1, read on the forward strand.
GTGATGGGGGTCGGCAGGAGGGATGATGGGATAGACATATGAGTGGGGAGCATAACTGGGTAACTGATTGCAGTAGCACCAGTGTCGCTACGTGCTATGTATGTACATGGCTGACTAGGTAGAGAGAAGGTGAAGATCAGGGCAGGAAGCGGGTGCAGAAGGGAAAGGTGACTGTCGGAGATGGATGCTTGATTGCAGAAAGAGTGCAGATGTCAAGCAAGTCGTCGAACCAGCGAAGCGTCGGGCGGCGGCTTCGGCTAGCTGTGTCGGTCTACCCATCTCTGGACTAAGCCCTCTCCCCACAGCCATACATACATATGTATATCGATACATGACTGTGTCCTTGCATGTGTACTTGAGTATACATACATACATACATACATACATGTATTCATCGAGCCTGCGTACACGGGTACTTGTATAAATACATACGCCCTAACAGCGTATATATTCAAGTACCAACTTGGGTACATGGGGGGGTACAAGTGCCCCCTGCAGCAGTTCCACCTCTTCAACCCACTCCTCCTCTCTCTCACTCTTTCTCTGCCATCTCCGCCTCTTCCTTCCATCTGACAGGCTAATAATACCTGCCTACATCATGTACATATATCCTCGCCATACTCCATCCGGGTTTCGTCCATGACACGCATCAGCACAAAGTCACGCTGCTCCAACTGTTGCTGCCCGCCTGCGTCCCACCGCCAATCACAGCCACCTGCCCTTGTATGCCCATCTTCGTGCCCGTTGGCGCTTGCGCCGCACGCCTAAATCAACTTCATCGCTCACCCCGACCGTTGCCTACCTGCGCGCAATACTTGTGCATGCCGAACTGGCCAACGACACGTCGCCAATCGTTGTAATGCCAATCTCGTCAGGCTCGGCCCTTCCATTCCCCCATCGTTCTTCCCCAGACATTACCCAGGGTTGCTCGCCGCCTCACTTGTTGGTGAAAAAGGACGTGATCTTCCGGCTGCCGTCGCCTTTGGAACGAGTCTTTGCTGCACTCCCGTTACTCGTGGCGCTTCTTGTAGCCTTCTTTGCAGCCACTTTCTTTGCTGGCGATTGGCTGCCCGATGGCGCATGCGGGTCGGAAAAGGTCCGTTTCTGTTGGGGTCCACCGACTGCTGTGCCACCCTCATGGTCCTTTGCTTCGCTGCCCTGCCGCTTGATGCTACTCAGCTCGCCCTCTTTAGGCCCTGGGCTGCCCTTCACTTGTTCTGGCACAGGCAATGGCGCATTGTCCTCGGTTCCTCCCACGAGGTTCGTCGTCTCACGGGGATCACCATCACCATCGTGGTCAGCGTTGTGCTCTGCTTTGATATTCGTCTTGCTTGATGCATCGTCGTCGTCGGGGCGCGCACCGTGATCGTGACCGGTCGCCGGTTTCTGTTGGGTACCAAAAAAATTGGCGATGTTGTTCTTGTTGGCCGCGCTGTTGATGGGCACCACAAAAGAGGGCGAGTTGTTTCCAACTTTGCCTACATCTTTACTGACGGGATAGCACTCGAGCTCGCCTTCAAAGGGCTTCAAGAGCGACTGCAGGTCGCGGCTCCACTCGGTGCGGTTCGGGTCCAGCCATGCCTTGATGGCATCGGATCCATTCTCTAAGATGACGGGCATGCGATCATGCAAAAATTGGAGCTGCTTATTTGAGCTGGTTGTGATGATGGTGTACGTGTACAACTTCTCTTCGGAATCTATGGAATGTATCCACGGTCAGTCGGGGTCGGTGGCAAGGAAGAAGAGAGCAAAACTTGCCCTCATACTGGACACAGTCCCAGAGACCCGCAAAGCACATGAGCTGGCCATCCTTGCGCTTGGTGAAATGCGGCAACTTGTCTTTGCCGTTGTTCTTCTTGAGCCACTCGTAGAAGCCTTGTGCCACGACGATACACCGTTTCTTCTTCTTCATGCTGGTCCACATGCCGCGGTCCTCGTACAAGGAGTCATCACGGCAGTTGATTGTCTTGATCATGGACCCAAAGTCGGGATTCCGCTTTGTCCAAAAGGGTATGAGTCCTGCAGGTTACGGTGTCAGTGCAGTGTAGTGTGTGATTCTGAGCTGCCACAACGTACCCCATTTCATAGTTTGCAGCTTGTATGTGGCTTTGCTCGCCTTGGGATGGTGTTGTTCGTCGGGATAGTCTGCACTATCTTCCTCTTTTACATGATCATGGGGTGAATCTGCTCGATAGACCAGACCGTGGTTGCCTGGAGCAAAATTGTACGTGTGGCGAAGACCACTTTCATCGTCTTGAGGAGCTTGGTCGACTGGCATTTGCGTTTGCTCGAGCTGGATCCGCACCTCTGAAGGCCGCTTTGGTGGTTGTTAGTACACCTCGTGACATAACTCGGTAGTGAGCAAGAACCGGTTGAAGCGGAGCTCCATTTCGATAGAGCGCTGATGAATTGTCGAAGAATCCTGCCAACTCACCAAGGCGAGAGCATAGCGGCCGCACATGCTGTCGTTCTCAAGTATACTTAGTGGTTTTATTCGGAATGAGGTCGTCGAGTTCGATGATGTCGTGATTATCCTTGCACAGGCTGGTTCAAAGAGGCAGCAGCGGAGGTTTGCAGAGCGGTGATTGGCCGCGTGAACACATGACCGCCTCACACCTTCAAATGTCGACTATGAACATTACTTGAGGCTCAAGTTTATCAGTACTGATGATTCCTCGTCACGTTTGGTGAATGGATGCTTCACTGGGCATATCTTCAATAATTATGTGCAGAATTGTTGGCGCAGCCCACTATATGGCGATCAATGCCCCGACATGATGCGCATCTTTGACCCTACGATTGTGGCGCTAGGTACTGGAGCCTTTCGCAAACATCGTCATTCCTCCATCCCTCACCTCCACCTCTCTCGACAATTCCTTCATCCCACCACCTCCCCTAGGATCAATTCCTGTCTCTCACACACAGAAAATTGAATCGGATACTCATGTTCGCACGGTCTGCGCCGCGCGTTTCGGCGCGGGCCTCGCGATTTGCTCAATGCGAAGCTGAAGCTTCGTCCTTAACGCCACGCACATACTCCAAGCTATCACCTCGAACAGCATGGCGACCCAACCTCGTTATCCAGCAATCGATCATCAGAAGAAATGCCTCGGGAGCCTCTCCGTCACGAGAATTTTGGAAGGAGCAAGTGCGCCGCAATCCGGTCTTGTTCCCCTTCGCTCTAATTAGGTAAATCAATTCCACCCACCCATCATGAGATGACTGCACACAGCTGACCAAGCCACCTTACAAAACAGCGTCGCAGGCCTCATCGGCTGGAGCATCTGGTACATCCCATGGTACTACGAAAACGTCATCATCAAACCTTTCCAAAACTATCCCGACCCCGTCGCGAACAAGCTGCGACGCGCCATGTTCTATACCCGGAAACCAAACGAGGATATTTTCGAGGCGGCACGATACTTTCGTGAGGCGCTGATTGTGGCGCGAATGGAAGGTTTGGATGCTTTCGGTGACCATGTCATGGCTATCAAATACCATTCGGCGCTCGTGTTCGAGCGCGCCCAAATGTACGGGGAAGCGATAAAAGTTCTCGAGCAAATGCGGATCGACTGCGAGAGGTGGCTCGAGGAAGAGAGTGATAAACACTGGAATGATGGCAACCGCGCGCGCGTACTGAAGAATATGATACAAGCCACCGTAAAGCTCGGTCAACTGTACGACATTAAGTATGTCAGGGAGACGAAAAATGCTGAGAAGCGTTTGGTGTGGGCTGTTGAGACAATGCTGGGCGAATTGCAGCGCAGGGAGAAGGAAGGCCTGAAGCCTGGTGAGGGCGACTTCATGAACGAAGCCGAAATTGGCCCAACGCTCGAGGCTTTGGGCACACATTACGAGATGCACGATTCTCATCACCTCGCATTGCCGCTGTTTTTGCGCGCTCTAGATCACTGTCCACCAGAATCCTGCCATTCTGTTATCCTGAGTACGTTGATCCACTCCACTCACTGACTCCTACCACTACAATACTGAACTGATGACACTAACATATGTTCAGTGAACAATATAGCAACATGTCTCGCACAACAAAAGCTCCCTCCCTCACCCCCTCCCACGCACAGTAAATCCAAGGAATCAACGACACCTCCATCGCCGGTACCAACCCGTGCGCATTTCCTCGCCCAAGCCAAAACATGGGCCAACCAAGCCATCGCACGTGCCGCCACCATCTCCTCCAGCACCCGCGACGAAGAATGCGACACAGGCTGTACAGCCGCCACGCACAATCTCGGCGAGTTCGCGGAGATGGTAGGGGATTTTACGGAAGCACGCAAGTTTTATGATGAGGCCGGCCGGATTGCGTATCGTGCTGGGTTTAAGCAGGGCAGTGTTCATGCTAAAGAAGGTTTGAAGAGAGTGGAGAAGCTGGAGAAGGCCGCGAAGAGTGCGTGAGCGTAACGTAGTTGGAGTCAGTAGAAGAAATGGAAGAAGGTTATAGAGTGGTTTCTATACTTGTATATCATCTATTTTCTTAGGGGGGAAAGTCTGATCACGATTGCAAAGTGTCGTAGACGTTTTTTTATGCCAGGAACACGGTAACGTGGAGAGTGAGAGGAAAATGGAAATTCAGATCAATCTCTAATCATTTAACGTTTGGTTCGAATTTTCACATGAACATCTTGATGATTGTTCTCCCTTTCGGTAGCAGGAGGAATAGTTGGACTTGAGATTGCGATGTCAAAAAAGAAAGAAAAAACAAAAAAAAAACTGGGTTAAAACCTCCTAATTCTATTTCCCTCCCCCCATCCTCTTCTTGAAAAATCGAATATTCGTTAGTAAAGACCAGGAAACACTCTATCGCACATGTACGCACAGAGTGGTGCTGTGTTCTACCTTTCTATTGCCATTATTTTTTGTTTCGAGGGAGAGTGCACATGTCTCATCGTCCAATAATCGAGGGAAAAAAGAAAAAACATGAGAAACTGAAACAACAAAAGTAAGTTACAGTGGGTACTCCACAACATCTACAATGCCCCATCTCGCACCTCCTCTGCTTTTCTTAACCCCTACATATATATTCAAATGCTGTCCGGATTTAGTACTCACATCGCACAAACAGACCAATCCCAATTCTACAACAAGAACATCAGTAGCCAGACGTGAAAGCAATCATCATCAAAACTAAAAGAATAGAATAGAATCTATATTTTCTTCTTCAAAGAAATAACAAAAGATCCGCCGACGCCTAGGCCCAAGAGCCGTCATGGCTTGTTTGTTTGTTTGGTTGGTTTTTTGTCTATGTGCAACTCCCCTATATCAAGCCACATCCACACACACAAACACACAAACACATACAGTAGCGTACTCAGTATAAGTACACAACACATCCATCGTCATCTTGTTCAAAAGAAGAAGAAAGAGAAAAAGAAATGGGGAAATGGGGGAATGAGAACAAGGGAAAAGGAGGGAGAAAGAATGAAGTACAAGAGCTACGTCTACTACAAAATCTGCGTCTCTAACACAAGGCCAGTACATATCTCGTGACATGCAATGGAAAAAATACACAAATGGCATCACCCCCTCTCAACCCACCACTCACACCTTCCCTACTCGAAAATAAAAAGAGAGGGAAATCAAATCTCCGCAGCAAAAATCTCTCTCAAAATCTCTTCACCCAAGATAGAAAAGCCACCCCTCCCCCAAATCAAAAGAAGCAAGAATGGTGGCGGGGAGGAGAGGGAGGGGGGGGGGGGCAGAAGAAAAGTAAGAATCGGACAAAGTCAAAACAAAAAAGAAGAATCAAGGCATATCCCCATACGTCTTGTTCTTCCTCCAGAACCTCGCCGCACTCCTCTTTCCTTCCTCCTTCTTCTGCGGAAGCACCAGTGGCGTAGGTTTATTGGCCATCATATCAGGTGGCGGTCCACTGTTTCTCAGAAAGTCGGCAAGATCATTCGTGGCGGAGCGTCCAGCACCGCCTCTTGAGTCAGCCGTGGGATCACGGGCCTGGAGGCGGGGTTTGTGCGCGCGGGGCGCGTTGGAGAGAACGGATGAGGAGACGGCGGGTTGGGCGGAGGAAGAAGAAGGGGGGGAAGTGAATTTCGCGAGACGGTTACGCGTGGATGATGAAGAGGTGGTGGATGGGGAGGGGTTGCCTGCGGCGGCGGCGCCGGAGCTGAAGTGGGCGGGGGAAGGATTGGCGTTGCCTTTGGCTGCGCGGGCTTTTGCGGCTGCGATGGTTTCGGGGCTGAGCATGAAGGCTTGGGGTTGGCTGTTGGATGGCGGTTCCATGCTGTTGAGGAAGTCCATCATACTTTCGTCGCGGTGGGGTTTCGGAGCCGGTTGGGTGTTCTTTGGCAACGCGGTGAGAAGATCGTCGTCCTCGTCGTCTTCTTCGTCTTCGTCGGAGAGATCGATGGCGTAAGGGTCCTTGATGCGTCGGCGTGTTTTTGTGACGACGGGCTCTGCTGGGCCTGAGAAGTTGCCCGAGAGGTTCTGCGGTGTATTTGAGTAGGCGGGTTGAACGACTTTTTGCTTAGGAAGTAGATCGGTTCTCGAGTTGGATGTGTGGAATGACTGCTTCGAAGTAGACGAGACTTGTGAGCCAAAGGCGGACTCGACAGTTCCATTGTCGTTGAGCATTGTGTCGAATTGATCTGAATCGACAGTGGTCCGGAAAGGAGCCACTGAACGAGGGATTCGCGGCTGTCCATTGTTCGGACCGGGTGGGCCTTGCCTGATGAAATCGATCAGATCATCGTTGCCGCTACGCTGTCCAGCGGGGCTGCGAGGCTCCATGTGCACGCGCGGTTTTGCAGACGGGCCATCGTGAGCAATCGAGTTGCTGTTCGAGTGCGAAGAGCCTTTTCTTGTCGACATTTTACGTCCTAGCCCCCCCAAGGACGAGCTTGAGGTATTGCTCGGCTGCTTCTGCTCAGATCCAATGAGAGGCACAAAAGGCTTTACTGGTCGTTCTTGTCCGGGAGATGGGCCGGTAGATCGAATGAAGTCTGCAAAATCTTGCATCGACTCATCTCTTATTCTCGGCTCTCTAGCCAAGCCCTTCGGCACAGGACCCCTCTTGCCGGACTGCCCCGAAGAAGGAATGGGACCTTTGCTTCTGGAAGTGGACCTGGTGGGTAAATGTTGAGATCCAAATTCGTTTTCTTTGTCAGCAGTAACACGAGGGTAGATGGTGACGGAAGAGGATGATTTGTGCGTTTTGGGCGAAGAGCTGGCCTTGTTCGAGTCGAACCGCTTGGTGGATACAGGTGATGATTCCTGAAAAATGTTAGTGACTGAAGAACAACAAGTCGAAGCAACACGACAATCGACTCACAGCAACGTCCCGTACATTTTGGGGCGTAAGTGTAAACTTCACGGTTTCATCTCCTTTAACCAGAGAATCAAATTCGCGCTGTCGATCTTCCTCTGACATGCGGGTACTTAAGCCTCTTGGGCGGCCGTCCAAACTAGTCGTAGAGTTACGCCCGGTCTGCAAAATCGAGGTTCCGACCGATCTATTGGTGGACGATGAAGCCGAGGAGACACGCTGTAGAGGAGACCTATCTATAGGTGTGTTGTCGCCTGTGCCAGAACGGGAACGAACTGTAGTGTCAAGAGCTTGAGGCCTCGACGAACGCTCAGCAACAGCGACAGGAACAGGAGAATCCCGCGAGCGGAGCGAGGAAACCTGCCTGGAACCGTTACGTGAGGACTGTGGTGTTGATGTGTCGGGAACAACAGGAGACTCTTGAACTGAGGGCAGTGGCGATCTTTGGACTCGAGGTGGAGGAGTGATATCCCGAGATCGGGGCTGGCTGGTCGGTGCATCTACGCGCGGTATTTCTTTACGCTGCACTTCTTTGCGGGATGCAATAGCCTCCACTGGCGAAGGCACCGCCTCAGGGGTAGGAGTGTTGCGGACTTGAATCGAAGTATTGGCAGTCTGTCGTGGAAGCACCTCGACATATCCTCCGTGGGATGGATGCTTTGAGTGTCCGTAATGTGCTCGATCGGTAGAGCCATGATCAACGGGGGGAGACGGCGTAGCAATGGGCATATTAGACGTGTGGGCAACCCCAATGGCATCAGGACCACTCATATCGTCATTATCGTTAGGATCGTCGAGGAATGACTTTGGCTCGAGCTTTGGTGTAGCCAGAGGGGTTGCACCTGGAGATTTTAAGCTGGAACTTCTTGTGGAAAAAGTGCGCACAATGCCGGGCGTACCGGGTTTCTCAATGGACATGCGCTTCGACTGCAGCACCTGAGGACGCCCATCGTAAGCATCCAGTGCTGAAGTCTCGTCTGACTCGCCATTCCTATCTAAATTACTGGGTTTCACGGGGCGCGCTGAACTCATGCTGGGACCCATCCCGAATCCCATCCCGGTTGAGGCCGCAAATGCCACCATGTCTGCATCTGCATCCGGCTCTCCATCGATATCATGCTCTTGCTGTTCATCGTGAATGTATGAGTCGTCATCAGAGTGAAATCGTTCCATGGGAGTTTCGAAAGGAGTGGTGCCTTCAGTTTCATGTATCTCTTCCTCGTCGTCTGCTGATATCTCCCCAGTTTTCTCAGGCGCCGCGAGCTCGGCAGGCATAACGAAAGCAGAAGCTGGTGGTGGAGGCATTGAAATGGGGCGTCCTGTGGCCAGTCGTTTTCTAGAGCTATCAACGGAAGAGAGCATAATAACACTGCTTGGCCTGCGTGTGTTTGCAACCGGTGTGTCTGCCTCTTGTGTCTCATCGTCCTCTTCCTCGAAAGTGCGTGCAAGGCCAGGGACTTCGATCTCGTTGACGTCGTTGGTGCCCAAGGGCAGAGGGATATTGGCGGCGATTTCTGTTTCTGTCGGCTCATGCTCTGACACCTCGGGGACGTTCTCGTCGAGAGCGCTCTCGAGACTTGCTTTGCGGCGGTGAAGACTCGTGAAGCTTGACATGGATCGCACGCCACGAGAGTGGAAAGCGCCAGCGGGGGTTCGCACGCGCTTTCTCCACGTTCTCCAAAGTCTACCGAGCGCCGAGTTGACGGCAAGCTTCTCCACATCATGGTCCTCGACGACCACTCGCTCAACGACTGGTTCTTCCCCGTCCAAAGATTGGCGGGCCTGTTTCTTGATTTTCATAGACACACGAGTATAGGCTGCCTGACCCGAGATGAGCAATGTCTGCTCGGCAATGTGCTCAATGATAGAAGTCAGGAAAATGGCTGAAGCCCACGACACAAGTCCAGCCTCGTCGTCTTCGCTTTCGTCCATGCTGAGGCCACGCTCTTGCTGAACGTATCGCTCTTCATCCTCGTCCTCGAGCTCGCCCAACCGTGTATATACCATTATGCGTAACCGAGTCCTCTTCCATACCTTCTCGATATCCCACTTGGGACCTTCAAGCTGGGTTTGAGCAGGGAATTCATCCTCGTCTTCACCAGCCAACAAGCCCTCGAGCTCTTCGTCAGCGGTGGCCATGGCGTCGCGAGCCAGGCGCGGCTTGAGCACATCGGTGACGGCTGGGCGAATTTGCGTGAGGGAGGGAGAGCGCGCAGTGGACAGGATGGCGAACAGGAGGTGGTCGAGAAAGCCGTTTAACAAAGAAAGGGCCTGCTCAGTGAAGAGAGCATTGACGGCGGAATCGTCGTCGTCCTCGTCGGAGCCGGGGTCGCCAGCGGCATCGCGAAACTGGGCATTCTGGTCGTGGGTGACAATTTGCGACGCGACCGAAGCGGCGATGTATGCAGGTGCAGGACGTATGGTGGTAGGCATCTGGAACGTGGCAGCGGAGCCAGCAAGGGAGGGACGGTCGCTGCTGAAGCTGGGAGCTCTGCTGGAGCGAGGACTGCTCAGCTCACCAGCATCGCTGCGGGCACGGTGGTGCACCATGGCGAAGATAGCCGGCTCAGGGAGGTCGGGTTAATGTCGAGTTAATGGAGATCGTGCTACGCGACGGCGCAATCTATTGCTGCGAACCGGCGGGACGCGCGGGGACTTTTCGGAGAACGAGCCTATGTATGCAGAAGGAAGTAGGCGTTTTGGGATTAAAGTTGTGCCGGCCGGGTCATGTACATGGACGCAGCAAATGCTATGCGACAATGATTTGGATGGGTGGGTAGGGAGAGTGATGTGTGGAGAAGGGTGCCTGTCTGGCTGGTGACGGTGACAATGACAATGGCAGTCAGAGCAGGTTGCAGTGAATAAGCACAAGGGTGCCGAAACGACGGGAATCGGGGATCAAGGAGCGGCGCAAATGAGGTCGGCTGGTGGATGAATGGAGATGGAAGAGAGATCGGCAGGCAATGGCTCTGGAGATGCAGCGGCAGGCTTGTTATTAAGTACGTGTCGCACTCATTCAGTGAGCCATGCCAGGCTTGTGTAAGTTTGTGTATATGTACGTGTATGTGTGTATACAAGGGAATGGCGGGATGAAGGGTGGGTGGGAAGACAAGGGAAAGTAGAGAAAAGAAAGAAAGAAAGAAGGCCGAATGAAACGCGACCGCGCGATGGATGCGACTCAATGCGATGTGATGGATAAAGATAGTATGCGTGAGTAAGTGGTAGCCATGTGTGTATGGGGTGAATGGGGCACAGGCAAGCAAGTCGAGAGAGGACGCTCTAAAGGGATCGTTCACTGGCTGGCTGGAGGATAGGGGGGTGATGGATCTGTTTCGGCATTGACTAACGTGGATCGACGGCCAGGATGCGATGTGAAGCGACCTCTTTGAATCCCGACACGACGAGGAGGTTACGCAGGCTACTGGGGGACAGAGGAATAAGCTGATGAGGGAATGCCCGACGCTTGTCTCCAGTCCCTGCTCCGCGGGCCAGTCGTCGCCAATATGAGCGCAACGCCCGAAACCAGGCCAACAGAAACGTGCAAAGACGTTGATGCGAAGGAAAAAGCAGGAGAGAGGATTTAAGCTCGTCAATCATGGCGTTAGGAGCGTGTTTTACGGGTACAACCGAGTCGTTGGACGCCTAGAACACGGACCCTTGCGGCACCTCATCACGATACGGGGAGCCATGTGTGATGATGGATGGTCAATATGTATAATGATTTCACGCTGATGCTTGCTTCACATGTTACTTACCTGTCAGGTTTCTTTGATGCCTGTCAACCATGGATTCCTCGTAAACAGCATATATGTATGTAGTACAGGAGGGTGTCGCATTGGGATGTCACATGACGGAAGCATAGTGTATTATAACTCTCCTCGCGAATATAAGAGCTGCTAAAAATCTACTGGAGCCTTCTACTCTGTTTGTGAATAATATATGGTTGATCGTCCGTGTTGTACCACCACCAGTCGATGAGCCAAGCCCGTCTTCATTCAATTCCACACGTTCACCTTCTGCAGTTAGCATCACTTCCTGCGACTCATGGCAGCACCGTAGTGAACACCACTCAAATCGCTTACGAGCATTAGTTGCCAGCCAGAACTCTATTCCTCGCCTGCGTCGGGCCTAGCGCTCCCTACTAACTTTCATTGTCTACGCCAGCCTTGATTCATGTCAAGCCATCTACAACATGCTAAGGAAAAACCCACCATGGCCTCGTCCATCTTCCCAAGTTGCGAACATCCCGCGTCAACAGCTGCGGTCGAGAACAAAAATCGTCGTACCACAGTTGTCAAAAGAAACCCTAACAATGACATGGCTTGCTGGATGCTCCAGTGACTGCCGCTAGCACACCATGAAACTCGAACATATTCAATCTGTCAACGCTAGTCAACCGCCGATGCATGAAAAAGCAAACTTGCTTGCAAGGCGCCGGATATGACAAATGCCACGTGTGCAGCATGTCAACGGCTCGACCGCTAAACTAAAGTCCCTCATCATTTGGCAGTCCGCTCACTCCCCACATCCAACTCGTGCGCCGTGTAATTGTTGTTATTGTTTGCATCCATCACCCCAGGGGAAGTTGCAGGTTTTCCGAACCCGTATTCCGTCCCCGGGCTCGCTGTTGAGCTGCGCAACTGTTGAGCATCGCCAGCTCCAGGCATATAGTAAGGCTGATGGTAGGCCATAGCTGTGTACTTAGGGTCTTGCATGTCGTAACTGGGAAGCACGGGGGGTGCACTGCATGTGTGCATCGTTGGGCTCATCGAGGGCTCGTAGCGCGGCGATTCCCAGGTTTTGCGTTCAACAGTTGCTTCGCGACGTTTGGCTTCGTCTTCTAGGGATCGCGAGCGGCCAACAAGATAGAGAAGTGCACCTGCGAGACCGATGACTAAAGCTCCTCCAACTGATATGCCAATGATTGCTGGTATAGGCAAGGTGACGTGAATGTGCTTTGATTTTGAAGCTGCGCCTTCAGGCGCAACAGGCTGTCCTGGCTGAAGGACTGTGGTCGTTTTTCCAGCAAGATCCTTTTGTACGTCCAAATGTTCGTTGGGGTTCTATATACAGATGTCAGTACACTGATGACCTCCCGGTGATAATTGTACATACAGGGTTGATGACTCCTACCATCCTATAGTGATTGCATGATTCAGGTGCAGAACAATAAAAAAACAGGGTCTCAGTGTTATTGATCTTCAAATCCCATGTCAAGATCTGAAGTGATGATAGTCAGCGAAATGTCACTAGCGGATATGTGACCGGAGCAAATGCGAAGACTCCATGTGTCCTAATATTTCAAACCCAATATGTGACCCGGGCAAATGCGAAGACTGCATGCGGCGTAATATTTCAAACCCAATATAGAAGCATACATGTCTGAACTGTGCTTGTATCGTACGTGTGGTATTTGATGGAAGTAGTGAAAAGAAGTACCTCGTCTCCCTGGGGTGTTTGAAGATCGGAATTGAAGCCTGCTTTGCCGCCTCCTTCTACTGATTCGTATGGCGCACAAGGAGTTCTATATGCAGCTCTGACTACGGAATGCATCGAATTATGAAACCGAAATTGAACCGTCTGTTTGATATTGTTAAAACGGGCAAGTATTGAACTCGGTTTTTGATACTTACATCTCCCACGTTGGCAGTGATCGTATCAGGATTGAATGTATGCACTGGGCTGCCCACTTCCACTACATGAGTTTCGGCGTACGCGATGCTGATGCTGTACATAAGACAGAATGCCATACACAAACGGCCACGCAGAAGCATCGTGGATGAGAAGCCACAAGAAAAAAATTCTCGCTTCAACGTTCTGGAGGTTGATACGAAGGAGAGTGATGGTCATTCCTCGCGTTCTGCTGGTTGGGATAGTGGCATATGTACATGTTTCCCATCACATCGTAATATGCCCGTATCAACCGTATGCTGGCAAGCATTTTGATGACAATCATGGCGGAATGGTACACCCGCCAGCTGGGAAACGTTGTACGTGGCTGGTTTACTTGATTCCAACTGCTGTACACTGTGTGGTTGACCCAATGTAGCTTGAGCGTATGACATGTGTATGGCAACTGCACGAAGCCAATGAAAATTCCTGCAGCGGTCCGAACTGATGAAACACATGCAATAATGTATGAAAACGGCAAAGACGGTATGAGAAAAGGAACATTATCAAGGATGTCATATGACCATTGATGGAAAAAGCAACATTGGTTTTTGTTAGTCATACCGCTGCCTGATTGGTCCATTGCCATGGCCCCTGCCCACTTCAAGCCTCTGATCCTCCTTCTCCACCTTGACTCCCCCAACTTTGAAATGACTACATGTCGTGGTCGATTTCTTTTGCTCTTGCATCTGTTATTCAGTGTTCAATGTACTGGGAAGATTCAACGGTTAGGCCATGGAGCAGACTATGCTTGCCGTTGCTAGCCTCACCGGGGTGACACAAATCATGTTGACGCAGCATGAGCACACAATGCCCGGTTACCGTTATCCAATATGGTAGGTCCCATGGCAGACTCTATCAAATGTATACTGACAGATTTGTGCAACACAGGCGGAGATTACGAACGGGAATTAACTATAGAGCATATGATACCTATCGGTACTCTTCGTCAGATTGATGGGCCCCGTCATGCATAGAGGACGACTTACTGTTGCCATCTTGCCTCATCTTGCCTTCAACATGAATCCATTCCTGTTCCCCGATGGCCTCGATGGGGGTAAACGGTCTCCAACTTCCACCCTGAGCCATGCGGTACTTGCATTTGTGACACCAATCGCTGGAGTTGACCGAGCCAAGACTTTCGACGTAGCTGCAACCAGTGTGCACTTCATTCACTGCTCTCGAACGGCAGCATGGGAGTAACTTTTCGCGGCCCCAGTGGCAGCACGGCCGGTGAAATATCTGCTCCGTGTAGCACATGCTTGGTATTCTCGCAGTTGAATGTCTTGTACTCCTGTTGCTTCCTGACCCAGTGGACTCTGCGAAATTTGAGCGATGCGAATTTGAGAAATCTCCAACGTCTAGACTTTCCGACCGAAAGTGCAAGGCGTCTGGCAAGTGGGTATAATCTCGCATGCAAACTCCGGCATTGTTCCTCTACCGCCGTCCGATCTGAGCAGCGCGCAATCCATATATACCCAAGCACAAACTCTTGGTTGGGATTGTTCATTCACATCGAACCCTGCTCCACCACGCACTTCGGGTCACGATGATGGACTGTTCTGGAAAAAGATAAACTGTCCGTGTGGGGAGTTTGAGCAATCGGGGCCGAAGCAATCAAGCAGATCGGCAATACCTCAGACCAACTGACATGCTCTAGCTTTCAAACCACGCAATCCAGGGGAAAAGACAACGTGTTGCGAACGAAGCAATTGCGGTTAATTACATGACGATTGAGGGTTGAAAGATAGAGGTTCGAACAACATAGGGTCGCGCTGGCAGCACGTGCTGTATGACACACGAACGAAAAGCAGTGTGCTGGCCTCACTTGGAAAAAAAGGGTCAGAAAGACATGGCGCCCCGAACCGTTAGATCGAAACAAACCCCGCCAGGAACATGTCCCGACCATCCGTGCTTGCCGTTTTCCCCTCGCCGTGTAAAAAGGTCGCTATTTCACGGAGCACACCACCAAAAGATGGGAGGAATACAACTTCCAGACTAGGACATGGAGTTCGAGCATTGCCAGTTGAGTCGGAGCACTCGCCCCACAGCGGCCGGCTGCATCCGGGCCACTGCGATGGCCCCGCCCTGGGGATCAGTCACTGCACCAAGCGATCTTTGACAGTGCGGGTGGAATCGGAGACATCGGTGCTAAACAAGAGAGGCTGTGATGGCTGTAAGATTGGAACGGAAAAAGGTATACGGGGATACGATGGCGATGAGCGACAAGGGAACACCATATCACAACGATGACTAAACACATACCAAGCAAGACTGGTCTGCAACATCAGGTCGTATTGGGGCCCGCAATCCAGGCACCATCCGAGCTTTCCCACGTACCCCAGATTACCAGGCAGGTGGCAAGGAGGCTGATGGTGGTGTGCTAGTCGCGGCAAGACTGGATTGCACCTTGCTCCTACTCAGCCTCTGCTGCAGGTACCGCCGCTCTCCACAGAGACGTCAGCTTTTTGTTTTGTCTGTGTCCTCATTCGCCAATTCCAGGTGTCTGATAGGGAAACCCATTGGATGTCTAGTCGCGGGGCGACCCGATGGGCTCCATCCTGACGAGCATTGCGGCAACAGGGCGCTAGGACTCTGAACACCAGGCCTGAGCGCAGGACACCCTACACGAGGGTTCGTCAGGGAAGTTCAGTAGATGGGAAAGAAGGTGGAAGGGGTCGGCGAGCGAAGGGGTTAGGGTGCTGCTTCTCCGACTGATGGGATCAAGCAGCGGATATGGTGTTCAAACAAGACTGGCGAAGTTCCCGGCTTGTCATCATCATTGAGGGTTCATCTACTTGATAGCCATTGGGCATTTGCAGGTACACGTCTGAAGGGGGACGGAAAGATGTGAACATGGGAAATGCCAGGCACGTGGGATGAAATGGCACTTTACCAAATGCGGAAGACATGAGCGCCATGTTCAATATCGCTGATCACGGAACGAGATGATGCGCCAATGCTCGATTTTTTTTCTTTCTTTTTATCTCTGCCCCTGACATTGGGCCCAACGTGAGGCATTTTCCCGCACAGGCATGCCGACACTTGAACGATTGATTTGTGTAATGGGCGCGATTTGGCGGGCGATGAATGCCCATCACGAGAGACGGGCAGGGGAGACGGCGAGCATTACGTTTGAACATCAATCATCGGCGGCCAATCAGGGGCGCGATATTGGCCTTATCTCTGGCACGGTTTGCGGCGCAAAGTCGTGTGGGGCGCCGCGCGAGATTTGCGGGGAACTAGGCCGGGCTAGAAAGCGTGGCCTACCGACCGACATCGCAACCACTTTCCCGAGTTGCAAACAAACAATGGCAACGCTGGCTTCATTATTCACGCCGTGGGGTTAGCATCGGCTAAATGGCAGGCAGATGTTCACGATGAAACGGGGGCATCGCGGCCTGTGAGACACGCAACTTCTGGGCAGCACAAAGAGAGTGACGAAGCAGCGTTGGGGGGTGAATGGGTCATGCTATGGTGACAGGTACATATGTATGTACAATGCGGTATCATATGCAAAGCCGGACGACCGCCCCACGCTCGCATCGAGGATGGATGAGTGGGTGCATCGTGTAACGGGCTGGAACAGCACCCTACGTGCTTTGCGGTAATAATCGGCCGTGAGGCGGTATGCCAAACACGATGGAAGGGTGAAGCGGTTAGGAACGAGCACGGAAGACGGTCTAGTGACTCCAATGACCCAACAACCACCCGTCCTAGGATGGGAGGGATGAGGAAGGTATTGAACGACTAAAAATAACAGCAATGCCCCTCTAACTAACGGAAGAAGCTGCAGAGAAGCAAAAGAAGGGGACCAACAAGCGATATTTTTGTTGAATATTCGTTGCTTGGAGAATGACGGGTGCAATGATGGTGCCCAGGGAGGTCGCTGCTGACTGGTTGCTGACTGGCCGACAGGGCTTATCTTATCGCCACCGCTAGGTAGCTTCACCAGCTGTATTGAATTGCATCGGTACATGGGAACATACTATCGAGTGGAGCACGACTTGGGTTAATTTTAGTAAGAACAGTAGGTTGGCACCTCGGTTTCGATGAGCTCAATCGGAACATTCATGAGCGAGCCACTCAAAGCTGCTAATGCCCCCTAGTTTCGCTTTGCCCACGGGCGACGGCGACGCTTCCCGAGGACAAAGCGGTCAAAAACGGAACACTGTTGACGAGCTGGGTGCGGTATTTTATGATTACTATTACCAATTCTTTTGGTTCTAGCTGGAATCGATCAATAACAGCCGCGCCCAACCGGCTGTACGGAGGGTGGGAAAGGTTCTTTTTACTTTCGATTGCGCAAATGTCTGTGGGTTGTCGGTGCGTGCTTTGTCTGGCCGTGGCTGTGTTTGCTTTCACCGTGTCTCGCCTCAGTCAGTCCGCCGTCCTTGTAGGAATCGTCATCGGTGTCCCTGATAGCAAACCATGGAGAGTTTGAAGGATGAAGAGAAGGCAAGAGGACCAAATGATGAGGAGGAGGAGGATTCAAAGCATTACCACGTAATAGTCGAAGCTACAAGTATCAATCATACAGTACTGTATTCACACGACGTGCAAGTATGCATGTATGCATGTGTATGTAAAGAATGGGGGGTTGGAATGTTGGGTGTGGGCCATATGAGGGATATTTTGTCTGCGCACCCCCATCCATCCAAGGCTGCGGTTCAGTGCATATCCCAGCAAATCAATGCTCTTGGTCGACTTACGCAGGGGTTCAAAGTCGGAGGAGGAGGGGGGGGTATTTGCAATGCACCGCATCTGCATGGCCCTTGCTTGCCATTGATTGATACCTTTGCTTTTTGTCTTCTCTTTCAGTACTCCTTTGGTGCTTTCTTTTTGCTCCCATTCTCTGTTTGAGATATTGATGGCTAATCCACAGACTCTGGCAGGTCTGCCTGATGGATCTGAATGAGTACGTACGTAATCGCCCTCGAATTACTGGGGGATAGTCAAATCAAGTACGTAGTAATAGCAGTGGCATCAGTAGAGTCCCTAGTCGCAGCAAGATAGTCGGTCGTCCCCATCCCACGGCAGCAGTGCGGCGACGGCTCCTGGCCTAGGCGGCGTTTTGTCAACTAACGGATTTGTTTTTGATTATGTCGCTGCGGGTTTTTAATAACAAACCAAGCCCTCCGCTACGCTTTTGATGCCTGCTTGCTACCGTGCATACAAGGGTTCCCAAATCGACGACCCATCCACCCATCCATCCTCTACTATCTTGTCGGCCGCCCCGCCACGGCGACACATTTACACACAGACACTCAGCTTTACGCGCACACGAACCCGACTACGGGTCCAAAGTACTTAAGCATATCCACGCCCCGGATCCCTTATCGCTCCTCTCCACTCATTCACCTACCGCTTTTCCCCATTCAATCTACCCTACCTTGCCCTATCCTTGCATCCTTTGTGGCTTGCTGCCTTCTTGCGGTTGACTCCTACATCTATAAACACCCTCCTCCTCCACCCCCATTCAAGTCCATACATCGTCTTCCTCTTATCATCCACTCTTCCTCCCTCCAATCCTCAAGCCATCCTCCCACTCTTGCTCTTCTATATACCATACACAGCACATTCCCACATACACACACAACCGCAGTCATGGTAAGTTGCTCTCTCATGGTCGACACTCGATTCTTGTGATTCTCTCCTCCACCCAACAGCTGCTCACGCGAGTCTCCAACAGGCTGATTCAACAATTCTCTCCAACACCGCCAACCTCGAGAAATACCTCAAGCTCCCCCAGAATGGCAAGGTCATCGCCGAGTACGTCTGGATAGACGGCTCCAACGGCGTGCGCTCCAAGTGCAAAGTAAGTCGTCCACTTCCTTATCTGCTCACATTTCCCTTACCATAACCACCACCATCATCGTGCATGCGTTGCGATAAGAGATGGAGGATCGAAAGTGGCAGTGGTGGTGGTTGGTGGCATGACGGAGGCCCTGTCAGCCGCTAGCCGAAAACCTTGCCTGCCCGATGCAAGGCGCTGGCAGGGGCGGGCGGGGGCGGGGGATGTGACAAGGAAAATTCCAACACCCCCCCCATCGTCACCATCATCACCACCGTCACTTCACGTCATCGCATCATGCCTTCCAAGCACACCAAAATGCTAACCTTGGCGTTAGACCATGAACAAGAAGCCCGAAAAGGTTTCCGATCTGGCAGAGTGGAACTTTGACGGCTCTTCGACCGGCCAGGCCCCTGGCCACGACTCTGATGTCTACCTCCGCCCCGTTGCCTTTTACCCCGACCCTTTCCGCCTGGGCGACAATGTCCTCGTCATGTGCGAGACGTATTCGTCTGATGGCAAGCCCAACAAGTACAACTACCGCCACGACGCCGCCATTGTGTTAGAGAAGCACGCCGAGCACGAGTTCTGGTTCGGTCTTGAGCAGGAATACACTCTCCTCGACGCCCAGGGCTGGCCATATGGCTGGCCCAAGAACGGCTTCCCTGCGCCTCAGGGTCCCTACTACTGTGGTGTGGGCACTGGCAAGGTCTTTTGCCGCGACATCGTCGAGGCTCACTACAAGGCCTGCATGTACGCCGGCATCAACATCTCAGGTACCAACGCCGAGGTCATGCCTGCCCAGTGGGAATACCAGGTCGGCCCTTGCGCCGGTATTAGCAGTACGTAGCGCCCCCTTGGTCTCCAATTATTTTTCTGGCCATCGCCGATCATTACTCATGCTAATTACATCATAGTGGGCGACGAGCTCTGGATGTCCCGATTTCTGCTACACCGTGTGGCCGAGGAGTTTGGTGCCAAGGTCACCTTTGCCCCCAAGCCCATCCCCGGCGACTGGAACGGTGCCGGTCTTCACACCAACGTCTCCACCAAGGAGACTCGCGCCGAGGGTGGCATGAAGGCCATCGAGGCCGCCATGGAGAAGCTCGCCGGCCGCCAGAAGGAGCACATGGCCGTCTACGGAGAGGACAACCAGCTCCGCATGACTGGTGCTCACGAGACATCGTCGTACGACAAGTTTTCCTGGGGAGTCGCCAACCGTGGCTCTTCAGTCCGCATTCCCCGCTCCGTTGCTGCTGAGGGCAAGGGGTACTTCGAGGACCGCCGCCCTGCCTCCAACGGCGACCCATACCAGATCACCGGCATCATGTGCGAAACCATGTACGGCAAGGTCGAGGGTGCTGATGTGGCCGCTTTCGCTTCAAAAGCCCCCGGAGAGGAGCTTGAGATGGTTGTCCCCATCTCGAAGCCGTAAATTTTACAATCCTCCGAATACCCCCTCTCACCCTCTTAGACCTATGATATCACATTGGATTTGCGCATCGGGATAGATGACTCTTTTTGCTTGGCGTCTTTTGTTCCGCGACCACGACCTCCCTTCTTGCATACACCACACACACCCCTTCCATACCCCACCACCGCAACTTGCCTTCTTCCTTCTTTCCAGCTGTCAGAGCGAAAGCAAGATTCGTATCTTTCTGGTTCGGATTCGAATGGCCTGTCCTTTTCTTGGAGACATAAATCCTCACTACCTTTATGCTATGTAATCTACCTGCCCATCTCAGCAAGAATGAGATGGAAGACGAAATGAAATGGAAAGACCGATTTGAATAATGTTAAAACAACATAGCCGTGGGCCCCTTCTTGCGTGATGTACGTGACTTAGTTATTCCACTCAATGAGAGTTAGTCGTGATAAACTCTATGTGCAATCAATATTATATTGCAACGACAATCATCAAGTTGTACATTGCGAGACATGCTAGGGACTGTGTGAGGAGCGGAAGTGTAGAGGAAGATGTAGCTAAAAAAATGCATACGCACTTGGCACTCATCCCCTCAACCATCATGTCATTTGAAATACTTCCATAGTTAAAACATCATACAATACAATAAATAAGCCACTCCTCCTCCCTCCTTCTTCCCCTCTTCCTCTCTTCCACCTCATGACCGCTCCAACAACCACTCAGCCCACACCCCCAGATCCCCACAGACATCCAAAGCGCGGGCAACGCGTCGGCGTTTCGCATCGACCCCACCAACACCATTATTCAAAACAGTGATGTCTGGAATCGCACTCGCTTCTCCATCTGCTTTCCTCTTGCCGTCTTTCTGCGCAGTGGGAGAAGAAGAAGATTGTGGCTGCGGCGGCGGGGCGTCACCGTTCATGTCCAAGTCTATGTTCGCATCTGCTCCAGCTCCTGCTGCTTCACTGTCATTGGCAGCAGCAGTAGAAGAAGAAGGGTTTTTCCCCAACACAGGAAGACTCATAGCTTTGCCTTGTCCGCTTTCCCCTTCTTCTTTCTCGTCTTCTTTTTCTTCTTCTCCTTGCTGTTGCTGTGGTTTAGATGCCGCTATTGTCGAACCATCTTCATGAACGTTATCAATGTTGTTGATATTAGACGCAAAGGGACTGCGTCCTTCCTCTTGTATATCAAGCTCGCCGTTTGGAAGCACATCTACCACCATTTTAAGCGGGGTTGTTGGAGGTGCTGGGGTCGAGGTAGAATTGGACGAGGAAGAGAGAAGATATGCTAGTATATCATCGTCGTTGGTGTTGTTGGGGGAAGAAGAGGAGGTGGTAGAGTGGCGCTGCGGGATAGTGACTGTGAGACGGGGGGCGGGTGGTGCGTAGGAGACCGCAACGTCGAGTTGGAACGGTGCCGTCAATGTCGTATCATTGTCTTTATTATTAGACGTGGAAGGGGAAGAAGGGGAGGGTGTGGATGATGGGGTAGGTAAGTTGTTGGTAACGGGCTTTGCCCGCACTGGGAAAGATGGGTGAGTAGTGCCGTTGGCGGTATTGGTGTCGGAGGTGGTGGGAGTAGTCGTTGGAGATACGAAATCATTCTGCAGCAGAGACGTCGTGAACGCATACTGGCGCAGTGTAGGCAGGAGTTCGACGAGTTGCCGTGGGTGTTGGAATGGGAGGCTTTCGAGCGCACGCGAGTAATCGAGTTGAGGGCTGTATAGGGAGTTTGTGTGGTGGCGGAGCGATTCTTTGCCTGTGGACTTGTCCACGACGAGGACGCGGCGCGAGTGTTGCATCTCGATGGTTTTACTATTCGCGGTGCTGCTGGAGCCAGGGTCTGGGTCGTTGGGGCGGATGGCGAGGCCGACAAACGTCGTAAGATGGTAATCCTGCGGGGCATTGAGCCCGACCGAGTTGATAATCTGCATGTGGACGTTTACGGGGACGATGAGCGGTGGGTTGAAGCGGGCTACGAAACGGATGTTGGGGAGGCGGCCAGAGGCGTTTTCGATATTGAGGGCCGAGTGGTCGCCCGCACCGCCTGAAGAGTCGAGGTAGGTCGGTTTAGGGTCGAGCCAGTCTATCGTGGGTGTGTTTTTGAGGATGTGGTTGATGACAGCGTCTGGGCCGTCGGGCGCCTTTTCCGCCTCAATTGCGTCGGAGATCCACGATTCTGGTATGCGGATTGGGGTGTACATGGAGGACGGCGAGGACTCGCATTCAATGGACAGGGAGTATATCTTATTGGTCGAAGGAAACGCGTCTTCTGGGTGTTCGTCGTCCACCGCCTCCTCTTCACTCTGCGTTGAATTAGATTGGGACGACTTGGCTTTCTTGCGTATCAAGTGTCGTCGGTCCATCCAGTACTCCAAGCTCAACCCCAGGCATGTTCCTGCGTTGAGCCGCGGCCGCCCACTCTTCTTACACAAGACCTCACGCTCCGCTTTGTATGCTGCATCTGGCGCATCCTTTGCCTCCACGAGAGCGAGCGCCATTTTTTTCTCGTGCTCAAATAACCGCCTGAGACTCTTGTGCATGGCAAATATGGCTTTGAAGCAGGGTACACCTCCGTTCTCCGCGCTCAGCTTGTCCATGCGTAGGAGCTTATCCATATTCAAGGCAAACTGATCGAGCATGAGATTGATTTTATTGGCGCCGGGCCGGGGAGTCAGGGACCTGAAGAGAATACGCGATCCAGAATCCTTAAAAATGTGATCGTCGTCGGAAGCCAACTCCAGCTTCACGCTTGTCACGTCGCCCTTTGCTATGGTGATGTCGCACATGGCCTCATTCCCGATGACCAGAGTCAGAACTGTGGTACCGTCGCGCTCCACTGCGCGCTCGAAATCTATTCCTTCTTTTTTGCAGAGAGCGACGATCCCCTCCTCACTGACACGTCCCGGTCGACTTTTGAGCATGCTGACAATGCCCTCCAGGCGCCGCCGCCGCTCGTCCTCGTCGGCCCGTCCCAGTTGACTGAGCCCCAATTGACTCATGCCCATTCCACTCATGGAGATGCCCATCCCAATTCCGCCTTCATTGAGCATGTTCAGTACAGCCGGGGAATCGAAAGCCATGGGTGGGACGCTGCGGGGTGCAGGCGACGAAAGCGCCATCAGGTGCTTTTGCGGCGTGTTGGTGGAAGGTGTCGGAGTCGCCATTTTCAGATATTCCTATGGGGAGGTGGTCGAAATAACGCGACTGAGTTGGTAAAGGTGAGGGCTAGGCCTATGGTAGGCAGTGTATTGACATTATTGCTGGACGTGAATAGTTGAGTGAAAGTTGATGATGCGGAATGCGGTTCGGAGCTCACGCGAGTCATGCAGGGCTTGGCACGCCTGTCTATCTCCAAGTACATGTTGAAAGTGTGCATACACCTTGTGTTTTATACGTCTCGCTGTCGCAAACCTAATCTGTTCCGAGAACGAGTAAATGCTGATGGGGTATCATATATCCAATGTCCTTGCTCCGCCTTGCTCTCCCAATACTGCATGCAAAGGTTTCCTAATCCAGCTCAATGTAATCGTCATCTTCTCCAACCTGCTCAGGTCTTTGACCCTTCAGGAACTTCCCAACTGCCTCCGTCTTCTGTTTGCGCCCAGTTCGCCTAGTGCTCGCTCTCGTTCTACCGTCCGCCAATTCGCTCGCCGTGTCCTCGTCCGGGGTCACCATACCACTAGACTCTGTGATACGCGCCATAGCTCCTCCAACACCGCCCTGTGTGTACTCGATTTCGCGTAACCGCTTGCGAGGTCTCTTGTTTGCGTCTTTCTCACTCTGCGCTTTATCTTTGGCTTCCTGCTCCCAGCGCTTTCGGATTTCGTCCTCGGTTTTATTCTCCATGCTGTGGAAGGAGGCATGGTGCGCGCAGCCATCGCATTCGTAGCTTGAGGAGCTCTATTATGTTCATGTCAACCAAAGAAGTCCACAATTGGCTCGAGCGATCAATGAACATTCATTTGGAGGCATTGGCGGTCGTACCTTGAGAGGGTGGAGCATGAAGCGGAGGCAGGGACATTTGGGCGATAGTAGGGATTGGCGAAAGTTGCATTGGCCGCGGGGTGGGACGTAGTTCATCTGGCTCCAGACGTCTGGAGGTTGATTGCTGGCCATGGCCGGCTCGTGTATCAGGCGTCAGGGAGGTAGACGCGCTCGAGAGGTTGACATCCAGACAGCCACACCTGGAATGAATGTTACATTCGTTGGTGATGAAACTAAGGGTCTGGTCTATCGCGAGCCAGCCAACGAACACGCTACCTTATCGATAGCGACGCGATAAGATTGACGAATCGCGGGGTTCGTACCATCACTTGTACCTGTGGTTGTGTACATTATCTTGTCTCTTGCAATGGGATGGGTAGATGGATAGTTGAGGCCGTGCAATTACAAGTGCGTTAATTTGACAATCATAGAGCCTATGCTGAGTGGATCAACATATGTATCCATATCGACGAGGATTATGAATCATTATGTAAGAATCCAAAGATCAACGCATGATCAGAAATCATCAAATACAGTCTTGTGTGGCATTCTCATTACATACAGGGTACCGAGTAGCCGAGGCGATACATCACTATCGATATGCCACCGAATAGGTAGCCGAATCGGTATGAAAATGAAGTATGATGACGCAGTGTTTGCAGAGACATCAGAATTCATTGCTGCACAGTCCTCGGAATTCCGCGTGCGGAGTTTCTCAGGCTCAATTTTCGTGCCCATTGGCGCTGGTTTGAATCCTCCTCTGCTCATATACGTAATACAACATGCTCCACGGGCGATTCGGCGGTATGCCGGCTTATCATTCGCGCGTGCGTCTGGATTGAAGCAGTCAAGTGAGAATATCCAGTCGAGACCTTGAAACCTCAGAGTTTGTGCGTAGGCTGCATCCGAGTGATTGGCTATTGTCACCCCTTTGCTTGGCGGGGTAACATGTGGTTGCTCGTGGTTGATCCCGAATTGCTAGCTCCGCAGTTTCGACTGTTTTGTGCCGTTCATGGATTCGAACTAGCTTCGATTTCGGCGTATTAAGTAGGAGGGGTTCCCGCTCAAAAGGCCGCGTGGGTCTTGCAACAGCTTCGTGTTCCTCCACCAAACCACTCAATAGTTTCCGCCCCTCAACTCCACGTCGTCGTCCACACATATCTGTGACTCCCCAATTCTTTCCTATCACCCTATCCAATACACAATGGCCCAAGCTGGAGGTTGCGTATGCGACGGCATCCGTTACACGATTGAAGGAGAGCCTGTGGCCAAGGTACGTGGACAGAGACCATAGTTGTAGGCTTGAGTAACGTCTTGCAGGCACTCTGCCACTGCAAGGATTGCCGGAAAATTTCTGGCTCGACCTACAGCACCAACGGAGTATACCCCAGCAGTGGCTTCAAAGTCACCAAAGGCGAGGCCAAGACACATTCGACCAAAGGTGACTCGGGCAATACCATCACCTCTTACTTCTGGTATGCTGTAAATGTATGTCGATAGATTTCATTACTGATTGTCTTCCAGCCCTGACTGCGGATCCACTATGTGGCGTGATGGGGGTGCTTTCCCCGGGATGGTGATCGTCAAGGTATGCTTTCCTTTCGTTCCGAATCAGGATTGTTACGCTGACTAGAATCTAGCTCGGCACGCTGGATGATCCCAAAGCCCTTGAAAACCTCAAGCCTGTGAGGGAGCTATATGCCTCGGGTCGTGTATCGTGGGTCTCAGCTCTTGAGGGAGCTGAGCAGAAGGACAAGATGTAGAGCGCGTATGCGTCGGGTTGGAATGGGTTGGTGAGGGAAAGATCATGTAGCCAGATCACAAGGATACGCAGAATGCAGACGTGAATAGCTTGCAGTATTCTCAATTCTCTTTGCCGCTTTCATCTTCCTCGGTGGGATCCTTGAGTCGCTGCTTCATCATCTAGACAATGTCAGCGTTTAGCACTAGATGGAACCCGAGGTTTGATGAGGCGTTACCTCTGCAAGTCTGCTCTTGAGAGTCATTATCTTCGTCTCCTTAACCAGAAGATGCTCCTCATCAAGGTCTTCTATGATGAAATCGTTCTTGTTGTCATTGTCGATGCTGATCAACATGGCCTTTATGGACGCGTCGCACTTGACCATGACACCTACGCGTTGTTCATTTAGCTGATGCTGAGATGAAGGCTGAAATTGTTGGGCCGATCTTACCTCGCACAGCTTTCACCATGTTTGTGACAGAGTATAGATAGAGAGAGGCGGTCGTTAGGTTAAGGTTGGTGTACAGGTTGGAATCTGCTCTCTCGGGTGCTCACTCAACATTTCGAATGTTATCAAGCTTGGGCCTAACCGCCTATGGGCAAGCGCACCAGCAGATAAGCTTCCGCCGTCCTCCGCAAGTGGGAGCCTACGGATCTATCACAATTCATCACTATATAATCTATGCACAATTAAAACCTGCATTCTCGTTTTTCTGAAGAATCATGGTCGACAATCAGCCTCCTTGATCTCTCCAACTTGATGCTGCCTGCTGCATCAGTCGGATGTACTGGGATTAGTTACACCGACCATTCAATGGATTCAATTCAATTCCTCTTATGAGGGACACGCGTCTGCTTGTCATTTCAAGATACCCGCTCATCCCGCAGTCAAGACTCCTCAAATTCTTCCCCGATAAGCTCTGTCACATTTGTTTCGTTTTCATTCTCCATCGTCTCTGTAGCCTCAAACGTTTTTGATCATCCCTCCACTCGAAGCTCCTGGCTTACATCTCGCTCGAAGATGCCTGGGATTGCAGTATCACCCATTCTCAGACCCATCGTGTCCTCTCCCGCTCATACTGAGACTACGGAGGCTCCTAAAACGTTTCTGGGGCTTGTTTCTCGCTCTTCCGATGCGAACTCCGACCCAGCCTCGGATCCTAACTCGCAGAACGATGGTGTGATCAATTACTACTTCCTCTTCTTTGCTGTGTTTGGTGTCTTGATCGCTGTGCTACTCTGGTGGTTCCAGAAAAGGCGCCGACAGCGGAAAGAGCAGCTGAGAATGAGTGGTCGAAATGCTCTAGCCCAGGACATGGAAGGCTGGGTGAATACTCGAAGATGGTTTCACGGTACCTGGAGACCTAACCAGACCGCTGCGATTGTCAGACAGGAAGAAGGACTCAACGAACAAGGAGAGGCCCCCCCGCCGTACCAGTCAAATAGTAGCGATATCACTGTATCTCATCATCAAGAGGCTATTGACGGGCTAACAATACCGCTTGGTGCAGTGACAAGGCAAGACTATGAAGAAGGCAGACTGCCAGGATATGGAGAGAATGCGAATGTTGAACAGACTTCGAATACATATTCCGGCGTGTCAGATCATACGCCATCTGCAACTCGCAAAATGACGGAACATGATAACTCGAGGCAAGGCCTCTAGAATACCTATCAAGCGAATGTCTTTTCATCGAATCTGATATCAAGCAATCACAATCGGTTTGATATATGCACGAGTTTTCCGACGTTTTACACTCTCTCGAGCAGGATGACTTGAGCATCGAAATCAGAGATATCGGATACTTCGAGCGTCGACCCCCGAATGGACACCGAGATATCTGTGAGCGTGTTAGTCAGTCGCCAACTACCACTATCAGGCAACTCCAGGCAAACACTCTCGGGAGAATCTTTGAAGCAATGAACCACAGCAAGAACCTGGCTGTTCGTTGCCCTCGTAACTCCCTGCCAACCACTTGGATGCCGCCAACTGGGTCCAAGGTGTTTTGTAAAGTAGCGGCTTACACCAGCCCTGATTGCCGGTACAGCTTGTTTGTATAGATCTATAGCTTTCTTCACAAACGCCAACTGCTCCTCTCGTAAGCCGACTACATCTCCAGACAAACACATACGTCCCAGAAATGCAGATCCTAGCGTGTATCCAAGACGCTTGATGGTATCTTCACGGTTCAACACGGCCCAGATTAGCGATTGCCGAGGAAGCACGAGACGATGCAGTGCGGCCGAAATGATTGGGATTTCAAGCGTCTCGTGGGCGTCCGTGGAACTCGCCATTGAACTCAGTTGGAGGAGGGATGCTTCCATGCGTGCTCCTCCGGCTGAAACGAGTTCCGTCACGAGTTCCGGTAATGCGTCATGTATTCGGGTGAAGAGAGCGTGGGTGCCTTCGCCATGGCGCCGTAGACCTTCACCCAAACCATCTTCATGATCGACGCCTATACCCAATGTCTCGCTGTAATCAAGCTTTAAATATTCGAACCCAGCATCCTTGAGGAGGCCGATCACATGGACATCGATGTACTCCTTGACCCAAGGATCGTCAAGGTCCCAAGCGCGACGCACTTCGAGGGTGAGAGGCTGTCCATCGCGATGGAGGAGATGGTCAAGCTCATGGAAAGCACGCGAATCGCGCGCGACGTGTTCCGGCTCCATCCAAAGACCAGGAACGAGACCTTTTGCACGAATAGCTGCTGCTGTTGCGGCCAAGCCTCGAGGGAATCGTGATGCGTTCGCCTTCCAGTCTCCCATGGTGGTGGCCCAGTGTGCGGAGTCGGTATTGGGCATATACCATCCAGCATCAATCACGAGGTAGCGAACTCCTAGAGAAACTAGATAGTCGGCTGTTTGAAGCAGCTTGTCCTCGCGTGGTGCTCCCCAGCTCGTTCCCCAGTCGTTGTATCCAATGGGCAGGTCATGTTCTATAGCCGGCTGTGAATCGACTGCTGCGACATCGACACTTAGAAGCCGGTTGCAAGCGTCGTCAATCGAACCGGCCACGCAAGTCACCCAAGCTGGCGTTGACGTGAAACTTTTTCCCGGTTCTACTGTCTTCGTCCAGTGCCCAAATTCACGATCAGCATACCCTCCTGCAAGTACCACATCATCATAACGTCTCGCGACCTCCATCTGCCAGCTCGTTGGACACCCCAAACGCGCACCCCACACGACACCCGCCTCGACATCTTCTACGAGCGCCGTAGGGAACCACCCCCTAACAGGCATGGATCCCACCTGACCAAATCTCTCCGACAACTTTATTCCGCCCGCATACACCCTCTCCAAATGCAACCCCTCAATCGACTCACTCACCAACTTCCCTTCCGCAGACCACACAGCCCGAAACCGATGAACCTGTAGTCTTCCTGACGCATCATCTCCCGCAAAAGGCGTAATCCCACTTAATGCAAACGACGTCAACAGCTCCAGCCGTACTGCCCGTCTAGATCCATTCACAAATCTCGTCTCGCTCCTCAACGCACCAGCATCGCACTCCAATCGATGCTCAACCACCATCCCGCTCTCCTCTCTTAACACCGTGACTACCGCTCCATCCTTTTCCTCTCGCCATTGACTCTGCAGTGCAAACCGATCATTGGTAGTCGCCCATAGCGTGGTACGTCCTGGACCGAATTGTCCCGGTTGGTCGTCCCCAACTATTTTGATGTGGACTAGCGGTTCAACCACAATTGCGGGCTTTGCCTTTGATTTATCGCGTACCCAGGACTCGTTGGCGACTGTTTCGCGACGGGGGGATAATTTAGAAGTCAGTTGGGAAGGGTACAGCCAGAGCCCTACTTGAGAAGCTTTGTTAGTGGTGTAGCGGGCTGTTGTATCGCCGAAGTTGTACTCAGATAGGATGGAGAGGTGGGGGTTTGACATTTTTGATCGGCAAAGATGCAATAGCTGGCGATTTTATTTTCTTGACACTATTAAGTGATGATGATGATATGAGGGTTTCTTGCTATAAGGTGTGCGTTGTATGATGTATATATACATCTGAGAGCTGCATGCATGTATGATGTCAGTCATAAGAACAGTGTAGCCAGTCGTCTACTTTGCAGGGCATAGTACATACCATTCCATCTCCCAATCAAGTTGTAAGGAATTTGATGCGCAGGATCAGGTTCTAAGCGAACAAACCAATCATAAACCGCGTATGTAGAGTCGTCAAGAACGTAGCTATACATACCATACCCTATAGAGAGCTTGCCCCACTTGAGAGTTGACGTGTTTTGATTGCGCCTTTCTCGAGTTACTAATTGGCTTCGGGTCTGGGAAGAATTAAACGGACACGTTGTGGTCGGGAAGTTCGGGGTAATGGGATGTGTCGACTGGAAACTAAGGGTCTCATTTTGTTTTGCTACACCCTGAATGAGAATGTATGCACTATCTTGAGACTCGTTCCTTGGGCTCTTTGTGTAACTCATTGATAGGGCAGAAAGAAAAAGTAAGAAGAATTAAACATTCAGCTAATAATATCTTTAATACATATGCAACGCTCTAGTATATTCATGCACGGCCGCTTCATAGCTATGCCACCAAAGTTGACAGACCCAAGAAAGAAAAGTGAGATACAAGAAAATCACAAGAAGTCAATGGGTAGGGAAATCATTTGTCAGACTTTCCCCCCCTTGATCCCCCCAACCCTCGCTTTCCCATTAAAAAATATCACGACCACCAAAAGCGCTAAACCTCCCAATCCAACATCAAACCAGCAAGTCGCTCGAATCCCATCCCTCAGTCCTTCCTCTCCAACCCCCCACCTCGTTCCTTCCATGACACCAGCCTGCACAGCCGTGCCCACGGCCAGAAAAATCGCGCGTCCAACCTGTCCCGCACTGTTTATCAACGCGCCGCCCAGCGCCTGGTCTTCCGTCGGCAGACAGTGCGATGCGAAGAGCGTGAGGGTTGGGTAGAGAGTATCTGCGCCTACGACGGCAAGGATGGTGGCGGGGAAGGCGTAGGCCCAGTATGTGAGGTTTGAAGGGAGCGGGAGGGCAAATAAGAGGGAGGCTACGGTTAAGGAGAGTGTGCCTGTTTGAAGAAGGGTGCGGGTGCGGAGGTGTGGGAGGAGAATGGAGGTTAGGAGGGATACTAGAACTGTTTTGGTTGAGAGGGAGGGATTTGTTAGTGATTGCTTGCATTTTTTGCGAGGTAAAGGGTAGGGCAATGTCTGGGATAAGAAGAAGAATCACTGAGTAAGAAGTCGGGGTGGGTATGTACATACATCCTGCTACGCCTAAAGGTAGTAAACGTAACGTGGTCTGGATAACGGAGAGCCCCTGATACTCTTGAAACCAAAAGCTGGCGTAGATCAGGAAGTTATTGAACGATGATAGATATAGCATCATGACTATGTTGGCTGCTGTAAACCGCACGTTTCGGAACATGCTAATCTTCATCAATGGGCGTTGGTTGTTGCCATTCGGGTTCCTCGTGATTTTGGTTTCGAGCCAGTGCTGATAAGTGCCGAAGACGAGGATGAGAAGAATCGATAGGACTAGGATCGTAGACACCCAGGGCGTGCGCCAGCCGACGACGTTTCCTTCGGAGAGGGCGAATAGGAGGAGGACAAGACCGGTGGTGATGATAGCTCCGCCGAGCCAGTCGATGGAATTGCGAGTTGTGCTGGGGGCAGTCAAAGTGGTAACGGTACCAGCGACCGATGGTGCAGGAAGAGTTGGGATGAAGCAAATACTGGAGACGGTACATAATGCGGCTAAGATTCCGAAGATCCAGAATACCCATCTGCATTATCGAGGTCCCGTCAGTCAAATCACAGACAACTAGGTATGTTTCAAGATTGAGAATAGATAACGCTTACCTCCAATCGAGATACTCGCCCACAAGCCCCCCAAAGATCTGCCCAAAGATAGTTCCCAAAGGTGAACCGGCCCCATAACAGCTAAACGCATAGTTCTTCGCTTTGCCCTGCGGAAACGTGACGCCCAATATTCCTATAGCCGTCGGTACCATGGCGGCAGCCCCAAGACCTTGGAGGCCTCGCAAAACGTCAAATGCAATCTCATTCCGTGCGAAAGGGACGAGGATGGACGTAAGCGTCGCCCAAGCCGACCCCCATATGAAGATGCTGCGTTTACTGTATACGTCGGCGATACGCCCACAGAGGAGCAAAAAGCAGCCAAAAGTGAGGTTGTAGGCTGAGACGATCCATTGTTGACGCGTGTTTGGTATGTTTAGCTCGCGTCCTATTGCGGGCAGGATGATGACTGCGCTTTGGATACCCATTGTCTGTTCTGTGTCAGCAATGGCAAATCAATGGTATGTTTCTGAGCCTTTGAGTCTTCAAGGGTAGAGAGATAGACATTCGTGGGTGTGGATGATAACATACATTCAGAAACGCGGCAGTGGTAACAGTCATCACAAGCGCGATGCACCGCGCCCTCGTGAATGGCAATTTTGCAACTTGTTCATCTTTCTCTTCCTTATTTCCGTCGAAATCTTTATCTCCTACCACCAAAGTCTCTTGCGAGGATCCCATCTCAGTGTCTTTCTCACTTTGCCACTGTTGCTTCTGCATCTCGGCGTTTTTCTCGTCATCCAATATTCCTCCTCTTTCTTTACACTCGCAAACCCGGTTCGCGTACTCCCCAACTTGGAACACAATGAGCGTCCTCTTCTCCATCGCAAGTAAAAGATCGAGGTAGTTTCGAGGCGATCGTTGCCAATATTGAGTGTGGAGAAGCTATGAAGCGATAGCAAAGGAACAGCAGGTAATGCCTAATTATTGTTTAGCAGGTTTCCACAAGCACCTCTTCAATCCATCCCTGGAATCCAATCAAAGTCGTCGTGTTTTTCCTTTTTCTCACCAATTGATGTTATCGTATCATGGTAGTGGTTAGTGAAGCGTCGCGGCAGCGCAGTTACCAAATGCAAGGAAGAGAGAAAATTACACCTATTTTCCTATGCGTCAAATACCAACGACTTTATATGATCTACCGAACAAGAGAGCTACACACCCATGATAAACCACGCACATGCATATGCACAAATTACAAAACTATGATTACGCGCGGGAAGCCCACTTTCCACAACCATGGTTTACTATCGCGAAGTTGGCATGGTAACGACCATACAAAGAGGTGAATTTCGACGTTATCATTTTGTCCTGCAAACTTTGTTGGCTTCTCTGCACGTCTGGAACCTGCTTTTTTAGCTTCGCTGTGCGAGATTGGTATGTGCATATGTATGCATGTGTGAAGACGACATTCTATTCAATATGATCCGTGCGGCAGATTGAGGTGTGATGGCGGTCCAACAATCTTGAGTCACGCCGGAGGTGGGATGTGGCGAATAGACATGCATACAACTTCATGGCTATGGTAAGGTCTTGTTGATACCCAACAGATATGAGTTCCAGTATCGAGCAAACATGTATGGAACCACCCGCA
The DNA here is from genome assembly GCA_948474695.1 of Periconia digitata. Classification (NCBI taxonomy): domain Eukaryota; kingdom Fungi; phylum Ascomycota; class Dothideomycetes; order Pleosporales; family Periconiaceae; genus Periconia; species Periconia digitata. The sequence continues at coordinate 2,201,965 of CAOQHR010000002.1, forward strand.
TCGTACGTTTGCAGTTCACTTCGAGGATCATTAAGTAGTGTTCGTTCATCAAAGATGTTGATACAGATTTCATTGAAACTCTAAATTCCGTTCTAGGCCCAAAGAAACAAATGGAGAACACCACGCCGCGAGAGATCATACACACGCGATAAACACTCAATTGCCACCATAATAAAACGAATAAACATTTTCCAGAACATCCTCCCATAGATCCCGCCATCCGCACTGTAAGCCTCCAATGACGCTAACCCCAATCCAGTGCTCAACCATCACTCACCCAAACTCCCTCTCGTCTCTCATTGGTCGGTCATCCCCGCGCTCTCCTCCTCCCGCACCTCCCGCTTCCCAAGCATCATCGAACAACGAAAACAGAATCCCCCATAGAAGAGGAAGATTGTTCCCCTTCATCCACATTCTTTAATCCACACCCAGAGCCTGAATAATCTTAACCCGCACGATTGAAAACTCGTCCGTCCGTCCGTCTCCGTCCGCCCATCTAGTCCGACCGTTGCGCTCAAACAAGGCGTACCTCCAAAAGCGGAACCCACGAGGCGCGCGCGGGCGGCCGACCGGGCGGCCGCCCCACATACGCTGCGCCGTTGCTTACTACTGACTTGACTTACATACTCATCTTGGCTTGTACGAGGTGTATGGTTGGTTGTTGGGGAAGCGCGGTGTGTTGGGCTTATGGGGCGAAGGAGGATGAATTGGTAATGGGAGGTGGACGAGGACGATTTGGTAATGCAAGTTGGAGAATGGGGAGGAGAGGGTATATAGGAGGGATGGGGGGAGCGGTCGTTGAATGGAATAGAAGAGATATCAACGAGTTCAGTTCAAGAGATTATCAACAGCGAGCAGACTACTTCGATTACCGAGAAAATACTTTTTTATATTTTGAATTCACTGTCGTCGGAATCACTTTTGCTCGATACTATTTATTCTGTTTGATTTGTACATCATCGATAAACCTTCGCATTATCATCAGCATCAATATGTCTTCTTCTAGCGTCGCCGTCGCAGGAGGAACTGGTGGCCTCGGCCGAGCCATCGTCGAAGCCCTGAAAGCAGATGGACGATACCAGGTTATAGTCCTAGCACGAAGTGTACGTATACTATGCCATCATTTCACAATGAGCAGACGGCTAACATCCTATCCTTCAACAGGTCAACGCCGAATTCGAAAAAGATGTTGGCGTCAAGACCCACGCCGTCGACTACAAAGACGTCACATCATTGACCAACGTGTTCGAGGAAAACAAAGTGGATACCTTGATCTCGACAATTGCCTTCGGACCCGATAACAGCGGGGAGATGAACATGGTGGAAGCAGCTGAGAAGTCCAAGGTGACGCGTCGTTTGATCCCGAATTTGTGGTCTTTGATCCCGTTCACGCAGAAGTGAGTTGCGCACATCTGTTTCGATGATACTGTTCTGGAATGCTGACACTGACTTCTTAGACATGCTGCGATGCCTATAGCCGGAGGCATGCTGAACGTCATCTCGCGACTCGAGAAGTCGGACATCGAGTGGGCCGCCGTGCGACCAGGATTGTTCCTCGACTATTTCGTCGAAGGCCTGCCTTCGTACGTCACTCTGAACAGCATGATCGTGGACGTGCGCTGGAACACAGCTAGCATTCCCGCAACTGGCGAGACTAGTATCCCACTGACGTACACGCACGACATTGGCAAATACGTTGCTGCATTGCTCAATCTGCAAAAATGGGAACATTACTACTGCATCCAAGGTGACAAGAAGACGTTCAATCAGATTGTGGCTGAGGCTGAGAAGGCAAAGGGCGTGAAGTTTGATGTCAAATACGACTCTGTGGAGAGGCTAAAGAAAGGCGAGGTTTCTGAGATGCCAGCCTACACTGAAATGGCGAAACATTTTGGTGGCGGTGAGCAGGGTCTCGCGGCGGTGAAGATGATTTTGGCTGCTTATGGGCTCTCCATCGAAGATGGCGATGTGGAGTATAAATCCCCGCTATTGAACGAGATGTTTCCGGAGATCAAGGCCCTCTCAGTCGAGGAGGGATGGAAGAAGGTAGCGGGCAAGTCTTGAGTTTCTTGCTTCACACTTCTGTACACTCCGCGAGCAACTCCAGATATTTACCTAGAAACCGAAATAATTAGAAGCACAATCGCCTCTTATGACTTATATGTCTCACCTGGAAGTCTGTATCTTTTTGACATTGTGGGCAAGTACTCCATGCCAACTTTCAATTCGATGGCCGGAAGAACCGACTGTGTGTCCAGCGTTCGTATTTTGTGGTATCCGCGGAGTGCATGGTAGGCTATTGAAAACCAAGTCGGCTGCAAACCTTCCATGTAATCTTCAGTGAAACCATTGACAACTCGACAATGCTGCACGACCTCGTTCATCTGTTCGAGAGTCGAGTGAATGGATCGAAGAACATCAACCCCAACGTCCTCGTTTTTGCCCAGCAGAAAAAGCTGTAGTTCGAGCGCCGCCCTGGCGAATGAAATTGGTTAGCGGTAGTGTCTCGGTCATGGGATCCACGGTGCAATTCATACTCTAAAACCACAGCCACACCTGCCCACGAAACCTCGTTTCGCATTTGCACCTTCAACATTACTAAGTACCCCATGATACTCCGCAGTAAAGAGGCTCCACTTTCGGCAATTGACTCCAATGGCGAAGAACAGTTGTTGCGCATGAACATCTGAACCTGGCCCAACCTTTGAGAAGCTTCCAGTTCAGTGATGGAGGCAAAAAGGGTATCGCGATCTACAGTAGCAAAACCACTGACCGGCGGGCCTGCATAGGAGCGGCCGTTTACGTTATCCGAACTGTGTTGTAACGGCATAAAGAGGGGCTTTAGACGACCGGTGGGAGGCATGTTGAAATACCTGTAACGTCTGTTAGGGTTGGACAAAAGACGAGTGTGAATGTACATAACTACCTTTCCAATCGCTGAAGACCCCACCACGTGAGTACCATTTCTTCACTCTGAGGCGTCATCTCACCCGGTGTGCAGCTTGATTGCCCCGCCACTGCATCATCCAGGTCCAGATCGTATGCTAATCGTATACAAACACCCAGCGTCGCTGGAGCACGGTTGTCAACGCACTGGAAGTGCTCGAACAATGCGATGAGCATCCCGACCTGGATCCACTCAATGCATGGTGTTCCTAGGGCGGTAAAATGTGCGAAGAAGTACTTGCACGCTCGGTAATAAGGATGATCAGATGGTGTGACCATGTATTCTTCATCCAAGCGATCAGAGAGCAGTAACATGGCTAGTATTAGGAGCTGAAACCTGCTGCTCGAATCGAGTTGGCGGAACGCGGAAATTTCATTGTCAATTTTGGTTCGACTTATCATGGGCAGCCATCTACCAACAGTTCGAAAGTATTGATGAGCGACGGCCTGACAGGTGGTGTTTTTCGCTTTGAGCGCCGGGGAAAGGGTACCAAAAAGGACCAGCTGCACATGTGTGGTCTTGAGCAAGCCTGGTTTGAGGGCCCAGTTATCATTGGTAATTTCCCTGGGTGTCTGTCCTTCTATCTGACTTCTAGGAGGGGTGTCCAGAGAAATAGGCGCCTGCTCTTCTGTATGACTTTTGGGAGGGGTGATTGTGCTATGATTGGATGCGAAGACTTGTTGCTCGAGTCTCTGGAGACGCAAAAAAACTTCCTCAAAACGGGAGTTTGATAGGGATGAGTGGGGATCTGACGTGTGTGTATGTGCATCTGTGTTAGCCCATTGTTCACCTTGGTGGACCATCAACTTGTCAATTCCTTCAGTGCGTGGCAGTGGCTTTCTTTTTTTCCTTGCCGGTTTTTCAGAGGGTGGATATATGCACTCATGGTCTAGCCTGAGTGTAAGGTTAGCGCACTAACACGAGACTTATACAATGCTCCAATGTTGTTGCAATCGTACCTGTCGCATCTGCCACACTTCGGTAAGCCTCTATCGCATCCCTTCTTAGTTGCTTTGCACAGTCCACATCTCTCTGAGGATTCCCAGACTTCAGAAGTCGTCAAAGACCCAGCATCCTCCTCCATTTGTATGATTCGAGGCACGACGGATAAATCTGTACGTTGAGCAGAAAAATGCGTGGCAGGGGGAGGGAGCAACTACTTGGGCCCAGACGGCCAGCCTAAACTGCTTTGGGCCATACCGCTTACTCTCTTGATGGATGCAGCTACAGTTGGTATCGAAGACGTATTTGTTCACAAATTGTTGAAGTTGCCTAAGGTGTAGCAAAATAGCCCATGCTCAGTCACGTATTCATCCATCCAAGTCTACATATGCTGTTTCCAAGCGCTTGTCCACTATTATCGGTGGGAGAATACCGTTCACAACTGCCGATGCTTAGCTAATCAGTTCTGTATAAACGCGACGACTTTTCAGATACTACACGGCATGACTACGCTCCACATTGAAGACTTCAGGAGTACATTTGAACCGACAATGAGGAGATGGGAGCCAATCCATAACCAGTACCTGAGAGACGGGACTTGGTTGAGCGGAGATAACTAATCTTCTCGCCCGGTGAAAGGGACACAAAATTGCGTCTTCTCCGAGCTTGGTGTTGTCGTCGTTCTAGCGCATGTTATGGAGTTGATAGTATCCGGCAAGATCCTATGGTGGCAGCATCTCGTAATTGTGTCGCCACAGCTCGCCATATAAATACTTCCCCAGTCCCTTGTTTCCTAGACAGACACCAACACAACATTGAGAACTCAATTCGCAACCAGCACCATGCCACTTCAATACAACAAAGTGCTCGTTATCGGAGCTACGTCAGGAATTGGTCTTGCTTATGCAGAGAAAGTGGTCGAGGAAGGAAAGGCGGTGGTCATTGTCGGGAGGAGAAAAGAAAACCTCGACGAATTTGTAAAGAAACATGGACAAGACAAGGCCGATGCATTCGTCTTCGATATCTCCAAAATCACAAAGATACCCGAGTTTGTGCGCAGCGTCACCGCAAAGCATCCAGACGTGGACGCTGTGATAATCAACTCGGGGATACAGCGTGGGTTCGACTTCACCAAACCTGAGACGGTGGACCTGTCGTTGTTCGACCTCGAGTTCCAAACCAACTACACGGCGTACATTCACCTGACGAGAGCTTTCCTGCCGCACTTGCAGAAGCAAGACAAGGAAACTGCCTTGGTCTATACATCATCAGGGCTTGCTCTTGTCCCACTTCTTCGCTGCCCCGGATACTCGGCCACCAAGGCCGCTCTACACCATTTCATTCTCGCGCTGCGAGAGCAGCTGAAGAGAGGGGATTCCAAAGTCAAGATTGTGGAGATTTACCCACCAGCAGTACAGACCGAGTTGCACGACGAGAAGCACCAACCCGATATCAAGCACGGGCATTCATTTGGGATGCCTCTGGCCGAGTTCACGGAGGATTCGTGGGCCAGATTTGTAAAGGGGGACGAACAAGTGCCTGTTGGGTTCGTAGAGAAGGCATTTGAGACGTTTGAGAATAAGCGACAGGAGGTTTTCCACAAAATGAACAAGCTATGAGAGAGATGTCGATGGATCAATGTCTAAGACGGACAGTGGGATCAGATGGTAGGATGGTAGACCTGCTGACTAAAGCAAGACCGGTCCGGCAGCAGCACAGCCCCGTTCGAGATAGACGACCCTGAAGGATGCTGGACGGGGAAAGAACAGCGTGTTGACAGCAACAATCAATGTAATAACTCTGCATGTAACCAAAAAAATGCCTTGATGTGCGAGATTTTAGAAGCAGGTGCCTGTACCAGTAAATAGAAATATTGTAGAGCAAATTGGAGACTTGGGCGCTGAATAGGTGAATTACCTAACACATGAAACTAGCATCTGCTGCGGCCACCCACCCGCCTCGTACATGTCTCTCTCCTCTCCCCTCTCCTCCTCCGTCCATCCCAATCACCACCCACCCACCTCTCTTAAAAACAAATCCCCCACTCGCGCGTGTGTCGCATAACCGTCACTCGCTTGGCTTTCTCCTCTAAATACCCGGAAATACTTCCCTACCTTGTGCAACCTTCTCCGCTCCTCCGTGATACCATCAACACATTACACTCAACACACACCTTTCACCACAACAAGCCAGCACCATGTCCGACGCCTTCGGCACTGCCATGATCAACCGCTCGTTGGGGAACGTCAGAAATGTACCCTTCCCCGTCCTCCACTAAAACAAAGTAATGCGCTGACCTGCTGCTCGCAGGAACTTGAGTTTCTCGTCGACGCCGCTGTCATCACCCAGCAGCAGTACGATGCCATCATCAACCAGATTCCCGCCAATGCCTCCTCTGCCCGCGCCCGCGCTGGCCCTCCCTCCGCCCAGCTGTCTAGCATCAGCCTGAACTCGCCCACTCCTGAGCCCATGCCTGAGAAGAAGAGCAACAATGTTGGCTATTATTCTGATAACGTCGCAAACCCGCCCCCACCCGCCTACCCATCCGCTCCTGCTGCTCCCGTCGGCCCACCTGCTCTCTGCCATGCCACCGCCATGTACCAATACAATGCCCAGGACGCCGGAGATCTGGCTCTGCAGCCCAATGACAAGATTGTTGTGTCTGAGTACATGAACAACGAGTGGTGGAAGGGACGCAATGAGCGCTCCGGCCAGGAGGGTATTTTCCCTGCCAGCTATGTTCGTCGCGAGGAGAGCAAGGCTATGGTCCCTGTTGCTTCCCCTGGCCCTGTCGCCAGCAACTACGGCAATGCGCCTCTCGATGTTGCCAACAACGCCGAACCGAACAAGGAGCCGGGCAAATTTGAGGAGGGTGGCAAGAAGTTCGGTAAGAAGCTGGGCAATGCCGCCGTTTTCGGTGCCGGTGCTACCATTGGTAGCAAGATTGTGAATGGAATTTTCTAAGCAAAAGAAGGAAAGTTGTAATGAGGCGAAAGAGAACCAAGGGCGGGTGTCCAAGCGACGAGAAGAAAAGAGCAGAGTGTTCACATAGTGGTGCTGGACCAACGAGCGGAGTCCGTCACAAGGAATTACCATATCTTTGATCAATTTTGTTTCTTCTGGGTTACTGGCGTTCAGGAATCGTTGGATCATGGTGGGCGATGGACATGACATCCCAATTTCACTTACGCGGTGCTACCCTGTTCATGACTCGTTTACTCTCTCAGCTTCATATCTAGTACTTCACTTTCACTTGCAAAATTGAAAACAATTTTCTGCGAAATTGAGGTATCGCCTTTTCGGAGCGACTTTTTTTTTTACGATATAGCAAGGTGCATATAGCAAGACAATGATTCTTGGCTAACCATGACAGCAGTTGTTTATATCCTCTCACACAATCATACAGTTGGAGATCTGAGACATTCACACCATCCCTTTCGTGTTACGATTCTTCGATTACCTCGTGGAACCCTCTGGACCAAATTCACGCCCCATCCCCATCATTCACATTTGGTACATCTTGCCAACCTGCCTACCCACCAAAGCGTTTTCGATGAGGAAGAGAGATTCAAAAGTTTTTTGATACATCTTCTTTTGCTGCTCCCTCTCTCGCTCCACCTTTCCATACTATACACATTTGCTCAGGACACGTTCCAATCTAGCCACTCATTTCTACCCAAGAAGAGAAGCTTACCCTCCTCTACCCGACCGCTTTATTCACACATCCTCTTTCAAAAAACATGCCCTCGGCAATCCTTTTCACAAGCCGTCAAAGAACCTACACCGCAAACGCCCTCGTCCTCTTCGCCGCCCACGGCACCCTCCTCTCCACCGGCATCCACCTCCTCTACGCCTACACTACCCAACTCCCAACAACTTCCTTGAATCTTCTCTCGCTCGTCCCTGCTTTAGAAATTATCACCTTCTACTGCTTTCCGCTCTTCACATCCTTCCTTTGCTCTCTGCTCCCAACAGCCTTCTTCAACATCTTATCCGCCCGATCCAAACACTTCCATATCCTCGCCGCCAGCGCAACCGCAGCAGCATGTCCCCTCATTCTCCCGCATCTCCCAGCCACGTTCTTAGCCACTTTACTGGTTAGGGGTGTACTCATGGGGAGTTCGTTGGGTTATGTCCGCGGTACCACACTTCGCCTGCTCGCTGCACATTACAAACACGACATCGCGCTCGCCAGTCTCCAAGCTGCATTCTGGGGCTGCTGCGGAGGCGCCGTATTGAACCTGGGAATCTGGGCCTACCTTAGCACCGAGAACATTATTGCCGCGAGCGTAGTAGAAGGCGTTGTTATAGCCATCTCGCTATTCTCCGCGTGGGCATTACTTGTCTCTTCTCCCCTACCGCCATCCCCATCTTCCCCTTATACAATCTCGTCTCCCAACAATTACCCCAGAATTAGAATGAGCGCCAACGCTTGGATTCTTGTCGTGTCTATAATCGCTCTATCGCCTTCGATTCACACGCTCCCAGTGTACCTCCCCCTCGTGCTAACCTCTACACCGTTGACATATCAAACATACCCCACAACACCAATCCTTATCCTCTCTGTCGCCCTCGTAGCTGCTGTTATACCAGCTGCATACTTCCCCTCGGAGAATACGCGGACATTTCGTCTTGGTCCGCTGGATACACTCCTGCTATCCACACTCTTGACTTCGCTGTCCATTCTTTGCGTGGCTTTTTCGCCTCTGTCACGGTCTTTTCCTCTTGTTGTGGTCTCGGTACTGCTCTGGGGGCTAAGTGTTGGCGGGGTGATGGCTATTTGGGGCTATGTTCCTTGTGTTTTTCTTGGGGGTGGGCGGAGAGGGTGGGAAGTTGTTAGTGCTGGGATTGGAATTGGGGGTGCTGTTGGGGTTTTGGGGGTTGCTGCCGCATTGGAGAAGGGGGGTGGTATTGAGAAGGTTTTTGGGTGCGTTGGGGGAATTGGGCTGGTGGTTGTGGGAGGTGCGGTCACGGTTGTGAGATGGAGGGTTTGTAGGGGGAGTGGGAGGGGTTGGTTGGTGGTCATTTGAGTTTTCGTTTCTGCGAGGAGGTCTGAATGGTCATACAGCGAGGCTCTTACAAAGAGAGAAACAATTTTTTCTTGGTGTATGTACTTGAGATTCTTCTACATTGAAGCCTTGCATGGTAACTACTGGGAAAGGGAATGCGACGATACCATTCATTCGCGCACTTGTTGAACCTCTGAAACAACTGAACTTGGTCCACTATTCCTAACATCCTGAATCAACTGCCTCAAGCTCAATATACTCCCTCTCACAAAACTAAAGTAAATGCTATCATCCAACTGTAACCGTGGAGCATTCTCTTCTTCGTCTTCCCCACCTTCTCCCCAGTCACCCGCATAACGCCCTCCCAAAACAGGCTGTCGCGGCTGCAACTGCGAATGTTGCGAAACCCTTACAACTTTCCATATCCTTCTCTGGCTAAAATTTCTTGATAATTCGGCTTCCGCATTTCCGGTTTCAAGAGAATGATCCATGGCTCGTGGGATGTGCGATCGCGGACGCGGATGCCAACTTCTCCTAGCCACACTCAAAGGCCGCGCGATTACCATCGATGCTTTACACTGCACGACCGGCAGCAAAGTAGGCAGTGTTTTTGTAGTTGAAGTACATTTGAAATCGCGCCGGTACCATACACGACGATTCCCGATCTTGCCTTTCTCGTCTCCTTGGAACGGAGAGGCGCTGGCGTCGCGGGGATGGCGTGGCGATGCTGAACGGCAACAACATGGTAAAGAGGGTGGATAAGGCTCGCGTGTCAGATTAAGTCGCCAGAGAACGGCTTGAAGAAGCGGGTGGAGAGTGAGGATCGATGCAGCGGTTATGCCGATACCGAGTTCGACTGTAGACCAGGTTGTGAGATTGGCTGTGGCGAAGAGGAAGTCTGGTCCTCCGCTGGTCAGGGAGGCGGTGTAGGGTATTCTGATGGTTCCGGCGATACTCGCTATCGCGGCAAAGACGAGGAGTGCTGTTATTAGATTCCTAATTCGAGTCTCTAAGGAGAGCGAAGATGCGATAAAGAACGGAAGGATGTTGAGGGTCCAATCTGCGAGAGCGTTTGCGGTAGCGAGGAAGTATGTGAGACCCTGGTGTGGTGCCGACGGTATGCATTTGTCTGAAGCAGGATGGCTTTCCCAGAACTCAGATACGGGGGTGCATTGGAACACCACCAGGAAAAAGTTTATTATGCCAAACAGAACAGTGCCTAAAATTGTGGGTGGGAAGTCAGTGATGTCTCTCAATGTTACACCCTGTCTTAGATCGTGCGTACCTGCGATGAGTAGTCTTATGCACCAGATATGCCAACGCCGAATAGCCATGCCGAGATATAACACTTCGAGAGAGATTTTGAGTAGGCAGCTACTCAATACGTAGGAGACTTCGCCAAGGTACGAATACTACTAATCGTGAGTGCGTAAGAAAATTGTAGATGAGAAGTTGAACTCATACCAATAACGCAATTCTAGCGTTTTCGTCCTGAAGGTCCCCTCGATGCCGTCCTGTGCCGTAGCCCGCAGCTACAATCTGAAAAATAAGGTACAGAGAATATGCGGTTAAAGCCGCAAGCATGTACCAATCGTCCTTCACCCATGTTCTCAACCAAACACCGCGTATGTAGATGCGGAGGCTGACTGTGATCCAGGTGAGGAGGAAAAACAACGCCGCAACTCCCAGTACGTCATTCTGGCGACTCTCCATATCAGTATAGTATCCCTGCTCTTCGTCTTCTTCTTCTACTGTCAACTGACTATGAATAAAGAAACGAAATCGTGGTCATTGATGGTCGACTTTAGCAGTCTTGCTCAGGTATCATGTACTTGGAAGTCTTCGAAATGAAGGGAGTCGCTAAACAAGAGTATACCACAGCCGCAAAACAGTAATACCTTCAGAGCCCAACGGGGAAAGTCTAGAGTAGTCTGTATTCCGCCCTTGCATGAACATCCGGGCCCTGAATTTTCGCATGGCGGTTTTCAAGACGTTGCTCCCGACGCTAGCACATTTTGTAGATGAAGCTGGCAAATGGCGAGGGGTGGTGGGAACCTGTAGATCATAATTGTGGGTTAGCTTGCACATGGTGAAGGCATAGCTTGAAAGTTTATCCGCATGCAGTGGCTGCAGGGTTAAGGCTAGTGAGGGGATTGAACATTGCTCCGTATTCATCTGCCGTGCCACATGCGTCGACATGCCCGAATGGAAAAATAAATTCAATTTAGCCAATTGACTTTCAATGTAGCAGATGTCGATGAAGTGACGGGAAGATATGGAAGTATAGGTGCTCTTGCGGGGGTGACGTATAATTTCATCTTGTCTTCGTTGCCTCTCCTGTACAGTAGGCACCTAATGCATGTATAATCTTTGGACTGGTACGTAGATGACGGTGCCAAAACCGTGATTTGTTGGTCCAACAGAACCTTAAACGTGCGGCGACAGCCGTTAATTTCCACAGTCCAGACCCAGCGATTCTCAGTCATGATTGAAACATGTAAAAGACGTTCGAGTTATCATAGCTGTGGGACCGGCGTCACTGCGAGACACTGATCTGTCGCTCGGTCAATTGTCATGCTTGTTTTTATCTGATTTACTTGAGATGACTCAGCCTTATTCCCATTGCACAGTGAATTCAAGGAAGCAGCACGTGAATGCATCTATACATATCGGTATGATTGTGCACTTATTGCGCATTCGCAATCGTAGCTCGCACCATCCGACGCTGAATGCAATCAAAGCTCACAACCCAGCCATTATTTACACACACCCAAATCTTAATCTTAAAAGCATCAGATGTCCACGAGAGATATCAGATACATGGGCCAGAAGATGAGATCGATCACGGCACAGATTGGGAGATCTAAGCTGTACTTCACCCGCCTAATTCAGGACAATTCCGAATGCAGGGTGCCGCTAGCGTCAGTCAGATGTCTTGCACGCACCAGCAATCCGCTTATGACCTCGTCAAAAAGCAATGAGACAAGCAAAAAGAGATGCCACTTATTAAGACAGTTTTTGACGCACTGCTTGCTGTTTGTTCCACGCAAATCAACTGTCTGTGGCTGAAGTCTCTCTGCTTGCTTCCACTCTTGTGGACGTATATAATCAGTACCACCATCTTTCTTTCACTCGGATCTATCACTCATCGATCCCGGCGTTGAGAAATTATAACATCCAGTTCCTTTTGAGTTGAACAACAAGCCAACGATATTATATTACCCATTGCCGACTTGTTATCCACATGGCCATCAGCACTCAAGTCGCTACCGCAGCCGATAGCGCTCGCTACTACATCGTGCGGAGGCCCGATAATACCATGATTCCTCTCATCCCCGCAGATCAGCTTCCTATTTCAGTCCAAGGAATCCCCAAGATCCTGACCCACCGACAGATGTCAGATGAAGGCTGGAAGTTCGTAGATGAAACCTACAGTCTTGCCACCCTTCTTCCTTTAAAAATCACTGAGCGGACTACCTTTAATGATCCAGCTACCCACTCTTCTGAGAATGCATCAAGCTTTCGCGAAAATGCGTCAAAATTTCGCGCACCAGACCGCGATTTCAAATCAAGCATCTACAAGAAAGTTTCCAGAGCCCAGCCCAGCACAGGTACACAGCCAATTGCCATACTGTCAGACGCTGAGAAGGTCACCGCTCCATCACCACGTCCTCAATCCAGCCTCTCCCCACGCCCATACGGCACCCAATCTGACACCGGACGGCTTCAAGCTTCCACATATAGTGCTCAGGTAAACAAGTCAACAAACGAACTTAATGAAACGTGTCTAATTCAACAATAGTCTCTCAGTGACGATTTCGCGAAAGTTTATGCCAACAGCGCCCAACGTCTAGGGTATCGTCCCAATCCATCTGGTATCGAGCCCGATCACAACAAGAAAGTATATTGTACGCATTGGATCAAAACCGGCGAGTGCAACTTCATTGCGCAAGGGTGCAAGTATAAACACGAAATCCCTCCCATGGAGGAATTGCGAAAGATTGGGTTCACACAAGTACCCCAGTGGTACAAAGAAAAGCAGGCGTTGACCAGGCAAGGCCCAACATGGATGCAGCAACGTCGAAACCAACTGAAGAAACTTGAAGAGGAGAAGAATCAAGAGGAAGAAGAAGATAAAGATGAAGACGAGACGTCTCAGGTCTCCATGCCGCCCCATGATGTTCTTTCCGACCCAAGCGAAGCTCGCAACATGAAGCTCGAAGCTCACTTCCGTGCCCGCACCGCCGCTTCTTCCTCCGCCCCTCCCCCAAAACCAGAGACGCGCAAGGCCCTTACATCGTCTCGACTTGTTTCTCAGCGTCCGCCTGTTAATTCTCCTGTACTAATAGCTGAGGATGATGAAGATGAGTTGGAACCCGTCTTCTTTACAATGGACGAAGAGAATTCCATTCCCGCGACACCATCTCCTACATTATCACCCACGACCACGAACACTACCCCCTCCCCTAATGCAACAAACGACGTCCCGGAACCTGCCAAAGACCAGCAGCAAAAGAAGGCGCTGCCCGCCCCCAAAACCTACAGCCGGAACCACACAAATCCTGACACAGACCAGGCGTCCAAAACCGCAAAACAGCAACTCTCGATCAGGAAGGTGTATCCTGGTGTAAAAGTTTACACTGCTCCCCAGACCAAGAAAGAGCATCCGGCTATCAAAACTGGTGGTCTTGGGGCGTCTCGCTATGCAGTTCCCAAGACCGGCACTGAAGTAGCGGGGAGAAGTGTGGCACGATATAAGAAGGAGAATGTCCAGATTTAGACATCATGGTGATCAAATTTCAATTCATCATAAAAGAGAAAGTAGAGGTTGGCACTGTGTGGAAAAGGTGAAAAGACGCTCGAAGTGTTGCATTCTTAATATTCCTGTACTCTCCCGATGGTCACGTGCCCGATCGGAGGCTGTTCCGTGCTTTCATTTGTTCAAGGGCGGAGAATGTCGGAAGATTTTGATGTTGGGATTGCCTCCCATGCGATGGTGCTCTTCTGGTTCACTAAATTTCTTGTGATTGCCGATCATCACGTGCGGAGAATTCGGCAATCATCTCTTGTTTGTTTGTCGTGATGCGGGCGCTCGTTTCTAGGGATTCTTATAGATATAAACTACAACTAGACACGTAGACAATATACTTCCATCTCTTTTCTATCAAATATCGACTAAGGCCGGTAGATATATGGATCAGCCTTTCGCCACATTCTCTCTTGTCTCCGAAAGTGCAGATTTTTGCAAGCCATGGAACACGCACAGATGATCAGCAGGATCTCCTGGGCACGTTTTTTCGAGCATATGCTCGAAAAAGATGTCCGCTCGGTCCGCCGCCATCAACTTCCTAAAGGCAGTTGCGTAACGCAACCAAGGTTCACCTATAGGGAGTTTCTCATTCATGTGCCAGCGCACACATCCTAACTTCCAATCTCCTTGGAAAACCACGAATCTTCTCAAACCGTTTTCTTTACATTTTGAGCATGCCACCCACTTGCCCGAGCATTCGCAGCCGTCAACTCCAGAAAATCCTCTATCGCTTAAACAGTTGTACACGTGGGCATGTAGATAGCCGACTGAATTTTTTTGGGTGATCGGGCTTAGTTGTGATCTCACGATCTGTAGTACTTCTGGTGTCAAATCTGCTGCCCATGCGTGGTAGCCTTGTAGTAGCATGAACAGGTAATTGTGGCGCGATTCTGAAGTGTCGTGTAGGGTAAGCTGATCCAAACAGCCCCAATCATGGCGACCGGTCACTGTACAGCTTTTGGGCTTGTTTTTGCTGTCGCGCGTCATCCGCCATATAAGACCAATGGAATCCTTATATGTCGGTATGTAACACACGACAGAGACGGAGAATGTGCGAAGAACTGTACACAACACATATCTCGTTAGCATTCACATGCAATGAAAAGAGGATAGGGGAAGATAATTACTCTGTACGTGTTCCTCCAAGAATAGCAACTCTCCTTTGGTTCCGGAAAATGGGCGTAGGCAAATATCGTCTTGCTGTACTTGCAGCCAACGTTTGAAAAGTAGGCCAGAAGGTTCCGCACTCAATGAGGCTTGCGCACAGAATACAACAAGCTCAGCAAACGACCAAGATAGTAATAGCCGGTCCAGTATCATGTCCACCAGCTCCGCCGGTACCATGCTATAGAGCGCCTCCACCATTTTGGTGGAGCTATGAAATATGATTAGTGATATCCCGCCTGTTCACGGCTGCCCAAAAGAGAGGAAATGAGGGAGAAGGAGAGAATTCTAGTGGAATGGCCCAGCTTCCTGTTCGAATAATTTCAGAATAGGTAAGTGGGGGGCTGTGCCAACCTCGGTCTCGCCGGATAGGAGTAACAAGGTACTTTACACATTGTCGCCTAAGCACTGCCCTACGATGTGAACTAAAGCTTGGCAAAGTAAGCTGACTCTGCTACTATCGGTAGCATTTGACTGATGTGGTCAATGGCATACGAATACTTGGTTGGATGGATTTAATCTATCTCAAAAAGTATACGAGGGACTGCGCACATGACTGACGACAGACTGACATTGGCCAACGGTCTTAACTATTCCGTTCAAGCACTGGCGAAGAATAGATAATGAGAAACCATAACACTACTAAGATTCCATTTGGGATTTCGAGTCGGCTGGATTAATATTCGCGTACTAGGCAAGTAGGCGCGACCGTCAGCAACTTAGGACAGAAAAGTGCAAGTAGACGAAACTAGTGTGCTACAACCAATGCGCCCGTCAGCTCAAACCATCTCGGAGATAGGAATTCTAGAAACAGACTGGACGACTCTCTCCAAATTCTACGCGAAACTTCCTTACCAGTGATATGGGAAGCTTGGCTTTGGAGTTCCGTGAAGCGGAGAGATAGACGGGGTCTATTTTGAGGACTTCATTGTGGAAACGGAGCCTACATGATTGTCGTTAGGAGCATAGACGATGGCAGGTTTTGCGAAGAGAAACATGAGATACATTGATATAAAAGCGGACCAAACTCTCCAACACTGGTCTATCCATCCATTCATTCTTTTGTTCACTCATTCACTCGTTTTTCAGCGCGATTGCCATTCGTTTCTTCGTTCTCTTCGTTCAAATTCATTCATTCACAGTCCTTGAACGGATTCATAGACCCAATTACTTCATTCGATTATTATTACAATCAAGAATACCTCTTATAACTTCGAAAATCAAGACTTTCAGTATGCGCTTCTCTCTCGTAGCTCTTGCCGGGCTTGCCACGTTGAGTGGCAGGCTGGAAGTAGAGGCCCGAGCTATTCAGGCAGCTGTCGCAGCCCCGGCTAATTCGAATTCACTCGCCGCGAGAGACCTCGGAGTATTTGAGAAGATCAAAAGGCAGCTGACTGAATCGGTCGTTGACGCTGGGACCCCGCCCGCGGAAGTAACCTCGGAGGACGAATCTGTTCAAGATATCGTGGAGAATGCTTTCCAAGCAGCCAAGATCAAGAAACCCTCAACTAAGACCAAGACCAAGACCAAGGCCACTACCACTAAGATAAAGGCTCCTCCAGCGACTAAGACTACTGCGACATCAACTTCGAAGTCTTCCTCCAAGTCCTCTTCCAAGTCTTCGTCTGTGGCTCCTACGTCCAAATCTTCCTCCAAGTCTTCGTCTGTGGCTCCTACGTCCAAGTCTTCCTCTAAGTCTTCGGTTGTGCCCACGTCCAAACTGACCCGGAAAACTTCATCTGTGGCTCCCACGTCTAAGCTGACCTCGAAAACTTCATCTGTGGCTCCCACGTCCAAGCTGACCTCAAAAACTTCATCTGTGGTTCCCACATCTAAATCTTCATCTAAATCTTCATCAGCTACGTCGACTTCCAAAACATCCTCCAAGTCATCGTCTGTAACGTCTTCGTCCAAGTCGTCTTCTGGCCCATCCTCTACATCATCAGTTTCAAAGACCTCATCCAAGTCATCTTCTGGGACGTCAACGTCTAAACCTTCTTCGAAAACCTCTTCTGCGACATCAGTATCGAAGGCTTCGTCCAAGAGCTCTTCTGTATTTTCCATTTCCAAGTCTTCCTCCGCAACTTCCATTTCCAAGACCTCTTCGGCATCACCATCTGTTACATCTGTCTCATCGAAGATTGTTCCATCTGTGACAAAGACTTCCTCTGTTGCTCCCACCCCGACAGCCTGCAGCCCCAAACAAAGCGGACACGTCAAGCGTACAGCATCTGATATTGGCAACGCCGAGAAAGTGTACGATTGGCTCAAGAATGAGGCTGCTGCCAACAGACTGTCGCCTGAGAACATTGTCTTCAACTCGGGCGGAGAAGGCGAGATGATGACCAGGAAATTCTTGGCCAAGAACGGCGATTACCAAACCTACCACACCATTTTCGCTAACCCCAAGTTCTACACTGATCACGCCACTACTATGGAGGAGGTCTTCACGCAGGAGGCAGGCGGAGCTGAAGGTTTGTTGGCTCGCCACAAAGCCCTCGGTCGCTTTGCTAAGAACCCACTCTTATTCTATCTGCATCAGAGTAAGTTTTATCCATCGTCATGATCATAGAGAAAAGAGATCATTGAGGAAACTCTAACGTTCTATTTTTACAGGCCTTGACAACACTTTCCTCTTTGCGGGATTGGGTGAGATGAAATATGCTGGTGAGATCTCTGTCATGAAGGACAACGCGATGAAGCCCGCCGATATAGTCGATACTTGGACTGGTGATATGTTTGGCGAGCCGACAGTGAGCCCAGGTGAGGGCTGCTAGATGTAAGCGCGCTCTAATGCAAATGCCGTTTATGGGGGCACGGCATCTGTCGGTTTGAAGGATTCTTGATTGTTTTATTATTCGTTTGGACTTTTGTTGATTTCATAGTCAGTCATTACCGTTTTATTTTTTACTTACCGCTTAGACTTGAGTCAAATGATCACCTTAATCGATATGTTTCGCATACAAGACAGTGAACGTGACCATATAGTCAGTCACGGAGCGAGTTTTGCGAGTCAACTGGTGGGATACTATTACATTATTGATCTATCAAAACCCAAGAGAAGCCATAGGGCAAAACAACTGTTTGTTTATGCCCGATCTAATAACCAATAGTCCCAAAGACTCTGGTATTCGTCGAAATCACGATGATAGGATGTACTTGGCATTATTCGTGATTACCCCATCTTTATGCGGCATGAACACTTGGTATACAATCGCACAGGCAAAAATCTTCCTTGAAGCCACCCAGGTACAGAAAACGTGGTCCGTATTTCAAGGAGACGGAGGAATGTATGGATAGGTTTGCCTCACAAACGCAACATCTGCCGCTGAAGGTACCTGTCCACCGTCAAATTTAGAGTACGAGATGCTGCCTGTTGTGGGATCAATGTCCTTCTTCAGCATAGGGCACTGATCTATGTCGTGTCTACAGTCGTTTTGCGCGGCTGTGTCCGATCCATAAAGCATAATTGAGTCCCAGTCAAAGTAGCTGTTGACACCGAAATTCGGACGGACATGGAATGCCAGACCAACATCAAAGCCATATCTATGACCAAAGTTTTCGTCTTCGCAAAGTGCTTTCTTGAGTTCGTGATCTGCCAGATGACTGTTGGGCGGATCATTCTTAGCTTTGTTATATGCATTCTGGAAGCCGAATACTCGATCACATCTGTACTCAATGTGCTGATCTCCTGACCAAATGTTTTAGCATCTCTCCTTTAGTTGAAAGGGATTTGGTTCGCTTACTGTCTCTTCGAACATGCTCGTGACCCAAGCCAAAAACATGCCCAATCTCATGTGCAATTCTCCAGGACTCCCCTCTGCTTATCACATCCCCAGAAATGATTAGAGTATGCCTCCCCGCGCGATCATAATTTAGATAACCAGAAGATGCCGAGCTTGACGAAGCACTAGGATCTATTGAGATAGCCAAAGTATCGGCGGGCAGATAACTCGTCCAAACGGTGCGGCCGGGATCTTCGTAGCACAAGACAGGCTGAGTTGGGGTTTTAGCTTCATGGAACGCAATGGCATGCCCAGTGTTTGCGCTTGACTTTCCCCCGAGAGCTTGGGCCCAGAGGCTAATAGCCTGCCCGACGAGGCATTGTGCGGCGTCTCTGGTTTGCTGATCGACGTAGCAAAATCGGATGAAGACACGGTTTATTTTTGGGGTGTATGGCCATGGCTCACCACCCACAGGATACTGGTAAAGGTTGGATATCCATCGCTCTTCAAGGGTGACAGGGAGCGTCATTGTATTGGTATTCATTGTTCCTTTCACGAAAACCGGTGGTGACGGGTTTGACTGCGTAAGAGGGGAAGGCGAAGTCGATGCCGCCGCAGCACCTGATTCCGCGGCTCTTAGGACTGTTGGAGCAGCCCAAACGAGATAGGTCAGACCATGAAGCAAGCTGTCGGCTGATGAGATACTCTTCAAGTGTCGATCTCAGACTCGGTGAGCGTGTGGACTTACCAAATGAAAAAATGTATGCTTTTCATGTTGAAGACCTTTAATGTATTCCAGCGTATGATTGCTATGTGTGTCGAAGTCGGCGAATTGGGGGGTTTCAAGGAAGAAAGTGTGGGGGTGAGATTGTAGAAAGCCTTTAGTAGAGTAGTGACGGTGGTGAGAGGATAGCACCTAGTAACGTAGAAAGAGAGAGGGAAATTTATACAGTGAGAGGACACTAGTATTGCAAACACATAGTAAACATTCACTGAGCGATAGGTTAGTGAGTGTCAAGAGTGATTCAGAAAACGCAGACGCATGCTCTCAGCCTCTCATATTCAAACAAAGCTTAAAGAACATAGGCCATTAGACGCGAGATCTGTAGCCCCAGTGCGGCTCAGTGCGCTGCCAAATGGTGCATTGCGGAGGTAATTTTACGGGGAGTTCAAGCAGGTCTTCCCACATTGAGTGGTTGATGGATTCTAGGTCATCTCAATCGATGGAATCAAGTACATCCCACTTTATATTGAAGCTAGACATGCAGTGGTATATATGATATAGTGTTGGATAGCTAGAGCCCCGCCACGCGATTGAATCGAGCGTTTGCTTTCACTCACGAATCGCTTATAGCATGAGTCAGCGCGCTCACATCTATACAATCCTATCAGGATATAGATATTTGTGCACCTGCAAGTATTAATAGATAAGAGGAGGATATGCGCGCCAGTCCTAATTACCACAACCGTGTGGTATGTGTGTTTCGAGTCCTAAACAAAACACAACATGGACATTTGCTGTTAATGCAAGCTGGTCCCGTTTCCGGAAATCGTCTCAAGACAAAGTACTTAATGCGTGCTTTTTCCACTCATCCCTTGTTGGTTGTGTTGGAAGCAAAAAGCTCTGAACGAATTCCGCGGTGCGGTGTTCTTATGCGTGGGCTGCTGCTTAAATTGAGTTATGATATGTACTACAGTTTCCATCCAGCACATAAAAGGGGAGTTAAACATTATGACTCCTTACTGTGTAGTGTTACTGTAATAGAAAATGAACTTCTGAGACATAGTCACTGCGCCTGTAAGTGCTGCTTGGACCTAAAAGTTGGAAACTAACCCTAGCTCTACGAGACTGGTCCGCTCTATCATTTACCGGATTTCCACTGTACACTACTTTGACGAAGCATTGTACTTGTTGTCCTTCAATCTAATAAAAATTGCTCAAGACCTCAGAAGTCGACTATATTATCACAGCCAGAAAGATTTGAGGCACCCAGCCTGGGCCGGAGGGTATGGCAAAAACAAAAAACATACAACAGCAGGTATTCGCCAGTGGTCACCCACCTGACTACTAATCTGCCGGTAACTTGCTTAAATATGGCTGAGCGAACGGGAAGCCTTGTTCTCAAGTTCCTATGATCGTATGTGAAAGTCAACCGCAGTTTTCGTCTTATGTAGCTTGAGTGCGAAGCAGTAGTCTCTCATGATCCTGTGGTAATAGACATCTACCACGACACATAGGTCAGGGGCATGGAAAATTATTAAGACCCCAGCATTCTTTTAACATGGAACAAATAAAATGTTTCGAACCTAGGTACATTCACCTTTGTTGTTGTTCTCAAGGGCGGTGATGTGCAATATATCGCTAGGTAGTGCATAAAGCACATCGGAGAGCATTCAGGGAAATATGAACATTCTGTTGCATATATGTAAATTTATACTCAAGTCAGATAGTAGAGATTTTTCCTAATGCACTATTGACTATAAGTGTTTATGCCCCATCATATGCGCCGAACCAGTCCAATTATCAAACAGGATGAAGCAATGAACTTCATACTTTCCCCATCGATTCGGCTACTGCATCGCCTGAAATTAAGATAAGCATTTTTCATAATAGCAAGATAGTAATATTTTCATCTTGGCGTACGAATTGATCTGGCTATTCACTAGATCTGTTCTCCTTCGCACCACTGAACGTATGCACAGGAAGGGCAGTATGCGATCGCCTTGTGGCGTATTTCTAGGTCTTACTCGTTCGGCATCAAAATGACAAAGCACATGGTAGGTTTGCGGAACACAAAGTATGAACAGAGTTTCGAAGTGGGAGCTCCGTAGACGAGGGTATCGCGATGACGATGTATCATCGGAGACGTTGACGGGGTAATAGGTGTGGGAGTTTTGTATGTATAAAAAAGGCGGACACTTTTGTCATGTCGACACAGTACTCTGGTATCGGCAAAGTCATCTTCGTCCACTAGTTTTCCCGCATATTCACTTGATTATTCCCACCAAGGGTCAGAAACGGTAATAACAGCGACTGCGACAACATGAAGACGTCAATTCTCGCTCTCGGTGCCGTCCTCAGCAGCGCTATCGCGGCGCCTACCACGCTCGGTGCACGACAGAACTCAACCTGCGAGTCCCCATCACTTTTTTATTGCTTCCAAGAAGACGGCTGTACACGAATGCCCAACTTTTCGTCCTGCAGCGGTGGCGAAACGGGGTATTGCCACCCGCCAACCCTTGGTGTAAATCTTGCCCTGCCTAACGGCTTGATGCCTAGCTTGTGCACTGGCAGAAAGTTTAGGAAGAGATATTACGTCCTCCTTCAATATTTACAAAGCTATTGAGCGTAGTGGTGATTCTAACTGGGCTAGACAGGGTTGATGGAAGTAGAAAGCCTTGTAAGAACCCTCCCCTTTTTTTATAGCAGAGGGCGACGAGCACACTATAGTTCTTAACTTTAACACTAGAAATTTGTATATCTCTACTAGATTGTTAGGACGTTATATATATTACTACTTCAAATGCGCAGTCAGTACAAGACAATTGCTAAACCGAAGGTTGAAACACTAAGGTTCTAATTCCAGGAGGCCTATTTGGGTGAGCTACTAGTAGTAGAACGATGAACAAATGTTTCGCCCAAATTTTTTTTCCGTAATCACTCGTCCTATTGCAGCTCTGTCGATTCAAATATTCCATATGCGTGTTGTATAATGACTTCTATCTGCCACATATCAATACATGACATAAAGCTTGCTATGTCTCAGCGAAACTGCTACTTAGGTAGTATATCACTACAGGATTAAATATGTGTGATGTGGGTCTCTTGGATAATTCTCTGGTTAGGTATCGCCTGTCTGGTGTTCGTGACTGTACTTGCGATATAAAGTCATCTTGATCAATAAGACCCGGCATAGCACAAGTACGATAACAGAGATTAGTCCAGGGACTCGCGGCTCTGATTATCAGTTAATGATATGTGCTACTTGCGACACCGAAATACATAAATAGAGATGGATTGCTGATGGAGTCGGCCTGCTATGATGTTCAAGCGCGAAGCCCAAAAACGCAGTATTACGACATGGTACGGCAACCAGTCGACCCCTACGATGGAAATTCAGAGATATCTAAGACAATGACCAACCCTTCTGACCAGGCTTATACGCACGAAAGATATAATTTTAGATTTTCGCTAAGTCTTTGCGTGAAGGATGCGAGATGGGATCCTTGTACATATCACGTTATGGGTTAGTAGTATTCGCCCTGCTACTCGAGAATGGTGTATATAAGGAGCAACTGGCTACTGGCAATAAGTCCTACCTCTTGAAGATTTTATCGGGTTATTCCAAAGCATAATATTATTGCGTGCGAAAGTTTCATTTCCAGCCTCATCTTATTGCACCCAGCTATACATCACGTCCATATTAACATATTACCAATAACCAACAGATAACCCCCTCTGCTCACATCTGTCCACTATTTTTTAGAGGACAACCATGGCCCTACAGCCGATCTTCAAACCGTTTACTAGTCGACCGGCGGCCACAGTCCGACAGAATGCGCCATCACAAGTTCATGCAGTCTGTATCTTTAATCCCGCGCGATAACTCATGAACTCATCTAGCGTACAGATCATACGTGACCAATTTCCTATTACCACATGGATATTTCTCGGCGCCCTCATTCAAGGCTTGTTGCACATCATTCTACCCTATCGCAATATTGTCCTGGTTCTTCCTGTAATCCTGATTATAGCCTCTCAGGCCATCAACACACTTCTCCAACTAGCAGGCATAACCACTGTTCCAGCCCTCAAAACCATGATCCCGCACCGTACAACGGTAGCTTTTCCCTCTTCTGAAACGGGACAGCAAACCTTTGGCGACCGCCCAATCTGCATGATTCTTCTTTCCATTGTGTCGCATCACCCTCTCGGGATGCTTGCCCCAGGATACAAGGAGACCGGCGATCGTATGGATGAGATGCTCCAAGATCTCAATGCTAAAGCGACTAAACACGGATTCCTCGGTGCTTCGGCATGGATCAACACAGAGCGCACTACATCGAATCAGACCGCAATTATGCTTTACTTTGAGAACGAAGAGCGTGTACACGCCTACGCCCATGGTCCCCTGCATACGGCTACCTTGCAGGGTTGGGTAAAAGCTACAAAAGGACGCCCGTGGCTGGGAATCATGCATGAGATATTCCTAAGTCCTGCTGGAGGTTGGGAAGGAGTATATGTAAATTATCATCCTACTGGTAGGTGTAATGCGTGCAGTCCATGTCCTTGTATGATGGTATTAATCACTCTTGCAGGTCTTGGAGCGACGTCAAAAGAGGTCATAGGACCGGATGGAGAGACGAGGTGGATCAACCCTTTGATCAAAACAAATGGGAAGTTGTTGTATAGTAAAGGAAGGATGGGAAGGGAAGTTGAAGAGAAAGAGTGGTTAGAGTTTGAAAAATTGGTGGGGCAGGACGGCACAATATACAGGGAGGGCAAGTAAACCAAGCAACAAGCAGTAGAGTAAGCTATCAACATTTCAACATTAGAGTTTGTTCAGGTATATCAATTACATGCGTGTCAGCAGAAAACGCAACTAGAGATTTACTACTACCACTTAGTTAGGGTTCGTCTTAATGCTACCATATATTTGTGAATTCGTTTCATAGATTTGAGACCATATGTTCTTTTCCAACCGGAGTACGAAGAAAACAATCTTGGAAGGTAAATTTTCTCACGACATAAAGGAATTATCCAATAATCAATAATGAATCATTGATGGAGATATTCTACTCATTAGACGGTCTAGGACCTTGCATTGCTTTGTCCAAATGCTCGCGCTACAATGGCTGGCGGCTTCTGACCAACTAGCGCACGTGACATACGGTGTGAATAGGTCCTGCCTGGGGCTCACGAGCAAATCATGGCGTGGTTATGTACTTCAAATGATTTTCCTGCATTTTTTGTGTGATGAAGAACGATTGTAGCTTGCGAGTGTGAGTTCATTGCGATCAATAGAATTAAACAGTGCTTTCATTTCATCCAGACATCTGGAAGCATGTCTTACGTGAGAGAGCCATTTTAGACTAAACTGTATTTAGCCTAGTAGAATTGTATGAACACTCCTTTTCTTTCAAACTGATACGAGATGGCAACTGCCACCCCACATAACGCATCGATCATAGAGAGTGTCAGATAAATATGCAACTCACTGCTACTGTTCGTGAAGCAGTGGCGCCACACCCCTTGGACGATCTGTTACCCGTACCCGAAGGTGCGCACAACAACCCAGTCACGTTCGAGGTCGACTTCGGCGAGGGCTTTGACTGCGATTGGTCGCAGGTCGATTACCGCTGCCCAGAAGAACTGTTTCCTGATTTGCCAGTTACTATCCCCACTCACGTCGAGCTCCCATACTTGAATCGAGAAGACAAGTTACTATTGGCACAATCATGGGTATTTTATGGTTTGCTCTCCAACATCTTTGGCAGATGCATAAGGAAGCAAGATGTATTCTCCAACAACCGCTTGTGCCAGCACAAGCTTATCGGGCTGCTTCGCCCCTGGCATAGAAATCTGTGTTTACAGAGTAAGAATGATCAAAATCAGTATATCCAGCAATCGCGAGAACTGCTGCGTGCGGCAGCCGTCATTATAGACCTCCTAGATGCATGTCCGACGCGAGACAGGGGTCAGGAAGCAACGGAACTCGATTTTCCCGTAGCATGTACCATTTTATGCGTTAAACTCTTCATCGAGTACATGTGCGAAGTTTTGGATGCGCATGTTTTTAGGTCGAGGACTCCAAACCTACATCATTCTCGGGAACCTTGGTTCCAGAGCAGTTTGAAAGTAGCCGATAATGTGGTCCACGCGTATGATGGAGACTTTCACCAGGTTGATACTTTCGAACAACGGACTACATACTTCCTGGCAATGGAACCAGGGACTGACTTTGCATCGACCTGCACAACCCGCCTTTTGCGAAAGTGGTTTGATGAGCACGGCTGGTGTCTGGCGGTTGTCCGTTCTATGGGCAAGGAAAAATATAGCACCTGGTATTACCTTGCCCGGATCGCACGCTTTGAGAAGCCTGGCAAACATTACGAATGCGAAAATGAGCAAGTTTGTAGAGCATATGATTTGACAAGTCAAGAGCGACAACTTTATCAGCCGAAGCATAGTGTCACTTGCGATGGAAGTTGCCCTGTACTCCCAAATTTACTAACTGAATTTGAGACAAAGCTCCATAATATCATTCATGACAACAAGATACCAATGCTTTCCATCAAAAAAAGCGACGAGGATCTCAACCTTTCCGTGGAAGCCTATGATGGCACACAGAGGTATACCGCCATTTCCCACGTATGGAGTGATGGTATGGGAAACGATCGAAACAACCAGGTGCACCGGTGCCAGCTTCACAAGATTGCCTCTGAGCTGGAAACACTCCGGAGAGAACGGGTCCGAAACTCTTGGATGAACGGTTGGTCGATGTACGTTCGTTTATTGAATATCTGGCCCTTTCGGCACGAATCTAAGCTGCTATTCTGGCTGGATACCATTTGCATACCTCCCCGGTATAATCCGAATATTAGCGACCAGCCAATGTCCCCTCCCGGAACGTGACCCCCGAGACTGACTCGTTCAGACAGTAATGAATGTGATACAGAACCCGAGGACAATCAGACATCATATCTCACTCCACTCGCACCTAGGCAGATACTTCGAAACCAGGCAATGAGGCACATCACTCCAATCTTCCAGGCTGCACAGCAAGTTCTGGTGTTAGATTGGGAGCTTGGGCAACTAGATCATCCTTCGAATGACCTTGTGTCGGCGATGATTTTAGGAGGCAAGTGGTCTCATCGCGCTTGGACCTTTCAAGAAGGCTCTTCGGCTCAGGCTTGTCGTTTTAAGCTCGGTGGTGGCGCGCCCGCTTTTCTTCGAGACATGGGATCACGTGATCCAAGGCTGTGGGATGCTAGAATTTTCGACGACGGGGAACCTCTGCGATCAAGTCTGAGTACTGAACTCAAGAGGGCTTCTCGTAATCTCTTGCGTATTAAACAGCCAATAACACCCATCGAAAGTCAGATTAGCCAATTCTGGGTACCACTGAAGTCTAAGCTTGTGGACCAATTAAACGAGAACCGCAAAAACCTGACAAGCGATGGATGGTTTGTCACGGTCACTTCAAAGGAGAGAGACTATCATCTAAGACGTTTGGAGACGCTCGTTCATGTATGGAACGATCTGAGGGGACGTAACGCCACTAGACCGACCGATGCGTTTATCATCTTCGCAAATCTCCTTGACTTCGATGCAACAGCTTTGAACAAGTTAGAAAGCCGCTGGAAACTACCTGCCATTCTGAAGAGCTGCAAGATAGTTCCGTTGTCACTTATGTTCAACACACAGACAGCGATATACAAGTACAGTCATATTTCGCAGCGAACAGAAATCGATGGCCAAGCACACGATACCGAGGATAACATCATCAGCAACATATGGCCACGGCATTCATTATGGATACCATCAGAAATCAGAGGTGATTCATTGCGTGGTGGCAGCGCCCTTGAAGTAGTTGAAGAAGAAGCGACAGCAACACTCGCAACTTCTTGCTGGTCACATCTGACTATCTGGGTGGAGAAGTGGGAGTATCGGCACCTCGCTCTGACCTCTGAGAACCCCAATTATGGCGAGTTCAATTCAAGAACGCTGAATAAATTACATTTAAGCGGTGAAGGGGTAGACAACATGTTTGTCATTGAGTGTTTCCTGCCACATCGTAGGTTAAAACGGAGTACTTGGCTGAAAGAGCAATTTAATGAACCTCCGCGACCCGCGTTCGGACCGCGAATCACCGAAGCTGATCGTTCAAGGCTATATCAGAAATGCAAACGCGAGTTCAACAAAGGCCAGAAGGTTTTATACATTCTGGATATGAGCTACGGAATGGACACCATAATTGGGTACCGCGGCCGGGGTGCTCGCTTCAGTGTGCTCGAGGATGATGGCACAAACATTCGCGTTGAGTATGATTGTCCTGTGAAGATCTGGACTCTCTGGCAGTGGGATTATCACCATGCACGCAAAGACACAGCCGATACGCCTAGTAATATGGTGGAAATCAAAGCCGAGAAGTTCTATAGCCAAAAGGAGAAACGGGAGATTTACGTCAAGAACGGTAAGCTCTGCATTACTCCCGTTGCTTCAATGACAGAGCATTTCATCACACCCATCTTTCGAAGATCTATGATGTCCTGACTTCACTTCGCTGATACTTTGCTCCTACAGATGATCGTCCTCACACCAAACTCACGTCAATAGAGCTTCGCAAAGCTCACCTTGTTACCCCGTTCACGGCTTGCTTATACGTGGGATTCATTACTGCTGGTATCTCTGTCTGTTGTGCAGAAAGTGCGCTCTCCCAACTATGCCGTGGGCATGACATAAACACCTGTTTTGTCATCCCTATAGGACCGTCTTTCGTAGTAGGATACGTTGTAGGTGTCCTTTTGGCTCTTGTCAGCTACAAAGGGTATTACCGGTGGCGAACACGGATTTGGCTGCGTAATTATGGCTTGTAGCAGTTGCAAGCGACGGTTTTGCGTATATTATGAAGAGCTTCCAAGGAAACTATCACGCCGTATGGGGACAAGTTGTTGTTGCCTACAGGCATTTCGATATACTAGATGTTAGGGTGGTAGGCTCGACGTGCAGTGTCGTGATTGGCCAGAAATCTCAACTGGCTGTCCGCTGATGGAGGGGTAGCGATCTACCTTTCAGGCACCCCGTCAAAGGAATCAATATATAAAATATCGTCTTATCCCCGTTACACAAGTGTAATTCAATTTTGGGATAATTCCGTGTCACGATTGCCATGTCCCAATTCATACCTTACCTTCCCATCGCTTTGTTCGCAGAATCTCTTCGCTTGCGAAAATCACTCTTACATGCCGTTGCTAGCCCAGGAACCCCAATCACTGCAGTTACTGGTTGTATCAAAGATATCGACTTGTTATGGAACTTTTCCACAAAGGATCTCCTAGCGAGCTCGGATGGATCTTCCTGGGTGGCGACCAGCCGACGTCACGGCAATAATTTTCCACTCGTTAACACTGCACTACTCACACAACTCGGCTTGATTGGTCGCTCACGAGAATCGACTGAAGTGAACGAAGACGCGCATCGCTCGACTGTGTTACATATCACATATGTTACACCGCTCGAGAAGCCTCCAGCCACCGACTCCGGGTGGGCTCGATTGTGGCTGTACCTGGAGATCACCATCTTACTGGTAATAACGATTGAAATGTACAAGTGTGCCCTATATTCCGGCGCGCTTGCGCTTATATGCATGACACTGGGGATCCTTTTACTCAAGATCATTCAAACCTACACTAGTTTCGTATTCGGAAATCGACAAGCGATTGCTCTGGACTCGCAGCTCACCACCAAGAGCGGCGCCGCCACCGACGTTCATGTTGTAGCCGAAAACTGGAACGCGACAGAGCTTGACGTCCTTGTTGGATACTCATCACACTTGCGCGCGCTCACGAACATTGTGGTTCAAGTACGGCATCGGAAGCTTCTTCGAACAATCTGTCGATCACTATTGATAGTGCTTGCAATCCAAGCAGCTGCACTGGCTAGCCTGTCTGGAGAGTCTCAAAATCGTGAGAGAGTTCCTTCTACTCTAGTCTGGCTATCTTGCTATTTGGTTCTTCAGTTGCCACGCCAGATATTTCTGAGACAGCATCCCTCCGCAATGTTGCAAGATTTACCAACCGAGGTTCATAAAGCAGAGCCTCTCGTGTTCCCCTCACGACGGACGGCACTAGCATTCATCGGAGCTATGCCGATGACAGAGCCACGTGCAGGACATTGGGATTGGCTTGGAGGGTTCGTGCCTGCAAATAAGAACAGGCAGCAATTGGAAAACCTGAGTGTAGGGGCGACCCTAATGGCAGGGTTCAGTGACATGGAGACAGGGAACTTGACAGACCAGAAAACAAAGACTATGCTAAAGAGCATACACACCGCAAGATCTAGTAGCAATTACCAGCAGCTGTCCAAGGCGTTTTGCGTTGAAGTAGGACTTCTCTAACACGCTATGCGAAGCTTTTTTCGCGGCAGTTAGCTAACGGCTGAGCAACAACTTTTACTGATGTACCAGGGATGTATTAGAACAATACTCATATTCTTAAGATTAGAAATTCATTCTATAGAAAATAGTCAGTGCACAGTGCCCTTTGGTACTCGATGTGTTTACGCCGTGTCCACGCAACGCGACGTAGAAGCTTCATTTCTCAAACAAAAAATTGCTCCTCTTTATGTTTCAGACAAATCTTTTCGTGTAAAATTGATGCATCCTATTGGGCTGTTGGTGTTGATCGTAGTGTCACAACGCATGGTATGAACTCAGTAAATTAGACCTAGAGGGTAATAAATAGACACGAAAAATAGGAGTGCGACTGTCAGTACGCGAAATGCAACTACCTACCTAGAATTTATTCAATCCTTTAAACTTGATCGGCATCCATGGAGTAGCCGAGTAGCTATTTGAGTATTTAGTATTCATCGTCTCATGGTTTTGTTGGACCTGAATTGGGTTAGCGTACATTCACGGATACCTACACCGCATGAATAATCCGAGCCCCTCCCCTCCCCCTCCGACAAGATCTCCTGTACAGCTCCTCTATCGCTTGGACTGCTCAACCTGCAACGCCAAGATCAACAATGTCCACCACGACGTACTCACCATCGATGAAGTGGGGATCTTTACCTCCAGAGATCAGATGCATGATCCTCAAAGCGTTGATCGACGAGGGAAACGCGGCATACTGCGCCACTGTATGTCAAGAATGGCGAACTGCCATCGAAAAACACAACTTCCATTCTCTCACTCTTACATCCAAGGACATGCCCATCATTGAGTCAATAGATTCACACACATTTAGCCTCATTCGCTATATCTGGTACCGTATCGAGCTCGAAGAGTACGGTTGTCCAGCCTGTGACCTATATGAATCTGAAGAGGAGCTCGAAATCAACAAAAGAATCGTGAGAAGCTCGCTATATGAGATGCTAGACGCACTCAGCAAGCATCCACTACGTGGGCATCTGACACTCGATATCACTATATTCTCTCCTTCCGATTTGCAGCATCACTTCCAGTACCTAAGTTTCGAACCCGCAACCGCACTCTACTCAAGGAAACAGCCGCAACCCGAACCTCGCAGCCGCTCGGGACATGGCCCAATCTCGGTAAATTCACTTGTTGGGCCCATAACCAGACTTTTTTCAACAAGGGAGGATTATGATCTTGATAATGACCGTAGTTGGTCCTCCATGCCCCAAGCTCCCTGCGTTACCCGTCTACTGCTGCGACGGCAGACGCGCCGTCAATGGTATCCAATAAACGTCGGAGACCTGCTAAACTGTCTCCCAAACACAGATGAGTTGTTCTATGAGCCATGGCGGGGATGGTGGGGGTTCTCATATCCTTCCGTAAAAATATGTAAGTATTTGACAGCCCCGCCGAACCCCACACAGACTCTAATCGGACTGCTAACCCGTCGCGAAAGCTTTGAGACTCTTCTTGAGGCAAATGATATCCAACATCAAGAAATTAACTATATTCCTGAATTCGCCTGAGCCAATGGTATCTGCACATATGCCCGGTATCGATGCTTCCTGGGAGCAGGGTATGATAATAAATCACGCGCCGAGCCCAGACGTCACTGAGTACGTCGCCGAAGCGAGCCTTGGTTTGCAACATCTATCAGTGGCGTTTTTAGTTGACGCGCGTTTGTTTTGGCAGAATTGCCAGCAAACTTGGACATGGGACCAACTCACCACAATATCACTCACCTCTCGCGACCTTGTGCCGAATCAAGCACGAGAGAAGATCAGCAACTTGTTTTGCGCGGCAGCACAAACATCTAAGAAGATGTCGAAGCTTCAGATTATGGAGCTCTGGAATGCAGACTCAGAACATGCCGCTGTTTTTCGGTACAAGAGTGGCAAAGCTGATAGCAGCATCACCTGGAAGGGTAATTGGGAATTGAACTTCGAGCCCAGGGTCATCGAGGCATGGAAAGTTGCCGAAGGTCTTGGTCGCACTGAATACTTGTCAGTTCACGAAGAGTTGGTGGAGCTTCCCCAGCTTCGATCTCAAGGGGATGCAATATTTGGACTAGGACTTGAGATCGAGGTAGCGTGCGCTGTTTCGGTCCAACAGATGCGGAAAGAACACTTGCCACCTACCCTATTCTCATCCTGAGACAGTAACTGAATGTTCTCGATGGGTTTTCTACTCGATATCATGATGCACAACAGGACTGATTAACAGATGAGGAACTGAAACAGTTGATTTGATTTACAGCTACAGTTCTGACCGAAACTATCGAGAAAGAAAAGTTGTGGGGTGCGTGAGGTATTAGAATCAGGAATCCTATGAACAGAAGCCCATAGGTCGGAGGAAGAGACCATTCATCTGCGAGAGTTATAGTTTCCAATTTCCCGTCTTATTGTATAAAGTATCTCTCACTTCTTTCATCTTCACTTCCTTAGGAAGCAATGATTGGGTCAATGGTGCATATATCTGACGCTGTCCTCACAGATTTTCTCTCGTACCATTAAATTACTTTCCCTTTACTGTAAGCTCTCCATACTATCTAAGTCTAGGAAGCAAAGATATTCTCCAAAGGGCCACCAGCAGCAAACATTCCACGCACATCTTCAACGATAGCATCAGGCCTCTCCCACGCAGCAAAGTGACCACCACGACCATGCTCCCTCTCCAACACAATCGGACCCAGCGTCTGATTCCACAGCTTAGGCAAGACAACAAGATCATTCTGGAACCTAGAGATGCCCATAGGGACGTCTACATATGCAGCGGCAGCAGCAAAGGCTGGTGGGCTGTCATTCACCATGGCGTAATACGCATTGGAAGACGCCTCTGGGCCAGCTGTAGAGAAATAGTAGATGCTGACCCATGTCAAAATCTCTTCGTCGGTCCACGCATAGTCATCGCTCCAGTCTTTTAGCTTTTCGTAGATCCAGGAGAGGAGCGCGACGGGGCTGTCGCGTAAGCTGTAGCCGATGGTCGTTGGACGGGTGGACTGCACGGTGAAGTAACCTTGGCCGCTCGACATGAATTTGCCGGTTCTTGCTAGGCATTGTTGTTCGGCGTCTGTCAAAGACGTTGACTGGAGTTTTGCGTGTAACTCCGGGTGCTGTTCTTTTGTGGGTTCGGCTGGTGCGGGTGTATTGGTGTGGTAGGCGGTGAATCCGGATGAGCCATATTGTTTAGCCATATAGCGGGAGACAAGAGATCCTACATCTCCTGCCTGTACGACTATTGCGAGTACGTCATGTCAGTCCGAGGCCTCTAAGGGTTTCAAGATCAGAATGTAATAACTCACCATATCGGTCGTAACCGAGTGTCTTCATCAACTTGTGGTATACCTCGGCATGATGTTGAAATCTGAAACCTTTCTGCTCAGCGCGAAAATGGTTTTTTGCGTCAGTTATTTCCAGCCATCTATGCGCATATCTGCTATAGAATGATGTATATACTCACCGTGCTACGCGAAGAGAACCCAAAGTCCACCAAACTAGGCGCCACAACCTCAAAAAACGGTCCTTTATCGCCTTGGCCTCCGGTCAAGCCGTCAATGATCTTCGTAACTTCGATGAAACTTCCAGGCCATCCATGCAGGAAAAGAAGGGGAACAGCATTCTTGCGCTGGCTTTTCTTGTGGACGAAGTGGATGTCGTATGTATGACCGAGACTGTCTACGGGGACTGATACCCGATAGTGTGGCAATAGGTTGAGTTGCTTCTCAACCTTGCGCCAATCGTACCTACACAGTAGGTCAAAGTCAGTACAGCTTGAGCAATTCGAGTCCATAATATTTTAATGGGCTCTCAGAACGCTGCGATAAATGGCGTATAAGCATACGTACTCTTTCTCCCAAACCTGGGCAAGGCGCTTGATCTCGCTGACCGGCGGTCCCTGTGCCCAAGATGTGCCGTCGAAATCAGCCGCATCATAAGGAAAATCAGTCAAAGCAAGCTTCTGCTTGAGACGTTCGATGTTTTCATCAGGAACATTGATCTCGTAAGGTCGTGGGGCTGACATGTTGTGATGGTGCAGGGTGGATGTGATGTGTGGTAGGCAATGGGGAGACGTAGGGGGGAGCTCGAGAACAAAGGAGGAAGGCACGAAGTGACTTGAGTACTGGCCCTGCGATCGAGCGAACCGAGAATGCTATCGGACGTGGAGAGACAAGACAAGCTTTATATAGAAAATTTCGACTTATTGGATCCCAACTTGGACTCTCTATCTCGTGTACAAACCCAAAGCAAGCGAGGTATATCTTATATCCACAAACATACTAGCGCCGTCTCAACTTACGCTGTAGCCAATCACAGCGAGCACGTTGGCGCATTCCTTTCTGAACCAACCAATGAACTGAAAGACTGTCAGCCGTGAGGGACTTTGGATCATAGACGTCGACCCACTTATCGTACAAAAGCTCAGCCATGACAACCTGAATATTCACCAAGTGGTACGGAAGCTGCCAACATCACATTTGATCTGATACGGGACAGCTCATGGATGTGCCTACGAAAGCGCGCTGTGGAGCGAAAAAGCAACGCCCGGGAGCCAGACACATCAAACGCGTTAAAAGCGGCTGTTTGACTTGCAAGTAAGTGAAGCTCATATATATTTCTTCTTCCTTCGCACATCCTCGCCCTAAAGGAGATATTTTGAAAGAGGAAAATTCGAAGAGTCACGATTCGTACACGTAGATAACAGGCCCCCCTCCTTGTCCTTAGAATCCGCCACAAGAAATGTGACGAAAAAAGACCATCCTGCACTCAATGCCTGACATTATCCCACAACTGCGAGTTCTCTACATCAACAGCAACAACTCCGCCAACTACGCCGCCCTCGTTCACCACCACCGCTACGACTCTCGTTCAATCCCCCCTCACCACACTCCCCTACCACCAACACCAGAACAACCAAACAACCCTAACCCACTTCTCCTTCTTCCGCGAAGTCTGCGCCCCAGAGTACTCCCTCTTCTATACTTCACCAATCTGGGAACCTTTGATTCTGCGCGTGATATTGCACGAGGAATTCGCATGGCACGCTGCGTTGGCAATCAGCGCGTTGACGAGATCGCATTATGACTCCTCTTTTTCTTCCAGCTCCTCGTCATCTCCCGCCGCGACTAGCAGTACGCAGGGAGATAGGTTAGATGATGCGACGTCACCACATGCCTTCGCGAACTCGCACTACACACTCGCTCTCCGTCTGCTGAACGCGCGGCTTGAGAGAGAAGGGTGGGATGCCGCGGAGATGGCGGTGCTGGGGAGTGTGATGTTTGTTAACATTGAGTTTTTGCGAGCGGGGGCTGGAGGAGGGGCGGGGGGACGGAAGGGGAGGAGTTTGGTGGGTGTGCATGTTGAGGGCGGTTTGGGGGTGTTGAGGTGTGTTATGAGGGAGGGAAAGAAGAGGGCGACGAGGTTGGTGGAGGGTTGGGATGTGTTGGAGGATGCGTTGGGGGTTGTTAGAGGGCAGATTGAGGGGTTGGGTGGAGGGGGGGAGTCGAAGCTTTGATTGGGGTTCGGTTTGTGTGATTATGTCGACTTGCTGATCTGAGCGCTGGGGTCGAGGAGTGGGCTCGTGTATTGGAATCATGGTATCGTATTTTATAAAGTTCTTTGGCTATCAACTCGCTGCGAACGCAGAAAAAGAAACAGGGGGAGGTCTACACTCCTCTTTTGAATAATACATCACCACCCGTGATCCCACTCTGCCCCGACTTGGCCGTCTTCAAAAGCCCATGGGCATACAGATCGGCAATCAACCCATACAACATACCATCGCAACCCTTCGCGGCCATGAAATCCACCGTGACAGGCAAATACTCCACATGTCCAGTGATGGTCGAATTATACGGCGCTTCGCCAATGGGAACCACAAAATCAGGGGCGTCGGACATCCCAGAAATGGAACCTTTGCCAAAGCCAAAAGGTGGACGTGGCTGGGGGCGGTAAAGGTTGCGGTAATTGGTCGAGTTCCCGTCGCTGCCGACGTACATTAGGAGGGAGTCTGAGCAGGTCGAGTCCACGGGTGCGAGGACGGTAGAGTTGATCCAGGACATGAAAGCGGTTTTATTGGCGTGGGCTTCGGGGAGGGTGGCGGTGGTTGATTCACCCCATGCCCAGCGGAGGAGGGGGACAGGATTGACGAAGGGGCGGCGCCCTGAGTGTGCTGCGGCGTAGTCGACGTAGAAGGGATCACGGACGAGCGGGACTTGCTCCTGCGTTATCAGCGTTGTGTAGGTTATGTTGAGGAGCTGCTCGAGGGGGGTGGCGGTTGGGTTGTCGGTGGACCATGCGGTGGAAATATTGAAGGGGGATGTGGTGGCATTGAGGAAGGAGGTCACGTTATTCAAGAACTCGATAAGCAGGGTGTTTCCGACGGTATTGGGGGCGGTTGGCCATGACACTGTGCTAATTTTGGTAGGGTATGAGGTGGAGATTGTAATGTTGCCTTTGTACATGACCTCTGCTGTCTTCTTCCAGATCAGAGGGTCTTTCGCGATGAGACCCGCCGTGTCGAGTGTGGGGCTCAGTGGCATCGTGTGCTCGAGCGATACCAGGCCATGAGATGGGCGGTTTCCGTACAATCCCTGGACTTGGGCTGGACCGCGAACGCTACCTCCAGTGTCTGATCCAAGAGCTACATCTAGCCATTCGTACGCAGCAGTACCAGCACCACCACCTGATGAACTGGAAGACGTGTCTTGATATCCATCACCTCGCGGATTAAAAGCCTCGTGGTAGTCAACCCAATCTGCTGTGGCCACTTCACCATTTGCAAATTGAGATGTGATCATCTTCCCAACAATGATTGCTCCAGCTTCAATCAGCCGCTGTACGGGCGTGGCAGTGTTCTCAGCAGGCGGGTACAGCCAATACCAGGCGCGGTTTCCATTCGAAGTGCGGAGTCCCTTGATATCGTAGATATCCTTGATACCAATACGAACACCAGCCAATGGCTTCTCCTCAGTCGCCTGGTGATACAAACGAGATGGAACGGCAATAGCAGACTTTTGGCCCACCACACCGGCTGGAAGAACTGAGTACGAGCCGTCGTCTTTGCCACTGGCGATGCAGGACTCAGTGAAGGCGCCCGTAGTGTCGGCATACAGCCTCCAGGCTTCATAGATTTGGCCAAGAGCATTCAAGAAGTAGGGACCTGGTGCTAGTTTCGCTTCTCCGGTGATAGCGGTAGCTGAAACGTTACGGATCTGGTAGGACTCGCTGTTTGTTGACCCTTGGGTGTATATAGCTGTAGAAGTCAGTGAGCATTACGCCAACAAAACCTTTCGAAGAATTACAGACCTTCCAAGAATCCATCTTGAAAAACATCGTCCTCCTGTGAGTACTTCGCGGCGGCAGAAGCAATGTCACTCTCGTGGCACTCGGCGCATTGAACGACAGTTATGGGCACAAATGACTCGGTGCCGAACAACTGCTTGCACTGGGTGACATCGATTGTAGCAACCGACTTGGGCGGAAGGAAATACGATATATCCCCCAGCTCAACAGTAAATCCGGTCGAGGTGACAGCTGCGGTCGCAATATTACTATACAGCAGTGCTGCAGCACCGAGGCTCTGGAAGATGGCCATTCCTGTATGCTGACCGGGACGGTGGGCAGGATGGAGACAAGGCAATGCGTGGGCCTGTCCCCGCGGATGTAGGAATATATACGTTTAAGTAACTGACGTTATTTGGACTCGTAGCTTACTCCGATAGTAAGAATTGAGATGCACGCACACCAACTGGGTGCTAGTAGATGTTGAACAAGCAGGCATGTCACGGTTCCGGCTTTATCTCCCATATCACCAAGTAGCCAAGCGCTTCTTTCGTCCTGCTTGTACAGGATATGGAGGCCCGCGAGCCTCCGACTCATGAGTGATTGTAAGTTATGACAAAGATCATCATTCCTAACGGCACGGTATCGAGGGAATCAGGGAATAGAGGCCGAGGCGACGAGATGCCTGCGAGCACGTCTATCTGCATGATAGGCACACATCGTAAGTGGCGTTACCTAAGATGAATTACTGGAATCCCGAAAACATGGCAGGCGACTTGCTTGGAACGACAAACGCCCCCTCTTGAAGCCGATAAGGTTGGGGAAGGGGAATAGTCGGTGTGGAGTTGTGGAGTGGAGTTGGATTGGGCACCTCGATACGGTATAGCGGCCTGTCAAGTTCCCCACATGTTTTCCACGATAACCTAAACACACGTTGCTTATCGCAGGCTTCGGTCCGAGGAGTAGACGGATGGAATTTCAAAGCAAAAGATAAGAATGGCACGTTTTTCGGTCTGCACAGTTCCGTCATGGATGCAATTGATGGAGTTTTAACTCCCGGGCGGGCATTGTTGAACAACAGCTCGCCAACTATTCTTATACCTTTCCTACAGTCCGTGTTATAGCCATTACGGACAAGCATGCGCTGTAGAGGCGGCACAGATGCTTTCTACATGCTTTACAGCCACCCACCATCTACTGTTTCTTCTTCGTGCTGGAGCTGCCGCCTCCAATTCCCATTCCGAACTGGTATGTGAGTTGGCCACCCAAGAAGGCCGCAAAGAAGACTGTGGGTACCACAGCCGCGCTGACGACGGCGTTGGTTGTACTGGGCAAGAAGCCAGCGGTATCCCGCCTGGACCACCAATTGTACACTGCGGCGAACACGGTCAAATCGCTGATGAGAGCGTGCATCACACCCGTCTGTGCCTTCTTGGAGCTGAATCCATCGCGTTGGATGACTGGCGCGAGTTGCACGATGCCCGAGGCGATTGCGGGTACCGCAGTTACGATGCTGAGGATGTTGGAGTAGTATGCCAGGGCAGGCAGGGCTGCAGGGCTAAGCTGGACACCCAGGGTCTTGACTGGGGACTGTGAGTAGGTGTGGTTCATACAAGTGGCATGACGGGAATCTTGGAGCTAGCTTACAAGCGCTGCCTACCGCATCCGAAGAAGTGGATGACAGATATAGAGTGTCGAAAGCACCCGCCAAAAAGGTGAATGTTATGGGGAAGTGCACAGTGGCTGGGTGAACGGGGCTGTTGCAAGTTGTCAGCATGGGTCCTGTTTATCCCAATGTTTACTGCATACCTCATGTTGGCGGTTGGAATAGAGTTGAGACTGAAATGACCGAGAAGATGGGTGACAACACCTGGAGAATCAAGAAAGAAGATACGAGTACGATTGCACCTTCGATGATGAGCTTGAGGAGGGGAAGAAGTGATTATTAATGTGGTGTCTCTGCCTTACCTGTTGCCTGCATGGAGAGCCGAAGCACAAATCACTGTCAACTCTCCGCTCCGTTGTGGCGCTAACCAATCAGAGTCAATCGATTCGTCATCATACCTGTGTGTACCGTCGACGTCACGCGTACATCTCGTGTTTCCTTGAGCATCTGAACCACTGACTGTGACAATATTTCTTCCTGATAGGATGGATGCTGCCTTTTCCAAACTCTCAATCATCTCACCTAGTGTGAGCCTAGAGAGATCGATACAAGATCGACATGTGGCTTGATCCTCTATGATTGGTCAGAAAAGGTGTGGCTGAATTAGCCCCCTTTCGGCTCATAGCCATCATGTTCAGCTCCGAGAACTCGCCATTGCGTACGACATGCTTTGGTCATGGTTGTGGATTACACACCAGTACAAGTTGACTGGCACGCTGATCAGTACTGGCGAAATCGGCGGTTAACACCTGCTCAACTCCAAATCCATGACATTCGCCTTGAACATGGCATACGAAGTACCGACGAAAATGGCATGCTGGAAATGCGCGAAGTGTTATCCTCCACTCTGCTCCCGGCCCTGGAGCAGAGAGATCAGCTCGCCGATTCTTTGAATACAGAGGGCCTGACCAAAAATCGTAGCGAGCAGGCCCACTTACACAACTTGGCCTCGGAGTACGGCTGGATGCAGTGCCTGCGCAGCAAGGGAGTCCAGAAAAACATCAATGATCCAGATGATTTGAGGATGTGCCGATGGATACACATATCGAGCAAATTTTCATCGTATCTCTCTGGCTGCTTTTTTGCCCTTTCAGATTGGACTTCTAACCCATCTGAGACGGTTGCCGCTTTGCATCGGCTTGAGCATTGCATTCACCGACAAGAGCGCTTCTCGAAACATGGGAGGTACTTTGCCCCCTTTTTCGAGCACCTTTTGGATGGTGACGGAAAGACAAGCCAAGAGAATGGCCCAATGCTGCTCAGCGTCCCCTTCCTGGATTGGTCTGTCGAAGGCACCCCTCCTCCATTGAGATTTCAGATCGACCCGAGAGAGGGATATCAATCTTCAAAAAGCTCCTCGCATCTTTTAAGATCAATCTTACAGCATTTTTATCGCCTGGAGGACACTTCAGACCGGGAATCTCAGCAAGTATTCACGAGGCACAAACCCTGGCAAAACGACCGCAATTTGGACTTGAAGGTGCGCCGTTGGTACGGACACTACCCCAAAAGCTTGAACGTGGATGAGCTGTGGATTCTAGTCATAGATTCTAGACACATTGTCACCTTTTCGAGTAATCAGTCGTGGAAATCTCGCTGGCCTCCTCTGCAGTTATCCGCACGTATCATGGAGATTTCTTTCCGAGGCATACGTAACAGTTTCCTCAATGCTACGACCGAGCAGGACTACACGTCTACAACACATGTCATCACTACCCTCAGTGGCGCTTTAGGAATGCTTCACCGGAGCTTTTGGACGGATATAACGCTCTGTCTGTCGGATCGGTTTGCCAGTTATCTTGGCCAGCTCCAGTACCGCCTGCACAGGAGCCCGAGTACAAAACTTGTGATGGATCTCCTGCAGGTCCAAGAAGAGCTCAACATCATCATCCAGATTATGGGTCAGCAGATTGAACTAGTTCAGAACCTCCATAATACTTTGAAAAGAGGCCGCACTAGAGCTCTGTCCCACACCTCTTCACGACACCTAAAGCAGCATCCTACCGACTCTATTCCCACCACTGATTCTGCAACCTACCGCCAACTATCCTTTAGCCATCTCTCCGATCCCTGTGCACAGCTTCTTGAAAATCTCCAGCGTGAATACACTGATCTCTGCGACTTACGCGAGAACTCAAACTCCCTCATCAACCGCACCATTCAGCTCGTCAATATACGTCTTGAAGATCATGGTAAAGCCATCCTCGTCTTCACAGTCGTCACCATCATATTTCTTCCTCTTTCGTTCGTCTCCTCTTTCTTCGGCATGAACTTCTCCGACATTCGCGACATGGAAAGGACGCAGAGACTCTTCTGGATCGTCGCAGGGAGTCTTACCGTAGCGACTGTGGCCTTCTCTATCTTCTTAGCCTTCTACGGGGGTGCTATTGTGGACTGGCTTGTGGCGTGGCGCGACGACAGAAGACGGCGTGCTGAACGGAAAAGCAGGATCAGAGACAGGGAAAGAGCCCGAATGGGAGAGGGGACGGCGACTGGTTTTCGCAGTTTCGAAGTGCTCGATGTTCTACGACCGTCGCGCAGTGATTTGAACGGGACATACTAATTGATAGAAAAACATTGTACTATACGGCAGAATAAAGATTCACAATCACGTTTTCCTTGCACCGTCCTAACAGGCTAAACTCGTCCAATTACAGGTTCAGTCACAACCCTTCTTGATTGATTTACCGAATAATTGCAAATCACAGATTGATCCATGTAATCCTGCGACTGCCGATCTTGCTTCCCTCTATCTCGAGATCTACTTTGTCGTCATGATTCATCTCGCTTCGCTGCATGTCGCCCTTGCATCGCTCGCCCAGCACCACGATGGGCGCACGATAGATGCATGGTCTCGTTATTATATCTCCGGTTCGCAAACCTCCTCTGTGCTGCAGGTCTGCAAGCTTGTGACCAATCCAGAGCAAGGCAATGATCATGACATATATCATCCCATCTACCGGTAATTTCTGAACGGCGATTGTCAGTGGAAGGTAATGACGAATTGAACCCAGAGACAAGGAAATACATGAGCGATTGCGATGGAGTGAGGAGTACGGGTTTTTCTCATGGCCAATTAGAGATGACTGAATACCCATGATTATACCCATGATTCAGCCACCTACTGTGCCCGCGATGGTGGAGAGGCAGAACCATCGCAGTAGAGCGCAGAATATAAAAAGTATCATACTCCTTTTCCATTCCAACCCATCATCATCACTATACACATACTGACCCTCAAAATCCCTCATCCATTCGCCAGCCAACTTCTCTCCCTTCATCCACAATGAAACTCGCCCCTTTTATTCCAGCCCTCCTATCTCTACTCCTCCCGACAACCTTCGCCGCACCAACCGCCGCCCCTTACACCGACCCCAAGTCAGGCATCAAATTCAATGCCTTCACCGACACAGCTACGGGTTACTTCTTCGGCATTGCGCTGCCCCCAACAACAGGGAAAGACTTCATCGCCACCATTGGAGGAAAAGGCACGGGGTGGAGCGGCGTCAGCTTAGGCGGTGGAATGCTGAACAAGTTACTTATAGTAGCATGGCCGAATGGGCAGAGCATCGTATCGTCTTTCCGGAAGACAGCGTAAGTATCCTGCAATGTTTTCACCTTCCAGCATGTTTGTTTTTACCCCCTCCCGTTCCTGCCTTCCCCAAGAACACACACCCATATCGCAGACAACTAACACTCCACCAACACCTAGCTCATACGGCTCCCCGCCCCTCTCCACAACCCCAACTACAATCTTCCACCCAATCGCAAACGGTACCTACACAAACGCTACACACTGGACCTACACTTTCCTCTGCAGCTCGTGCATCCTCGCCGACGGCACCACTTTCGCTGCTTCTGACACTGCTCCTGGGTTTGGGTGGGCGGTTAACCCTGCTGCCCCTGATTTGAAGACGAATCCTGCGGCGCAGGTCAAGAAGCATACTGCGCAGGGACAGGTTAAAGTTGATTTTGCGGCGGCGAGGAGTGAGTCTTTTGAGCTTTGGAAGGGGTGGGCTTTGGCGGGGAATGGGACGAGGAGGTGGGTTGCTTGATGGGAGTTGGAGAGAGGGGTAAGAGTGGAAACGAAGTTGGGGAAATAGATGCTTGGAGGGTGTGCGATGGCGGGCTCTACTATGTTAAGTAGGGAATTGTCTAGGTGCTTTCTTTATTCAAGGTGTGCTGGGAGAAGTTTGGTATCTCTTTTCTTTTATTTGTTTGTGCTGCATCTAGTATGCGACGACAGACTGCTGATAAAATGAGTTACTGTCCAATGAAACGCCCACCCCTTTTCCTATTGTGATTTTCCCCATTTTACACATCTATCGTGCATGATTATGAATTCTACGATGCTGAGCTTGTATTGCGATTTTATGCTTTTTCCTTCCAACGATGATGCAAGACTTTCCATAGACTTTAAAGCTATCGCAGATTTTGTTTCCATTAACCCCCAAAGTTATATCGTACAAATTACTACCACAACTAAACTCCCCTTCGACACCCTTCAACCCGTCCGTGTCACACAAAGATCAAAACCAATGAAAGTGCTATGCTCCGCCTTATCTTTACTCTGACGTATTCGTAGGACCCAGAGGAGAGCACTGGTTATAATAAGTGGAGGGAAGTTAGCAACGACACAGAGTAGAAGAAGACAAAGTTACTTACATTACCTGTCTATCTATGACATAAGAACAAGAAGTAAATACAAAGTTAGCAACAAAACAGACAATAAAAAAAGATAGAGGTGACTTACCTTGCCCGTCGAGGCAACACATAAGAAAAATATACACTTGATTGAAAGTTAGCAAAAGTGCGAAAACACAGGGGGGAATATACTTAGCTTGCTCAACAGCCCAAACCAATCAACAAAACCCTTCCGTCCATCCTCCAAAATGCAATGGCAAAGAGCACCTAAGGCTGGAGTGCTGCTCGCGTACGATACCCCGCAGCTCCATCTCGCCTTGCCATGCCCGGTAGGTCCTTAGCTAGGAGGTGCTGTTGAACAAACCAGGTCTTTCTTTATTCACGATCCATCCCAATCGTGAGGGGGTTTCAAGGCCGGTTGCTGTGACCTGCAATCGGGCCCGGTAGATCCTTAGCTAGGAGGCGCTTTTGAAAAAACCAGGTCTTTGTAACGATCCGTCCCAATCGTGAAGAATGTCGTGAGATGAGAGACTACTATGACCTGTAGTGATGGAGGCGGAAAGAAGAGGTCGTGAGATGAGAGACTACTGTGACCTGTAGTGAGGGAGGCAGAAGTAGGGTGGTAAATGGGTCTCGGTATGGTTATGGTATGGTCATGTCACGTGATAACCCTAACCTAGCCTATAACCCAACCCAAACTTTTTTTGCTTTTTTGGTTAGGGTTTGGCTATGAAAAAAAAGGTTATGGCTTAGGTATGGTTTCAAAGATATAGGCTATGCGTGGGTCTATACTTAATATATCTAGTTAGTTTGTATTGCTAGTAAGTACTACTATAAGCTAACTATATAACCATGCTATAACCTACGCTTAGGCCACCCTAACCATAACTATACCCATTCTTAGATCGCCATAACCATAAGTTAGCCATAACCCTTTTTTTCATAGCCAAACCCTAACCATAACCATAATAGCTATAACCATAACCATAATAGCTATAACCATAACCAGATAACCCAGCTATGGTTAGGTATAGCCCATTCGCCAGCCTAGGCAGAAGGAAGCTAGGAAGAGGTCGTTCGACGGTGAAGTGAGCCACGCCT
This sequence comes from Periconia digitata, assembly GCA_948474695.1. Lineage (NCBI taxonomy): Eukaryota > Fungi > Ascomycota > Dothideomycetes > Pleosporales > Periconiaceae > Periconia > Periconia digitata. The sequence goes on from CAOQHR010000002.1 coordinate 2,246,397, forward strand.
TTGATCATGTTCCTCGTATCCAGTGCTTGAACCGAGTCGTCTGTGGGAAGTGAAATCAAGAGGCCGGATCTCGATATCTTCCTGTGGCAATTGTAGGAAACCTTCTGTGGCGAGCATGAGAGGAGTTTTGGTCCAGAAAAATGGCCAAGTCCAGGCAGGTCCGAAGACAGAATAGAGATTCTACCTCCATCCTTGGCTCCAGGGATCCTTGGACTCCTGCGGAACTCCTTCATCATCCACCAAGAAGCAGGGATTTTCATCTTCCGCTTCTAGAGAAAGACGGAATACGAGGCGTTCCCACATCCCTATCATGATCCCAAGCGAAAGAAGAAAAGCAAGTCCACACACGATACCAGTTCCCATCAAAACCTTGACATGGCTGCGTCTGTCCTTGTCGACTGCGACCCACATACCAACTCCGAAAACGAAGGCATGATATAGAGGAAGAAACGCAAGGAAGGTCAGATATGCCTTGAGGTTATGCACCCACACTCCGCCCATCCACCATGGGCAGAAGTGATCGTAGTGGGGGAGACATTTCCTCATCGGCCCGCAGTGATAGGTTCGAGCTGGCATGTAGATGTTGCAAACGTAGCATATGCGTGTCTCGCCGTGTTTCCCGTCAACTTGCTTGTTGGGCAATGACGTCGAAACCGGCTTCCGCCGCTGAGCAACCCAGTAGTACGACCAGAGGCAGTATCCGAGAGGAAGTATCCATGAAAGCCAGAGTATGCCAAAAATCACCGAGATTGTGATCGCGGTACGGAGGTGCGTCTTCGAATCTTGAACAGCGGTGCCGTCCGTAAAGCCGGGGGAATCCAGAAGATATTCTAGCCAGGTTGTTAGTTATCTTTCTGGGAGGTGATGGAGCAGAAACTTACACATGAGTCGTACGCCAATCGCGTAGATCGGCAATGCCGCATCCAGGAGAAGTGCCAAAGGAAGAACCATAAGATTAATGACGGTTAAGAAGTATATGAGCTCCATGCATAGGCGCTGAAGGGGTGTCTTCCTTTCCGAAGAAGGCGTGACGTCCCTGGTGGCCGGGCGAATGGTAGCGAAAAACATGTTGAATAAAGTAAACCCAAGAAAACCCAAGAAAAGAAACCAAGAAAAGAAAACCGGAACCCAGAAAAAAACAAAGGAAAAGGGCGAGAAGCAGAAACAGAGGAGGGCGGTGTGGAGAGGAGCAGAGGAGAAGCGAAGCAACAGCAGAGCTGAAGTAGAGCAGAGCAGGAGAGGTAGCAGAGCAGGAGAGGTAGCAGAGCAGAGCAGGAGAGGTAGAAGAAAGTAGTGTAGCAGTGTAGCAGCAGAAAAGCAGCAGGGTAGCAGAGTGCAGTGAAAAACAGCTGTCAGGCAGTAAACACGCGTTGGGTGAAGAGAGACGGAGGAGAAAGCCGGGCGACGCGTTTACATAGGACGCGTCTGTGAGTCATAAAGCAGATGTAGAAGGAACACACTCTTTGGGGTAAAGTATACTAATGTATGCGTCATGCCTCACACTGGACTTTCCTTCTTGGAGACAACAAACACTCCAAACTCCCCAGCTAACCAGATTCCCCCCATCGACCTGTTATTGCACACACGTCTTGTATCTATGACATCTTTGGATGCCCTTACCATCAATTCATCGCATCTCCATCCTCATGCCATTTCAATGTTTCGCAAGGTATTCCAGCCCCTTTGGGGATCCAGCCACAGAATTTGCAGAACCTAACTGAAAAGTCGTATTGAAATAGATCCGCTTCGCGTTTCCAATCGCAATTCTTTTTGATACAGGGTACAACGCGGCGATGATACTTGTGATAAGCCCAGGTAAGGTCAGGATGGCAATAAACGTCTTGCCGCCACTTCTCGATTTCGGGAAATATTTCATGCCAACACTTTCTCTGGTTCTAGCTGTCAGTCCGTTGAAGCTACATATAACATGATGGATATTGCACACTCACCGCACAGGGCATTCCCCACATCTTGTCAATTTCGACAAGTGTATCGCCAGGGGGATGAGGAGCATTTCTTCGCATAAGAGACTCGTTGGAAGTAGGTTCGACCGCTGTCAGGTTGCTTATTGGTGCAGCAGAAATTGTGGATGCTATAGAGAGGACCGCCAGAACGAGAGTTTGGATTTTCATTGTGTATGTAGAAAACATGGAGCTGGCGTGGGGCGACTGACTGGAAGTTCGTTTATTGTTCGGCGGAGATGGATGAGTTGTCGAATTGTAGAAATTTTTGAGACCAGGCAGAACGGCTGCGTACCTACTTATACTATTCAGTGAAGCCCCATAACTCGCAACGTAGAAAACAGAATGTTCAAATGTTGGAAATGGACAGCCAATCATGGAGCATTGAATACACAGAATGGCGCCAGCAAAGATGCATCACTTACGCTGAAAGCACCTGATAGGTGCGAATTATGAATTTTCAGTACTCCACATGCAGAATCAAAGAATGCTTGAATGTGTGATTGGCTTTGGAAATTTATATTTTAGTGCACATCTGCAGTATAATCCGCGAGGTCGGCGGGGGGCTGAGCGATAGGGAAAGGGTTTCCCCAGACAATCACTACCGCTTGACAACCATACATGAGCACGTATGTAGCGCATTAAGTCAAGATGATCTTTGCGATGAGAAAGTGCACCAATTTATCAGGAATCACGCTGGAGTGGGCGGAGTTCTTTCGTGCAGCGTTCAACAGCAGCACTTCCAGGCGCGACTGCACGACAACAATATCTGTCCAGACCATCAGTCAAACGCAGCATCCAAACTTCGAATTCAAACCAGTGCCAAACGCGAATATGAGGAACAGACCGTCGCCTTGATCCGCCAACTCACCCTACTTTCGGAACTTGAAGGATAGATCGTTCGTCTTGGCGCGTGTCATGGGTTGTGAGCTTACGGCTTAGGAACAATGGAGTGGTTATCGGGTAGATTGTTCATTGTCGGACGCCGACTGCCAGAAATGCCCTCAAACGGCGATTTCGAAAGTCCATCCTGTCCTGCATCGATCTCGAGACGTCGCCGAGCGCGCTGATACAGCCAGGAAATTCGAAAGTCAGTGTCAAAAGACATCACTTGGTTCACTTGCCCTGTCTATGCAAAGCACCACACGCAAGCAGCCCGGCTTAGCCATTGAGATGACCAGGTTCAGAAAGATTGATTGCTTTTGGACCGCTCTTTGAGAAGCAAGAGTCTATTCGTGGTCATGTTTGCCGTCACTATGAGTACAGTTACATCTATTAACAGAAAAGCTTCGAATCAGAAAGTGAATCCATGTACCATGGTCAATTGCCAATCCGATAATACAATTGAATAAGCAATAAATATTGAAATCTAAAGGGTAGCCAAAAGGCACCTAAGAGTAGGCTGATATCAGAACTTCGCGTTTCAAATTCACGACAAGGTAACCTTATGATAGGCCGATAAGGTTCATCGCCCCCGTCCAACCAATACCCATCACTCGTCATGCGGTCATTAATTTGACGACCGTCCGGCCTATGCAGGTATTCGAATGTAGGAGCGACCCTGGACAAATTCTAGGAGATACCATCTTCCAGCTGCTCGCGGAGACACTAATAGTACTGCCCAGACTGGAAATGTGCATATACGCTCAAGGGATTACGTCCTTCTAGCCACCCTTCGACACATGCATGGAAAACACCTACTCATTTTCTACAATCAAGGGAATCGCCGGCCGAGCATCATAAGTTTCTAGGTCAAACGAAAGAAGTCAACAGAATGCATCGAGAAGAGTGTAAGAAATGGATTTACCTACCTACCCAGGTTAGCAAGATATGCAGGTGCATCAAGACAGTAGGTAGTGAAGGATTCACCGGCCAATTGAATGCAACTAGAGAGAAGAGCGGTCTAGTTCACGTGCAAAGAAGAACCCGAAGACAACGTGGTTCCCATTCTATCCCACATGGCCGCAACGTTTTAGAGTGGACCCTGCGAACGAGTGAGCGAGTCAATGGACAATGCATGAACGTCTCTCAAGTGCTACCGGTACAGGCAAACACGTGCGTGCCTCGAACACGGCCTAAGGACGCATGGCGACCCAAAGGGGCGTTCCTACTTGGTCCAATCGGCGAGCTGAGGCTTTCTTCCGTCATTGTATGGTTTGTCGTCCCCTCAATCGGTGCCCCGATAGTTGCTTATCGGCATGCAGACAATGCGGCCGAGCGCCATTTCGGGAAGGTTGCTATCCCTGCAAGAGTGGGAGCAGAAAACGTGGGATGCTGCAAGATTTCTGATTTGGGCGAATCGTACGATAGCACATGGGTGTTCTTTTGCGCGTGGAAAGAAAATCGAAGGTGTCGATATATTCAGCTTGGAAAGTTTGTATTTTGAGTTCATGCTACTGCTGCTACTTGAGTGCGTGGAAGACAGGTACACGCGTGGATATAGAAGGTTCCACGGGGGTTCTGGATGAAAAGATGTCAGGTCTTTCGATGGCGTGCTGCTCGTTGAGAAATGCCTCGGATTTCTTCCTGCATGCTCCGTTTGTTGTGTATCTATGCAGTTTGGCGAATGCAGTGGGACGATAGAATCAATATATGACTTTTTCTTCCTTTTTCTTTCCCACGAATTTCTCGGCTGTTGATTGGTTCTCGGCGGAAGCGAGTTAGTGATGCGGGGGCGATGTAGTCCGAGTTTCTTGGCGGTCATGTACATTGTGGTCCGATATAATAACAGGGTTGAGATATATTTATGTGATGAACTGGGATTGGCGAAAAAGAAGCAGTGTGCCTCGCCTCGATCGCGTTGCCAAAATGAATCGTGATAGGCCCCGTATCGATGATTGAGTGGATCGGTGGGGACGAAGTGAGATGGCACGATGGATGGGTACTCCGAGTTTTGCGCAAATGGCCCCAGAACAGCCCTTCATCAGCAGTTACTGCTTATGTTGAAAAGCAGAGCCACCAAGACACTGTAGCATGAAGCACGGAAGAAGCAACTGTGGCGTTCTCAGGGTAACGAGTCTACTGGACGTTGAAGGCCCTGGTTTTGTCGCCCTGCATGAGGTAGCGCGGTGGTGTCGTGAAGCCAGGGACGACGAACAAATGGCCATCGGATTTGGAGGTGGTCGAGTCAGCCTCTCACCTCACGAAAGAGTTTTGCGCTTGCGGGGCGAAGAACCACCACCATACCGCGTCCACGATAGTCGATGGCTAGTGTAGGAAGAACTAGTGGGTGGTGTCTTCCACCAAGGCTCCGCTCCTGGGGGTTCGTATTGGCTCGAGTCTAGATTGCGGGTCTTGTGCCGCGCGTGAAGTCAGTGTGGTCACTCCGTCAGGCACGGTAAGTTGGCCGCGCGGGAAAGAGTAGGAGGAGCAGCGTCCAATGATGGCTTGCTGATGGCGAGATGGGCCGAAGGTACAGGCGCTGCGGTGCAGACATGTGTTTCGCAATGGGCGGGAGTGAGGTTAGTGAATGCCATGCGTTATGCATCGAGAAGACGTCGTCGAACGAATAGCTGAGGCCGAGTCAGCGGGCGGGCCGGGGCCACTATCGATAGAAAAGAAGGTACACGGCTTTGCAAGGTAAGCATTCGTGGGGTGGGCCAATGAAGGCGCCCCCTCTGCGCCCCACAATAAACAGGCCAACCACCTGACCCTGCTGCCCTGCATCCTTCCATCTCACCTACTTATTGAACCACCTTATGCCCTCATCACGCCCTCGTTTTTCCCTCTCTCTCCCTCACTCCCCTTCCACTCTTTCCTCTCCTCCTCCTCTTCCTCCTCTTCTTCTTCCTTCTCTCCCCCCAACATGACCATAACCAAGACCTTCTCTCGTTCTCAAATCATTGACCTCCAGGACCGAGGTTTCATAGAGGCCCTTACATATCTCGACTACGCATCACAACGCCAACTGTGCCACTTCGTCGGGGGGATCCCCTACGCTCTCCCTCCGACAGGTCCCTATCGATTTCAGAGGCCTCGTCCCTTGCCACCATGCTACCGCTACGGGACAATGGCCAACCCCGGCCGCTTCACAGGAGCCACCGGTCTATGCCCACAGCCACTCCCACAAACTGATTATGAATGGGATGAGGACTGCTTACAGTGCGACATCTGGATGCCCACTGGAAAAGCCCCCTCTGAAGGTTGGCCTGTGCTGGTTTGGTATCATGGAGGCTTCCTGCAGTACGGCAGCACAGAGGCCGATTATTGCAATCTTTTGAGTGATACCGCTTTCGGTGCCATCATTGTTGCACCCGCCTACCGTCTCAATATCTTTGGCTTCCTGGCCTCGAAAGAGTTGCTCGAGGAAGATCAGCAGAACGTTCTTGGCTTTTCGGCAAATAACGGCTTCTGGGATCAGCGCCTAGCCCTGGAGTGGGTATGGAAGAACATCCACTATTTTGGCGGCGATGCAACCAACATCACAATTGGCGGTTACTCCGCAGGAGCCCACTCCACATTCCAGCAACTGGCGTATGATTTGGGCCAGCCAGATGAAAAGGCCATTGTGCGACGTGCCCTCATGTTTTCCAACGGCCCTGGGATGCAGCCCAAATCGTTGGATGAGGCGCAGTTGCAGTTTGACGAGCTCATCACTATGCTGGAAATCCCGGCCGATATGTCACCTGCCGAGAAGCTGGCTACGCTCCGCACCCTAGACCCACAAACATTGATCAACGCGAGCGCGAGAATGAAGTACCACGAATTCCGCGGCGTCACAGACGATACTTTCATCCACCAGAGCCTTCTTGCTGAGCTATACAATGGCAAGCTAGCCGAAGTCATGAAACGCAGGAATGTCAAACTCATGATGGGTGAATGCCGAGATGAGCACTGGGTCTACCGGCAATGGAGAACGCCAGAGAACAGCTACAACGGCCTAATGCGTCGCCTTCGCGCCGACTACTCCCTAGCAGCATGCACAGCGCTCATGCACTACTACTTCCCGGACCGCAAGCTGCCACATCTGTACAAGGACTGGCAAGATGCTTTTGGACACATCTACGCCGACATTCAGATTCATCATCTGGAACGCGGCATGGCGAACGCGCTCGTAAACCACGGTGCGGGTCATCTCTTGTATCGATACAGAGTGGAATGGCGGGCGCAATGCTGCGACAGACACTTTCCCAAAGAGTGGGGTGTCACGCACGGCACCGATGCCGCCTCCATATGGTTCTGGGGCGAGAGCGGACGGTTGAGCAACAAGGAAAAGGAACTGGCGCGGCACGCCTTCCATGACCTGTTTGCTCGATTTGTCGCTGGCAAAGACGTAGAATGGGGTACGCAGCATGCGCTTCAGCTGCGAACGATGAAGCCGGACGGCAGCGTCGCCATCGAGGCTGATCAAGGTCTGATCGAAGGCGTCAAGGTGTGGAATCTGCTTAAGAGCGCCGGCGCCCTTGGTTCAGACTCTTCATCATCCTCACCGTCGCAGCCAGAAGAGAGGAAGGGGAGATCACCAGCTGCAGACAACACCACATCCATTTCCACATCTGTCGAGGCAGTTGCTCTCTACAATTTCCACGCCACAACAAACACCGAACTCGATGTTCTCGCGGGCGACCTAATATTAGTCGTCAATCAGCACGAGAGCGGGTGGTGGGACGGCGTGTTGAACGGTGTGCGAGGATGGTTCCCTAGCAGCTACTGCAAAGTGGTTGGGGAGAAGGCGAGGCTGTGAAGGAGGAAATCCCCACTGTCGTCCACCGTCTTCATTACCATCTCGGAGTTGGGACGGTCCTTTGCTTATCCCCAAAAAACAAAAGCGCGCTTTCTTGGACTACATGACGCGGCGGCTAATTGCATTTCCTTGGTGTGTATGATGCGTTTTCCCACGAGCGAAAAAGGACAACCCCCTATGATAGAATTAGGCTTGTTTGTGTTTCTTACCTGTTTATAACGATACGACCTTTACGATATACGATTATATAGATGACTTTGACTACGAAAAGAAGAAGGATTCAAATTTACAAACATCAAAATCTCTCCCGTACGACTAGTGATGTCAATCTTGAGAAGCGGTATGAAATCTGGCATTCCCCACCCCCTCTCCACCATACAAAGGTATGCTCTGATTCGGACCTCAGGTAAAATATGATTCCCGTGCACTTCTGCATATTCCCTTGCATAGATCTCTAGCTCGTGGCTCACCTGTGATATTTTTCCGCTGTCGAATGGAAATCAGCGAAATAATACATAGAAGTTAGCCATATCGCAAGGTCTTTCTTCACTTTTTGCCAATCCACTTTTTCTCGGACCTGACTGTTAATTTGTAAGAAGGATAAAAAAGTAAGATACTTCTTGCACGCCTGTACCCTTGATCTATGACAAATATCTTTCCTTCGCAGACACCACCCTACCTATATTAATCATTCGACGAACTATCCTCCCTCTCTCAACTCAAACCACAAAAACATCAAAATCGTCGACCGGCGCACCACTCTGCATAATTCCACCGCCAGGCACATAAACCCTATCACCAACACCAACAGCATACGTCCCGTGCCTGGGAACCTTCATCCCCTCATCAACCGCCTCCCAACACTCGTCCACGGTATCAAAAACCTCCACCTCATTGAAAACCCCACTCTCACTTCCCACATTACCCTCGCCCCCAAGCGTATACACCTTTGTCCCCACCACGCCCGTCGAAACACCCCCCCTCGCAGTCGGCATGCGCGCCGAAGAAGTCCGCCACCCAGCCGCAAGATCCTCAAGATCAAGCACAAACACCGTATCCTTTACATTCTCCTGCCCGAACGCCCTCCCGCCCAAAATATACATCTTGGACCCCACGACCGCGGCACCAGCATGATCCCGCGCCTCGGGCAAGTTCCGCGCCTTCTCAGGCAGCGCAACCCATGACCGCGAAACCGTGTCGAACGCCGACACGGCCCGCACGCTGCGCTGCGACGCGTTGCCGTAGAACTCCAGATCCGTGACCCCGCCCGCCAGGAAAATCGTCGCGTTGTACACGCCGACCGCTGCACTACCGCGGGTTTCGTCGGCCGCGGCGAGCCCCGCGGGGAGCGGCGTCCATGTATCGGCTTCTGGGTCGTACATGTATGACGATGGGGTCCCGCGCCATGCGCGGCCTAGAGACGGGGTGTTTGTTTCTTGCATGCCGCCCAGCACGTATATTTTATCGTCTACGACGGCGGCGTTGAGGTGATTGAGGGCGTGCGGCATGGGTGCTGGGGATGTGGCATTGGGGGTCGTCCAGGTGTTGTTTGGGATCGAGTAGAATTGCATGATTGGGGTTGTGAGGACTGGTGGGAAGACGGTGGTGTCGTTTGCGGGGATTATGCCGCCGAGGATGACAATGGTGGACGGTGGGAGGAAGACTGTTGTGTGTTCTTGACGCGGGTACGTTGGGATTGGGGCGAGGGTTTGCCATTGCGTGGAGTTGGTGTCGAGTTGCTGGCGTTTTGCGGGTGGTGGAGAGAAGGGTGAGGGAGATGCGAGATGGAGGGAGGAGAGGAGCACGAGGTAGATTGTAGAAAAATACATGATGAAAAAAACTGTGTTTGCTTGTTTCGGTTTCTAGGGGAGTGAAATTATGTAGGTTCTACCAGCCTTGCAATATACTTTATATATGTGGATTTCTTCATGTACAATCAAAGTTGTACATGTACTATCCAAGGCCATGCGTGGTTCGGGAAGGCGTTTCGGCTCCGACTAAATGGGATCCGCGTCATTGTCCGCGTGTGTCTGTGTGGCAGGGAGCTTGGGCTTACGCTTTGCTATAAGAAATTATACGGCAATATGGGGTAACACCCCTGTAGCCAAAGATGTATAGGTCGGATATAAGAGATTCTCTCGTGCGCTCCGCTCTTATAGGTAAACGCCAAGTCGTACATCTAGAGAAGTCAGCATGCCTAGAAACACCAACAGAGTATTCTGATGTGAGATCCTTTGATGTTAAAAGGAGGCTGTGAAACGCAATATTTAGGCATGTTGATCATCTTCGAAGATTGAGGTCTTTAATTTGCTCGGGTAAATAGTCTTTCAGGATAGAGTTATCAATTTGTTAAACCCCAGGAGATTCGTGCGATCTCAGGGTAGAAACAATTCACATATGGCTCTTCACGACTCAAAAGACTCGCGAGTATGATCTTGGAGCATGGATCTTCTCCAAGTGGCTACCAAGCTCTGGTGTCTTCATAGATAGATACATTATGCTGGAAAGATTATACAACAGTATATACAGTGGAAGAACTTCATGCCTTCGGTCGCCAGCATTGAATGCTTCCTATCAATCAAACATGCAATCTCAATCGCTGAATCCTTCAAACTCCTCAAGCTCCTCCTCTTTCTGAACCTTCTCCCTGACCTTGCCGATCATTGCTTTCAATTCTTCCTCCTTCTTACGTTCCTCGGCACTCAGCTTCGCCACGCGTTCCGCCTCTCTCTTCGCATGTTTCTTTTCCCGTCTGACCTCCTTCGTAGCACGCTGCTCAATCTTCTGACTCCATGCAGGCGCCTCCCTCTTCTTTCCCATCTTCTTCTCGTCGTCGCCGTTCTCCTTTGCGACGCGTTCCGCGCTGAGATCAGCCAATCGCTGTTTCTCGCGCGCCTTGTCTTTGTATGCGAGAGCGTCAAAATCGATGGACAATCCAAGCGCCCTGTCCCCGTGAAACTTCTTGAGCTCCGGCATAGCAGGTAGACGGAGTAGACCCCACGCATGACCCAGGTCTTCCCATTGAAGGTCGAGGACGCGGAAGATGGAGCTGGCGGTGTGTTTGCTGTAGGCACGAACAGATGAGACAAATCCACGCTGCGCCTTGTCATAGATTGCACGATCAGCCATGGCGGCATTTCGAATTTTGCGAGTCACAGCTTCGGCTTCGGCGGGGTCCACGGTGATAGTGGGGGTGGTGAGTGGCATTACAGGCGTTTGACGCACGCGTAGAAACTCGATGTAATCTTCCTCGCGACCGGGCGTAAGGAAGGTGACGGCTAGACCTTTGCGTCCAGCTCGTCCAGCGCGACCGCAGCGATGGATAAATGTTTTTGGGTCGCTAGGGGGGTCGAGTTGGAGGACAAGGTCAACGGTGGGAATGTCTAGGCCGCGTGCTGCAACGTCAGTTGTTACTAAGAGTGATGGCATAACGCTGTCGACAAACTTGGCGAAGTTCTTTCGGCGGACTTTGTCGGGCTGTTTTCCGTGGAGCGGGACAATTGCGTAGCCTTCGAATGCGAGCGGAAGGATGTGCTGGAAATAGTCGACTGAATAGCATGTTGCTAAGTATAGGATGGCTTTCTGTGGGGGTGGTTGTAACGTTGTGAGTAGTTTTTGAATGGCTGGTATTCTGTGCGAGGCAGGCATGACAAGATATGACATCTGCAGACTCGCGGGAGTCTTTTTATCTTCAACCTTTCCTGATTCACCTGATTTTCCATTTGCTGCAGGCCTTGCTTTGACTTTGACGGCGATTCGCACGGGATTCCGTAGGCCGACTCGGATGAGCTGATCGACTGCTTCACTGACGCTGGCGCTGAACAACCCTGTTCGACGCTGCTTGGGGAGTCTGCCGAGAATCTTCTGCAAGTCCTCCTTGAATCCAAGGTCCAGCAAACGATCCGCTTCGTCCATCACCAGAGCATCAAAAGAAGACTGCGGGCAGTGAACATGGGGGGATGCTAAAAGTGACAGTAGACGGCCAGGCGTGCCGATAAGTACATTTGGCGATTGCTTCAAAAATGCACTCAAGTCCTGGGCTGGGGTGACATTGCCTCCGAGAAGCAGCTGGGGAACAATCTTGAGAGTCCCCGGTGGGAAAGTTGGGACTGGTGGCGCGTCCGCATCCACCATATCGGAATCTTCATCGTCGATAGTGTTGATGATGGCGGCAGAAGGCGCATGGAATTTGAGGAGAGATACAAGAACAGAATGGATCTGGGTGGCCAGTTCTCGAGTGGGCGATATAATAATAGCGCCTACATGATGCTTTTTTGTTGGCGTCTCGAGTCGCAGCAGACGCTCTACAATTGGGATCAAGAATCTTCGCAAAGTCAGTGAATGATGTGCAAGATGGAAGGATCAAAACATACGCCAACGTCTTCCCCGAGCCAGTTACGGCTTCTACGACGACATCCTTGTTCCCCATAAACATGGGAATTGCAGCTTGTTGCACGGGTGTGGTTTTGGTGAAGCCCATGGCAGATATAGCATCCAGTATCCATTCTGACAAAGGAGGCGTAAGAGCGCTCCACTGACGGTCTATTTTTGATTGTGGAGGCATGTTGCAGCACCTTTTTCTTGTTCCTGCGGTACGTTTCCCCCTTCGATTCTTGTGCTGGCTACAGCGTGCTGGTGTTAGCGGCCAACATTTTCTCCGACAAGATTTTGGAAAATTATTCGGAATTATGGCGTTGTGGCTAGTGGATGTGGCTGGGCTGTGGCGGTGCTATCCACCCATTTTCACATGCTTCAAATAACACCCAGGCACGCTTGAATCCAGCTTATCCAGCTTGTTTTTCGGGGCACACACGAGTTTGCACGTGGACAGTCAACGTGTGTAAACAAACTTTGGGGTGACGATATGGCATATGAGACTAGAACATTCAAACCAGCTGGATAAAACACACCCTCCGCTCCGTTTCGTTGATTCGACTGCTGTTACCGCACTGTGATCTCACTACGCCAAGCAACGACCCCGGTCACGATCGACGCGTTTAGGGACACGGAGCATGAGGGTCATCAACTCTCCAAAATAAAATCTGGCCTGCAAAGCCGTCCTCCAATCTCCCTCCCCCTTATAACCCATTGTTATTATAGAAGTGGTGGTAGCGGTATCATCTACTTCTCGTCCCTCTGCGGTATCTCAACTGTGGCCTCTTTTGCCTCACCGTCGGACGATGCGGGCTGCCCGGACGAATCCGCGTCACAGCTAACTGATCTCGAAGCCGCGCAGGACCACTGCCACCATCTTAATCTTATTGTGCCGCCTGACTCCACTGCGACACTCTTCACCACCACTCCGACTACCGCTACTACAGAACCTCGTCGCGTCTCTCTGCTCGACAGTGTTTCGCAATTTTGGCTGAAAACTTGCTTATCGCTCTCTGGTCTCATCCGCACGTCTCCGCTCCCCTCGTTCCAGTGCGCACCTCACGCCCACGTCATGGCGTCCTCAGCCCAATACCAGGTCCCGCGAACCCCGCGCGTCATTTCACCGTCGCCAGACCCCTCGGAATCCAGCGCAAAAGACGGCTATTTTGGCCCAACCACGCGCTCTGCTGCGCGCAAACAGCGCTTGCAATCACCGCCATCCATCGAAGAGGACTCGTCAGGCTCTGATCCGGATAAGAGAGCCAGAGCCAGGAGTCGAAGTCCAATATATGAAAGTAGGAGACGGAGGATGAGCGGTCTCGCAGCCAAGAGACAGGCAAACGGCAAGCCGTCCAAGGCAGGAGACCTCAAACTACCCAACGGGTCCACGGTCAATGGGCATCTGTCGCCTCAGGCGGCCAACAGGAACTACTGGAGAGAGCTGAGTAGGAGCCCGAGCCCCCTCGGTCTGATTCCGATTCATCAGAAATGGCGGTCTTTTGTAAGTTGTTCCTGGTCTTCTTTCGCAGACAAAAAAAAAACTTTCCACTGTTTATTCTTGTATCAACGACTAACAATATCCACAGATCCACCGCCACGAAGTCCCCCGCAAAATCCTCCACACCTCTATCGGCTTTCTCACCCTCGCTCTATACGGCACGGGTCGACAACCCTCTCAAATCCACCCCGTCCTCCTCACGCTTCTGATTCCCATCACCCTCTCCGACGTCATCCGCCATAAATGGTGGCAAGTGAACCGCCTCTACATCCGGTGTCTGGGCGCGCTGATGCGTGAGTCTGAAGTCGACGGCTGGAACGGCGTCATCTCGTATCTGCTGGGCGCATGGCTCGTGCTGCGGTTTTTCCCCAAGGACGTCGGAGTCATGAGCGTGCTCCTACTCAGCTGGTGCGACACTGCGGCGTCGACTTTCGGTCGCCTCTGGGGCCACCGCACATGGCGTGTTCGCAAAGGGAAATCGCTCGCTGGGTCCATCGCGGCGTGTGTTGTTGGTGTTATCACGGCCGCTGTCTTTTGGGGTTCCATTGCGCCCCGCTTCGCTAGATACGACACTGGTGAAAATGCTTTCGCGTATCAGGGCGCACTCACGCTTCCTGCTAAAGTTCGCGAAACACTGTCTCTGGATGTTGCCAGTGCTTCCGTGACTGGGTGGTGGGCGCTGGGAGTTGTGTCGCTTGCTGCTGGGCTTGTGGCGAGCACGAGCGAGGCTATTGATCTGTTTGGGTGGGATGATAACCTAACGATCCCCGTGCTTTGCGGAGCAGGGCTTTGGGCGTTTTTGAGAGGTTTCGCATCATGATATCTATGTCCTCTTTTCCTTCTCGTCTCGTGGTGTTTTGGGGTAGGGGTTGCGATGTACGCAACCTGAAGTTGAAATCTATAATTTCCTTCTACCTTTTCTTGTCCCTCCGATGTTATCATTGAATGACTACTATTCTCTACTTGTTTTCTTCTCGGTCACGATATCTGTACAAGGAAGGCTCCCCCAGTAGCGATATCCTCTCTCCTCCACCACCTTTCATATATACCGACACTATCTACCCATATATAGAAAAGGTAACATATTTAGATGAGTATTTAATTCACATACCCGTCATTCATCACTACACAAGGGCAAAAGACCTCACATTCCAAAAGTGGTTCTGAGTAAAGGAATTCGCACGCATTGTATAACATTCTGCCATTTCGATCATCTGTACGAACTATGAGTGTGTACCTCATTGTATAACTGTAAGATGACGTCTTGTTGTACATCCAATAGCGATGAGATGGGTTAACGAAAATCCAACCTCATTCAGTGCTCCCAACTTGTCAGCCTCGTGTCCGCTCACAATCTATTCTTTTCCGTATTCAATACCCTAGGTTTCCTCCGCTCCATCATCCTGTTCCCCCTCTTCTTCATATTCAATCCCGTCAGTCTCCTCCTCTTCCTCAAGCGCCTCCCGCAACCCCTCCACCCACGCCTCGTACCCTCCATCATCCAGCTGCATCATCCCCATATCCATCGCACCTCCCAAAACCCTCTCTTCCTTTCCTTCCACCATCTTCCTTCCCTTAGCAACAAGCGCTCTCTCCAAAACTCCAATTTTCATCCCTTCCTCAGCCCCACTAGCCACCTCCCCTCCTACTCCCTCCATCGCCCCAAGAACCTCCCCGCCACTACCACCATGGTTATAGACGAGCCCATTCCGCGCACAAAACCCCATCCACTGTCTCCACACCTCATCGGTACCCAGCACACCGGGATGCCCCAACACGAACAAAGCCTCCTTCGCTCGCGTAATCGCAACGTTCATTTTCCGAGGGAACCCTACAACGCCTAATCCGCGTTTGATGTCCGAATCTAGAAATGCTGCGCGAGAGCGCGTGGTGCATAGGATCACGACTTCTTTTTCTAGTCCTTGGAACGCCTCGACAGGACCCACATTGACGTCGCGCAGGTTATACGCGGATGAGCGGAGCAGAGCGCGGATCCGACGGACTTGAGCGGCGAAGGGTGACATGATGCAGATGGAGGATTGTGGGAGGGATGCGGCATGCGAGAGGAGGTGGGAGGCGATGTTGCAGGCGAGGATTGCTTCGCCGACGTTGTACCAGCCGCCGTTTTCGCGCTCGATCTCGTCGGGGGAGGTGTTTGGAACGAAGAGGACGGGCCATGTTTTGCCGTGGTTGAAGAGTGGGGAGGTTTGGAGGGTTGGTGTTGAGGATGGAGGAGGGGGTAGTTGTTTCTTCTCTGGGATTAGGGTGTCGTTGTAGAAGAGGCAGCTTGGGATGCTGATTATGGCGGGATGAGAGCGATAGTTCCGGGTTAAATTCGCAAAGGGTGGGTATAGAATTGGAAGTTTGTCTTTTGTTAGAACGGGTGGGTGTGTAGAGGGTTTCATGTTGGAGCGGGAGAGCGGATGGTTTTGGTAGAGGGGTCTAGTGAATAGACGGGCGAAGAGGGAACGGGAGAACCTTGGATCTCGAGATGCTGTTTGTGGGCCTAGCTGCTTCTCGTCTCCAGCCATGACGAAGCGCGGTTGCTGCATGGATGACGGGTACGCGGCTGGTGGGCACACGACGCTGATGGCGGGAAGCAGATCGAGCTCGACAGCCTGGGCAGCTTCATCCACTAAAAGGGCTCCGAAATGAAGGGATGGAGACGGAGTTGTTTGTTCCGGGCGAAATGATTGGAGCATGCTTTGCTCTATAGCCCACAGATCCGCGTTCGTGATTCGTGCTTGCATGAGAATGGAAGCGTCTCTGCAGGAAGTCACGACAACGTTATATTTCATCAGCTGTTGGAAAGGAGGGATATAGAACATGCCATCTTCACTATATGTATAGCCTGTGCCGACGAGTTCAAGGGGCACTTCATTTTCAGCTCTGGAGGGTCCGATGAGTCTGAGAAGCTGAGTCGGAGTAAGGTACTTCTTAAGGCGGAGGGCTAGTGTATCCGCAGCCTGATCTGAGGGCGCGCAGATCAAGATATGATCAACCGTATGGCCTTCGAGAAGTTGCATAGCGAGCTCGACCAATGTTTTCGTTTTCCCAGTTCCTGGTGGTCCGGATATACAATAGGGCAAAATACCATAATCGTTCTTGCAAACAGAGTTGACAGCTTGGACCTGTTCATAGTTCAATTGGGGATCGAATAGCTTGCGATCTGGATATCGGCGTAGCTGTCGCTGCCATTGACCATCTGATTCTTCGGGAAACAGGATTCGACGTGTCCAACTATTTGGGCGTTGGATGGCCTCTATTTGTGGCGAAGACGCGGATTTTTGAGAGTTAAGCGGAGGATCCTGTCCTCCTGAAGCCCCGTTTGTGACGCTCATAGTTCTGGTGTGTTGCTCCCAGGCTCCGTTAGCGGCGCCTTCGGAGGCATCAATCTCTGTTAGAATGGTATCAATCAAGACTAGAGCTTCGTGGGCTGCCTTCAGATGCCTCGATTTCGGCGGAAAAACCACGTTTACGTATAATTCGAAGCGAAAGTTCGCTATCCAGGTTTCTCTAAGGTCATCCGCTTTTAGGTACACAGTTTCCGAAGCTCGATGGACATAGTGGACTGAGGCATTCCAAATGGTACCCGTCCAATGGCGAGGATACATCTGGACATCGGGGTAATTGAAGTGCATATAGACGTCGGTGAGATTCCCACTAGAATCGACGAAAAGAGGCCGTAATTGTATAGTGTCCCCTATTTCCACTGATGGGCTGTTTTCTCTCAGTCCAGGGATTTGTAATGTAAGAAACCTCTGGTCATCCAGTATGCGAGCTCCCAACAGCACTCTGTATAGAGAGTGCCCTTCGTCCTCGAGGAGCTTTGCGGCCTTTTCAACATCCCACAGTGCACGCATGTGCCGTAGGTATTGGCGATTCGAGGCGGAGAAGAGGTGCTGATTCGGTTTAGGGAGCCTTGAGGGAACAAAGGAAAAGCCCACAAAGCTCTGTATATATCTCGAGTAGTCAATGCAAATCTTCGAATCGATATCAACCACCACCCCGCCATCTCGGTTGATATCCTTGTAGATCTCTGGTATGAACGATGATGCATACACATTCAATTCTGGCTGTACAACTTCGGAGACCGTATCAATTTTATTTGCTTGGGCATTACCGCTGTTCATTTTGGATATGGAGTATATATCGGTCTTAAGGTTGTCCTGTTTCATGTTGATACTTTCTGCAATCTATTCGAGAGTCGCTCGCGCTCGTTGGTAGGACGTGTGTAGGCAGAGTGTAAGATCTTGGGAAATATATATTAGGTATCGTGCCAGCGAGACCCGGTACTAAGAATTCCGTAGAAGCAACTCGATGCGGGTGGTTACTAGCGGTTGGGCTGAGTGTCGGGCAGGAATCAAACGAGAGTTACAAGTCGAGATAGGTGATGTCCACAAAGAACAGAGTTCAGGCGCTGGAGGTGCTGGTTGGAAGTGCTAAATTCCGGTCGAAAATGATGGGAATGGCAGGCTATATAGTTGTGCAGCTCGAAAGGGTGCAGGAGGCAAATAAAGAATACTGCCTAGATTACGTGCCTATTAGAATGAGTTTATGTATAGCAAATAGGTGGTCCGCAATTTCAAATTCCGTGGGAATTAGGATGGAACAGACGATGCAGTAGCGAATAGATGTACATGGCATGCAACATGTGATAGAGGAAATAATACCAAAAAGTCCGACCTGATTACTAAAAGCTGGATTAAGGACCGTCCGGATCCTGAGTGACGTAAAGCAGCTCTCTCGACTCGGGACTACCACTCAAGGTGATGATTCCATGCACCGAGCTTCTCTGCACTGGTATTGATGACCAAAAGTATGGGACTCAGGAAAAGGTAGGTTAAGTGGACAAGCACGGGTGTGGAAGTGTTGAGTGAAGATGTTAAGATCCCACAGATTGGTATATGGTCAGACAGATCTACTAGCCCGTTTCGAACTAGCGTATAAAACGGGCGCAGCCAATCACTGACTATGCATTCAACGACATCTCATCTTCATCAAGATGGCCATTTCTTGCTCTGGCGCAGTGCAATATGATAGATTCTCACAACCAACTGGGATGTACCTCAAACAGAATATATTGCTTTAATGTAATGTAAATGTACAAAAGATCGCACCCCTCCCTACTGATGCATTAGCAGCTCTAGACTTGCTCTCGCTGTTCGTACACCGCAAAACCTGAGTTATGGGTTGGTCTACATACACAAGCTGACACTCTAGTGTCATTCTGGATCTTGTATAATCTAGCACCTGGAACCAATATACTAGCATACGGATACATTCGGCTGTCACTCTATCCCGCGGTGATGTGGCGAAAGCACTGCGCACCAAAACTTCTCTCCCAATCCCGTGTGGGTACACAAGCTTATCAGTACGGGAGCCATGTGGAATTCCGAGTCACAGATTTGTGTAGTGATGGTGATGATGAGGATTAGCATTTGCTCGGTTGACCTCCGCTTTAGCGTCCATTGTGAATGGCAAGCGGTCTATATTGGTGCAACACAGAAATGAAGACCTTCGATGATAGTCCTGATGTACTCACAAGTAATATTCAAGTACACCTTCCTTCCATCGTAGCCATATTCTGTGTGTTATGTGAATATAAATTTGCCCTGGATGAGCAGAGAGCGTCGATATAATTGTACACGCACAATGCAGATTCATCAGTGTAGTCAAACGTTTAGTTCCAGGCATTCTTTGACCCAGTTCACGGGCGTGTGAGTTGTCTCTGATGTTCCCGCTAAATTTGCTGTCCATTTTTCATCACTCTGATGTCGCACAAGCAAGCGGGCTGCGGTCAGCCTCAGTGTCGAGTGATAGTAGCGCCAGGACCCCTTGGAGGTGTGTGTGTGTGGGATATCTCCACACTCTACTACTTAGGATGCTATCTTGCCACTGACTTTGAAACACGATGCGTGTGGAGGTGGACGTCAGATGCAGCATATAGGGCCGACGCACTTTGATTGCTGCCCGCTCGAACATCGACAGCGATGCCAAAGTTTCTAACATTCGGATAGAACTGTGCATCACATATCGACGTGAAGGGCGTGACAGCTCAATCCCCGACTGCGCGAAGCTCTCACTCGGCCTGCTATTGTTGGCTAAGCCTTCGGATTGTCTCCCCCTCACATTGTTCTAACAAACGCCCACCAGCCAATCTAGCACGAGCGCTGTGTTAATCACATTGTATTGTCCAATGCCCTGAACAATACGGATCTTGACTTGATCCCAAAATCAGCCGCGCCGCCCTATTGAACTTGTGACGTGAACAGAAGAGAGCTGCCATCGACCGGCTGGTCTCGCGAATTCACGCCAGTTGATCAGAAGACAATAGATCAAACACAATAGGAACTCCTCTTCACCTCACCTGCGCTTCATCTTCCTGCTGGTGAACCCCGCCCACGAGCTACGTAGGGGCGTCCGAGCGCCCTCTGTCCTCACTCATTTAAGCCCACCCCGCGCTCGCCCACCTCGCTCCAGATCCTCAACTTTCCCATATACCTTCCTGCAAAATCTCTATACCACGGTCAGCTTTGTCTCTTCAAGATCAGTCTTTGATTTTCACAATCACTACTTTTGTTTGTTCAAACTCAAACTTGCACACAATGTCCTGCATCATCAAGACTCCTCCCCCTCCCGCCAACGGTACCGTCCCGGACGTCATGAGGCTCACTCATATCTTGACTCCGCCTGCTCAAGAGCCCGAGATTTTCAAATTCACAGCTCCTCCAGCGAACATGGTCAACCATACTCCGCCCGCCGACGAGTTTTCCGACGATCCCGCCGACGAGAAACCCGTCTCGGCTGGTCACGCTGTAGACGACTCTGACTCCCAAGCCAACGTTCAGGTCGCTTCAGACGACGCCATGAATGTCGCTGCTACATCCGAAGATCCAGCTCAGACAGCTCACGCAGACAATTCCAGCATGGCCGAGAACGATTCTGAGCAGATGCCTCCTTCTTCTTTCAAGGACGAGTCGATTAGCTCCCAGCCTGTTCAGATAATCTCTGAAGATATCCCTGCTTCCGACGGCATCGATCACGACGATCGTGAATTTGAGTGCGCCAACGATGCGCAGACACGCTGCATGACCGGCCAGTACAAGATCAACCTCTCCCGCAAAGTCATCTCCGACCACTTCGGCCGCAACAAAGCTTGCACCCGCGTGATCGACTTCTGGCCCTTGTTCTGCCGCAAGCACTATCAGCGCGCTACGTACAACAACAAGGCCTGGCAGGCTCGGAAGATCTCTCTCATCCTTGAGCAGTTTGACGAGATTGACTATCAAATCCCTGGCACTCTATACAACGTGGCGTTCAAGAAATCGGAGGAGAACCGCCTTAACACCTACGCCCGCAAGATCACCATGGGTGTGAGCGAAGACAAGGCCGCCGAGATGGTCGAGCCCCAGCAGAATGGCAAGAACTTCGAGGCTCCGATCAACGTCTTGCGTGATTTGGAGGCTAACGGCCACTTGGGAAAGAACAAGACCTCCTACGATGTTAAGAATACCGTTGCGTTCATTAAGGACATGCTCGAGAACGATGAGACCGCCAATGTTCCTTCGATCGAGTTCCTTCCTCAGCTCGACAGGAACGGCAATGTCGTGACCTACGGCGTCCCCGCTACAAAGAAGACGGTTTCCAAGAAGACGGTCTCCAAGAAGAAGGCCTCTTCCTCCCGCGTCTCCTCCAAGGGCAAGGTCACCAAATCATCGTCTCGCAAGTCTTCTGGCAAGTCCAAACTCAAGGTCGAAGTTCACTCCGACGCCGACGCCTAGATGCATGGACGATCCGCAACAATGTCTGCTATCAACCTCTTTCAGACTGCGCTGTTGCTGAAGATCCTAGATTAGGGTTTCCATGTCAGTTTGATTTCGTATGGATGAATTGTCGTTGCCGCGTTCACCATGAGCGCATACTCAAGACTCGATATCCGGACAAGTTAAAATCGCAACCAGAGTATGTGTAATTTCGCCACCTTCTTGAATCATCTCCCGTGTGGTATCTTGTTTCGAACTCCTTCTTGCCTTCCATCACAATTTGCATTCATTGCTCAGGGCTGGGTCAGTATGTTCTGGAACATATTGGACACGACAGGTTTGAAGCTCGGCTGGTGGACATCAATCTCGGGAGAAAAGCGCATGGGTTACATATGGATAGTTTGGTTGAAGCTGGGCTGGATGGAATCTCTTTGGTCAACTCCCTTTTTCCCTTTTTCCCTTTGTTACCCTTCTCTGCCATCGTGGATACCCTGGGGTCTTTCGGCGGCGCATGAGCATGGGAGACACAAATTGAAACTGGATGGGATGTTGTTTCTTCTCTTTACTTGCCTACTTTCCTTTGTATATCTCTTTTCCCTTTGCGATACCCCCGGGACACACTTTCGGCGTCTAGGCTGGGCTGGTTTCATTCCTCTAGCTTTGGTCTAGAGGATGCATTTTCTGGGGTTCGGATTTCAGTCGAGTTAGAAAAAAAAAATGGATTTTACACACTTTCGAACATGTCTCCTGTCATCAGGTATTCCATGTGGTGAACAGCTAGGCTCTGTTGATCTCTACTGATTTCTGTTAGTAATGTCTGGGAATGCTCGTCCACCTTTCCATTCTTGACCCGAAGGAGGGTTAGTTCATGTAGAAAAAAAAACCAACTAGAAAGTTTGTACAACATCTCATGTCATTTTAGTTATGTGAGTTGTCTGATACTTATTAACTGGCAGCTTTACCGCCTTTTTTTGTCCGTCCCGATTCACTCCCCACTAAGTATCAAGCACGCTTTCACCGCTCTCACAGAAACAACAACGACGGAGCTCAATTTAGTGAGTCGAAGCGAAGTGGGAACGCGGTAAATGACCGCTAACCAATTAATGAACCGCTATTCTAACCGTAACCATCATCCAACGAACCAACCGACAACAATTCCTAACCCATGACCCCATCATCGTACCCACGGTACCTAATCACCTATACAATGGAAATTTCTCCAACATGATTGGATCTATCCCTCCAACTACAACCACGGTTGAACTCGGCACAAAAGCGAGGAGCAAGAAAATGGAGTTCAAAAATCGATTATTCAACTACGAGGGTATATATGACCCAGCGAAATCCTGACCTAGGGAAAGAAGAACAATGACAGCAATACCAACTCCAACTATACACGATTGCAGAAACATTCTACGCACTACGCTGTAGACTACTACATCGCCATCGCACCAGTATCCCAACGAATTCTCTAACCGTTCTCGCCTACACTCAACCTCCCACCCATCATGAGCAGAGCAAACGAAAGGCAGGAACAAGCCCGCAGCATCAGCAGCAACAACATGATGTCACCCACATGCCTCCTCGCTATCAGAAACTCCAGTCGCTCAGGGAAAGACGGAGTATTCTGGAGAATGGTTTCTGGCGAGGCAACCGAGGTGATAAACGATGAAGAAAAGCAAGATGCGAACGATAGTATCCTAGTGGTCAGGCGTCCTGAACAAGGGGAAGAAAAAGACGTCGAGATGAAGGAAAGTGATGATGACGACGATGCGAGCGGGAGTAACGGTGACCCATCCTCGATGTCGAATCGAGACGATGATGTGGTGATGCTCGATGCCCCGGACATGATTGTCGCTTTACGAGCGCTCGTACAACCAGATTTCGGTAACCACGGCGACCTCCGCGCACTCGCTGCATTTCGACGGGCGAGTTGGGACAGACTGTTCGCAATCGAGGATGATAACGAGGATGAAGCTGCCGGAACACGAGCTTGGAGTAAAGACTATCTCGCCACCAAACGCGTCGTCATCATGGACGAGATTGTGACAAAGATGCATCAGTGTCCGCAGTGCGTGAAGGCGAACAAAGACAACCTTTGCTTGAGATGTGATAAGATGTATAAGAAATGGTTGCCGCTGATGACTGATAAAGAGAGGGTAGTGGCGGAGCAGAGAATTGAAACGGCTAAAAAAAGAAAAGCTGAAATTGACGACGACATGGAAATCACCGCACTGGAGATGACGGAAGTCGAAGAGCAGACTGCAATGAGAGAAGAGATATTCGACAAGCCGAGAAGCAAGATTGAGCACCTAGAACAGGCGCGACGCAAGCGTGAGCGAAGAGATTCAGCGTCCGATCGTAAGCCCCCACACGCTCGATTCTAGCTTAGAAGATGGTGTTAACAATTAAGATGAGCAGATTCAACGAGCGACTTCGAAGAGGATAGCACGATGAGCGGGATCATTTTCGACAGACCAGGAAGCATGATTGTGTCTCTGGAAAGAGAACGGTGCAAACGCGAGCGCAGAAGATCGGCATTTTACCGCAGGCCTTCAAAACACTCACCACAACTGGAGGGCATTGTTGAGAAATCCACTTCTGATGAAAACACTGATTTAAAAGAAGGAGAACCGGAAAAAACGGAGGTTACGAGTCGCGAGTGCGAGGAACATGAGGAGTGCAGGTCGACAGTCACTGTAGATGACGCCGGGTGGGTTGCACAGCAACTTCCCCAACTGTGGCCAGTTTTGATCCTCTTTATGGTTTTATTCTGGAGGCAGGACCGACATTTTCCTATGGCGTAATGTATTCGAAGTCGGAGTTTGGGTGATCCTACACACAGCGATGGGTTTACAACGATAAAGGAACAAAAAAAACATCAGGACGCAACCAGAAGGGTGTGTATTGCCATCTGCGAGAGGAATTTGACGGATTTTTAATCCTTTTTCATGTCTCCTGCGTGTTATACGCGGTTTGTTTGGCTAGGGTAATTTGGGTACTCCTTTGCTTTACTGTTGGAATCAGGAGACTCTTGAAAGAACACGCTCGCACTGGGATTTGCAATAAGTAAGTGACCGCTGTCCCATATTTTCAATCATGAAGAATGTAAGTTATTTGCCTTGTGCTATATCGTTGAGAATGCAATGCGTTTCAGTAAGAGAAAGAAAACTGACAGTCTGTCGTACAGTCAGAGTAATGGAACATGACACCGTCACCCGCCACTTGTGCTAGATTATAAGAAATAGTCTCCTCATATCAACACTCTATTCAAATTCTAGACTGTCCCTCACACACTTCCTCACGCGCTTCTTGAACTCGGGCGTGTTATCCCGCCACAGCGCGGCGGCCTCCACATTGGCGGGCGACTCATCGTTTGGGCTACTAAGCATAGAAATGACGGACAGCAAGATGGTCTCCGGAGTCTGGACAGGGGACCATCTCTCCGACGCCGACTCGTAACCATACTTGTCCTCCTCGGGTGGGTGCAGGATGGATATACAGACGTCGCCGTTGGGGTATATGTTTGGGTGGAAGATGGGGGTTTCGAAGCGCATTTTGGGCGGCAGCAACGGGTATTCGGTCGGGAAGGTGAGACGGGCGCGAAAAAAGCCTCCACCGTAAAACTTTGTGTCGTCGTTGATCATGAGCATGACTTCCCATTCAAAGACATTGTTGTCAACAAGCCCGCAAGAAATGCCCGGTATGTCCTTGTCATTCTGCAACAGCTTGAGCTGGCGAGCGAGAAGGCCTGCGGCGGCAGATTGAGAAGAGGCCATAGCGTGCGGTGGGCTCGAGCCTGGGATGTGGCGGGAACGATGAAGGTTGAGTTGAGTGGTGGGGTGGCGGCGGCGGATCTGGTGGTTGAGGGGCGCCCGCAGGCTTATGGAGGTGGTTTTTTATAATTCCCTGATCTGCACTAAGCTGAAGAACTTGACCCGATCAGATTTCCGTGCGAGTCCAACGATAGCTCATTCACTTGCGCTGTTCGTTGGCGCTGCAGGTGGGAATGCTGTAGGGTGGAGGGTTTGCTGGTGGGGTCAAAGTGAGGGTATCGCGGGGTACAGCAAGTAGATAT
Source organism: Periconia digitata (assembly GCA_948474695.1). Lineage (NCBI taxonomy): Eukaryota > Fungi > Ascomycota > Dothideomycetes > Pleosporales > Periconiaceae > Periconia > Periconia digitata. The sequence continues at coordinate 2,271,757 of CAOQHR010000002.1, forward strand.
GTATTCAGTGGAAACGCGCGAGAAGAGAAGTAGCAAACACAAAGGAAAACGGGGGTAGATGACTAAGTAGATATGTATTCAGCTTTGAGAGAGTGGGTAATGTGTATGCGGACAAGCATCAGCGACGATGACGAGAAGAATGCAAGGCGCTGTACTGACTGTCGTACTCTACTGCTGGTCCCTGCCAAGCTAGGGCCGAATTCGGTTAATGTACGATCAACCCAGTTCACGTCCGCTTCAGTCTCTCCTCTTCCTTTCTTTACCACCCCCTTCTTCGCCTTCTTCTCTATCGTCATCGGCGGTCCGGTACACCGCAAGATCTGGATTACCGGGCTGGGCATGAATGCTGCTTGGCGATCCCGTCGAGCCGGGGCGGCCTTCCGTGGATGCTCATGCATCGCAGGACAACTCCACACAATCAATCGATCGAAGAAGTTTCCTATAGATGAAACACATTAATTCCAAGAGGTTCTATTCATCGAAATACAATTTGCATAGTAACCGATTTGATCGAACTTCGTAAAGGAAATTGCCTTCCACGACGGAGGTTTCCACGGCCTTCACTTCGCAAGCGAAAGCCACATACGCTCGTATACACGAGGCTGAAGCAGCCACTGCTGATGACTGATGGACAACCACAAATAGTCATCCAGATTCATCAACTACCATTGGCCACTGACTTTATATCTTCTTACGCCAACGCCTTTGGATTACAACCACCCTGCGACAGTTCGGACCTGGTTCTTTGAACAGATCGCATAGTCATCCGTGCTAGCGGTATCTAGTGAGCGAAGTGTGCGGACGTTCAAATATATCTATGACCATTTGGGGAATGGTACCATGAATCGAATTGTAAGTTGGGGTCTGGGTGTGGGTTTGGGTGGTCCTACACCATCACTACGCATCACTCTACATCACGTCCTCGGACCTTGTCACATATCCTCGTTTGGTAACATGGTAGCTACGTCGGGTCGACCAACAGACATTTCGTTCAAAAAACAACAACATGGGAAGACCGACCTTCGGTCTGTGATGTTCATATGTCAAGGGATGCAATACAATACTGCAGCCCATCTTGCAACCCGACTCCGTGGTTGTGACTAGCCTGGCCTCTCTCAAATTACGCGAATACGACGAGTGAAGAGCTTAAAATACCATGAGTGTGGGGCCAAAGACCGCGATTTCCAGCATGCCTTTCATTTCTGGTGTTGCTTTGCTCGCGATCCATGCGCATAGACATAGCAAAGAACCCCGATGGGTGTTATTTGGGGCCTTATCCGCAGCCTCGTCAGTATGAATAATATAGACCGTCGATTGCTCAGCCAGAATCGTCACTCTTTTCACCCTTTCTTTGGTAACGGGATGTGTCATTGACGTGCTAACCAGACAATCCTTCACAATGACCCCAGCTATGTCACGTCTACTTATCTTATGCTTTTTGACGTTTGCTAGCGCACAGAACTCGCCGCCATCCCCTGGCCCAGCCGGTCCGGATCCAGTCGAGCATTTCTGCTCTAGGTGGTGGTCACAATGTAAGGAACTATTTGTCCCTCGGTCACCATTTGTCATTGACGTTTTGGGTAGCCACCATAAAAAACGACACACTATACATTGACAGTGGTGTCCAAAAATTCGACGACGAAAGCTCCTACATGGGCATCAGTCAGTTCCAGTACCCTATCATCGACTCATTATCGATTTATTCTGATGCGGTCTAGATGATCATATTATGACAATACCGCTGGCAAATGGCTGGGATTGGAAGAAATCTGAAGGAGACCCCCAATTTTTGGACATTTCCAGGGAACCTAAGAACTTGACCAACCCCAAGTCTGGAACAAATATACCAAGCTTATTCAGAGGATACATGTTTTCTGGCCCGCAAAACACATCTAAGGTTTTCCCCTTTGGGGGAACAAATTACTTGCTCAACGAGACATTCGTTGCCAGGACTATTCCCAACAGTTCGAGAAATGCACTGTGGTCCTACTCTCCTGGCTCAGGCTCGTCGGACACGAAATGGGATCAGTACGACGTTGATCAGATTTGGATGCCGAATCACGGCGCTGGTGCGGACGCTCCCGATCTAGGTCTTGGGTTTTATCTCAACGGACAGATTGACAAGGGCACTGATGCCAGGACGGACTCGCAATTCAACGACACCAGTCAGAGTTTCTACAAACCCGTACATGGTATGTTGGTGCTTGATCTCGTCCATACGTCCTCCGCTGCAAAAAATCTGTCTACTTCAACGATGAAGAAAAGTTTGTCAAGAGTAGGTGGATCGCTGGACTACATACCTTCTGTCGGTGATAGTGGTATCTTGGTGGCTCTGGGTGGCCAGATACAGCCGGCGCTTGATCAAGATGGAAAAGCTTCGAGCCATGGAGGGCAACTTGTAAGTCATATGCTGATCACGCAGCCGTTTGCAAGATAATGGACCCTGTTGACTCGGTTCAAAGATCGACTTCCAGACCGTAGACGTCTTTGACATTGACTCTTATATCAAGAATCCCGACTCGAATGGAACGTGGTTTCAGCAGAACACGACGGGCGATATACCATCCCCACGTATTGACTTCTGCACAGTGACTGTATCAGCGGCCGACAACTCCAGCCATCACATCTACGTGTACAGTGGATGGGATCCAACTCAGAATAACCCAAAATACTACGACGACATTGTGGTCCTCTCACTCCCATCCTTCCGCTGGAAGATTGTTTGGCCAGAAAACAACAGTCCACGGTGGGGCCATAACTGCCATTATTTCAAAAGCCAGATTATCACGGTAGGGGGAAACAACACCAATACGAATAATAACTGCGACTGGGAGAAGAAAGGCGTCGGCGTGTTTCATATGATCAAAGAGAACTGGAGCAGTAGTCTCGTGACCACAGATCCCGACTTCAAAGTTTCACCCAAGCTTCTCTCATCAACAAACGGAACAGCTGATGGCAAAGCAAAAAGCGGCCAGCCTGAAGCAGGATGGTCTAGCAAAACACTACACGGGATTTTCTGGAAATCCAGATGGACTGTCCCAACGACCTGGGATTCTAAGCCTCCAGTACCCGACGAATCTCCTGTCCTACCTACTGCTCCCCCACCAGCCAGCTCCCCAGACCCCCCAAACCTCCCAAATTCCCCAGACCCACTCGAGAAATCAAAATCACCTAGCACGGCTGCACTAGCCGGTGGGATAAGCGCAGGCGTAGTCAGCGTCGGTCTACTCGCCGCAGCTCTCATATACTGGCACCACCGCCGCCACAGCATTCCAGCCGAACTCCACAACAACCACAAGAAACTCGCAGAGAAAGCCGAGCGGCGGAAGCCAGCCAAACAGAGAAAACTAACCAATCTCGAATTACAAGGGAACCGTGAAAACAACCCCATGGAGCTCGATGCCCGGATCTTCTTCGAAGCGGATAATAGTACCGCGGCTCGTGGAGCGGAGCTTTCGGGCACTACATTGGCGCCCGGTGCTACGCCTGGCAGACCGATTGTGAGGTTTCCCGGTGATGATCTACCTGTTGTTCCTGAGAACTCGGGGGGGTTGAGACGAGGGGGGTCTAGGGGGCTGAGAAGCTCTAGGCGTGGGGAGAGTAGGTCGCAGAGATCTTCTGGTGTGTAGAGGATACTCGATGAGTTCTCGTGTACGATATTGCTGGAGCTTTGCCTGGGGAGTGTATCAAATGCGCGCGAGCTGTGAACTCGCCACTGTTCACATTCTCATCTTACGACTAGACTTTCTTCTCGAACACTGTTCGTCTGCTACAGCGGAGCTTTGTAGAGAGGTTTCAAGGGACAATGGACTTGGATGCAGGAAAGATAGGTCGTGGAAGAAGGAGTCATTGGTTCATCGGTGAGAATTATGTTTACTGTCATGTCACTTGTTCATTCATTCTCTCATTCTCTAAACATACAAATATGCTCATAAACCTCGTATCCCTATTTCTTCGTCTATCTACAGAAAAAACCCCCCTTGTCTCATTACCTCCTCAATCCTCCAACTTGGCCGGCGGCGCCTCGACCTCGGGCTGCGGATCCTTCAACCCAATCTTGCCCTCGGCATCATAAACAATCTCCCTAATCTTAACACACCTCAAATGGTTCTTCCCCCCACTCAACGTCGCATCGTGATAAAACAACCACCACTTCCCATTAAACTCTGCAATGGAATGATGCGTCGTCCATCCAATCACAGGCTCCAAGATGCGTCCGGCATACGTGAACGGTCCGAGCGGACTATCTCCGATGCCGTAGGCAAGGTAATGCGTGTCGCCCGTCGAGTACGAAAAGTAGTACTTGTCATTATACTTGTGGCACCAGGCCGCTTCGAAGAAGCGTCTCGCGTGGTCGGAGGCGTCAATGGGTTTCTTAGTCTCCGGGTCCAGGATCTGCACATCTGTGACATCGGTGGCGAACGAGAGCATGTCGTCGGAGAGCCTGGCGACTTTTGCGGAGAGAGCAGGGCCGGATGACGGCTCGTTTGCGCCGAGCTGCGACGCGTCGAAGGATGAGCCTGCGTAGCACTGCAGCTGGCCTCCCCACAGCCCGCCGAAATACAGGTACGCTTCGCCATCGTCGTCGACGAAACTCGCTGGGTCGATGCTGAAGCTGCCGGCGATGGGTTTAGGTTCGGGTTTGAAGGGGCCTTCTGGGGAGTCGCCTACGGCGACGCCGATGCGGAAGATGTCGTCTGTGTCGCGGGCTGGGAAGAAGAGGTAGTATTTCCCGTTCTTGTGCGCGGCGTCTGGGGCCCAAAGTTGTTTGGAGACCCAGGGGATGTCTTCTGCTTTTAGGACGACGCCGTGGTCGGTTACGGGCCCGCCGACTTCAGACATGCTGAAGACGTGGTAGTCGGCCATGTCGTATTGGTCACCTTTGTCATTGTCTTTGATGTCGGTTTCGCGGTCGTGGGAAGGGTAGATGTAGAGGCGGTTGTTGAAGACGTGGGCTGAGGGATCCGCGGTGTAGAGGTGTGAGACTATGGGTTGTTTGTCGGCCATGGTTGCGGCGTCACTGTTGAAGCTTGTATATCGAACGATGTTTTCGCGGCCAGTTGTAAGAAGGATTGGGATTGGATATATGGTGGTGGGTGTCTCCTTTTTCTATTCTCTCCTTCTTTCTCGGAATCAGTACAAGTAGATAGATAACAAACAAACAAACACCGGTAAAGATATGAGAGCTTTATGAAAGCTAGTTGCTACCCCGCCACCATCATCCATTGCTCCCTTGAACAAACCATTACCCCCACCAATTTAACCATTTTAGCCAACGGGATGCAATAGCCTGGAGGTGGGCGGGCAACACCAAGCCCCACGTCAGCTACGCGAGGCTGTAGGCGCGGGTTGAGTCGGGGCATTGCTTGGTGGTGTATATGTACAACCGACTGAGAGTGTAGACCTGGTTACTGTGTAGGATGTAGGGCTGCCTGCACGCCTGCAGGTTCAATCGAGCCGCAACCATGATCCGCGAACTTTCATTTTACCCGCCAATTCATCCGCTGCTGGTGGACCCGCTCCTGGGATGGACTACCGGAGGTTGGGCTTTTGCAATTCATATGCGACGGCGCGGCCGGCGCGATGTGGGTTCTGTGGAAACCCGATGTTGATGTATGTGTGAAGTAGAAGACATCTGCATGCATGGAATCAATTCATGGCGTTCCCGAGTGCACGTGCAATGAGCATTCATCCGATATGACTAATCATCTATCTGCCAACCCCATTCATTTCAACAATTTTGTTAACATCAATCATACTACCATATATGTATGAGTTTGGATAAGCAAGCATGAAATTCTACTTTATCGTGTATGTACTTCCATCCATCCTGTCAGCGGTGCTACGAACTCAAAAACTTGGCAATGGACGCAGCTGTCGCGTTGTGAAGCGGAAAAGTTGGGTGCAAGCTGTTAAGCCACAGATATTCGTTGACAGCGTACTCGCAGCTAGGATCTTTCGTATACCAAGTAGGTGCACCACTTCAATAATTGTCAGCACTCACTCAGTTCATCCCGCATGGCTCGATGTCTTTTCTTTGCACACGCCATCCAAATATCAAAACAAAGGACACTTACTTCTCATACGCCTTGCAATACCCCGTCACATTCTTGAGCCCAGCAGTCTGCTCGTACGAAGCTGGATTATCAATCACGTCCTTATACACTCCCCATGTATCGTGCACCAAGGTCGTCGCATCCTCATGCTTTGTCTTGAAAGCAGCCGTCATATTCTTGAGCTTCGCGTTCCAAAGCTCAATAGCTTTACCCTCGTTCTCGATAGCGTACTCTCCGTTCTCCAGAGTCAGCGGAGCAAGTTGAACAGGCGGCGCGCTCAGGAACAAAAAGTTGCGTGCGCCCGTCTCGTAGATTTGCTCTAGCAACCCCTCGTAGACAGTGAAGATGCTTGTGTACAAGGTCTCGGTGTTCTCGAGCCACCACGAGTTTCCGACGTCGTTGACGCCGATGAAGAAGGCGAAAAGCGAATCCTGGGCTGTCCATGGGTGTGCGGCGGAGGTGGGATCTGCGCCGTAGGTTGGGAGAAAGAGATCCTGGGTTTGGTTGAGGACGGAGAGGACAGTAGGCGTGTAAGGGGCTACGAGAGCAGAGTCAACGGTCGCGCCGCCGTACGCCATATTGTAGGTCTTGATGAAGCTGGCGTTGTATGTGGTTGTCAAGAATCCTACCCAGTTGGGTCCGCTGAGAATTGAGTTAGAAGGGGGTGTAGAGGTGGACGGGGAGTAGTATACTTGGATGAGGTCCACCCTCTGTAAGATATGTTAGCTGCTTGTCGGTGAGCTTGAGTAGGGTTTCTCACGGGTAGCTTGGGTTCCCCAGAGGATTTTGGGCATTTGGTTGGGTGCCTTTAACATCGAACCCAGTTTGCGTGTACGAGTCTCCGCTAATATAGTGTTTGAGTATATAAACTTCAAGGTTGAATTGTTGAAGTCTTACAAAATGAACAGGTTCTTCACATTTTCCCATCCAGACCACGAAGAGACTGATCTCGTATTGCATTCTATCGGGTTAGCTAGGCTAGTAACCGACAAGGCCACGGCGGCAGTGGTCAACTTCATTTTGCTGGATCTTCCAAATTTTCCAAGGTTAGCCCAGTCAAGATGAACAAGAAGATCTGATAGATCGAGAACCATTTTCTACGGATGCTGTGGATATATAACGCAAAGCAGTCGGTATAGGGTCATTGACTAGCTAGCACTGCGGAACGGAGGAATTATATGAATTGATATTAAACGGAGCAGCACGACCCGTCGGTCAGACCAGATCCGAGTACTATAAGAGCTGTAATGGAATAGCTGCAATGGGAGACGAGTGATATTTTTCTCCACGGTGATCATTAGAGTTTCTTCTAATGTAAGTCTGTAGCAAGATTCGCTATGTCATTGCGCGTGCACTAGTTGGTGATGTTATACAAAAGAGTAGATAGTCGTTGTTCCAGAGGCAGAGCAGCATGTCATTGCGCGTGCGCTAAATGTGTTGGCAGGCTACGTCTAGCAGGCTAGGTTTGCAAACAAGTATGCAGCAAGTGTCGGCCGAAATGATGTCGACTGTGTACTCGGATCGGATCGGATCGGTACGGTGCATATGTAGGGCTGGTGGTGGAGCGTGACCCCATGGGAGGAGGCACATGTCCGGACGACGAACCAGGCAGCGCGACCCATGGCCTGGCAGGGACGGTACGCGTTTAGAATACGGTATACGCCGACGATTCCCTGGACCGTGGTGGAGTGGACCGTGGTGGCTCGTCATCAGAGAAAGACGGGTGGCTGAAATGTTCTTGGCCAGGGCTGAATCAACCAGGATCCCAGCCGCAGACAAGGCCAAGCAGGGCTGGCGCCCATACATAAGAAACCAAGTCAGTCAGCAGCCTCTGAAAGTCACGTCAACCTGTCCAGAAGCAAAAAGAAGATTTGAAGAAGAAGAAAGCGGACAGCTCGGAAGCTCACAAATCGTGGTGGTTGTTTGGAAACTTGTCGTTCCCGCCTCGGTCCTTTTTTCGCGCGGCGGCCCAAATCCACCCTCCGACTTACTCGCTACGTCCCGACCTTGTCCCTTGCAACCATCGTCAGATTCAAGCGCAGCTTACAGGATTTGCGCTTTTGCAGCATAGCTCTGCCTGCAACCGCAAATCCGAAGGCTTATACAAGCAGATCCATTGTCTGCTTGGGGGAACGCCGTGCTCAAAAGGTCCCCTCTAGCCCGTGTCATCATCATATCTGCCTTGCAACTGGGGCATACAAGACATATTTATATTGTATTGATTGATTGGTAGTACATGTCTCCTGGGCGTTCCTCAACAATCCACACAAAGAAGACGTCGTCGTACTGCTGCTCATTTGCTTGATGAAACCATTTACATAGGCATTTGCGCTTCTCCATATCCATCATCATCGACATCGCATCTTTGCACCCCTCGCTTGTTGCTATTCTGGCCTCAACCACCAATTTGCCCGTTTGTTCAGTCACCCACTCGCTGCATTGTGCCATTCCGGCCGCCCCGATAGCACCCCGACACCATGGCCGGCATGGAACAGCTCGAAGTTCACAGCAAGGCACGTCTGCATCATCTCCTCCCACCCTCTGTTTCCCATGCGATTGATGCAACCAAACAAGCAAGCAAGCTTCCAAGCTTCCCCGCTAGGCACCATCACCACCATCAGCATCATTCCACTTTGCTAACATTCTCCCCCTCTAGTCGTACCTCGTCCGCTGGGTCAACGTAGCTGCTGGCCACACCATCTCGTGGTCTATCCAACCTCACAAAAAATCTATCAACTTTGGCGTCTTCAAGCACCCCAGCGCCGCCAGCAACTCCATCGCCTCGCATTCCACCTCCTCCGCGACCCTCGACGCTCCTGGCACCCCTGCCCTCGAAGTACCTACATCCACCGGCCGTGGCCGTGGCCTCTCCAATTCTACATCCCGCAATGACAGGACATTTGTGCTGGAGAAGCTCTCTGCGATTGGCCTCAAGCAGGTCCATTGGGTAGGCAAATGTGAGGCTGAAAAGGTTTCTATGGGGACATACGATGTGCCCGAGGGCGAAGGTGGCATGTATGGGCTGGTTATAGACAACACCTTCTCCAAGACCGTCTCCAAGACGGCCACCTTCGTCCTCATGACGTACCCTACCAACGCTGCGCCAAAATCCGGTCACCATACCCACTACACTCAAGCCTTGGGAGCCGCAAGCACCACAAGTCTAAGCAGATCGAGCCCAGGAATGGGACCCATGGCCGCCGAGTCCTCCGAATCTCTTTCGCAGACCCTGAATGACCGTCCCAAATCGTCACACGTGTCGGCGAGCGCTGCTCCGTCGCTGAACTCATCCTTCCTCACGGGCGTGCTCCAGAAAAAGAGGAGGAAACGAAATCAAGGCTACGCACGACGTTTCTTCTCTCTCGATTTCACATCTTCCACGCTATCCTATTACCGAAATGACCATTCTTCTGCCTTGCGTGGCGCCATCCCCCTCTCGCTGGCCGCTGTAGGAGCTAATGGAGATACGAGAGAAATCTCAGTGGATTCGGGCGCCGAAGTCTGGCAGCTCCGAGCAAACAACATGAAGGACTTCAACATGTGGAAAGATGCTCTCGATCGCGCCTCGCGGAGTGCCGGAGCCTCGGCCTCACCTACCTTGCATATTCCTGCCAGCCAGTCCAGAAGCGCATCGCACACTGTCAACCAAGCCGAGGAGAGCGAGTGGGCAAGGGTAGAGTCCCTGGTAGGAAGGGTCGCGGGGACCAGAGATGCTGTGAGAAGACTAGCTCAGGACACTGATCCCAAGTACACCGCCGCATCCACCGGTCTAGGTCTTAAGGGGGTTCAAGACAGCCTGTCGCCCAGTCCATCAGAAGGGGAATCGCTCGACTACTTTCCGCCGGTAGAAGAGAAAGGTGCAGACAAAAAATCCTTCTGGAAACGAAAATCCAGCCACTCGGGAAGCCAAAGTCCATCGAGCGTGTTCAGGAGAAGTGTTGCCGCTCAGACTGCAGTGGCTTCGCCGGGTACGATCCCACCTGTTCCTGCACTGCCCAATGGAACCTTGGGGGTGCCCGCCAAACGAAACAACCGCTTGAGCGCGGTAGTCCAGACCCAAGAAGAGGCGCTTCATGACCACTGCATGGCGCTTTTGAGAGATCTCGACTCCGTGGTGAAGGGATTCTCAGAGCTTTTGGCAGAAAGTCGGCAAAGGCGAATGCCCGCGCTTCCCTCTCCACGCAAGAGCATTGACTCATATGAGTCTGCGGATGAATTCTTCGACGCTGTTGACGGTGATACCGCGAAGTCGCAACTCCTGACCATTCGTCGGGATAGCGGAGACAACAATGAACGCGACGACGTTTCGGACGGGGGATCAGAGTCGTCGTCTGAACATGAAGAGCGAGGCTTCTTCGACCAACGCATGTCTCTTGACGTCAAACCGTCCCTGTTCCCTACTAAACCCACCTCTCTCAAGCCCCTTCCTCATGATCCGGTCCAACGTGTCTCCAACATTGCACCCACCAATGGTCCCCCTCCTAGTCTCATATCTTTCTTCCGCAAAAACGTTGGCAAGGATCTCTCCACCATAGCGATGCCAGTGACCTTCAACGAACCCATATCTGCCGTACAGCGTATAGCCGAGCAACTCGAATACAGCGAACTCCTCGACGCCGCGGCAACCGCCCCCAGCGAGACAGGCGAACGTCTCGTGTACATGGCTGCATTCGCTATATCCAGCTTCAGCAACATGCGCGTCAAGGAACGTTCCATGCGCAAACCTTACACGCCACTCCTCGGCGAGACGTACGAACTCGTCCGCGAGGACAAGGGCTTCCGCTTCGTCGCCGAAAAGGTTATCCACCGCCCCTTCCGCATGGCATGCCACGCCGAATCGACCGCCTGGACGTTCATCCAATCCCCGGCGCCAACGCAGAAATTCTGGGGCAAGAGCTCTGAAATCAACACCGACGGACGCGTGCGCGTGTTCCTGCACGACGCGGGCGAGCACTACTCGTGGAACATTGCCACTTCCTTCATGCGCAACGTCATCGCCGGCGAAAAGTACATCGAGCCCACGGGCACCATGACGATTGTCTGCGAAACCACGGGCGCAAAGGCAATCTGCACCTTTAAAGCCGGCGGCATGTTCGCGGGCCGCAGCGAAGAAGTCACGGTGCAAACCCTCGATCCCTCAAACTCCCCTCTCCCCGCCGGTGCCGCGGGAAAATGGACTTCAGACCTCCAGCTCACTTCTTCGGCTGGCCAGCCCTCGAAACCGATCTGGAAGGTCGGCCCGCTCGTAGACAAACCCGCGGCTCGATACGGCTTCACGGCGTTCGCGGCCCATCTGAACACAATCACCCCCATCGAGGCTTCGCGGCTCCCGCCTACAGACTCGCGGTTGCGTCCCGACCAGCGCGCCGCCGAGCAGGGCGACATGGATCGCGCCGAGGGGCTCAAAGCTCGACTCGAAGAGCGCCAGCGTGGGCGCAGAAAGGTCATGGAAGAGCACGGGCAGGAATGGTCGCCCAAGTGGTTCACCAAGATTGGGCCCGACGAGGCGGGTGCTGCGCTGGCTGGCGAGGATGGCGCCGATCTTTGGCGGTTGAAGAGTGGCAAGGAAGGGTATTGGGAGTGTAGGGAGAGGGGGGATTGGGAGGGTGTTGTCGATGTGTTGGAGGCTTAGTAGTTTAGAGCTTTTTCTCTCTGTCTTCTATTATCTCGTTTTTTTTTCTCTCGGACATTGATTTCTTTGTCTTTGCGGGGTGTTGAAAGTGTGTTTATGCGTGGTTTACGATGACGATGACGATGACGATGACGATGACGATCTTGATGACGACGATGATGGTAGTGGGCGGATTTCCATTTTAACAGAACCAAAAAAAAGTAGACAAAAATCATGGATGGAAAACAGGAGAGTGAGGAGGAGAGCAGCAGGCACTGGATAGAGGCAAGGATGGATAGAGCAAAATGAAATGATGAGAAGAAACACAGATTGCAATAGAAAATTCAACAGCGTAAATGCTAACCAAATGTCTTCTCTCTCAAGTTCAAAGGTCAACACATGTATACAACGTGGAAGCAAATGAAAATGCGAGGCTATATGCTGAACCAAAATCATCACGTGGTTAGTATCGAAGCAAATTGGCAAAGGACACTTCCAGAATAATCATTTTCCATTGTTTTTGGTGGTTAACTCAATTTTTTTTTTTCAACGACTGACACCTCAGCAGCGTCTTTTCTCTCCATCATCCTCCCGGGTATGATTCTGCTGGTTCCTGTGCCAGCCAGAAGATCCGAGAATGAAAAGATGAGCAAATAGACAAAGAAGGAAACGCCCCCGTGGTTCGTCATGCAAACCCCCAGTTGAAGGAAACGCCCTCGCAGATGCAACAAATAGTGAAAGTCCGGCCTGTGCAGGACACGGGGAAGAAGGGGGATTTGATTGTTGTCCAAAAGACCGGGAACAAAGTGCATAGACACTACGCAATAGCGTTTTGTGAATTTGAGTAGCTTGTAGGATGATGCCGGCTTAATATTGCCGGCCTACAATCCACGACAGAATTTGGATGAGCGTGCGATATTTCGATATTGCATGCATTATCCACAACGGGTGTAGTGGAGCGGGGTATAAGGAGTAACGAAAAGTAGTGGTGGTAGATCGCCATCAACAGGAGAAGAAATAGACCTGAATCAGTTGACCATTAGGCAGCTCGTGCCATCTCAAATCTCAATATCAATACCAATGTCCATGGAGGCGAGAATGTCGTCGTCCATCTTGGGCTTCCTGAAGGTCGGCAATCCCTTCCGCTCCGTCTTCTTTTTCTCCTGGGGTTTCGGTGTGGTGGCCCTCGATGAATCGCCGCCATCGAACAAGGCATCCATGTCCAGATGTCCCTTGGCCATATCAGACTCTTCTTGAGCCTTCTTTGCCTCCTCTTCAGCAGCCTTCCTCTTGCGTGCCTCAATCTCCGCTCGCTTCCGTGCTTGTTGCTTCTGCTGGCGCTCTTCGACTTGTGCTTTGCGGATGCGTTCAGTCTCTGCACGCTTGCTCTGTCGGTTGATCTCAGCAAGGCGAGCGGCTGCAGCTTCAGACTGTGTAGGGATCCTAGGTGCGGGGTTCTCCGACTTGGATTTGGCTAGCATGTGGGAGAATTTGGCCATCTTGGCAATACGGGCGTTGATATCTTCATCGGTCCACAAGCGAGTTTCGAGAGCTTTGAGGTCATCGAATTTCCTCTTGAGAGCCGATTGCGTGGGAAGCTTCATGCCTGCATCGGCCATAGACTGCTTGTACGCATCGAAATCGGACTCGGAGAAGTGCTGGTTGGAGAGGAATTGGAACTGGTACTCTTTCTTGACGTTGCCGTGCTGGCAAGTCACGTACTGGTCGGTAGCAAGCTTCTTGCCATTCTTGCCTTCGAAAACATACGGTTTGCCTGTGGTGAAACCTGCGGCAGAAGTTAGCAACGAAACAAAGATATCATGTTGAACACGAGGAAGCGTACCTTTGATCTGCGCCATCTTATACAGCGTCCGGCGCTGTGAATCCTGGCCGACACCGATGCGACCGAAAGCGCCAGTCAAGGCCTCCTCGAAATTGGGGTAGAAGCACACCACGGAAAAGAAGCCACGGCCAACTCGGACGGAGTCGAAGTGCGTGAGGCTGGCAGGCAGCTCCTCGCGAGCGGCGGGCTTGGATCGATCGCGCTCGTCATACTCCACCTCGCTCTCACCCTCTGCGTCGACATCAGAGTCGCCACGACGGCTCACTGAACTGGATCGGTGGCGGTTGTCCCGACGGTCGCTTTGACGGTCCCTCTGCTGCTGGCCACGTTGCTCACGGGCTTGCTTGTAGGCTTCGAGCTTCTCGTTGACCCTGGGCTTTACGGCGCGGCGCGGACCGGAGTCATCAGGCTCCTCAGAATCGGCCTTGCGTTTCTTGTTCTGCTGAGCGGCACGCTGGCCGACTTGTGCGTAGAATTGTGCCTTGCTCATCTCCTCTGCGCGCTGGCCCAGAATCTCCTCGCGCTCCAGCTGCGACAGACCCTGGATGTAGGCCTTGTCTTTGAGGTCGCGATATTTGCCCTCGAGAGGGTACAAGACGTCGCTGTCTCGGGCGGCGGGAACGTCGTCATCGCGGTCAGAGTCAGACTCGTCCATGGCATCAGAGCCGAGGGAGTTGGGCGACGAGGCGGCTACTGAGGACCTAGGAGGAGTCATTATGGCGTGCTTGGATGAGAATGCGGGTGACGATGATGCGGTAAGAGGGTGGTGGAGTATGAGTAGGGGAGAGCAGACAGGTGGCGGCGTCTTTATATGGGGGGAAGTCGAGAGACAAGCGAGCAGGCAGACGAACGGAAAGACAGGAAGATAGGAAGATAGGGCGGGCAGACTGGGTGAGTGAGGGGCTAAGAGAAGGGAGCAAACTCACGCTTCGCCTTCCTCCACGTCTCCTTCATCGTCCCCGCCAGCGAGGGCGAAGAGCTCGTCGTCAAGATCATCAGCCATGGCGACAACGGCTCAACTTTTAGTTTGTGAATGGGCGTAGATGGCGAAAAATGGCGGGTATACGTCGTCTAACTGGGCGATAAAGAGGCGATGGCGGACGAGGGGGGGTCTTTTGGCAGTTGGGAGGGAAGGGAAGGGAAGACTGAGAGAAGTAGAGAGGGGGCAGATGGGGAAGGGACGGGCAGCAGTTAAAAGAAGGCGCGCTCGTCGCGCTCGGCCAATCAGGAAAGCACCTCTCGGGGCTGGGCGCACCTTCCTCGCACCTTCGCTAGCGCGCCTGCCTGTGACGTGCGCATTCCACTTTAGCTGCCTGGGTTCATGAGTGGTTCGATCCAATTGTCTCGTCTCTTGTTCATTCATTCATTCTTCATCCACCGTACAATATCTAGCCTCACCCCGACTCACCTTCACCTTCCCTTCGACGACTATCCATTGCCTGAATACGATCCTGATTATGCAATCCTTCCACTCGCTTCCGATGCGTACACGTTGAATAGAACCCGGGAGATAATAATAATTTTTTCTTTTGTCACCGGATTCCCGCCTCTCTCCGCCAGAGCCAACAACACAAAATGGCCTCACTTGTAGCCCGCAATGCCTCTCCACGATGCCGTTTCTTAGTTGCAACGCTTCACACGGCCCGGAAAACGCGTTCAATCCACAACACACCCTCAAATCCCCTCGAGCGAACCGCCTCCGCAAAGGCGACCGCCGCCGCCGCCGCCCTTCCATCCCATCCATCATCGTCCTCGCAAACCACAACCCCAATCGCCCCAACAACGCCGCTCACGCAATCTCAAAAAGATTTCCTCGACTCCGCTCTACGCGTCAACCAAGCCGGCGAACTCGCCGCCGTTCTAATCTACTCGGCGCAAACCCCTCCCCTCCTCCGCTCACACCCGCATCTCCGGCCTCTGATGAAGCATATGCACGATCAGGAAGCCGGCCACTTTAACTACTTCAACTCTTTGCTTGCAAAACACCGTATTCGACCGACCGCAATGTACCCTGTGTGGCACGCCGCCGCGACAGCTTTAGGTTGGGGTACCGCCGTCATGGGTCGTGAGGCTGCTATGGCGTGTACTGAGGCCGTTGAGACGGAAATCGGCTCACATTACAACGAGCAGGTGCGCGTATTGCTTGATTGGGCAGAGAAAATGGAGAGCCGTGGGGAGTCGCTGGGAGAGGAGCTTACGGTGTTGATTGGGGAGTTGAGGAGGATTAGGGATGAAGAGTTGGAGCATTTGGATCATGCTGTGGAGAATGATAGTAAAGAGGCCAGACCGTATGAGTTGCTGACGAATGTCATCAGAGGGGGTTGCCGAACAGCTATTTGGATTAGCGAGAAGGTGTGATTGTGATTTATCGTGTGATGTATGATAAAGTGGATGGATGACGACGAGGACGACAATGTTTTCTTGTATATACTTGTACTATAGCATCACCCCTGTAACAACAAAATTTAGAAGCAAACAACGTGAATGCAAATCTTCTTTAGAATTGAACAAGGAATAAAAGATTCCCGAATTTACTATAAACTCCGACCCATGTTCTTATCCTATCCTTTCATCGAAAAAACGCCAAATACAATAGTAAACCTGAATCCATCCATGACAAAATATCCATAGAGAGAAGAGAGAAAGGAAAGAAGAAAACAAGGGAAAGAAACTACTCAAACCCCCCATCACCCAACCCACCCAGCATACTTCTTACCCCTCTCGCCCTCCCCACCTTCTTCTTCAAAACCTCTTTCCTCTTCCCCTCCGCCTTCTCCAACACAGCCCTCCGTTCTGCCTCTCTAGCCTGCGCGTGGATATTGCTCTTCCCCGTGGCTCCGCGACGAACACCGCCCACAGCCGCAGTCGCAACCGTAGAAGAAGAAGACGAGGAGCGCTCAGAGACGGTCGAGAAGTTCGACGTAGCGCGACGCGTGAGACTCGGGACGCGGAAGCCACCGTGCATGGTTGTGGTAGTGGAAGCGAACGCCATGGTCTGACCTGCAACTGTGGGGTTTGCGCCTGTGGTGGTATTGGATTCGGAGAGGGTGGTGGAGGAGCGGGAAAGGGAAAGGCGGTCGATGATGGTGGTCGGTCTGCGGGATGCGAATGCGTCGTTGTTGGTGGCGTCGTCGTCGCTATCGTCGGACATGTATTGTGAGTCTGGCACCATGACTCTGGAGTCTTCGAGGAGTTCTGAGAGCTGGTGTTGGATTTCGGGGAGGGTTCGTGCTTTCTTGTAGGGGTTATTGCTTAGAGGAGGAGCGGCAGTGCGGCGTTGGTTGGCTGGGGGTCGGTTCTCCTTTTCTTGGGACTCGAAAGAAGGGGATTTGCGCTTGAGAGGGTTGCTAGGCTGGGAGGCTTGAGAGTCGGGAATGGATAGGTCTTCATCAGGGTCGTTCATGGCACCGGAATCTGCTGGCTCGTTTGGCTGGGATTGGGATTGGGATTCTGGTGCGGGGTGTTCTGGCTCATTGAGGAAGCCGTATTCAGAGTCGTCATAGGTATCGATCATCGTGTTGATGAAAGCTTGCTGCTTCGCGTTTTGTGCTGGTAATGTAATTAGTGTCCGTTCAATTGCTACAGAAGTACAAGTTCTCACCGAGCTTTCCAATACGTTCATCAGCTAATATAGCATTGCTCATGCGTTGCCTCTCGCGTTGCCATTTTGCTCGCCTCATCTCAGCCTCGTCTTCTGAATCCGACATGTCAAACGCGTCACGGCCGGCTGTGCGTTTTCTAAAACCGCCGGTCATGACATCCTTGTACATTTGCTCGACGTCTTGCTGATGCTTCTTCGTTTCTTGCTCGCTGTGAACTGTTAGCAGACATTCTAATTCCAAGATACGAAGGACTTACTTGTAGAAACGCTCGAGGCCCGACTTGTCGACCACAACATCGTTGGTGTCAATCATTTTCGCAAGCTCTTCGTCCATTTCATTGCCACTATCGTCATCGCTGGCGCCACCGAGACCAGCGTATTCGTCTTCGGATTCCTCGGCTTGTTCTTGGACAATGTCCTTTGCCCAGCTGGTTTGTTTGTTGAAGTCATCAATCTTGCGCTGCTTCTTGGCTGCCTTCTTCATAACGCTGAATACGTCTTTGGCTTTTCTTGCGGGTCTACCATCGTCGGAACCAAGTCCGGCTGCTTCCATATCATCGTCATCGACGTCAGAAAGCTCAACAGGAGCTTCCGCCAGTCCACGACGAAGCTTACCTTTGCTCTTCTTGATAGGCGATTCCGCGATCGGCACCATGACGGTGTCGATGGTGGATGGCATGGGCGCAAGGCCGGCTGGCGAACGAGATAACAGGAAGCCAGCATCTTGGGTAGGTTCGGGTACTTCCGAGAGCTGCGTTGACGAGAACTCTGGCTGCGCTTGGAACAGCTGGTTGAATCCTAGGTCGATCTGAGGTTGAGTCTCACTTTGAGACATTTCTGGCTGGCTGTTGGGGACGGCTGATTGACTAGAGTTGAGCAAAGGTTGCGTGTCAGGAAGACTCCGGAGAAATTGTAGGGAGTCTTGCTCTGGCTCTGGTGACTGGCCCCGAGATTCGGCATCAAGACTTGCCATCGTGCCTGCAAAAGCTTGGGTGAGGCCCAGAGCCGGTGCAGCATTCCCAAAACTGAAAGCAGCCAAAGGATCATCACTAGGTGTTGCTTGCTGTGTAGGCGAGCCCTGTGGCACGACCTCCTCTTGATCTTCATCTTCTTCATCAATTACCACGTGCTTAGCACGCTTTGTGGTATGACGACGAGAAGGTGCTGCTAAATCGGCGTCTTCTTCATCATCTGCATCTTGTAGGATATCGTTGGTGGTTTCGACAGCCATCTCTTCGTCGTCTTCATCTGCAAGGTCATCGACGAGACTGTGGGGATTCTCAACGGTTTCCTCTTCCTCTTCCATTTCTTCCTCTGATCCGGATAGCACGAGCTCCATTTCCTCGTCGTCTTCATCATCTGCACCACCTGCAGCGACGTCCTCATCCTCACTTCCAATGTAGTCTTCGTCTTCCTCGTCACTAGAAGGCAATCCATCTCCTGCTTCGCCGTCTTCCCTCGCCTTCTTCCTCTCCTGTTTTGCAATCGCCAGATCACGTTCTCGGTCCTTTTCGAACTGAGCTACAATGTCTTCAACTTCGGCTTGCCTCTTCTCCCGTTCTTCTTCTGTCTCAATGTGGATGCCCTTGGCTCTCAGCTCGGCAAGCCTCTCCTCGCGTGCTTTGCGGTTCTGCAGGCGAGCCTTTTGTTGCAAAGACATTCCTAATTCAACATTGTTCATTGAGCGTTGACCCTTTGAGTTTCTGTCGTTTCCAGAAGTTAATTGGGCAAGATGGCGGAGGTGAAGCAAAGACGACGATTCTTGTGCTTTGCGTTCAGGAATTTTATCAAAAACAGCCAGCCTGCTTTTGGGCTGAACAACTTGTAGGTCATCATCGGACTCGGACAGTTCCACCATTGAGTCGGCGTGTGTAGGTCTCGACACGTCCACTGCTACATTCTGAACAGCGACTATGTCTGTGGGCATAATTTTCGGGGGAAGATGTTGGAACTCGGGTGCTCGACCCTTGCCCTTATCCACAGTGGAAGATGGTGAAGTAACGGCAGAATTTTCCTGGACAGGAACCGCAGCAGGCGCATCGTGGGTTAGCTCGGGTTCCGCATCTGGCGAGGCAGGCTGGGAACTCGAATCGGGGGTAGGAAGACCTGTGTTATCGTTGCCGGTGGGGAAACCAAACTTCGCAAGCAAGTCTTTTGTGCCATATCGCTTCTTTGTCTTGGATTGGTGGGTGAGCTGCATGCTGCGGACGATCCTCTGCTGATCCCGAATCATGGCCTCCATTGCCTTCTTGCCAGCCTTACGCGTAGGCTTCGACTGCTGTGTGAGTCGCCTGCCATTCTCGCCGTCGGAGTTGCTCTCTGAATCCTCTTCAATCTGCTGAGGCGCCTTCTGGGCGCGTTCTTTCTTCTCCTTATTCTTCTGTGCTACCCGTTCCGCGCGTATTCTCTTCACGCGATCGTTGAAGTCGGCGTTGTGGACTGGACTTGTGGATTGGTCTGAATCATCGTCGATGGCGTCTGGCGATCTGACGCGGGATTTAACGGGCGAGGCATTCGGGGTGACAAACAGGCCCGGACTGGAACGACGAGATCGAATGCTAGATGCGGGGGATGTAGGGGCGGAGGACCTGCTCTCTTTCGCAGGTCTAATCCGACGAGCAGCAGCGGTTCGTATAGGCACATCTTCCTCTTCGTCGCTACTGACTACTGCTGGAGTTTTGGCCTTGGGGGTGCTCTCTTCGATCGTGCTTGAGTCGGCTTGTTTAGCCGCCAATTGTTTCTTCATCCGCTCGTACGCGTCCTCGCCCGCGTCGGCTTCGTCCTCAGACTCTTCGTCGCTGCTGATGACATTGGCCGTCTTTGCAGACTTGAATCGCTGCATTGTGCGCTCATAAGCTGCGTCACTACCTTCGTCATCGTTCTCGGAAGAATCGTCCTTGTGAGTGTGTAGCCGCGATAATAGTCCGCCGGAAGGTTTTCGGGCTTGTGATATTTCTGCCTCGGATTCTGAATCATTTCCTGCCAACATGGACAACGCATTGGCAGTCTTCATAGTTGCTGAATGTACAGAAGAAAATTAGGAGTTGAAGGTGCATGCACCACCGAGAAGTCGCGTTATGAGCAGGGCAGAACGCGTTCAGCTTTGGAAAATCGATGGAAGGATGGTTCCTTGGGTGAAACACAAATGATTTCGAACGTATGATATCAATTCAGAGTGAGGAATAGGTATGATAGGAAAAGTGGTTTAAGATGGTGTTTGAAGGTATGATGTTGAAATCAATTAAGTTATTGCGCGTGGCGGGGAGAACGCGAGAACGCGTCGGGTAAGCTACTTTGAGCTAGCGCCACCACTTTAGCTCCATACCTCGGAACAGCAAAGACCGACCTGATGATCACATCGCCAACTACACTTCTTGTCCTCACTACACTGATCAACACGATTTTCTCAGATCTTGACGTGGAGTGTATAAACCAAAACTCGTAAATAACGTGGAACATCTGCGCGAGAATTAACCTTTTGCTAATAATGCAGCCATTCTATTCATTTTAGTGTGATCCTGCATCAGTCTGCAACGACTATTCTCCGTGTATCTTTGCGACCGTCCATATATCGCCTATGTACACCTCATTACAACCCAGGCATAGTATACCCAGCATAATGGAAGCAGTTAAAAATATCAGGCAATGAGAATACATTATCGCCTACCAACTCCGGGAATGATTGCTCAAGACAATGGAACATTATAGCCTCACGTATACAGCGGCACCTACTGAGAACACCAAACGGACATTGTGATACTCCTTAACCATGGCCCAGAGCCATCTACTACGTCGCTTCGGCGCGAGAATATCTTCCTCGGATCCCAGTGTTCCAATATACGTCCGAGATGACTCAGTTTTCCAGCTAGTCACGATCAACGACGCCCTCGGACGATACTATGTACCGAACCTTGATACCGACATCCGAATCCTTGAGATAGACTCAGGTGTACACCAATTTTTCAATCTCGTATTACTACCCCGTCGGATGCTAAAGGCCTCCGATAGGAAGTAACGGTGACGATTGACCGCTACACTGCTACGACCGAGAACAACCCATTGGGTTCTATTTATCCATTGGGTACGGCCTGAGGACCTGAATATATAAACATCAAACAATACGCAGACCCCAAAGACAACACGGACAATCCGAACCACAGCAATCAATTCCTCCCTCTCTCTCTCAAGACTTCCATCTCCAACCTCCCCTACCCCAACAATGCACAAATCAACCATCTCCCCAGCCGCTCTCTCCCGCCCAACCTACCTCCGCGGCACCAACGCCCCCCTCCCCCTGGACCCCAAGAAAACAGCCCACCTAATCATCGACCTGCAAACCGGCTTCATGCAGCCCTCAGCAATGCTAGAAATCCCCACTGCACGCGCCATCGTGCCCAACGTCAACCTCATCACGCAAACGCTGCGTGCAGCGGGCGGGTCAAACATCTACCTTCAATACACGTACGACGAGCACGAGGCCAACACGTGGTCGTCGCACTACGGACGCATGACGCCCGCTGCACGCGAACGGATCCGCGCTGCGTTCACGCGGGGCGGCGAGCAGCATGCGTTGTTTCCGCTGCTCGATGTCGATGCTGTGGATCGCGTGCTGGAGAAGACGCGGTGGAGTGCGTTTACGCCGGGGACGTGTTCTTTGGATCGCGTTTTGAAGGAGTCGGGGGTGGATACTTTGATTGTTACTGGCACGACGACGAATATTTGTGTTGAGAGTACTGTGAGGGAGGCCATGCAGTTGGGGTATCATGTGGTTGTTGTGGTGGATGGGTGTGCGGCTCGGACGGATGAGCTGCATAATGCGAGTTTGGAGAATATGTGCTTGTTTGGGGATGTGGTGGATTGTGCGGAGGTTGTGAAGAGGATTAGGGAGGGGGTAGTTGAGGGGTGATTTTGGGTGTCTCTTGGGGATGTGGGGGAGGGAGTGGGAGTAAGTAGGTAGTGAGGTGGTGTTGTGGTGTTGTGGTTTTTTTGGAGTCGTATCAAGGGGATGCTTGTTGTGAGAGGTTGATTAAATGGACTAAATTGAGCGGAAACGATGGGTTTGTGTTGTATGTGCTGTAGTTGGGTGAGGGGAGGATGGTGAGATTTAGGTATACTCTAATCTGTTTATTCTATTGCAGAGAATCTATATCCAAGCCCAATCGAGATACTATCCGATACATGTCCATCTCCAACACAAAAAAAAAACCAAAAACTTTGCTACTGTTGTTCTACAATTCTCGCATTATCCGAGAAAAAACAAGTCGACCTCTATTAGCTTCTTCATCAAATGATAACAAGAACAGTATTGAATCGCCCTGTCGTCATCGAAGAGTCACAGACCCCTCTGACGCCAGCAAAACAAATGAACTAATCATATGCCATAGCCACAGAAAATTGACAATGTCATCACCAACCTCTACGTTTATGCCACCAAGAGAAACGAAATCTCAAATACACGTGTATCCGTGCACATCCATGATCGAGAGAACCCTGCCGACGAGCCACGAGAGAATTTACCGAATAAGGAATATGCGCCACGGACAAACATCGACTAAGCTGAAATAAACGCTGGTCTTCCGAAAAGAGGAGGATACAGTGAGATTGGAGGTATTAGAGTTGAGTAGTGCATAATGCACATGGACGTAGAAGGGGGGAAGAGAAGGAAAGAAGAAAAAAGAGGGCAGTGGGAATCCCAGCGATCCATGTGGCACTCCTGATTAGTATGAGCAGTTCGTTCCAAATGTTTCTACTATTTTTAATCGCATAATTCTTTGTTGTGGCTTTGGTTAAGATTGTTGTTCATGCGATCGGGCAACGGCGGCAGTCGGCCGTAGATGGTGTGGCTGGGCTTAGTAACGTTCCAACGTCCAGATGTCATAGTGAGAGGCCAACCGCGACCTTGCTGACGAAAACTGTCAGAATCATTTCGGCGAGCCGATTTATTTCTAGAACGTTGACTGTGGATCTCGAAGACAAACAGGAATCTTATGGCTGATCTCACTTGATGTCCGCACTCCACCTCCCGCTCCACATGCCGTGTGAGAGTCAGGGAGAGAGAGGGTGTCACTACCAACATAACTATGTAACTTCAGACACGTAAGTTGGGCATCCTGAGTAGTATCCCTCAATCAACCCATCGGATGACATTACGCTCAAGCAGGTTTCAAGACTCGCGAGTAATGCAACCATCCGACGCCGCCCCCTTCAGCACAGAGCCATTCTTGACGATGTGACGACAATGGACGATGAAACAAAAAGTCGGCGGTCGCTCTTCCCATTAAGGAAACCGCTCGGCTCGCATTCTTATATGACTGATTTACTAACGGGAGGATCACCGACATTTGCGGGGCCAATGATATAATTGACAATTAGAGCCGAATCATTCTTGTTTAGGGGGGACTTGTCCCATTCGGGGTCCAGCTGCCGATATGGTGGTGGTAGGTGTTTGCCTGGGGGTTTCTTTTTGATATACGGGTGTCGAATTCATGCATCGGCGGCATGGCTCCTTGAGCTAGACCAACAGGCAACGTGGGAGACGTGTTTTATCCAGAACTATTCCAGAAGGCCTGAAAACAACGCCGGCCCCACGGCGTGCGGATTCGCGAGTCGCGTAGAGGGGATTCGGGGTCGGTGAGCCATCGCAGGAGGTAAATAGGTACGAGAGCGAGTGTCATCAAGCGTCGACTCTAGTCTATCTGGAACATGGTTAGGGAGGGATGGAGCGAAGCGAAAGGGTTAATAGAGCAATCCTAAGGGACGCCAAACAGGGTAGAGAACTGCCGCGATAGGTGTGCGCGTGTGGAGAGATCAGCACCGAGACGAGGCGTGGGCTTTGATTTGTCTAGATTTTTGCCGGTTTGTTTCGTTTTAGATGGAACGATTCCTGGTGGCAGCGACTGAACGAGCGTCAACCCTGTAACAGATTGCGAGCCTGGCCGTGGCCTGATGTTCCAAGGCTCGGTCGGGTCCTCCTTTTTGATACCCGTCTTCCAACTTGGACCTCTCTCTTCAGGCTTGAAATGGCAGGTGTCTGAAAATAGCTGCCTCGTTCGCTTACGTGCAGTCGAAACTGTCAACCCCAGAAATGGAGGGCCTGTGCGAAAGGGGGCCACAGCACGGCACAGGGGGGCGAAGCCGCTAGGAGGAGGACGAGCAACGCACGCACTCGAGCTACGGGGGGATCTCCCATGAGAAGGAAGCACTGGACTGGCGTCATGCAGAACTCCCTACGCTATTTGGCGGCTGTTAATTTTCTGCTTTTTATGAACGATTGTGGGATGACGACGATGGTGCGGGTGGGGAAACGCGCTTGACACGCGGTTGCGCGCCACACGTGATGTCGTCCATTCACTCGCGCCACCCGCCAGCGAGAGAAAGAGGGTGGTGAACGAAGAGGCTTACGCATCTATACGAACGGGCACCAAGCGACTATTCCGCGATGGTAACTCTCCGAATCGATCAGCGTATTCCACGGACCGAATTTCTAAATAAATCCATTCATTGCATCGCAGTTGCTGCACTGCGCTGCGCTGCTTATTGCCAGCCAGCCTGCCGTGTTTTTGCTACATGCGTACGGCCATGTAGCTCCATGTCACATCACAGTGCAGGGACGCGAGACATTCTCTTACGGCAAGCAAATCTTGAGGAGGAAGAAAACGACGATTGTGCATCCGTCTATTAATGGTTCGGCACGCACGCACGCACGCACGTACAGAAAGAATGAAAGAAGAAAAAAATTGTGCAAAGGCGAGAGCGGACGAGCGGGGGAGCAGACACGAAGCAGGACAGATGAGACGGGCGTTGAGCCAATGATGGAGGTTGGGACGTGGATGTGGGATTAAGGGAGGAGGTAAGTGAGGCATGGTTTCCCTCAGCTGTTGAGCAAGCGAGGGCTCTGGATGGGGTTTTGGGATGGATGAAGGCGACGGAGAGGCGAAAGGCGATGCGGCTCCGGCTGGGATAAGGATGGATGGACGTATGGGCTGTGCAACCTGTGCAGTTCACGATGGTGTTTGTTCTTGTCGCCCACGGCATGGCGAGCAGAAAGGGCGGCCGAGGAGGGCTTAGCGCGTGTTTCAGATGAGCTACCCCTGAGCGAAAGACGAAGCCATTGACAAACCATCGTGAAGACTACCGCGAGGGAACGAGATGGATCGAGCAGCGGGCGATGGGGACCGAGTAAGTCCACCAGCGCTTGGTGGAGGGTAGCGTCGAATGCCAGGACGAGGTTCGGCACATGGAGATGGCCATGTATACAGCGGGTGGACGAACCGAGGCGCAACCGTCTGCTGCTGCAGCGAGGCAGTGAGCAGCAGCATCATCACATCACGAAGGGCAGGAAATTGCGTCGTCTGGCGGTGCATAACAGACGCTGGGCTTATGTGGATTCCCTGTGCTAAATAAAGGACAGCCCTGCCTGCGCGCAGGGATGGCGGGCGCGCCAGCCAAGCCAGTTTCACATCCGACTTCTCATGAAACAAGTAATCCTCAAAACAAGAGCCATCCGCTCCGCCCGGGAGATTGGACGATCCACGACAACCACCTGTACTCTGTACTCTCTCGACTGTACCCTACTTACCTCACTGGCCATCCACTCCTTCACCCGCCATCATTCCATCCATCCATCCATCCATCTCTGACCATCCGCCCATTTCTACCGTCGCGCTTCCTTATTTACTTCTTTTTTTTATTTTCCTTCCTTCGCTCGCTAGCCCGTAGTCAATACCGTAATCCTCCTAACCTCCTATCATCCGTCCCATCCATCCTCCCTCACGTCGAAGCCCTCGTTCCGTCGCGCGCCCTCTCCTTAAGGCCACGCCTCTCCGCACTCAATCTCCGGCATGAAATTGGTCCACGTCCGCCTCTCCCAGTAATCCACGACGCGACGCCCGCTCATGGACACCGACGACTCCCAGCTGTATCAATACAGCACCCCTCAGCACAACAACAGCTTCAAGCGCCCGCGCCGCAGTCTCCAGAACTCGACTCCCTTGAGCAGTGTCACCGAAAGCGCGTCACCCTCGCCGCGATTGTCCGGCAACGCTGCCTCCTTGACCTCGGATGTCATCGAACACATCAATGGCCTGAAGCATCTCGACGATAAATCCATCCTGCTCCTGCTTGAGGCAGCCCGCAGCGGAGGTTCGTTGTTCCCTTCTTCTCCAGTTTCCTCGTCATTGCGCGCTAACCTGTGTTACCAGATCGCATACGCATTCCTGGCCCGGACCGGTCTTCCATATCAACGCTGGGTAGCCGAGCATCTTCGTATTTGAGCGTGCCATCAAGCAGGGCTAGCATTCTCTCTGACCCCAGATCCTCCATCGCCTCCACCGACTCTTCCTTCACCCACTACAGCGCCGCCTCCTCCAGACTCTCAACCGCATCCTCGCGCCTCTCCACCATCTCCAACACCTCAGCTCCCAAGAACTTCGCCTGCACCTTCTGCGACAAGGCCCTCAAGTCGAAACCCTACTGGAAATCGCACGAGGAGGAGTTCCACGAGCAGCGACTAACATGGAGATGTCCGGACTGCGAGCAGATTTTCCACGCCGGAAAACGGTTCCGCGAGCATCACACCAAGCTCCACGTACGCCCCTCTTCCCCTCCCGTCGTCATTCTGTATGCTAACCTGCGCAGGGCTGTGAGAACTGCAAGCAACCGCGAGAAAGCGGCCAACCCACCAGCCGTAAAGCGTCGCCTTGTGTCAAGAAGTATGAAATTGTCATGCACGACAAGGACGCTTGGGGCTGTGGATTCTGCGCCTGTCTTTTGACCACGTGGGAAGAAAGATGCGAGCACATCGCCATGCATTTCGAGGAAAAGAAGAACAAGTGGAACTTCACCAATGTCATTCTTGGCCTTCTTAAGCAAACGGACGTGTCGGAATCCTGGAGCCGCCTCATGACCCAGAGGCACGGCGAGGAGCAAAACTGGCCTCGTTTGACATGGGAATCCAAAAAGTGCAACCGTTTACGATACAAGCTCGAGACCAAGTGGGACACGCGCGTGTTTGACGTCGACAAGATCGTATCCGACACCTATGATTTGGCCGAGATCGAACCAAACGATGTTCCTGAGCCCGTAAATGAGTCTACGCCCGAGGTTCCCGATCTGACGGACGGGTCAGACATTGTCGACTGCAAGATGGAGCCTTACGATTTTGCCAACGATCATCGACTCTCCAGCTCTCATGGCATGGGAGGACCTGAACAGGCTTTGATGGATCTCGATCCGGTGGAGCCAGCGCAGAGTATGCACCAAGACATGCAGTCGTCTCAATGGCCCGTCACTAGCGACATGTCCCACGCGCCTATGAGCCAAACGAGTATGACCACGGACCACAACATGGGCGCTTTCGCAGAGTTCAACCCTCAAATGACCCAAATGCCAACAGATTTCTCCCAGCCGATGAATCAAGGGTTCCAATCTGGCTGGCCGAACGCGGGCTTTGTGTCGACGCCCGATCTGGTCAACTTCCAGCAGCCGGGTCCATACATGAACTACAACCAGCCCCCCAAGGAGGTTGTGTCGGTTCCCACGTCGCAGTATGCCAACTTTTCGCAATTCCCAAGGCAGAGCGTACCGCCAAACTTCATGCACCACGCACCTGACGCAAGAGATTCGCGTCGCTACGTTCCGAAGCTGATCAGCATACCGTCCTCGAGCCGTCCGTCTTCCTCGGCGGCCATGGACCACCCCCCTCCACCGCCACCAAAGGATCCGCACATGAACCGCTTCTCTCGTATGATCCTGCGTAGGCGTCCCAGCAACATCTCTCAACACACAGTAGTATCGCAACGAGACATTGGATGGAACGACGAACTTCAATGGGGTTGAAGCACTGGCCGGCCTTCATTTGGTCGAGTTGGTCTCGCTCCGTCGCACCCGGGCTGGTCCTGGCTCTGCACAACAACACACTCTCCTTATAAAGAAAGCAAAAAACCAATATACTCACTGAGAAAGTGATTCCGAACCTCGTATTCCGTCCAGGCGTACGAGCACAGTGTCACCTCCACGGCAACATCTACCATTTCTCATCTCTCATTGATATTACCCATTTACCGCTTGCGTCCAAGTTTTTCCTTTTTTGAAACCTTTCATTGTCATCGTTTTGTTTTTGTTTTTTTGCACCCGCGCGGGAAAAGAAAAGAACGGCTGTTCGAAGCAAGGTATACCCATAATGTATTCTCTTGTGTCCATTTTGATGTATGTTTGCAATCTAATACCCCCATCAACCTTTTCTTGAGTTGGAAAGAACGCTTTTTCCTTTTCTGTCTGTCGAAGTTCCACACGTCATCATGTCATGAGTAGTTAATGGCTTGGGCTCGGATGGTTCCTCTTTTAATAATCCATACAAGTACAAAATTGAAAAAATCTTGAAACATTTATGAATCTGGTCGTTCTCTGCTCTGCTTTGAAGCAATGTAGACTCTGGTGATGTGAAGCTCGAGAGAGGGTATGAATGTTGGGAGGGAGGAGTTCAAGAGGGTTGGTGGTTGCCGTCGGCAAACTCGCCCGCTTATGGGATTGGACGCTAGTCATGCGGGACACGCTAGATGTATCGTCATCGTTGTCGATGAGTAACAAAGCAGTAATGTGGTCTGGGCCGGAAGATTTAATAATCCGCTGTGCAAGTGTTCAACTACCTGGGTCATTTCTGGAAAGTATCATACCGTTCTTACTCATAAGCTGCTTGATCACCGAAATATACCCTGCAACATTTGAAAGCAATTTGAAAAAGTCTTTATATTGCCCCACTGGTCCACAATGGAGGAGTATCTGGATGGGATAAAGCATTGGTGTCTTTCTGTGTACTTATATATCTCCCAATATCTTCACATTGCTCCTCCTTCCTCATCCACCAATAAAGGCAAGACAATGGCTTTTTCGGCGACTACGCAGGGCGCAATCGTGTTGACAATCTTTCTGCTTCCAATTCTTACGTATCTGTACTGGGGTCGGAGTTCGAAACAGGCGAAACAGAGCAATGCAGTGAAGTATGACATCAAGAAGAAAGTTGTTGACGCTGGACCGCTGCCGATGCCAACGGAGATCACGAGTATATTGTACGTATTCTCCCTTGGGATATAGGCGCATGTTGGGACACGACCTGGAGATGTTCCAACACTATTCGTCTACTGGCTTGGATCTTACTAACTGCTTCGTACCTGTGATTTCAGTGTACATCCGATCAAATCTTGTCACGGATTGACTGTTAAAAAGGCGAAACTGCTGCCGACTGGATTTGACCTAGGTACACTCTATCCACTGCGTTCATTCGACTCTTAGACTGACATGGGTAGATCGACAATGGATGTGGGTTACCGAAGAAGATTTCAAATTTCTCACGAGTACGTATCGCAGAACAGTTCACATCTCTTCTCAGTTCAAGCTGTTGACTAAGAT
This sequence comes from Periconia digitata, assembly GCA_948474695.1. NCBI lineage: Eukaryota > Fungi > Ascomycota > Dothideomycetes > Pleosporales > Periconiaceae > Periconia > Periconia digitata. The sequence continues at coordinate 2,301,273 of CAOQHR010000002.1, forward strand.
CCTAGTCCGCAATCTCTCTAAAATGACGTTGATTCGGACGTCCTACGATGAATCCTCAGACACCTTGACTGTCACTGCTCCGTCTTCTCCCTCGGATTCACCCTCAACTTCCTCACGACCCCAACAGTTCACAATTCCCGCCCACCCAAAACCCACCTATGATCCAAGCACAGACACTCTAACCGTCACCTCTCCAACCTCTACGTCCTCCAACCCTTCTCAAATCATTATTCCAGCACATCCACCACCCATCTACAATGCAACAACAGACACCCTAACCATTACCGTCCCTTCCCAATCTTCCCCCTCTTCAAACCCCCCGCTTAAATTTACTATCTCCGCACACCCTACCTCTTCCGAGCTCAACACATCCACGACCCCAGTTTCCGTCGAGATCTGGGGCAAACGCACACCAGCCTACGCATACCCAGCCTCCCTTACCGAGCCCTTCAACTCCTTCTTCGGCAAACCAGTCCGTCTCGTCTACAAGCCACCCTTCGATCCATCCGCAGCTCCACGTAGACTAGGATCCAACGGCGCCGCCGACGTCCTAGGCCGCGACGCCTCGACATGCTTCCCAGATATGATGCCCGTCCTAATCGGCTGCGAGAGCAGCCTAAACGAACTGAATCAGAGAATACGCGCTGCTGAAACGTCCACCTCCGACCCCACATCCACTGAGCAAGCGCAATTCGCTGTCGACATCAGACGGTTCAGACCAAATATCTTGGTCAAAGGAAATGAGCCCTGGGATGAAGATCGGTGGGAGACGGTCCGTTTGGTGCCGTCTCCCACCGATACTGCTTCTAGCGAAGGGTCTGCTATCGTGCTCGACATCACGCAGCGCTGTGCGCGCTGTCAGGTCCCCAATGTCGATCCGGATACGGCGGAGAAACATACGCGGCAGCCGTGGAACGAGCTTATGAAGTACCGACGCGTGGATGAGGGGATTAAGTATAAGCCGTGCTTTGGGATGCTTTGTGTGCCTAGGGAAGAGAAGATGCAGGGACAGGTTTTGGGTGTGGTGGAGGTTGGGATGAAGATGGAGGTTTTGGAGGTTACGGGGGAACATAGGTATATTGCTGGGTTTAGTTGAGTTCTCAGAGAGTATGGGTATTCGCGCTGTGCTTATTTTTATTTTGTATCTAATGATGTTCTGTGTTGATTTGGAGAACTTGTCGGTGGTTCATGGCGGATTTCCGCTGGTCTTTCTTATCTATATAGTTTTCATTTGGAAATGCTTTTGGTCTGGACGGCCGACATTCCGTTGTGTTCTTGGTACGTAAATGCTGTCCAACTCTCAGCTTTGAATTGATACGAAAGGCCCAATTGTATAGATTCATAGTACTTTAAGAATTTATTCTCATCAACCCACAGAGAGTCATATTTTGCACCTCCGTGTCTCTTGTTCTATCCAACAGGATACTCGCAGAATTATGTTGATCACCACGCCATCAAACTTGCTCTGAGCTATCTATCCATTAACATTCAGCGAAATACGATCCAACTTCCAAACCGACTTCCAAATAAATACCTACATGTGTCCAACACTCATAACTTTCAAAAAATGCAACAACTAATAGTAAAATATCATGCTTTCACCGCACATCACAACTCTTAGTAACCCTCATACCAGGATACGTACAACATGCAAAGAAGCCGCTAAAACAAAACACCCAAGCTTACCGTCATAGATCGCCAATCGCGTGTACCCCACGCATTATTCGAAAACAAACCATCATCAAACAAAAACCCTTCTTTTCCCCCCTTAGTTGTTATTAGGTTAGCCTAAAGAGGGATGCTGCAAGGCCTAAAAAGGGGTATACTAATACTACTAAGCTATAATAGCTAAAAAAAACTACTAACTTAAGTAGTATTAAGCTACTGCGTAATTTACTTATATTTTAATAAATATAAAGCATTATAATTTAATAAATAATATATTTAGTAAGCGTTAATTTAGTATTAAATATATTATAATTTAAAGCTATAAATTAAGTAATTTTTAGTATTAATAATTATTAAATTATTAAATTATTAAATTATTAAATTATTAAATTATTAAATTATTAAATTATTAAATTATTAAATTATTAAATTATTAAATTATTAAATTATTAAATTATTAAATTATTAAATTATTAAATTATTAAATTATTAAATTATTAAATTATTAAATTATTAAATTATTAAATTATTAAATTATTAAATTATTAAATTATTAAATTATTAAATTATTAAATTATTAAATTATTAAATTATTAAATTATTAAATTATTAAATTATTAAATTATTAAATTATTAAATTATTAAATTATTAAATTATTAAATTATTAAATTATTAAATTATTAAATTATTAAATTATTAAATTATTAAATTATTAAATTATTAAATTATTAAATTATTAAATTATTAAATTATTAAATTAGTAAATTATTAAATTATTAAATTAGTAAATTATTAAATTAGTAAATTATTAAATTAGTAAATTATTAAATTATTAAATTATTAAATTATTAGATTATTAAATTATTAAATTATTAAATTATTAAATTATTAAATTATTAAATTATTAAATTATTAAATTATTAAATTATTAAATTATTAAAATTAGTGCACGTAAATATAGTAATTTTACTATATTTTACTTAAATAAGTAATAAAATTATAAAATAAAGCTAAAATAATTATATATTTAATAATTATTATAAGTTTTTTAGTATTAAAAATTACTAAATTTTAGTAGAAATATTAAGCCAAGCTTTAAAGTAAAAAATTAAATATACATACTAAGTAATAGTAGTAAAAAGCTTATTAGTATATATAAAGCTTATTAAGTATTAATTTTATACTATAATATTATATAAAATTAATATTTATTAAGCTTAATTAATACTTAAAATATATTATTTATATTACTTATATTATTTATAAGTAGTATTATTTTAGCTTTTAAAGCAACGCTACTAAGCTAGTATTTAGTACTTTTTTTAAAAATTAATAATAAAAATAATTTTAGTATTTAGCTATTAAATTTAAAAAAAAATAAAAAACTAAAAGCTTACTAGTTTATATAAAAATTATTAACTTTTTAAGTTTATATATTTTAGTTTTTTTTATTTATATACTTAAGTATTAATTTAAATTTAAGTTACTTTTATAAGCTAAGTAATAAATTATACTTTTATAAGCTTTTAAATTAAAGTATTATTAAAATTATAATATAGATACTTTAAGGATTAAAAATAAGCTTTTTTTAATACTAAAGTAAATTACTTTTACTTACTATAAATATTTTAAAAATTATAAAGCTATACTATATTAGCTATTATATAGTAAAAAACTATATAATATAATTAGTAATTAGCTTAATTAGTACTACTAATTAAAATAATTAACTTAATTAGTAGTATTAATTAAGCTAATTAAAATAATTAACTTAATTAGTAGTACTAATTAAACTAATTAAAATATTAACTATTTTAACTTTATATATATAATTAATAAGTAAAAAGCTTTTATAGCTTTTTATATTTACTTTAAGTTACAACTTACTTTTTAAAAATTTAATTTAGTTATTACTTTATACTTTTACTTTTATTACTTTAGTATTACTTACTAGTTATTTATAAAACTTAACTAAAAATATTTAAAACTTTAATAATTATATATATATATTTTAATAAAGCTTAAAAAGAAGTATTAAAATAAAGCTATACTTAAAGTTTTTATTATATAAAAAACTTTTAAACTAAAAAAACTTATTAGTTTAAGTACATTTATTATAAAACTAATATAAGCTTTTATTATAATTATTTACTTAAAAAATTTTTAAATTTTTTTTATATATATAAATAATAACGCGTAATAATTACTTATATATAAGTAGTTATAAAAATACATTTTTTTTAAAAAGTAATAGCTACTACTTGTTAAAATTATAATACAAACACCTTAGATGTTAGAAGCAAGCTTCTTATAATACTAAAGTAAATTACTTTTACTTACTGTAAGTGTTTTAGAAATTACAGAGCTACGCCGCATTAGCTATTACATAATAAGAAATTACGTAATATAATTAGTAATTAGCTTAATTAGTAGTACTAATTAGACTAATTAAGGTAATTAACTATTTTAACTACATGTATATAATTAGTAGGCAAGAAGCTCTTATAGCTTCTTATATTTACTCTAAGTTATAACCTACTTTTTAGAAATACAATCTAGTTGTTACTTTATACTTCTACCTTTATTACTCTAGTGTTACCTGCTAGACATCTATAAAACCTAACTAGAGTTTTCTAAAACTTTAATATTATAAATACTTTTAAAATGTCTAGCTTTAGTACTACTAGCTAGTTTACCCTTACTCTTATTATAGATAATAACACCTCTGCTAGTATTAAGATAAAACAACCTAACCTCTACTATAAAGAACGCGTTAAACTAAAAGAGTAGATTCTACAACTTAAGCTACTCTTTAAATTTAATAAAAAAATTAAAAACACTAATAAAGCTACCTATACAGCTACTTTTATGCAAGGTAATGCTTATAAATAAATTACACTCTAGCTTACTAAATACTTAAGCAAAGACAATAAAAACTAGAACAATAACAATAACAAGAATAATAACAAAAACAAGAAAATTACTACTCTATTTAAGAATTAAAAGAGGTTTAAAACTAAACTTTATTAGTTTTTAAAGTATTAAATAAAAAAAACAAAGCAGTGCGTAAAGTTTAACGTGTTAAATAGCTTAAGTTTGCTGCTAACTATGCTGCTAAGTTCTAACACTACATAGTTTAGACTAACTAAAATAATAACGCACTTATAGCGCTCTACTGCTAAAAACTTAAACTTAAAGTTAAAAAAAAACTTATAAGATCTAGAGTTAAACTTAACTTAATAAAAAAACTCTATAAGGAAACTATCTGCATTAACAATAACTTGTTTAAGTTAGCTAAAAAAATCAAAAAAATCTATAGTTATAAGTCTACTTATAAAAAAATATAAAAAGCTATTTACTATTTTCTTTAAAGAAGAGGCTGCAGCGTCTTTGTTTAACCTAAAGTTAAATATACTAAAAAAATAAACTAGATACGTAACGTTAATGCAACGTTTCTATCTAAGGCTAAAAATAATAATAAAAGAAAAAGATATAATAGAAAAAGCAAAAACTTTAAAGAGATTACCTGCTACAAATATAGTAAAACTAGCTATATAGCTAGAAACTATTAATTAAAGAATAAGGTTACACAATTTATTAATGTAACAACTAAGTCTTTATACTTTAAAGAAGATAAAGGCAAATTAGAATAGAAAATTCTAAAACTTATGCTAGGTAAAAAACAACTTATAGTAAATAACCTGTAATGCAATACTATATACTTAAGCTATACCTAAAGGCACTTTAAGTTATTACAATAATAGCTTAACCTGCTACTAGCTATATTTAGGTTAAGCTCTAACTTAGCTACACTTTACTTAGGTGCTATTTAGCAACAGCTTAGCTTTTTAATAAAAAGCACTTTACATACTACTTTTAAATGCATATATAAAAAATTAATCTATCTTTTACTTATATTTAAAACACTATAGATACTTATAATAATTAGAAAACGCTACTTAAATGCTTGCTAGTAACTATAGGTATAAAGACTATAAATAGTCTAACTCTAGTTAGATAGTTTTAATTATCCTTCTATATAAAACTTATAAGAATTTAGTTCTTTCTTCTTAGCACTTCTTACCTTATATAATTTATTATTTAAAGTAACCTGTAGCTGTACTAGAGATGTACTAAGCCTATATTATTATATTATAATTAAAACTCTTCTTTACTAGAGACAGCCTATAAAATATTGCACCTCTGTTTAACAGTTAAAATTAAACCTTTAACATATAGTAGTTGTATTTAGAATACTTTTAAACTAATACGCCGCTTTTCTAAAACTTACAGTATAGTTAAGATCTTAACTATACTTCTAATAACTAAAGCTTTTAAGTTTAAAACTTCTGCCTTATCTTTCCTCTTAAGTTAAATTGCCTTTAAAAAAGACGTAAAAGACTACGCTAAGGTAGAAACTAGGTAACTACTAATAACCTACCTAAATTATATTAGAATAGTAATGTTAGGCCTATCCTTTAACACTTGCTATAGAAGAAAAAATACTACTGCTTTAAATAAGTCTTATCTTTTTATTAATAGTAGCTTAGTTCTTCCTCTACATAGAAAATCTGCCCTCTTTTTTATAAATTTTTTTTTTTAAGCTCTAGCAAGCTTAACCTGCTAGTAGCAAGCTGCCTTTTATATTAGAGTTGTTAGCTACTTAAGTTTAGAACTTCTAGGCTCTAATAATTAAAATTGCCTAAGAATTAGCTTTTTGCTAACTTTCTACTAAATTCTATAAGACCTTGCCTCTAAAAGATTTTCTTTTTATAGTTAAACTAACTCTTATACTGCCTTCTACAGCCTATAAAATGTTTAAAGCCTTTATAATAATAATCTATACTAAGCTCTTAAAGTAGACTTTTAAGATTAAGCCCCTAGATAACAGCACTAACTTAACCTTTTATTAGTAGCTAGCTAGTATTTAGGACTAACTTAACCTTAATTTAGATTATTTCTCTTCTAAACGTGCTTAAATAGTAGAAGTTTAAAAATATACTTAGAGTCTTGCCTAAAAATACCTAGAACCTAGTTATCTAGCAACCTATCTTAACTAAAAGTTTGCCTATGCTAAAGCTATAATTAAGCTACTTTACTTATACTTTATTACTAGCAATAAAAAGGCTAAAAACTGCTTAGCTTTTTACTAACTTTATATAAAAAGAAATAAAACCTTCTCTGCGTTTAAGGCCTAATTTATATTTATAGTAACTAAAGGTTGTGTCTTCTATAATAAGTAGTTTTTCTACTTTTAAAAAAAAATTACCCCTGCCTTCTGCGTACCTAACCTAGGATTTAAAACTTACTAAAACAGCTTATTTAAGTTTATATATTCTTATTTAACATTTTATAATTTTAAGCGCTAGAACGCGCCTGTCTCTACTTAAAATACAAAGCGCCTTAAAATATAAAGAGTTGCGTTTAAAACTATAGTTACTAAAAAAACTAAAACTACCTAACTTATTTTTTATGCAAATACCTTTAGTATTTTATATAAGCTAATATATTAACTAGCTCTGCGTTAAGCTACAGCACCCCCTTCTAGTAGACAGCTAAGTTAGGCTCTAAACTTATTAAAGTTTAATACTTACTATAATTATAGCAAGATTAGCTATTATATAAAAAACTGCCCTATTTTTTATATAAAACAGATAAAAGTTAACCTTAGTAAAAAGAAGTTTTAGAATGCCCTTAAATACGCTATGTTAGAACTTAATAATATAAAAAATGCTAACGCCTAGCTAAGTATTCTGCTCTAGGCATAAAAAGATATAACTTAGCTAACATAGATTTGTTAAATTTTTTAGGAGGACCTTATCTCTAAATCCCCTCTATACTCTTATTTAATAATATTAGTATTAAACTTAACGCGCTAGTAGATACTAGTGTATAAGGTTTTCTTTTTATTAATTTATTTATTATATACTCTTTATTCTAACGTTTATATATACCTGTTTAGAATCTGCTCTAACCTGTTACTGTTAAGGGTTTTTAAGATTTTATTACTATAACTACTAAACATGTTCTTTATTTGCATTTTTATATTAATAATTGCACTTTTTATAACTGTTCTTTTATTATTATAGACCTAGGAAATTAAGATATTATTGCTAGCCTTAAGTAGATAAAACACTTTTAAATCTACCTTAATATAGCCTCTAATTAAATTGTCTAGCTATTAAGCTGCCTAGCTACTCTAGAATTTTGCTCCCTAATTATAATCTACTTTAGCTAACCTTAAGTTAACAACGCTGTTATAAAAAATATCTACTATTAAAATTTCTTATTATTAGATATTACAGTAATTTATAGTGATAACTATTATAATTAAAATTAATAATTAATTGTTTGTCTCTTTAGACCTTATAACTTTGCTATACCCTCTCTCCTTTTTCTTTTACTTTAAGTAGAGAGCTAGTGTGCACAGGTGCATACCTATTTATTACTTTTTATTTAATATACTTTTTTAGTTTAGCTAACCTAAGCAATTCTATAGTAACTTTTAATAATTCTGTAGTGTTCTAGATTAGTTAAGCTAGAAACAACTTACTTAATCAAGTTTCTTTTATAGATAGGTTAAGAGCTTTCTTTGTTTTGTAGTTCTCTACTATTTCTAATCTAAGTTAAGATAGAAAGGGAGCCTATTTGTTTAGTGCTAATGCTTTAGTAAATCTATTAGTAATTATTTTACTAGTTAGATAGTAGATTATAGTAATTTTACTATAATTTACTACTTGCCTTAGCTAGTAATTGTAGATATCTACATAGCGTAGCTTAGTAACAAGCTTTGCAAGTTCTTCTATTAGCAAACGTATTATTTGCTAATTGTTGCATTGTATTTTAATTGCCTCTAGTAGTTTAATCTCTAGTTTTAGTATAAGCTTTTTAATATACATTAATTCTTTAGCTACTTAAGTAAGAGCAAGTAACTTAGCTTTAGTTATTAATGTAGTAACAGTGTCTTGTTTGTTTGCCTTCTACGCAATAAGTCCCCTAAATAGCTTAATTACGTATTTTTAAGAACTCTTTTTATTTATTGTATTGTTAGTAAATAAAGCATTACTTGCTACTTTAAATCTATTTTTTCTTCCTATCTAAAGTGTAATTCTCTAGGTTTTGTAGAGGTAAAGGAGCACCTTATTAGTAGCTTAATAGTGCTTTAATAATAGGTTTGCAAGAAAATAAGCAAGTTATAATACTATAAATAATATATCTAGTTATGTAGTTGTAGCTGCAAACAGCAGGGATCTAATCTTTTATTAGTATTAATTAATTTTAGAGGGCGTTGCTAGTCTGTTGTAAGGTTTAAGCTTAATTCTACTTATAGGTGTGTTGTGCTAGACCTTTTTATTATCTACTAACTTATTAATTTTATTAATATACGCTTCTTATAATAAGTAGATAGTTTTCTTTTCCCTATTACAAATAATCTCTATGCTAAGAAACTACTGTAGGTCTTCTTCTCTAGTTATAGTAAAGCACTATTATAGTTATTTTACAGTATATTAATATTTTTTTTCTTTAGCTAGGTTGTAGGCAAAAATAATGTTGTTAACATAAAAGAAGATAAACACTCTGTTTTTTACTATGCAGCAGGGCTTGTGTAAAATTATAGTAAACTTTTGTAATTACATAGTTGTTATAAACTTTTGTTGCTATAACAGAGGTAAAATGTAGAGTCTATATAGTGCTTTTTAAACCTTTAAAAGCGTGCTAGAGAGTTAATACCTGCGTGGCATTTACATATAGATGTCTTAATTAATTGTAGCATAAACAAACGCATTAGTAACGTTATATTGTTTTAGGTTAAAATTGTATTTAGCTGCTAAAGCTATAAAAAGTTAAAAGAACCTGCTTATAAGTGTAGCTGTATATGTGTTCTGCAATGTAATGTTTTGCTGTTAATCTTTTTAGATAACTAGTTAAGCTTTGCACTTAACTAGTTAATAATGCTTGTTAAGTTTATATATATAAACTTATATATAATTAAAAATTTGTTGCCCTAATTTTTGTATTAGAGACGCAGGAACTTTAACCTATAATTTTATATTACAATGGCTCTGTAGGTAACTCTCCTCTGCCTTTTTAAACTAGAGTCCTATTAGGTAATTTTGTAGATCTTTAAATAATTTTAGAGGCTAAGGAAGGTTTTTAAAGTGTATCTTTACCCCTTAAGAAAGCATCTAGCATAGTTTTGCCTTATTAAAGGTCTTTTTATTATATATAGCAATTAGCGCTGCTTAGGTGCTAGCTGTAAAAGCAGCACGCTATAGCATAGTTTTAGCAGTTAGTTTATTACTTAACTTTTTTAGTTTTAGCTTCTTAAAAAGCTGAGTAAGCAATGCTGCTAGAGGTAGTAGAGTATTTAGCAAAGTTAAGTAAGTACTAGTCCCTTAGTCCTTATACTATAATCTACTGTAATTTGTAGTGCCTAAAGAATTGTAATGTAATACTAGGTTGTTTTATAGTAGTTTATCCTTATAGAACGTTTAAAGCTTTAGGTTTTGTCTTAGAGGTTGTAGAGCTACTGTTCTAGCCTAAACTTTAATTTTCTTAGTTGTTTAGTAGAGAAGGCTCTCTTTAATATTATTTTTCTTTTTGTTATAGGTTGTTTATTTGTTAAAGACAACGTCTTAGGTGCTAATTATTTTTCTAAGTAATAGTATCTATATGCAGTAGATATTTGTAGATTAATAGCTAACTAGGTAGCTAACCTAGGCTTTTAGATTAAGACGTTAGAGTTTATATTTCTTTAATTACGTGTTGTCTGTTATAGCAAAGGCTTTACAGCTATATGCTTAAATATAAAAGAAATTTAGTTTTTAAGGGCCTATAGCAGTTCTGTTTTAGTAACCTACTCTAGTATAGAACATCTTATATAGTAATTTCTATTTGTTTTAATAATTTAGCGTTTTATTGTAGAGGTAGACAGTAGCAGCTACAACTTCTAGCTATAAATTCTAAGAGAGTTTAGCACTAAGTTAGTTTGCGCGCGCTTTCTCTTTAATAACTGCCTCTAAGCGTTCTGCTCTGCTATTCTATGCTTAGGTATTAAAAGCAGAAAGCTTTAATTTAATCCCTTGCGCGTTGCACTACTTATAACTAATAGTTTTTTTATTATAGTAGAACATTTTATTATTGCTCTTAATAACCTTAAGTTTTACTTTAAACTAGCGTTCTAAGAACGTTACAAACTATTTAAGTATATAGAGTAAAGTTTCTCTAGTTTAATTAGTTAGATAATAGTCTTATATAAGTTCTAAGTATTAATTAGTAATAAGCATTGTGCTTTAAACGTCTGTTTCTTTACTATTTTTAAACAGGTAAAAATTAATAGCTACTCTTTCTCTAGGTTCTTTATTGTTGATTTTTAGTGTGCGCTAGATTCTCTTCTTAGCCTTTAATTACTTATAAGTATTATAGTAAACTGTAGTAAAGCTTATAATTTTTACCTCTTTAGTTTAATTTACTATGTGTTTTAGGGCGCTAGGTCCTAGGTGTTCTAAGCGTTAGTGCTACGTAGTTGCGTTTGCTAGCTGTAGTCTTCTTATTCTATATGCAGAAAATACTCTAGCGCTATAATTTATAGTGTATTTTATTATAGGTAGAATAAATTATCTATAGTAAAGTTGTAATTTAGTTATTATAGTGTTGTTACTTTAATATAGCTTTGTTAGCTCTATTTTAGTATCTTAGTGTATGCCCTAGCAGAGAAGTAGTTATAGAAATACTAGGCTAGTAACTATCTTTAGGCACTAGGCTACTTTCTCTAATACTAGCGTTATAGTCTTAAAGTAAAGTATAGCTGTTCTGTACGCACGTATAAGTATTGTATTACTTTTAGTTTAGATACAGTCTTCTTATAAGGCTACTTATAGACATTAGAAATTTAATGCATTGTTTATAATATGTAGCGTTGCTTCTAAATCTAGAAGAAACAATTTGCTTAATAGATAGCTAGAGTAACAATCTTTGTAGACAGCAAATACGCTGCTAACTTAAGCTATTTTTCTGTCTTTAAGTTAATTTTCTATTTCCTTAACTTGTAAGATAGAGGTTTATAATGTTTTAATTTAAGTGTTACCTGTAGACCTTAAGCTAGTAGATCTTTTTTATTTAGTTTCTCTTATTTTATTCTGTAGTGCAGGATTGTGTTCTATTTTAAACTAAACTAATTTTGCTAGTTTTTAATTAGGTGTAAACTATTTAGAAGCTTTATTAAAGTTCGCGTAGAAGCACTTTAAGAGTTAATATTTTATACAGCAAGCAGAGTATTTACTGTTGCTGCTAGCAGAAAACTTTTACTTACTTTTATACTCTTTAGCAGAAGTTTATTTTCTTTTTATAAGCTAAGTAGGCGTGCCTTTACTAGTGTTTTTTTAAGGCGCTAGAGTCTTGTTAGCGTAAAAGGCGTTCTCTTTAGTTTAATTTAAGACTCCTGCTGTAAATGCAGACTTAGTATATGTTACTAAATAGTTACGCTCTATATAAGTTTAGAACAGCTTTATAGCTGCCTGCTAAGTTATTGTTAGAGTTTGCAATACTTCTATTTTAAATGCTAAATTAAAATTAGCATTAAAGGGTTTAATTGCCTGCGTAAATTAATCTAATATAGCATCTATGTTAAGGACTTCTACGTATTCTACTTCTTTAGCTCTTATTGCAACTTTATTATAATCTAAAAGCTAGGTGTTTTATTAGGTATTCTTTCTAACTTTATTAAGTATTTGTTTGTATTCTTTTTGTGCGCGTAGAATAGCTTCTTAATTGTTAATACTAACCTGCAGAGAGATTCTAGAAATCTATTAACTATAGATATTGTTAGAGCAGCATAAGCTGTATATAAATTAATCTACTAAGTTTTGTATGTAAGAGACTATTGCTTAGATTGCAGTACTCTCTCTCTAGTATTTATTATTATTTACTTTCTAACCTTTAAGGTCTTGTCTTTGTTAGTTAGTTATTAGAGCTTAGGCAGCTCTCTGCGCAGCTAAAAGATAGGCAATTAATGCAGAAACGTTTCCTTAAGCGTTTTTAAACACATCTAATAAGTTTAGAAGCAGTCTAGCTAGTTCTACTCTTATTAGAGTTATAGTAGCTAGATTAAACATATGCTACACTGCTTTTAATATTGCATAAATTTATACAGCTTTAAACTAGTCTTAATAGTTGTCTAGGTTCTTTAGGGTGACCCTAGAGACGTCTGAATTAGCAGGCATTTTTAGTTAATTTATAATAGTAAGGTTGCTTTATTAATAAAGGCAGTAAGACTCTTAATTGTTAGATATTATAGTAATTTATAGTAATAACTATTATAATTAAAATTAATAATTAATTGTTTGTCTCTTTAGACCTTATAACTTTGCTATACCCCCCCCTTTTTCTTTTACTCTAAGTAGGGAGCTGGTGTGCACAGGTGCACACCTATTTGTTGCTTCTTATTTAACACTTATAGGTATAAGCTAAAGCTTACAACTAATATACTACTAATGTAATAGTGCATTGCCTAAAGAAGTTCTACTTATTTAAAGCTTTCTTAACAACTTCTCTACTAAGTAGTAGGCTTAATACTAATCTAACTCTTTACTTAAGCTTAATTTTAGCTAACACTTTCTACTACTTGCTAAAGAGGCCTAAGAATAAGTTTTTTATAGTTAATTTTCTAGAGCTAAACTAAATTATAGCTAACGTACGCGCAATTTAGCCTAATAATCTACTTTTACCTAAGTACTAGAACTACGCAGACATTTTTAATAAGAAAAAGTTTTACTAGCTTCTTCTGCATTACTTATATAACTATACTATAGTTTTAACTAAACTACTTTTAAATAGCTATAGTTCTCTATATAAACAAAATGTTAAGAAACTTAAAGCTACTAAAGAATAGCTGCAGGTTTAGGTTTAATACAGCTTAGTAGAATTAAGTACTAGCCTATTTGCTTTGCTAATTCTATGCGTAAAAAAACTAAATAGTAAGCTTTAAATTTGCGTTAACTACTGTAAGCTAAACACTCTTACTTAAAAGAATACTTACCTAATACCTTGCATAGACAAACTTTTATTCTAACTAGCTAAAGCTAAATTCTTTATAAAGTTTAACATATATACAGCCTTTAATAAAATTTAAATAGACCTAGCTAGCAAAGAATACACAACCTTTAGAACCTAATATAGCTTTTATAAGTCTAAAGTTCTTTTTTTAGCTTGTGTAATAAGCTAGCTACATATTAATAGTATATAAATAATGTACTTATAAAATATTTAGATAACTTCTATATTGCGTATCTTAACAATATACTTATTTACTTAAAGAACTTTTAGACTTACTGCTAGCACGTACGCCTTATACTTAAACAGCTATAATAGGCTAGTTTTTAAGTTAATATTGTTAAGTTTAAATTTTATGTAAAACGTATTTAGTACCTTAGCTATATACTTACTAACTATAGCTTAGAAGTTAATTTATCTAAGGTTAAAGTTTTTAAAAATTAAATTTAACCTACTACTATTACAGGTGTTAAGGCATTTCTAAGCTTTACAGGATTCTACTAGCAGTTTATACCTAACTACTTTGCGTTAGCTTAACTATTAATTAAACTAACTACTTTTATAAACTTTTTTAAATAGACCCTAACTATAAATTAGGCATTTAAAAGCTTAAGATAGCATTTTTTAGCAATTTCTATGCTAGCTTATTTTAACGCTGCACTTTTAACCTAAGTTAAAACTAACGCCTTAAATAGAGTTATTGCAGGTGTACTTTTGCAGCAGCACTTTAATAAAAAATAGTATCTAGTTTTATTTTATAGTAAAACCCTATCTAGTTTAGAGCTAAACTAGAAAATCTATAATAAAAAGTTGTTTGCTATTCTGCAAGCCTTTGTAAAATAGCAAGCTAACTTTATATTTACTTAATATTAGATTTAAGTCTTGTTTAACTACTAGTTACTTAAATACTTTATAACTACTAAAGTATTAAATGCCTAACAGGCTTAATAGGCTAAAGTTCTAGCTAAGTTTAACTTTAAGATTATTTATACCTCTAGCAAGAATAATGCTTATGCTAATATCTTAAGCTATTGTAAACAAGACGTAAGCTAACTTAAAAAAGCTTATAATAATAATTAGGCCTAAGTTTTACTTAGCTCTAACAAGATTAACCTTAAAATTAATGCTAAAATTATAAGTAAAATTCTTAAACTTACGCCTCTTAACAGCTGTCTAAATAGCAGAATATACGCTATAGAACCTGCGTTTACCCTGTTAGAACTTATAGAGGAACTAGTTTACGCTAACTAATAAAGATTTGCTAATTTTAGAAAGACTTTACTAAAAGAGTATTAAGTTTAAAATAAATTATTGTTACAAAACAACTATCTCTATATTTTTAACAACCTAGAGCTATAAGCAAAGCTAATTTAAAAAGCCTATAATTAGGTTTCTACTACTTACTCTAGTGCTAATAAAATATACTAAATCTTAGCTAAGCAATATTACTAGAAAGGCATAAGGTCTACCTACTAATAATACGTTTAAAACTGTGTCTGTTAACATTACTACCCGCGCTAGAATTAGGCTCTAAAAGAATTACAGCCTTTTAGTATTTTTAAGCGCCTAATGCAGCACCTTATAATTAACTTTAAAAAGTTTTTTTAAAATAGAGCTAGCTATAACTAGATTTTAGTTATTATTAATTAGCTTTCTAAACAGGCAGTCTCTATTCCCTGTTATAAAATAATTAACTTACGCGGCCTAGCGCTATTATTTATTTAGTAAATATACTGCTTTAGATACACTCTAGAAACAATAGTTTTTAATTATAGCTCTTAGTTTATGTCTAGTTTCTAGTCTAATTTCTGTTAGATTCTAGGCATAAGGATTAAGTTGTTAACTGCCTATTACAAAGAAACTAACAGCTAAATAGAAATTATAAATAAATATATTAACTAACAGCTACGCCCCTTTATAAATTTCTACTAAAACAGCTAGAGCAAACTGCTTCTAATTATAGATAGAGTCTAAAGTACTTTACTTTACTTGTCTCTAAGTATTAGCCTTTACTAAGTTCTCTTTAGGTTTAAACTGCAGGAGAGTTAGAATTAGAAACTTATTTAAATAGCTAACTCTTATAAAATATTAAACTATAAAAAAGCTTTAAAAATAGCAACTTGCATGCACTAAGCTTAGTTAGTAGCTAAGTTTAACTTTAAAAAGGCCTAGAATTGTATGCAAAAAGCAGTTAACGCCTATTACTAACGCGTAGACTAGAAAGTAGGCAACTGCGTATATTTTAAGATAAAAAACCTTACTAACCTAAGACTAAGCTAAAAGCTATCTAAGAAGTAGGCAGGTTTGTTTAAAGTACTTAAAAAAGTAAGTTATTTCTATTAACTAAAACTACTAGCTAACTTAAAGATTTATAATGTTTTCGCCTTAAAACTGCTTAGTAAAGACTCTAGAGATCCTCTACCTAGATAGGCACTACTTAAGCCTCTAGCTACCCTAATTAATAGTGTAGAAAAATAGAAAGTTAGTAAAATCTTAGCTAGTAAACTAGTGTGTTCTACACTTAAATATTGCGTTAGTTAGCTTAAACACAACCTTAATTCTACTTAGTACTCTGCCTTTAACTTTATAAGTTTTCTCTATAAGCTCTAAAAATACTATAATAGATATCTAAATAAGCTAGAACCTTTAAAGGCTTTAGCTAAATAGTTACAAGCATAAAAATTAAGCTTAAACAATATAGATTACTTAAAAGACAATAGAGTTAAGTAGGCACTATTATTTATTAGGTATTATAGTAGTTATATATCTAAGTTACCTCTAATTCTAAACGCTAAAAACAAATTCTAGTAGCCTAGATCTTATTAGCCTAGTTGCTAGCCTAGCTACTACTAAGCTAAGCTTAACCCTTGCTTTTACTAGCAGCAGCAGCTATGCTAGCATCTAGCTTAGCTAAACGCTTATTACAAGCAGTTTTCTTAGCCTTGTAGTAAGTAGCTTTCTTGCTAAGTAACTTATTTTACTACTAAGTTTAGTTTTTCTACTTGTACTTTACAGGCACATTTAAGTTTAAACTTTTAGCCTTTATATTACTAAAGCCTAAGCTTAACTTACCCTTGTAAGAAGGCTTAGTTAAAGTTAACTTAAGCTTGCGCTTCTTATTAGCAGAATTATAAAGAGGGCTAGTTGCAAGCTTCTACTAAGCTATTTTTAGTATAGCTTTACTACGCTTACGCGCAGACTCTATAGCTATAGCTTAGCTAAAATTAGCCTACATCTTCTTTATAGTTAAATTTACCTTAGCTATGTGCTAAGTAAGCAGCTTTACGTCTGCATGCAAGCTATAAAGCGCAGTTATAATAGCTACTAAAATATTTTAATTATTATAGTTTTTTATTTAAGCGTAACTTACTAAAATTACATTTAAGCAGTTTATAGCAGTAGCTTAGCAAGTCTTAAAGGTATTTTAGTAGCGCTTGTTGTTATTATCTATAGTAGTATATAAGTTATAAGTAACTATAAACACGCAAAACTCTTTATTAGTATAAGCTAAGACCTATAAGCAAAAAGTTAGCATTAGGTTTAAATTAAAGTAAAAGAGATACACAAACTTGTTAGATACATGCTAAATAGTAAGAGGTTTTATAGTAGTTTATAGTAAATTACTATAAAATGCTCTAGCTAATAAAAAAGAGTTAGGTGTACCTAACTCTTTCTAATTAGCTAATAGCTAAGGCAACTAGCTACCTACTCTAGGGGTTAGAACTGTCTAATCTTACAGGAGACAAAAAAAAACATAATTATTAACTTTATTATTACTACGCATTACTGTAATATCTAACAATTAAAAGTTTTACTGCCTCTACTAACAAGCAATTGCTAAAACAACTACAAACTAAAAAAGCAAAGCAATGCTAAAAGACAACTACTAAATTCTTAAAAGCTTAATGCAATATGTTAACTAGCTATTAACTTTATAGTTGTAAGTAAAGGCAAGCAGTGTATAAAATTTATTTAACTTAAAAAGCACTGCAGCACTAAGACAGGAACTTAACAAACTTTAGCTGCTGTCTATAGAGCAATTTGCATTAGCAGAAGGGATAGTTCTAGCTAGTTCTTATTAACTAGCATTAAAAGCACATAAGAATTTATAGCATAAGCAAGTTAAATAGTATAAGCTCTAATCTAACTAATACTAAATAACACACACGCGCTATATAGCAGAGCAGCGCAGTATTAAAGAAATTGTTAATTACTTAGAATTAACTCTACCTACGCATATTTTTAGAAGTTGTTGTCTTTTTAAACATAACTACTATACATAGATTAAATCTATTAGGGATAAAATAGGTGTTAATAGTAAGGAGTTAAAAATTAGAGCAAGATAAAAATACCTACAAGTAATAAACTTAGTTAAGAAATCTATACACTAGAATAACTAGCTTGCAGCATATAATTAGGCCGCATTCTTAGCAGAATACTATAAATGTCTAGAACTTCTAAATTCTACTATTGTGTTAGACAATATAGCTAGGGCAATAAGAGTTATTAATAAGACATTTGCAAACTAATTTAAGCAACTTATCTACTGCTAGAAGAAACCTAATAGACAAGAAGTAATAAAAATCTTCTAATAATATATAGACTGCACAAGACCTGCAAAAACTAATAAGGCAGCCTTTGCTATAACAGATGCTGTATAGATTAAAGAGATATAGTACAAAGGAGACGCCTTTTATGCACACTTAAGTCCTAGCAACAAGTTACCTGCAAGCTATAGAAATAATAACACCTGTGCAACTCTATAAAGGGAAAGATTACTAACTAAAGGTTGTAAAAGAAATTTCTATTTAAACAAGCAACTTGTAAGTGTAAGAGACAGAAAAGGGTAATGCCTAGTATGCATAAGTAGAAGACACTCTGCTAAATTATGTTACTACTTGCTAAACAACACACTAGAATAGTTTTAACTTAAAGACTAGGTAGAGGCAAGCGTTAAAAGACAACTTAAAGAATACCCTAAACTTCTTTAGATAGCTTAAAACTAAAAGAGACTACGCTTATCTAAACAACAGCAAACGCGTTTAAAGTTATATACCTTAAGGCTAAAACAATCTTACACTCTAACACCTAAAGTAACTAAAGATTAACTAGTAGATAAACAGATTACTATAATTTATAATAACTACATAATAAAGGGCACTGCCCTTAACGTAAGCACTAACGCATACCTGCTTAGAAACAAATTTCTTCTAGACTTAGAGGCGACAACCTATATTACAAATTAACTTAGACTACTCTAGAATATTTAGAGACTGTTACTAGGAGACTATATCTAAGCTAGCAGTAATAAACTTTAGATTAGGGCATACAGCATAGTTACTCTTAAGCTATAAGAAGGAGACTAACCTACTTAGCTGCAGCTTTAAGACGTAGCCTAGTGCCTAGAGATTGTTATAAACCTAGTGTCCTTTAATATACTTAGGCAATAAGGCATATATTAGGATACATAGAGCAATTCTACTACACTAAGGCATAGTAACTTATTATGTCTTGTAGTGCTCTAGAAAGAACATAGGTAATTTGTTATACCTACTATTAAGGAACACTCTGCTTTTGTTACTACAAAATAACGCTGCAGCTATTAGAAAAGCACTGCCTATAGTAACACGTAGCATTGCTAACTTAGTTACCTAGGACCTAAGGCCTTTAAGCAACTTATACACTAAGCTAAGGGGGTATAGATTACTTAAAGTATCTACACTATTAATTGCAACGCGTGCGGCACGTTAAAAGCAAAGTAATAGATTTGCTAGACTTTAAGAACAATTACTAAAGGCCTAGAAGAACAAATAGCTATTAACTTTTATAACTTTAAAGATAACTTAATTACTAGCAATAGAAGCGTTATAATTGCTACTAACAGATACTTAGGCTTCTGTTAAAGTTTTAATCTTAAAGATTGCACGTAGCCCACTCTACTTTAATTGTTAAAACAACTAATTACCTTTCTTAAACAACAATTTAATATTGACGTTAAGGTAGTTAAAAGCAATAATAAGATCTTTTTACACTAGAGCAAAACTACTGCCTATAGAAAATTCTTTAACTTACTAGGTATTAAATTAGAGCTATGTGCACTAAACACCTAAGCCTAAAACAAAGGCGCTAAACAATTAGGAGCAGTAATAAAGAAGAAAGCTTGCGCTATGCAAATTAGAGCTTAATTGCTAAAGAATTAATAGCCTAAGATTGTTTCTGCTACTGTCTACCTACACAATTAAACGCTAAATTATTAGAATAGCTAAAAGTTACTCTATAAGGTGTTCTTTACGCAAATTGCTAGCTAAAATAGCACACTATTAGGCCCTCGCAAACTAAACCTTGCCTACTTAAAAGCTTATAGCTGTAAGGTCTTTGTAATAACTAATAACACTTAGCTTAGATGTTTTAAGATATAAAGGCTTAATTTAAAAGCCTAGATTAGATACCTAGTAGAGTATTAATCCTTAAACATCTATTGCATCTAGATACTGTTATTAGGAAAGATTATTAGCACTAGAGATGTAGTATTTAATAAACGTAAGACCTATAATAGCAAGAAGAATAATATTAAGAATAGTCTTCTCTATTGCACTACTAAAGAGATTGCTATTTAGGTAAAGAAGGCAGCACTGCAAGAGCCTGCCTACTAGTTCTCTAAAACTTAATTCTTTTATAAAGATAAACTAAGTATTAACTTTAGCTACTAACCTAGTTATAGGAACGTTACTACAAATTATAGTAACTTACTACAAAACCTAGACAAGCTAGCTACCTAGACACTAGTTAGAGTATACCTAATACTGCTAAACTTACTGCTACTACTAGCAGTACTATTAACTTAGCTGTTTACAGATATAAAGCTAGATAATAAAGGTAATAATTAGCCCTTATTAAAGACAATTCCTTAGAAAGCCGCCTTTATAGCTAGTACCTAAGTAAAAGCACCTAATCTTAAAGATAGATTAGCAAAAGGAGAAAAGGTCTATATTAGAAGTCTACCTAATCTTCCTACAAGCTTTTCTAGACTTAAAAATCACCTACTATATAATAAGTTTAAAGAGGCAGAGCAGAAACACCTGCAAAGCTATTATAATATAAAATCCTAGATAGAGGTTAATACCTCCTTAGTACAATAAGTAGGCTATTAAGTTCTTAACTACATGTAGGTATATACCTATAAACTTAATAAAGATTATAACCTACTTTAGTGTAAGGCCTGACTAGTCGTTTGTAGTAATTAACAATAAAACATAACAACTTAGGACACTTATGCAGCTATACTTGCTAGCAGGTTCTTCTGCATGTTAATAGCAATTGCGGCTAAATATAACCTTAATTTTAAATAATAAAATGTTACTAATGCCTTTATCTATGCCTTAATAGATAGAAAAGTATATATAAAGATGCTATATAGGTATCGCAAACCTAGAAAGACTTTAAAAATTAAAAAAGCGCTTTATAGCCTCCGCATCTCCCCTTTACTCTAGCAGAAAGAGTTTACTACTACTTTAATAAAACTAGGTTTCTACACAGTGCTACATAAACTATGTTGCATAATTAAGAACAGAGTTATTATCTTCTTCTACGTGGACAACATTATTGTTGCATATAACTATTATAGTAAAAGCTACTATAAAGCTACTATAAAGGCTCTCTAAAAGTAATACACTATAACTAGAAGAGATAACCTATAGTAGTTTCTTAGCGTAGAGGTTACGCGCAACTAAGAAAAGCACCTTGTCTATCTATTGTAATTAGCATACCTAGAGAAGATTAGCTAACTAATTAATAACTAGAGCATCTGTTATAACACTCTAATAGGTGCTGTTAAACTTAAACTATACAAAGGGCTTGCTACTTTATTAGTAATAAACAAGTATTAGCGCAAGATTAGTTTACTGCTATTTGCTGCAATAACAACGCAACTAAACACTGCATTTGTAGTGTTACAGCTAGCACGCTTTCTAGTTAACCTATTGCTAGATTATTACTAAGCAGCTAACAGGATTCTTCTACACCTGTAATTAACTAAGCACCTTGCCCTACAACTTAAAAGAGGTAATAGCTTTAAAGTATTAAGTAACGCATTATTTGCGAACAACACCTTTAATAGAAAAAGCTTATAAGAGTATATAATAAAGCTCTTTAAAGGGCTTATTGCGTAGAGAGCTAACAAGTAGAATACAGTTACTACTTTAACAACTAAAGCTAAACTGCTAGCGCTCTTCTAAGTAGCAAAAGAAGCAATGTATCTTTCGCGCCTAATTTAAGAACTAGAAGTTATACTACCTAACAAATTAATCCCTATCTAGTGCAATAACATTTAAATAATTTGCCTAATTAATAAGAACATTGCAAAGCTTTAAACAAAGCTACAATATGTAGACATTTATAATTACTAGTTACAGCAAGAACGCGCTAAGAGAGTAATAACTATTAAGTATTAACCTACTACAGAGATAATTGCAGATAGACTTACAAAGGCCCTACTAGCTAACAAGTAGCACTAGTTTTAATTGTAGCTAGAACTAGTATAAAGGGTATATCTAGCTTGCAATAAGGTTTTAAGCTAAGAGGGTGTGTTAGATACATGCTAAATAGTAAGAGGTTTTATAGTAGTTTATAGTAAATTACTGTAAAATGCTCTAGCTAATAGAAAAAAGTTAGGTGTACCTAACTCTTTCTAATTAGCTAATAGCTAAGGCAACTAGCTACTTACTCTAGGGGTTAGAACTGTCTAATCTCACAGAAGACAAAAAAAAACACAATTATTAACTTTATTATTACTACGCATTACTGTAATATCTGACAAAACTAGCATATAAAGCTTATTTTTAAAAATATAGTAGTTGCACTTCTTACTATAAACTAATATAAACTTATAGTTTACTTTATTATTTTTCTTACTCTACTTAATATAGGTATACTACTAAATGCAGTAAATGCATATAATATAGTAAGCAACTACAGAGGCACTAGGTAAAACAGAAATAAGTATAGTGTGCCGTGGCAGGACACCCATTACAAAATTTTCTTTTGTTACTCTGCGGGCACTCAGTTGCCATTAGATAGACTGATTGTTTAGGTGTACTGAATGATAGTTGTACGTGCCCACAGGCACCTACCTGGCTGTCGCCATTGCTTTTCCTATGTACAAGGAAGAAGCTAGGTATTGAGACAAAGGAAGAGCTCTCTCCGGTCTCAGTTTGATGAGCTGAAGCAACAGGAGTGCAGGGCAACCTAGGATAGCTGCTTCTTATGTGGTATATAAGGAGGAGAAGCACCTAACATAGAGAGATGTCGAATATACAGAGTGTGAAAAACCATCCTACGTTTGAGATCTATTGTGACACTAGTTGTGGTCTTTGCTTCCTATCTGCGTAGCACGGTGACAAGAGTTGTCAGCTTGCTCAGCCTATTTATCGCTACGGACCTGTAAGGAGACAGTTCTCAGAGGGTATTTGAGGTGAGTGAGTGATTGAACCTGTTGATAGCTTACGAGTTGGAAAAGAGCCATAGCACGGCATAGATTTTGGTGATGAGAGTGGGACCCCCGTCCTTGCTATCCCCAACTACAACACAATAGATGACTACCGAGAGAGGCAACAGTTTGAACGAGTTCCTTCAAAACTTGCCATTTAACAACAATCCCGACATAGTGCCAGACGAAGACAACCATCGACCACTGAGCATTATGTCTACCCAACACCAACACCAACACCAGTCTGACGCGCACCGCGCAGAGGACTATCTTGAGGAGGAAGAGCACCGAAGGAGCTTTCCTCAATTGCGATTGCCCCGAGGGAAGGAACTGTCCTTTTCTGGGGAAAATGTGACTGCATTTCTGGATGATTATAATCGGATCTGCAACAATGCTGGGTATACTGACTTGGCGAAGCTGCGTACGCTTCCTGAGTGGTGTGACCGAGAGCCGGAGCTGCTGATTAAGCAACTCCCCGCGTTTAAGAGTGGGTCATGGAAGGACCTGCAGAAGGTAATGAAGGAGCACTGGGAGGACCTGGACCCAGAGCAGCAAATGGGGACTGAGGCGTTTCTGCGTGCGTTTGTGGAGGAAAGCTCTCATGGCAAGTTGTCATTTGAACTTTACTACACCCGGTTTTGCATTTATTCAAATGCATGCATCGATAAAGGGCAAATCACCATGAACTCCCGAGGGCGATGGTTCATGAAGGGCCTCAAGCCAGAGCACCGACACCAGGTGATGTTCGATATGCCTGAGTCGGAACGAACCACTGACGACGGCACATCGCCATACGATCTGAACAAGATATACGCCTTTCTTAAGAGACGAGTACGAGCGGAGAAGGAGCTCCGCTATTTGGAAGATGAAACCAGTTCTTCTCTCCGGCGCAAGGCTCAGTACATGGCTGAGCAGGAGGCGAAGCCATTGGCAAAAGCAACTCAGCCTACTGCAGCACGAGAACGACATGAAACCGCCACCGGATCCACTAACGAAACGGATCCAGTTGACGACCTAATATCGAAGTTTAAAGGGATGACCTTGAGTATGGCGGACGCGGTGATGGTTGCGAGCCAGGAACGAATTCAGCGTGAATGTTTCAAGCACTCGACTGACATGGCACGATTCATTGTGGCTGTTACCGCCGCAAGGCCTAGGTCGGGCAACCCACCTATGGCCACGTATCAAGCCCGCGCTATGGACCAGCCAAAAAGAGACGAGGGTTCTTGGGAACAAAAGTCTACCTTGGAATGCTGGGGCTGCGGAGAGAAGGGACATGGGGTGTCTGGTTGTGATCACCTCCAGGACCTGCAAAACCGCGGCTGGGTTAGCAAGTTCAAGGATCGAAGAGATGGAGAGTGGAAATGGAAGTTTGGGAGTGTGAACAGGAGCTTAGGGCTAGTAGGCTCGGACGGAAGACCACCTCAGCGAGGGATCCTGACATGGCTGCAACAGTGCTGCGCGAATCGATACCAGGTTACTACGGAATCGCTCGCTCGACCTATGCCGGAAGTCTGTCCCGATATAGCCAAGGCCGCAGAAGCAAACATTATCACAGAAGAAGCATCTCAGAAGAACGGACCCTCTGCCAATCAAAAGCGAGTAATGTTTAACCGCGGAGTTGCAATGATAGATAACGACAATGAAGTGTTCCTACTAGATGAGATTGATAAGAGACATATTATTCTCAACCCAGACATCACCGAGAGCAACGCGGCTACCCGATCTCAGAACCAGGGGGACTCAACTGAGGAGTCGCTCGATCGGGTGCGCGACGCCCGAGTAAAGAAGACTAGGGTTCCTGCCCGAGACCGAACGTACGAGCGGGTACAGGAGCAGATCCGCAACAGCCGACTGCCTGGGGACCTTGTCATGGACGACCAGGATGAATTGGATGAACTGTCGATCCCATATGAAG
Source organism: Periconia digitata (assembly GCA_948474695.1). Classification (NCBI taxonomy): domain Eukaryota; kingdom Fungi; phylum Ascomycota; class Dothideomycetes; order Pleosporales; family Periconiaceae; genus Periconia; species Periconia digitata. The sequence goes on from CAOQHR010000002.1 coordinate 2,326,395, forward strand.
CGCAGCCTCACAATAACCCATATGCGGTGGTCAAGCCCCCTCGAGCGACTAGACCTAGGAAAGAACCCGAGGAGGAGGAAGAGGGAGATCCTGCCCTATCTCGGATCCTAGGGCAAGAAATTAAGGGGCTCCGTTTACGAGACTTGCTGGATCATCCTACTATCCTGAGCCCCTTGCTGAAAGAGTTAAAACAGCGGGAGGAAAAGAAAACCCCCGAGTCCTCACCTACTCCAACAGTAGAAACGTCGCATGTCGAGACGCCGCGACATCAGAATTGTGTTCGGAATGAGTTGGGACCGGACCCTGACGAAACGACGCTAGCGCCGCGCGCTAGCCGAATCCAGGACCAATCAAAAACAGTTGGGCACAACCAACTAAATCTGATTGGTCGAGACCACCCCACTAGTGGGGCCGACTACCAAGAGCAATATGGTAGATGGGATGGATACGAGGTGAACAATGTGGAAGTTCAGGTGAATGCGGGGATGCGCCATCATGTGGGCGGAGAAGAGGATACCTATCAAGAACCTCTGGACCACATCCCCGGAAAAGCAGTGAACCAACGACATCGAACAGATGGAGTAGTGCGGGTCGCTGGAGAATTACCGATCGCATGGGCCAATATTGGAAGACATTCCGCCGAATGCCTTATTGATACAGGTTCACAAATCAATCTGATAAGACTGAGCGCTGCACGAGCGCTGCGAATCGCCATTGAAGAAGACATGGACGGAACTATCGGGCAGATGCGGGGAGCGACGGGGGCAATGGAAGCCTTCATCGGCACCGCATGGCATGTCCCGGTCCGAATAGGGGCGGTCACTGTGCCAACGACGTTCCGAGTTGTAACACATTGTTCCCGATCAGTTATACTGGGGGCGCCCTGGTGCGCGTCGGTCCGATTAGCTCTGCAATATACTGCACTCGGAAGAGTGACGTGCCGAATCCTGGCCCTGACTGGAAAACAAAATGCCATGTTTCTGGCAGCCGACCCTCCCACTTGGAACAAGAGGGACTACGAAGACTCCCCGCCCAACCAGGGAACGGAGGAGTACGATGAATAACAACGATAAGACTCCTGCTGAGCGCACCGGCTCCGCGTATAGCAGGAGGAAGGAGAGGAAGGCAGCGGCGCCAGAGGCTGCGTGTCCTTCCCTAAGCCGGGGACCATGGGGCAGAAGCAACATGAAAGAACTAGAGAAGAGTAGTGGGCGAGATGTGAGGATGACGCGCAAGGAACTTCAGCAGATTATGGACAAAGCTGCTGAGATTGGGGAAGCTGAGCAGTGGATGTCTTACTTTACCAACTCGATAGAAAGTGAGAAAGCATTTGCTGCCGTCCAAGAATATTTGTTACAAGAGGAGGAGCGAATGAACGCCATGGGGCTGGGACCCATGGAACTACGAGAGCTTGTCCGGCAAAATCAGCGACAGGCCATTAGGAAGACGCACTTCCGGAAGCCGAACAGAACAACTGAAGGATTCGAAGTGGCAACAATGCACAAGAAGGTCGCTGACAAGATTCGGCCCGTGGACGAGCCTAGGGTCAGCACAGAACAGGAACTGGGAAACCCTCAATGGCGGGCAGCCGCCATAGAACGACAGATGCTCCGCGAGAGTCTACGAGGACCAGACATCGGGCCTATGGACCATTTATTTGAGAGCCGGCATGCGTCGTTCCCCCGAGGGCAACGCCTCGATCCTGAGAGGATGAGATCCATTCACTTTGGAAATCAGTTATCACCACAGGAGGTGGACATGTTCAAGCAGATGCTACTTAATCGAGAAGCAGCGATTGCTTTCACTTTCAGAGAATCAGGCAGGATACACCCAGAAGTATCCCCGCCTTACAAAATCCACACCAAACCACACACTGCGTGGCAGGCAAATTCATTCAAACCGCCAAAGTCCGCCGAGCAGGAAGTCCTAAAGATGCTGAAAGAAAGGATTGATAAGCTGGTTCTAGAACAGTGCGATAGCCAGTATCGCAACTCCTGGTTTTTGGTTGCAAAGAAGGACGGAGGGCATCGTCTCATTATGAATGCAATCAAATACAACGCGGTGACTATTCGAGACGCCGCCTTGCCTCCGTGCGCCGACGACTTCTCTGAATACTACGCGGGATGCAAGATCCTTACCCTCGTGGACTTCTTCTCAGGATATGATCAGATGCTGTTGGCGAAAGAAAGCCGAGATATGACAGCGTTCCAGACCATGCTCGGATTGTTAAGATGTTGCACCCTGCCTATGGGAGCAACGAATGCGCCGGCTGCGTTCCTTCGAGTAATTCTCCTTATGCTATCTGAGAGATATCCTCACGACTGCCGACCATTTATTGACGATGTGTGTTGCGGAGGATCAAAAGACGACTACGGAGGAAAGGAGGCCCTTCCTGGCATCCGACAGTTCGTGCTTGAACATGCACAGCAAGTGGACCGAGTGCTTGCGGACATCGAGCGAGCAGGCTCAGCGGTGTCAGGGAAGAAATGCTACTTCGGCTGGGATCGCATAGAAGTAGTAGGATATGAAGTGGATGCGGAAGGAAGACATCCGCAACTTAAGAAGATTGAGAAGATAGTCAACTGGCCAGCCCCCCGAAACCCAAAGGAAGTCCGCATGTTTGTAGGCATTGTGGTGTATTATCGCATCTGGATCTTCTGCTTTGCACTGGTTGCAAAGCCATTATTCCAGCTGATGAGAAAGGATATTGAGTTTGCCTGGACACATGAGCACCAAGAAGCAATGGACAAACTCAAGACGGCGATAACAACTGCGCCGGCACTGGTTACTCTCGATTACTCAGAGGGCCATGGAGAAATCATCCTAGGGACAGATGGAAGTGGTGACGGAGCTGGTTGCTTGCTGGAGCAAGTTGGACGGGACGGCCTTAGGCATCCTGTGCGATATGAGAGCTGCCTATGGTCAGCGGACGAACGGAAATGGCATTCTACCAAGCTAGAATGCCGCGCATTGCTTTGGGCCCTTAAGAAATGCCGCTACTACCTATACGGGGTCCACTTTGTGGTGGAGACGGACGCGCAAACGCTTATTGCGCAGCTGAATCGAACATCATCAGAGACCCCTGGGTCGCTGATGAATAGATGGTTGGCGGCGATTATGATGTGGGATTTCGACATCCGTCATGTTAAAGGGAAGAAGAATGTGATTCCCGACGCGCTGTCCCGGATGCCACAAGACGACGATTTCGAACCACCTATGGAACCGGACGATGACTTGGAAGCCTTCCTTGACCACACCCTGTCTGAACATGTTGCTGTGGAAATCAATGGAGCTTTCCTAGCTGCCGCAGGTGAACGAACCGAAGCCGCCGGGCGGTACCTCGATGAGTGGTACTCAGAGGAATCAGAACAAATTGCACAATATCTGACGACCCTTCGCACCCCAAGAGGAATGGACCCTAGGAAGGCGCGAGCCTGGCGGAAAAATGCCCTAACATTCTTCGCGAAGGATGGACACCTGTTCAAGAAAAGCAGCCGGAACATGGCTATTCGCCGGGTTGTCGATCATCCCAGCCTGCGCGTCCTGTTGATCTGGGAAATCCATAGGCAAATTGGCCACCGCGGGATTAATGCAGTAGCAACAGTAATCGCACAGCGATACCATTGGAGAAACATCTGGGAGGATACAAAGAGAACCCTCAGGCAATGTGAGAGTTGTCAGATGTTGGACACCAAACGAACTAAGGACATGATGATCAACAGCCGAACCTTCGCGTTGTGGGAACATGTGTATGTGGACGTAGTGCACATGCCAAGAGAAGGAGCATTCCGATACCTGGTGGTTGCTCGGGAGGCGCTATCTGGATGGCCTGAGGCCCGCGCACTGAAAAGAAATAATGCCCACGCCATTGCGAAGTTCCTGTATGAGGACATCATTTGCAGATGGAGCATGGTGCGGCAAATAAGTGTTGATGGCGGACCTGAATTTGGGGACGTAGCGAGAATGCTTCTGGAGGTATACAAAATACGCCGCCTTCAGTCATCCGCATACAACCCGCAGGCGATGGGAATGATTGAGTCCGGTCACAAGCCGATAAAGAAAGCCCTGGCGTCGCTAAGTGGGAAATGGACGGACAATCTGCCAACTGTTCTGATGGCAGACCGATGCTCAGTCCACGAACCGACCGGATATGCCCCACTGCAGTTAGTGACGGGCCAGAATCCTATTCTCCCTGTGGAAATGGAGATTCCAACCTGGCAAACTTTACCATTTGGTCGAGTACGGACGCGCGCTGACTTACTGGCGATACGCGCTGCTCAGTTGGATCTGCGAGACAGGCATATGAAGCTCGCAACCGCAAGGACAATGCGGCTTCGAGCAAGAAAGAAGGAATACTGGGACGCCACCCAAGAAATTGAACACGACAATTACAAAAAGGGGGACCTGGTCCTGCTATGGAACTCCCAACAGAATGACTTCGACCGATCCACGAACAAGAAACTGAGCAAGAAGTGGCTCGGCCCCTACAAGATCCATGATGTCAACCCAGACCGGAACTACTATCGCCTGGCTGAATTGGATGGGGTACCCTTCCGTAATCCAACGCCCGGATACAGGATTAAGCGCTTCGTGCAAAGAGACCCAGAGAATGTCGCCAGAGAAGACCTAGCGCGAACGCTGCTGAATAAGGAGGGGGATGCCGCGGCGTCATCTGACGAAGACGCTGATGGCCCACTTTTTGAGGACGAGGAGCTGCCCGAAGATATCCAGGCTCAGCAATTGCGGGAGACGAGCGAGGGGCTGCAATACCGGGAAGTTGACCCCGGCTACGTCCATCGCACGACTGTGAGGGTTATGATACCTGACCGCCGCGCCCAGGTCGCGCACGCCATACTCGTCGCTACTACAGAACCCCGGTTGGGCTTCCTGCCTTCTTACTTCCATCCGCGAGGATAACTCGTAAAAGGAAGGGAGGCACACAAAAAAAAAAAAAAAAAAAAAAAAAAAAAAAAAAAAAAAAGGGTGACGAGTACCGTGAAATCCCTACCCGCCAGGAGTATAAGTATCCCCCTCATGGCGGTCCTGTATCTTTTCTCCTTATCTCCAGAAGATCAAAAATCTGCAAAAGAAAGGACGTCGCTATGGCCTCCATTGGGTGTCATAGCGGCGCCCGATCTTGCAAATAGAGAAGAAGAAGAAAGAATTAGGAGGTCGTCCGCCTAAGTCAATTCGTTGAGCGCGCCGCCCCCGGACAGAGCGAGACCACACAACCCAACTAGGGGGCAGTTGTGTAAGGAAGGGAGGGGCAGTGTGGCGGTCAGCGAGGCGGGCAAGGGACGACGCAAGTATGTGAAACCAAGGGCGGCCGCGACAATTGAATTAAATGCGACATTCAATTACCAGACCGCCAGCTCAGGACGGTCAGCCAAAAGAGGAAATGTCAAAAGTAAGCGGACCAATCAAAAACAGTTGGGTGTGCCCAACTGTTTCTGATTGGCTCGCTTAGCGCGCCCCGGACCAGGTCTCGACCAACGCGACGCCCGATATGGACGAACTCAGAACCGCATTTCACCGCCGCAATATGAAAAGGATATAAGAGAAATAATACAGCTGCTGTCTTCTTTTCCATCCTGCCACCGAACTTCCAACCACTAGAGCAACTACTGACAAGCTCCCAACAAATGAAAGAAAAAAAAAAAAAAAAAAACTGTGAACCTGCCGCCCTCAAGCCTATAAGAAAGAGATAGATTTGGTACGTCGATCAGGCGAGAGACGGCGACCAAAGCAATGGCAGAAGGAAGCCATTCTCACCAGGAAAGCCATGGCTCTCCAATGCAGATATCCCCTTCTCAGTCCCGCGGACCCACCCCGTCAGGAAGCATGTCTCAATTCCCCCCGCTTGAGGGTACGACACCTCTGAGTGCGGCCGCGATGGCGCGACGCATGTCGGGACCTGTCCAGCAGCACCGACGACGGGAATCGACGATCAGCGAACATTTCCAGATGTATGAAGTTACCGATCGAGGCGACGACCTGCGCAATTACCAGAACGAGCGTACGCCCATTCCTGGTGCACCCGAGAACCTCGCAGGATACATCGAGCTGGTGCGCACCCTTACTCCCGAGAAACGCGTCATGGAATACCACCGGCTCATCAACAGTGGATTGATGGTCATGGACAAAGTGAGCTACATGATGGTGGCAGTCAAGAAATACATTGAACAAGACGAAGCCGCAATTCAGGCTTATGGAGGGAAGGACCGATTCAACAAATTGTATCCTGGTCTGGCCTTAGCGAAAGATTGGAAAACCACCCGAGTTCAAGCCTTGAAGCGCAACCAGGACGTCATACTGGAAGGAAAGTGGAAGGAACGCAAGATCTATGAGGATGTCATCCTCCCATTCCACCCAGACCTTTGGTTCCAGATCACGGCAATGGAGCATCTATCCTACATCGCCCGCCGGCTGGAAGATCCGCGCATGCTAGCGCAGCTTATCAACGCCATCCTGTACGCTCGCATTAGTAAAGGGAAGAACATAACTGAGAAAACCACCATGATCCTGGCCGTGGACATCGATAAGGCATGGGAGGTGGTCCGAGGCCTTGACAATCGTTACCAAGAGGCTCGGAAATCAGGCCGCATCAATGCTCCTGCAAATTTCAGGGTAACGAGTACCCAGTATAAGGACAAATGGACTGAGACAGCGAAAGCTCGGATCCAAGAATTGATCCCGCTGCCAGAAGGCCAGATTTGGACGCCCGCCACAGCATGGATGAATGAGCGCAATCTGCAGATTCACGAGCCGTCACACTGGCTCATCCCCAAGAAGCCCACCCTTACAGCGGTGGAGGAGCAGAATCTCCGCGTCCGGCGTGGTTCCATGTCGCAGGAACAATGGGATGACTGGGAACGCGTGGAGTCTGCCTCCCGCGCTCAATCGCCTACTGTGTCCCCACTTTCGTCCCCCACAGGTTCCATTGTGGAGATGCTCGCAACCACTACCCTAGACGCGAACGCTGCCAATGTCGCTCTTCGGGCATTGCAGGCGAACTACTCTCAGAACCATGACAACTCCTTGAGACTGCAAACTGGGCCGGCAGCCAACACGCGCAGTCGCACCCTGAGGGAAGCTAGCAAGGCAGTGCCTAATATCCAGAATGAAATCGACAATGAGCCGGACGAGGAGATAAATGTGGAGGCGCTCGGTCAGTTCGATCTGGCAGATCAACGCATCCTCAAGACAGGCAGGTCATGCGGTTGCAAGAACGTGCGTAGCGTGCTCCATCAAGCAATCGGGGCTTGCAAAGGAAAAGTTTTAGGACCAGATGCCAGCGCCGAGTTCTTGCGCAAATATGACCGACACAAGGATACGCTGTGCCATACCCACCTGAAGAAGACAGGAACTTGCGTCGGCCTGCGCTCCGGGAACCTGACTGGAGACCAGCTACGAACTACACTACGGACGATGGCAATGAATCCCCACGAACTGGTGGAGATTCGCAACAATAGTGCTACTCGGAACCTGTTTCTTAAGGCAGCCCAAGCACCCCACGCTTTCGACACCCTGAAGAGCTATCGATTCTTTCCTCTGGAGCGGGAACTTTCACTGGACTATGAGCATATCGCCCGATTAATGGGATGGGAATCACAGATAAGGGACTATCGGACCAAGGGCAACATTGTGATTCCTATGTTCAGATGGGTGGCAGAAAATGAGAACTTGAGCACTATCCTTAACGAGTCCTACAACATGTATCGTTACCATACTCGGCGCATCCATGGAAAGGAGAACCTGGGATGGGGCCGCACCATGTACCATTCGCCCATCCAGCAACTGATCCGAGGAGACCCTGAGTATTGGCTATGGTACGCCTGCATTCGTCACCGCACGCGCCTGATCAGCTACCCTTACTACACCAAAGACGCGCAGCCAGGCGACCGAACATATTTCAAACACATCGACCTCAACATCAGTGAGACACATGCTACGGGGCTTGGGCGCGATATGGCCCAAGGGAGCGTTTCCTGGTCGAAGGAAAACTCAACAAACTGCACTCAGGTCTTGGAGAGCATGAACGCAGTGTTTGACGAATATGCTGAGTGGCGCAAGAGCAAGGGGACCACCGTACCCCAGGGCCATGTGGAGAAATGGGATGATAACCGCGACTGGCCACCTGAGCTCCGTACCCGATGGCCTCAGGTCAAATGGGTGAACGTGGTCTGTCGCCCAGGGGATGTGCGCATTAGCAGCCCGCTGCTAGCCCATGGGTCCACAGGACCTGCAACTGTTGTCCGACGAACGATGCTTCCATGGTTTGTTGGATTCCAGAAAGATGGCAAGACTATGGAGAATCCTCGCATGGGCACCTACTCGGAGATTGCTGAGTCGTATCGCTCGCTCACGGCACCACCCAGGACGCCATCTGGTCATCCGAACATGTATGGTGGTATAGGATGGGCGTTCCCAGGCGCTGCGCCAATGCAGTATGGATGCGAAATCTCGCGAGCGCTTACATGCCAAGTTACTTGGGACTCACCACTCATCCGTCAAGAGATCGCTTGGTTAAATGACCGATCGCGTACTAGGGAAGAACTCCTAGACTGGATACGAGAGGTCCGTGAGTCACACGAAAGCTATGTTCGCAAATCCTGGGAAGCTGCCAAGTTGCAAGAAATGGAGGCCTATGGCAGTGACGATGAGGAGGAGATCCCCGAGCGCAGCTACTTCATGACTGGGGGTACGTTTGATGGAGAAGGTGACCAGTATGAGCATGACCAGGACATCTCTCCGCAGAGTGCTGTCGACGCACTGCTTCGCAGTTACACTGTGGAGCCCGAGGGGCTCTGAAAAGGGCAACGCCAACCAAGTGCACTAGCTAGATACCTAGCTGGGCGACTGCGCAACTGGAAAGATGCCGCGATGCCTAAATCCAGGAGGCGGATTCTTAAGGAAGGGAGGGATTTGTGCCGTGGCAGGACACCCATTACAAAATTTTCTTTTGTTACTCTGCGGGCACTCAGTTGCCATTAGATAGACTGATTGTTTAGGTGTACTGAATGATAGTTGTACGTGCCCACAGGCACCTACCTGGCTGTCGCCATTGCTTTTCCTATGTACAAGGAAGAAGCTAGGTATTGAGACAAAGGAAGAGCTCTCTCCGGTCTCAGTTTGATGAGCTGAAGCAACAGGAGTGCAGGGCAACCTAGGATAGCTGCTTCTTATGTGGTATATAAGGAGGAGAAGCACCTAACATAGAGAGATGTCGAATATACAGAGTGTGAAAAACCATCCTACGTTTGAGATCTATTGTGACACTAGTTGTGGTCTTTGCTTCCTATCTGCGTAGCACGGTGACAAGAGTTGTCAGCTTGCTCAGCCTATTTATCGCTACGGACCTGTAAGGAGACAGTTCTCAGAGGGTATTTGAGGTGAGTGAGTGATTGAACCTGTTGATAGCTTACGAGTTGGAAAAGAGCCATAGCACGGCATAATAGTAGTATAGATAAAATAGATAGTATAAAAAAGAGATAGTAAAAAAGTAGTATAATCTGTTATAAGCTTAACAAGATATAGATTATAAGTTAAAAAAAAAAGGTTTAAAACTAAAAAGCGCGCAGCTTTTATGCTTAAAGGCGCTAAATTACTTTTTAGTACCCTGCATTTAATTAGGCAGTAATGCTAAGTAATAGTATAAGTAAGTTAATTCTAGTATAATATAACAGCTAGAAAATTTACCTTATAGTTTATTACAACAATTTTTAGTGTTGCAAAACCTAATTTAAATACTTATTAAGTATTATAAAGATATAACAACTTACTTATAAAACTATTTTAATATTATAAATTACCTTTATCTTACTCTAAAAGATAATAACTATTACTAATAAAAATATTAGTTTTATAAATAGAGGGTAATGTAACGCAACGCTATATACTTAAGCTATACTTAAAAGCACTTTAAGTTATTACAATAATAGCTTAACCTGCTACTAGCTATATTTAGGTTAAGCTCTAACCTAGCTATACTCTACTTAGGTGCTATTTAGCAACAGCTTAGCTTTTTAACAAAAAGCACTTTGCATACTACTTTTAAATACATAACATAATTTACAAGCAAGTCGCCTACCTAAGCAAGTTGCCTACTTTCTACTAGCGCACTACCTGCGCGCAACAATTGCGTAATGTCTTAACTATAATAAGCTTAAAAGCTATATACTAAAGCTAACCTATAGCTTACTATATTTAATATTAAAGCGCAACGCGTTTAGAGCATTAGGTAAGCTGTAAACATATATAATATACTTTAAAAAACTATTAGTAACTAACGCGCTAGAAAGCGCATGTAATATAACTATAAAGTAAACTTAAAGTGCCTAATAAAACTAGAAGAGAAGGCTATAGTCTAAAGAGTTCTTAAGCAGTTTACATAAGGTCTTATGCTCTTAAAGTTTATTGTATAAAAAATAGCAGATAGACTTCTTAAATTATAAAGTAGCAACCCTATTAGTAAAAACTAAGTTAACAACTTTATTAAGTAGACTTCTAAGCTCTGCAAGCGCTAAAGCTATTTATATAACTATTAGCAAGCTGCCTGTAAGAATTCTGCAGCTATTTAGCGCTAGTTTAACTTAATATAGAAGATAAAATAGAAATAGAGGATTATAAACAGCAACATCTACAACTTTAATAAAACTAGATTTATAATAGGTAAGATTTTAGCGCTAATAGTTATTACTAGTTTAAAGGCAGCTAAAAAAAAGAAGGTTATCTAGCCTAAAACTTATAAGTAAGTTACTATTATTTAAGGCGTTAGAGCTGCAGGTTACCTACTTTTACTTTTTATTATCTTTACAGGCAGCGTGCTTATTAATACTTAGTTTAAAAACCTACTACGCAATTAGGTCCTTAAAGTTAGCTCTAATAGCTAAATAAATAACTAGCTTGCTCTTGCCTAGTTAGAGCACTTTAATAAGTATATAAAGTTAAGCGCTATAGGTGCGCACTAGCTGCTTATAATTAATAGCTATAAGAGCTATAGCTTGCTTAAATTCTAGAATCTTTGTAAGAAAAAGAAAATTATTCTTTACTATATGCTTCTGCACTTGTTACACTTACTACAACTTCTAAATATTGCTTACTTTATGCTGTTAAAGTGCAGGTATAGTAACTATATATTAGGCTTAGCACGCAACTGCATACATTTTATTAGTAAGAAAACCTTCCTCTAAGCATTTAAGCTAGCTTTTAAACAGTTTTTAACAGTAGAGAATATTAAGGCAAGCTTTAAAGGGGCTAGGTTAGTTTTATATAACTTAGAAGCTATTTTATTAAAGCTTAATGTAAGGTTGCAAACCTTAGCACTATTACTACTAAGGTAGAGTATATAGAAGGCGTAGACACTACGTAATGCGCGCAAGATTAAAGCGCAGTCTATACTTATTTAATAGAAGGTTTAAAACTATTATAAGTCCTCTACAAGCTTATTAAATAAAAAAATTAATTAGCTAAGTAAAGGTGCACAGCAGATTGCATATAATATAGTATTATTATAAAAAAAACAAGCGCGTATATAAAGCGCAATTAATAAGCTTATAAAGCGTTGTTTAAGAAAACGCAAGTATATTTAAATAGAGAAGACTTTAATAGTAGGGGAAGTATAGAACTTAATTACTAAAAGGGTAGGTAAAAAGCATAATACTAGTAAAGAGCTAGCGCGTAAGGTGCGCGGCGCAAGGCACTATAGACATTATAGTAAAAAAAAACACAACTCCTGCACTTATAAGGTAGAGATAGAGAATTTTAAAGATAGTAATAAGTTTAAAAAATAAATTAGCTTACTACTATTTTTAATAAGTGCGTTGTCTGTTGCGCAATTATTACGCGCAGGTAGTGCACTAGTAGAAAGTAAGCAACTTGCTTAAGTAGGCGACTTGCTTGTAAAATACGTTATATAAAAAATTAATTTATCTTCTACTTATATCTAGAACACTATAGATACTTATAATAATTAGAAAACACTACTTAGATGCTTGCTAGCAACTATAGGTATAAAAACTATAAATAGTTTAACTCTAGTTAAATAGTTTTAATTGTCCTTTTATATAAAACCTATAGAAATTTAGTTCTTTCTCTCTAGCACTTCTTACCTTATGTAATTTATTATTTAAGGTAACCTGTAGCTGTACTAAAGATGTACTAAGCCTGTGTTATTACATAACCTAGATTTAAAAAGTAGTTCTAAGCATTACAAAGATATACTACTACTTAAAAAACATTAAGTAAAATAAAACGCCTAACAAGCTGCTGCAAAAAGCAAGAATAATTAATAAAAAAAGCAACAACTACATCTAACATAATAGTTTTAAGCTAAAAATTCTATATTAAGAACCTACGCACCCCTAGAAGCTAAATAGATATATATTATAAAAAGTCTATAAGGATTTAAATTAGACTTAGAAGAGAAATTCCTATCTCTAGAAGAACTAAATAGCCTAAAAGAATCTATTAAATATAATAATAACAAACTTGCTAAACAAATTAAAAAACTAGATCTACTAAATAAAACAGCAGATAATAATTAGAAAAAGAATTAAACTAAACAAGAAGTTTTAAACTTATAGAGAGATAACTACATATAACATGTCTCTAAATACTAGTAAGATTGTTAGAAGTACAAGACAGATTATAAAAAAACTAAAAAACTTAAACTACTATCTATGCGTTAACCTATATACAACATTAACTTATAAAACTAAAATTATAAATAACTATACTTTAGCGCTTACATGTATAACCTTTACTAAATATATAAGTTAAATAAAAACGCTTTTTACTACCTAAAGGATAATCTACGCAAGATTTATAAATATAATTAAATAAAGTGCTATAATAACTTTTATTCTATTTATTTATTTAATAAAAGACTTAGTTTTAATTTTCTAGGCAAAACGTTAAAATAAACTATAAAAATGCAGATTGCAATAAACTAATAATATATTAAAAATAATATATAGCAAACCTACTTATATAATAACTACAAACAACACTATAACGCTAAATACACTAACAGATTTAAACTAGTTTACTTTTTTTTAAGAACACGCCTAGCACTAAAAATATATATAGAACTATATATTTAACAAACGCAGAAAAACTAGTTAAGCTATTAGTTAAGCTTAACAGATACTATTTTAAAGTACTACTTAATACTAGATTATTAGTTAATTTTATATTAAGCTATATAGTTATAAAAGTAAAACTTTTAACTTAAGGCAAGCATAACTAGTACAGCATTAAAGTAGTTACTAAAAAGCACTTACCTAATAAAGCGTAAGTATGCAAGAAAACTAACCTAACGTTTATAAAAATTAGTAAACACTAGAAAGAGATTATTTTAAACATTTTAAAAATAGCTACCTTTAATGTTGTATTAGAACTTCTCTAGTTACAAAAGTATAATCTAGTAATAGATTAGTTTAAGAAGACACTTTTATTTATAAACTATAAATATATATATAGTTTAAAGCCTACGTACTGCGCGCTGCAAGTAGTAGATAAAAAAAGTGTTAATATAATAATGCTATTGCTTAAGACACGCCTAAAAAGAGTAGTTAACTTCTTAAATACTAGTAGAGTACTAAGTTATAAAAAAAAAGTTAAAAAAACTAGCACAACTTCTAAAGTTTCTATATAATATTAAAAGTATAAAGCACTATTTAAAGACTTAAAAACTAAGCTTAAATTACTAAAAGCATTAGCTCTAAAATTACAAAATAATTTTTAAAAATAAATTAAAACTGCTAGTTAACCTATTGCGCTTAAAATCTAAATTAGAGCTAGCAGCTATATAAAAATACATTAAAAAAAGACTAGCTAAATAATATATTTAACTATTAGAATTGCTAGTAGCACACAAAACTCTCTTTATAAAAAAAAATAAAAAACTACAAACGTGCATAGACTTCTACAAGACTAATAATAATATAGTAAAAAATAAGTATTTACTACCTAATATTAAAGAATTATAATATTAACTTGTAAAGGCTAAGATCTTTATAGCTTTAAACCTTAGAGATAGGTACTATCTAGTACAAATAAAAAAAGGCAAAGAATAGAAAACTACATTTTAAACTTGTTATAAACATTATAAATATATAGTTATACTGTTTAGGCTTACTAACACACTAGCAACATTTTAGGCACTTATAAACAACGTTTTTAAAAATTAACTAGACATTACTATTATAGCGTACTTAGATAATATTTTAGTATTTTTAGAGAATAAGCATAAATACTAAAAATATATGCATTAAGTGCTTTAAAAGCTGCAAAAAGTAAACTTATAAGTATAACTAAAGAAATGCAAGTTTTATGCAAAATAAGTTAAGTTTCTAGAATTTATTATCTAGGAAGGAGAAATTAAGCAAAATCTAAAAAAAGTACAAGTAGTAAAAGAATAGCCTATACTAAAAAATATTAAAAATATATAATTATTTATAGAATTCTGCAACTTTAACTAAAGATTTATATAAAACTTTTTTAAGATTTTAATTCTACTTACACAGCTTACAAGAAAGAAGAAAACCTTCTAATAGAATAAAGAAAAAGATAAGGCATTCTAGAAACTTTAAGAAGTATGCGCTTCTACTCTAGTATTAATTATATTTTAATTAAAAAAACTAATATAAATAAAAACTAACGCCTTAGACCTTGCATTAGAAGCATGCATTATATAGAAAAAAAATAAAAAATAGCACTTTATTGCCTACTACTTAAGAAAGTTTATATTAATAAAAGAACGCTATAATGTCTACAATAAAGAATTAATAGCAATTATTAATTTAATTTACTACTAGAAGATCTACTGCAAAAGCTGTTTTAAACTATTAACTTTTACAAACTATAAAAACCTTATTACTTTTACAACTACAAAAGATCTTAATTAATAATAGGTTTAATAAGCTAAGAAACTAGGACAGTATTAGTTTAAAATTATACATACTTTAAGAAAAGACAACAGAAGAGCTAACGTGCTTAGCTAACAGATAGATATTGCAGGCAAAAAAATAGAAGTACAATAAGTAATACTTTAAGAAAACTAAAATAAAACTATAGAACTAGGCTATTTCTAGAAAGTTAATATTACTATACAAATTACTAATAATGTACTAGAAGAATAGTAGAAATAAATAATATAACAACATTACAACGACCCGCTATATAGATATTTAGAAATTAAATAAACTATAGAACATATATAAAGAAACTACAACTTTATAAATATAAGAGAAAAAGTTACGCAGTATATTTAGGCTTGTAATAAATATAAGAAGAATAAATATAATACACATGTAAAGTATAAAGAAATATAACTAATTTTAGTGCCTACAGCACTATAAAAAGATATTGCTATAAACTTTATAATAAAATTCTCTATATTACAGAACTCTATTACAAAAGTGTAGTATAATTTAATACTTGTAATTATAAATAGATTTACTAAGTACGCACTTATAATTCTATTTTATAAAAACTACTTTGCTAAGCAGTTAAAATACATTATTTTAAATAAGTTAATATAAAACTATAGAATACTAAAGACAATTATTAGTAATAGAGACAAGCTCTTTACCTCTAATTACTAGACAACACTAATAGTAATAATTAGAATAAAATAAAAGCTATTAACAGCTTACTACTTAGAAACAAACAGACAAATAGAATGTATAAATTAAACTATAATTACGTACCTACAGCTATACAGCAACTAGAACTAGAATAACTAAATTTCTTTACTACTTATAGCATAGTTAGTATATAATAATAAGTTATTAGAAATAACAGGCAAAATACTATACTTTACAAACTATAAAAGACATTTAAATCTCTTTAAAAGAACTTTACTAATAGTAAAAATATAAAAAGCGTTAGAAAACGCAAAACAATATAAAAAAATATATAAAAAGCTAGAAGAAAACATGCAAAAAGCATAACAACAATTTATTTTATTTATTAATAAAAAAAGAAAAATAGCACTTTAGCTAAAAAGAAAGAATAAAGTATATTTACAAATAAAAAATCTTAAGATAAAATAACTAAGTAAAAAGTTAGATTATATTAAAGTTAGACTATTTTTAATTAACGCTGCTATTAGCCTAGTTAACTACTAACTCTAACTTCTAAAAGATATAAAGATACACTTAGTGTTCTACATATTATTATTAGAACTAGTAGACTTTAAAACACTTTTATAAAATACATTTTACTACAAAATAGAGAAGAATAATAAATATAAAGTTAAGAAAATACTGCGCTATTAATTAGTTAATAATTAAAAAAAATACCTAGTTAAATAGAAGAGATACCTACACTTAAAGAATAGCTAAAAACTTAGAGCTTATTTTAGAAACTGCTGCTAGAAGTTGCAACAGTATAAGTTAGAATAATAAACTTAAAAGCTTTTTAAAAATTATTAAGTAAACTCTTAAAAGCACTCTACGTACTAGAAGCTAAAGCAAGGCTAGAACTATTAGTAGAAAAGTCTACAGATAATAGCTTTTGTGCCTTTAACTTTTTAAAATTCTTTTTTTCTATAGTAATAGCTTTCTTTACGTAATAATTAAAGAGATTTATTTATTACTATAATTACTCTTTACGCGCCTGCGCAATATAAAGGTCTTTTATAGCTTTTTTTTATACATGCATAGCTGCTTTCTATTTTTTTTATATTTTTTTTATTTGCGCAACAAGCTTTTTTTTTTAAAAGCTAACTTTTTAAACTTAGACTTAGTAACCTACACGTTGCAACGCTAGCTATCATAGATATATTTATTGTATTTTTTAAAACGCACGTAAACTTTATAGACCTAGCTATATTTCTTGCATGTTAAACATTTCTTAACTATAACTTTACTAAAGAATTCTACAAATTTAAATAAACAGTAATAATGTTTAGTACTAAAAGGTTGTAAAAGTTTAGGTATAGTAAAAAACTAAACTAAAAAAAGTAGAGCCTTGCGTTATTAAATAAGCCTTAAAAATAAAACTAAGCTAAAAAAAGAAAAATAATGTTAAGATTATAATACAAACACCTTAGGTATTAGAAGCAAGCTTTTTATAATACTAAGGTAAATTACTCTTACTTACTATAAGTATTTTAGAAATTACAGGGCTACGCCGCATTAGCTATTACGTAATAAGAAATTATATAATGTAATTAGTAATTAGCTTAATTAGTAGTAATAATTAGACTAATTAAAGTAATTAACTATTCTAACTACATATATATAATTAGTAGGCAAGAAGCCTTTATAGCTTTTTATATTTACTCTAAGTTACAACCTACTTTTTAGAAATACAATCTAGTTGTTACTTTATACTTCTACCTTTGTTACTTTAGTGTTACCTGCTAGATATTTGCAAAACCTAACTAGAGTTCTTTAAGACCTTAACACTACTTTTAAAAGTGTTTCTACTTTATTTAACTTTTAAAAGCTTACTACTTTTCTTTTCTTTTTTTTTATTTAAGCTTACTTTTTAAGTAGTTCTTAGCACCTAGCAATAAATATAGCAATTTAAATACAAAATTTAGATTTTTATTTCTTTAATAATAAAAATAAGCGATTTTTTAAATAACCAAATTTTAACAAGAGCTAGATTTAAACTAATAGCTTTTTAAAAAATTTTAAATTTTTTTTTTAAAAGCGTTTAGGTGTTTGCCTACTACACTATTTTACTAGTAATAAGTTTATAAAAAATAAATAAGCTAGATATAGCTAAGCAACATTTAAACTTATTATAAAAATAGTAAAAATAGTAGAAAGCAGTAAGACAGCGCTAAAAGATAAGCTATAAATAATACTATATATAATAGTAAGCTTTGCAGCATTAAGCAACTAAAAAAATAAAATTTTAAAAAGTATAATAAATAAATTAAAAGTAATAGGCTTATTTTTTTACTAGATTAGTAAGTAGAGAAAAGAGCTAAAATTTAAAAAGTTATATTAAATAGAGAGAAGCGCATTTTTAGCAAAAAGCATTTTTCTACTATTATAGCAATAAACAACTTTATAAGCACTTTTTAAAACTAAGCTAACTTAACAAAGTAGCTAAAATGTTTAAAAAAGTATTAAATAAAATAAAGCACATTTTAAAAAAAAATTATTTAAATATTATTATAGTAATAAACAACTTTATAAGTGAATTTAAAAACTAAAGCTATTTTAATAAAGTAGCTAGCATAAAAAAAAGTAGTAAAAAAAAATAAAGCATTTAAATACTATTATAGTAATTAATAACTTTATAGATACTTTTTAAAACTAAAGCTACCTTAATAAAGTAGCTAAAATTAAAAAAAAGTGCTAAAAAAAGCGTATTTTTAAAAAAAAAACATTTAAATATTATTTTAGTAATAAATAACTTTACTATTATACTTAAAAACTAAAGCTATATTAACAAAGTAGCTAAAAGAAAATAAAAAGTACTAAAAATTTTTTTTTTAAAAAAAGTATTTTTCTATTATTTTAGTAATAAGTAACTTTACTATTATATTTAAAAATTAAAGCTATATTAATAAAGCTACTAAAATAAATAAAAAAAGTACTAAAAAAAAGTATATTTTTAGTAAAAAGTATTTAAGTACTATTATAGTAATAAGTAATTTTATTACTATATTTAAAAATTAAAGTTATTTTAATAAAGTAGCTTAAATAAATAAAAAGTAGTAAAAAAGAAAGCTTATTTTAAGAAAAAGTATTTAAATACTAAAATAATAGAAAAAAATCTAGCTATTATAATATAGTATTAAAAGTTATAGTAAAGTAAAGCTAGTAAGTTAGCTAAAAAAAAATAAAGTTTTTATAGCTTATTAGTATATAACTATATATATAAGTTTTTTATTATTAAGCTCTACTACTAAAAATTATAAAGTAAAAACTAATTTTAAAATATAGTTAATTAGTTTTTATAACTTTTTTATTTACTATTACTTATATTTTTATTTACTAAAAATATAAGTTAGAAGTTATTATAGTGCTTAGTTACTATAGTAATATATATTAAACTATATAACTTAAAATATAATATTAATAGTAAGTATTTTAAATTAATAACTAAGCTTAAGTAAAAATACTTTACGTGTATAAAGCTAAGTATATTTAAAGCTAAGTAAACTATTTATTAAAATTTATAGTAAGCGTGTAAAAAAAATTAGCTTATATAAAAAATATAGTATATATAAAAAAGATTTTATAATACAATAATATAGCTTTACTTACTTTTATTATAATAGTAAGTTTAAAGTACTAACTTTTAGAGTAAAAATACTTTTTTTATAATATATATATATAAGAATAGCTTAAAAACTATTAAAATGCTAATTTTAATGCTAAAAAAATACTTATTTTATAAAGTTTTAGTAGATATTTACTAAAAATAATAATATTAAATAGTAAATTGTGTTATAAGTAAATAAATATATTAAAAGTAAATTATAAAATATAATAACTAAGCTATATAATTTTTTAGTTAAAAGTGCATTATTACACTACAAATAAATATAAATATAAAATTTAAATAATTACTTAAAATAAAAATTATAAAAAAGTTATATACTACTTTAAAGTAAAAGTATTTATATTTTATTCTAGCACGCAGAGCTTTCTAGTATATAAGTAAAAAAGTTAAAAAAAAATTTTTAAGTTAATAAAAGTTATATTATATAATAATTAAACTACTATTCTATTTAGCTTTTACTGTAAGTTTACTCAAATTTTAATATAGCTCTTTATTATAAAGCTTATATAAAGTTTTATTATATTTTATACTAATAGCTACTATTTTTATATATAAGTTTTAGCTTTTTTTATTATAAATTGTTTAACACCTCTTTACTAAGCTATTAGATTATTGCTGTTAAGGCAAGGTTAAAGCAGAAACAAGTTAGCTATGCTCTCTTTTTATAGTAGTAACATGCCACCTTAGCGACGCCTGCGCGCTAACAACCTAGGCTAAAGTAACTACAACCCTAAGTACTCTTTATGTATTATTATTTGTCACACCGCAGACTAATAGGCAGACAGTAGCTACTAGCGTTGCTTTATATTAATGGTACGCAAAGTAAATCTTAATCAAGCCGCATTTTTTTGCATAATATATCGTACATTACAGTACAAAGGTATGTAAAGCTGATCTGCAAGCTGAGTCCGCGCGGATTCAGAAAGGAGTGTGTACTCGCGACTAGGTATAAGATGTAAAATATAACAATAGAATTATGACTGTGACAAAAGCGCAGAGACATACTTTCACGTCGATGAAGCTTTCGCAGCTTATAGTGAAAATAGCCTGTCTTGTAGCAGTGTCATACCAAAGTCCATCTCATCATAAATACCATCGTTATTCCCAAACTCCATCTGCTGCACCAACTATGCTAAGCGTCTCTTCTCCTGCTTTTCTTCAAAGTGTACAATACTTGGCATCCACACAGCCTGCACATCCTGCAACCTTTGCTCGTCCTCCTTCGCAACGTCCTCATTGGCCTCATAGAAGCTGCTTGCTCATTAATCCCAAGTAGAGACAACTTTAAGCTATGAGTTTAAGCGCTCCCGCAAACGCCGTTTAACGATTGTTTATGTGATGGATTGGAGATGTTTCTCGGTCTCCACTCGAAGGGAATTCTCTGCTATCGTACGATTGCTCCCTATAACATTTTCTAACTGGCTGGAAGCAGCTGCCGCAGGATTCAACGGGGCCAGAAAGTTGCCTATCAAGGTAGGATTGCTTCCGCGAGCCGCCGAGATCTCGAATCAAGGGAAAAAACAGCTGCGCCAAGGAATAATGGATACGACAAGCTGCATGATGCTCTTTGGAAAACCCGATGCGAAAAAAAGTCCTCTTCCCAATGCTGTTTCATTAGAACTTTCCACTCGGCGGATTGAACAGATCGAAGTCGCCAAGGAAGCAATTGTCAAACATCAGAGATGTCTGCTGAGTTGAATCGGGCGCAAAGTCTCGGCCTGTTGGAGATTCCACAAAGCGTTCTGTTGGCTGCTCTTCCCAGAGAGCGGTAGGGAGTTGCGTGCTGAGATCTGTGGTTGTAGTGAAATTGATGTAAGCCGGCCTGTCCCATTCAGCGTGTGGAAAGGAACCTAAATTACAAGGCAGAAATTCTGTACTCGGTAACCACGGGCACGCTTGGAGCGATTGGCTTTGGTCCG
Source organism: Periconia digitata (assembly GCA_948474695.1). Lineage (NCBI taxonomy): Eukaryota > Fungi > Ascomycota > Dothideomycetes > Pleosporales > Periconiaceae > Periconia > Periconia digitata. Next base: position 2,347,571 of record CAOQHR010000002.1, read on the forward strand.
CCACACCTTCTGTGGAAGCGTCGGCTTCATCAATTTGAAGATGCAATGCACTAGGATCGATGATATTCACTACTATTTCGTATGCGCGCTGCGCAACGGCATTGCTCCTTCCTATACATTCGAGCCATTGAACAAGCTTCCTGATGCTCGTTAGCATACTCTTATCTGGGTGGAATGTATGAGCCTGGCTAGAAGATATCTCTAGAAGAAAGACTGCGATGGCCTGCATGATGTTGTGTACAATGCACCACCACGGACTTTGTTCGTACACGAATGCGAGGTCTGGTTCGTCAGGTAGAAGTGTTGTCATCAATTGGGCTGCCTGGATGCACGCCTCCGCCGCCTTTTGATCGAAGCTAGCCGAGGCTTCGCTCGGCCCCGCAATACGCTGGTCGAGGCGGCAGAGGCACGGGTGGTAGATAAGCATCTTAGCGCTGCAATTTTGAAAGCTAAGAAGCAGTCTTTCGCGCTGAATACTAGACTCTTGAAGCGAATGAACTGGTCTGAGGGCGGCAGGTAGCGCTGTCGCCCACCCGTCTAGTTCTTTCGACAGTGCGTCAATCTCCTTCTGGATTTGCTGCCAAGAGTGGACCGGAGTTTGAGGCGAATACAACTTTGAAAGGGCCTTTTCCGTGATAATCCTCATTGCTACAAACACCCCTAGAAACGTAGATTGAGAGACGTTTTCTGTAGCAACCTGGTTGAAGAAAGCGTTTCTCGTGGGCAGGTCACCCTGCCTGTTTTGGTAATCCAGATCGTTTAGCGAATTTGTGTTGTTGTGCCCAACTAGCTCGCCAGGCAGTATGTGAGGTAGAGGAACAGTGCATTGGTCGTTCGCGATTGTACATGGCCGACCGACAAGAGTGCACAAAAGATTCTCGATGGAATATAAACTCCACCAAGTCTGCACCAAGTCCTCTTTTTTACTCGCTGGGGCGGATGGATCATCATTCCGGAGATGTAGACCGACAGTAATAGCAAACCGCAGAGATACGCCTATCGTCATCCAAGCCCTGGAGGGAGTATCAGCTGCATCCAATAAGTATGCGATCAAAGACGCCTTACCTGCTGATCTGGCCAACTGTTATATAGTATAGAGACAACAAACCAGTTGCCTGGCAGCAATCAAAACGTGTCACGGAGTGGATGAATACATGATTGCTTACTTGAATCAACGGCAGTGTAGGTGCCGAAGTGGAAACGACCATTCTGTCCAATCCTAGCATCTTCACCGCCCTTGTCATGTACACAATATGGTCTCTTTCGTGAGCGCGCCACTCAGTCTGTGCCAGATGTGAGTAGTGCGCCCCGATTGCCAAAACCAAGTTCAGTATAGCTTGCCAAGTATTAGAAACTTGGTACGGTCGACCCTGTTTCACTGACTCGGTGTACTTGTAAAATTGTGTTGTGAACGTTTTCGGCAGGACAGGGAACGAAGTATGGACTGTTTGCATGTAGATGTCGAATAATGTCTCTGCTATCTCTGGTAAAGGTAGCTCATACGGATCTATCACGAAGTCTATCTTAAGGTCCTCGCCATCGAGGTAAAAATAAGAGTCAGAGACGTGTGAAGCGCGTGGAATATTTACTGACTGGGAGGGCTTTTGTCGAGTATGCAATGTCTCTTCTTGCTGCGCTGCAGCGTTGGTACTGCCCCCCGGAGCACGGTAGGGTAGCCGATATGCCGTCCCTGCAAGCTCTGCATTCTCTATCTTATTCTTAAGATTCCGAAACCATTGTACTTCAGAGTTCTGGCCGACGAATCCGGTGGCTCTCGATTGGTAGTTTCGGAACAGATCTTCGTCTACGAGGTCGAGGTTATCGCTACAGTCTATAGACCCAGTGACATCGGCTTGAGTGTTCGTATCCTGGCTCTCTTCAGGGGGCGTGCTTCTTCCTTTCAGCCGTTCATCTGCTACACCTGTTGCTATGCTCGTTGCAGATGAAATCTGTCCAAACTTCCTGTGTTAAAATCAACGATCACTATGTCAGAAAATACATACCGAATCCAGAAGTTCATAAATCTTTTGCTGCCCACTGACGTCGACATGGGCATTGAGATCCGCAAGGAGAGTAACAAGCTGGTCTATTTGCTTAGTAGCGCTGCTCCTATTAGCGGTGTAAAGCCAGAGTCTCGGAGACAAACTCTTTCAAGCGGTCCTTCCGAGCTTGCGAGTAGGTGCAAGGCACTGATTGCCTCACACAGTTCTGACAGCGTGGCTTCTCCCCACTGCATCTGACCTTACGAATTCGACAATCGCTGCATGCGGCTTGGGCCCTCTTTGTAACGATCCTATCGTGGGTGGAGTTGTGGTCGTTTTCGTGCCTCTCTAACCTAGGTATCGCGACTTTAGTTCTAGTGGGTTGGCTATCCATATCGCGGAGGTGTCAGATTGAATTACGATGTGGTAGTATGAAACGAAATAGTGGGGTGAAAGGTAATTGCCAGCAGATGAGATTGACGAGGGCGTGGCAGCGATTGAAGGGGTAAAGCTGGGAAAGATCTACGATCGCGACGTATGATTGGCGGACGAGTGCCCCGCCAATCAGCAGCAAGATGACGATTCCTGATCTTCCAGCCAATCAATATGTTAGTCATCTTTTGGAATGACTAATTTCGATATCTGAATGCCACCTCTCTCTGAGCGCTGAGGCGCCTTATGCATATTATACGATTTCTATCATACTCTCGTCTACAACATAACATACCAAATATGAGTGCCCCTCTTCGTCCGCTACTATCTGCGATTTCGGGTGTTAAAAGGAGAGATCCTCCTGTGCCAATAGAAGCCCAGCAAGCGGGAAAGGGTGTATTAGGTGCGTGCGAAGCATGCCGTCTCTATAAGTCGAAGGTGACAATACAATCAACTCGCAACAAGGGAATTAGAGATTTAATTAGTCTACAGTGTTCTGGAGAGCGACCGACATGCAGAGCGTGTATTGGACGCAGAGTAGTTTGTAGGTACACCCAGACAGAAGCTCGAAAAGTCAGGCAAAAATACGAAGACCTTCAAAAGCGCCAGTCTGCGCATGAAGAGTTACTCAGTCTCATGAGAACATTGCCAGAGCAGGATGCTACTGAGCTTTTCCTCCGAGTACGAGCTGGAGGAGACAGTGCAACAATCGTAAAACACGTCCAAGATGGTAACTTGCTGTTACAATTGCAACTCGTGCCAGAGACTCGGTTTCGATACGAGCTTCCGTACAGTCGGGACATGCCAGCATTGTTGTTAGCTTCCGGAAGTCCTTATCTCAATTCTTTGATATACGAAGCAGCTTCTCAGCGTGCCTTGCACTCACACGCACATGGGTCTGCCGCTACGGAGCCTAATCATCGTGTTTTCCCAGCAGAGTATGCCTCTTCAGAAAATCGGAGCGAGTATGTCAAGCCGTACCACGCAGCAGTATTTGTTGAGCCTCGACTTGAAAACCTAAAACCTTCTGAGTGGACTACCGTCAGCAAAGATGATGCACTTATGCGGGAATTGCTAGTAGCGTATTTTACGCACGAGTACCACCTCTGGCCTATCTTCCAGAAAGACTATTTTTTGGAAGACATGGCAAAGCCCAAACCAGACCATCGGAAAACAAGTTGCTGTTCAGCGTTGTTGGTGAATGCCACATTAGCATATGCATGTGTCAGTATCCAATTTCTAAGAATCGCCACTACACTGACTTTAACTTATAGTACTGTTTCAAAAAAATACCCAATCGTTTCAGATATTGGGAAACCGAAAGTCTCGGCTATCGATTCCTTGCTGAAGCCAAAAGGATCTGGGAGATGCAGATCATCAGTGGCAAATACCGTCATCTTGCGTCAGTTCAAGCAGCATTGATTATCAACATTGTTCATGACCTTCATGGCCTGGATAAAATCGGTGATACATACGGCCGGAAAGGTTGGGCTATCGCTCAGGAAATGCAGCTATTCGACGGAAATGCGCACATACTCTCCGATCGAGTACGCAATGCTAGAAATTTTACTGCATGGTGTCTCTTCGGCATTGATAGGTATGAGTTTTATACCTTGGCCGCTACCTGTTGCATGACTAATATTAGAGCATCAGTCATCTTGCTTGGCAATTTTTTCGCCACCCTTTCCTCGCCAAGCCTCCCATGCTTGCCCTTCCTGATCCATCTGTGAATGCGGCGTGGTACGGTGAGATATGGCTTAGGTATCCTCTCAGTGAAACATTATCACCAACGAACTACGGACATGTCTTTAAGGCTTTGTCTGAATTTAGAGTCATCCTTGGCGAGTTATGTCATGCATCTTTTGGTACAGACTCGAACATTACAGCAGAGCAAGCAATGGTGTTTGTGAGCCGGTTGTTGGCGTGGTACAAAAAGCTCCCTATACCTCTGATGCCAAAACACATTGTGCTCCCGGCTCATCTCCTCATGCAGTGAGTATCTTTTCGTGAATTGCAACACCTAGACTGACATGTGGATTAGTCTCGATTACCAGATTGTACTCATGATCACCTGTCAGCCTTTTATTAATGATGAGTGGGACGATGAGTATATCCCTAAGAATATTGTTTCTAATGCAGAACGTGATATCAACGTACTTGTACGTTTATATCATCTCCGGCATGGGTTCGAAGACCCGCATGTTTACCTGACATCTCCGCTCGTGAAGTTGGGCTTTATGTCGCTGCACAGCATTAATGACCAGACGCCACCCGAAATATTGCACTACACGAGATCGAGCCTCCTTCTTGCTCTCAAAGGACTGCGCGAACAAGGCCGCAACTACTATATCACAAGGACTGTTTATCATATCATCAAGAATCAGCTGCGGTCGGAAGAGGCACGGCTTTTGCGGGGAACAGAGGACCCAGAGTCAGAGTTAGACAAGAGTCCGGAGCTGGAGAGCGAGATTCAGTCGGCGTGGACTCCTACCGTGGTCGATATTTCGGATGGCGCATCTGAAGACGAGTTATCGAAGTTGGCGAAGCGGTTCTTGAAGCTTGATTCAGGGGAGCAGAGTGATAGTGAAGCTGGCAGTAGTTCGCCGTTGCCGGTGTAGATTTCGTAGACTTATAAGACGTTTTTCGTGTCTTTTAAAAGTGTACAACGAGGCGGTTGAGGATAATTAGCTGAGGAACACAGTCTAATTAGGTTGGGATAGAACTATCCTTAGCAATCCTACGGTCTCGCACCTATCTACCTTTTGCATCCCAATACCTATTGTAAACCTTATATATTATTGTTCCTAACATATACGACCTCTTCCGCTTGTTGTGTGGCGCAGAGTAGTACCTACAGGTACTTAAGAACATTATCACTCAGGCTAAGTGTGTTAGCATGTAGTAGCGACTAAAGTGGCAAAGTGTCTGCTATAGCAGGGAGGATAGCTAACTTGCTCTTGCCCTAACCTTGCAGAAGAGGCGATAGAGATGTTTTTAGAACAGATAGCACTTTATATTTAATCTGCGTACGTGCTATAGCTCTTAGATTTAGTTCCTATAGTAGGACCTATGTTAAAACAGCAAGCTTTTTCTAAGTTTAAAATAATTTTATTAATACTATTTAAAAATAATTGTAATTTTTTTTAAAACTGCAAAAATTATAAAGTAACATAGTATTAAATACTATAGCAGAATAGTGTAGTAGGCAAACACCTAGACGCTTTTAAAAATAATTTTTAAATTTTTTTAAAAAAGCTGTTAGTTTAAATTTAGCTCTTGTTAAAATTTGCCTATTTAAAAAATTGCTTATCTTTATTATTAAAGAAATAAAATTCTAAATTTTATATTTAAATTATTAAATTTATTACTAAGTACTAAGAACTACTTAAAAAGCAAGCTTAAATAAATAAAAATTAAATACTATAGCTAAGTTAGGGCGGGACGCACTATTAAAGTTAAGTATTAAGTTTTACTAATAAGTACTTATTTACTAGTACAGTTACTATTTTATAGTAATTAGTACTAGTAAATAAGTAATAATTAGTTAGCATTTAAATGCTAGGTATTTTATAGTGTTACTATATATAGAAAGTACTGCCTTTTTTTAAAAACCTAATTTTATAATAAGTTAAAATTAAAAACAAAAAATAGTTATAGCAAGTTAAAAATAGAAAATAAAAAGTAGTTTTAAAAAGTAAAAGATAGAAAATATAAAACTATTTTTAAATTACTAGTTATAATAAATCTTCTAGAACATATTTAGTTGCGTAAAAAAATAAAAACTTTTTCTAACTTATAAAGGTATAGCTTTTATAATTATAAATTTAAGTAAATAAGAACTAAATAACTTTTATATATAACTTACAGCGCTATAGTAGTATATTATACTATTACTAAAAAAATAATGCTTAATACTTAAACTAAGCTAGAACGCGTTATAGCATTACTAAAAATAAGTTACTTTTTTTCTACTTTACTCTACATCTATAGCTTTTGCAATAACAGTGCCTTTATAAAAAGTATATATTAAAAAATAGCTTTTTATAGTTTTTAATAAGCTTTATAAATATTAACTAATACTTGTATAACTGCTTATGCTGTTATTATTATTATTATACTTAAGCCTTTTAATTTCTACTTAATTAAGTAATTAAAAATAAAGTAAAAGTATATTTAAGCTTTAATTCTAGAGCCTCTACAAGCGCTAGAGAAAGTTATATAGTAATAATAATATATTACTAAATTAAAGTGCTTTAGATATAGAAATTACTAAATTATAAAAAAAATAAAACTATTTTAACTATTATAATTTACTAGATTAAGTTTAAAGCGTATAATAAGCTTTATTTAAAACTTTTTAAATAATTTACACGCGTTAAAACTTTTTATATTTTATAAAATTTTATTTTTAGTAATACTTTTTAAAAGTATAGTAGCCTTATAGTAATATTTTATAAACTATTTAAGAAAAAATTAATTTTAGTAAACTTAAAAGTAAAAAAGCTAAGTAAATTTTAATAATATTATAAGTAGCTAGTAATAAATATTTTATAGTTTAAAATTTTTATTAAATATTTATTTATAGCAGCAAGCATCTTAACTATTATACATAATTTTTTAAATATATAATTTATAAATAAATTTAGTATAATATATAATAGTGTAAAAAAAGTACTAAGTAAAAATAAAAACTATAAAAAATATTAGTAAAATAAAAATACTTAGAATATAAAAGTAGTTTCTTTTATACTACGCTTTATACTTAAAAATAACTACTTTTTAAAAATAAAAAGTATATAAGTTTAATTTTACTAATATATTTTACTAGTATTTTTTATAGCATTTTTAATTTATATAAGTAAATATAAATAATAAACTTTAAAGTATTACTAGTAATACTTAAAAACTATTATATTTAAAGAATAATAAACTATATATATATTTTTTTTACTAAAATATACTGTAGATTCTTAACTTTTATAACTAACTTTATTTAAAAAGCTTAAGTAATATAATTAGTTAAATAATAAACGCAAATGTAAAATAGCTTACTTTATTTTTTAAAATTAAAGTAGTAAAAAAAATAAAGCTTTAATATTTTTTTTATGTTTTATTTTTTTTTAAAAATAGAGTTAAGGTAATTCTACACACAGTAATAAGTAATAATAATAAATAAACTAAAATAATAAGCAATAACTAAAAAGATATACAATTTTTACTTTTACTTAAAAAAAATTAAAAAGCACTTTTTAGCACTAGCGCTAATTAAGCACTAGCGCTAATTAAGCACTAGCGCTAAAAAACTAGTTTTTTTAGTTTAGTTTGTTATTTTAAGTTAACTTTAAGTTTTTAACTAACTATTATACTTAAAGTAGAATAGCAGTATAACTACTATAACTACTATAATATTTTAACTACTATAGCTGCTATATGCTAAAAAAGGCTAAAATCTAAACTAAAATATATAATAATATAAAAAAACTAAAGTAAATATTTATAACTTATAATAGTGTTAATGCTTACTACACTATTATATATAAAAAACTTTTTTTTTCTACTTTTATACTATAACTAATTTTATATAAAAAACTTATTTATTAAACTTATAGTAATAGTAAACTTTATTATTTTTAACTTTTATAATGTATTTTTTTATTTTATTTTTACTATATTTTAGATACTTAGCACTAGTAATAAAATTTTATAAATAACTTTACTTTTTTAGTAAAACTAAGCTTAAATTTTTTAATAATATTACTTATAGTGCAGCAGCTAGTTAGTAAAATAAAATAAATTTATTTTTTTACTTTAACTTTTACTTTAATATTAACTAAAAAAGAGTTATTATATATTTACTTATAAAGCTAAATATAAGTTACGCACTTAAAAGTATAAAAAAAAAGCTTATATTTAAACTTATATTTTTTACTTTTACTTAAGTATAAAAGTTAAATTCTAGTAGATAGTAAACTTAATAAAGTTAAGCTAAGCTATAAAAGTATTAAAAATTACTTTTTATAATAAAAAATATTATTTAATAAAGTAAGTACTAAATATAGCAATACTAGTATAAGCTAAATAAACTTAAAAAAGTGAAAAGTAAAAGTAGTTAAACTAGCATAATATTAAAGAGGTAAGCAAGACTAAAAAATAAGTAAAAACTAAAATATTAAAAGTTAAAAGTAATAAAATAAAATTTAAAAAAAATTATTATTATAAAGCACTGCGTATTACTATAAAATACTTTACTTAAGTAGCTAGCACTTATATAAGCTTAGTATAATTAGTAATTAATATTTAAAAGCAACTTACTAGCATAATATTTAATAGTTAAAAAAATAATAATAAAGCAACGCGTAATTAAAGTATTAAAGAAAAAGTAAAAAGCATATAAATAAGTTAAAACTAAGCTTTAATATAATTAGTAATTTAGCTAGCTATAAAGCTAAAAAGTATTAAAAAACTTAGTAAGTTAAGTTAAAAGTAGTAATATATAAGTAAAAAGCTATATATAGTAGTTAAATAAATAGTTATTAGTTATAATTAGTATATATATATTATATACTAAGTTAATCAAGGCAAGTAAAATATTTTTATAAGTTTATTTTAAGCTATACTTACTTATAATTTTAGCTAATTACTTAAAAATAAAATATTATTAAGCTATAAAAAGTTACTACTGCTAATACTAAAAATATATATAAAGTATTAAAACTATTATAATTAGTTAAAAAAGTAGTCTAATTTACTTTTAATAAATACTAGCTATAGTTAAAAAAAATACTTAAGATTTATTTTAAAAATAATAACTAAGAAATTTAATAAAATATAAATTTTTATATAATAAAAAAAAGTTAAACTGTATTATTTTTATATATAGTAGTTTATTAAAGTTATAAATTAATTTACTTATATGTGCTTTTTAAAAATATTTTTTAAAGTAAAAACTTTAAAAAATAGTACTTAAATATTATATATTTTTTCTTATACTTATAATATAAATTAGCGTTTTTTAAGCTATTTAGTTTATTTTATTATATATTAGCTTTAGTATATATATAACTAGTATTATTAGCTTTACTTAGTAACTTATAAAATAGACTAGTATATATTAAATTAATTATAATAAAAATTCTTACTAGTAAACTTAGTAGATTTAGTAAGTTAAATACTTATTAAAACATTATATTTAAGTTATAAAATAAAGCTAACTATAAAATAGCTTTAACAATAAATTATAAATACTTAAAAAGCTTTTAATATTTAATATACTTATGTAAAGCACTTTAATATATATTTAACTACTATATAAAACTTTTAGCTTATATTATAACTTAAAGTATTAATTATTTTAGTACTTATATTATAATTATTTTGCGTAAAAATAAACTTTATAAGTAATTTTATTATAGTAAATATTTTTAAAAGTAAAAGTTTAATACTAATAATTATAATAGCTTTCCTAAAAGTATTATAAAGTTTTAAGTAGTATAAGCTTATAAATTTTATTAATTAACTTTAAAAAACTAAGTTTTGTATATTTTTATAGTTATTATAAATTATGGTTTATAGTAATTAATTTTTTAAAAAAAGTTTTATTTTAAAAGCTATTACTAAGATTTTTTTTTTATAAAAAAAATCTCTATACTTAATTTACTATAAAAATTAGTTTTTAATATAATATAAAAAAAGCTATCTTTTATAAAATTAATTTAAATAAAATATATAGTAAAAATAAAATTAATTACTTATATAGCTTTTTTAAAACTAATTAAAATTTTAGTAAGCTACTTTTACTTATAAATAAAGCTATTAAAGCTATAAAGCTTAGTTTATTTTAAGCGTTTTTTAAAGATATTTTATATATTAAAAAATATAAACTTAACTAACTATAGCTATAAGTACTTTTTATATAGTAACTATTATATTATATTTTATTTTACTAACTTAGTAGTATATTAATTAACTTACTTAAACTTATTTATACGTTTAACAAATTCTAGTTTAAAAAAAATATTAAACTAATTAAGTTGTTTATTAAAAACTATATTTTAAAATAGTATACTATTATATTTGCTATTATTTTTATAAAAAATTACTATACTAACTAAATTATTTTAAAAATATATTATAAGTTTAATATAAAGAGCGCGCAAACGCTAAGTATTATTATTAAGCTAGACTTTTTTTTTAGCTTAACTTAAAAAATAAGTTAATATAGCTTGATTTAGCTTAATTTAGCTTATAATAAAAATATTTACTTTAAGCTAAAATAGTACTTATTAAAAAACTATGCAAATAACTAGCATAGTATTTTTTTTATATAAAGAAATTTAAAAAAGTTAGCTTTTTTTTAAAGTTAAAAACTATGCGTTTTTTTTTTTAAAGTATAATAAAAGTAAACTTTTTTTATAACTACTTTAGCTAACTATTATTTAACTACTTATAAAAAGCTTTATCTAACTTAGAAAATAAGCTAAATACTATACTATTAAAAGTACTAATAGAGCTAAAAGTTTTAAAAAAGTACTAAAATAGCTTTGCTAATTAATAAATCTTTTTTATAAAGCTTATAATATTAGCTTTAAATATTATTTAAATAAGCTATAATAAAATTTATAAAGCTTTTCTTTTTAGTAGTATTAATATTAATGCGCGCGTTAACGTAGAATAAAATTTTATTAAACTATACGCTATAGTATAGTATTTTAATATAAAATTTATAAAAAATGTTTAACTAAAAAGCTATATATTTTAAATAAAGAGAATATAATATTACCGCATAAAAGTTAGTATTAAAAAAGTTTTATATTACTAAAGTATTACTAGTATTAAATAAAAAGTAATAAATAGGTGTGCACCTATGCACACTAGCTTTCTATCTAAGGTAAAAGGGGGAGGAGAGGAAGTATAGCAAAGTTATAAGGTCTAAAGAGACAAACAATTAATTATTAATTTCTATTATAATAGTTATTACTATAAATTACTATAATATCTAACAATTAAGAGTCTTACTGCCTTTATTAATAAAGCAACCTTACTATTATAAATTAACTAAAAATGCCTGCTAATTTAGACGTCTCTAGAGTTACCCTAAAGAACCTAAATAACTATTAAAACTAGTTTAAAGCTATATAAATCTATACAATATTAAAAGCAGTATAGCATGTGTTTAATCTAGCTACTATAACTCTACTAAGAGTAGAACTAGCTAGACTGCTTCTAAACTTATTAGATGTGTTTAAAAACGCCTAAGAAAACGTTTCTATATTAATTGCCTATTTCTTAGCTGCGCAGAGAGCTGCCTAGGCTTTAATAACTAACTAATAAAGACAAGACCTTAAAAATTAGAAAGTAGATAATAATAAATACTAGAGAGAGAGTACTGCAATTTAAGCAATAGTCTCTTACATATAAAACTTAGTAGATTAATTTATATACAGCTTATGCTACTTTAATAATATCTATAGTTAATAGATTTTTAAGATCTTCCTGCAGGTTAGCATTAACAATTAAGAAGCTATTCTACACGCACAAAAAAAATACAAATAAATACTTAATAGAGTTAGAAAGAATACTTAATAAAACACCTAGCTCTTAAATTATAATAAAGTTGCAATAAGAGCTAAAGAAGTAGAATGCGTAGAAGTTCTTAATATAGATACTATATTAGATTAATTTACGCAGGCAATTAAACTCTTTAATACTAATTTTAATTTAGTATTTAAAATAGAAGTATTGCAAACTTTAACAATAACTTAGCAGGCAGCTATAAAGCTATTCTAAACTTATATAAAGCGTAACTATTTAGCAATATATACTAAGTCTGCATTTATAGCAAAAGTCTTAAATTAAACTAAAAAAGACGCCTTTTACGCTAAGAAGACTCTAGCGCTTTAGAAGAAAACTAGTAGAAGCATGCCTACTTAGCTTATAAAGAAAAAATAAACTTTTGCTAAAAAGTATAAAAGTAAGTAAAAGTTTTCTGCTAGCAGCAATAGTAAATGCTCTACTTACTATATAAAATATTAACTCTTAGAGTGCTTCTACGCAAATTTTAATAAAGCTTTTAAATAGTTTACACCTAATTAAAGACTAGCAGAATTAGTTTAGTTTAAAATAAAATATAAATTTCTGCACTATAGAATAAAATAAAAAAGACTAAATAAAAAAGATCTACTAGCTTAAGGTCTATAGGTAACACTTAAATTAAAACATTATAAACTCCTATTATACAAGTTAAGAAAATAGAGAAATAACTTAAAGATAAGAAAATAGCTTAAGTTAGCAGTATATTTGCTGTCTATAAAAATTGTTACTCTAGCTATTTATTAAGTAAATTGTTTTTTTTAAATTTAAAGGTAACGCTACACATTATAAACAATACGTTAAACTTTTAATATCTATAAGTAGCCTTATAAAAAGACTATATCTAAACTAAAAGTAATATAATACTTATATATATGTATAAAATAGCTGTACTTTGCTTTAAAACTACAACACTAGTATTAAAGGAAGTAGCCTAGTGCCTAGAGATAGTTACTAGCCTAGTATTTCTATAACTACTTCTCTGCTAGGGCATGTACTAAGATACTAAAATAGAGCTAATAAAGCTGTATTAAAGTAACAACACTATAATAACTAAATTATAACTTTACTATAGATAATTTGTTCTACCTATAATAAAACACACTATAAATTATAGCGCTAGAGCATCTTTTATATATAAAATAAAAAAACTATAGCTAGCAGACGCAACTATGTAGTACTAACACTTAAAACACCTAGAACCTAGCGCCCTAAAACATATAGTAAATTAAACTAAAAAAGTAAAAATTATAAGCCTTACTACAGTTTACTATAATACTTATAAATAATTAAAAGCTAAAAAAAGAATCTAGCGCACACTAAGAATTAACAATAAAAGACTTAGAGAAAAAGTAGCTATTAATTTTTACCTGTTTAAGAATAGTAAAGAAACAGACGTTTAAAGCACAATGCTTATTACTAATTAATACTTAGAACTTATATAGAACTATTATCTAACTAATTAAACTAGAGAAACTTTACTCTGCATACTTAAACAGTTTGTAACGTTTTTAAAATACTAGTTTAAAGTAAAACTTAAAGTTATTAAAAGTAATAATAAGATATTTTATTATAATAAAAAAACTATTAGTTATAAGTAGTGCAACGCGCAAGAGATTAAATTAAAGCTTTTTACTTTTAATACTTAAGTTTAGAATAGTAGAGCAAAACACTTAAAAGCAGTTATTAAAGAAAAAGCGCGCGCAAACTAACTTAGTGCTAAACTCTTTTAAAATTTATAGCTAGAAGTTATAGCTGCTACTATCTACCTCTATAATAAAATGCTAAATTATTAAAATAAATAAAAATTACTATATAAGATGTTCTATACTAGAGTAGGTTACTAAAACAGAACTGCTATAGGCCCTTAAAAACTAAATCTCTTCTATATTTAAGTATATAGCTGTAAAGCCTTTACTATAACAGATAACATATAATTAAAAAAATATAAACTCTAACGTCTTAATTTAAAAGCTTAGGTTAGCTACCTAGTTAGCTATTAATTTACAAACATCTACTGCATATAAATACTATTACTTAAAAAAATAATTAGCACTTAAAACATTGTCTTTAATAAATAAACAACCTATAACAGAAAGAAAGATAATATTAAAAAGAGTTTTCTCTACTAAACAACTAAAAAAATTAAAGTTTAGGCTAGAACAGTAGCTTTACAACTTTTAAAACAAAACCTAGAGCTTTAAATGTTTTATAAGGATAAACTACTATAAAATAACTTAGTATTATATTATAATTCTTTAGGCACTATAAATTATAGTAGATTATAATATAAGAACTAAAAGACTAGTATTTATCTAACTCTGCTAAATACTTTACTACCTCTAGCAGCATTGCTTACTTAGCTTTTTAGAAAGCTAAAACTAGAGAAGTTAAGTAATAAACTAACTACTAAAACTATGCTATAGCGTGCTACTTTTATAGCTAATACTTAAGCAGCGCTAATTGCTATACATAATAAAAAGACTTTTAATAAGGTAAAACTATGCTAGATGCTTTTTTAAAGGGTAAAGATATACTTTAAAGACCTTCTTTAGCCTTTAAAATTATTTAAAGATCTATAAAACTACTTAATAGAACTCTATTTTAAAAAGGCAAAGAAGAGTTACCTACAGAGCTATTGCAATATAAAATTATAGGTTAAAGTCTCTGCGTTTTTAATATAAAAATTAAGGTAACAAATTCTTAATTATATATAAGTTTATATATATAAACTTAATAAGTATTATTAACTAGTTAAGTACAAAGCTTAACTAGTTGTCTAAAAAGATTAATAGCAAAACATTATATTACAGGATATATATATAGCTATACTTATAAGTAGGTTTTTTTAACTTCTTACAGCTTTAGTAGCTAAATACAATCTTAACTTAAAATAATATAATATTACTAATGTGTTTATTTATACTATAATTAATTAAAATATCTATATATAAATGCTACGCCAGTATTAACTCTCTAGCACGCTTTTAAAGGTTTAAAAGGTACTATATAGACTTTGTATTTTGCCTTTATTATAGCAATAGAAGTTTATAATAACTATGTAATTATAAAAGTTTACTGTAATTCTACACAAGCTCTGCTGCATAGTAAAAAATAGAGTATTTATTTTTTTTATATTAATAATATTATTTTTGCTTACAACCTAGCTAAAGAAAAGAAATATTAATACACTGTAAAACAACTATAATAGTGCTTTACTATAACTAGAGAAAAAGACCTACAGTAGTTTTTTAGCATAGAGATTACTTATAATAAAGAGAAGAAAACTATCTACTTATTATAAAAAGCGTATATTAATAAAATTAATAAGTTAGTAAATAATAAAAGAGTCTAGCACAACACACTTATAAGCAGAATTAAGCTTAAACTTTATAATAGACTAACAACGCTCTTTAAAATTAATTAATACTAATAAAAGATTAGATTTCTGCTGTTTGCAGCTATAACTATATAACTAGATATATTATTTACAGTATTATAACTTGCTTATTTTTTTGCAAACCTATTATTAGAGTACTATTAAGCTACTAATAAAGTGCTCTTTTACCTTTACAAAACCTAGAGAATTATACTTTAGATAAGAGAAAAAGATAGATTTAAAGTAGTAAGTAATGCCTTATTTACTAATAATATAATAAATAAAAGGAGTTTTTAAAGATACGCAATTAAGCTATTTAGAAAACTTATTGCGTAGAAGGTAAACAAACAAAACACTGTTACTACATTAATAACTAAAGCTAAGTTACTTACTTTTACTTAAGTAGCTAAAGAATTAATATATATTAAAAGGCTTATACTAGAACTAGAAATTAAACTACTAGAGGCAATTAAAATATAATGCAATAATTAGTAAATAATATATTTGCTAATAAAAGAACTTGTAAAGCTTGTTACTAAGCTATACTATATAGATATTTATAATTACTAGCTAAGGCAAGCAGTAAATTATAGTAAAATTACTATAATTTACTATTTAACTAGCAAAATAATTACTAATAGATTTACTAAGGCATTAGCACTAAATAAATAAGCTTTTTTTCTATTTTAACTTAGATTAGAAACAGTAGAGAACTATTATGCTGTGCTATAGCTCTTTTCTAACTTGTAAGCTATTAACAGGTTTAATTACTTACTTACCTTAAATACTCTCTAAAAACTATTTCTTTACAGGTCTGTAGCAATAAATAAGCTAAGCAAGCTAATAACTCTTATTACTGTACTACGCAAATAGAAAGCAAAAACTATAACTAGTATTATAATAGATCTTAAACGTAGAATAGTTTTTTACACTATATATATTTAACATCTTTCTATGCTAGGTGCTTCTCCTTTTTATATACTATATAAGAAGCAGCTATTCTAGGTTGCCCTGTACTCCTGTTGCTTTAGCTTATTAAACTAAGACTAGAAAAAGCTCTTTCTTTGTCTTAATACCTAGCTTCTTTCTTGTACATAGGAAAAGCAATAGCAACAGCTAGGTAGGTGCCTGTAGGCACGTACAACTATTAATTAGTACACCTAAGCACTTAGTTTATCTAATAGCAACTAAGTGCCCGCTAAGCAATAAAGAAAAATTTTATAATAAGTGTTCTGCTACAGCACATTAGTTGTTTAGTAGAGAAGGCTCTTTTTAATATTGTTCTTCTTTCTGTTATAGGTTATTTATTTGTTAAAGACAACGTTTTAGGTACTAATTATTTTCTTAAGTAATAGTATTTATATGTAGTAGATGTTTGTAGATTAATAGCTAACTAGGTAGCTAACTTAGGCTTTTAAATTAAGATGTTAGAGTTTATATTTTTTTAATTGCGTGTTGTTTGTTATAGCAAAGGCTTTACAGCTATATGCTTAAATATAGAAGAGATTTAGTTTTTAAGGGCCTATAGCAGTTCTATTTTAGTAACCTACTCTAGTATAGAACATCTTGTACAGTAATTTCTATTTATTTTAATAATTTAGTGTCTTGTTGTGGAGGTAGACAGTAGCAGCTACAACTTCTAGCTATAAATTCTAAGAGAGTTTAGTACTAAGTTAGTTTGCGCGCGCTTTTTTCTTAATAACTGCCTTTAAGCGTTTTGCTCTGCTATTTTATGCTTAGGTATTAAAAGTAGAAAGCTCTAATTTAATCCTTTGCGCGTCGCACCACTTATAACTAATAGTTTTTTTATTATAGTAAAATATCTTATTATTACTTTTAATAACTTTAAGTTTTACTTTAAACTAGTATTTTAAAAACGTTAGAAACTGTTTAAGTATGCAGAGTAAAGTTTCTCTAGTTTAATTAGTTAGATAATAGTTCTATATAAGTTCTAAGTATTAATTAGTAATAAGCATTGTGCTTTAAACGTCTGTTTCTTTACTATTCTTAAACAGGTAAAAATTAATAGCTACTCTTTCTCTAAGTTCTTTATTATTGATTTTTAGTGTGCGCTAGATTCTCTTCTTAGCTTTTAATTACTTATAAGTATTACAGTAAACTGTAGTAAGGCCTATAATTTTTACCTCTTTAGTTTAATTTACTATGTGTTCTAAGGCGCTAGGTTCTAGGTGTTTTAAGCGTTAGTGCTACGTAGTTGCGTTTGCTAGCTGTAGTCTTTTTGTTCTATGTGCAGAGAATGCTCTAGCGCTATAATTTATAGTGTATTTTATTGTAGGTAGAATAAATTGTCTATAGTAAAGTTGTAATTTAGTTATTACAGTGTTGTTACTTTAATACAGCTTTGTTAGCTCTATTTTAGTATCTTAGTGTATGCCCTAGCAGAGAAGTAGTTATAGAAATACTAGGCTAGTAACTATCTTTAGGCACTAGGCTACTTTCTCTAATACTAGTGTTATAGTTTTAAAGCAAAGTACAGCTGTTCTGTACGCACGTATAGGTATTATATTGCTTCTAGTTTAGATACAGTCTTCTTATAAAGCTGCTTATAGACATTAGAGATTTAACGCATTGTTTATAATATATAGCGTTGCTTTTAAATCTAGGAGAAACAATTTGCTTAACAGATAGCTAGAGTAACAATCTTTGTAGACAGCGAATACGCTGCTAACTTAAGCTATTTTTTTATCTTTAAGTTAATCTTCTATTTTCTTAACTTGTAAGATAGGGGTTTGTAATGTTTTAATTTAGGTGTTACCTGTAGACCTTAAGCTAGTAGATCTTCTTTGTTTAGTCTCTCTTATTTTATTCTGTAGTGCAGGATTGTGTTCTATTTTAAACTAAACTAATTCTACTAGTTCTTAATTAGGTGTAAACTATTTAAGAGCTTTGTTAGGGTTTATATAAAAGCACTCTAAAAGTTAATGTCTTATATAGTAAGCAGAGCATTTACTATTACTGCTAGCAGAAAACTTCTGCTTACTTTTATGCTTTTTAGTAGAAGTTTTTTTTTTTTTTGTAAGCTAAGTAGGCGTGCCTCTACTAGTGTTTTTCTAAAGCGCTAGAGTCTTATTAGTGTAAAAGGCGTCTCTTTTAGTTTAATTTAAAACTTCTGCTATAAATGCAAACTTAGTATATGTTACTAGATAGTTACGCTTTATATAAGTTTAGAATAGCTTTATAGCTGCCTGCTAAGTTATTGTTAGAGTTTGCAATACTTCTATTTTAAATGCTAAATTAAAATTATCATTAAAGAGTTTAATTGCCTGCGTAAATTAATCTAACATAGCATCTATATTAAGAACTTCTACGCATTTTACTTCTTTAGCTCTTATTGCAACTTTATTATAATCTAAGAGCTAGGTATTCTATTAGGTATTTTTTCTAACTTTATTAAGTATTTATTTGTATTTTTTTTATGCGTATAGAATAGCTTCTTAATTATTAATGCTAACTTGCAGGAAGATCTTAAAGATTTATTAACTATAGATATTATTAAAGCAGCATAAGCTGTATATAAATTAATCTACTAAGTTTTATATATAAGAGACTATTGCTTAGATTGCAGTACTCTCTCTCTAGTATTTATTATTATCTACTTTCTAATTTTTAAAGTCTTGTTTTTATTAGTTAGTTATTAGAGCCTAGGCAGCTTTCTGCGCAGCTAAGAGATAGGCAATTAATATAAAAACGTCTTTTTAGGCGTTTTTAAACACATCTAATAAGTTTAGAAGCAGTTTAGCTAGTTCTACTCTTAGTAGAGTTATAGTAGCTAGATTAAACACATGCTATACTGCTTTTAATATTGCATAGATTTATATAGCTTTAAACTAGTTTTAATAGTTGTTTAGGTTCTTTAGGGTAACTCTAGAGACGTCTAAATTAGCAGGCATTTTTAGTTAATTTATAATAGTAAGGTTGCTTTATTAATAAAGGCAGTAAGACTCTTAATTGTTAGATATTATAGTAATTTATAGTAATAACTATTATAATAGAAATTAATAATTAATTATTTGTCTCTTTAGACCTTATAACTTTGCTATACCTCCTCTCTTTTACTTTAAGTAAAGAGCTAGTGTGCACAGGTGCACACCTATTTGTTGCTTTTTATTTAATACTACCTGCTAATAATATGTTTAAAACTATATTTGTTAACGTTACTACTTGCGCTAAAATTAAGCTCTAGAAGAATTATAGCTTTTTAGCATTTCTAAGCGCCTAATGCAGCACCTTATAATTAACTTTAAAAAGTTTTTTTAAAACAGAGCTAGCTATAACTAAATTCTAGTTATTATTAATTAGCTCTCTAAGCAGGCAGTTTCTATTCTTTATTACAAGACAATTAACTTACGCGGCCTAGCGCTATTATTTATTTAGTAGATATACTGCTTTAAACACACTCTAGAAACAATAGTTTCTAATTATAGCTCTTAGTTTATATCTAGTTTCTAGTCTAATTTCTGTTAGATCTTAAGCACAAGGATTAAGTTGTTAACTGCCTATTACAAAGAAACTAACAGCTAAACAGAAATTATAAATAAATATATTAACTAATAGCTACGCCCCTTTGTAAATTTCTACTAAAACAACTAGAGCGAACTGCTTTTAATTATAGACAAAGTCTAGAGTACCTTACTTTACTTATCTCTAAGCATTAGCTCCTACTAAGTTTTCTTTAAGTCTAAACTACAGTAGAGTTAGAATTAGAAACTTATCTAAATAGCTAACTCTTACAAAATATTAAACTATAAAAAAGCTTTAAAAATAGCAGCTTGCATGCACTAAGCTTAGTTAGTAGCTAAGTTTAACTTTAAAAAGGCCTAGAATTGTATGCAAAAAGCAGTTAACGCCTATTACTAACGCGTAGACTAGAAAGTAGGCAACTGCGTATATTTTAAGATAAAAAACCTTACTAACCTAAGACTAAGCTAAAAGCTATCTAAGAAGTAGGCAGGTTTGTTTAAAGTACTTAAAAAAGTAAGTTATTTCTATTAACTAAAACTACTAGCTAACTTAAAGATTTATAATGTTTTCGCCTTAAAACTGCTTAGTAAAGACTCTAGAGATCCTCTACCTAGATAGGCACTACTTAAGCCTCTAGCTACCCTAATTAATAGTGTAGAAAAATAGAAAGTTAGTAAAATCTTAGCTAGTAAACTAGTGTGTTCTACACTTAAATATTGCGTTAGTTAGCTTAAACACAACCTTAATTCTACTTAGTACTCTGCCTTTAACTTTATAAGTTTTCTCTATAAGCTCTAAAAATACTATAATAGATATCTAAATAAGCTAGAACCTCTAAGAGCTTTAGCTAAATAGTTACAAGCATAGAAATTAGGCTTAAATAATATAAATTACTTAAAAGATAATAGAGTTAAGTAGGCACTATTATTTATTAAGTATTATAGTAGTTACATGTCTAAGTTACCTCTAATTCTAAACGCTAAAAACAAATTCTAGTAGCCTAGATTTTATTAGCCTAGTTGCTAGCCTAGCTGCTACTAAGCTAAGCTTAACTTTTGCCTTTACTAGCAGCAGCAGCTATGCTAGCATCTAGCTTAGCTAAACGCTTGTTACAAGCAGCTTTCTTAGCCTTATAGTAAGTAGCTTTCTTGCTAAGCAACTTACTCTACTACTAAGTTTAGTTTTCTAGCTTGTACTCTACAGGCATATCTAGGTTTAAACTTTTAGCTTTTATATTACTAAAGCCTAAGCTTAACTTACCTCTGCAAGAAAGCTTAGTTAAAGTTAACTTAAGCTTGCGCTTTTTATTAGCAAGATTATAAAGAGAGCTAGTTATAAGCTTTTGCTAAGCTATCTTTAGTGCAGCCTTACTACACTTATATGTAAACTCTATAGCTATAGCTTAGCTAAAATTAGCCTATATCTTCTTTACAGTTAAATCTACTCTAGCTATATACTAAGTAAGCAGCTCTATATCTGCGCGCAAGCTGTAGAGCGCAGTTATAATAGCTACTAAAATATTTTAATTATTATAGTTTTTTATTTAGGCGCAACTTACTAGAACTATGTTTAAGCAGTTTACAGCAGCAGCTTAGTAAGTTTTAAAGGCATCTTAGTAGCGCTTATTATTATTATCTATAGTAGTATATAAGTTATAAGTAACTATAAACGCGCAAAACTCCTTATTAGCATAAGCTAAAACTTATAAGTAAAAAGTTAGCATTAGATCTAAATTAAAGTAAAAGAGATATATAAACTAGCACGCAAAGCTTATTTTTAAAAATATAGTAGTTGCACTTCCTGCTATAAACTAATATAAACTTATAGTTTACTTTATTATTCTTTTTACTTTACTTAACACAGGCGTACTACTAGATGCAGCAAATATATATAATATAGTAAGCAACTGCAAAAGCACTAAGTAGAATAGAAATAAGCATAGTAGTATAAATAAAATAGATAGTATAAGAAAAAAATAGTAGAAAAGTAGTATAATCTGTTACAGGCTTAACAAGATACAAATTGTAAGTTAAAAAAAAAAGGTTTAAAACTAAAAAGCGCGCAGCTTTTATGCTTAAAGGCGCTAAATTACTTTTTAGTACCCTGCACTTAAATAGGCAGTAATGCTAAGTAATAGCGTAAGTAAGTTAATTCTAGTATAATATAACAGCTAGAAAATTTACTTTACAGCTTATTACAATAATTTTTAGTATTATAAAACTTAATTTAGATACCTATTAAGTATTATAAAGATATAACAACTTACCTACAAAACTATTTTAATATTATAAATTACCCTTATCTTACTTTAAAAAACAACAACTATTACTAATAAAAATATTAGTTTTACAAATAGAGGGTAATGTAACATAACGCTATATACTTAGGCTATACTTAAAGGCACTTTAAGTTATTATAACAATAGCTTAACCTGCTACTAGCTACATTTAGGTTAAGCTCTAACCTAGCTACACTCTACTTAGGTGCTATTTAGCAATAGCTTAGCTTTTTAACAAAAAGCACTTTGCATACTACTTTTAAATATATATATAAAAAATTAATCTATCTCCTACTTGTATCTAGAACACTACAGATACTTATAATAATTAAGAAACGCTACTTAGATGCTTGCTAGCAACTATAGGTATAAGAACTATAAATAGTTTAACTTTAGTTAGATAGTTTTAATTATTCTTCTGTATAAAACTTATAAAAATTTAGTTTCTTCTTCTTAGCACTTCTTACCTTATGTAATTTATTATTTAAGGTAACCTGTAGCTATACTAGAGATGTACTAAGCCTGTATTGTTACATACTACTAAAAACTTAAATCTAAAGTTAAGAAAAAACTTATAAAATTTAAAATTATACTTAACTTAATAAAAAAAGTTTATAAGAAAACTATTTATATTAATGATAACTTATTTAAGTTAGCTAAAAAAATAAAAAAAGTTTATAATTATAAAAGTATTTATAAAAAAACTTAAAAAGCTATATACTACTTTTTTTAAAAAGAGCGTAGTATTTTTATCTAACTTAAAGTTAAGTATACTAAAAAAATAAATTAAACATGTAATATTAATGCTATATTTTTATTTAAAGCTAAAAATAATAGTAAAAAAAAAAAGTATAACAAAAAAAATAAAAACTTTAAAAAAATTACTTACTATAAATATAGCAAAACTAGCTATATAGCTAAACACTATTAATTAAAAAATAAAGTTACACGCTTTATTTATATAATAACTAAGTTTTTATACTTTAAAAAAAATAAAAGTAAATTAAAATAAAAAATTCTAAAACTTATACTAAGTAAAAAATAACTTATAGTAAATAAACTAAACTTAAAAAATAAATTTAAGAATTATAAAAAAGCACTACTATTTAAATAATACTAAGTAAAATAGAGCGTTTAATAAACTACTATATAAAGTAAAAATAATTAATAAAAAAAAGTAATACTTATATTTAGCATAATAGTTTTAAGTTAAAAACTTTAAAAAGTATAATATATTTTATAAGTAAGTTACTAACTTAAGTAAGTTACTAATACTTAACTAGTACACTACTTGCGTAATAATAATATATAATATTTTAACTATAACTTACTTAAAAAACTTATACTAAAGCTAATTTATAGCTTATTATTTTTAATATTAATTTATAATATATTTAAAACCTTAATTAAGTTATAACTATATATAATATACTTTAAAAAACTTTTATTAACTAACGCGCTAAAAAGTATATATAATATAACTATAAAATAAACTTAAAGTGCTTAATAAAACTAAAAAAAAAAGCTATAGTTTAAAAAGTTATTAAGTATTTTACTTAAAGTTTTATACTTTTAAAGTTTTATATATAAAAAATAATAAATAAACTTTTTAAATTATAAAGTAGTAACTTTATTAGTAAAAACTAAGTTAATAACTTTATTAAGTAGACTTTTAAGCTCTATATATACTAGAGCTAACTATATAACTATTAGTAAGCTACTTATAAAAATTCTATAGCTATTTAGCGCTAGTTTAACTTAGTATAAGTAATAAAATAAAAATAAAATTTTTTTAATAATAATATTTATAACTTTAATAAAACTATCTTTATTATAAGCAAAATATTATTATAAATAGTTATTATAAGCTTAAAAAAAGTAAAAAAAATAAAAAAACTCTAGCTAAGTAACTATAAGTAAGTAACTATTATTTAAAGTATTAAAGCTATAAATTACTTACTTTTACTTTTTATTATTTTTATAAGCTGCATGCTTATTAACACTTAGTTTAAAAACTTATTATATAATTAAATTTTTAAAGTAAGCTTTAATAGCTAAATAAATAACTAGCTTACTTTTACTTAGTTAAAGTACTTTAATAAGTATATAAAGTTAAGCGCTATAAATATATACTACTTACTTATAATTAATAGCTATAAAAGCTATAGCTTACTTAAATTTTAAAATTTTTATAAAAAAAAAAATTTTTATATACTTTTATATTTATTATACTTTTTATAACTTTTTAATATTAGCTATTTTATACTATTAAAGTATAAGTATAGTAACTAAATTTTAGCTTTAGCGCGTAACTATATATACTTTATTAATAAAAAAGCTTTTTTTAAGCATTTAAGCTAGCTTTTAAATAAGCTATAATAATAAAAAATATTAAAGTAAGCTTTAAAAGTACTAGACTAGTTTTATATAACTTAAAAGCTATTATATTAAAGCTTAATATAAAGTTATAAAGTTTAAAATAATTATTACTAAAGTAAAGTATATAAAAAGTATAAATACTACGCAACACTTATAAAATTAAAGTATAAGCTATACTTATTTAAAAAAAAAATTAAAACTATTTTAAGTTTTTTATAAGCTTATTAAATAAAAAAATTTACTAGCTAAGTAAAAGTATATAGTAAATTATATATAATATAGTATTATTATAAAGAAAATAAGCGCGTATATAAAGCGTAATTAATAAGCTTATAAGGTATTAATTAAGAAAATAAAAGTATATTTAAATAAAAAAAACTTTAGCTATAAAAAAAGTAAAAAGTATAATACTAGTAAAAAGCTTATACTTAAAGTACGCAGTATAAAGTACTATAAGTATTATAATTAAAAAAAATATAACTTTTATACTTATAAAGTAAAAATAGTAAATTTTAAAAATAATAATAAGTTTAAAAAATAAATTAGTTTACTATAATTTTTAATTAATAGTATTATATATTTATAATAGTTATATATAAGTAGTGCGCTAGTTAAGTATTAGTAACTTACTTAAGTTAGTAACTTGCTTATAAAACACGTTACTTATTTATTAATATATATATATAATATATAGCGCTTAATAAAACTTTAGTTAGTAGTTTTTTATAGCTATTATAGCTTAGTAGTATTAGTGCACCCCTCTAGAGCTCTTATAGCTATCTTCTTTAGGCTAACCTGTTGTTATCCTGCACTCGTGCCTAAACGGATAAAATATAGAGCCATGCCTGCTTCCGCGCAACTTTTCCCCTCCCCCCTTCCCTCGCCTTGACCTCGTTCTCTTTGATTTTAACTTTGTTCTAGAATCAGGAAATAAGTTACGTCTATGATGCTGGGAGTCGCGTAAATCGTCGGGATCAATCCCGATGTAGTGAGCGAGAGTTGGTTCATGTGCATAACATCGATCCACACCCCTGTAGAAACGATCCTTGTCTCGACTCATGGGATATCAGCCTATTGGCTTTTTCTGTTCCTCTAGAGACGGGATAGAAAAAGGCTTATTCGAAATATCCAAGAGATCAACTTGTATCCTTGTACATTTCATCATCCCAGTCTCCGGGGCACATTG
Source organism: Periconia digitata (assembly GCA_948474695.1). Classification (NCBI taxonomy): domain Eukaryota; kingdom Fungi; phylum Ascomycota; class Dothideomycetes; order Pleosporales; family Periconiaceae; genus Periconia; species Periconia digitata. The sequence goes on from CAOQHR010000002.1 coordinate 2,373,277, forward strand.
GACTGCGCTCTGGAATCCGGAAAAGGGACGGAGAAGGGGGGAGAGCTACCGGGTCAATGGAAACGATTTTGGATGGTGGCGATTCCGGACGAGTCTCTTTTTTTCATATATTATATCGGAGAGTAGTTTTCGGAGTGGGAGGACCCAGTTCCCCGGCTCGTTTGACTCTGTATACTGGATTTTTGTTCGAGAGCGAGGGCAGTTTTCACGATTGGCAATTCAGGGTTGAAAAGAGGAATTGGGATTCCCACGACATACATACACGCACGCACGCATACTTCTACGTGTCAGCGAGGCTCGTTGAAGATTTGTTCGGTGAAGGAATTGGAACGAGGCTGTTTGGATCGCTAATTGGGTTCTGGGACTACGCTGTCTAAGACTCCAAGACACTTTCACAATGGCGTATCTAGTGGTCGCTACTCTTCTTGCGCTGCACAGTGCCACTGCGCAAAGGACCTCTCTACCCGCCCCGCGAGCCAACCTCACCGTCACCAACGCAAAGACATCACTAACGCTCCTCTACCAAAACAATCTAAACGCTTCGGATGAGAACAATCATGTGGGAGCGCTTTTGCTGGATGCTGTCCCTGAATACAGCGCTGCTGCATCTGCATGTGCGGCGTTGAACGAGCAGCTCCTGTCACGAGAAACACTGGCGGAATATGAGCAGGATATCGCCTACCAGCTGGCATATCAAGGATACGCTGGATACTTTGGCGTTGAAGACGGGTTCTACGTGGATGGTGGAGTGTTCACTGTGGGTGGAGGGAACGCATCTTCTTCTTCATCGTCATCGACGGCATTGCCAGTGCTATGTACGCAATCGGCGAACAATGGCTCGTCGAGCGCTCCTCCTGCCAATGGAAGCTATGTCACTCTAGAAGCAGCCGATAACACGTTCGTTGGATACCGCAACAAGAAGTCCTTCCGTTTCTTAGGGATCCCATATGCGGACACGCCCTCGCGGTGGAAATATGCTTCGCTTTACTCGGGCACGGGCGAGACTCTCCAGGCTTCTTCTTATGGAGCGCAATGCGCGCAGGGAAGCTCTGGGAGCGAAGACTGTCTCTTCCTCAACGTTCAGACTCCGTATATCCCCAAAGCTGGGTCGCGCGAGAACCTCCGACCAGTCATGTTCTGGATCCATGGAGGCGGCTTCACTGGCGGCACAGGCGCGGATCCAGTATCGGATGGTGGAGACCTCGCGAGCAAAGAGGATCTTGTTGTGGTTTCTATCAACTACCGTCTCTCTACCCTTGGGTTCTTGGCTATCCCCGGGACTGATATAAAGGGGAACTATGGCATTGCTGATCAGATTGTGGCGCTCGACTGGGTAGTTGCTAACATTGCAGCATTCGGAGGTGATCCGGAGAGGATTACAATCGCTGGAGAGTCGGCGGGTGCTGGGAGTGTGAGGGCTTTGCTTGGATCGCCTCGAGCGGCGGGGAAGTTCCAGGGGGCTATCGCGCTGTCGAATCTAGGAGGCGGAGTGACGCTGGGTCTCGATGGCGACTATGGGACTACCTATAGCTCCTACGTGAGTAGTACCAACCTTCAATCGTACTTGTCAAGACTTTCCATCCCCCTTTAACACTTCACTGACACTCTGTTCCCCCAGTACACCATCAACCAATCCTATACAGCAGCAGGCCCCCAAATTTTCACGGCAGCAAACTGCACAAGCTCCACCCTCACCACGCAAATCGCCTGCCTCGAAAAGCTCCCCGCCCTCCAACTCGTCTCGCTCCCCACAGTCGCCCGCTACGTAGTCCAAGACGGCACCTACGTAAACACGCCCAACCTCATCCTCACCGCATCACCGTCGACAAACTCGACTAACTCGACAACCGCCCACGTCCCCGTCATCTTCGGCACCACAGCAAACGACGGGGCGTCTTTCTCCAATTTCCCACCAGCAAACATCACCACACATGCCGAGGGCCTCCAACACGCCCTCTCCATCAACGCAACATGGGCCGCAAACATCATCGCCTCAACCCTCTTCCCTTTCTCAAACTCGTCGCACAACCTCACCCTCGACTCCTTCAACGTAAGCCAGCGCATCGCCACGGACAAAACGTTCCGCTGCGTCGACCAAGCCACCGTCTACGCCGGCTCCTTCTCTTCCGCCCCTGTCTTCCCCGCTGCGTATTACTACGAGTTTACACGCACGACCGGCGGGTACGATCCCAACCATCTCGGTGGACCCGCGGACAACGACCCAAATAACCCCTATTTCCGCCTCCACGGTGCGGATCTACCGTGGGTTTTTGGAACGCTGGGGAAGGCGCAGATGAGGGATGAAGAGGACCTTTGGAGCGTGCAGCTTGTTAGTAGTTTGTTTGCGAGTTTTGTTAGAGCTGGGGATCCGAATCCTGGGGAGCGGGAGTTGAGGGTTAGAGGGTATGAGAGGGTTTTGGAGGGGGTGAGGAGGGCGGGGAGGTGGAGGGGTGTTGGGGAGAGTGGAGAAGAGGAGGAGGAGGAAGGACATGTGGTTAGGTTGTTGGATTGGCCTGGGGGGAGTAGGGGGTGGGTTGATGTGGAGCAGTGTGAGTGGTTGGGGTATGGGTTGAGGTATTATTTGGATGGGGGGGCTTGATTGTTGTTTTTAGCTTTTTTGGGGGGTAGGTGAGGATGGAGATATCTGGACCATGTTTTTAGGTAGCTTTTGAAGATGAGAAAGTGGGGGATAATCAAAGATGATGTTGTACTTGATCAAATATCAAACCACCACGGATCAAGGACATGAGTCTACAGAAAATAAAATAAAATGGAAACGTAAAGTCTGTAGCACATCTCCACTGCTACAAATGCCACTCTTCTCTCTATTTCCAGCTCAATTTTATTCCACCTACTCCCACGCCATGTGTGCTCGATCCATTTCCTCCTCATTGGTCGACGATTGCATAAGTTCTCCAATACCGATAACCACTGTACAATTGCTGATAACTACAAAAATCCCAGAATTGAGTTTGAGTTTATGCAGCTGCTGTGCAACGTTAAAAAAGAGTCTTTTAATATCCACATGTTTCAGTGCAAGATATTCTTGATGTTATGTATGCTATATTTGTCGCTACTATATGTATAAACTATGTAGTAACCCAGAGAGGATCTCTCCACTACGAATGTCATCATCATTTCATAAACCAGTGATCGATAAAAACCATCTGGTTCTTAGATCCGCGCCACAAATTCCGATTTTTCTAGCATTGTTAGAAAAAAACCAAAACCCAAATTCTGGTTGAATGGAAACCCCTTTTCAACGCTTTACACCCCCTACCCCGCTTTCCACAAAGTCTCTTAATACGACATATTTACTTACTAAACTTGTTGAAGTTATCAACCGGCGCAACCTCCTTGACACTCTCCCAAATCTTCTCGATCCCCGTCACAGCATCGGCGCTCAATTTCCCAGCCTTGAGAACCTTGGCAGTCTGCTCAATTTGCGCGTGGCTGCTGGCACCGAAAATGACGCCATTCTCTGCGTCGTCGGCGATGGCGCTGTGGAACGCAACCCAGCGATACGCAAGCTCGGCTTTACTCACGCCTTCCTTCTCGGCAATCTGGTTCCACGAAACGAGCGCATCGCGGAGTTCGGCGTGGTCGTACAGCGTCTTGTAAAGCCCACCGATGGCTTTTTCGTTGAAGCGACCAGCGCCAGCATCGATGTCTGCGGCGGTCTTGGTAAGGAAGCCACCAGCGAGCGGGGAGTAAGCGTAGAACTTGATGCCGAGGTTTTTCAGGGTCGGGAAGAGCAGGGTCTCGAGGTGGCGGGCGACGGGGGAGTAGTTGCCCTGGTAGATGGTGGGGAGGACGTAGTTGTTCGCTTTGGCAATGTCGTAGACCTGCTGGACCTGCTGGGCGGTGAAGTTGCTGAGGCCGAAGCGGCGGAAGATGCCGGCTTGGTGGGCGTCGTTGATGCCTGCGAGGGTTTCCTCGAATGCGATGGATGTGTCTGGGGCGTGGATGTAGAGGACGTCGAATTGCTCGATGCCGACTCGTGCGAGACTGTCTTTTGCGTCGGCTAGAGCCGTTTCGCGCGTTAGGCGGCCGGGCTGGCCGAAGCCTCCCTCGAGCTTGGTGTCGATGGTGAAGGAGGTGCGTTTGGGTTGCTCGCCAATGGCGACTTCGGAGCCTGGGTAGAGGCGTGCTGTGTCGAGGTTTGTGATGTCATTGGCGAGGAGGATGTCGAGGACTTTGGCGGCGGATTCGGGGGTGTTGTAGTAGGCTTGCTTGGAGATTCCAGCGCCTCCGAAGACTGTTTTGACCATGTTGAATGATTTTGGGTCAATTGGGATTGATTATGTGGTGGGTGAGTTGTATATCCTGTACGCTACGTCGGGTTGTGGAGGAGGAGGAGGTTCAGTGTTGTTGATTGGGATTGATGAAGTGGGGTCGCCGTAACTATGTGTTTGCAAAAGCTCGACAATGTGTTGGAAGTTGTTGGGATATCAGTGTGTGTCTTCCTGAATGAAAAGCTGTTCCACTTTAACAGCGGCATCAAGGCTGTTTATATATCCAAGTGGTCGGTGGAACATCTCGCCGCGGGGCATTTGGTAGTCCGTTTTGCGTGCTACCTCCCCGCTTTGTAGACCCACTATACAAAGAATCCTAGTACGTCTTTGCTCTAAAATCCGATCGGCTCCTTAAGCTCGGGAGCTGCGTCGTCGGAGAGGTTTCAAGTGTTTCCCAATTGCACGCAAACATGATGCAGAATTGCACGTAATTGCACAATACCCAACACAAAGATGGCAATGGGGTTAAACCTAACAACTAGTTGACCGACATCAAAGTTGCAACACTGACAAATCCCGAGTTACTCCAAGATGCTATCACACACGCAGCACGCCCGTCGGTAGGTCGGTCGGACTAACTGCAAGAGGCAGGGTGTGAGTTGTGATTGGAAATCAATAGGCAACGTCCTCATTAGCTAATATCTCATGGTGTTGTCGGATTTTACGGGATTAGATGGAACATCACGTTGTTGCTATTGTTGCTCCTGACACATATTGATATATGATCCATCTACCATATCAGATAATCAAACTTTGTCAAATAGCCAAATGCAGTAAAACATGGTAACGCCAGCGGGCTAACACGCCATCAGATTCGTCAGCGATGTCAGATCCAGCTTCCTAAGTAATGGAACAGATTCAACCAGTTGCAAATGCCACCAACTCCAAAACGGTATGCAATGTTGAGCGGCGAAAGAGTGCAGGACTTGAAAGAGACGAAGACGGGGATCATGAAGAAAAAAACGACCGGCGCTCTTTCTTTCATCTCTCATTAACTATCTGCGTCTTTCTTTCACTATAAAAGCGTCGAGATTTTGACTCACACAACATCATCGTGCACCAGATTCCCAGCTCGTCAGTCCTCGATAGAACATTCGCCTTGGCCTGCTGCTTGTCTCAAGGACGAAAATTCATCCGGCGGACAAAAGTCATCAAACATCGTGCACCCATCCACCCAGCCAACCAACAAGATAACATCCAAGAAAAAAAGAAACTGCGTCGTAGGGTATCAGGGGGGGGGGGGAAAGACAAAAAACAAACCAAACCACACTATAAGCAAAATACTCCGCCTCGATCAAATCTCATCCCTCAACGCCGAACAAGTCGAGAATCCAGAAAACAGCATTATATATCATCCCAAGGGAATTCTTCCACGTCAATCTTGGTGCACGTCAGATAAGGTAACCCGCCCTCTCTCAAATCCAGTTCCAAGAAATTCCGCATTAGCGGCTTGACAAGGTCCTTGGCCTTGTTCTTAATTTCTTCGACGCGCCGTTCGAACCGCTTCAAGTTTTCGCGATTATAGTGCTCCGGGCTCAACTTCAAGAAGCGCTTGCACTCGTCATGGCCCAGGTACGTCGAGCCTCCTTGGCCAAGGAGGCGGAAGATGCGGCCGGTGTTGAAGGGAGGAGGTGGTGGCGGAGGTGCAGCCTCCCCATTGCGAGATGAAGGCTGGCGAGGGGATTTTAGGATGGGTATGGGCGGCGGTGTTGTGTTCTCTGCGAGCCATTGGCGGAAAAGCGACACGGCCATCCACTCAAGCCAATTGTTAGATGGCGTCACGCGCTCTCCTCGGCTCGTGGTGAGGGTTAATCGAAAGAGTTTGACCTCCACTTTCGCCTTGAGCTCGTCCAGCTCGTCCACTTTGTCATCGATCAATTCCAGCACTGGCTCTGGTACTAAACCGCGTAGTTGGTTCGTGCCCTGTGGCCATTGTCCGACCACGTGCACCATAGCTTCCGAGAAAATAGCTTTGCTCCGCGCCATATAGCCTAGTTTCAGATAGCTGGGAGGATATTTGGCAATCTGTTTCCATAATCTCCCTTGAAATCGCAAGAGATGGTGGTCGACGCGTGGGCCGATGACTTCGAGGGCATCGTACATGTCGGCGATTTGCAACAACGATTTGCATTCGACGTAGGCATTGGCGATATTGATGGGGTCCAAGGCTGGGGGATAGTTGTAGAAAACCCGAAACAGATTGTCGTAGTCGCGGAATGTGTCGTCATCGGGGTCGTTTTGGGGAGCGGGAATATGGAGCGAAGAGAAATTGGCCATACTGCGAAAGAAGCCTGCTTGTGGAGTAGGTGGTTTATTACGAGGTGGTGGTGGTTGCTGAGGAGATTGTTGTAACGCATCCCCTCCAAACATTGACGCTTGCGTCCTCTGCCTCTAGTCAGTAACCTGCAAAGTCGCACGGAGCTTGTAAAAACCGCATGCTTACCTTTTGTACCAGCATGGGTATATCATCGTCTCTGCCCCAATCTAGCTCATATTTCCACCTCTTCTTCTCTTGGGGTTGCGGCGCACCCGGTGGAACTCGTGCGAGGGCTGAGCCTCCTTCACCAGCATTCGCCCACTCGTCGCTCAACCCCGCCTCGAAGAAGCCAGAACATTGGGTCATGATCAACTTGTGCAACAGATATCTCTGCTCTTTGCGCCCATTTGCGATGATGATCTCGACATCGCCGGTGTGGGTGAAGACTGGGAATTCATTCTGAGGTTGATATGAGCTGCCTCCGAAATGCGAACGGTGCGGGCGGTGTCTCCGGACTGTAGAGGCGCGAGAGGAATGGGAGGTAACGGAAGGAGGGCGACGGATGGCGACAGAGCGCTCTGCGCCTTGGTCGGGATAGGAAACCATGCGCAATTATTGAGGTGGAAATGCAGGTTTTTGTAGTGACGGCGTGGAAGGATGAGACAGGGTGAGCGATGAGGCCGGGCTGGAGGCGGAGGGAGATAGAGGAAGGACGTGTTGTGTAATGATGGTGTTGTGTTTACTTTGTCCAGACGACGGCCGGACGATAGCAGAGCAGCAGCAGAGTTGCTAGGTAGTTAGCCAGACTGACTAGCCTAGCAGATGTTTCTGCGGAGAAACGAGACGAAACGAGTCACCCCGCCCGCCTCGGTTGAAACGGGTGGCCACCACACCGACGTGCAAAATTGATGGGTGCGAGTGCGGTCACGATGGTAGGGCGCAGAGAGAGCGAAGGGTACAGAGGAGGTGAGGGAGGTCAAAGACGGCCGGTTTCAAGGGCATCAGACGACACGGCGAGGAGTGGCTGTGGCGAGTGCCTCACATGCTTGCAGCTGGAGAGAGGCCAGGGCATGATGGAATGAGTGGAGCTGGCGACGGGACTCCTGGACGGCTACAGCTAACGACGGCGAGTGCTAACCGCGAACGGCCATTTGTAGGATCATCTCCTGCACCTCACCAGCTGCCCCCTCCACGGCAAACCTTGTGCTGTGCACCAATCATCGGCCATATCCGAGCCAAGTCGCCTTCAGCCTCCTGCTCGTACACTGCGTAGCGAGCTGCTGTCGATTGGACCACGCTCGCGGGTTGCGTAGCTCCATGGGTAGCCGGTTTCAATTCCGTGACCAAGGCGCAAGATATAAAGGCATGCGTCTTCTTGTCTCGAAACTGGAACAGGTAGTTGAATACAGTTGAACACGCTACATCAAGTTTTTGTTATACACATCTGCCAACCTTAGCTATGTTACATCTTGGTATACACACTAATACAATTATACAATCAATCATTATGCTTTTTTTTATATCCCTTGCGGCCCTTAGTAACTCCCAGTTCCATGCATTTTTTGCCCTTGAATCTTCTCTAATCCGCCCATGAACGGCCGGAGCACCTCCGGTATCGTCACGCTGTAATCCCCCTCATCCCAGTTGTTCTCCAGAATCGCCGCAATCACACGGGGGGCCGCGAGCGCAGTCCCATTCAACGTGTACGGGAACTCAAGCTTCCCGCCTGATTTCCCAAGTCGTACCCTCGTGTGCAGGCGCCTCGTTTGGTAGTCGGTGCAAGTCGATGTTGACGTGACCTCGCCCCACCCTTCATCCTTTTCGCGCCGAGATGGGAAGAAGGCTTCAATGTCGCGCTTTCGTGTTGCGCTGGCCCCGAGGTCCGTTGTTGGCATCTCTAATACTCGGCAGTGTAGCCCAAGCGCTTGCAGGATTTCTTTTTGAATGGAGAGCATTTCCTCGAAGATGGCCTCAGAGCTGGAGCTGGTCGGCGTGGTGAAGTGCTCGCTGTCCGGGTTGTCTGGCATCGTCCAAGCAAACATTTCCACTTTCGTGAACTCGTGCACGCGATATAAGCCCTTGGTGTCGATACCCCTGGCACCAGCCTCTGCCCGGTAGCATCTCGATACTCCCACGGTTTTGAGAGGTAGGTCCACGTCTTCGAACGTGTGTCCTACTTTCATACCGGCAAGCGGAATCTCTGCGGTGCCAGCCAGCACCAGCTGGGGTTTCGCCTTGTCCTTCTCACTCTGTTCAATCGCATAGACTTGCTGCTCGCCGTTCTGATCCCTGGGTTGGAATCCGCAAGCCGATGCGATGTGTGAATACACCAGCGAGGGCGGCGCAACGACTTTCCATCCCCTCTTCCTAGCTACACTGAGCGCGTACTGCACCAACGCTTGCTCCAACATAGCCGCCTCGCCCACCAAGAAGTACCACCCCCACCCCGAAGTTTGCGCGGAGCCAGCGAAATCGAGCAGCCCTAGCTCTGAACCGATATGCACGTGCGATCTCCAAACTCGATCCGATTGTGAGGGTTCGGCCTCGGGATGTTGGTTGATGTATTCTACGACGTGAGGTTCGGTCCCGACTGGCGTATGCGTGCTGCTCAGATTCGGCTGTTGTTGGGCAAGCTCATCAATCTCGTCCTGCAGCTGTGCTTCTTTCGCTTCAATGACGCCAATTTCGGCCTTCATAGCTTTGGCCTCGTCGATCAGAGCAGCCCGGTTCTCGCTGGTGTCATCGGTGCTGGACTTTGAGCTTGCCTTGGCCAATTTCCCGCGAAGCAGGTTGTTGCGCTCTCTCAGATGGCGAGCATTCTGCTGCAACGCGAGCCATTCCTCGTGTAGCTTGATGATTTTCCACGGAGCTTCGCTGTGGGCAGCGTAGTTTCTGTCGATGCTGTTCTGTTGGTAGAGGCCGGGATTCTGGCGAATATGCTTGATGTCGACGGAGGGTTTCGGTGCAAAGGCGGGTCGGGTATAGGCACGAAGATGGCTACGAGGCAATCGAAGGGCGGCGGCAGCAGCTGGCGGGCGCTGGGTGCGACATGTGGAACAAATCCACCTCAACTGGTACATGGCTGGCGACGCATCCGAAGAAGAGAGAGAGAGAGAGAGGAGTCGGCCTCAATGCGGAGAAAGATGGCCAGCTCCAAGCCAGGGCGAGTTAAAGTTTGGCTACGACGTTACGCCTCGCGCGCAGATGTGGCGGTGCGGCGGCCGTTGCTTGCAAGGGTCCGCGTGCATGCATACATAACTCGTCCAGAATGACATGACGGGCGTGTCCACGTCAACCATCATTCGTACGCACCTGAGCTGTGCAGTTTGCGATATGTCTTGGACCACATCGGATGACGATGCAAGTCCGGTCCAAGGTACCGCGAGTGAGCCCGCCGCATGTTGAGCGCCAACGACCAGGCTCTTTGTCATTTGCGCTGGCCCAATGGTGGGATGGCATGCCTCGGAAGAAAGCGAGCACCACAGGACAAGTGATCCATCCATCTTGCGGAGCTGACCCTCAACCTCCGCCATCCATCCATCTGCCTGCCTGCCCGCCTGCCTGTCCACCCAAGCAGCCGCGCCCCGTCCATTGCGACACCTGTTACCTAAACTTGTACTTGAATCATAATCATCACCACCACACCGCCTTGGCTCCGACCGCCAGACGCCATACCACTTGGATATATAGTCGATATCCCACCGCCATTCGCTGGTAGCTGCCGCCTTCCTAGCCCCCCCTCCATCCTTACTTCCACCACCACTGCCATCACCACCATCTAGACTCGCCCTCAACAATCAATATGCACGACCCTTTCCCCATAACCCCTCCGGCTTGGTTCTCCAAGATTGTACAGCCAGTCGCCGATTCTCTGTCTTTTCAGACCCTCCCCCTCCACGCACACGAGGTCCTTTTCGCTTTCTGCCTCTATCACAGCATCTTCCAGTATTTCGCTCCCTTCATATCGAATCTCCTGATACCGCAGACATACGCAAACTTCAGCGCCAAAACTCGCCTGAGCTGGAACGTACACATCGTCTCTCTATCCCAGAGCACTCTGATATGTGCCCTCTCTCTGTGGGTCATGCAGAAGGATGGTGTGAGGAGTGATATGGATTGGACCGAGAGGGTCTACGGATACACGGGCGCTTCGGGCCTGATCCAAGCCTTTGCTGGAGGCTACTTCGTCTGGGACCTCGCCATCACCGTCCAGAACTTGAGTGTTTTCGGTCCGGGGATGCTGGCCCACGCTGTTTCTGCTTTGTTCGTCTTCTCTCTGGGATTCGTGAGTCAAACCCACCCCTTAACTTTGCTCCACATCCCCATACTAACAGCGTCCTCCAGCGCCCCTTTGTCAACTTTTACGCTCCCACCTTTATCTTGTATGAGCTCTCGTCGCCGTTTCTCAACGTCCACTGGTTCTGCGACAAACTCAACATGACGGGCTCCAGCCTGCAACTTTACAACGGCATCTGCCTCCTTTTCACATTTGCCGGCTGCCGGCTCGGCTGGGGCTCATACCAGTCGGTGCGCGTCTTCTACGACATCTACCGCGCCGTCGTCGCTGGCGACTCCGTCTTGCCCAACAAAGTTGTTGACCCAAGCGGTACTATGCGGTTCGCAAGCGGTCAGACAGTTCCTCTCTGGCTCGCCGTCTGCTACCTGGCTAGCAACATCACGCTCAACGGTCTCAACTGGTTCTGGTTCGGCAAGATGATCGAAACCATCCGCAAGCGCTTCGATCCTCCACTCGGCACTCGAAAGGCTGAGGGGGCGTCCACCTCCACGTCCGAAGGAGCGAGGAAGGCCCTCGATAAGCTGTCCGACAGGGAGAAGGTCCTTGTTGAAGGTACCCACGTCAACACACCCCCGCCAACCCCTTATGCGACCTCGGAGAAGAATGGCGATTATATCAGCGCGGTCAAGACCTCGAACACGACGGGCAAGCATTTGGAGGTGGACGGCATCGAGATCAAGAGGAGAGCAGGCGACGGTAATAAGACAATTCCAAGCGCCAGAGCTGCATAGTCGCTGGCTGCATGAAGGTGGTCAGATTGGCTGGTGTTTATATATGGTATCACATGGGTTGCTGACGATATTGGGCGGGCAACTGTTGTAATTGCTTAAGCGCGGTTCTTTTGCATTCCGCTGGTGGCTGGGTAATTCTTATTTCATCTTTAGTGATTTGCACATGGGGATTCGCTACGGGTGAACATTCCTCTAGAAAGGGTTGCATGTCTTCACGGGTACTTGTTTATACAGGATCATTTATTCGAATGATATCGATAGAAGTCAGAGGAGGCGGATGGCCTGTTTGAATGTGAAGGTATTGTTGTGCGCTTGGATCCGATGGCCTTGCGCTGGTGCTTCCAACTTGCAACCTGCCTAATCGGGTAAGTATAGTACGAGGCGCCAGAACCGTCGATTACTGCCGACATTCACTGCCCTCCTCACGCTTCTGTATCTGGTTAGCGGCAGGAAGGTGCAACTCCAACTCCAGTCGGTTAAAACTGCTTCGAAAGACTCCCCCATCATTGCTGCGCTAACATCCACCCCTCGCACACAGCTCCAACGGCCTACGTCTCTTTCCTATCCTTAGCTTTGTTTGTCGCTTATCTCGTGTCTTCAATAAATAATCCACCTGAGCCCTCTTCTACCTATTCACGTGTACACCCGCTGTGACGTACACGCGTGTGCTGCTCTGCAGATCAATTCGTCTCTCATCCCACCTTTGTGGGGTCTTATGACTATAAACTCGTTTCTATACCCCTACCCTACTGACTTCTCGTTGAACATCTACGACCCTCACGTCCTGCTGCTTCTCTTCACTCGCTTCCTCTGCGTCTGGCTTTGGGTTCTACCATGTTCCCCTTTGGAAATCCACTTCACCGCTTGCGCCATACACATAGGCATAATGTCGACACTCTTGTCTCGTCGCCTGTCCCTGAGCTGTCCGGATCCCTCGGTGATCTGGGAACTCTTCTACCCCTCATGACGGCCCTTGTCCTGACACAGTCCATATCTCTCACCGCAACTCTTCTTTTCACTGGCGCTGCAAATATTCTAACTGGTTTTGCGTTCGGAATCCCTTTGCCTGTTCAACCAATGAAGGCCATAGCAGCCGTTGCCATAGCGAGAAACTTTACTATCCAAGAGAATGCCGCTGCTGGTATAGTGGTGGCGGCATTGGTCGGCTTGTTCAGCGTGACTGGTCTGCTCAATAAAACGAATCAATTCACACCGATCCCAGTAGTCAAAGGCATACAGGTGGGGGCTGGCCTGTCGCTATGTCTCAGTGCTGGATCTAATATGCTCACGCCTTTGACATGGACCGGTCCCTGGTGGGGTGACAACTTGATCTGGGCTATCGCTGCGGCAATACTCTTGATGTGTACCTTCTATTTCCCTAGAATGCCCTACGCTATAATCATCTTCACTGTGGGGGTGATACTCTCAGTACTGTCTCCAGAGAAGAACTCGCATGGCCCGACCGATACCGCTATCCCAATCGTCCATCCTTCCGGCCAAGATTTCTGGAAGGCAACAACAACAGCTTCTCTGGGTCAGTTGCCCTTAACAATCCTCAACTCAGTCATCGCCGCATCAGCACTTGCTTCGGATCTCTTTCCCTCTCCACCATATCCCTCTTCACCCTCAGTCACTGAACTAGGCTTATCGGTTTCCGCTATTAACCTCGTTGCCTGTTGGTTTGGGGCCATGCCAGTGTGCCACGGTAGCGGTGGTCTCGCCGGCCAGTACCGATTTGGAGCACGCAGCGGTTCTAGCATCATCATCCTCGGAACAGCTAAATTCGTTCTCGGTCTCGTAGCCTTCTTCCATTCCAGTTCCATCATCAATGTCCTTTCCGGAATTCCAAAGTCTCTGTTGGGCGTCCTCGTACTCGCAGCCGGCATCGAACTTGCAAAAGTGGGGGAAAGCATCAATACTGACGCCAGGGATCTACGCATCATAGAGAATGCAAATGGTTGGGACGGTAAAAAAGTCAAACAGCTCAGCGAGCAGACCAGAAAGGAAAGGTGGACAGTCATGCTGGTCACTGTTGCCACTTTGCTTGCCTTTCGAAACGATGCTGTCGGCTTCATTGCTGGGCTGGGCTGGCATCTAGGCTTGAAAGCTGCCAATAAGGTACAGGAGTGGAAAGAGCGTCGTGAGGGCCGGGTGCTTTTGAGAAGAGCTAGTCGGCAGTATGGTGAGAGGACGGGACTTTTGTTCCACGAAGAGTCGGATAGAGTTGCTTGAGCGTTCTCAGTATCGATTAAATGCCCTTCATCTCTTTGTTGGTTTGATCGAGTTTTTCCAGCGGTTTGCAGCATAGCGCGGTGTATCCCGGTAGAATTTTGGTATCTTTGTTGGTCTCGTTTTCGGACAATTGCGTGTCAAAAGTTGATAGAATCATCATTCTTGCTGCATCATCTCCAACCGACTTCGAAGATCGAGGAACCATCAGCGAGACTTTTCCATACCTCGCACAACCTGTGAGGAAAGATATTCTAACATGAGAACAGAAAAGCATCGCCCTTTTTTTTTTCCCTTTTTTTTTTCCCTTTTTTTTTTCTCTTTTTTTTTTCTCTTTTTTTTCTTTTCTTTTGACTTGAAAACAACCAAACAGATAGGTCTCGCAAACCACCACAGACGATGCCAGGAGGAAAGACATCCACAATTGCCACAAGGACCGAGAAATCACCACAGAACTGCCAAAGCTCCAAGAAGAAATCAGAAAACAACCGCGAGACAGGGCATCTAGAAACCCAGAACCACATGAATGCTCGGCAGCTTGACCGTAGAACCCAAACTCCAGCTCTTCTACGAGACGTAGAAAGAGCACACCCAGTGCAACACCAGCAGGCTGACGAACCCAAGGGCCGTCGTGACGGCAGCATACGAAACGCGCTCAGTCACTGCTGGTGCGCTGCTGGGTGCCTCAGCAGAAGGAAAAGAGGGGGGAGAGGGGCGACGAGATGGCGGCGGCGGCGAGACGAGACGAGAAGAGGCTTCGCGGGGAGAAGGTGATGGCGCGAAGTGAACTCGGTGAGGAGGAGGAGGTGGTGGTGGTGATGAGACGCGGGTGAGTCGGCGGGGAGCTGGTGCGGGTCGGAATCGGCGGGAGGCAGGTGGAGGAGAAGGAGAAGGGAAAGTCGGCAGTGGAGGCAAGGGAGGGAGACGAATACGGCGAGGATCGTTCTCAGCCGGCCGAACAGAAGGTCGAGGACGCGGAGGGATCTCGTACGCCTTGAGGCGCACTTCGACCTTGCCCACCTCGGCGTCTAAGAACCTCTTGAACGGGTTCTCGAATCTCCACGGCTGCGGTCCCACACCGAACTTCTCATCGAGCTCGACGAGCGCTTCAAACGTCGTCTGGAGCTCCCGTAGGCCCTTCCTCGCCAGAACCACACGCAAGTCCACCGGCATGCCGGGAATAGGCGCGGGAACATGGCCGAGTTTGCAGTCTGGAGCCCAGAAGTCCGCAAAGCAGACATCGTACGCTGCTGTTGCCGCCTCAACAGCGCCGATCTGAGTCTCCAATCCGACGAGCGTGGTTTCGTCACTCCACTGCTCGGGGGACTTTAGGACTGCTTCCACATTCCAGTGTACCTCAATCGCGATCGACTCGAGGTCGCGCAATTCCCGCCGCTGCTGACGGGGGTCCTCTACCCAAGAGATGAAGGTAAGAAAGCGCTCGAGACGCTTCTCGAGGGACGGAGGGGAGGTGCTGGAGAGGTGCCGACGAATCTCACCGGGCAGAGCCTCGTAGTCGTAGCCGGCTGCTTGAAACCTCCCCTTGGGGTTCATAATGGCAGGGCGGGTCCTCACTGACTCGAGGATGCGACGGTATGGAAACGCCGGGGCCTCCTGTGGTGGTGGTGGTGCAGGAGCTTCGTCCACTGGGGCAGCCTCCTGAAGGGGTGCCGTGAAAGTTTGGTCGACTGCTGGACCAGCCGCCTCTGCTTCCTCCAGTTTCATCCGAATGCCGAGATTTTCCGCGGCCAGAGCACCATTGACCTTGGACATCTTCAACAGCTCCTCCCTGTGGCGCTCAATCATCGCGAGTCGGTCAGCTGCGCCCCTGGCGGCAACTTCCTTCTCAGTGGCCAGCTGGTGATCCACCTGTGTGGACAGCTTTTGGCACTGCTCTTGGAGAGCACGACGGGCAGCCTCGGTGGATTGAAGCTCTGTCTGTGCAGAGACTGCGTGCTGCTGTGCCTCGACGAGTTGCCTCGACAAGGCGTGGCATTGCTCCTGTAGAGCACTCTGCGCGGTCTCGGCCATTTCGAGTCGGTGCTCTATGGTCCGGCCGGCAGTCTGAGTGGCGATCAGTACGCCTTGGATCTCGTCCATCTTCTCTTGTGCCTGTCTTTGCAGGTCTTGTTGCTGCTGCTGGTGTTGCTGCTGCTGCTGCACCGCCTCTTGCTGGTACTGCTGGTTCTCCGCAGAGAGACCAACATTGAGTGACTCGAGGTCACGTACCCTGGCTTCGAGGGCGGCCAGTTGTGCCACAAGGGCGGGATTGTCGGTGGGAGGAGAGGGGGGAGGAGGATGAGGAGAAGAGAAGGAGGATTCCGCCGGAAAAGAGACTTGGGTCGAGGCATTCTGGCTCACGACGGGAGAGGGTTGGGAGGCGGAGGCGAGAAGAGGAACGGTGGTATCAAACGGAAAAGAAGATTTTGATTGGGCATCGGCGGCTGTGGCGGGCCCTTGTGCCTGAGAAGGTGACGCCTCACTCGTGGTGGGCAATGGTGATGTGTAGTTGTCTGCATTGTATCCCGGTGCAGCGTCCGTGAGGTCCAGGAGCTCTTTGTCGAGCTCACTCAAAGTCTCGGTCTCGACCTCGACCTTCTTCTTCTTCTTGAGCGGTGCTATCTTGCGGTTTGCTGATGGCATCTCGCTCGCCATCTCGTCGTGCTCTTTGGCCAGCTCGGCGGTGAACTGACCTTCGCTAACGCGAGGGACGAAGCTGTTATGCTTTGTGAGGCCAAAGCATATCCAGTGGTGTGCTGCGCGGTGACGGTGCCACGTCTTCACGTTCTGGCAAAACTCGTTGGACGTCCTGCTGAATTCTTCGTAGGCGTCTACTTTTTTCCCCGCGGCGGTTTTGTGGTCTGCGGTGATTTTTGCTTGGAGAACCTCGACTTCTTCGTCCGTCATGGTCCATTGGCGGTATACGGGGTCGGGAAGCACCTTGACGAAATCATTGAGGTCCCAGAGGACCGGCCAGAGCAGCTCACGGAACTCCGCGACGAGCTTTCCAGGGACGCCAGCCATCGTGATGCTGGGTTGTGGTGTGGATATGTAGGTGTGGAGAGGGTATAGACGATGGTGACTAGGTTGGATGGGTTGGTGGGTGGAGTCGACAGGAGCCAGACGAAGAGGCAGAGATGTCGGTATGTGGATGTGGGTAGGCTGGTATGCTGGTATGGGCAAAGCCGGTGGTGACAGAGTCAGACGGGCTAGTAGGGGATGTTGGCAGGCTTCAAACGAAGACAAGAGGATGTGGGTAGATAGGTAGGTGGGTATGTGGGTATAGCAGTAGGTAGGCAGGTAAGTAGGTGGTGGTGATGGTTGAGGAAAAGGTCTGTCGAGCTTCCTCACGAGAGGGCGGGGCACAACAACAACAAAAACAACGCCAAGAACTATCTAGAAAATTTTCTGTGTGACGTCGGACGCTGTCGAACGAGGGGGGGAGGAAAGTGAGGTGAATGCGTTTGCCAGGGGGCTCGAGCTTTCACAGCAAACAATCAACAAGTAAACAAGCTAACCGTTGCAAACGCGGTGCACGCCGGCCAATGGCATGACCTGAGCGTTATGAGTATCTGCGTGTATTTAGAAGAAATGCAGAGTCACCTTGTATCTGCACGATTCGCTTTCACGGCGATGTATTAGGGACATACTACTGGGCGGTGTGCAGTGCGGTAGACATAAGACGAACAGACCACTATCGCAGATACTACAAACCATTTAACATCACTCCAGCATAAACAAGGATCTTTAGAATACAAAATTCACCCAGGAAATCAATCTAACATATGGAAGACAGAGAAACACATCCACAAAATCCAGTCACCCTGCCTGGTTCGAACCATCTGTTCCATCACAGAGACTCGGTCTCGCAAGCAAAAGCAACCCACCACCACTGAAATAACAGAGTAATACACATTAAGCACAGCTATAAACATCTAATAAGCTGGGAAATGTTACGAAAAAGTCTTTTTTCCAGCTTGAACTGTTCAAAACTCGTCAGTGACGCACACGATATATAGAAATCCCTACAACCCCATACACTCAAGAGAAGAGAGACCATTGATATGGTATTAAATGAACCACAATATGCATAGAACCTCCAGCATAAGATCTCAATCTCTCTAGCTACGATAGATATGGAAAGACATAATGGAAAAACTCCATGTCCAACAACGATGATGTTGCGCTCTCCAAACAAAACTCCCCCCGCCTCTGAAAAACTCCCTTCGTTCCTGCACCCGTATCTCCACAACCAATTAAAAATCGGATGGTGAAACCCAAAAGATTTCTGCTTGTATTGTTAGTCTCAATCGATAGAAATTACTCAAGGTGCATGGCCGAGGAGTATCACTCTTCGTCCGTCTTACCAAATCTCTCAGTCCGGCATCGTTTTCTCTAATCTTTCCCCAGCAAACAGCAAACAGCCCACCTTTGATGAAGTGATGAATGATCAATGTTTAAAAAAAAATTAGTGGAAAAAAAATTATGAATTTGGGGGAAGAGTGAGCAGTGTTTATTCTAACATCATATCGTTTCTACGGAAGTGAAGATAGAACGCATCCGTACCACCAGGTCAAACTAGAGATGGACGAGGTAGCTTGATAATAAAGATGACGATGATTACGGAAATCACTCATTCCCTTCCACTCCATCTACTCGTTGTTGTCGTGGTGGTCCTCTTCACTGTCAACTTCTTCTCCTGTCTTCTCATTATCGCCCTGTTCCGAACTTTCGCGGTCCAGCTGATCATCTTCTTCTCCGCCACGATCTGCCTCGTATTTTTCGTTTCCAGTATCGTCACCCCCGTTCTGTTCTCCTCCATCTTGCTGGCGCTCACTCTCAGTTCCAAGTCCGCCATCTCCCTCCGTGGTCTCCTCATTCTTCTCTCCTTCACTGCTTTCACCCGCCCCGTCAGCCTCCGCCTCCTCTTTTGCTTTCAGGATCTCTTCTTTCGCCTTTTCTTCTTCATTCATCTTCTTCTTCTCCAGCGCCTCCAAATACTCTTTCTCGGCTTTCCTTCGATCCTCCACACCCTTCTCGCCATCCGCCTCATGCAGCCAAACGCCCTTTCCATCTGTAAAGATCTTATCGAGAAGATCAACAGACCCACACACGCCATCGACCTCACCCCAAGGAAGCCACAGTCCTTCTTTAGCAGTCCAAACGCCGCCTCTACCACCACGTTGATCCCAAAGACGGTCCCCGCCTACGGCGACGTTGTGGTATCCTACTGATGACTGCGAGAGGCGGAAATAATTTCGTAGGAGTGCACGTTCATGGCCCGAGTACCAGAATGAGGTCCATGAGATGTTGGGAGCATGTGGAGGGGTGTTGTCGGAAATTGCGGCTAGTCCAGGGAGGGAGAAAGACTCACGGTCGTCAATGTGGAAAGCAGCCGGGATGGTACCGGTGTATGTATTTTGAACTAAGGCTGTTGAGGTCCAGGGCGTTTCGCGGTCTGGGAGGTTGTCGATGTTTTGCTGAAATTCGAGATGGTCGATGTACACTGGTTTCTCGTTGGGGGAGGGATTGTTTCGCGTGTGATCCGGGGTCCAGTATGGTAGGAGAGTGTTGTGGAGCGCAATGGGGACGGTGAGTGGTGGTGTGGATGTGCCTGGATGGTGAAGCTTGGATAGGTCGGTAGATCCGTCGTGACGGAGCGACAAAAGCTCTTCGTGGGCAGAGTACTCAAAGGGTTGGAACAGGGCGTGGGCGTAATCAAGACCAATCATCATCTCGTATTCGTGACCTTCCTCGAGTGTCAGGCCTTGCTCGTGCTCTTTCAGCGCGGTTATCGAGTTTGAGAAGCTCGGATGAAGCCAATTGAACAGGTTGTTGGTAGCTTGAGTGATTTTGAACTGTCCCCGATGCATGTTACGCGCCATCTGCTGTTTTGCAAATATGGTAGCCATGACTGAGTGGACAGTCATGAACTGGCTCTTCCGTTCCTCGATTATGCGCACAGCTTCTCCATATAGCCTTCTTATATCTTTCACTGGGCCCATCAACATCGTAGAGTCTATGTGCTTCGCCAGCATTGTACTCTTATCTTTCCCTGTTTTCTTTCCATATACGTCGAATGGAAGCATAGGCTCTGGCACATGATGGCAGGCAATCTCATCGTCCCGACAAATCTTCTTTGCGCCAAATACGATGGTCTGTTTATATCGATTGCCATATAGTCTGTCCAGCCTTCTATTCGCATCTTCCAGCAGATTCTGATACTGCTTAATCAAAACATCACTGGGAAGCTGGAACCAGGTATCCTTTCCATCCACTATGAGCATCATGTCCTCGTCGTTGACCAGTTTATCATTTGTCAGATATCTGTGTATCTCTTTCAGCTGCGCCTTCTCCTTCTGTGCTTCTGATCCAAACCTCTCGTTCAATCCAACTATAGTTGGTGGAGGGTAATTGAGTATCATGGCTGACAGTGATGTTTTGCAGAAGTCGATCCCGTCTTCGAGAGCTGGCATCACAAGATGGAAGTTTGGAGTCGCTTTATTGAGATGGGAAGGAACGTGATAGACGCTGTTGTTTTCCAGATCAAGAGATGCATTGGATGGGTTCAACGGCGATGTAAAGTATGCTGGTAAATGACCAGTGTGAGAATGCCAGGACGGGAACTGGTGATTTGACGAAAGAGCTTGATATGATGTAGCGATCGTCTGTTGGAACGTGAGTATCAGTACCGGATCTATACCATCGATGATGAACATACTTTTGAGTTGCTTGCACCCCCCACGATCAAGATCACCAGAGCCAACAGCATTGATAGCACGAAGACCCTTCCTCTACGACCTCTCACCCACTGTAAAGCTGCATGGCCTACCTCCTTCGGACGGGTCTGTGGCGACATTGACATGGGCATCAGTTGAGGAACCGCCATGGTCACCATTTCGATGCTGAATTAAGGCGGGCGTCCGCGACGCACGGGTCAGGGGAGTTTCCGAGTATGAATGAGCGTACTTGGTTGATTGAACAGTGGCGCGAGAGGACTCAGACTGTGGGTTGGGTCTCAGTCACTCAAGGGGTGGGTACAGGTACACGGTTACGTTCCGCACGATGTGTGATGGGAATGTTCCTCGCGGAGGCATCCACGCCCCACGCGCCTTCCATTCTGGAGTAATCGCCTCTTGTCCTTGCATTCTCGTCCAGAGATCAGTTGAGAGACAAGGGCTGCTAGATATATACTTATTTTGTCTCGCATCGTAAATATACGAGGATGAATAGGGATTGCGGAGAGCTGAAGTGTCAAATAAACCTGCCCAGTTGTTCAACCCTTGCATCGAATCTTGCGTCAAAAGAACTAACTTCGTCAAACTACCAATTCCTCAACAAGGAACAAATCGTTCCAGTTTGACTCGGACAAAGCGATAGGACGCAATGATCCGTGTCCAGATCGCTTGGTGAATCGTAACACAAACCGACCTTGTTTTACAAGAGTATACATTGAGTGACTAAACTACAGCATGTGGGGGGTATCCTATCGTTCCATCCCCGGGGTATCTCGCAACACTTTAGACATTGAGTGATCCTTTCACTCGAGACGCCTTTTTTTGTTCGTACCATCCAAAGCGCCGGTTTGGGCGTAAATATCTTCCGTTTTCTCGGGTGCAGATACAACACTGCTATCTCTCTTCACACCCTCCGGTTTCTCCCTCAAGACACGCGGTTTCAGGTTGCCGTACATCCACGCAAAGCCGGCTTTTGCTTTGCCGTCGCTCGTAGCTTTGCCGTCGCTCGTAGCTTTGCCGTCGCTCGTAGCTTTGCCGTCGCTCGTAGCTTTGCCGTCGCTCGTAGCTTTGCCGTCGCTATTAGCTTTGCCGTCGCTATAAGCTTCGGGTAACGGGCCAGAGCAGTTGTTATAGACATACTCAAAGGCTCTATGGAGAGCATTTTTCGTAGCCGTGGTTTTTCCCAGTTCATCTCGGGAGGCTTCATCTCCGACCATACCGTCAGTGGTGTCGCCAGCTGGGTAGTGTTCCGTCGCCTTCAGTTCCTGGCCTTTGACCGCACTGCCTGTATCTTCCTTCACTCCAACCTGCGCCTTTACTCCATCCTTCCCCTTAGTGTTAGCTTGTTTTTTGAAGCGAACCTGGTCTTTCACGCCAAGCCGCTCCTTCATGCTCTTACCATCGCTCTCCACATTCGCAGCCTTATAAGGAGCGTTCTTCAAATGATCGAGGTCATCCCTGAACAGTATATGCAGCCGATTATCGGCAAGTGGGTAGACGGCTTCCATGAATGACCTTCGTTCTCCGGTTTCAGCCGCCCTCTCTTCCTCGGCTTGTCGCAGATCCCTAAGAGTATAAGTTAGCCCCGCTGTTTAATCAATGACAAGTAGTTTACCTTCAAGGAAGTATTCCTCAGGCAGAAGAGAACCTTTGCTGCTTTGACACCTTGCGGCGAACATCATCACATTGCTCCAACGCCTTGATGTGCGACTCTTGCGCAATCTTCCAAGCCTCCAGAACAGCCTCGTCCTCCCTCATTTTTTGTAAATAGCTATTGAAACCCAGTTTCTGCGTCCTCTCGCCGCGCTGTCGCACAAAGTTGTCGTCCAGCTCCTCAACCTCTGCGTTGCGAGCCGTGAAATGCGCTGTTATGGCAATTCGATACTGCTTGAAATGGCGTATATAACCCTCTACATGCTTGAAGTAGGTATCGGTGGTCGCTGGATCGAAACTGGATGGTGGCGCTGGTGCAAGAGGTACCGTGGGAAATTTGAGTTTTTGCACAGTGTTCGGTTTCGTAGGGTGAGCGCTCGATGCCTGCGATGCGAATGGCAATTGGTCTCCGAGACCTCCTAGGCCATTCAATCCAGTGTTTGGCTGAGCAAAAGGTTCTACGTTTTTGATGCCGTTCAGATCCAAACCTGAGGTGGGGGCTTTGGGGGCGGATGCAGCTGGGCTAGATGTTGCATTGCCGTTCTCTGCTGTACCAGTCTTGGAGGTTTTGGGCGTAGAATTGTCGGTAGCAGCCGGTGAATCGGTATCAATATCCATGGCGTCGCCATTGGTGGCATCTTCAGCAAACGCTTGATACTTGGCCTTTGGCTTGCTTGCCTGCTTTCCTGTCCCAGCGCTGTTCTCCGGTGCAGTGGACGGCTTTCGAGGGGGATTAGCTCGCCTTGTCGAAGCAGAACCACGTCGTGGGGATGGCTCTTTCATGTTCGACGGCATTGCCCAACTTGGTTCTTTGAAGGTCTCAGCCCACTCCTCAGGTGCAAACTTGGTTGAATGATGTTCTTGCGCGTTCGGAGGGGGTCCAGGAGGAGGTGGGGGCATCTGCGACGATTGTGGTCGGGAAAAGGGATTCACGGGCGGCGGTTGCGATTGGCCGTTGCCAAAGGGACCCTTCTCTGTTGCCGAACGCTGGTGCTGTCTGCCTCGAGTTGGCGATGTGCGACCCTTGGTTGTAGAACCTTTTTGGATATTGGGAGCAAAGTAATCCGGCTGACCCTCGAATTTCCCATGCCAGTCAGAGGGAGAAAACTTCATGTTAATGTTCTCTTCACTCCTGCTCTTGAACACGTTGTATGGAGATCCATCCGACGGACCCGGGCGCTGTTGGGGAGTACTGAAAGCTCCTTGCGCACCGGTTGACTGCTGCGACTGAGATTGAGAAGGTCCGCGACGGGTTCTTTCGTATTCTGCCCGTAAAGCGTCGCCTTCGTCCTCGTCATCACTCGAATCATACATATGAGGAAACTGAGCTTTCTTTGCGAATCCACCGTAGGAGTTCCGTTGCTGGCGGCGCCCAGAATCCGAGTTGATCCCAGCATCAGTGAAGCCGCTCGCTCGCTGAGGTTGCTTAGGGGAATCGCGGACACTGGCGGATCTGCCCAACCCATCTCCATACATGGACGTACGTTCTCCAGATTTGGTAGACGAATACGGTGTCCTAAACCGATTGCCTTCAGCGAAGGGTACATCTTCCGCTTCAGCATGTGCCTTTTCATTGGTAACAGGCGAAGAAGGTGGGCGATCGTAGTTGGAGCGATATGCCGACTTGGCCTGGCCTTCGTCGCCTCCCGGTGTCCCAGGATTGAATCCTTTCTTGTCCGACGGTGTCCTCGTGCTCTTGCTTCGGCCAAAGGGAGCTCCATTGGGGTTGTTTGGGTTATATTCACGTGGTTCCTCGGCCCTGGGCTGTTTCATCTTCTGCCATGCTGTGAAAACATTTGCCTTAGCTCCAGGCTCCTTCTGCCTCGAGTCAGGCCTCTGCGCAGTCGGGGGAGCACGAAAGTTGGCATGTGTGAAACGGTCAGCCCCATTGGCATAGGAGTGCGGTTGCCTTTGTGGTGGTGGACGGGAGGGATGTGGCTGTGGCCTGGGAGGAGGCGGCCTCGCGTAATAGGTACCACCATTCGGAGTGGTTGTGTACGATGCGTTGCGTGGTTGGGCGGGAGGTGGACGCTGGCGAGGAGTGTACGGTGGAATAGGTGGGACGCGTTTCCTCCGCTCGGCGTCATACTTTGCTCGTTGACTTGAATCGATCAAAACCTCGTGGGCTTGCTGAATCTTTTGGAAGTGTGGCACAAACTCTTCCTCGCGACCTGGGTGGCGATCGGGGTGGAATTTCAGAGCGAGCTGGCGAAAGGCCCGAGTGATTTCCTTGTCGGTGGCATTGCTCTGGATGCCCAGCTGCTCATAATAATCTTTGGTTGCGTCTACCTTAGCCATGATAGCACCGGCGGCGGCGATGACAGCGGCCGGAGCGAAGGGAAGGTGTAGTCAAGAAGGTGGTGTCCAGGATTTAGAATGCTGTTTGTGTATGCAAATCCGTATGCAAATAACAGCTGTCCGCGCAAGCTGTCGCGCTGTGCGGGTTCTCTTGTCGACTCTGGCAAGGCGGAGAGGGTCAAGTCGTGAGCTGGAAACTGACAATGTCGTCAGCTTGCATGGTCGTGTGGAAAGTATACAAGCTTAGTGGGTAACGTTGAAGAATTCGAATAAGATGCGGTGTCTTGTTGGTATTGTGGAGTGAGGTGTAAAGAGCAAAAGCAAGTGTGCTGTGTCCTGCTGAGCGCAATACCTGCCTACCTTGTCCAAGTTATTTGTTTTGGTGGGGAGTCGGGGCGACGGTTGGCAACGACGCCAAGCCTAAGACAGCACAGCAGGGCGCATCCCAGCGTGCTAACTTCTTCTTACTTTTCGCAGATCCAGGTACACTCCACAGTCGTTCACCATGGAGCGTTTAGTTCGCAAATGAATTGTCGGTGCGCACTGCATGTCTGCCAGGCCAATATGAATTTACAAGGGCATGCGGCATTATAAGACAAGATAGATATATATACGTATGTACATGTATTGAGAATAAAAAACACGAGCAATCTCACGTGCAGACAAGATTAAAAGAGTCATGAATTCATTGGAACCGTGAGATGATCCCCATCGCATATGATTTTTTGATAGTGCCTTGGGAAGCATATGAAGTGCTACCAAACAGCAAGCCTATATAGCTTTGAACAGCCATTTCCATTCACGCCTTTCCACCCACCCGAGAATATGGATTGCAAGATTCGCCACGCGTAGAGCAGCCTCAACGCATTTATCTGTAACGCCATAGGGAGAGGGTGTTGTGCCTCTTCCAGGTCTTCCTCCTGCCAGCGGTGGTCTTGTTGTAACCGTGACCCTTGCCGAGACCGCGGCTCTTCTTGCCGGTGGCGGTGAGACCACGGCTCTCGCGGTGCTTGTGGACGGGGTTGACGATCCAGTTGATGCGGGGATCGCGGCGGATGGCCTTGTGCTGGGGGTCAACGAGGATGACTTCGTAGTACTTGTAGGTGGAGTCCTGGTTGATCCAGTAGGAGTTGAGGACACGGAGGTTGGCGCAGCGGCGACCGACACGCTCCTCAGCGGTCGACTTGAGCGAACGCTGGTACTTGAGCTGGTTGATACCCTGGTTGGTGGGCTTGCCTGCAAAGACTGTTAGATTGTGTTTCTCCAGCATGCAAAATTTGATGCGTACCGTAGGTGGCACCCCTAAAATTCGAATGTTAGCCTTCTTGTCCAATTCCTCGTGTGATTCGATTGTACGTACTTGGGAGCGGGCCTCTTGCGACCTCCACGGCGGACGCGGACGCGGTAGATAACGTAGCCCTGCTTGGCCTTGTATCCGAGACGGCGAGCCTTGTCGGGGCGCGAGGGACGGCTGGCACGGTGGATGACCTTGAGTTGGCGGAGCTATTGATGCACTCTCAGCTATGTTCAACGAGTACACCACATGGGCTTGGAGCTCCATGTTTTTTTTTAAGGGTTCATACCTCCCAGCACTACAAACAATGTTAGCAATGTTCTCCAGATCTATTCAGCATGGAGTTACATACGCGGACGCGCAACAAGAAGCGCATCATATCCGACTGCTTCTTCTTCTGAAGCTCTTCGACATACTTGAGGGCACCCATTGTCGCTGTTGGTGGGGGGTTAGTGGTCGGCGGTGTCGTTCGTCGGTTGGGGTTGAGGGAAGAAGTTCGATCAAGTTGCAAAATTCATGTGTGCGAGTGGGTCGCTGACTAACGGCATGAAAAATCTTGGCACCACCGTCAAACAGCACTAACCCAGAGCATGAGTGAAGGTAGCTAATTAAACAGACAGGACATGATTCAGACAGGAAGGTGCTTTCATCTTCTTGGTCGGACACAATACTCGTACAGCCATAGTAACCCCATAGGAAATCCTCGCACTCTGGATACTCGCAGTTAGCAAGACATCACTTTTTCAGTCCGCCTCCTCTATCCCATCCCTCGGAAGACTTTTCACCATTCTTCGCACCCCTCTCTCTGCATATCTCAGGCTTTTTTGGAGTGCAAAGTCATGTTCCACGTTCCTCTGGAACTCGCTGATGTTTGAGGCCCCATCTTTGATTGCTTCCGACTCAATACCAAGGGCCCTCTTTATGTCTCTCACAGCCTTCTTGTGCCCAAGCCCCAGCAATCTCTCCATATCCTCGACCTCCTTTACCCAAACTGCTGTGACTGACTTCGTCTGCTCGTTTGTCATTTGCTTCACCGTGGTTTCGAGAAACTCGTATTGAGAGAGCAGGTTTTCGCAACTATCGCTCAACTTGGAGGCGGATGTGAAGAGTGGGTTCGTGAAGAATTTGGGGGAGCGAGAAGTTGTAGTGGCGTGCAAAGATGGCCGGTCAGATGTATTCAGAGCTTTTCCTAGCATGGAGACCATGTCATCACGGCGACGCTTGTCTTCCTGGTCACTACAGTCAAAAGAGGTTGATTAGCAGTGAAAAGTGACCGGTGGAGAAACATGGCAGTGCAACGTACACCTGATCCGATCTCTTCTGAATCATCTGTTTGAATTCGCTTTGATCGTTCTTGACCTGCTCTCGAAGCTGATTGAGCATGCCCTCGTCGCTCTTGGACCTCTTCGACGATTTGGCTTGCCTTCATATGATCAATCGCTTATGTGACGACTACTGTAACAAGTCACTCACTGGTCCAATGTGGCTGGATCCACCTCATCGTGGTCGCGTTTTCGGACTAACTTCAGCTGCGCGGGCGGCTTTTGCGCAGCACCCGCCGCCCCCGACACGATACGTTGACGTGCCATCGATTCGGCAGGGCAATTAGTAAAGTTGCAGCTGAGGCTCAAGTGATTAGGAGGATGAGGTGTGGAAGTTATGAAGTGGCCGGGTTGGGCAATGTGAACAAACAAGACGGGAAAGAGCGAACTGGAGCGAGAAGGAAAGAGCATGCTTGGCTATCTACATAAATACGTACCTGTGTATGTACCTAGGTAGGTGTATCTGGACGTCTCTAATAGGTAGCTCCGCACGAATAGATGTAAAAAAAAAAAAGTTGCCCCGGATAGTACTATTGATAGATTTCAGAGCATTGAGTCGTCGTTAGTGATGGATCGGATCACAGCGTGCCGAATCATACCACAACGCCAGAGGAATTGGAGAAGACATCACGAATTTTTAAGTGCGATCGTGTAGAGAGCGAGCATTCGCAACATCATCATCGTCAAGAGTCAGGGTCAAACATATCGCCACAAAAACTTTTATTCTGCCATCTGCCCACCATATACTACCTGTACATGGGCATTAAACTGATGAAGAGAACCACATTATGTCTATCTTCATTCCGTCGTTCATGAAGAGAAAAAGTCTGGTATCCGCCAGAAACTTTACCATGAAAGTGAATCAGAAGCATGATTGGGGGGTAATGAAATGTGCAGGATACGAAAAGAAAGGCTGATGTAGAAGCATATGAGAAGAAAAAAAAGTCAAATCCCTGAATGTTCTTGTCGCTTCTTCACAATGACTGACAGATTTTCCGAGAAACCACTTTACCGAGTGTAGACAAGGATCGAATGATTAGATTAATCAACTCGATATGATAAATGACCCGCCGATAGTAGACCGTGATTGATGAGTGGGTGGCGATGATGATGTCCAGTTTACTTGCTCAAAGTCATATTGGCAAGCGCGTTGTTCATGTCACCTAGGTCAAAGTCAACTGAATTCAGACAGGAATGTTTCAATACATTGGTAATGTCTCGATGACTACCGGTACCGTAGCGGGGTAATGACTAACCATTCAAAGCCGACGAAGCTTGAGGCGTTGCCGTGGCCGAAGGCCTTGGGGTAGAGGAATGACCTGCGTGGTTTCCATGACCTGGATTTTGGTTCATGATACCGGCATTGGCACCAGCGCCATACGCATTGTAAGGGGATGCTAAGTATTGACCATAGATCGCGCCAAGGTTAGGACTAGCTCCAGCAAATGCTGCTTGTGCAGAAGTTGAAGCTGGGTAACCGCCACGATAAGAAGCATTGCTGGATGCATGATTGAAGGCGGGCGACGCGGAGAAAGTCGTAGGTGGGTACCATGCCCCGTAGTTCATAGGGCTGCCTCCGAAGCGGCCATACATTTCCGAGCCCATCGCTTGTGCGTGTGCCCACTGTGGCATCTGATATGCTTGCTGAGAGGCGAGAAGAGGAACTTGGTTCGCAAAAGGATAGTATGCCTCGTCAAGATTGCCTTGCTGCACATTCTGGCCACGACCGCGTCCTGAGCGAAATTAGCATTTTCGATCGAACTGAACTAATGAAAGGAGTCTTACCACGCTGATCGTTTGAGCGGTATGAAGGATTGCCAAAGCCAGGACCGACGGCGAGCGATGCATTTGATGGGTTCGAGTGAAGAATGGCACCGGGGCCAATAGCGGATGGTGGGGGGACTTGCATCATGCCAGCAGGATTGACTACAGAGGCAGGGTTAACTGCAGACATCCAGATGCGAATCTTGTAGTGCTTGAACAAATCGGCAACAAGAGGGTTGAAGTTGACATAGTGCTCGGCATAGTAGAAGAAGGTAATCTTGTGGTGGTCCCTACGCTAGTCAGTTCGTCCGTCAATGTCAACTTGAGGAGAATACTTACGCTTGGAATTCAGCATCGAGGATCTCCATGGGGAAACCATGGTCGGCTGTTTTGGTTACAGCCAGTCGTTTGGCTTTAGCTTCCTGTCCTTCTTTGTCGCGTAGGCTGTAAATTTCGTGTTGCTGCGCAAGGCGTTTGATCATCTTTGGCTTCGCGTCTGGGTCCTGTTGTGCCCCCATGCCGGTGAGTTGGGCGCGATTGGCGCTGTTCGGGACCCCGTTGGCACGGGCCAAAGATCCAAGCATCGGGTTGCTGTTGCCTGTACCGGCGACAGAGTATTGAGAGAACATGACGAGCCACCGGAAATGCTCTTCCAAAGCTTGTGCCTTATACTTCTTAGCATCTTCCAAGCTCACATCCGCGTGGGTAACTTGTCCCAAGTCGACGCCACGATCACCTTCGCACACCACGAGGTCACCGCGACGAATCTCAAGACCAGTATTGTCGTAAGTGTAGAAGACGTCAGCACGTGAACACTTGAAGGCGACGACATAGATTCGACGTCCTGGACGACCAAGAGTAGATGGAACCGTGTACGGATTCGAGGTGATGGACGGAACGTTGGATATGATTGGGTCTGGGTGGGCAGCCGAGATGGATGAAGCATTGAGAGCACGGGACGCCGGGCCGTATCCGCTGAAGTAGGCATTGTGATCGAAGTTGTCGGACGGGACAGGCGACTCGGCAGACTGCAAGGGGGACAGTTCCTCTTCATCCTCCTCTTGCGTATTGTCTAGCGTGGGGAGTTGGAAAGTCGAGGCATGGCTAGTGTAATGGGCGAATGAATGCCGTCGACCAAGCGCATCAGGAGCGAATGCTGGGACATTACCAAGCCAGTCTTGTGCAGCAGATGCACCAACAGGATCGGCCCCAATGTCACGTCCTATGCTTCCTACATGCTCACTGAAGCGGCGAGTCAACGAGGACCTAGCATTTTCGGAAAAGCGATCGTTTTCTTCATGCTCATCCACGGCGTAGTCGCTCGGCACGTTCCTAACACCCTGGGGTGTTCGGCGTGGGTGTTGCGCCACGGGAGATCCCGAAGAAGCTGCACGGTTACGGCGGGCATTCTGTTCGGCAGCCTGCTTGAGAAGAGCTTGGTGCTTCAAATCGCGCTGCTCGCGTTCCCAGTAGTTCATTGGTAGCCGTACTCCTTGGTCGGAGTCGTTGGTCGTTGTGGACTCCATTTCGTAGATGTCGTCTTCACGAAGCTGGCCCAGACCAGCAGTAGACTCGCCGAGGAGGCTAGGCTTGGATGGTCGGTGGCGAAGAGAGGATCGCAGGCGGGGGTTGGCTTGTGCGGGAGGAGCTTCAGTCTCACTCTGGCCTACGCTATAAGATTGTGAGCGGACAGCTTTGCGCACCGAGTTTGTCTGGTTCAGAAGAAAGCCGATAGTTTCCTCGGTTTCGGGGGTGGTGGTTGGCGATGGCAGCGGCCTCTCACCTGTGGAGTAGGCTGAAGTAGGTGAGGGAAGCACCTCCTTGAGGCGCGTGCTTGCGGAATTCGAGGTGAAGCTGGATGTGTTCCACGGGAACGAGGATGTGGTCGGTCGTGTCTGCTGTGGGAGCTCTAGGGAAGGTGTGGTGGGCTGGGAACCTGCAAACGAGACCGATGGTAGTGAGTATTTCCTGTTCGGCTGAATATCTTGAAGCCAGCCAGACGACGGTCTGCGCCCAGCTGGGTACGCTGGGTTTACAGAACGTGCTGGTGGCACGTGATCTCGGTCCTCGTCGCTCGAAGCCAGGACGTCACTGTCCGGGGTCGGGCGACGCATCTGCAGCTTAGATTTGTCGAAGGCGGGGCCGCCAACGGCAAGCCCACCCTTGTAGGAGCTTGCACTCATGGTAATATCTTTCTATCACGAGTATAAAGATGGCGCCACTTCTATCTATGCTATACTCTCCCCGTAGTTCTAGAGTTAAGGCGCAGTCGGTGCAACGAGCTAACCCGTTTAATATTCTTGATATGATGTCAGAGAGGAAGCAAGGCTGCTTTAATTGATGATTGGCTGGCGGCGAGTGAAGGGGAATATATCGGGGTGTCAACCAGGAGTACCCGGGCTAATTGGCTGGGGTAGCCTGCTATTGAATTAGCTCGACAACAGTAGAGATGTAGGTGAGGTAATCTCAAGTGTATGAATGAGCCGATGAGAAAATGAGCCACAGGCTCAACCAACAGGAAATGTTCGAGATTAGGGGAAAAGACTCACAATGATCGCCTTTTGACACTCTATCTGTACACACAAGCTTGTTGTGTAGCGATCCTGGTAATCGATCGAAGGAAGATATATATATCAACGATCGTTGTATCGAGGTAGAAAGATGTCGCAGAGGTCAAAGGACAGTAGAAATACCAACGGCGAGGGCAGAAAAAAGGGGCGAAAAGAATTGAGTGCGGCTACTGAATAAATAGCAGTGGGAGATACGGTAGGAATACCGTGACGGGATGGAGGTGGTATGAACAAATGGTGAATGTGGTGTGTTACGGGGCAGTCCAGGATTCGTCTTCCGAGCCTATGGTTGATTTTGGAAATAGAAGAAGTAGCGGCAGGCGAATTCCGGAATTACTGTTTGCAAAACTCAGCACAGCACTCTCGATGGTGGAAAACTTATAGTGGCGTGTGTCTTAGGGGGTTTTGGTGATGCCAGCAGGTGGATCCACGCATTTTGCTCGCGTGCTTCATTCAATGGAGCAGCACGCAACGACCATCATGCGCTTCTCCTCTTTTTGATCGCACCAGGAATTGAATTCACCAAAGCCACAAGGCCAGGCAGAGTAGCACGGCAATTGTGAATCGCGTGTGCAGATGGGGCAAGCTGCTTACCTGAGTACAGAACAATGATACGTGTCGGCGACAGTGAATGTATAAACTCCAAAGCCTTCTATTCGTGGCCAACAATTATTCTGGAGGGAATTAGTCCATTTGCTACACGACACCAGTTGCTTTGCGCGGGATGCAACGGGTGGAGTGCGAGGTCTGCAAGACGGTCCGCCGCCATCCAAGTAGGAACAAGGAAAATACGTACCGAACCAATCTATATCGCTAGAAAAGCACTCTTGAAGAACAAAAACAATCTTTCCTTTCTTTTGGGGTTCACGCGAAAATAGCTGAGACGAAACATGGGATCAGCATTGGGGAGAGAGGGGAGAGACGGAGCATCTAG
The DNA here is from genome assembly GCA_948474695.1 of Periconia digitata. Lineage (NCBI taxonomy): Eukaryota > Fungi > Ascomycota > Dothideomycetes > Pleosporales > Periconiaceae > Periconia > Periconia digitata. The sequence continues at coordinate 2,405,658 of CAOQHR010000002.1, forward strand.
AGAATAGGTACCTCAGAAAGCAAAATCAAACACTAAACTCTTAATCCGGTCTATCCCTAGTCTTCTAAAGTGCGTGAATGGTGGAAGAAACAGAGGGGTGAATACTAGAGCATCAGTGGTTTCATGGGGATGGATGTACGGGGACGGGCTCGGCAGGAGAGAGCTTCAGCAGTGGACGAGGTGGGGAGCTGAAGGTCACGTTTGTCGGTCAATTCGAGTTCCTGGATGCGCGCTTATGAAGTTGGGCGCATGGTCGCCTGGGAGCCCTGGAGCGATGGAGGGGCACAAGAACAATGGATGTCTGGGAGAAGGCTGGGTGTTTGGCCAGAGAGTCGGAGGGGAGAAGAAAGACCAGGTGGAGTTGGTTGGGATGGGAGTGATCGCAGGTGGAGTGAGCGGGAGGCGCGCAGCAGTAGTGGAGCACACGCAGTTGACGGTAATAGCCTTGTCGCAAGCAAGCAACAGCTGATGGAGGGCGAGATGGATGGATGGACGGATGGGCCAGCAGATGGATTCTGAGTCTGTTGTCGGCCGTCGCAGGCAAGCGAGCAATGTCGGAGGGGAGGGGGAGTGAGGTATGATGTAGGAGGGAAAGGCGCTCGCGACGGCTTTGAGGCGCTGCGGTGGACTGGCCTTCGCGGATCAGGGGGTTTTGTAAAATGCGGAGACGATGAAGCTAGCGAGCTAACCCTGCACGCACGGTTTAGGACTCGGGCGGGGGCCATGAAATGGATGTCAGCAATTGACCCGCCCTCTCCTCCTCCCACCACCACCACCTACCGTCGTCCACCACCACCACACACCACACACCATCACGTCCACCGCAATCAATTTCCATCAATCTAGATCCTGTGCCTTGTACACGCCTGCTTACGCTACCTCCCCTGACCGTGCATGCAGATTATTCCTCGACAGCACGCAGACAGACAGACAGACAGACAGACAGAGCACTGGTGGCTACGCCCCATCCGCTTCCCTTTCTTTCAACGCTTTATTCATCATGCACGCCATCCTGCTTCGCTTCACCCACCCTTCATTACCCCCGCCGCCAGCCAATCGCTGCTTGCCTACCTGACTGCGCTCTCTGCTTGCTCAATAGCCAGCACTAGCATCACTTCTTCATATGATGATGACCTCCCAATGGATGGATCCTTGGGTCGCCAGATGCATCATCTTGCTTTACTATCCAGCCACACTGTTCAGCCGTCCACCATCCATCCATCGTCATCATCATCGTCACCATCATGATCCACAGCTTCTCCCTCTGGGCACATATGCATGCATGCCCTTCCCTCTTCCCCCCGGCTCAGAGCTGAGGGGCCGTTCCTGGAGCTAAGCATGAAGGCGGCTGCACGAGACCATGTTCAAATAGCGGGGTGCATCAATCAATCAAACATTGAGCCATCAACGTCCAGAGCGGACGTCGGACAGAGCAATGTACAGTATTTACCTGGGAACGAGCTTGCTTGCCCTCGTTGACCCCGCATTTCGTCTGCTGTGTGCGTGTTCGTGTGTCCTTGGCTGTGTGTGGCGCAACAGCATGCTCGAGCCAGTCAGCACTCGAGCCGTCCAAAGACACCTCCTGCTCCTCTCCCCCATTTGTGATTCGAAACATGTCGACACATCAATAGATTTTCCGGTACGCACTCATCCTAGACGAACCGCCTTCGGCCCGACGCCACTTCAACACGGGTCGCCCGGGCTTCGGCTGCGGAGGCCAGCCTTGAGCTCCAGCCTTGGCTTTGGATGGGAGCCACGACTGCATCAGTGGCTGCTCGCCATCACCAATTCCTCATAGGGTGATCGGCGACGCCATACTCGTCGCGAGCAAGCGCTCGTATCATCGAGTGTGGGCAAACTAGATGCACATAGCCGCGGTACTGCCAAAGGCAAGCGTGAGACAAGGGCCCACGGTTCAATCGTTCGTGGCTAAAATCCGCCGGCTGGTGGGCCATTCTGCGGCACGATGCGTCTCCAGGGCCATCGCACCTAAAACAGCCAGAGGTAGGAGGGATTTGCCAGCAACGTGCATCGACTGACATTCGGAACATGGTTGCCAAGTCAGAGCACGGTGGTCGAAGCTTTGCTCGCACGCATGCACGGCAAAGGAGAAAACAATGTACATGGACAGGGACATAAAACGGCTTCGTGAGACTCTGCCAAAAACCACTTCCATGGCCTGGCAGGGAACGCACTACACTGCATCAGCAGCAAGCCGAAGAGCAAACCAACGGAGAAGCCTCCTGCTGAGCAGTCGATGGTAATTCTGTAGGAACCCGCCTTAAAAAGTGGCTCAGACTGAGACTCTTGTCTTTGCAATACAGATACGGGCAGGACACGATGATGTTTATATTGAAGTTGTTGAGCGACGAGCCAAGGAAGCAGTAGCTGTCACGATGCGTTGCCGGGTGCGGCGTCTGAATGACGATTGAAGATAGTGGTGGTGATGATGATGATGATGATGATGTAGATTACTCATGTGTTGAATTGACGGTACCATGCCTATGCGGCAATCGAACCAAGTAGTTCGCATCGGAAGATTAAAGTCGAGCGAAAACACTGCGTAGCTAGGCAGCCCTCACGCGCAATCCATTCGATGACATGCATCATCCTGTCTCGCAGGATTGATGTGATGATGCTAAACGCCGTATACATGTCTGTATTGGCATGTATATCTCCTAAATAAACCACATGGTTGAGGCCGCTGTTGCCGTCTCAACCACGGAGTGACGCCATCTCAGCCAATCATGGCCTGTTGTGGCTCGCAATCCCAACTCAGCCTCCCTCTCCCCAACTGGTCGCAGGGCAATCAACACATAAACAACATCTGTTGATATACAGCTGCCTCCAATTCTGCTCCTCCATCTCTGCTTCGCAATAGCTCCACCTCCACGTCACCAAAACTCAAAACCCCAGCCGTTGGCGCAGAAAAAGGTGAGTGTTCTCGATCACTCGATCCGGCCGTGACTCGGTAGTAGCGGAAGCTGCCTGCGCATCATTGCGCTCTGACGTAGTTCACCACCCCATCACACTCCCTCGTGCCTATGACGATTTCAGACCCGCGACCGCCCGCTGACTTTCGCTTTTAAACCCAGAAGCAATCACTCTCTCCCTGCATAGCAAAACCCTCTTTGCTGTGCATACTTTCACATCTGCATCTGCATCCGCATCTCGCGCAGCCCTACGACCCTTCTTCTCGCTATTTCCTCGTGCATAGCCTGACGCTTTGAGACATAGTCCTTTATCACCCATCCTCACCACCACCACAACAACAACGAAAACTATCTCCGCTTTCTCCCTCCACACTCATCATGGTCTCGCAAGCATTGACCCTTGGTCTTCGTGGCTGGCAGGTACGTCGGTTTCCGATTCAATCTTTCCCTGCGTTCAGCATGTCGTCTCTTGGCTAACGCACGCATTGCAGTTCCTCTGCTCATTAATCATTCTGGCCTTGGTAGGCAACATGATTGCGACCGCATGGTCCGGCAACTCCGCAATGGTCAACTATGATATGTTCGTAGCCGTCTTCGGCATGTTGTCGCTGCTGTACCTTCTCCCGACCGCCTTTCTCTCGAGTTACAGCGTCCCAATCGTCAACATCGCCCTGGATGCCTTGAACGTCTTGTTCTGGTTTTGCGCTGCTGTTGCCACTGCAGCCTACTTGGGTGTGCACAGCTGCAACGATAGAGTAAGTCAACTTCGTTCTGCGCCCTTTATCTTTCCTGGGCCACCTTTCTGATGCTAGTAGGCTTATACCACCACCAACCACATCACCAACGGCTCGCCCAACACCGAAAAGCGATGCCGCGAAGCACAAGCCTCGACAGCTTTCTTCTGGTTCGGCTGGGCTGCCTGGGTCGCTACCCTTGCCTTCTCCGTTATGGCTGGTCGCGGCAATGCCAACTTGCGTGGTGGCATTCGTCGTGGCGGTCCTGCCATGAGTCAGGTCTAGAAACCTTGGTTCGGTTCCGTCAACTCGTGGGAAAGTACAGCCTCTTGGAATACTCGCCACGATCACGGTATCGAGGGATGAAACGGCTTGATGCAGGGGCTATACCCTTGTGCATTCGGAATTTAAACCATGTTTACGTATTATTCGGGTGATGATATGCTGGGTCAGGACACATGGAGGCACAATGGGAATCGGGACATTTTGGGAATACCAGGACACGGTTTGGTAACGATTATGGCGTTCACGTCTGATGCTTTGATAGCAATGTAGCAATAATTATCATCTTCTCGACGGCAATTCGCCGTGTACACATGGATACTTTGTTTTGGTACTAGCCTACCGTACATCCAGGGTCGGGTGGGGTAAGCGAGTGGATGGGTGTGATGATCATCATACATAGATCAGGGCGTACGGCGTCAGCATGCCCAGGCAAGGCAGCACTTTACCCCATCATCCACCGTCGACTACTCACCCATTTGAACTATACCTCACCTTTGAATCTCGATCTTCATTGTTTCCGTACATCCACCATCTGCATCCATACATACATGTATGTACATATATGTGCATGCTGGCTCACCTGATACCACAATGGAGGGCAAGCACTTCCGCTTCACACGTCCTTATCCACCGATGGATAAAGACCGTCCCGGCGAATTAGGATGGCAATTCACCAAACAGAACCTATCTCTCAAACACGCAACACCTCCGACTCAAGTGTCCAACACTACACCCATCACACAGCAACCACGACCCATCACGACCCCCATCAATCTTAACAACAGCAAACTCCTCTCCCTCCCGCAGGAACTCCGCCTAATAATCTACCACTACGTCCTCACGGACCCTTCCAACCCCAACCAAACCGTGGAAATCTCCCGCCAGCCCCTCTCCCCAGTCAAATCCTCCCTCCGCTTCCCGAACCCAGCAATCCAATTCACCATTTCCCCGCCGCGCAACTCCCCCATCAACACGGCGCTCCTCCGCGTCAACTCCGCAATCTACAATGAAGCGCTCCCGGTCCTGTATCACTCGATCCGCTTCGCAGTCGTCGACTTGCAAGGCATCTTCCCTTTATTCCTCAACTCGCTGCCGGACGCGAACCGCGCGCTGATGCGCTACGCGAAACTGCGGATCCCGGCGTCGCTGTACGACGTCGACATGTTTCCCGACCCGCCCGTCGCGACGCTGCTGTTCCACTGGGCGTTAACGTGTGCGCAGGTTGCCAAAGTCGAGGGGTTGTGGGATGTCGAGGTTGAAGGGTTGAGGGGGATTTTCGAGGGCGGCGGGAGGTTGGAGCGCGGGTTGTTGGGGCCGCTGGCGCGGATGAAGGTGAAGAAGGTTTTTTGTGGTGGGGAGGCCGTGGATGCCGAGAGGAGGTTGGAGGCTGTGGGGGATAGGCTCAAGTTGCAGGATGCCGAGAGGAGGTTGGTGAGGGGGGAGGATGGCGATGAGAAAGAGGATGTGGTGGAGGGCGGTGCTGAGGAAGGGAAACAGATCGCGATGCCTTCATCTTCTACTTCTGATGAGTCGACGCCTCCTGCAGACAACACCGACTCATCGCTCTCATCAAACCCACCTGCCACCACTATCGTCACAAACGTCATCACAAGCAACAACAACAACCACCAACCCCGCATCTACGAAGACGACCCTCCCCCCTACACCAGCCCAACAGACTGGGACATCACCTCCCTAGACTGGGACGTCACCAGCTTCTATTCCCCGACGTCGCCGTCCCCTTCGTCCCCTCTCTTTCCCGCATCACCAACATCCACGGATATGTCCGAAGGAATCATGGTGAGCAGCCCCGTCTCGTTTGATGCGTTTAGCAGTGATGGGGAGATGATGTGGGATGAGTTGAATAGTAGCGGTGGTGGCAGTGGTGACGCAGAAAGGGGGGAAGGAGAAGAGAGACATGGGGTGTAAGTAATTAGTTTTTTGTCGGAAAAAAAGGGCAGCGTTGATGGTATTGGAGGTGGTGTTTGGGTGTATGTTTAGGAGTTTGCGATTTTGGCTTCCCTTCTTCTTTGTCTCCACGACGAGTTTGGATTGGGAGACTTGGAATCTAAACGAGGGGGCGAGCGGGGTTTCTTGTGTGGGGTTTTGCTGTGTGGTTAATGGACTGATTCGATATACCTTCCGTCTGGGATAGGACGAATGTTCAGAGGCTCTTCTTTTATATTTACTGGTAACATATATAGAATTAGCTATATGTACCTTCAGAATCAGACGCCTCCTCACGAGATTCGAGAAACATTGCTTCGAGAGCCATGTATGTTCTTCCAGAAAACAACCACACGAGCAACAGAGCCAACTGCAAGATGTGTATAATAAGAGTGTCATCGTGGAAAGAAGAAGAAGAAAAAAAAGGCAAGATCTTTTTTTGGTTTCGTATGTATCAACCCATTCCCCCAGTCCCCCCATCGATCCCATATCTGGTAAACGCCATTTCAATGCTATAAATGTATGATGTCCATAGCATCATTCATCATGTAGTCATCACCGCCCCCCATGTAACTGTAACTAGTAAAGAAAGATCGTTTGAGCCTGCAAAAGCTCATAACCATGGAGAAAACATGCATGAATTCGTTTCCTCGACCTCGTAGCCCCCACATCCTGCAAGCAAAGACAGTGCTCACTGCAACAACGGATCGCGGAAGTGCTTCTGGAAGTTGTGACGTCTCTCGTTGCCGGCTTGGTACTTGGTCCTCGCACGCTGCTCGCGTTTCTGCTCGCGCTTTTCGACGGCACGGATCTCGGCCTTCTTCGCGTCGCTCACGCCTACCATACCCATGCCACCGTTGGCTCGGGTCATCAGTTGGCGACCACGACCATTGTCGTTGTGTGGGCGATCGGCGTCCTCGTCCTCGGAATCGGCATCGGAATCGGACGATCCGGCAGTAATGGTACGGCGGTTTTGCGCTTCCATACGCTCGGCGACACCTGGGTAGTTGCGGAGATTCTGGCGGTAGTATTTCTGTAAAGAGCGGTGACCTGCAACTCGTCCCGAAGGTAGGTGGAGCTCGTATTCGTCGTGATATACTGCAACAGGAGTGGCGTGCGCGTGCGAGTGGAAGCCGTCTGCGTTGCGGTGTGGGCGCGGATCACCGTGAGCGTGGTGCCTAGACTTGTGCAGCGACTTGTGGCGGTGTGAGCGATCGATGGGGATTGCAGTGATCTCATCTGTCGGTACGCTCGAGACAGTGCTGTCTGTTTCCCAGCCTTCGTCCTCCTCTGCGCCACCATCCTCAGTTGTTGTGACTGTTCTACGAGCGGCCCCCAACTTGACGCCTCCACCTGCAGTCGATGTTGACTCATCCGAGTTCTCTGCTTCTTCCTGCATAGCATCAAATTCGGCAGCGTCAGGATAGGAACTCCGGAAGTCGTAGAAATCACCAATTTCGACAAGTTCCTCATCCGTTTCGTAAGCGATAGTGCAGTGGCCAAGATCACGCATATGGGTTTGAATGCCAGAGGCAGAGTGCAGCATCTTCTGACACTTCAGACACTGGAAACCTTCGTGGACCTTGCTGTGGAGATACTTGAACAGGCCTTCAGAGTCGACAAGGAAGTCCTTTTCGGGAAGGAACAAGCCGTGGAAGCGGGTCATGTGGTGGATGTTCAGGTTGAAGTTGGGCGACCGGTAATTGCAGAAAAGGCAGTCCAAAAGCGGATCGGTCGAAGGTTTTGTGGATGCTTGCGAGCTGGTGTCGTCTTCGGATTTCTCGGACTGAGAGTTGTTTGGCCGTGTGGGCCGGCGCGAAGTGGTACCTTCGGTGTCCAGTTTCGTATTTTTGATGCCGTCCACGACATCAGAAAAGTCCTTCTCGGTCGTGGCTTCCGATTCGGCCATGGACTCGCCCAGGGAAAACGCCGAACTCATGACTGAGCCGGACACAGATGCAGCATCGTCGCCATGGCTCCTACCAGACTTGGCCATGTTGATTTTGTGTTTTTGACTGTTCAGATGGTTGTTGTAGGCATTCTCGCTGTAGTAGGTTTTTGAGCATGCCGGGCAAGACTTCTCAAATGATGCTTTGGCGGCGGTGGCGGCGGCAGTGGCCTTGTTAGCGAGCACCTTCTCGGTGAAGACTTCGGAAGACAGCGGTGGCAATGAGGCGACACGGCGTTTGAGATTGTAGCGACTGCAGAATGTCTTGGTCAGTACAGTACATGGCATGGGCGCGCAAAGGACTGGACTCGAGGACTCACTGCCAGTCGGTTTGCATGTGGGCACGCTGCAGTTCGCCCGAGCGGAAAGCGACCTGGCAGGTGTTGCATGTGAAGGGGTGGGTAGACTGCACTGCGCCTTGGGAAGCCATTTTTGCTGTGTGGGCGAGCGGGTAGGTGATTGTGGGAGGGAGAATGTGTGTGGGTTGGGAGATTTATTATAACTAGGTAGATATGTAGATGACTAAGTGGGGTGAGAGAGGCCGACACTGGGCAGAAGATGTAGATGGAATGTTGGCGCAGAAGGGACACCGGCAAAAGTTTGTTTCAGGGCCTCGTATAATGGATTGAGGTTCTGTGACTACATGGGCACCTTATCATCCATATTACCTCTCAATGATGCTGGGCGCATTTTGACTCGGTTTTTCTGCTGCCCCTCCTCCACCGGCGGCGAATATTCTTTAGTAGCCGAACTCAGACTAGCTCCATCAGTGACATATGCCAAGGCTAGTGGACCCTGAACCCGGTACACCAGATTGCTTACAGCACCCCAGTAAATAAACATCCATAGCTTACAACGTCCATCCATCCATCCATCCACCCATCCGAGCATCATTCATGCAACCCGTTCGATGATGCCCCCGTCGGAAAGGGCTGGCCCTCATGACGACCAAAATGACAGCGGCAATGGCAATAAACGCGAGGAAGTCCAGTCTCCCCATCGCCTCCTCGAATGCGCCCAAGTCATCAGGCACCATCAATTCCTGCGATTGGTCCGCCATTTCCTTGTACAGATCCTACATGGGTGCACCGAAACCTACTGCACAACTCCCACCTGTCTTTCATCCAGCAAGCGCCAGACTTCGAGACCTTTCCGAGCCCCTACCCAGCTCACTGCTCGTGCCTTGGCCTACTACCTCGCCAGCCAGGACAACCCTCACCGTGCCTTGTGCCCGCATCCTTTGAACTCGGATCCAGACGATATGGTGCTTGACGATGGGTCTGAAGGTATACTCACGTGGCGGGCACATCAACAGATATCCTCTCCCCTTAAAGCTACTTGGTCCCAAGTCGATGCTCATCATCTCGATGAACGCGTATTACGCTTGAGAGACGATATTTACCAGCGTCGTCAGTACAAAAAAGACTACAAGTCTCTCGGTCAGAACATATATGATACCATCGCCGTCATCTCCTCCTACTCCAAGCACATGCCCAGCCCTCGCACTCTCTTCGATATCATACGCTCACCTGAAGTTATCCCTCCATCTCCACTTGATGGCTCGTTAGAAACGTCACACGCCCCAAAGAAAGATCGGGGCACCCCTCCGGCTAATGCCCCTTCGCGCCAATCTTCGCAATATGCGTCTTCAATACCTACTCGAGAAGACCGACCTATCGAGTCCTCGCGCTCTTCCTCAGAACGTTCATCTCGACTACATGTATTTTCGCATCTGACTTGCAGCCTTCTCACCAAGATGAAAGAAGAGAACTATGACCACCGAGATGATCATGAGGCAGATTCCCCTTCTACATATATCGTGGACTTTGAATCGCATCGTCGTCATCGCCCTGTCAGACCTTTCGTTAACAGATCACTGTTTTTTACTCTCAGCGATCCTGAAAGCTTGCTCAAATCTTTCCGAGATGGTAGTAGTTCAGACTACCACGACTCTCCGCTTCCTCATCTCGATGCTTACCTTCTCTCAAACGCTTTCAGTGATTGGGATCGGCGAAACGGAGCTCTCATCTTTGACAGTCTATATATAGCGTTGGACGCTCTGTTTCGCCCCCCGCCAGAGATAGACACCCAAAAGAGCCCACGTCTTAGACCTGCTAGTAAAATGGCAAATCCAGACCGGGCTGACAGTATTGTGTCATCCGCATCGTCCAGATACCTGTCAAATGAAGAAGCTGCACACATTGTCATGATATGCATACATGCTCTGACTGCCCTTGTATACAAAGGTTGGCCCGCAACTTGGGCAGAAGTGCGTGTCTTTCGAGGCTGGGGAGTTGTCATACCAGGCTCTTCGCCAGAGACAGATCACACCGAGAGCTTCAACCGCCCATGGCTCCGAATTGTGGACGAACTGGAATATGAGCCTGCTATTCGTTTAGCCAACCGTCTACTCAGTGGCATTGGAATTCGGATGTGCTTTGAGCATATTCTTACAAGTCTAGATCATCACGAAGACCCCGATACCAGCGCTGGACCAAGTCTGCGCGTGGATGGTCTGTTAGAGATCCTGGTGAAACATCTTATTGTTGTTGAGCGCGTAGCACTCGCTAAAAAAGCAAGGCTGAAGGTAGACGCACCCCCAGAAGAAGATCCAGGGTGGACGGTCACTTCAACATGGATGGAATGGTTGAGAACGATCATCGTGAAGAAATTTGATGGCAACGCTGAGGTCAACAAGTGGGGGAGTACTGGAGCAGCTTTGCTTGTTCTTGAAAAATTATGTGCGTACCGTACTATGAATTTGCTAAGAGCACCAAGCTGACAATCATAGATGCCGAATCAAGCGCCCTTAATCTGCGCAAGAACATGTTTCATATACCATACCTCAATAAACGAATGAATGCTGCCGAAGTGCCAAACAAGTTTCTGAGCTGGGAGGACCAGCCAAACACGCTCCATCTTCTGCGGCTTCCGTTCTTGTTCAAAGATAACTACATTGTTGCATATTTCCGAACCATAAACTTTACTATAATGTCCAACCAGTTTCTACAAGCAACGCGGTCCACGGAGTTGCGAAACCGCTTTGATTCCTTCATAAGCGCTGCACGGATGCAACAAGTCGATGAATTGCTGCAGGTCACTGCGGACGAAGTCTTGCAATTAAAAGTCACTCGCGAAAACCAGTTGGAGCAGACCCTGGATCAGCTTTGGGGCCAGGAAAAACGTATGCTGCTCAAACCTCTCAAAGTGCGGCTCGGCACATCGGAAGGTGAATACGGCCTTGATCAAGGTGGTGTAACATATGAATTCTTCCGCCTCGTCCTCAAGGAGGCCTTCCAGCCCCAGACCGGTGAGTTTAATTCTCTCCACTTCTGGAGCTGCTGCTGATAGTGTTCCAGGAATGTTCCTAGTTGATGACCAAACCGGCATGATATGGTTTCATCCAGCGACGTTTGAACCGACGTGGAAATATCAAATGCTCGGTGTAATTTTCTCTCTTGCTGTATACAATGGCATCACTCTTCCTGTTACGTTTCCACTCGCATTGTATACGAGTCTTCTTCAGCCAGATCTTTCCCGCATGAATATTGACGACTGTGCCACGGATTTCATTCGTGATGGTTGGCCTACCCTCGCAAAATCATTCGACGACATGTTAGCCTTTGATGGCGATGTATCAGAAACATACATGCGGGATTACACATTCAGCTATGAAGCGTACGGACGACACGTTGACATCGACATGCAAACTGCATGCTCGGTCGAACCGACCGCGTCGAACACGCCACTCGTCACCAACGCCAACCGGCACCAGTTCGTCAAAGACTATATAACCTGGCTCACCAGAACCTCCATTAAACCACAACTCGACGCATTTCGCGAAGGCTTCCGGACTTGTCTGCATCCGGCTTCCCTCCGCCTTTTCAACCCCGAATCCCTTCGCTCCCTCGTCGAAGGCAATCCTGTCATTTCCGTCCAGCTTCTGCGAAAACACACGCGTTACGAAGGTTACTCGGACACCGACCCTATCATGCTGGACTTCTGGTCCGTCGTTGAGACATATAGCCAAAAAGAACTCCGACATCTTTTGGAATTCGTCACCTCCAGCGAACGCGTGCCCATTACGGGTTATGAGAGCATGAATTTCACCATTGCGCACGCCGGCGGGGATACAGAGCTCCTGCCGACCAGCAGTACTTGTTTCCGGAAACTTTCGTTGCCGGCGTATAGCGGTCGGGAGCGGATGAGGGAGAAATTGCGGATTGCATTGGCGCATTCGGAGGGGTTTGGTGTTGTTTAATTGAATCGGGCACCTTTTTTTCTCTTCATTCATTGTTCTTGGGACGTGGCTTTTTCTGTTGTCTCCGGAGGGGGGGCAGAGGTTGTATTCTACTCTTTCTTCTATAGGGTTGTTGATGCAAGATCCTGGGAAGAAAAAGCTGTCTATAGGCTGGGGAATGGCGTACATATTTCTACTTGTGCATATACACATTGTGGTATTAGTCCCTCTTGCGATCCTGCTTGGAGGGAAAGAACAAAAAGTATAGACGGTCGACTGCCAGAACAAAAGCTCTATTCGTGAGAAAAGACTTGGTCGCGCATACTCGTGGTAGAGCTCGTTCTCTCGCCCAACATGATATTGAAGATTTTCGCTATGTGTCATGCAGACACTCAGAATTGAATGATGCTTCGTCCAAGGCAACCACTCACGAACTCCCATCTATCCATCCACCCATCATGATCCTGTTCCTGTTCCCCGTTCATTTCCCTCTTCTTCTTTTCCCTCTTTTCCATCCCAGTTCTTCCCTCGACCCTTTTCAGTTCATGCTCAAACAACATCTATAGAACGTAGACTAAGTTTTTTTTTTAGCGATACAGCATCTGGGATTTTGAATGTCAACAGAAAAATTTGTACCTGAACAAAGTGTGATAGATAGATGTACCATGACACACAGAGAGAGAGAGAGAGAGTTAAGAAAAAACCAACAAAACCAACACTGATTTTAATAGCCAAATAAAGAGCGTGTGCTTCGTAAGGGATATCTAATTACTCGCTTTTCTGTGCCTGTTTCACATCTAATCATTTGCATCTAGATTTTAGCTGTCGGGGCGCAACATTGTGTCCTTTGCATGCAAGCTTTGAACGTGGTATATAAACGGTTCAACAACCAGATTTTGATGCTCGCAAAACGCTTGCTTGATTTCTTGCCTGCTTGCTGGCTGCCCGGTCGATCTATTCTTCAATTTCTGCTCGCGGCGCTACTGTATCAACGTTCCGAGCCTAAAAAAAGAAAAATATATAAGACAAGGCATTTTTTCAAGGTGACAAGAAAGAGGTGCAAGTGGAAACATCAAAGCCCAGAAGACAATAGAACAAGAAAAAGAAAGAGAAGGAAATTGGGGGTATAAAGTTTTGCCGGACAAAAAAAAAACAAGAAGAAACGATAGCAAAAGAGTAAAAACGCAAATGGATGAGACAAGGAGCAAAAGCCTGTGAGAACAGATCGGTACAGCTCATGACCAACAGTCCCACCTCTTCTTTTACTCGTCTGTCTTCCAAATCAAGACTCAGGTTCCTCAGCGCCTCAGAGTTGAAGGCACAGGAGAGGGTCAGACGCAAAGATACCAAGGATGAAAGAAATGACCTATACGCCCAGAGCAAGGCGCGCGCAAGTATCTGCATTACCACGCCCCAGAACCGTTCCACTCCTCACCCCGGTCGTAAAACCTGTTGGAGGCTGAGAAAGGAGGTCAGCACAAAAGAAATAGTTTCAATGAAGTGCTAGACAAGGCATTCAGGTCAAAGCGGCAATGAAACCGTCTTTGCTCAACCCACTATCATAATTGCTGTTGCTATTGCCGTTGCCGTTCCCCTCCGCCGGTCCATTTTGAAGTTGTTGTTCGGCCAGCGCAGCAGTAGCTTGCGCCGCGGCAGCTTCACTGGCAGCGGCCATGGCAGCTTTGAGATCGTGGTCAACAGAGGAATGGTTGGATGCGGATCCCCCATTGCCCGCGCTGCTGGCAGGTCTGGTATCGGTACCTTCGCGCTCCCCTACAGCAGCCTCAGCAAGATGTTGGAGACCTGCCATATTAGGTTGGTTCGCAGAATTGTTTTGGTCCAGCATCATGTTCGTTGGAGTTGAGGCTTTCTTTTGATGCAAAAGGTCGCGCAAGGCAATATCCCAACCAAGATTATCGACGCTGCTATGGACGATTTGCCCATTTGCCAGAGCATCACTCATTTCTTTGATGCTGGCGTGAGCCTCAACCTGAGTCTCCACTCGCTCAGATATATCTGTCAAAGTGGTCGCCACCAGATTGGCGAAGATGTGATGCAGTGGTGTGACTGAACCGTGAATCAGGTTGCTCAACAGATACTTCACCATTGACAGTGTCTCGGATGGAGATGCATGCTCCGAATTCCGGGTGACATAGATGCGTAGATACTGGTATGCAAGATAGGGAGGTGCGTTGACGGTCAATGGACTTATTTCTAACGACTCTCGATATCTGTTGAGCTGGCCGTCGAGATAAACAGTAGCAGGGAGAGTTGCCGATAGAGCTGCAAAGAAATTTGGTGAGGAAGGGTCCATTTGCGGTACTTTGGACGCTTGTGTAATGAAAGTAATCTGGCCTAGTATATCCGCAGCACGGGCAAGATGGTAGCCCACTTCTCCAAGAGCTTTCAAATCATCTAGGGTCACGGATCCAGAATGCAGAGGAAAGAGTGCACTTTTTTCCCTGCTTGCAGCGTAGAATCGATCCAGAATGAACGCTACCCAAAAAGTCCGTCGGGCTGCTTCGTAGATGTCGTGATCCTGGCTGCGCAACAGCGAAAGCACCTTGGCATCGTTTAGTCCGGATTCATTGATGCATCCAACCAACCGTCCAAGGAGCTCGGCAGTGCTCCCCACGGTGCTTGGCCCAGGTCTGTCGGATGCAATTATCAGGAATATCAACGACTGGCAATACGCGAGGTTGTTGTAAAACTGTCGCGAGCTGTCTGCGTCATGTAGAAGCTGTTTTGCTGATTCAATGAGCTCGTAGCAGAGTTGCGGACTGGGCTCGACGTTCGCCAATTCTCTCGGAGAAAACGGGCGTACAGAGCATTCCAAGGATTTGAAGAAAGCCTCCCTCAGTTTGGAAGGGCTGTTGAATAGACGATTCAAATGATTTGAATTTGGTGGTAACAAAGGCAAGGCCGGGTGAATGTATTCGTAATAACTGTTTCAGCGTTAATTGTGTCCTCGGTGTGGGGTAGAAAAATGCATTGGGGGAGGGTGGGGGATTCCTTGACTGATGGTACACTTACGCTTTGATGGCGGTTTCGTTCGCTCCTGTGATTAACTCGCCTGCCATTGTCATCTCCGTAAAAGAGCCGCGCCTGTTGTGCACGTCCATTCCGTTGGAGGCAGATTCTTCGCCAGTCAGTGGATAGACATTGGTGTCATGGGTGGAAAATATACCACGATCGTGGCCAGACCACGGACGGTTGATACTATCTCCATAATTTTCCGACATGGAGTGGGTGCGCTTCCTCTGCATCTGCGGAGGTTGCACATCTCCCACCATTTGGTCGCCAACACCACCAAGATCGTAGGCTGTCGTAGTCGGGCCACTTCCCATTTGGTTCTCGAGCGTGAAGACTCGTTCAGCTAGCTCTTTAATATATCCTTTGCTGGGTCCTCGTTTCATAGGCTGTCTACTAAACTGACACCTTACGCCAGTTCTTTTGCAGCTCGAGCAGGCTTCCGGGCCATTCTCAGTGGTAGCATCACACCTGATCTATGTCTTGTCAGCCAATACGCGATTTTGCTTGTGAACGCGCGCGCGCCTACCTTTTTCCGCCGGCACTCGTCGCAGGCGCGGGAAACTTTGGAACGTTTTCTACTCGCGCTGTCGTCGCCATACGCATTGGGATCTTCCAGACCCATCACTGACTGGGCGGACTGTGCCATGTGCTGGGGAGAATGTGTCGGACGCGGGGGCGTTTGGAAATGGTGATGCGCGGCGCTCAACGCGTTCATCTGGTGGGCTTGCGAAGTCTGCTGGTGCTGCATCAGATCGGCAGATTGCAATTGTTGTATATTTTCGCGCATTTGAATGTCTGGATCGGTATGTATGTGCTGTTGCTGTTGGTGCTGCTGCTGCGTCTGCGAGGTTGATCCGTTTTGGTTTACGTAGATACCGGAGCCTCCGCCGATGGAGACGTCGGCGTCGCTGTAGGAGGCGGTGGATGTCATGATGGTGGGACGGGGGTCGCGTAGGCGACAGGAATCGGTTGGAGGCTATGCGATGTTTCGTTTCGGAGCGGATCGCGGGGGATGGATTTGCAAGAGGGAGCGGGTGGGTGTCGTGAGAGAGTTGAGTTGAAGGGCCGAGGGTTTGATTTGCTGAGCTTTACGGGTTTTGTACTAGCGCGCTTCTCTCGAGAAGAGCAGACAGGTTGAAAAAGCATCGTGGACTGGAGGAAGAGAGATTGTGTAGGAATTGCAAGAGCATGAAGCCATCTATGGATTTGATTGACCCAGGCATCCACCCAAGCGTTGGTAACTGAAGTCGCTGTTCGGACAAACTTGAGCCTCCGAAGCCTGTCTCCCCAGCCAGCCCCTACAGTTCCTACTACACTACTGCTACGTACGTACGTACGCACCCACGCCAGGACGTGTTCCGTACTAAGCACTCGTCATACACGTGTGTTTGGGAACAAGATATTAATACCCTTCGACGGCGCTGGGAAGGACGGATGCACTCTGCCATCTATTCGGCGACAATTTATCCACGCTGCCGCTTGGTTCCAGCGTGTGTGCATGTGTGCGTGCAGAATCCAAGACGGCCATTTCATCAAAGCCCAAGCGCAGACGGCGGCGCAGATGGACTCGCTCCGTAATAAATGAGCAGCCAATATCCAGGTACATAGTACATACATGTCGATGGACGCCTCATTGATTCGAGCTGTGTATGATTATATATGCATAGTTTACCGCGGCAGGTATGGGACATGTTCTCTGGGTGTGTTGGGCAGGGCATTTGGTAATAGACGAGAAGCCAATGATGTCGGTATGATTCATGACTGTGCACTCGGGTATGTACCTACATGTACATGGAGTGAAGAGACGACACATGATAGCCAGCCGGTCGCCAGCGTATGGAAACATGCCAAACCAAAACACCGAGGCAAGACATATGCGCAACATGCAATCGCCCGATTGGCAGCTAGCGGCTGTGAGAGAGGAGGGAGAGGGAGAGAGGGAGCAGCGGTGAGCTGGTGCACACACATGGACACACACACCACACACACAAATGCAGTACGTAAGCACGCAACCAGGCAAAAGGCATCCCACTACTACTCTGCCGGCGCTGGGGGGGGGGGGCGTTTCGCTGGACTCGTACTGTCATGTATTCTATTCCATCTACCGGCGAAGACCGTCATGCACGCCCGTACCCACGCACGCACACACGCACACTCTGGCAGGGCTGCTCCTTGCGGCATAGTCGCCATTGCTACGACGCGGGTCGTCACATTTAGCGGGCCTTCGCCGCGCCGCACTCTCCCTCCTCCTTCACTCTTCCACCACCTCCCAGGAAACAAAACACCAAATCTGCCGTTTTGGCCTCTCCACCTCCGCTCAGTTCGCACGCGTTACGGCCAGCACCTCACTGAGGTCCTGTGCTCGGTCTCTTCCTCCCTCTCCCCCTCTCCCCTCGCCCTCTTGGTCCTTTCCTCTACTCTACTTCTCTTTCTCACCACCCACCATTTCACCCCACACTCCACTCTCCACTCCGGCGTTCAAGGTCTTCGTCCTCCCCCGTCATCTGGTCCCGGCCTCTGGTTCTCTCTGCAAGACAAAATAGATACCCCACGGCGTTTACTATACGACTCCCTCTTGTTTCCTCTTTGGTTTCCTTTGCTTTCTTCTCCGTGACGCTCATACGTTACTTTTGCTTCTTTTCGCCCTCTTAGCCTCGCGCTACTGCTCTCAACGCTCGGCTGTCACTAGCCACTGCAACGACCGTCTCTGGCCGCACCTCCGGAATGCCTTTGATCGATGGCGAGAAATTCGCATGCTCATCTTGCATCAAAGGTCACCGTGTAAGCGGTTGCACTCACAACGGTACGCTGCTAGCCCACACAGCACAAAGAAACCCGCAATTACGTCTGAGACTGACAGCCCACTTCCAGATCGCGAATTGCACCACATCAATCCAAAAGGCCGTCCTGTCAAGCAATGCGAGCACTGTCGCGGTGCCCGCAAATCAAAATCGCACCATGCGAAATGCGATTGCGGTGACAAGAAGGACAAGGACAAGGTGAAGGACAAGGCCGACCCCAACGCCTGCTGCTGCCACTCGGGCGCAAAGTGCATTTGCGGCGGCAAGAAGGAGTCCGTCGATCTGCGCTTGGACACCAGCAAGCAGACTCTCCACGACATGCGGGCGCGACCCAAGGTGGTGTCAACACACTCGGAAAACAACTTGACTGTATTTGCCAACGGTCACCACCGACCTTGCCACCGAAACAACATCTCGGCCCACGTTTCGGGCGCCCCGTACAAGATCCCTCGTCCGCATACCCTTCACGGTCACTCTGCATTCACCTCTTTCACCCAGGGAAATGCGTACCCTCAGGTGGACGCAGCCGCTCCACGCTCAATGGATACGCTGTCGCTTTCCAACAACGACTTTTACCAGATGTTCGGGTCTACATCCCAAGCCGAAGCGCTGCCGATTTCGCCTCTTTCGGGCAGTCTGGATACCAGCTGTTTCCAAGATCTGTTGCTTACCGGTCGAAGCTCGACATTTGGCACAGGAACCCAATCCCCAGCTGAGAGTAATCTGGGAGAAGCAAATGGCGGCTCACAATGGCCCTTGACAAGCAATCCTACGTCATTGAACGCTCGGAACTTTGGTTACGGCAGTCTCTCAACTTCGCCTTCGCAAGATTGCCTTCCAATCCTGGGCGATGACTGGCCGATACCTTCGGCAGGTTTGGCCGATCATACGTCTTGGACTGCAGGTGACCTTCCTCTTGACTCGAGCAAGCTGGGTGAAGATTTGCTACAGCCAATCTCCCATAGTGGCGAGTCGAAACAGAGTGCACCCGGGCTCTCGGTCACTTCCTCTTCTCCGTCGGAAGTGGGAGAGCCGACTTTCCTCGGCGAATTCGATCCCAGGGCCACTACTACGACCGAGACTTTGTTCTGGGAAGATAGCCCTGCCTTCCGACCGCCGCCTGCCAATGCAAACGACAGCCGATTGCCAACCTCCATTCCCCCGCGCTCTACCCCAGAGACACATAGCCTCCCTGACTACTCGAAAACTTTCAACCCTGTTGCAGCTGCTATGACGAGTGGCGATACAAACCTGTACAGCGAGACACAGTCAATTGCCATGCCAAACAATGCGGATGACGCTCTCGCCGCCAATGATTGGTTGTTGAATACGGCGGACGAGTTTGCTAATTATGCGGCCACATTCGACCCTTCGACATTCTCAGAATGGCTGTAGTTATTCGAGGTGCTACTCTCCATGTGGTGCACATCTAATTTTACGAGGCCATGATTCATGATGACCGGTGCGTTTCTATTCACATGCTAAAACCAGGATTGGTTTTGGTAACAGCGATCCGCTCCGACGGGCGGATCTTCCGACCTCGGTCGACCTGTATATATCACAATTTGGCTCTCGGATAGCTCTCTCTGTGGGATGACTATCTTTGAGCTCTTGTTTCATAGCTATTTAGGGGGACTGGTTCATGGTGGGCGGTACAGCACACAGTCGCATTTACAAATTCAGGCGATGTCACTTTTGTTTTTTGAAAATCGCTTGCTCCCTCACTCGCCATCTCAAAAGCTCATCTTCTATAGACCATGTTGATTCAGGCGTTGGATCGTCGCTGTTGTTGTTGCTGTTGTTAATGGGTGTCGGATAGAATACAAGACAAGCATGATTCATCTATGACGTATCTTCCGCCGTATCTAACAAGTCGGTGGATGACATAGAAGAAAGCTGGGCTGCTGCTGATGCTGACTGTATGCGATGTGACCCTGGGGGGAACGAACGAACATCTGTGGTTCAGGTGACGTCGCTAACCCATCCGTCGGCTGGTTGGTTGGGATGGATGGATGGAGCGACGGGGTGGTTGGCGCTGCAGGCGAAAGGAAAAAAACCCCCCCCCAGCCAGCCCGCCCCGGGCTGACGGACGCACACACAGGTTTCCCTTGACCCGCTCGCCCTGCGTTGCCCTGCCTGCCTGTCTGTCCTCCCTCCTCTTGCTGCTTGCTGCTTGCTGCTGTTTCGCTTCAGCACATGCAGCAGAGATTTCTTTCTTGCTTGCTTTTCTGGATTCCCCGACGCCCGCCTCTTCGCGTCTAGTGTGTGATGTATATATGTATGGGCACAGGGACATAGTTGTGCTGCTGCGTTGAAGTCCGTCTCTTTTCCACGAGGATTCGAGAGGAGATGTTTAGATTTCAATAATGGTGGCCTACTTGATTGTGCTCAAATAGGGTATACAGCGAAACCCAAACACCACATCGAGTCCCCTTTAGAGAGAGAGTGTATGTGCCCAGCACTCTTTCACCTATCCATCCCACGTTTACGTATCAAACAAACTTGATTCAATACACAAACCTCCAGTTCTTTACTCCGACCTTGCCTTGCTTTGCTTTGCTTACTTACACAAACCCCAATCCACTAATGCAAGGCCCGCTACAGGATCAAGTAAGTAAGGTAAGTAAGTAAGTAAGAGAGGGAAGGGAGGGCCGGGGGGAACAAGCAAATGCAAACCCCCTCCCAACCACGAGCAAAACTCTCTTTGCTTTTCACGGCGGCGGCGGTAAAGAAGCGACAAGGGGCACAGCCTCCCTCGCCCGTAACTTTACCTTCAGCTCTCAGCCTATTCGAACCTAACCTGACCTAACTTTCCTCTCCTCCGCTCCTAAAACCCCGCCGTCTCATGTCAAAACCACGCAACGTCAAAAAGCCCGCGTCATGTAAAGAAAAGAAGAAAAAAGAAGAAAAAAGCCAAAGCTAGTCCAATCAAGGCAGCTCGTGCTTCCCCCCCATGTTTTGTCTTTTTTGTTCCTGGAAGTGTAGTGTTTCCCGTTCGAGTCTAGCTAACGTGCGAAAGGAACGGGTTTCTTTTGGGGCAAGGCGGAGGAGGGTTTCGTGCAGCGTGCCAATGGCGAAAATGTCTCATGTACATGTGTATGTGTATGTATGCGATGGCTTGACATATGTTTTTTATTCCCGTCTTCTTTACCACACGCCCGCGTTTTTTCTCCTGTTTTGAGGGTTTGGAACCCTTGGAATGGGTTTTCCTTGAGAGCGTATCGCGCGTAATGTGGGATGGATTGATTCAGTGTTGCAGCGTCGTATACGACAACGAACATAGTTGTTGGATTGGAGTATACAGCGACACACGCGGAACGGATTCCGCATACAATAGGCGTGTCCTATAACCTACCCCATCACCATTCCCACTCTTTGCTTGAAACAACACGCCGAATCTCGACGAAAGTCGCCATCTTCACACGTGTATATATACGCCAATTCAATACTGCATCCTCAGTGAAGCTCCACAACCCCGTTCCCTATCCAACGGGGGAGGGGGCTTCCAGGATCTAACCAAGTAGCGGCTCATCCCGCACTGAAGCGAGGCGAGCGAGCAAGCCTGCGTACGAATACAATACAAAACAATACAACAAGTCGGCACGGCCAACGAGGCAGTGCAACAACCATCCTAACTGCTTCAGTACACAACCTAGTCTGGCGCGATAGGCAGGTGAGCAAGCACAGCATTCACTCTCTCGAGCCAACGAACAAAGGATCGAAGGAAGGAGGCTGGTATATCATGTACCTATCTGCGCGTCTGCGGCGTCTCTGCACGTGAAGCGGGGGATCGGGGAAGAGGGGAGGGGGAGCATGGGTGTGTGACTTGATGGTTGGGTGGGTGTGATTGACATACTATTTCATTGGATACGTCTGTGTGTGTAAATCGGATCTCAAGGTCTGGGGCTGGAGATGGAAGATTTCTCGATAAGAGAGGGATGATGGATGTTAGTGAGATTTCGTTGATGTGGCCTACGAGAGGCTGTAATAGACTTCTGGTACTGCTACTACATTTGCGGCCCATTTTCTGTTCATACAGGGGCCCAGGGGGGGATTAGTAGCGATAGGTAACCATCCATGTTGCTTGAACCGAACGAGCTATCAAAACAAATAAACAAACAAGCTGATGATCTGTTAGAATAGAGCACGGCAAACATGCAGATTGCAGGGTGATCATTGTTCAACGATTATCCTTGCCTAGAGAATCGATGGATTTGTGTAAGATTACTTTTCTTAAGCTACATAAAGTGCAAACTTTATCATCGATATTTGCTTTCCATTTCCCCATGTCGCATGAAGAACAAATAAGGCCGAAATAGAGCAGATAGGTATTTCCCCGTATGCGCAAACGACCTCCTTCGCAAAACATAGAGATGGAATGAAACATGGGAACACATGTTCTCTATGCTAATATTGTGTTGCCCTTTCCCTTTTTTCCGCGCTGTGCCAACACGGTTGCATGATCGAATGCACAGTATTTCTTTACACTGATCCTGTCCGTCCTCGAGTCCTCTTCTTCTCGTAACTCCGGACATTATTTTCGTCTGTTAGTGTATTGGTAAGAAGTTAACAATGCTTCAGTATCAAATATTTGACGACAAATAAGTGACAGAGATCAGGAGCAGTCTCGCACTGAAATGCCACAATTGAGAAATGTGATTGTGAGCGTTGAAAAAAATGTTATTTTGGCCTTTGCGATCGACGACTTGAACTTGTTGTTCATCCATGGCCTGGTGCAATCCGCGCCCAAGCAGTTTCGACATCTTCCAATAACGTAAGGAAACTGGGGTCTTCCAAATATTGGAGCAGAACGCAATTGAGGTTAGTTTTACGGTCTTCGTCAGGTTGAGATGCATATGTTGCGAGAGATGTCGCGTGGTTCGTACTGTTGTCACTGGAGTCACGGGGCTTGTGATAGTACTGCTCAGCATGGTCAGAGGAAAGAGGGGTAGAAAGGCGATTTGGAGGGTCAATTGAGCGTTGTCGCCCGCTAGTCGCGCTTGGAGGGCGGTTGAAGATGACACTAGAACCTGAAGACGGCGGTCGAATGTTGTCAGAGCCTGTAAACAGTAGACCATCTTGTTCAGTCATAGTCGAGGGACCTGTGCGTGGTCGTTTAGTCTTTGTTCGATCATCAGCTCGCTTATTATCTGGGAACTTCGTTGATGAAGTACGAGTGGGTTCTCCCATTATATGCCTGCTGAGTGAAGGAGAGCTACTGAGTATGGTAGGCTTAGGTAATGGAGGAAGAGCAGTGGCGAAAGTGGTTTGTGATCTCGGAATCGGTGGTGGGGCCATGGTCGCAGTTGATGCCCGACTGCTAGGCCGTGAGTTATCACTTCCATGAGACTTTGGCGCTGACTCCGGACGTTGAAAGGGTAGTTCACGTCGCGGTGGAAGCCCGTTCACTTGATTGAGAAGTATGGCCGGACTGTCTGGACGTGATACAAAAGTATCATGGTGGCTAGTACTGGAAGAAGTGAAAGCATTTCCATCGACTGAGATGGAGGATGCAGCGAAGCTGGTCTTCGGAGGAGAAGAAGGTCGCACAATGGGCGCCACTGATTGAGCGGATATGGGACGCGATTCCAACAGTGGAGATGGATGGGGAAGCCGAGAGAGCGAAGCTGTAGTGGATGGTCGTTTCGAAATCTCAGTAAGTTTGGAAGGCGGGCATGATACGCGTTCGGTCCGAGGAGGGTCTTTGGAAGGCACTTGCTCGATTTGAAGGCCAAGCTCAAGTAGATGATTGAGGACTTGGTCGTAGTCACTGGGGGAGGCAAACTTGAATTGAAGACGGCGGATCTTGAAAACGCAGTCAGTAAACTCATCCCGACTCAACAGCCAGGGTCAGCGGCACCTTTCCCTCAACTGGCAACTCATATCGCAATGCAATCGATGGGTATTTGGCTTTGGCAGATGCTGGAAGCTGCTCAGCGCGTACTTCCGCGCCGGAATTTCTGAGAGAAATCCACAATCTTTTCCCTTGATCAATCAGGTTCTGCAAAGGGATATCATACTGTGTGAATTAGTCATGGCCGCCCGCCAGATAGAAAGACGGCAAGACACCCAGCATCTTACTAGAATTTGTGAACGACAGTACACTCGCAGGACTTCAGAGGAGAAGCTTCCCAGGCCTTGTGTTTCGAGCACGAACCGAATGTCATCTTTCACATATTCCCATTCGAAGATCTGGGGTGCCTTGGGGGCGAGGTCTGCTGTACGAGCAATCCAGATCAAGTCAATGATGAGCATTTTGATATATTGATTACAGCTAGGCGCTTCCCTGAGGCGTGACAATAGCGAGAAACCTGGAGGGCGGTAACAAGGGAGGGAAAGAATGGAGCAAGCAATGGGTCCTCCGTGCACTTGAAGTTCGAGCAAGATGAGAGTAATCTGTCACGTGAATATATGGTCCGTGCGCCGGGGCCGTTAGCGCGAATGGAACGGGAGTTTGGAGCATCGCATTCTGATGTTCATCACAACCGCGACTGAAGCGCGCCGCGCCATCCATCGACCGAACGCATCTCCAGGCCAGCGATTGCCCCACTAATACCACTGCGCACTGTGGATGCCTCGCCCGGATCGCATCAATTCCAAGGGACAGTGCCGATTGTAGCCAGTATGGCGCCCAAGGATAAACCACCGCGCGAAGCGTCCATCGAACGCTCAACGGAATACGAAGAATTCTTGGATGAACTCGAGAAATACCACGAGTCCCGGGGGTTTGTCTTCCGTTTGCTTTTCGCGTTGCTTGCGCATTACCATTCGCGCGTTATTTGCTACAGTGCTAACGATGGCCATGTAGTACCATTCTGGACCGCGAACCTAAGATCGGAAGCCGACACATCGACTTATTGCGCCTCTACAAACGTGTTAACGACGAAGGAGGATACGACAAGGTCTCAGATACCAAAGGCAACAAGCTTGCCTGGAGGAGACTGGCTGGCGAATTTCTCCCTGGAAGCCCTAATCTGACTACTCAGGCCTTCCTCGTCAAGACCGCATATTACAAGAACCTTGCGTATGTTCCGGGTTGCCTCTTCACGTTATGCAAGTTTATCTAACATGATCTATCTAGTGCTTACGAGATTGTGAACGTCCACAAGCGCGAGCCCCCGCCCAAGGAAATTCTCGAAGACGTATCAGCAAAAGGAGGTGATTTGTTGACCCGGACGGTCGAAAACTACATGCGACCCACCAGCAGAGAGACCGAAAGGCTGAGGAATGGTGAATACGACACGGACGAATCGGATGAAGAGGGCGAGAAAAAGACACCACACGACGACAAAATGGATCTGGACGATGCTGGAAGCCTCAGCCGTTCTACACGATGTATGATACACGTTCTCACATGGTCGATATATGCTGATATTCTTTTCTAGCACTCCGTCATGCCCCACCACAGCGCGTCCTGTTCCAACCCGAGGTGAACTCGAGACGGGAAACTCGACAGTCGACCGGCAATATGAACTCGCCACAGCCCAATGGAACATATAGCGCAAGTGGTGCAGCCGCAGCCATAGCGAATTACGAACCCCGCACAGCTGTACCTTCAACTATGAAGCCCGTCACTACTCCATCGAACAATCCAGATCATTTCAACATGTTGCGTAAGAAGAACATAGCTTTGAGAAGGAAACGGCCCGTTCCAATGAAGGGAATGATGCTTCCAGGAACCGGGTTTCCTGGACCCAACATCTACATTCGCGCGTTACATGCACTGCGGTCAAAGGAGCCCGAAGAAGAGGCATATGCTCTACATCACCTTGTCAAGATCTCCCACGAGCGTGGTGACAAGTACCGTTTTGATCAATTCCCGGGCCTTGCTGAAGCACTCATCGAAAAAATCATACAAGTGGCCTCATTGTTCTACGACGTCACGTGGGAAGTTGCGTATGCGGAGGAGGATATCGCTCGACCCTTTGCTCTCAACGGTCTCAGCAGCACTCCAGATCTATTGCGCCGTATACGAGCACTCCAAAAACTTGACGTTAGAGACGACCTTTTGCCGGAAAACGAAGCCAAGAACCTCAATATGGTCAACGAAGCTGCGCTTATCTTCCGAAACATGGTCATGCTTCAAGAGAATGCAATGTATGCTTCAGCCATAGCTGCAGTGAAAGATCTCATCGTAATAGCGTTGAATCTGCCCAACCATCCTAGCGTAGTAGAGCTCCAGCAATATGCTCTCGAAATTGGAGAGCAGTTGACGAAGTTCTGGTCTCTTGACGCTCAGAATCCTCTTTATCAGTCGATACTCTCACAGGTCGATTCGGATGACAGGGGCAAAATCATCACCTCTTTACGAGCGCTCGGTCGTATTGCAATGAATCTTGAAGTGCCAAACAGATTATCGGGGGTACCCAAAAAGACTCTACAGTCATTGTATGAGTGGCTGCTAGTTGAAGATGAAGAATTGCGCCTCGCATGTCTCGATTTCCTTTACCTGTACACGGGCTTCACTGACAACGTCGAGCGTCTCACCAAAGAAATAGACATCGAAAGCCTCGTCAATCAGATTGTTCGACTTCTGCAATTCGGCTCTCAAACTTACGAGGAACGTCGGAATAATCCCAAGGTCTCGAAATCCATATCGCATACAAGCGAAGCGCCGAGACTGTCTTCTGCTATCCTTGAACAACTAGTAATGCTGGAAGAGCCAGAGCGAAGTTCGCAATGGCTAAGGACATGTTTCGAGGAAGACCCAGCCGGAGAGATCACCCAAATAGACCTATGGCAAGCATACAATGCTGCGTTCAAAGGAAAGCTGGCGTCCACTATGGACATCAAACCGCTCATGGCAGCAAAAGACTTCATCACGAATGTGTCTACAACTTTCAGCAATGCTTCTGCACAGGTTCTCACTGGCAGCAATGGACAAGCCAAGTATACCATTCGCGGTATCAGATCGCGATCAGTTCCCGTCGATCCTTCGACGAGAAAGCAGTACATGCGGTGCTGTTGGCAGCCTACTAGTCTACTCAACGGCTACTCTGATGTAAGACATTCAATTACGCAAGAGTGCGGCGAATATGCCTCTGGCGCTAAAGCGATGTGGGAGCATGTTGTGGGAGTGCATCTGAAAATTCCACGTGATGAGTCGGGCAGATGGTTGCTCGAGCAAAAACCAGACATCGATATGGAAAACGGTAGCGCGACGAACTCTGCGAAGCCCACAAAGTACTTCTGCCACTGGGGTGGATGCGCACGATTCAATCCTTCAGGCACCGATTCAGCTTTCGAAGCCGGTCAGCATGTGAAGACTCATCTTCCTGACACGAGCCTTCTACATGCTATACATGCAAAGCACAACCGAACACCCTCAATGTCCACGTCATTCGGCGCGGCTCACCAAGCAAGGACTGAACCTCAGACGCCTCAATTCGGTCAACCGGTCGGACTGGGCAGCTTGGGTATGAGCACCCGTCATCAGGATTATGACGAACGCAACGGTTCGCAGTCCACTTCTCTAGTACCACCGCAACAGTCGATTACCAACTTTCGCTACTATAACACCGCGGTCGATGAAACAAACCACAACGATGCTGCAGGTCTTCCACTCGCCTCTGTTCTTGTTCTACGCAATCTTGCCCGCCAATTAGGGAAACTTCCACCTCCTCCTACAACCCACGAAATCACTGAGTCACTTACATCTAAACGAAAGTTTAGCGAATCGAATTCTGAACATCAACGTAGTACAGGCGCGAAGAAACCACGACTCAGCGATGCGGCCAAGGAGACAGAAGAGGACGCCGAGAGTGAGGAGCAGGAAAGGCAGGAAGCAGCAAAATTAGGATGGGTGCCACGAGTATTTGGACCCGTAAAGGATCAGCTTGGCTTCGTAATGTCACACAACCTGACCTTGAGGAATTACATGGGCGCACTTTTCAAAGCCGTGTATGAAGGCGGTGCATGATTTACAGCTGTACTGTAGGACTCCTGTCGTTTGCGATGGCGTTTCCGGTGGTTGGTAATGGGTTAAAGAGCGGTATATTGTTTTATGGTATGTATTGTTTACATGTCAGGTTAGTAGATGTATGCTAGTGTAACATCGATGGTCAAAAGTGCATTGGATGGTTCCAATATGCTTGCTCGATGACCAATCCTCGATACTTTTTAGGCAAATTTGCTTGCATTGTGCGAAGTGAAGATGACATGTTCCATGAGATTGATATGCTGCCCTTTTCGGCTGACTAATACCCTCACTCTCAGACTACAGTCGCTGCAGATGAGTGCCCCGCTAAAAAAAAAAGTTGCACCCCGCCAAATATACTCACTATAGCCAAACAAACAATGAGCGTCCCAACACTTCAGACTGCGCCCGTCCTGTCGACGCCCGATACACATATCTTCGAAGATCCCACACCTCCCATAGATCTTACGAGCATTCCTCGCCTCTCTGATGAGCAAGTTGCGCTCACATATGAAATCGAACGTACAGTGAGGGAAATCAAAGATGGACGATGGCAGAGGATCGCGCTTCAGTTCCCAGACCAGATGCTGGTTGATGCCCCAAGGGTATTCGATCAGCTGTCGAGGGGTCTCAAAGACGCGTACAAACTGAAGAAAAGAACATCCCCGATAGATGATGCTAGTGAACAGAACGCAGAGGATGTTGCTTCCCAATTGAATCGCACCACTCTGAGTGAGAACGGGGATAGCCTGGAGGAGGAAGGGGAAAGGCTGTTCATACTAGCGGACACCTCGTACGGAGCCTGCTGTGTTGACGAAGTGGCTGCGGAACACGTTGATGCGGATGTGGTGGTGCATTATGGGAGGTCCTGTCTTTCTCCGCCTTCCAGATTACCAGTCGTATATGTATTTACCGAGAGACCTCTGGATATGGAACCTCTTCTCTCGACATTCCAAGAGACATATCCGGATAAAGATCAGAAGATGATTCTTGTGGCCGATATACCGTACGGGCATCACATACCGAAGCTCCATCAACACTTGCGCGACTGCGGATATGCCAACATCTATCCAACGAGTATTGTTCACAACCCGTCATCCCTTTTACCAAACAGAACTGTGCCTGCGGAGGTGGGAGACTCCCAAGATGCACTACGAGAGTATCACCTCTTTCATATTTCCGATCCACCACCCTCGCTGCTCCTCACGCTGTCCTCGCGCGTAGCTAGCATACAGATATATCCTACAGACACAGCCAAACCTACCGCAACACTTGCTTCAACAACGCTCGCCCTTCGTCGCCGATACGCGCTCCTCACTTCTCTATCCACCACGTCGGTGTATGGAATCTTGATCAACACTCTATCTGTAAAGAACTATATGCACATCCTCTCGCACGTCCAAAAGCAGATTGCGGCCGCGGGCAAAAAGTACTACACTTTCGTAGTTGGCAAGGTGAATGCAGCCAAAGTGGCCAATTTCAGCGAAGTGGGTGGCTGGGTGGTGATTGGCTGCTGGGAGAGCAGTCTGATTGAAAGTAAAGATTTCTGGAGGCCCATCATCACGCCGTTTGAGCTGCAGATAGCTTTGCAAGGAGACGAAGAGAGGGTATGGACTGGCGAATGGACGGGGGATTTCCAGACAGTGCTCGAAGGGAAGAATGCTTCAGGATCTACGACAAACGGCACAGTTGATGCTGATGGGGGTGAAGAGGGTGCTGAAGCTGATGCAGATGCAGATGGAAGTGGCGATTATGATTCCGAAGAAGAATCTGCACCTCCAGAATTCGACCTCCGAACAGGTCGCTATGTCTCGCATTCTCGACCCATGCGTCCCAAGACTTCATCAAACGCCGTCACAGGAGGAAGCAAGGCGAAGGCGTCCAGTACGGCACTCACGAAACGAGCAAATGGGGACGTTGCCCAGATAGGCGGTGTAGCAAGCCCAGGAGCCGAGTTCTTACGCGAGAAGAGAACATGGCAGGGCTTGGGTAGTGACTTCAAGGAAGATGAGGAGGGTAGCAACGGCAATGCAGCGAAGATGGAGGAGGGCAGGACAGGAATCGCAAGAGGGTATATCGTTGCTGGAGAAGGAAATAAGCATTGATGTACTCGGTGTACCGTCTTCAGAAACGATCAGCAATGACATATAAAGATCATCAAAGGGACACTGCAAATCTTTGGATTTGAACGATCAATTCCTCGTTGATATGCGCGCGTACCATGTTATCCTCTTACCGCCTGTGGATGCACGTGTTGACATATGAGATGAAATGCTGAGCAGAGAAAGATGGGTTATCCATCACGGCATGACTCTCTTCCATTCTACCTTGAATACACCTATGACTCGCGTTCTGTATTAGACAGGCCTGGGCAGTACAGCGAAGAGGGGCGACTGTACTGATGATGTGATGGATTTATGAGTTTTCAACTTCTGTCATGGCAAGCTTGGTCAAGCGCCATTCATCAGCTGCGCTCGTGAATGTTGACCATATGGGGAACCCCCACAAGGAATGGAATGATGATGGCATTTCACTAAGCATTAGCCAACCCCCAATGGCTGTGAATCTCGCAAACGTGTGGAGATCAAGGAAACAAAAAAGAGCATGCAAACCGTTCAAGGCCGCGTCAGCAGTTTGTTGAGCGCGCCAAACTAATTTTGATGCTACTTTTTTTCTTTCTTTTTCTCTCTGTGATGTGCATGGCCCCCGGCAGCGCCCGGATGCCGGTAACAGTGGGGTGCATATTCGATGGAGACGCCATGGTGTGGCGCGTATTCGTATACAAAGTCGGGGACCACCATGTTGCGTAGTGACTACGGGCGTCGGGGACGGTCGCGGAGGATGCGGTGGAGCTGTTTCCATTGCGCGAACTCGATAGTGCTGCTTCACAGTACAGGACAGTGAAGTGTAGAAGACCGAGTCCGAGCGAGGTAGCTAACGGGTAGCTGATTACATGAGGCCAGCATCGACGCCTCCCAAGTCCGTAGTGCCCACTGCCCAGCAACGAAACAAGATGGATGCCGCGCGCACCCAATCAAAGGGAGAGAAAGTGTTCCGCAGCAACAGCCGGCGAGCGTCAGCAGCATTGAAGCGTGAAGGAACCAAGCCACGCACTTGTCACAACTGGCTGGGATGTGCGAGCGAGTTCAATGTTGGCAGAGGCTGGTGTGAGGCGGCACACGACACCTGACAGACTTGAAGAGGACGATTGTTCTATTTTGGCCGCGCTGCAGGTACTCGCACGCTATACCGACCCCTGCGGAGCCCATGAAGTCACTGATGGCTTTTAGCTTTTCGGGGCGTGCCATCATTCCAAACACAGCCGCACCTCTTCCGTTCATCCCGGTCGCTGACTGAAACCCCTTGTCCCTCTCATTTAATAATGCTGCCCTCTCCGCATCCTCGCTGTGGCTGCCTGCTATATCCACTTCTTATTCCCCGTTTCCAGTAAATCGTCCCCTTGCTCTTCTTATTCTTCCCTCTCTTTTGAATACCTTCTTTGGAATTTGCCCTCTATCTCCTTGCATACACGTCTACGCATTGTTATTCTTGTTGGGGGCTACTACCGGAACTTCACATCATGAAGTACCAACTTCTAACGGCTTCGGCCCTCACATGCTTAGCCACTTGTACGTTCGACATGGATGGGGGCCCCTTGACATCTTACTCACTTCTCGCAACAGCTTCCTCAGTCGGCCGCAGAGAACTCGAGGCCAATGCCGCATACGACGCGCTAGATGTCCTGCGACGCGCAACTCCTCAGGCTCCTAACGGATACGCGCCAGCCCAGGTCGACTGCCCTTCTAACAAGCCTACCCTGCGCGTGGCATCCAACCGCGCATCCAATGAAGAATCAGAATGGCTGAGGAGTCGAAGACCGAAGACCGTGCAGCCCATGAAGGAATTCTTGGGTCGCTCAAATATCAATGGCTTCGATGCCGCTGCCTACATTGAAAAACACAAAGACAATGCTACCGCGCTTCCCAACATTGGCATTGCCTTCTCCGGTGGTGGCTACCGTGCTATGCTGAATGGTGCTGGCGCCGTTGCTGCCTTTGATAGCCGCACCCCAGACTCCACATCCAATGGCAAGCTGGGTGGCTTGTTACAGTCCGCAACCTACATCGCTGGCTTGTCGGGCGGTGGATGGCTGCTGGGAAGCATCTACATGAACAACTTCACTTCCATCCAAAACATTATTGACCAAAACGATGACGGTGACGTTTGGCAATTGGACAGATCTATTTTCACAGGTGAGGACGAACTGGTCCAAGTTCACATATCTATATCCTAACACATGACAGGACCCAGGGAAGGCGGTATTCAAATTCTCAACCAGGCCGATTACTGGAGAAATTTGGTCGACTCGGTCGATAGCAAGGAAGATGCACCCGGTATTTTCAATGCCTCCATCACCGATTACTGGGCGAGGGCTTTGAGTTTCCAGTTCGTCAACGCCACCGAGGGTGGCCCATCTTACACTTGGTCATCTATCCAGGACGACAACGATTTCAAGAACGCCGACGCTCCCTTTCCTATACTTGTGGCTCTTGAGCGTGCTCCCGGAGAAGTTCTCCTTTCCACTTCGGCGACGAATATCGAATTCAACCCCTACGAGATGGGTAGTTACGATCCTACGTTGAACGCGTTTGCTCCTCTCAAGTACATCGGGACCAACTTCAGCCAAGGCAGTGTTCCTGATGGGCAAGGCTGCGTTCGCGGTTTCGACAATGGCGGCTTCGTCATGGGCACGAGCTCTTCGCTGTTCAACAACATCATCCTCAGCCTCCCCACCGGCGAAACTATCCCCGACTTCCTCATGAATGCAATCAGAGGCGTCCTGGGATCCATTGGAGATAACAACGATGACATTGCCGACTACTCGCCCAACCCGTTCTTTGGCTTCAACAACGATACAAACCCCAGCGCGCAAACCTCGCGCTTGACCCTCGTCGACGGTGGAGAGGATCTCCAAAACATCCCCTTGATCCCGCTCATCCAGCCGCACCGCAACGTCGACGTCATCTTCGCCATCGATTCCTCCGCCGATACCGTTGACCCTGCCGGTCCCAACTGGCCCAATGGCACCTCCCTCGTAGCATCGTACCAACGCACAACCAACACTACCATGCAAAACAACACTGCCTTCCCTCACATTCCAGACACCAACACGATGGTTAACCTAGGCTTCAACAACCGCCCCACCTTCTTCGGCTGCGAGGTCGGCAACCTCACCGGATCCGGCGCAGGTCCCCTTCTGGTCTACATCCCCAACGCCCCTTACGTCTTCGAATCCAACACCTCCACCTTCACCAAACTCTCCTACACCAACAACGAGCGCAACGCCATGATCCAGAACGGCTACGACGTTGCCACCATGGCCAACTCGACGCTCCCCGGTCACGAGGATTGGTCTACGTGCGTTGGATGCGCTGTTCTTTCGCGATCTTTTGCTCGCAACGGCGAAAACGTTCCGGATGCGTGCACGCAGTGCTTCACAAAGTACTGCTGGAACGGCACTCTTGCTTCCAACAACCCTTCCGCCGCGTACAGCCCTGACATGAAGCTGGCCGCTATCGATACCCAGAGTGCTGCTGTTGGAAGATTCACCCCGAGTTTCGGAGCCGTGGCTGCGGTTGCCGTCGCTGGATTCATGGTCATGATGTAAAAAAGGAAATGTCGTCGTTATATATTTAAAAAAAAGTAAATGGGAGAGGGGGGAGGGGGGAGAACGAAAAATTGAACGAGAGATTTCCACGACAAGGGCTGGGATCTCGACATTACAAACATTGCTTCTGGTCCTTTTCATCAAAAGGCATTTCCCTCCCCCTTTTTTTTTCTTCCACGGGAGCTTTTTTGAGTGTGTACTTTTAGGATACCCCGACCTTTCATTTTCTTTTTGGGCTTTTACATGTTTGTTTTCTTCTTCTCATGATAGACGGATAACTGGATCAGTCAGGTTTTTATGGGCGGCCACACGAGCCAGCAGGTATGGAGTATATCCTTTTTGGGGGGTTTCGGGTTCATGACATATCTGCTGCACATATGCATGTATATATATATAAATTAAACTATTTATCCTAGAACAGAGAAATTGTTAGTCTAACGAAATCATTTATCATCGTTGTCTTTCCATGCCATTTTTTACTTGTACCATGTGTTGCTATCTGTCCATGTGTTCAGTAAATTCATGCTTAACCCTAGGGATTGATCCTCAGCATCTTACTCTTTATTCTGCCCGGGGAATTTCTTTTTCTTCATGTTCGAGTTCACGGATGGAAAGACAATTATTGTTTAGAATTCACAGCCTCAGAGAACCTGGATGGACTTGAATGGATTGGACAAATTACTACAACTTGCTTCCATTTCCATGTTCGCTTTCGCTGAGTTGAATCAATTTTGTGTAAAGCGAGGTTATGAAGTCTATTTGACTTGACTTGAACTCAACCTTGACGAGCAACTTTGATCATCTTCAAATCCACCTCTTTACTTACCTACCGTTTTCTTACCGTCTACTTTATACTATCTCCTCTCCAATGGTCCGCTCACTTGAAAAAAGCCTTCCACTTTTCTCTCTCCTCGTTGTTTAATTCCTGCTAGAACACCTCCTTCCTTCTCCCTCTAAAACACCATAGCCCCACCATCAACAACCAAATCCGTGCCATTCATATATTTGCCCGCCTCACTGCACAGCAGCACCAACGGCCCCGTCAACTCCCACGGCACACCCATCCTCCCCATCGGATTCCGCTCACTCCAGATCTTCCTCGCGCGCTCCAACCCCTCGCCCTCATTGAGAATCGTATCCATGTAACCCGGACTAATCGCATTGACTCTAATCCCGCACGCGCTCCACTCAGCGGCAAGACTCTTGGTCAAGCTCAGCAGCGCCGCTTTGCTGGAATTATACGCAGCCTGGGGTTGCGGGAAATTGGTGGCATGCGCGGAGATGGAGGCAGTGAAGACGATGGCGCCGGGGGTGCGCTGGTCGCGGAAGTGGCGGGCGAGGGCTTGCGCGCAGAGGAACGAGCCCGTGAGGTTGATGTCGTGGGTGCGGCGCCATTCGTCTGCGGGCATGTCCATGGCGTGCGTGCAGCCTACGACGCCTGCGAAGCAGCAGAGCGTGCTGATGGGGCCCAGAACTTGGATTGTGCTGGAGAGGGCTGAGGCGATGGACGACTCGGAGCGCACGTCGACGGGGGAGGTGATTATGCGTGCGTGTGGGAAGGATTTGTGGAGCGCGGTTATTGCTGTGAGGGATTGGTCTGGGTTGAGGTCCCAGAGGGCGAGGCCCGTTGCGCCGTGTTCTAGAGGAGGGTGGTTAGGTTGGTTTGGATGTGGTGGGATGGGATGGGGACGAACCTAGGAGTGCGCGAGCGGCTTCTAGGGCGAGTGTTCCTGCTCCGCCTGTGACTGTTGGGAGTTGTTAGCATATACATGTATACACTAGAGTAGATACTGAAATCCACAACTGCTTCTTTCATAGTCGGAAAACCCTCCAATCTCCGCCAAAGACTGGTCGAAAAATACCTCGACATGAAAGTCAGCA
This sequence comes from Periconia digitata, assembly GCA_948474695.1. Classification (NCBI taxonomy): domain Eukaryota; kingdom Fungi; phylum Ascomycota; class Dothideomycetes; order Pleosporales; family Periconiaceae; genus Periconia; species Periconia digitata. The sequence continues at coordinate 2,441,044 of CAOQHR010000002.1, forward strand.
ATAGAAATGCACATACTAACAACATTCCCCTGAACTTTGAATCGATGCTCCGCTCTCTGCGCATTCGTCAGTCCTTCAGGAGGCGTCCTCGGTGCCGTCAATGGGTTCGACGCCGTCGAGAGCGTCATTTCTGGGATCTGGCGTGCAGTGAGAGACGCTCTCTCATCCCCTCCTCCTCCGTTGGTAGCCGCTGCTGCTGTGGCGTCCGTCATGGTTTGAATGTGTTTCTTTTATTTGACTCGATGGGGTTTCGGACTGTCTAATCCAGTTTATGAATCAGAGCTCTAGTGTCGCTGTCTTTCAAAGAGAGCGCGGCCGAGGTATTCAACAGATAAGGTAACGAGCTAGGTAGAGGGAAATGGAGAAACGGTATGATCCCATCGTGGAGGAGAGAGATTGAGTGGAGTCGGAGCCATTGTTACATATATATACATCGTATCGGGAATGGCTGACGTGCTCCGTTCGTTCGATCTTTTCGTGGAGAGAGCTGTTATGCTTCTTGCCCCGCCCCCGCCCTCCATCGGTCTGGGTGACCCTTCGCCGAATGGAAGTTACGTCATCTAGGGGCTCGTCGAAATCATGGGGAGATGATCACGATGTACGCTGAGTGGTGAGAAGTATGCACTCTACAATTAACACGCTGTCTCAAACTATGCGGTCTCTGCAACGGTAATACGAATGGTGATGAGGTGAGAATAATACATTTCTACAAGGTTCTAAAAAATGGTTGCTTGTAATACAGAATCTACGAAGCCACAGAAGCTTTCCAAGATAAGTTTGTACATCGAGAAATAAAACGAAGAAGCAACGAAGCAGAATAATTAGGTCTGTGTGCTGGCGGTGGGAGGAGCTTGTTGAGATGATTTCCCACCTCTGGCGCCACCACGGCCCCCTCCTCTGTGCTTGCCTCTCCCCCTTTTCGCATCATCGTTTTTGAGATGTGCACCGGAAGATTTGTCCTTTTCTGCAGGTGCCGTAGGAAGAGCTTCACGGGCGGCTTTCCCTTGTATAGCACCTTCTGCATCACTCTGCTTCTTATCATTGGCCTTGGGCTTGGACTTTCCGCCTCGCCCTTTGCTTCTGCCACGAGAAGCCTTAACAGCTCTCTCGTCGGCTCGTTTCCTCTGCTCTTCCTCTTGGATGACTCGTTTACTTTCCTGGTCCCACCACTCTTGAAACTCTTGTTCTTGTTGAATCTCTTGTAGGCTTCGTTTCGCAGCCGCATCTCGGATGGAAACCTTCTCAGCTTGCTGTAGCGACAAGATCTCCTCCATGCTAAGGTGTTGGCTAGGGGATGTTGGCGAATGAGATGGAAGAGGGATGTGGCGGACAGAATGAGGTGTAGGGATTGGCGTGGTCGAGACAGACATGCCACGTTCTGATTGAGGTCGGGTTTGAGATGGGGAGCCTTGCTCGGATACGGACCGTTGTGCTCGAGGGGAGTTGTCTTGCTTGTCTTTCTTGTTGGAAGCAGCTTTTTTATTTGCGATTGTTTGCCGCATAGTTAGTTGAGTGGTACTGGGGGTTCGCGATGGCGAGGGGTCTGCTTCTATAGCAGGACTGGCACTTGCTCTACGATGAGAGGTTGCTTGCCATGGGGAAACAGCAGGGGGTGCAGGTTGCGGTTTAACCGCAGGATGTCCTAGCAGTTGAGCTTGTTGCTGACGCTTTCGTTCCTTCTGAGATGGCTTCGCGTGGAAGGAGCCCGCAATCTTCTCGTCCTTTTCTTGTTGAGACAACCCCAGTGACAGATTTGATGGCTTATCGCTCGGAGTTTGCGCCATGATGTCTTTCAAACCTAGCTTCGCGTTTGCCAGGGGTGACGCACCCCAAGGTCGTCCTGGTTCCCTTTCAATCTCAGGTTTCAACGATAATGGACTAGGGGAGGGGAGAGCGGCGGCCTTCATGGCACTGAGCCCGTGCGGTGAAACGCTGCTTTTCCTTCTCATATCGGTCCATTCTTGTTCTGGGGAGCCTAAAAGATGAGAAACATCCTGGCTCGAAGACGTCGATCTTTCTGTGAATTGCGGTTGGCGAATTTTCGTCTTCGATTCACTGTCGAATTCATCGTCCATCTCGAACATCAGATCCGTGACTGATGCTTTGCCCTTCAGGGAAGGAGTCACAGCTGGACTGTCAGCTTCCACCTTTCCTTCTCTCGAAGCTCGTCTACGAGTGCGTTGTCTCAGCGGAGAGGTGGACAGTTCTTCTAAACTTTGCGCTCGGAACGAATTCCATCCCGCTCCATCGCCCTCAGCAAATTTATTGGAGAGAACGATGGCATCGATCTTGGCTCGCTTTCCACGCTCAATCTTCTCTGCAAGCTCGGGATATTTGTCAAAGAGTAGAGCCTCTGCGCGTCCACTCCGAGCAAAAGGTAGATATGCCAATTGATTTTCGCGGACGACCTCATTCAACTCCATAAGAAGATCTTCGTCCAGTTCGTCAAGAGAACTGCCATAATTAGCCGGCTTGCTGTGCGAATCATCGAGGAGCACCTACCCATTTTGCATAACTGCTTCGAGACTGAGACACACATATTCCAGTGCAGCATCCTTGAACTCTGCTACCGAGCTAGGTGCGATGGCATTGAGCAATGAACATACATTGCGGGCATTGACTTTCTAATGTTAGTATAGCTTTTCGACGGCAGGTAGGATGACATACCGTATCTTCCGATCAGTTTCTGGCAAATTTGAGATAATCGTTCAAGCATTAGTTCATTCGCAACCGACATCACGTCCATGACGTGATCCAGGAGTTCATCAAGCGCTAGCAAATCATTCAGATCTTCGCTGATGACATCGTCAAAGAGCTCTTCTCCAGCATCAGTATAGAGGTGGCGGACAACAAGCTCGAACAGGTGCGTTTCAATATGCGTCAAGTCGACTCTGACAGATTGCGATTCCTCAGTGCGTCGCCCTGCAAGCCACTGACCTCCCGCACGACCTCGGAATAAGCCCTCGAAGAATGGACAACGCTGACACGCAAGATCTGCGTGAAGTGACATTTCGCCATCCGAAAGCTCGACTATCATGTCGCCGCTGGCAAAGTACGACTGCTCCTTGACAGCCAACTCCAAATCCAGATTCATAGTCTTCCTGGGGTTAACCATTTGACGGACAGCGGGTTCGAGTTGACGCATGTCTAACCTAGTCGCAACTTTCATGAGCTCAGTTCGTACTGTACGATACCTATAAGCCATCGTGGGGTAATGACGGGTGACGTTCCAAAAGTCGACCAGCGAGTCCGTGTACACATAGAGGATCAGATCAAATATTGTCAGGAAATCAAGACCTTGGAACAGTACTGTAACTGTTCTGCCCTCTTTCGTAATTTTCAGTAGATCGTTCAACTCGAATTCTTCGGAGCCGTTTAGCCTGAACTCCCCCATTGCTTCTCGAAAGATGTGACTCCGCCCGGACATGACGAATTCGTGGACTGGGATGCGAACATCTGAAATAGTCGTGCCAAGTTGAATGTCATAAGTGTTTTCCGAATTCACTGACTCCCGTTGCAATATCTTCATCACCTCTTTCTCTAGATCGGGTGATCGCAATACTCGCTTACGAAGAGATTGTTCAGCGGAGGGACGCTGCCAGAATCTTGGACTTGGATCTTCGTCATCCGATCTTTCCTCGTATATCGACAAAGCGTGAAATGACAAAAGCGGACCGACATCCTTCCAGAGTGTTGGTTCGTCCACTCCAATCTGATTCTTAGTCACGTCACAATCCTTACGTATGGCGGCATATGCACCAAAAGCAGAAGCTCTCACACCCACGACTCGGGTCAAGCCTGGAATTCGCTGAAACTTGTAGTCCTTTGGTTTGTGCTCCGCTGTGCCAGTCAACGCCGCATTCTGGATGGTAGCTCTTTTTGTGCGTCTCCACACGCTGCCGGCTTCAGTAGTGAGTATTATGGAACCATCCTGGTCTACGCCAACATCCCGGGCAGCCATATGGCCTTGTTTCGCAGACCATATTCTGTAAGGCATTGAGAGAGCCCCACGAATTTGCTTGGGATTTGTGGTAGAAGTACCCGCATCGTCTAAGCGACGGCTGACTGCGACAGTAAAAACTTCCCCAGAAGTAGACATGGCACAGATGGTATCACCACCGGAGGTTATCTTCTGGATCTTGTTTGGTGTAGTATCATATCGGGTAGTGAGCCAGCTCTCCTTGAGAAAACTACTCGTGAAGCCTTCGAGTGGAAACGCCAATTTCGCATACCCATAATTAGCAAACACCCAGACCTCTCGATTTTCCAATAGACATATTGTAGCGCCATCTATGGCAGATACCGAATGAATAGGGGATGCAAACAAAGATGCCGCAATTTTACGGGGCGTGATTTGCATATCGAGCGATCGTGCGTCAGAGTCCACGATGCCCAATTGGCCTTCGTTCTTTCCGAATGTGTACAACGAGGTGGTTGTGTGAGCAACTGAATGAATGCGGGAAGCAGCAATTCCGGTGATAGTTTCTCGTTTCAATGGCCCAAACACCTGGCGAGGGATGGTCGAGATTGGGTCATCATCTTTGATGCTGGGTTTGGGAAGAGAATAGCCCAACTGACCAAAGATGTTGTTGCCCCAAGAGAAGATTTCACCCTCCAGCGAAATTGCCAAGGTGTGGTTGTGGCCGAGGGCAATAGCAGCAATCTTCTTTTGACCCAAACCACCGCTTTCTATGCAGGCAAACTGATATCTTGTCATTTCATTACCCGTCCCAAGTCGACCTCCTGGTCCGTGACCACAGACGTAAAGATTAGCCACTGGGTCTGTAGTGAGAACGGCGGTATGTAGTTTGGACATTTGTACATCCTGGATCAATAGCGGAGTATTCCGGATGTGAGTAGGCAAATCGGCAATGGCTTTGGGCAACATAGATCTTGAGTCTCGCAGTGGCAAGCCCATTGCTGCTCTGCCCTGATTTTCTTTCTCACAATGCTCTCGGTAGAACATCTGCAACAGATGATCCGGACGACGAAGAACGATACGCTCGGGATATTGACGGTCATCTTGATCACCAAATCCGAGCGTCACGTTTTTGTTGCTGCCGAAGGTATAGACTTCATCTCCACCAAGAAGAATAGGAGGAGCTATCATGTGCCTCTGCATTTCGTCATCTCGATCTCCGCTATCACCATGGGCCATCTCTTCCTCGTCCTCTTCATCACGAGGCAGAGTCGTTTCCGGGCGTAGAGTTCGATCCTTGATGGTCAAAGAAAACAAGTCCAAGGGACCATATCCTTCCTTATCCTTGATTTTGACCAGACCACGCGCATGGGAGTTGAAACCACTCGAGCCATGACCAAGTATATCGCGGACATCGCGATTGAGGATGAGACGGGCAATCGCGATGTTCCCAAAGTAGAAGGCTCGATGGAGTGGAGTCCAACCATTTTCCGTGTCTTGGATATAGACATCGACCAATGGCTGTTCCAACAAGGCCTGTGCGAAATCAAGCGCATTCACGGATGTAGAGGATGCAGCGTGGTGCAAAAGAGTCATGCCGGTTCCATCGCGGCTGTTGAGGTCCGCGCGGGTCAGTATGAGGTTGTTTGCGCCCATGATTTTGCGCCCTTTTGCGCTTTGGACGGGTGACGCCCCATAACTGCCAGGGCTGCTGTTCAGCGCATTGCCATGATATCCACCCTGACGGCCAGCAAAGCCTTTCGGCGCGCCCGTACGTGAAGCATGGGTCGCGGATTCCAGCAGGTGCCGGAAGCCATCGACATCATCTTCAAAATAATATTTCCAGAGATATCCGCTCATGTGCCAGGGAGGTAGCGAGATTTCCTTTTGCTTCGACAATTAGCGCCTCGCTATGATCTCTGAGGATCAAAGCGTATTTAAAGGTGCTGGTTGCGAAGCTCGGGGAAACTCGAGGAGGAACACCGACTGAAGCCGGTGGCGCAATATACGGCTGTTTGTTCGCTATGTATAGGTAGATCCGAAAGCACGAGGCTGATAAAAGAGGTTTGCGATCGTAAGTGGATAGGAGGTCTAGCTGATTGCAGGTGGCGACCCGGAGCGACGCGTTCGATATGTGCCGTTTGGAGTCTTATCGTATAGAAGGTGAATTTGGGACTCTAGTGAGGCTGAGAAAGAAAGGCTTGAACGATGAGGTATACTTTGTCCCTCTGTTGTGATCCGCTGGGGAGATTTGGTGGTTGTGTGTGTATGACTGGCAATGGAGGTAGCGAGTGGCACTTGTCACTTATCTTCGATGACGAAATGCGGAATGGACAGATGTTCGGTTGTAAGCGGTCTTACGGGATGAACAATTATCGTTCGAGAGAGACGGGAGAAGTGGTGTTCAGCAAATTCAGATTGAGGAGAACGAAGAATTGCCGATGGATGTTGTTGATTATGAATGAAGGTGGTTTAGAGGGGCACTGCGGCGATTGCGGAGGAGCGAGTGGTGTTCGGCCAATGAAGCCCAGCATCGTCAGCCAATCACGGGGGCACGAGCTCCATCTCTTGGAAGAACCTCGACTTGCTATATTGGCGGAGAAGAAAACAGGCGAAGAAGGCATCATTCCATATATTGGGCCTATATGCGTACATTGAAGAGGTTAAGATTCGAAGATGCAGAATGAAAGGTGGATGGTGAAGTCTGGGGCTCTGGAACCAGTCGGCGGCAATCTGTGTGTGAACGCACGTTCCCTCCCCACTCGAATGTGATGGACATGGCGGTGAGAAGCTAGGATCGAATGACTATGCAGTAGCTCCATGCTGTGGGTGAGTTGTGATGAAGTGCAAAGTATTGACGTGCAATACTGGTTTGAATGTCTCAACGTTCGACTTGGTGAGAGCTGTTAGGTCATAGCCTCATTGTACAATCGACGGTACCCGAACAACTGGTGCTACTCGAAATGTTTAGTGAGGGTTGTCCTACCTGTGTATACGAGCTATATAGGTACAGAAGATATATCTAGGCATGTACCGTGTTGATATTGTTACATATCCAAGATTATGCAGGCAGAAGCAATTGATCTGGTAGGCTGATACGTAGTCATACGAGCAGAGACAGAGAAGCTCCTCTCTTGGATATATACCGTTCAACACCAGGACTCATTGGGTGGGTGCATGCATGATGCGGGAACAGAGTCACAGGCTGAGCAGCAATGTGATAGGCAGCCATCATCACAGTATGGCAAAGAGTGCGCAGCAGCGCAACGAGTAGGGAGCACAGAGGAGATGCAAGGTGTTTTCCTTTGTTTGCATTGGAATTGCTGACCGGCCGGCGATACGTGGGCTGGCAGGCAGGGGCAATGCTCCCGCTATGTGGGAGTGACGCATGGGTACTGTATGTACGTACATAGCCCCATGTTCCGGTGAAGTTTAGACGATGAGTTATCACCGGCAGCGAGCAGGCACCCGGGAGATGTGTGAGTTGTTGCTGTCCGTCCACGACTCGGGCCCTGCATGCATATCGACATCGGCATTGCATGCATGGTTTCGAGGCAGCAGCGGATGCACCCAGGTCTTTGTACTCGATGATCTGTACACGCACGGGTTTGAACATTTGAAGCTGGTGTATCGACCCAGTCACGTGCAATGACATGATGGCGTGGGTGCCGGCGAGCAATAGTCGACCACGATTGCGTCTTCTGCCATCATGTCCGCTTCTCTTGCCTTTTCGCGCCTTTGTTTACCTAGCTATGCTTGCAAAATGTTGGCAGATAACACCATCCGTCGTCATATCTGCAACAGCGATGTCCCTAGATGGACGAGGCAAGACTGCACGTGGATGGAGCGAGTGCATCCAGATGCGGTAAACCGAGAGAACCACGGCCTGTCAATGGAACAAGGCAACAAAAAAAGAAACGCCCACGGTGGACCAAGATGTAACAGCCAGACGGATGAATGGAGTGCATCGCATGCATCTAGAATGCGGGAAACGAGAAAGTGGTGAAGAGTATGTAGACAGGAGTAGTGCATGGCCTGGAGGCGGAAGTGACCCGCGCAGGCTGGCGGGCTTGGCGGGAATGGGCCGGGAGACGAGGCCAGCGGTTATGCATCCATGCATCCATTTGAAGAGGTATCCAGCTATCCAGCCATCATGGTTGGTGCTCTTCCAGTCTTCTCTGGCTGTCGTCACCACCCTCGTTTGTTGTTCGCCAGCGTCAGGACTCAGTAATCGTTGCTTAGCTGCTTTTTTTGTGCCATCGACGTTAGCTACATGCACCCACCCATGCACCACCACTTTCACCACCACTCATCCATCTGCTAACCTGCCCCAGCCTATTCTTCCTCGACTCTCCGTCTTCTTCTTCTTCTTTTCTTCTTGCCCTCCTCCTTTGCGTCTGCTCTGCTTGCCTGCTTGCTTGATTGCATCGTCTCGTTTTATCGGTGGAGCTAGCTCGCTAGTAGCTCTCCTACCCCTACCTACCTGCTCTGGGCATCCATCGCTATCAGCCAGGACAAGCGTCATCCGCAACAGTCACGAGCCTCGTCCAACCGTCTGACTCCCACGTACTTTTGTAGTAATACATGCATCCACACCACCACCCAGCACTCTCCTCTTAGCCTTCCCGCCTTGCTGGTACCCATTCTCCCCAGCATACCCGCCCGCATCGCTGCCTGCCTGCCTGCCTGCCCTCTGAACCGCTTTGAGACGCCTACCTACTACTACCTGCACACACGCACACATCCACGACGCTGCCCTGCCCTGCATCTCCACCTTATCTCCGCCTCAGGCATCGCCAACCACAACCTCTGCGCCCTACTTATATACTGCACTCCACACCCATCAAGCGACATGGCTGCTGCCTGAGCTCTCCGCCCAATATCCAGGTACCCTTTGCGCGTGGCCCCGTCTGCTGAGAGCTCCTCGCCCGCCACCCGACCGACCTATTCATCCATTCCCACGCACCTCGAGCCGATATCCTCGTCATGGCTTCTATCACCTCTGTGCCCTTCTCACCAACCCACCCGTAATCGCCTGCCCCGTCGTACCCAGCCTAGTTTACACACACCCTTACAACCAATCTGCGCCTCTGCGCCTGGCACCACCTCCACCGCCACACCATGTACCCACCCTCGCGACCTTCACCGAGGACCGCATCCGCCGCCAATAACCTCCAAACAAATCCAACAAGAACCAATAACCAAAGGGATCCCGTCTTCGAGCCTTCTTCCCCTTACTCGGATATAGCCCCCTACGGTGACCGGGCGGCCGAGGACGCTCATGGTGAAATGGCTTCTCGTGCCGACCCGCCGTCTGAGGCAGACCAGAAGCACATCCAGAAAGTGAATCAGGTCATAACAGTATGCATCTATCCCATCCCCCAGTACTCACCCTCGGGACTGATGTTGATGATTTTGCAGAATTTCTTCACCAAAGCAGCACTTACCATCGTATCTTCAAGGACCTTGCTCCCTCACGGTTTCAACAAGAATGGAGACATCAGGCAAAACAAATGGGTAGGCGCCTCTGCTAGTGTTGTGCTTGTTCTCAATTATGCTGACCCCGTGCTAGTTCAACGTCGTGCTGGACGATACCGACTCGCTCACCGAAGACCTCATGGAATGGAAGACGATGAATGCCATGGCCGGTCAACATCCACCTCTCTGCATTGAAATATATCTGGATACAAGGCAGCTAGGCCATAAGCAGTCGCTTGTGGTCCAGGATGAGCAAGGAAAGAGATGGGATGTGGGTGAAGCTCTGAATGTGCCCCTGGAGTCTACTTCGCGCCCTACCAGCCGTGTTGGCAAATCCACCCAGCTGGTCTTGGAACGATGGGAGGTTCACGTGGGCGACAAGTCGACCGTCCATCCATCAGAACTGAGCGACCCTTTACCAAACGTTTATAAGAAAGCAGTCGTTCTCTTCCGATCGCTGTATGCTTACCTACGATTCATACCCACACACAAATACTACAAGCATATCGCGAAACAACCGCCGAATTATCCTTCTCTGAAACTCAATTACCGCATCTCCAACGCAACCTTCAAGAGCCCACGGCCGGATACTCTTAATGTTCCACTGTATCCATCTGACGAGCCGGTCACGGAAAGACAAGAATTTGCACCGTCAAATTCGCCCGTCGGCCCGCTATGTATCTCGGTAGAATATCGCACCAACTGTGAATTCAGCGTCGAAGATTCCGAGTCGCTGTTGAGCTCCCATTTTATGGGTCTTGACACTACATATCTCGAGCAATCCAATCGAGAAGCGGGCCACATCCCAGGGTCGTTGCCAGTCGACAGATTACATCCCCAGGAATCTCCTGACCTAGGCCAAGCTTACGGTAGCATGTCCACCTTTCATCAGCCCGGTCCACCGACAGGAACAAGCCCCATGTCAGCGTTGCGGGCCGTTCGCGATATGCCTTCTTCCTCGCCTACCGAGTCGCCACCTCAAAAGTTGCCTCCCAATCATCGCACAGCTCAGGGCTCTAAATCATCCCTACGTACAACAGACACGCCGCCTTATCAAAGAAGAACGTCTGTTTCCTTCCAGCCCTTCAAAGCCGGCTCCTTGTCGTCATCGCCTGCGTTGGGTTCGGGCGTCCCTCCTTCCCCGGGCAGCTCACTAGGGCGGCCGAGTAGCTCCTTGGGCCGGAATCCGACTCCCAACCCTCTCACCCAGCCGCGCAATCGAACTTCGCTGACAGCCCTTCCACAGACGGCGCTCAGACAACCGTCTCTCACCAATGAGACGGCGATTGCATCGTCTGCCTCCAGCTCGCCAAAACCAGCTCCCATTACTCGATATAGCAGCAGCTTTGGTCACAGGAGAAGCAGGTTTTCTTCTGGTGGCGGAAGCAAGACTGAGGAGGACAATTTGAGCAGTGGGAAAGGCAGTGTAGCTTCTTCGCAACAAAGAGGATCAGAGGTTCTCAATGAGGGTGAAGGTGCCAGCTCTGGTTCCTCCAAGACTGACGATGAGAGCATTTCAGACTTTCTGAAGTTGCTAGAGCAGAAGAAAGAACTCAAGAGCTTTACTCGAAACGATAACGCTTCTCGAGACGCTACCATGAGGAAAACAACCGCCCAGCTGTCCAAATACCAGCGTATGCGAGAACCACAGTCTCATCTCTCACAGCTCTCCGACTCCATCTCGTCTTCGATGATGCTTCATCGCTCTTCTTCCTCTTCAAGTCGCCAACTTTCTAGCGTTCCTCCGATGATCGCAGGAACCTCAGTGTCCACTGCTTCATCACCAGGGAAACCCATCTCGCCGCATACACCTCACACACCTGCTATTCCATCTCGGTTAAGTGCTAACAGCATTGCCGAGTACGAACCCCGTCGCAGCCGTAGTCGTTCTGGCCAGCCGCCTAGGAGTCATGGAGCAGCCGATGTTCAGGAACAGAGTGAAGGCGACGATCTCGGGACCAATGCAATCGACATTCCAACATCACCACGCCCCTGGCATTACAATCGACGGTCTAGTTCCGCTGCCCAGCAAAATCGTGCTTTGGAAGAGGAACCGGACATGTTCGGTCTGCGCTCAGCCAGTCTTCCGGCAGAGGAGGTCGATCGCCAAAGAGACTTGCAGCGTACCACGGCACCTGATCTCACGTCTAGTGGGCTTCTCGCGCAAACTGAACATTTAGCGAGTACGGACCGTGCAGAGCAGGATTGTGAGGCTGCCAGCCCTCCGGGTTCCCGCGAGGAACTAGCACGCCCATTGTCAACTTCGGATCTCCCAGCAAAGCGCGGTACATACTCAGGAAGCAGTCGTGGACGCGGGGGCTATTCCTCTCACGGATCCTCTGTCAGTCTTGCAGCAGGTGCCACGAGCTCGACAGATCGGCATAGCCGATATAGCTTCCAGAGTCGACATGTTGCCAACGATGACGATGAACCCCTTCTCTTTCAAATGAGTGAGATAGGTACAGGTTCTCGACGAAGTCTGGAAGAAGGCAGAGGTGGGGCTGGCACTGGCAGTGGAGCCCGGCGAGGCTCACCCTGGCTTCGCTAACGACATTACTCTTTTTTGAAGAACATAGTCCTCTATTCTCCGCATGCTCCCATTCAGATGTTTTACAGCACATCGGCGTTTGTCCCAGGCCCGGTGGGTCTTTGTGCTTTGTACCTTGTTGTCCCTTGGCACGGTGTTTCTTGCCCTTGTTGCATACGCGCGATACACAATTTCCTACCATTCGCGAGCGAATGTTCTCATCTTCCATTTCTTGTCTCATTTCCCACATCTCGAGATGCTCTTTTTTTTGCATCTCCATCTTCTTTTTTCATCCAGTTCTATTATCCACCAGATTGCGTACGTAAACAGATTAGGGAAGCGGGAATTCGAAAGGGTGTCTGGTCGTCTCTGTACCAGACTCTAGTGCCTGCTTTTCGTCTTCTTTTCCTATCTTATCTTTTTTTCCTCATTTTATACGGTTGTTGGCATACACGGCCGGTTTATATCTTTCGACACTGCGTATACCTCCCTCCGTCTCGCTGTCCCTTCCTACTTCTCTTAGTTTTGTCGGGATAAGGGTTTACTAGGGTACAGTAACTTGCTCGCCTCTCTTATTTGTATACGAAATTTCTCTTTCAGATCCTGGATGAAGAGAAGAGGGGGTACCGAAGAAGAGGATTGGGAGGGAGGGAGGTGTCGCAGGTAAGAGAGACTCGCTGACCTCACGGTCTTCGTTGGGGAGTTTTTACATGTAACCTGTGCTCTTGGGGCTTTTTTTCATATCAAAGTACAGTATAGCACAAGTATAGTCAGGCGAGGGTGATGGTAGGGAGTATATAGATATACGTTGTTCGTGTTCGACGCTCAATATAGGAATTGAATAAGAAAAAAAGAATTATATAAAATATATGATAGACCTAGGGTTGCCTGTTGCTGTAACGTGTGATATTTGGTGAGCCAGCTGGGTACTTGAAGAATGAAGTTGCACGTTCCTGGTTCCCTATTCAAATCTCGCCGCTGATACAACGACGAAGTGAAAGACCCAAGGATCCATGGGATACAGGAAGCGCTGCAATCAGCATAGCTAATAGGATTGAAGGCAATTGGTTCTAACTATTTGAACTCGTTTGACAAATACATGCTGGAAGTGGAAACTATACAGCCAAACAACGCAAAGGTAATAAAAGCAAAGCAGAATGAGAAAAACAAAGCAGCATGGTACCGAATCAACAGATCAGCAAACCCCCCTCTCCCCCCAGACCTCTCCAAACTTCGTCCCCCCCGACATTTCACTCTATCCAAGCCCCAGGCATAGACGACCGATCAGACGCACGCCCCCTCCCACTCCCCCATCCCCTCGAAGATCCCTGACTCATCTCCGACGTAAACCTCCCCCTCGCCGGAACTTTTAAGCTCGCCCGCCCAGGCACAACCGTCGCTCTCCGCACCGACACCATCCCCTTCTTCCTCACCTGCTCGATGGCCCCGAGCGGCACCATAGCCGCATCCCACTGATTCAGCACCCTGAGCACCTCTATGACAAAAACCTGGCAGTTCTCGGTCAGCGCGTTGAAGCGGTGCTGTTCCCTGACCAACCCACACGCTTTGCTGAGCCGGCTGCGTGTACTGACCGCGCCTGGGACGCGGAAGTAATGCCATGCTCCGCGGTCCATGCGCGCGCGATCAACTTCTGTTTCCGAGACGAAGAGATCCGTGGTAGTGGTTTTTGTTTGGACCCCTGTAGAAGTGGAATTGCATGAGATTCGAGAAGAGTTTTTGGAGCCCGGGCCGTTGTTCTTCCAGAGGCCGTACATGTGGCCTTTTGCCGTGGCGTGGTCGGGCATGAGGAGGATTTCCCAGTGGCTGATTGCGCTGTTAGATGTGCGGACTAGCCAGAGATTTTGCGAGGTGAGGGAGATGTAAGGGTCTTGCCATTGGGTTGGGATAGAGGCGGTAGAGCGTGGAGAGGACGGCTTGCTTGTTCCGCAACCCATTTTGACTTAGGATTTGGAGAGAGCTTGTTGAAGAGAGATTGTAGGTGGTAATGTCTTGGATGACGGCAAGTGTAGTGTGATAAAAAGTAACCTTTGAAAGGTCAGGTAATGTGTGTATGGAGGATGTTGTTAGAGAAAAGGTAGAGATGTGCTTAGAGAAGGGGAGCACTCCCTACTTATATGTGCTGCCTGCCATACTTGAGGGCAAAATTTGATTTTGTGCAGTATTTTCTGGTTCTAACCGTGGTTTTAGTTAGCTATAGAACATTGGCACTTCAAAAAGAATTTGAACTCCATTCAAAAGTTCATTCGTCAATCAAGCCTAATCATTTGAATTTATGAATGGTCAGCCTATCAAACACTTCTTTATTACAGTCTGTTCCTTTCGACATTTGAACATGCAGACTATCCAATAGTATTTGCTTCAATTCTCATTGGACAATCGTTTTCTCAGCCTGTTGTAGAAGACTGAAAGCAGATGAGCGAATACTCTTTCAGTCGTATACAGTCACTAGAAGAATATGCGAATTTGCAGTTGATTTGATTGGGGCATAACAATACTTAAAACTGTGCTACTAGTCTATTGTGAGCATCATGTAGTGTGTTGACGTTTAATAACTACATGGGAGTTACGTGACATATATATGTATAATCTCGTCAGGGACTTCACCCCAGTTCTTGTACAATGTTTGTTTAGATCTGATTGATCGCAATGTCTCAATCTTCACTTGGTGCTTGATCTATCATTGATCATGATGTCACATCAAACCGAGTACAAGGGAATTTCAAGCAGTGTACAACACCTGCTCGACCACGACATGCAACTAAGCTCACTGTGTGTTAGGAACTGTCTTTGAGACGACGGCTAGAACACCACACAATATGCCAAAATGGCTGACCTACACATCACCACTTACGCAAGCTCAAGTCAACACCGGACTTGCCATGTATTATACCATGATGGCGATCATTGGCGACAAGGGCAGCTCCGCCTTCTTTGTTCTTCTGTCCATGGCCCTTACAAGCACGGTTTCATCATCCATGGCTGCAGTAAGCAGCCTCCTCTCCTTTAATGTGTACACAACATATATCAAACCGCGTGTCTCGGACAATTGTCTAGTGAAAGTGAGCCAAGTCATTGCTTTGGTGCTCAGCTGTGGTGGCGCCAATATGACATGGATTGGATACTTCCGCCTCATCCTTTCGTGCCTTGGTATTATCGCTCGCGCTCACTCTGCCTTGATCCTGCCCAACTCGCCTTGCAGCCGTGATTCCGCCTATCCTAGGCTTATTCATAGGCTGCTTGATTTGACTTAGTACGTCGTTTTCTATGTATGGACGCGTGGATCTTGAAGCTACTGGCATTAGTGTCCCAGCATTATACGGCGCGACGGCGTCGTGTCTCTCGCCGGTCATATATTCGGTGCTCCTCTCGCTATATAATTTATATGATTTTCAATGGCTCATCGTCCTGCGCATCTAGCTTGCTGATGAGGCACAAGTGGCGAAGAATAGCGAAGAGTCAGGCGAGGAAATACAGAGTCTGAATTGAACGACGCGGAGTCCTCGCCACTATTCACATTCATTCGAACCACACCAAAGCATGCATACACCATCAATGTTGTCACAGATTATTCCCACCAAAAACATGTCCAGTTCTTCTGGCGGTTTTCAGCATTTGATGTTGTTTTGATGATTCCACTCAAAGATGATGGAGCGTGATCGAAAAGGGGGCGAGAGGCGTTCGGAAGGCAGATATCTCTCTGCTACGGAAGCAGGGGTAACACGAGGACAGTAATTTGTCCGTTGCTTTTCAATCATGCTTCCGGGAGTTCACAGTGATGTAAAACTCGGTTGAGTGATGACCAATTCACTCCTTGCCGCTCACTTCTATGCGTGTGGGAGTGAGATTTCATCATAGCTCATCTCCTTAAATCCTTATTCTCCGAACTCCATGGTCTCAAATGTATGAGGTAATTTGTGGAGAATTTGAGGCTATGGTCATAATGATATCTGGCACAACGCAGTATAAGGGAGAAACACAGTGAATTGATCAAGGACATAGGCAAATACACACGTACCCGGTGCTGTAATTGAAATGGAAAAGGACGCAAGTAGTCAGGAAAGAAACAGTTGCCAGCGAACACATGGCCATCGAAATACAAAAACATGAAATTGCACGCACCCATAGAAATTCTACGTATAGTGCATAGCAACGGCGTCTCGGTGATAACTTCTTGACTCCGATGGTCTACCTTCCCACAATACAAGGACTATATTTTCGACCCATTCTATCTCATATCACATACATATTTCCGCATTGGTCCGAGCATATCAAACTGTACACATTGGTCCCCACTGAAAAAGTATAGATCTGCATTATGCTGTCGTGATATCTAATCTGTTCTTGTATCAGCCACCACGTGTGCCTCCAGAAAACGCGTAATACCTCGCCGTCCGCGCCCGCCGAGAAGTGACAGAACAAGTCTACAGTAGAAGTCTCTATATACTTTTAGCTATAATGTTGGTCTAATGAGGTAAAGTGTTGACGTGAGATCTCGTTTGCACTTGCTTGGCTGCGTTCGCGGCGCCAAGCTATTAACCAAATCGTTAACCCTTTTCGTATGGTTGACCAGAACCAGGACCACAAGAAGATGAAAATGAAGATCTTCTGTTTATATGCATTTTCGTCTAAGCCTCTTGTTGCGTGTTTATGATATCTAGGTTATTGGTAGATGACAGATGTTAGATATATATAAAGTCTCTCCACACCTCCCATGAAATAACACCAGTACAACACTGCAGTTGTTCACTGAACTAATTCCCTTACAATCGCTATTTTTCCTACATTTTTTTCTTGGATCGAAAACAAAATTCAACTTTACTTTCGGGCACCATGATACCCACGCTTGTCACTGCTTTGCTTGCGGGTGGCAGCTTTGCCTACGCTGCCCCTGAAGAATACGACTATGTCATTGTCGGATCTGGTCCAGGTGGAGGTCCCCTAGCGTAAGTTCTGAAGATACCTACACTTCTGTACATCCCTCTAACAAATTACTACAGAGCCAATCTGGCATCAAGTGGAGCTTCCGTCTTCCTAATCGAAGCTGGAGGCGATAATTCGAGGGACATCGCTCAGGCATTGCCAGCGCGGTAGGCATCATTCTCCCATTGAGTGATTTAGAGCTGGGCGTAGCTAATTGTCCATGTAGTCAGGCTTTCTCTGCTGAGAACGCTCCACACTCGTGGCAGTACTTTGTCGAGCACTACGGAAACAACGAGACGCAGGCTCGGCGCGACTGGAAGTACACCTATCGCCAGACCAATGGAAGTCTCTACACTGGATTGGATCCGCCAGCGGGCGCTACACCGTGAGTATACCAATTCGAGGTTCATGAAACTGCAATGGGAACACTAATCATGACTGGGTTATAGTCTAGGTAACATGTATCCAAGAGGTGCGACTCTAGGTGGTAGTGCCCAAGTCAACGCCATGAACCTTGCATGGGCCCCCGACAACGAATGGGATTACATCGCCGAGCTCACGGGCGACTCCACCTGGGGCCATGAGAACATGCGTCGACTTTTCATGGAGATGGAGAATTGCACTTACGTGCCCCACGGAACTCCAGGCCATGGCTTCGACGGGTTTCTTCAGGTGAGGGAGCTACCACATTGTTTTGGCTTGGATCGCTACTGACAGCCTACGCAGACTACTATTTCCAATCACGACAGGGATATGATGAACCCTGGCATCGCCAGTTTTTTCTCCGAGATGTTTCGCGTCGTGGAGGGGATTGAGGTCAGCGCTAACGACACGGCGGAAATGGCGAGACTCATCGCCCGTGATGTCAATGGTATTGAGAGCGACCGTTACGAATCAAAGATCTCTGGACGCATGAATGCGATCAATCCTTCTTCCGGCAACAGAAGTGGTGTTGCTGACCACCGTAAGTTTATTCCCAAGCTCATGAAGTGGACGTCATTACATCTCGGTCGGGTCTGTTGTCATCTGTTAACATGTACTGATTGAACCTCAAAATTAGTCAACAACATCGTCGCCGGAGGACACCCATTGACCATCAGTTTGAACTCTCTTGCCCAGAAGGTTCTTTTCGAGGACTGCGAGGGCACCCCCAAAGCCATCGGCGTTGAATATCAGGTTGGTGAGGGACTCTACTCCGCTGGCCAACAATACGACGAGTCTCAAACTGGAGAAGTCAAGACCGTGCGCGCAAAGAAGGAGGTTATTCTTTCAGCAGGTACCTTTAACACGCCACAAATCTTAAAGCTCAGCGGTGTCGGGCCCCGCGATGAATTGGAAGAGCACAACATCCCTATCGTCGCTGAACTCCCTGCAGTGGTAAGTCTACCCCCAGCCCTAGACCTTTACTGTTTGAGTACTAGAGAAAAAAGTTGCCAGGAGCTGACAACAACCACAGGGAAACTTCATGCAAGACAACTACGAAGCCCCCCTCATAATCCGCGCCTCGGAGCCCTGGATCGTAAATACATCCTCCCCATGCACAAACACCTTCAACGCCTCGGACCCCTGCTTCCTCCTCTGGCAAAACAACGGCACAGGACCCTACACCTCAGGTGGCGGATTCTACTTTACAGCTCGCAGCTCTCAATCCTGGGACAACGATTCCGACCTCTTCTTCCTGGGCGCGCCCGGCCGCTCCCGCAGCGGTTTCTTCCCCGGATACTCCAACGGCACCGTCGAGCCAAACTACTGGGCCACATCCATGATCAAAATGCAAACCAGCAACGCCGCGGGTACCGTCAAGCTCCTCTCCACAGACCCACGTATCGCACCCGCCATCAACTTCAACTACTTTGCTGAAAACGCCGACCGCGATTTACAAGCGCTTACCGAGGCCGCAGAGATGCTGCTTGCCGGGTACGACGGTACGGGGATCCCGTACGAGCTTATTACACCTAGTCGCGATAACATGCGCCAGGGCATCTTGGACGAGTCGTTCAGCCACCACGCTACGTCCACGTGCCGCATGGGACCCGACAGCGCGACGGTCGAGGAGGCGTGCGTCGATACCAAGTTTAGGGTCAAGGGGATCAAGAGTTTGAGGGTTGTCGATGCCAGTGTGTGGCCTCGTGTGCCTGGAGCTTTCCCCAACGGGCCTACGTTCACTATGAGCATGAAGGCTTCTGAGGTTATTCTTGGGCTGGAGTAGGGTTGTAATGTGCTGAAATGTGTTTTGGGGGCGATTATCGCCCTGCCATACCTTGAGTATTCCTCTCTTTTGTTGGGTGCGGGCTTTATAATTGTAGTCCTAGACTCGAACTATTCTTCTTCTTCTTTCGCAGACGGAGCACATGAACTCCCCATTTCTATAGACAAATACAATATTTTGATTCAAGGTCGTCTTTCCCATTCAAAACAAATCGAGAGAAGAGCATCACATATCAAAGAACATTGATACGAGAAAACCAAGATATAACAAAATCGAAGGAAGAAATATCTTACACACACGCGTATACACATTGTCCCCAATTCTCCCGCTCGAAGAGCAACTTCAAGTTCTGCCTTGGCGAAAAGAAGAGAAAAAAGAAGAGAAAAAAGAAGCGAAAAAAAAAGAAGAAGACATTCTCAAACCAGCCCAATAGCATCCGAAAACCACGTACGTCCCCCTATACCATTAATACAGGATACCACTACTAAAATTGATCCTCCATTCCTTTTTTTCTTCTTCTCTGGACCCTGACGATCTCTCAACGTTTATCTCCGATCTCCTCCCCACCGCGAACCCCAGCGGCCTATCACGTGAAGCACCCACACATGCACACATCTAAAACATGTGAACAAATGTCTGGACATTGCAATCAGGATATCCACCTTCCCAAATAATAATAACTGTCACGCATCTCAATGCAGCAAATGGGGCCAAAAAAAGACTTATCCCCCCCTTCCCCCGCACATGAACCATGCTTTTTCCTCGGTTTCAGAAAACGCGAGGAGAAGGGGGGTGACGAGCATCAGCAATTTGGATTTCGGAGAGAGAGAGAGAGAGAGACAACTATGCATCTGCATATACAATGACATTGACGCAATTGCATGTTGCGCTATCGATTTTAATCTATAATTATTCAAAGGAGAAATGGCCAAACCTCCCCACAGAGAACGGAGTACAAGTGGCAAAAGAGAAAATGGAGGGGGGTTTTGAGGCGTCCAGTGAGTAAGATTTCCATCTTCATCTTGATGAATTGCACATTCCGCAATAGGAAAACAGTGATGAAGGAGAAAGGATTCTTGATCAGGTCTTACTAGGAGGGGGAGGGGGAGATTCTTACAATTTTGCTCTTCAGAATGAAAAAGGCGGATAATGCACGTACGGTCATCACAGACACTCGTCTTACTAGGTGCGTAGGTGAGACAGTAAGGTAAGAACGCTTAAAACTAATAACTATACAGTTAATGGTTCTAAGCGCTCTTACCTCACCGTCTTACCTAGAACTAATGACTATGCAGTAGTAGTAAGACGCAGGGGCAAGAAAGAAATGACCCTAAGCAAAATCTAGAAGAATGAATTGAGCGATTAAAAAATGCAAAAGAGAAAAGAGAGAAGAGAAAAAAATGTTGAACTCGATCCATGGTTTCAGGACTGAAGACCAAAAAGACGGTCAGCACATGGCGGTTCTTTCTAGTCCGTGGAGGGTTTTTTTTTTCTTTCTGGATCTTCTTTTCTCCGGCTTTTTCGTCACGTGAGGTAGCCCACCCTCCAAACATTTGAATGTTTTCTTTCACCGGTAGTTGACTCACCGCCAATGGAATGCTACATGTGCAGGCCTAATGCAGAAGGTCGCTAGTACTAGCCCAGTAGCAAGTTCTAGTCCTTCAGAAAAAAAGGGATCTACAGAACAGAGTTTGAAGCTACAGACAGAAGCCAAGCGGGGAGAAGCCCAAGGAGCTCCACAGCAACCATAAGATTTGACAAATAAGAAAGGGCTGCGTAGAACTAACGCGATAAGAGAAAAAGGGGCGAGGGTAATGCAGGAGAGCAGATGTAGCACAAAAGTCAGAATTGTAAATCTTGCAACGGCGTCGCGCGCGAACGCTGGTCAAATGTCTTAGATTCAATGGTAGATCAGGGCCGCGTGGGATTGGCTCGGATAGACACAGAGTTTTGCGAGATGGAGGGGAATAGGAAAGAGAGTAAGAGAAGAAGGTTAAAAAAAAGGTGGCCTGTTCATGCGCAGGGGTAGGTGGCTGACTGGATTGGGCAAGTGACAGGAATTGGAATAAGGTACGGGTAGCGTAAGAGCCGCACAGTCCGACATGTATACAACGGGCAGGTCGTGGTGGTGGTGGCGGTGGTGGTGTAAGTAATAGAGATGAGTGCAGCCAGCTGTTGTGGTACCCAGGTGTTTGGGAGTTGGGCGGCTACTGAAGTAAGCAGTTCATACGTTCTCTCTCTCCATGCGGGCATGCGCGATTCGCATCGCATCTGTGCGAGCCGCATCGGAAGTCTAAAAGGGTGCACGGAAGGCAGAGCCTCCAGATGCGAGGGCGCTTCGCTAGACGAGCCCACTCGCTACGGGCATCGATTCGCAGCGCAGCGCAGCGGAGCGGAGATTCGGGGCGCCTGCTTGGACAGCGAGGCCCGATTTGGGTCTTTTCCACGTAACCCACTCCACTCCGGGGACAAGGCGAGCGCGACGGTGGTCGAGCGGATTGACGAGTGTGCATGCATCACTGCATTCACTGTAGGATGACAAAGGAAAGGCAGGTCAGCGTCTGTGATGTCAGTGGAACACGGGCTAGCCGAGACATGATTTGCTTGTCTGTGTCGGTTGCATGTCTTGGATGGATTTGGGTTTGTGGTTTGTTTACTCGGCGGTGGTGGTGTTGGTCGGTACTGCGTACGGCGAGGCTGTGCACACGACTGGCAGAGCGCGCTTCGTGGAATGTCTTTGAGGATTCGTCGGATGTCGGACGGGGCCGAACGGTGATTGGGATGAGCGAACACGAAGGGGAGAGAGTCATTGTCTGGGGATCTGTCTGCGGTGACTGACTTGATCGACTGAGTGAGTGAGTGACTTGTCCATGATCAATCTGATGCTGCAGGACTGATCTGGAGACACGGACAGGTGGAGCCAGTGCAGAGTCTAAACAGGTAGGTGGCATAGGCGGATGGTCATTTGGCATTCAGGATTGAAACGAACAGGTCAGAGTGTTTGGATGGTGGAGGTCCAATAGCGTAGGGCTGGGCAGGTGGACGCATGACAGGCCGTCTGTGAGGATGCGCGTTGAGTGGGCGAGAGTGGAGTTGACTTGGATGCCGCCATGGCCGCAAGGTGTTGTTCATGCGTGGTGCAGCGCTGGCCAATGAGGGGCGGTAGAGCAGACGCAGCCACAGGGGCGGTGGCGCTGGCAGGGGCGAACCTCGGGATGGATCGCGTCGTCGATTCGCGTCGCTCCTCTCCGAGAACGGTGGTGGCCACGCTGTGTACTCTGTCGTTCGTATCCACGACTTCGTACGAGTGTGGGATGGGATGCACGATGAACGCGCTGGATTCCTGCAATAGGCATGCATCGTGTATGGGGAATTTATTAACTAATAGTACGGCGTGGCTGGGGCGCACCCACACGAGTCGTCATGCTCCTCCCTACTGGCGAAGTCCGGCATAATCACTGACCCTGGGGTTCCCATACTACATACTTAGTTACTGTAGACACTTCCAGATGCATAGAGGATAGATGGATAGATACTTAGATATAGCCATCTGGGCCCATTCGTTTGTTCGTCCACCCACCCATCCATTCGTTCTAGTGCCGTCCAAGTGGGCTTCGAGACGGTGTCCAGTCCACACAGCGCACACCTCACCGCCTCCTCCAGCATACTTGCCATCCAGCCATCGTGACCCCAATCCAGGCCAGCCGACCATCCGTTAGGACACATAGTAATTGCAGACGCGCGACATATCAACCGCCGCCTCGCTCCCCCTTTGCCTCCCTTGCATGCTTGGTAGCTTGCTGCGTTGGACAACCACCATCAATCGCTTCTCAGCTCCGCTGTTTTATTATCATCATTATCATTATCGTTATTCACCAATAATCCTGCCGCTCCCGTGTCTGCAGGCCCTCAAACGAACAGGCAGCGCCTTTGAAACGCTTCCGCCCCCGGCCCCCCAGGAGATTGGACGACAAGCACCCGTTCTGAAATAGCTGCAAACATCTGGCCGCCAGCGAATCGACGGCTATCCATTTTGAAACACGCCTTTTGCTGACCCCATAATCCCATCTGCCGCTCGCCTTTCACTTCGCTCCCACAGCCAAACATAGCCCGCTAGCCGCTGTCTTCTGCTGCCGCCCACCACTCGAAACCCGTCCTGCCCCCTCCCATTGGCTGCTGCTCGCCATTCCCTCCAGCCCGCCGATCCCAACCCTCTCAACCTCTGCATTCTACAAGTATCGCGCTTTGCCGCGAATATACTACCTTCTTTTTTTCCATCATCCTTCGGTCAGTCCAGTCCGTCCTCTCCATTTATTACCTCCTCCTCCCTTTCTTTTTCCTTTCTCTCCGGGCAGGCTCGACTCAACCTCAAAAAGCTCGCTGGCCAATCACGAGCATTTCCCCCTCCGCCTTACCTTCCCTCCCTTTCAATTCCTCCCTTCCCTCATCCCTTCGCGGCAGTGCCTCGAAGAAGAAAAAAAAAACTCCTTGCGATCCGCCTCTCTCCCTCTTTCACTCCACTCGTCCCGCTGTGCGCCTTTCCGCCGGTCGGAACACCACCTATTTCTCCTAATTGCCGTCGTGTTTTTGCTTCAAGCCACCACCTGGTCCCGTACAGCCCCAGCTTACACACCGGAAAACAGTCAACCAACCAACTGCACATCCCCCGCTACGCCTCGCAGGGCTCACTACCAGCTCAGCTTCCGCAATCGGTAATTGACTTCGGCTGAAGCTTCAACTTGATCAACGTCTACAAAGACCATCGTCGTCGCTTGTTTCCACCACCGTCATCATCAATCACCATATCCAACATGACTTACTCGCGCAACCTCGCCGTGGAAAACCAGGCTGCCCTGGACCACTTCATTCAATCTCCCGTCTCACCGGATATGATTGCTTATCTTGCTCAAAAAGCATCGCAAGTCATTCGCTGCGAAGCACCATCATCAGCACATCTCAACAAGAACCTGCCCCCAACACCACCCGCTTCTCCATCACAGCACTCCACCTCCCCCCGGGAACCTTCACTACCATCCCTGGAGGAGTTCATCACCTCACTAGTCGAGAGATCACATGTCCAAGTCCCTACTCTCATGTCCTCGCTCGTCTACCTTAGCCGGTTAAGAGCTCGTCTTCCTCCTGTTGCCAAGGGCATGCGCTGCACTGTCCACAGAATCTTCCTGGCTTCCCTTATCCTCGCCGCCAAGAACCTCAACGACTCGTCCCCCAAGAACAAGCACTGGGCTAGGTACAGTGCTGTTCGCGGCTACGACAACTTTGGCTTCTCCATCACCGAGGTCAACCTCATGGAGAAGCAGCTCCTGTTCCTGCTCGACTGGGATCTGCGCATCGAGAACGACGACCTCCACTACCACCTCGAGCCCTTCCTGGCTCCTATCCGCATCTGGCAGGCTCGTCAAGCCGAGAAGGCTAGGATTGCTGAGCGCGAGCGAGAAATTGCCCGCCAACAGTACAGCCTGACCTCGGAGAACCTTAGCAGGTCCCGCTTGGACTCTTACGACTCCTTTTCCAACTACGCCATCGACCAGAGGCGGGGGTACCACACGCCATCTCACTCTCGTGCACCATCAAGAACGCCATCGCTTTCCCCGCCCACCACGCGCAGCTCTTCGGTATCAACGTCATCTGACTCTCCTAGGAGTATCATCGAGGAGAGCAGGGGTGCTGTCGTACGCCGCTACGATGCCGAGCGTGGCGCCATGGTCGTGGATATTGATGCATCTCACTCGCACCACAAGCTCCAGCACTCTCTCCCGCTGTACGACGAAAAGCCAGCCAAGAAGGCCAAAACTACTACAGCAGGTGGCTTCTTCAACCGCATGTTGGGCCAGTACGCCACCCGCCAGACTTCCTACTAAGGCGTAGACCACCACCACTCGCTTTTTCCCTATGTTCCAAACCATTGCTTGGCCCAAATTTACGACAATGAAGTTGCGGATTATGATTTAATGCGGTTGTGTCACGTTAGCGCTGTGCCTACTGGACTGGGTGCAAATCACAGGCGCTCTCTATGCATGATTGTGGTTGGAAGCAGGATCATCTATTCGTTTCCTCATTTCGTTTTCATCACCGGCATCTTGCATTTTACCATGTTATAGCATCGCGAACGGCGCTTTTTCCATTTTTGTTCCCCCCTAAAGGGATGGGGGAAAATCATCATTTAATCGTAGCATTTCCAGCCTCTTGTTCTTTTCCCGTTTATTTTGTTGTTTTATCCAGCCGAGGGAGAGTGGATCTGCGGCAATGCATCGCATTCTCAGATATAGTGAGTGGATGAAATGGGGGACATGTGTTTTATCTTGGCACTAGGGGGACGACACGTAAAAACCGGACCTTCCGCTATAGGACTAGCATCGGATCAGCTGTCTGCCTTCAGGAGAAGGTCGATACTCTTTCCAATGAAAATCAAACACAAGATATCACACTTCACTTTGATCTCAGCTTCAGAGCATGTCGTAGAATGTCATTGGTGTGAATCCCTTGAAACACGCAAATCCTGCCTGACCCTTTTTTTTTCCCTTCCCAACTGATTGTATGACACCGGGTTCGCCTTTTCCTTCCTTTCGGACTTTTTGACTCGCGCGTTTCCGTTTGTCTGTTATGTGGGGAAATCCCTTCCCAAAAGGAGACGCAGTGAGAATAAGGCCGTTTTTCTTAACGGGGATTTTGGAAATCTGAAATCTGAATCTTGGGCGCACTGTTGTTTTCTGTTGTGCTACCCGCCCTGTGCCCTGCCCTTTTTCATTCCTCCCCTTGGTTAATCTCCGCTCTTGCATAGTCGCATACGTCCCGCCCTGTCCATCCTTTTCTTTTCTCCGAATTGTGTTGGTTGCTTTGGTGCGATTTATCTGTTTCGGGCGTGCAGATTTGAGTGCTCCTCTAAGGGGGAGATGATTGCTGGTCTAGTGTTATGTACATGTAGCTTTATTATCACGCATCACCGAGGAATCAAGAATCACAATTTACACTTTAGCTACCTACTATATGGTACGTACATGAGGACACTGATCGTTTGTGGAAGATAGAAAGGGATGGGGAAGGAATGGGATGATGGATCTACCAAACATGGATTACCGTCATCGTCGTCGTCGTCGTACACGCAATCAACTTCGCCTGTACAGCTAGTATATATCAGTGGCTGTGCTCTGAGAAATCCCATCTTGAAGACAAAAAGGTGGCGTGGGGCGTCCGTTCGACGAACGTGCTTGCACACGCGCGTACATAGTAGTCTTGTTGCGGAGTGGCGCAAACAACCATCATTCATCATCTTACAAATGCGTAATTATGTGGCGAGGTAAATCCTCCTTTTTTTCCCCACTGATTTGTTCGAGATCTTGGAGGAAAAAAACTGCCTTCCTGGAATCGCTCTTTAGACCGAGGCTAGAATCTGCTTCGTATTCCTTTTTTGGGCATCTGTCTTCAATGTTAGTGAGCTGAGGGTTTTTTGTGTGTGGCGCAGTCGTTTATTGATTGCATCGCCGTCAGCAAGGAAAAAGATAGTTGGGTGTTGGGACTACGCCGAGGCAGAACAATAACAAGAGAAGAATTTTTTAGTATTCCGCCTTTGCAGATCAAGAATGCAACAAGTTTTGATTCGGTGCTGAATAGATGTCACCATGTCGATGACGACAACAGCTTGATCCAGATCCGGACCGACTGGTAGGCATTATTGCTACAGAAAACTTACCCTCAAAACCGGTGAAAGCAGATTATATCCCCCTCTTTTTGCTTTTTTTCGCCGTCTACGTATCTTGATTCGCCCGGTCTGGAAAATACCCCTACATACACGAGCAACAGGTCTTGCGTGCTGATTGGATAGCCTTGCCAGGTAATCAATCATCAAAGAAGGCTGAGTTTGTTCTGCAGTCGCGGTTGCAGTTGCAGTCTTATGTATGAGTGTATGTATGTATGCACATATGCAGTACAACCCCACGAACGTCTCTCCCCCCTCTCAAACCCATGCTCATCCCCTCTTCCAATCAACGCATCGCGGTGAAGTTGATGTAGGCGGGTAAGGTAATACTAGAAAAGTTAAGGAGGGAGGCTGTGATGCATAAGGCCTATAGCACTACATGCTGATCCTCGTCTTCCTTGTTTGGCCGTGGGATACCGGGTTTGGATATACGTGCGATAGACAGACTGGCTTTGTTCAGTTCAGCTTGTATGCAGGAAGTGAGTAGGAGGGTTGGATGGGTGGGTTTGGTTGGCCGAGTGTGTTCGTATAGTATAGTGAGGGGTAGGGGCGGGAGCTGAAATTTATGCTTGTGTGATGTGTGTGTGTGCGCCTTGAGTGACGTTGAGTGTATGGTAGTTGACCGGTGTGTGCGTGGGGGCGGAGGATAGTGTTGAGTGGTGGGGTAGAGTCCGACGGAGGGGTTTGTTGTTGGTTTGCTTGTGTTTTTGTGTACGAGGAGAGTGAGATGGGAGGATGTGGCGGTGTTTTGGCATGCATGTTGTTTGGTGAAGAGGCTGATACAGGTGAGGGGGAGTGTGGATTAGCATGTTGTTGGCTGACAGTTGTGTTCAAGTTGACCGGTTCAGATGCAACCAAAGTCTTGTGATATCTTTTGAGTTGTATTCATTGTTCATCGATTCCTTTTCTCTTGTATTATATCCATTCATTCTAAGTTGGAGTTTAGGTGATCCTACACACAGCAAATGGTTACAACGATCAATAGACTGAAAAAACGAGCGATAAGCAAAAAATCAAACGAATTTTGCCTTCAAGCAAGCTTTTGAGACAAAAGTAGGGATCAGGGGGGCACCCCTTTTCTCTTGTACATGTCGCTATTATGTTTGTTCTAATGCTCGTTGAACACCGTCTCCTCCTCTCAGGTGCCCTTCCCTCCAACCAAGAAGAAACTGATTATATTCATGAACGTTATCGTAAATGAACACTGTTTTACTCAATCTCAATAATGTGTTATCATAGTCTTCATTGTTGGTCTCTCTCCAGGCCCTAATCAGGAGCTATCGCTCACAAGATAATTCCTCTTTGAAACCCACCCACGGCCGATATCTTTCATACTATGTATCGCCATTTTGCGAGTAGTTCGGTGTCTGATTGGTTTCTTCTCGGATCGACAATAATTCTAGCTTGTAAGGGGACATAGGAAGCAGTTCCGTTGGAATAAAGTTCTACATGTAAGATTGGTGGAAATAGGCATTAGCACACACATGCACGAGAAAGCCTTAAGCCGAAAACAGAAGAAATTGCGAAGCGCATGTATGAAAGTTAATTCTATTCCATAAGTCTCGTAAGGGGCTGCGATGGCCGACCTGTCAGTCAACCTTTCAATGGCGAAACATGGAGGATGTACATATCTTATACTATTTCCTAAAACGGGAGAACTCACGACCAAAGCTTATGATGTTCGACTAGACATGTGGGTGGCAAGGAAGAGGGGGACTGTCAAACTTGTCACCAAAGTATGATTGAGTGTGTGCACAAGCGTGGCCTTTCTCAAATCATGATGTTTCAAAATCTGTCAACAACTCATACTGTGTTAAACCGGAAACGGGAAAAAGGATGAAGAAATTCTATCTCTGGTATTTAATCAAACAAAAGTGCATGAACACATATTAGTAGTCTTGAATGTTAACCTGTCGGATCGAGATCGGGTTGTCACGATGCCAAACAGGTCGTTCTATGCTTACCTCGAAACAGAGGGACCCGCGAGATAGATTGACAGGCATGAAGGCAGAGAGATTTCTTGCAAATCCTTGAAAAGGTGAAGGTGAAGTCAAAAGTTACATAAAAGCAGGTTCTAGTATACCAGTGATCACTTGTCATAGACTACATGGCAGCAGGTCAACACATAATCATCTCAAAAGTGGATTGTTGGGCTGTCTGAGATGTATAGTGCATCTCAGATTGGCCTTCTTACTGATGAGTATCTGTAGATTGGTCTATATTGATATGTTCTTGAAATATGAAGGTGCAGGGTTACATAGGGGGTGAAAGAATGCCCACTCAAATAGTAATGCATACTCATCACCGCCTACGCTAAAACCTATGAAGCCGATCAAGTAATAGTCAAGCTTTGTGAGTATATCAATATACATGCTACGGGGAAGCACAGTTTCTGTAGAAAATTACAGTGATGAACTATGCGGCTTTCTACTCTCTACGCTTGACTCTCTGAGGCTAGGTGATTACAGATGATTCGAGAAATGAAGTTGACGAGCGATATTTTTTAACGTGCTTAGGTAGTATTAATATGTGATGACAAGAGCAGCATATTGACTGAGGTTTAATCCGACAACTTCTTTTCATAATCCACCAATCCAATCTGGAAACCCTCTGGGAATTCAGCCTCCAGCGTACTCGTATCCGTGCCGTTCTCCTCCAACTTCGTGGGTCTGCATACATATCCGCCGACACCGACACTCCAATCCTCTTCATCGGAAAAGAACCAGTTGATCTAAACAACGACACAGTTAGCTTCTACTACGCGATTCTTACAATGCATCTTCGCCACACTGCCTCATCATGGACAGCTCCGCAAAGAATTAGGACACACATACCTCTCTCAATGGCCTCTTCTCAATCTCCTTACCATCGGCATCCTTGATGATCTGGTATACCCACAAGCTCTTGCCCAACTGATCCCTCTCTCGCCTCGCTTCCAATGTCACAGTCGGTCTCGTCGTGTTTCCGGAATAGGAATCAGATGGCACAACACTCCAATCGGCCCACGCATCGCAGCCTACAGTCGACACATAGGGTTTACCATAGTACCATTCGATACCGGTCTTGAGCCATTTCTCCTGAATAGCGGGGACGCCGGGTTTAGTGAGGTGGAGAAGAAGACCAGCCTGATCGTACTGGCGGAGCTCTTCACCAGGGGGTAGGATGAATGTTAGGCGAGCGCTTTGGAATGCTTGAGAATTTATCTGGACAAGGGGTGCTGGGTATGTTGGCGCGTTGAAGGCGTTGTGAGAAGGGGGCTTGCGCCATATGTCTGTTCCTGCTGGGGAGCTGAGGTTGAAGGGAGACACGGTAGTGGTCTTAATTGCGTAAGTTGGTGGCATTGTGATTGCGAAAAGGAGGATGAAGAAGATGATGTGATTGAGGAGCTGAGGAATTTGGATGGATGAAGCCATTGCGACTGGGACGTCTACTTTATATACTTTGGACGGTGTTCTTCAAGTTGGATTTCTTTCCAAATGGGTGCAATGATGAAGGATGGACTTTACTAACCAGCTTTGACTTGTGGGAATCTGACATGGTGGATCTTTATTTTCTAGGTCTGCGGAGGGAACTTCCTTATATAGTAAAATCGACAATTAAGCTGGGGACGATACCGGAAGCGGGGTGCAGGCTTGGCGAAATGTGGGATGGCGAGATTACAAGGATGGCTTATGCCCAAAGCAAACTACGAGCGGTGTTCCCTCTAGAGCAACATCTCTTCCTATTCTGCAATTGCTCCGTATATGGAGAATCTCAAGTAGTCCTATGACGCATTTTGTACTCCACAATTCTGCTATGACTCGTGATCTTACTATGGCTCCGCCGAGTATGACGATGTAGGTAAGGAACGGGAAGGTGGTAAGTGCTGTTGCTCAGTTCATTGAATACGAAGTTGAAAGCGCCTGAAATGATGCATGTCGGTCATGCGGGTAGCAAAAATGCCTCTTTAGGGACCGAATTAGCGAGCCCTGCGCTGTGCAAGTGGGGTTTCCAAGTTGCTATATTTATATGTCTCTTTCTTGTTTTAGCCGTAGATAGAATATCGGCCCAAAAGCGGACTGCAAAAACACCGTTGATGCGAGTGAACATCTTGACTTGGGGGATATATACACATTGTACACGTCTAGCTTCTCTATTTCTTTTGCTCATCCTCCTTTGGAGGTTCTGGCTTCGGTGTGGGAAGTTTGAACTTGGCGAACTGTTAGTCTGAAGGCACTCGCTGTATATAAAGAGATAGCATACCTGATCTGGGGTAGTGTTGTCACCAGGGCCAACAGGCTCCCATGCAGTTGATCCACCACGGAAATTCCTGAATGCCTGGGTCATTTCCAACGGCTCTACAACAATTCTCTTCTTCTCCTCGTCGTATCTGATCTCAGTGTATCCAGTCATAGGGAAGTCCTTGCGAAGTGGGTGACCATCGAAACCGTAGTCGGTCATGATTCGCCTAAGATCGGGGTGGCCAACGAAGAAGACACCAAACAGATCGTAGACCTCTCTCTCATACCAGTTCGCGCCGTCATAAAGATCGCAAAGACTTGGTACGGGTGTGGCCTCATCGGCGTACGTCTTGACTCTCAACCGTGAATTGTGGCGAATGCTAAGCATGTTGTACACCACCTCGAAGCGTTGATCTTTAGTAGGGTAGTCGACAGCAGTGATATCGGAGATTTGGGTAAACTCGGCGGCGGTGTGGTTTTTGAGAAAGGTGAACACGGGGATGACGCCGGCCGGCGGGATATAGATGGTCAATTCATCTTTCCAAACGGAGAACCTGAGTTCTCATTAATTCGCAATGCTCGTACATGGGGGTAACCAGACACATACTGTTGTACGTATTTTGGCAAGCAAGACATTATATATTGGCCATACTTGTGAAGGCCCTCGCCCTTCTCTTTGTACTTGTCGGCCGGGTTCACAATCGCCGCCTGGAGCTTGCCTGCCGGATCGCGAGGCGCATACTGTTGAAATGGTCAGCACCGGAGCCATGTCACTTGTACATAAGCTGCTTCACTTACTCGCAGGTTGGGAGGCTCGGAGCTGTCGCTAGCGATCTCCTTTGCCCGCAGAGCCGAGGCCGCGAAGGAGCGTACAGCAGCTCGGGAGCAGCTCGCGGAGCGCACCGCATTGCCCAATGGACGGGCAACAGACTGGCGCAAAGCCATTGTGAAGGTGGAGAGGAATTGGGGGCTGCTTTGCAGCTCGTGGAGGTGAAGGCAGTGGCGTTGGGATGCTTGATGTCGTCGTCTGCGTCGATGTTCGGTTCCTTCCCTCACCAGCAGCCCAGCTTGGCCAAAGCGGACTAGCGCATATTCACGTGACCCAAATCACGGACCAACTTTTGCTTTGCAACAGACCTATTACCTGCAGCTTCGACTGTTCAAGACCCCCCGTCTGCATCATCTCCAAAAGCATCATTTCCCTTTTCCAATCGGCCGACGGCCGGCGTTTGTCCCTTTGCTCTCGTCTCTTCCCCAACAGCCTCCTGTACCGCACTTCGACCCAGTACCTTCATCTCGCAACTCTCTCTGGTCTACACGCCACCTCTCAGCGCGCTTGACAACGCACTCACATCACTCGCCATGTCCCGTATACAGCAAGATCAGTTTGTCGACGATGACGAAGACGAGTGCTGCCCCCTCTGCGTCGAGGAATTCGATTTGTCCGACAAAAACTTTCGCCCATGTCCCTGTGGCTATCAGGTACGCTCTTTGGAGTTCCTGCCCGTGTCCCGGCGACGGCAAGCCTTGCTGATCAGGTTTCACAGATATGCCAGTTCTGCTTCAACAACATCAAGACCACCATGAACGGGCTGTGCCCAGCATGTCGCCGACCCTATGACGAATCGACAATAGAATGGAAAAACATCACCCCCGAAGAGTAGGTTCCCGTTTCCGCCCCGTACTCGGCATATCTAACGTGGTTAAGGATGAGCAGGCATAAACAGCAGATTGCGCAGAAAGCCAAGAAGAACGCGCAGATGCGGCAAAAGGAAGCCCAGAAAGCCGAAGCCGACTCCCTCAGCCGTAAACATCTCGCCGGTCTCCGTGTTGTTCAGAAGAACCTCGTATATGTTACCGGTCTTACCCCGACAATACGCGAGGATCGCTTGTTAGATACCCTGAGAGGCCCTGAATACTTTGGACAATACGGCAAGATCATCAAAATTGTCGTGAGCAAAGCAAGGGAGAATGCGCAGCATCAATCATCGGTCGGAGTATACGTTACCTTTGCCCGTAAAGAGGATGCCGCGCAGTGCATAAATGCCGTAGATGGCTCCCAGAATGGTGAAAGGACCTTGAGGTAAGCTCGCAATCTGTGTGCGTAGTCACTAACGCTGACTTGGTCTTGTAGGGCTCAATATGGCACAACCAAGTATTGCTCGGCGTATCTGCGTGGCGAGCAATGCAACAATCGGAACTGCATGTTCTTGCACGAACCCGGTGAAGACAATGACAGCTTCACTCGCCAAGACTTGTCCATGATGAATTCCATACAGACCCAACAACCTGCGCAGTCTTCGACCAGCCGATCGGCACCACCCGCGCACCAGGGCCCACCAGTTGCTGCTGCCGCCCCTATGAATCGCCAGGATAGCAACGATGCTTCCAGCCCTATAGACACCCCTGGACTACCTGCCACGGCCAGCTGGGGAAATAGAGCGGCTCAAGAACGTCGAGCCAGTCGTTCCACGAATGCCTCAAACCCCAGTCCAATGACAACGAACGCTACTCCTGCACCACAAGTTGCCAAGACGAACAAGGGTGAGGAGTCGCAGAAGGCCAAAGAGAAGGAGAAGGAGAAGGAGAAGGAGAAAGCAAAGGAGACGTCGACGCAAACATCGCAATCTGCTACCCCACAGCCACAACCACAAACTCAACCCTCACCTGCTCCTCGTCCCCCGAAGCCTTGTCTTCCAGGCTTGGAAAATTTGCTCAAGAAAATCATCAATACAGACTTCAAATTCGTATTCTCTAACAATGACCTATCTGAGGAGGACATGAAGGCTATCAAGGAATTCCCCCAATTGTTGGACCCCAATGGTGGTGCAAAACGGCGAGCTAAGAAAGAACGTGACGAAGAATTGGCCGCCCAACGAGAAGCTGAAATACAAGCCGCGGCGCAACAATCGCATGAACCGCAGCAGCAGCAACAACAGTCACTGCCACCTACTGAAACTGAAGAGCACGAAACCACTGCTGGAGGCAGTCTTCAACTTGGCGGAGAACCGGAAGAATCCCTGCAGACCGGTGCAGGCCTCCAAGCTCAAAATCAGCATGCGATTGCACCACCAGGGCAACCTTCGTTTGGTGGTACCATCTTCCGACAGAACGCTGAAGATCTGAGCAACCTTGGAGTAAACAACGGTCGGGGAATGACCCCACAGCAGCAGCAACAGCAGCAGCAGCAAATACTGCTTCAGAACTTCAAGTCAGGCCCACAAGCTGGCGGACTCATGTCGAACTTTCAGAACAATCAGGCCAGCCAAATGCACGGTCAGGGGGGTAACCCATCTGGCCACACCCGGCACACCTCCCGATTCAGTTTTGCCAATGATGGCGCTCCTGGATCCACTTCTGTTCAACCTGTCGCAAACCAGAAGCTGATGAACCAACAAAACACCATGATGCCAAAGAATAACAGTCACTTCAACCAACTCTCACAACATCAATCACTGGGCGGCCAGTTCTATACCAGCGGTGTTCAAGGACCTCCACCCGGTTTGAAAGGCACTGGCACACCACCAATCAGCGGAGGTGGTATGTTTGGCCAAGGCCATAATTTCGCTACCGGCAGTGTGTATGGCGCAAATACTGCTGGCAGGAACAACAATGATGCATTGTATCAGGACTTGATCCGAGGCAATGGTGGTGCCAGAGTAGCTGATGCCGGAAAGCGTGAGTCAATGTTTCCTTCCTTTCTAAACCAACACCCCACGACCTCTACGCCAGCTCCTGCCCCTGGCCTTCTCAGCTTCCCTTATGGACCTTCGCCTGGCGCGTACCAGGAGTCTGGTTCGCAAAAGTCTAAGAAAAAGGGAAAGAAGCACAGACATGCTAACACTTCCTCCTCTGGAGGCGGTGTAGTGGATGTTCAAGACCCAAGTATCTTACAGGCGAGGTTGCATCAAGGGGGTGGGATGGCCGGACAGGGGCTCTATGGCCAAGGTCAAGGTGGGTTCTCTTCTCTTAATAATTACAACAACTACGGCGGCGCCGGACGGTGGTGAAAACCTTCGCTTCTTCACATAATTTTGGAACCCTTCGGCATACCCATTGTTTTGTTACCTGCTTTTATTTCTTCTTTTCGATTCACATGTTCATTTCTTTCATGGCTGCATGGCGTTTCTTAGGGTTTCGAAGCGAATGCATCGGCACTCGAAATAGCTGATATGGCTTTCGAGATGCTTGGCGTCTACGAATGGGTCGGTCACTGTCCTTTCTCCTGGCTATGGCTTTGGCATGGCTTCATGGAACTGCAATCTCTTGAGCTATACATGTGTTTTCCTTGTCCAATTCTTTCTTTTCGGCTGGGTTGCTGCTTTTGCTAGGGTTCACGTCAACATCTCTCGTCGTCTTCGTCATGGCCAGTCTATGTACGTAACATCCCCTGTCTGCCGCTTTACAGCTGGCTTGCTTACGCGTAATCAGAAAGATGGCTTTCTATATTATTCTATCCTCAAGTTCAAGTGACGAAGATGCTCGAGAGGAACCCCTTCAACCGCAGCTGTATTTTGTAGCACTCACCAGCGTTTCATGAAGCCATCTCACCGTCCGATCGTCGCTGTCCGTTGTTCTACATATATCCCGTCAACTTGCACTTATCCTGATGTTTGAGGTTTTGTTTGCTGATTCTATATAGCAGAAGATCAAATTTTCAGTCTTGAGGAAGAAGCCTCAATCAACGTTGATGCGCTAGTCAACGATTCTGTTGCTGACCCACAGGGGAAGCCTGCAACCATTGCGTTGCAAACGGTAGATTTACCACGGAGATCAACTCCAACTATTCCACCCGGGTTCACTGCACCAGCAGTGCCCCATGCAATAGGAGCCGAGCAGCTTGCTCGTCCCTTATCGCGCAGCGCTGGGCCAATAATAGCTCCAGCTGTTCCAGTTGTGCCTGTTACACCTGGACAGGCTGCGACATCAGTGAAGACAAAAAAATCGAAGAAAGTCGTTGAAACAGCCGAGTCCGCCGACCACAACAAGGACGATATCAGTACAAATGCTGAGTCGCACGCGGTCACTCCTCCTTCGAGCAGCAAGAAGTCCAGCTCTGTCAAATCAAAGCCTACGCAAGAGAGTCTCAAGAAAACAGTAGAGGTAGCACCAGTGATAACTACAAAGGAGAACAAGAAGTCTGCTCCGTCTACATCTAAAGCTACCACTCCCAAGAAGACAGGTGGGGTTAAAGGGGGACAAACTGCAGTCGATATTTCGCCGCAGAAAGATTCGAAGGATGCCCCATCTTCTGTGACCACCCCGGCTTCGTCTAAGCGGCAACATCCTGGCAAATTAGATATTGCGGCGGCTACCAAACCTGCAGAACTTGAACAACCTTCAGTGCCAGGCTGGGTGAAGTCCGAATCACAGGTGAAGGCGACTCGGACTG
Source organism: Periconia digitata (assembly GCA_948474695.1). Lineage (NCBI taxonomy): Eukaryota > Fungi > Ascomycota > Dothideomycetes > Pleosporales > Periconiaceae > Periconia > Periconia digitata. The sequence goes on from CAOQHR010000002.1 coordinate 2,477,444, forward strand.
CATCTACCGCACCTAATGCTTGGACTCCCGGAAGTCCAGCGGCCATATCGACAGGGTCACCTGTTAAGAAAACTACAGCTGCTCGGACGCTACGTGTGGTGGCGACGCCTAAGACAGAAAGTCCTTCTCCATGGTCGGCTGCCTCGACTACGTCTCATCCGCAGGTACCGACCGTAGAAAAACTTCGCTCAAGACAAGCGAGTATAGCTTCCGTCAACTTGCCCGGGACGCCCGTAAGCGAGCTCGTGTCCGACACCGCATCGATTACGTCTACTTCAATTTCACGCGCCAACTCTCCCCCTCCTGTGGGTGGTAAAGTTGGCTCGGCTCCAGTCAGGAAAAAGACAAAGTCTCAGCAGAAGAAAGAGCGGCAAGAGAGGGCCCGACAGGAGGAGGAACGTGCGCTGGCTATGGAAGAGCATAAGTCGGAGCCAGAGGTTGTTCAAGAGCCGCTTATGGGCCGCAAGAAGAAGGCGAAGAAGCCTGCGAACAACCCTAAGCCATTGCATGTACCTACCAAGGCCCCGCCCCAATCTCCCAAACCGGTCGAAGTCGAAGAAGTCAACGAGCAAGCAGAACCACCTGAGGCACCTCCTGTGGCAACCAAGAAGCCGCAAATTCGGAGTTCGACGCCTTTGCGTGTAGACCCTCATCCACCCCCAGAATCAAAGGAGAGGCGAGAGACTACCGCGCAGGCTATTATTGCCGATCTTCAAAAGACTGGGGAGCTTATTGCGTCGACTTTGGAGTTCTTCAAGCCACTCTCGTCGTCGCTTGCACAATCGTCACGCCCGGTACAATCTAGTGGGGGCCCTGTGTCCCCTCCGGATTTGAAGATGCACCTTTCACCCGCTGATGTGGAGGCGCTCTCAAAGAAGCAGCCGGTCCGGCTCACTGGAAATGATGGAAAAATAGACTCTAATACACTCATCACCCCTCACGGAAAATTCTTCTGGGGTCTCACGAAGGAACTTGAGGAGAGAGTGCTGGAATTAGAGAAACACATCGACAATTTGAAAGGGCCAGGACGCTTTCATACTCACAGAGGATTGTCACAGCAGCATCGTCTTGCATCGCAGGCGCTCCCAGCCCTCGCAACCGCTCTTAAAGAAGCCGGTGCAACTCTCAGCAAGAGTAGTGGTCAGCAACTCGATTCTGCACTTTTGGGAGCAACTGCGCTCCCCTTACCTCCAGTTCAGAACACATCTGATCTACCACCGCCGCAATCTCAAGCACAGCAGCAACAGGCGCCTGCTGATGCAGGCTCTTACCTCAATCAATTCGTCCTGCCAAAGACGGACAGTCCGGTGCCCAATAGCTCGCGGACGGAAATGGCAGCCGTTGGCGGCCTACCCGGATCTGGCACAGCAAATATGTCAGTCAATGTGAATAAGCTTGCCAAAGCTGCCAGAGCAGTCGCGGAAGGTGGAGCAGTCGGTACAGAGCTCGAGGGAATGGGCGTTATGGCAGCCGATTTACTCGGTGGTGTCTTCGTCCAAGGACTAGAAACACTTGTTGGCGCCGGTTTGGACTTCTCTACCTCTTCTCAAGATATCACCCTCGAAGGCAACGGAAATGTTTCGCTCAATAGCCGAGGGGTAGATGTTCAAAACCTAGTCAGCGCGTTCGAAACTGGTGGTGGATTGAGGGATCTCACTAGTAGGGGCATTCTGGGAAGTGGTAAGGGAAGACGGCCTGTGCTTAGCATGGATGAAGCTGAACAAGCTATGCTTGCGGCGAAGAAGGATCATGAGGCTCTCGAGAAGAAGCTGGCTGCGGTCATGAAGAGAAACAAGAAAATGGTTGGAGGTTCAGGAAGAGCATAATCGAGTGTCGCATAGTTCAATACGCTACATCTACATATACACTAAAAATGAAACTAACTTCATGGCAATGTCTGAAACTCTGTCAAGAACATGCGGTGTATTGCCCTCCTGCCTACATGTACTCGAGATATCAGAGTTAGGGTCGTTTGCTGGTTTGTTGTCAAACGCTGCAGTACGCCCAGACCCCTGCCCAAACGGATAGTGCGCGCGGTCTTCCTCGTCAACACAAAGGGACGCACACCCGTCCAGTAACCAAGCACAACCAAGTCCAATATCACAACATACAAAATCTCCGCCATGTCTAATGACAGGAAGCTCAACTCGCTTGATACAAAGCTTGAGCAATTCCGACTTAGCAATTCAAGACATCAGGATGACGTTCAGGTGAGCTCAGCCCAGATTACGCGGCGCGCGTCACACGGCGTCACATGACAAAGTCGCGAAAGCTAATATTGAGAGCCAGAATATTATCAAGGGTTACAGTGCCCTTATAGAAGAACACAGTCGACTTCTAGATGAGAATAAAGTTCTAAAGGACGAAAGTATCAAGGAAGCAGTGCACGTCGCCGCTTTTCCAAGCAGGACGGTGCCCCGCCCCTACGTGCTGGTACTTGTTGACGGCAATAATTACATAGTAAGCAATTGTACTCGATATAAATCATTTGGGAACGGGTATTTACATCTTTTCAGTTCAATGATGAATTGATTCGAGAGAAAGAAGAGGGGGGTATGCGGGCGGCGCGCATGCTCAACGAGGCTGCTGAGAAGTACCTCCAGCGTAGAACACCGAGGCTTGACGACGCACGCATCATAGTCCGCGTGTATGCCGATTTGACAAGCCTGTCAATTCGATTGGCAAAGGCCAATCTTAGTGGCAAGGAGAAGCGTTCTTTCTCGCCGTTCGCGGCAGGCTTTACGCGGTCTCTCGGCTTTTGCGATTTCCTGGACGCTCTGCACGAAGAGGGTACAAAGTTCAAAATTCGAGGTACATACATTGATTATAAACGGAAGGACCAAAGCCGCTGAACATGAACCAGAATCATTCAACGCAGCCTTTGAGGATCCTGCATGTAGTCACATCCTCTATGCTGCATGCCACGATCTGAGCTATATGGATAACATCGTACCTCACAAGGTCTGCCGCGACAAGATATCTCTGGTCCAAGGCGCTGATTTCGACTCGAATTATCACCACTTTGGGCTGGAGGTCACTGATTTTTCTACAATATTCCGGTGGTCAGATCTACCTGTACGTATACGCTGGACACCAATACCATCATGAAGCCATGACGCGATGCCCGTCAACTAACTAGGCACCTCAAAATGTAGACCCCAGCTGCAAATCCAAAGCATGCCCCTCACACAAGTGAACGCAGCAAAATCGCCACAAAAAATTCAGGGACGAAGAACGGACACGCCAGTACTAGTCGAAATTGGCGCGATATCAATAGCTACGCTTCTGACGATGTAGGCGTCTCCCTCAACGGTTCCCAGGATGTATCGAGTCCACATCACAAGTTTAAGTCACAGCCATGCCGTTACTACGCAAAGGTAATTTCGCAGTCTATTTTCTGTTTCTGTCCCTATATGACCACCTTCATTTCTCCCCTTCATTTCTCATTCGACCCAACTTTTATTTCCTTTTTCATGACCACCACTACTTTTGTTCCAATTGCCATCGTTGAGGGCTCTTGATTAAAACTTATGATGCAGGGTACATGTACAAGAGGCGACAAATGCTCCTACAGACATGGGTCCGAAACTACGAGCACTGGCAGTACTGAGGGGTTTGCACTGGATTCTGTTGAGGACCGCCCTAACAGGCTACCAAACATTCTCACTCCCGGCCTGATCACCATCAACAAACACAATCACCGTTTGGACAAGTACCTTCGTCCGCCTACATCTCAAGACTGGGAAATCTACAGGTCGTACTTCAAGGAAAAGAAACCATGCAACAATTACTACTTGAAAGGCCAATGTCCTAACCCCTACGAATGCGAGTATGACCACGAGCATCTCAGTCCCATGCTACAATATGTCCTCGAGTATGTGGTCAAGGAGAATCCTTGCCCGCGCAATGGGGCGTGTCGGGAGGCAGATTGCACCTACGGACATCTATGCCAGAAGGCAGGCTGCCCTGGACCTAGATTGGGCAAGGGTTGTCGTATGAGGAAGGCGATGCATGGTGTCGATTTTCAGTCGATGGGAACAGTTCCAGCGATTGGTAAGGAGGAAGTGAGGATGAGGGAGGAAGACGATGGCCACGGGGGTTTTGATTTGCTTGTGTGAGATGGAGATTCTCGTAATCAATGAGGCTGCTCGGAGGATTGGATTATGAAAAGAAAGGAAAATTGAACAGTGTCTTATTGGGTAGCTGGGGGTTGATTGTGTGGATCACGGACAGCACAAGGTGATACAGCTATCGATTCTTGCATACGAAAATGATACCTAGGTACAATACCTAATGGAAAAAGAGATTTTATTTGCGCGCTCAATAAAAGTTACTCAGCACCTTCCCCAACAAATGCTCCCCATACGTACTCCCTTGATGAACAGGCTCCCTCCCACTCTTCCTCACACACGCCCCAAGCGGCTCCACGACAGCATCGAAATTCGGCTCATAGAAGAAAGGCACAGACACTCTATACCCGTCGCCGCGGTGTATAACGCGATGCTTGGTGCTCTTCCACAACCCGTTGGTCCACCGCTCCATCATATCCCCAATATTAACCACAAAAGCGCCGGGAATGGGATCGGCATTGATCCATGTCTGTCCATCTTTATGCAAGACCTGAAGGGCCCCAGGGGTGGGGTCCGTGAGGAGGAGGGTGATGCAACCGTAGTCTGTGTGTTCACCACATGAAAACTCATTTTCCATGTCCGCAGCCGTACTTCCAGATTCCGAAGGCGCAACAGAAGAAGAGAGTTTCGGATACCCAATCATGCGCATAACCCAAAACGACATATCGGTGCTCTTCACAAAAACCTCGTCATCCACCTCCCCTTCCCCGTTGCATAGCAGTGCGATAGCGACGCCCATGGCCCTGACAACCGCTTCCCCAACCGTCAGCACTTGTTTCACGTACTCCTCATACACGTCTTTTAGATCTGTAGGCTCGCTCGGCCAGAGATTTGTACCTTGAAGTGGCGCAGACGTTCCTTTTCCACCGCTCCCTTCTGTCTTGGCTGCGTGATCCCACTCTCGGTACCAATCAACCGCCTCATGCATATCTCTCCGTCCGGCAGTGACGTTGTCACCCATGGGCTGATACCCCCTTGCACCATCGCCGCCTTCAGGTCCGCCGGCGTCGTGGCGCTTGATCTGGAGTTTCTGGGAGAGTGGGAGGGCGAAGAAAGAGCGTGCGAGGGAGATGATGTGGTCTTGGGTTGCGGTGGGGATGCCGTGGTTTGTTAGGTAGAAGAATCCATATTGTGTGCAGGCTGTGTTTATTGCCTGGGCTGTTTGTTTGCGTGACGCTGCGGTTGAGGAAGGGTTCAGGAAGGGCGAGATGTCGATGGTGGGCAGAGACATATTTCGGGGGTGGCTTGTGATTGATGTTTTGGTGCGTTGATTGAGTTGTTCTTTGATGTATTTATGGTCTTCTCTGTAGAAGAGAGGTGAATGTCTTCTTTTTGCCAATAGATTCGGATTTGTTGATGGGTTGGATCCGTCTGTGATTGAAGTTTGGTTGGTGACGATGAGCTTGACAGTAGGGTTCGTGATTGGAAATAGGCTTACGAGTCTGGATGTTGAGTAATTTTGTGCATGCAGAGAACGTGTACTAGACTAGTATGCTCATCAGTATAAATATACCATGACAGTCGACAGGCGAACGATACTCACAGGGTTATACGATCAAGATGATGCTTGCTTGAACAGCAAGTTACCTCAATGTGAGATGATCAAAGTTAGCACCTGACTGATCCTCCAGAACTCATGACCTGCTATATGAACCAATAAATCACCCGCAGGCGGTGGTGGATATATATTGACGGACAGAAGCTGATAACAGTACGCGATGTTATCAGATGCCCCGAAAGGTTGGCATGCGGTTATGACTAATCTGCATCGTTAACTGCGGTTCCTGCATCTCGGGTTGCCGATTGAAGCTAGTGGATGTATATATGTGCAAGATCGTACATACGCATCCCCAGAATTCGTTCTCGCCTATAATTATCCTTGGGTCTGGGTGTTGTGGATGTTTTGGGGTCGCATCATCCCGAGAATTGATCAGAGAACATTTGAACATTTCTAAGACTAATGATAGTCACATGGAAAATTGAGATAATGATCAGTAGTAACTGGCATCAATTCATTTCGCTTTTAGATATACTATCTACGTGGTATCATGCGCAATCAGCTCCTTACATTATAACCTCATTGGAGACATCCTACATCAATCGTTAGCAGCTAATTCGTAACAGGATGTTCTTATGGACAATCACTTACCCTCTTCAACTCCTTGTACGGCAGGCAGACGCAGTTTTGCACACGAACCTCATCGGCAACACCGCACTCCTTACCCAAGATGGTGACACTCTGCACTTTGACGCCGTTCTTCATGACGCTGGTAGAGTGGCTGGTGATGGGAGTAGGGGTACCCTCAACACGGGCCCAAGCGCCAACTTTGCTCTTCCAGCCAACGATAGCGTACATGACGCAAGCATCGTGCTTGATCTCCGAGTCCTCCAAGACGATGGTCTCCTTGATACGAACACCAGCGCCAACGGTGACACGGGGGCCGATGGAGACGTTGGGGCCGAGCTTAGCGGTGGGGTCCACTGTGGCTGAAGGGTGGATGTAGACGGGTGGGAGGATGTTTGCGGAGGGAGCAGCGAGCTCTTCGGATTGGGCTTGGAAAGCCTTCATGAGGTAGAGGGCGTTTGCTGGCACAGCAGACCCGGCGGTCTTGATCTGACGCCAGAAGTCCTTGGATTCGAGGACGAAGAACTGCCTGCTGTCTGCGATATCAGAGAGGACATCCTGCTCGAGACGAATAACTGCCGTCTCCTTGTCCTCATCATCGTCATCTTGACCCTGGTAGAAAGATGAGTCGAGATTCTCGGATGATGGGTAGGAGACCAAACGGGGTCGCTCGGTGCGGCGCTTCATGGCGCTACGAATGGCGGGGAAGATGCAGTCGGTTGCGAAGAGGTACACTCCGCAGTTGATCAAGTTGGAGATGTGACCCTCGGGCTTCTCGACGTAATGAAGTACGCGCTTGGTGTGGGTATCGGACACAATGCAACCAAAGTTGGTGGCTGATTCATTTGCGACTCTCGTACCCAGCATGACGGCTTCGGCATCCTTGTCCTCGAACAGCTTAAGCATATCGTTGAGGGGGAAAGAAGAGCAGACATCGGCGTTCAGAACGAAGAAGCGCTCGGGCTTGCCCTTCAATATCACATCGCGGAAGTGGTACAGGCCACCAGCAGTGCCCAAAGCCTGGTATTCCCTGAGGTACTTGACGCTCAACTGTGAGAAAGCGGTGGTGATGTAGTTGATGAAGGGCTGGAAAACGGATTCCTCGTAGTAACCGATGACAAAGACCTCCTTGATTTCAGGAACGCTGGCAATAGCACGGAAGCAGTGTTCGATAATTGGGTGACCGGCGACGGGGAAGAGGGGCTGTTGAGATGGTTAGTGGGGTGATTGCTTGAATTGTACAAGAATAAAGATAACATACCTTGGGAAGCTCCATAGATAGAGGCCTGAACCTGGTGCCTCGCGACGGCCCACCGACCTGGATCTGTAAGCTTTCAGGCTGATTGAGGGGCGACTTCATCCATATTCACCAAAATGACGGCCTTGGTGGAGGGGGCCGATCCGCTGCTCTTGGATCGCATAGCGAGTGAGGGTGGTTGCAAGCTCATATTGGCAACGGATAATCGCAGTGATTTCTGGGGATCTGGTTTCGTTTCCGGGTTCTTATAAATATAGGGGAAGGGAAGAGCTAATAAGTGAGTAGCGGTCGAAGTGGACAGCTGGTGCTGCTGGAGATGGTGGACCCTGGAAATCCAATAGTTCACCGCGTGGGCGGTAAGGGTCTTGGCATCAGCGGGTTGGGCCGCTGCCATCATTATGTTACTACTCGTTACGTTCTGTGACACATGTCGAGCTTCGAAATAAGTCTGTTTCCCGCAGTTGATTTCATATCTCCTTGATAGGATGTAGATTTTGGAAATATAATACAACAACACGCTCCCATAAGGGGCCCATTAAGTACATGTACTGTTACAAGTTTTGTATACTACAACCGGGCCGTGTTGATGACCCACCGCGAGCGAAAAAAACATAGCTGCACCATTACGCAGGCTTTACACCTTTATGTATAGCTGCGATTCCATCTGTCAAGTCCTCCCAGCCCTGTCCGGGAATCATGAATCCCGCATCCTTGATCATGTCTCTGAACTCCGTCTGAGATGGGAACCTCTCGATACTCTCGACGAGGTATTGGTAGCTGTCTCTATCGCCTGCCACTAATTGACCAATGAGGGGAATAGCACTGAAACTCCAGCGTTTGTAGATGGCGTCGAAGACTGGATTCCTCACTTTGGAAAACTCTAGGCAAGCGAACACACCTCCAGGCTTCAATACCCGGTAGGCCTCGCGGAGGGCAACGTCCTTGTGTGTAAAGTTCCTAATTCCGAAAGCGACAGTGTATAGGTCGATGCTGTTATCCGGAATCATGTCGAGCTTCTCGGCGTTGGCTTCAACAAATCTCAATCGATCGGATCGCGCGTATGGTGTTGCGAGCGCTCGTTTCCTTCCTTCCGCCAGCATTTGAGGGTTGATGTCGGCGACCGTGACTTTTGTATGCGCATCGTTATTGATCGTGGAGGCGTGGTCCAGCATTCCAAAAGCGATGTCGCCCGTTCCTCCTGCAATGTCTAAAATGTTCCATCCCTTCTCCTGCGCAGTGTTGGACGTAAGCGGGTTTCGGCCGGGGTTGAGATTTCGAATAAAGTGGTCTTTCCAGAGGCGGTGGATTCCGAGCGACATGAGATCGTTCATGGTATCGTACGAGGAGGCAACGGAAGAGAAGACGCCGGCCACTGATTTGATTAATTACATGACTCCAATAGGACTTTCATGATATATCGCAATCCTACCTTTTTGCTCCTTCAACGCCTCTTCAATAGTCTCGAACCCAAAGTGCGTCGTGCCTGTCGAACTTTTTGGCGGAGGCGGAGGCGGCGTAGATTGCGGCTGTTGACTCTTCTTCACCGAGCAGGAAAAACACCTGTACTGATTGCCAACAGCATTTCTGCTGATTTGCTTACCCCCAGTAGGCAATTGCCTCCGCAACAACGAGCGAGTGGCATGGGCATTCATGATTGATTGCGGGAGTGATGGATCGATTTGATTGACGGGAGACAGAAATGGAACCATCCCATCTCTTGGCGCGAAGTGCTCTGACGCGAAGCGCTAAACGCTCACACCCCTGCTTAGCTTGAGCCGCGGCAGGGCTGAACCGATGCTGACCGTGAGCCGAGCTCTCATTCATGACCCCGGATGTACCCTTAGTATGTATAACCCCACACATTTCCCCATGGCCAGCCGTTTTCCATGTAAAACCTCCGTTCAAAATGTCGTTACGCTCTAGATACAGTAGAATATGCCACGATGCCTTCCGTAGACCCTCAATATACGCCAATGTCTCTCAAATCACACGCAAAGCAACTCCCGCCTGGCAAACATGTCGTTCAGTCGCATCTACGCCCAATGCACAGAAGTGAGTGAGATTCTGCGGCAAAGTGCCCCTCTACAAGTTCGGGTTTCTCATATGAACTGTAGAGTTCTTTTCCCCGGTGCTTTAAACAGCGAGTTTACGGATACGCTCGAAGTCCTCCGGCCCTCCAACAACAAAGCAATCCCCACATATCGCGTGCTGGACCAATACGGTGAAGTGATCAATAAAGAGATAGGAGTGGAGACTGAAGATGGAGAAGCGCTGGAGCTATACAAGAACATGGTTTGTCGTATGTTTCCTCGAGCTACTCATCCAAGAAATCTACAACTGACATGTTTGACTATAGTGAGCATCATGGACCTCATCATGTTCGAAGCACAACGGCAGGGTCGACTCAGTTTTTACATGGTACTTCTTCCTCCCAACAGTATCCAAAAGCCCCAAACTCATACTGACACATACCCAAACAAGGTCTCCGCGGGCGAAGAAGGCATCGCCATCGGCTCCGCCAGCGCCCTGAACCCAACCGACGTAATCTTCTGCCAATACCGCGAAACCGGCGTGTACATGCAACGCGGCTTCACGCTCGACCAATTCATGAACCAGCTCTTCGCCAACACAAAAGACATAGGACTGGGCCGTAACATGCCGGTGCACTACGGCACTGAGAAACTGCACATCCACACCATCTCCTCCACACTAGCTACACAGATCCCACACGCTGCGGGCGCCGCCTACGCGCTCAAAATGCAAAACATGACGCAGAGCCCGGACGCAGAGAAGCGCATCGTAGTGTGCTACTTTGGCGAGGGTGCAGCCAGCGAGGGTGATTTCCACGCTGCGCTCAACATTGCGGCTACAAGGCAGGTTCCAGCCGTGTTTGTGTGCAGGAATAACGGATATGCGATCTCGACGCCTACGAGCGATCAATACAGGGGCGATGGAATTGCGAGTCGAGGCGCGGGATACGGCATTCCTACATTGCGGGTCGATGGCAACGACATCTTCGCCGTCCGCCGCGCGACTAAACAGGCGAGGAAGTTGGCTCTCGAGAATGACGGCCAGCCTGTTCTCATAGAGATGATGGCGTATCGTGTAGGCCATCACAGCACATCCGACGACTCGTTCGCATATCGCCAGAAGATCGAAGTCGAAGACTGGAAAAGACGGGATAATCCTATTACGAGGTTACGTAAGTGGCTCGAGGGCCGGAATCTGTGGGATGAAGATAAAGAGCGCGAACTGCGGAGTCGCAAGCGCAAAGAGGTTTTGTCTGCGTTTGACCGAGCTGAGAAGCTGAAGAAACCGGCGATCAAGAACGCGTTTGCGGATGTGTGGGAGGACTTGACCGAGGAGCAGAGGTCTCATGTCGAAGAAATGAGGGATATTTTAAAAAGATATCCCAAGGAGTATGATGTTGATCATCATGAAGGTGGTGTCGAGTCTCTCGATGAACTGCTGGCTAAAAAATCGTAGAAATAGAATAGATCTCGGGAAGCCACCGCGATCTATGGTTTTCTCGTTCACGATACGAAGAAACAAATGGAATATGTCAAATGTTGAACGGCATCAAACTAGGAGCAAAACTGTTCTTGATGTGTAGCCATAACAGTGCCCCTGTCTACCTATGACTGGCAGGTTCCGAGCAAAGAAATAAGAACGAAATGAGTACACTCGTTCGGACTGCCCATACATAGAGTATGATGAGCCAATAATGATAAAGAGCTACCGTCTACTCACCCCCCTCCTGTGAGGCCTCCCACTCCTCCTGTCTATACCTTTTTCCAAAACCGACACTTCTCATCAAGAGACCGGCGAAGAATACTGGCAGCATGGCCAAAAGGCCGACGAAAGCGGACAGCTGAGGCAAGAGTATGAACTTGCTCAGAGCGGTTGCGGCCAGAGGAATAGCCACAACATTGTAGACGCCCGACCATACGAAGTTGAAGTTGATATGGCGATTTGCGGAAGCACATATATCCAGAAAGATCATGATGCCATGAAGCTTCGATGGATTGACGAGTATTACGTCGGCAGCCTTCGCAATCTCAAACTTGTCGTGTGTGGTGATCGTGGTGAAATAATTGTGACTGATACGAACAGCAATGTCAGCTTGGTCAAAGCATACATCATTTGTGGCACCGGCTCCTATGAAAATGACTGTTCTCCCTTGTTTTTGGAGGCCCCGGATATAACCGCGTTTTTGGTTAGGTGAGAAGCTGTGATGGGTGGTCGACTGTGGGAGCCCTAATGCAAAAGCCACCGCGTTGGTTGCACCTTTGTTACCGCTGCTGGTCAAGTGTACATTGATGCCGCGTTCCTGGAGGCGCTTGACAATAGGCCCTGCAGTCCTTCGAATTTTATCCTCGAGGCGGAAAGTTGCAGCATGGATTCCCGAGATCTCCACGCAAATAATCGTATGACCTGATTCTATTTCTTCGATGCCCAGCCATTGCGGGCTGCCGATACGAACTCTTGAAGCGCTTTTGGAGCAAGTCGCTTCTATGCCTCTCCTAGAGACTTCTTTCACGTCGATGAACTCGATTGGTCTTGGGGCTTTGTTCTCCGGCATCTCTTTCCTGAGCCATTCCACCACGGCTAGAGCGACAGGACTTTGAACGTCGTGGAAGAGCCCGCAGAGGATTCGGCTGGTTTCTTCAATGTTGTTATCATGAAAATCCGCCTTGACGACGGTAAGAGTACCGCATGTCAAGACACCAGTCTTGCTGAACACAATATCGGTGACATTATTGGCCACTTGAAGCTTTTGCGCGTTCCTGAAGTAAATCCCATGTTTGGCACAAATGTGGCCGGTCACCAAATTAATGATCGGAACTGCTAGAGCAATAGGATATGGACAGGCTATTAAGACAGTTGAAACACCTGTGATAGCGGCTCTGACTGCAGCATTGATCCAGCTTTGATGATCGTAGTACCGTAGTACAATCGTCCAGCCAACGGAAGTGGCAACCCCGACGAATGCAATGAATGGAACAAACGCAGCAGTGAGCCGTTCAGCCACGACTTGTAATTTGAGCTTGCCCAGCATGGCATTCTCCGTTATGCCTGTCATCCTGCTGATCATATTTTCGCAAGGCAAAGCTGATAGTTTTACAACTAGCTCACCACTTTTATTCAATGTCCCCGCATAGACCATCGAGCCATGACCTTTGGCGGCGGGAACATCCTCGCCATTGATCATGAGCTCGCTCACTTCTGAACCGCCAGCCACAACCCTGCCATCTGTGGCTATGCGCGTGTATGGGGGTATAACGAAATGATCCCCGTATTGCAAGAGTTGAACTGGCATTGTTTGAGTATTGTGTGCTGTGTCTGGACTATTTATTCGTCGGACCTGGTCTACCTGTAGCGAACTGAGAGATGCCGGTGCTGTCGCGTTGTAGCCAGCTAAGTTGCTCAAGAATCGACCAAGGAAAATTAGCCCGACAGTCGAGGGATATATCGGAAAGTAATAGAAGGGTTGAAAGGAATAGTGTCGAAGTCTAGAAACATAATACAAAAGATCATTGGCGTACACGACCGTGATGCTGAGCGCAAGTAGGATGTCCATTGAGGCTGTTGTCTAAAATTGGCGAGTACAAAATCAGCATACTTGTGGAAGACATCTTGTCATTGACGACCAAAGATGACGAATGTCACCGTCTGGAGAAGCCACATTGAGTTACACGGTGTTTACATACTGAATAGACTAGTGATCTGAAAGCACCCGAGAAGATTTCCAGCAATACCAGGATTTGTAGTGCCGATGTGAAACCAAGCGCCACGTGCGCGAAGCTCATGTTGCCGTGCTCTGCGGAAGCTCTGTATAAAGAATACGCCGGAACAGAGAACGAACAGACATAAAAACTGAGAATAGATGATCGGCAAAGCCGCTTTCTGTAATTGGCGGCAGCAAGACATGTAGCTGTTGGGGCCACTTGTATTTTGAGGGCTGGAAGAAGTGCCGTGTAATATGCCATGAGGTCGCGGGCCCCGATTACTCGAGCATTGTAGTGAATTCGAACGATTCGCTGGCTTCTGCAAGTGGGATTGTGAGTCGGCTCTATATCGATAACACCTTTGGGCCTGTGAGCGTTACAGAACTCAACGACATCGTTAACTAGGAGATCAAGAATAGGTCCTTGAGGGATATCAAGCTCCTGGAAATTATAACCAGTCGCGGCCTTGAGCTTTCCTGCAATCTCCTCCACCGAGTACAGGTTCACATCAAGTTCGACGTGGAGCCTTGCGAGCAGAATGTCAAAGTGGAAGTTTCTGATGGCTGGGATCTGGGCAATTGCTTTCGAAATGGCGGTTTCGGAGCATGTAAAACCGTCGACAACAAAGACGACATGATCGACATTCGCCATTGAGCAGTTGTCTCGCTTCCCTGTTATTGTCTTGCAGTGAGCAATGATTGGTATCTTCCAGGCTGTTGGCAGTTGATGCCTACCTTTCGAATTCTATCCGAGTAGAGTCATTCCATCTGACCTGGCCTTGTTCGTCCCTGAAAGAGGCGTACCGGAGCAAGACATGGTGACCAGGACTCTATGGCGGCAGGCAATCGATGGCTCGATGGGAGTGCGCGTTGATCAATAATTATGGTGCGGATGTTGATATAAGCTGCGAAGATAGAGATCTCATGACGGGTAATTCAACAACTTGAAAGAAGCAACATGCTGCTCTTTCTCTTCTGAGGATGGAAGGTACAGTGACTGGAACAGGAAACAAGGCTTGTAGGGAACAGTGGTCGGAAACGCCAGGAAGACGTTAAGAAGGGAAAACGCCGTTTGATCGAAACCACCCAAAAAGCGAACGATCATTATTTGATAGACACCATTACAGTGTAGATTAGTGGTACTGGTGAGAGCATGTAGTCGATGCCATATGGGATGAAGTATGAAAGCGGACTAGCGCATAACGTGGTTACGTGAACGCGACGCCCGTTTTCATACGTCATCGACCGAGACCCCAACGACCGTCCATTGACTCATCCCCACAACCCCAAATTCCCACTCGCACTATTACCTGCGCATTGATTCCAAGTCCTGAACGTTAAGCGTCTACTTAAGGCGCGCCCCTCGAATGCCCACAGTACTGTCCATGAACAGCGTGGTTTGGAAGCAGCATGGCAGCGGGCGCGCGAAATAGGCTACACAAGCCCGCAGAAACCGTTACACCTAGACGATCGCTCCGCAAAGGGAGGTCATCGAACGTCGAAAATGAAGTCCCGGAGGTTTACCAAGATCTTCTTTACCGAGAAGCAGTTTCGGAAGCAGCAGGCACGGATGAAGATGCGAGACCGCTCAAAAAGAGAAAGACAACTCAGGCTGCGCGTCCTGCAATACAAACCAGCAATCCACCCGGCGCTCTCAAGCCGGTACAAGCTATAAACCCACAGCCGAAGCCATCATCGCCCCCACGAATCATCACACCTCCCTCGGCGTCCATTACCAGCAAGTTAGATGTCGCGGAAGGCAGCAACCGTATGCGCCAAACCATTATTGACTCCGATGAGTCAGATGGAAGTGATATGGAGTGGGAGGATGCGCTGGTAGACGGTGATGATACAGATGAACAGGGTGACGAGGATGAAAAGCAGCATGACATAGGCGATATTTCGATCACACTTGGTGGCGAAGAAGACGTTCAGAACGAGGTCGCCAAGAAGAAAAGTATGCGTAGGCGAGCAATAACTTCCGTGGATAAAAAGAGAAGGCTTGATATTCACAAAATGCACGTGTTATGTCTACTCTATCACGTTCACAGGAGAAACGCCTGGTGCAACGACAGAAGGGTGCAAGCCATTATGCGAAGAATACCGTCACCTCAGACACTATCCAACCTCGTGCCAAACCCTGAATACTCGCAATTTCAGACATCGAAGCGCTTTATAGATGGAATGAACGAATTGAAATTGATGTGGGCAAAACGGTTTTCTGTGACAGCCCAGGGCATGTATAAACCCCAATGGACGGATGCAGAAGCTGGTGCTCGCCCGTTCTCTGATTTTGACGAACTCGACGACCCGTTGGATCTAGATGATTTTAGGAGCCTCGCCGCAAAATTGGAAGGCTCACAAGACGTTGGGACACAACTTTTCTGTGCTCTTCTGAGGGCGATTGGAATAGAAACGAGACTTGTATGCTCTCTACAATGTCTCCCTTTTGCATCTGCAGCGCAGGCATCGCCGCCCCCAAAGTCGAGTGTGTCCAAAGCAGCCATCGTGCTGGACCCATATAGAACTCAAAGTCCCAGCCCTTCGAAGCCAAGGGCAAAGGGTTCGTCTCGTATAAAGCGACCTTCGCGCCTCGAACAAGCATTGGGGGAGCGACACCCCAAATTAAGTACTGGCTCAGCTACAAACTCGAGGAAAAAGTACCACACCCCGTACCCTGTCTATTGGGTAGAAGCTTTCAACTCAGCTCTGCAGAAGTGGATTCCTATCGATCCCTTATCAACGTTCTCCATCAACGCCCCAGAGAAATTGGAGCCCCCTTTGAACTCTTCCCGTAATAGTCTCACATACGCTCTTGCATTCGAAGACGATTATACGGCGAAGGATGTTACACAGCGATACACCAAGGCTTTCAATGCAAAAACGCGAAAATTTAGAATCGAGAGTACACCACATGGAACCAGTTGGTGGAAGCGCACCATGAAATTCTTCCAGCGATCAAGCAAATTGGACAGGGATCAGGTCGAGGATGTTGCCCTTGCTCGTAAGACGGCTGGCGAAGGCATACCTAAAAATGTCCAGGACTTCAAGAATCATCCGGTCTATGTTCTGCCACGCCATCTGCGGCATAATGAGGTCATCCATCCTCTGAACCAGGTCGGCAAAGTCAACGTGGGAAGTTCCATGAATCCCAAGATGGAATTGATATATCGACGTGGCGACGTACATATTGTGCGGAGTGCTGATAAATGGTATCGGATGGGTCGGGATGTTAGAGATGGCGAACAACCACTAAAACACGCGAAACCCAAGAAAAACAGGCAATTATCCATCGGCCCCGATGACATGGATGATATTCAAGATGACATTGGCGCCAGCCTCTACGCAGAATTCCAAACGGAAATCTACGTTCCTCCACCAGTTGTCAATGGCCGTGTGCCTCGCAACATTTACGGTAATCTTGACCTCTACGTGCCATCTATGTGTCCACCAGGTGGTGTACATATTCGTCATAAGTTGGCATCCAAGG